>CP097979.1:1309017-2618035 GCA_023650705.1 Epichloe brachyelytri
GAGAACATTCTCGACAACGGCGCCATTTTGAAATCAGTCAGTTATAGCGTGCGGGTCGACGAAAATTCAAGCAGCAAGGGGCGAGTCGACGTACTGAGCATGTTTGAGCATGTCATCCTTGTTCACTCATTTTTTTGCTTCCCTTTTTCTCAACTTTACTTTCCTTGCTTCCTTTCGTGTTGGATATACACTTGAATTTAGCGAGTAGACGAAGGCACAGTGGTTCTGGATACTGAAGAAGGGCGGCTGTTGTTGACAGAAAAGCGACTTTTCGACCCTTCAATTTTGTTTTCTCTAAAGGTCTTCATTGATTTTTATAGTTTTTTTGCGCTCATTGGTTGTGGCCAATGCATCTAATTTATGTAAGGGAAACATGACAATTGCTGGCGATACCCAGCCAGCATAACAATTAACATATAAATAATAGCGACCGCAGTGATAGATAGAACCTGTTATAGGAACAAGCTTCAAGGTCACAAATACGGGGGCTGCAAGGTTAGAGCAAAGTTCGCGATAAACTTTGTGGCTGCGTTGGCGCAAGAGTCATCGCATGATAATTATATAACAAACTTTTAAAGAACACAAAACACTTCCTAGTAAGCTTCCGAAGATTCCAGTTTACGAGTATATATATAAAGGCAGCCTACTAGCTGAAAAAAAGAAAATCAGCATTCATAAACTCCTCCTTCTCTCACTTGCGAATCCAATCTGATCCGATCTAATCCACACTGGACAACCAAAATGAAGCTCTTCTTACTTCTCTTAATCCCGGCTATTATCATGCACTTGGGTGATGAGAATATTACTGTGTTCTGCAGCGACAAAATCGTGGCAGTTGCCAAACCCTCCTCCCTGGTAGTCTCTTTTGCGTAAGTTAATCATAACGCATACATATTGTATCTGCCCTTTTAATAGTCTTAATGCTAACTACGCTCTAGTGTGCTGCAGTACCAGACATTGAATTCCACATCCCCAAAAGAGTTATTGGGCAAAAGGTAACAAAGGCGGGGGATTCTATTTGGTGTGGAATGCGTGGAAGGCGTGGACAGGAGGATGGAAGGCTTGTTGGGAAAATTTGGTGCGTGACGTGATAGGCAACTAAACGCGCATCTGTTAAAAATAAATTCCTAGTTTTGTAAAGCACAGCTGTGAGGACAATACTCAGCTCGCAAAATACATGCTGCACGTGTCGAATTTGTATACAACAGGCACGGACACAGGACGGAATCATAATAAACGTTGTTATTGCCTGCGTCATACATCAATCCCTTGGCTAGATTGGATTCACATCAAGCTGTCAACCACAGAGAAGCTTGAGCCGGCGAGTCTCATGGTCATGCGAAGAACAGCGGCGATAAACAACTCAGTCGCTAAAGAAATTCCATTCATGTTTCATGTCCTGAAAACCCGCAACACCTGTTATGAATCCCAGAGCCCTTTAATGCATTACTTTTGTGGTGCCGACAGCTTAAATCTTGGTGGCAGCCTCCAGAGCCTTTGCTTCTTAATGGTGCGCATCTGGGCCTTGGGTCCCATGATGCCACCACCCCACTGTCTTCGGCTTTGTTCATGCTTCTCCATGAAGCCATCCTTGACGGCAGAGACGAGCTTGGACAGCTCAGTCTTGTCCTCCGATCGGACCTCAGTCAGAGCCAGAACGGCAGCGGTCTACGATTGACATGTTAGTACGTCGAGATGAGGGTGTGGTATGGAGTGTTCAACGATCATGGAGTCGATGGGCAGAACGACGAACCTTCTTGTGGACGACAGTGCCGAGACGAGCCTTGCCCTTGACAATGGCATAGGGCACACCCATCTTCTTGCAAAGGGAGGGCAGGAAGACAACCAGCTCAATGGGGTCGACATCGTTGGGGATGAGGACCAAAGAAGCCTTTTGTTTTCGATGAGACCGACAACGTGGTTCAAACCATACTTGACGGTGTATGGCTTCTTGCTGACGTCCTCCTTCTTCTTGCCCTCCTTGACGGCGGTAGCCTCCTTCAGCAAACGGTCCTTCTTCTCGACCTTGGTCTCAGGGCGGTACTTGTTGAGGAGCTTGAAAGCCTGGGCGGCGGTGTTGCGATCCAGGACGTGCTGGAACTGAGCCAGCGAAGGGGGAACCTTCAGGCGCATCTGGAGGATCTTCTTCTGGCGCTGGAGACGGACATACTGGGCCACTTGACCATGCGGCCGAGGTTTCGCTTGGGCTGGATGTCCTGGCCAATGCCGTAGTTGCGGGGCGCCTCTCAATAAGAGGGTTCTACACAGCGAGATGATTAGACTGGACTCGAGACTTGAAGTGGATGAAGCCATGGAGGCTTCACGTTGGAATGATTGAACACACATACCTTGGGAGCCTTCTTCGAGCCAGCCTTTCCCTGGGGAAAGGGCCGAAGCCACCTTCTTTCCAGTCTTGGGGGCTGTCATTGAGAAAAGAAGAAATTAGCGAGTCTGCTCGAGCTAAACAATCTTCTTTGAACTCTAGTGAGATTTGTCCACGGGGAACAGAATTACATGGCATTATTTCAGCACATGACCCGGGCGTAAATCTCCAGCCAAGTCTTCACCAGGACAAGTCTTGCGAGAGCGGCACGATGGCAAAATTGGAATGCGATTCGTGTTTGCATCTCGTTCGACGAGGCCGGCGGAATCTCCATCAGGTTTTTTTAATCGCCCATGGGGTAATGGACATGCTAAAAAGCGCCGAGGATCAAAAACACTCTCGCGTATGACTCAAAAACTGTGGCCATTAGAGTCTTTCGGTGTCATCTTGGCAACTTACCATTTTGTTCTTGGGACGGCGTTGCTCAGTCGTGAAGAGCAGAGGATGCTTGCTGCCGGGGTGGTGGGTTGAGGAGGAATAGGAAGGTCGAAAAAGTCGATATGAGATGGTGGGCAGAAAATTAGGGCTTCGATTGCGCCACATTTGTAGTCTGCATTTGTGGCTGATGCTCGTGGCTGTTTGTCTTGGTCAAAGCTTCGGTCACGTGCACGTTTCTTTATTTGAGCAAAAAGTCAAGCGCTGGAATTGCGGCCCAATCGATTGGCTGCTGGAGACATGATGAACGGCTGATATTGAGAATACTAAAGACTTTTGCATGACATACTCAACAGCAGCAAGAACGACTTGAGCAGACATAAATATATTGCGCAAACAAGAAAGAACTAAATTCTGTTCTGAGAGTCCGCCCACAAGACAAGGAACAAGCTTTTATCTCTTTCCAGGCTTTCCAGGAACGACTCATACTCGACCAACTTCATTACTTTTGTGGTGTTGTGACTATGCCTCCAGCGACCTGCCTGCGATGTGGCAATCGCGCCGTCATAAAACGACCAAAAACCATCACAAGCTGTGCAAAGAATGTTTCATCTCTGTCTTTGAAGATGAAGTTCACCACACGATTACTTCCTCCAAATTATTCTTCCCTGGCGAAAGGGTGGCGATAGGCGCATCAGGCGGCAAGGATTCAACAGTGCTAGCATCTGTGATGAAGACGTTGAATGAGCGGCACCGTTATGGATTGATTTGGTGCTTCTGAGTGTTGACGAAGGCATTAAAGGGTACCGAGATGATTCGCTCGAAACTGTAAAACGAAACGCAGTCCAATATGAGATGCCCCTGGAAATCGTGGGATATGACGAACTTTACGGGTGGACCATGGACCAAGTCGTTGAGACGATAGGGAAGAAAGGGAACTGCACATACTGTGGAGTTTTCCGTCGGCAAGCTCTGGACCGAGGGGCCAAGATGTTGGACATTCGGCATGTCATCACCGGACACAACGCCGATGACGTTGCGGAGACTGTCTTGATGAATCTGTTGAGAGGTGACCTGCCTCGCCTTTCACGAAGTACGAGCATAGTGACAGGGAGCGCTTCAAGCGAGGTCAAGAGAAGCAAGCCACTGAAGTATGCCTACGAAAAGGAGATTGTGCTCTACGCTCACCACAAGAAACTGGATTATTTCAGCACAGAATGCATCTATAGCCCAGAAGCATTCCGGGGACTGCCTGACACTGATCAAAAGCTTGAAAAAGTACGGCCAAGTGCCATCTTGGACATTGTAAGGAGTGGAGAGGACATGGCACGGCTAACACCGGACAAAACCAAGACGCATGCGCTTGTGACGATGGTGAGGGCATGGGAGGATGCGGTTCAGCGAACGGGCGGACTTCAGGGGCGAGTTCGCTCAGATGGAAGCCAAGCTGAAGGCAAACGGCCAGATTGCAGATTTTGAGACTGAAGTCACAGCCAAGAATGATTCCGCTGGTGATGGCTCCGTAAAGCTACCCATCCGTGGTGGACGAGGGTCGAAAGAGCGCTCAACCGCGCCAATGCAAACACTCGGCCAATGTATCAAATGCGGATACATGTCAAGTCAGAAAATGTGCCAAGCTTGTACTTTACTGGAGAACCTGAATAAAAACAGGCCAGAGGTATCAATATGATACACTCAGGACGATTCGAAACTCATGTTGAAAACGTCTCCACACACGTCCGCACCCGGTCGTCTTGGTCGAATTGCGTGAATTGTAGAGCTGTACCCATTGTGTCTTCCCTAGATTGCAGTGCCACTTTGAATAGCTTTATATGTACATTTTGTTTGACAGAACTTCATTCTTTGCGTCGAGCTCGGCTCGAGGTTATTAAGTGAATCGTTTTTCCATCTATAACATAAACATGTTAGTACAATCTTTGGCGAAGTTTGATGTCAGTGACTGCTGCACGCACCTTCCAGCCATTGCTAAATTCGAAGCCTGATGGTGCTTCTGGCTTGGCTATTTGCCCTCTCAGGGTTCCCGTAAGTCTGCGATCACGTTCCATCACTTCGCCAGGTCCGGTTAGCATCTACTGGGCCGTGCGTGCGCAATGAAAGCTCGATTTCTTACTTTGCTGCAGGTAATGTTAGCAAAGCTAGTCGGGGTTACTCAGATTGTAGAGGCTCGAAACATACTCTGTCCCATTGATCCAGTGAGTAGCGAGGTCGCTTGCCCTCGTTGCGCCAGGTCTTGACAACAGCTAGACCCGTTCCTGTAACGCCAAACATCTAGGACTGAATGTGAGCAATCCAATAATTTCATCTCGCGTGTATCGGTTTGAGTACGTACACCAATCATGATGGCATAGGGCAACAGGGTCTCGAAAGGAACCGGCATGATGGACCAGGGCCGCTGCAGCTGGACTTCTGCAGACTCTCTATAAAATCTGGAGGAAAACGTGTAGTCTGTAGTCCGGTTCGCAAGCCGATACACTCGACAGTGGCTCCAATTGGCGTTCGTCGTCTGGTAGTCCTCCGCCGTAGATGATGCTCTAGTCTCAAGCATATCCGTGGTCGCTCAACAGCCTCAGTTCCAGATAGGGTTCCAGATAGGGTTCCAGATAGGGTGCCTGAGGCGGCAAGATTTCAACCCCTGCTGACAAGACAGTACAAATTTCGGGCAAAACACACTGTGAGGTCCCAAATTTAGCTGCGCGTGTATGCGCTCGTATGCGCCCTGTATGCGCGTGATTGTGACAATAGCGCACTGTACGCAGCCGCATTCGCGACTTCCATACCAACATAACGCGCCTGAGCTCCTGCGACAGTTTGCGAATATCACCAACGACGACTGTCAACCGCGACTGGCTTTTTCTTTTACCGGTGCAAGGTATGCTACTTTGGTTTTCATCTTTGACCTGTAGCTGAAGCTTAAGTTAACATTGGCGAAAGTCCCGCGGGCCAAGCTTGTGCTTGAACATTCGTGGTATTCTAATCATGGTTGTCAGCCCCAAGCTCGACCGATCTCAATCGCAAAACCCTTTTCGAATCGAAACGCCCACAACTGAGGAGACTATATATGGTATTTGATTAGGAAGCTGGGAACAAAATGCCAAGTGCGCAGGCCATGGAAGAAGAGCTCCAGCAGAGCGTACTTCTCTCGGAGGAAGGCGACTGCGACAGTGGTGGAACTGGCGTTCAAGTGGAATTGTCTCGCTCAGGATCTCCTTCACGCAAGAGCAATTGCGAGGGCTCTGCGAGCGATGATGATGAGTTGAGCGATCAAGATGCTTCCGGAGAGGAGCTGGACCTCGATGCTTCCGGCGAAGAGGATAACGATTTGATGAGTCAACAGATAGTTGCGGGGAGTGCTGCGCCAAGAGATACTGAGAATGAAGAAGAGTATGACGAAGAAGATGTAGGAGAAGATGACGAAGCCGTAGGTGCAGTCAAGGTGCGACCCGCCGAATCCGATGATCAAATGGAAAGCGACATTTCCGATGCGGCCAGTGCAGAGGACGAAGAGGAGGAGGAAGAAGAAGAAGGTGTCTGGGAAGAGCGTGGAGACGCTGATGAAGAAGAGGAAGAAGAGACAGAAGAGTCAGATGCTGGCCCGCTACATACTTGCATATTTTGTAAACAAGACGAGGAGAACGATGCTAGCGAAGATTATGAGGCGTTTCTCGTCTGTTCAAGATGTGGTGACAATGGTAAGTCAGATTATTACTGGCAAACACGCATGGAAGCCGTTTTGCTAACAACTGTCTTAGCCCATCAACAATGCGCCCGCGGTGCGGTTGCTCGGGTTGCAATGACGGAAGAAAACAGTGCGTTCTTGATTTCACAAGAAGAAGAAAACAGCGGCCTCCTTAGGCGTGTACTAATTGATTGCAGGTGCTCAAGCATGGAAATGTCCCGAATGCACTCATGTCGAACCTGAAAGTGAAGACGAAGACGAAGATGCAGATGCAGATGATGTTGAAGTTGGAGTTGAAGAAGGCTCTGGCTCTCAGCTGTCGCATCGACCAAAGCTCGTTGGTGAAATGCTTCCAACTCGACTCCCAAACGGGGTCAATGACCGTTCGAGCATAGACGAATTGGCTCTCGATGATTGCCCGCTGGATAACTCCCGGCAACCACGAAAACGCAGATCCGGGTCTGCTGAACCAGATGATGCAATCTCAACGATCAAGAAGCGTCGAAAAACCAATCAATCGATACGACAGACCGTGAAGATTCTGTTCGTGACAGTCGTTCTGCTGAGCCTTTGCGAGGTGTGTCGTCCAGAAGTTCACGGCTGAAAGCCGCGCGACCACCACCGGTCACCATTAAAAACGGTCACGTACGTCGCTCGTGGTTCGAATCGAAGTTCGTCCAGGTAACCTCAAGGAAATCTTGTCGAGGAGAAAGCGAGACCGACGACGCGCCGGCGCCGGCGTCGGCGTCGGCAGTGGAGAGAGCAACAATGCTCAACCTCAACCTCAACCTCAACCACAGTCACAACCACAACCACAACAAGCACCACGTTCAACCCCAGCACGGCCCCCAGCCGCTGCCGTACAGACCATGATATCCACGATGCCTACTCCGTTCACATCAGAGTCATATTCCCAACCCTTCTATTCATTTTTCGACAGGGAGACGGATGAACTAAAAGGCAAACCCTACGGTGGGATTTTGACCGAAAATGAAGCCGACACATCAAAGACCCTTCCGACCTCTGAGGATCGCAAGAAACTTGAACAGGCAAAGCAAAAGGCAGAAGACGAGTGGAGAGCAAGAGTTCTTGCCGTGCAAGCCGAAGCGGACCTGCCCATGCGTAAACCCAAAAAAATAGCGACAACGCCAGCCAAATTGAATGCATCGAGTTTGGTGGATGGGAGATTGACACCTGGTACGCGGCTCCATACCCTGCGGAATACAGCAGGAACCGCGTCCTCTACATTTGCGAATTCTGCTTGAAGTACATGAATTCAGATTACGTTGCATGGCGCCACAAACTAAAATGCGATACCAAGCACCCCTGGGGACGAGATCTATCGACACGAATCCGTATCCATCTTTGAAGTGGATGGTCGCAAACACCCAGTGTACTGCCAGAATCTCTGCCTTCTTGCCAAGCTGTTCCTTGGGTCCAAGACCTTGTATTACGACGTGGAGCCATTTTTGTTTTATGTTCTTTGTGAATTTGATGACACAGGCTATCATTTTGTGGGTTACTTCTCAAAGGAAAAGCGGGCAAGCAGTCAAAACAACGTGTCGTGTATCTTGACGCTACCGATTCATCAACGCAAGGGGTACGGAAATTTACTCATTGATTTCTCCTATCTTCTCACCAAAGTCGAAGAAAAACAGGATCTCCCGAGAAGCCGCTTTCTGACATGGGCCTCGTGTCGTATCGAAATTACTGGCGTTTAGAACTTTGCCGATATTTCCTCGACTACATGGACGGAGATAGACACAAGAAGGAAGGCTTGAGCGTCAAAAAGATATCACATGACAGCGGTATGACAGCCGACGATGTTGTATCTGCTCTCGAGGGGCTGCGTGCCTTGGTACGAGATGCTCAGACACAATTATATGCGTTCCGGTGGACTTGGACTACTGCCGCCATTACGTTGCCAAGTGGGAATCAAAAGGCTATGTCAAATTAAAACCGTCTGCTCTTGCCTGGACACCCTACGTCATGGGCCGAAGCAACGTGGTCAACTTCGAGCTTGGCCACCCTCAACACCATTGCTCCGAGGGAGGACGACGAGGCCAAGGTCCAGGAGGGCCATGCCTTGGCCACAACCAAAAGCAAGGTGCCCAAGACTGCCAACGGTGCTGATGGAAAATGCAACCGCCATCGGATCCCGAGGAAAAGGCGAGCAGGAAAACCCAGAAGCTCCAGAACCAGTCAAATCGATTGAAAAATCGCGACAGAAGATAAAGAGAACGCGAGCCCCGAGGACGAGACAATGCAAGATGCTATAGCGACGGCTGAGTGTATTCCTGGATGGCTCTTACAAAGACATTCCTGTTTCGCGATTTACCGTGTTTCCGCCCTCCCAGGGAATCGACGGGCTGACCGAAACCGAAACAGTGTCGGCCGACCACCGGCTCTGCGAACGGCAAGCAGCTCATCGGCCAAGCCCAAAGCTAGATCCAGACCCAGACCAAGCGGGGCTCAAGCAGTCGTCGTTCAACTGCCAGTCGCCCTCGCAACAACAGCGCCAGGCGAAGGTCGGGCGGAACGGGCCGTGGCCCTGGACGATGGCCCAAGGGAACTAAGAAGTCCGATTATGGCAACGCGGACAGTGGACCAGGACTTCCGCCCGGCTGAAAGACAAGCAGCGGACCCAGGAGCGGTCCTCATCGGGTGAAGGCATAGAAGCTGTGCCAGCCCCAGCGATAGAAGAAGAAGAGCCCGCACAAGATGAGGTCCGGGTTTCTGTGGGTGCCGTGCCGAAGCAGGGTCAAGGCACAAACGGTGGTGCACCAGCAAGCTCGGAGGGCGAATCCGAAGCCGAAGCCGATGCAGCACGCGCAGGTGATGGTGCGAATGAGGAAGATGTTGATGCAGAAGGAGAGGATGAATGACTGACGCCCGACTGACATGACATGGTCTCTTAATTTCATGGTTGGAATATTTTTGGGTCTTTTTTTTTTTTTCCTTGCGCATGGACTAATCTACGGATTTCTGGCGAATGAGGAGTCAAATCAGGCAAGTATGCTGTACCAGGTTTTGGTAGGATTACTTTTACATGTTGACTCGGCAATGGGTTGAAGTTATTTTGGCCATGTACAATTTTGAAATACCACGAGGTTTTACTCCGTAGACAGACGTTCCCATTCTCCGCCCTTAACAGGGGATCAGCAAAGGAAAAGAGATCGTTCAGATAAAATGGCTCACCGACGGCATCCATGTTCCAACATGTCAACAAGGCTGGATTTCTATCTACGCGCTATTCTACAGTCCTCGCCATGTCCCGTCCAAACCCTTTCCTGAAATCTCACAAGGCTTCGTTCGCGCGGGAGCCCTCTCGTCTCACAGCCAGTGCGATGCGATTCCGCCGCAACTTTTAACCGCATTGTACCAGAAAATAAAATCAACCTTCAAACCCACAAACAGGAATTTTTAAACCTTCTCCGCGCCTCGTACACCCATCTGCTTCCATCCCCGCGCCTCCCCTCAATGGGACATTACTTCTCTGTATCGATCCATGCTGAGATCAATCGAGTATGCCAGCAGTCGATCTTGTGTCAGTGGCAGGTTGAGAATCCTTGATCGTAGTTCCATGTCCTAGTCGGTCAAGTTAGTCGTGGTCCTGGCCCTCGCAATCTGTAATCGAGACTTAATCAAGTACACAAGCAAACATACCTGCTTTTTCTTGGCCAGCTTCAGAATCTCTCTTGCGGTTTCGTCAGCCATGTCAGACACGGCAGCGTACCGCACAACCTCGATTTCTCTCACATGCCCATTCATGGCGTCAAGGCCGGCCAGCAACTTCTCAAGCAGCGCAGGCGGAGCGCTTTCGCCCTTGCCGCGGTGCTGCACGAGACTCAGGAATTGACTGTAAATCTCGCCGCCCTGGGTCCACTCTGGGATGGACTCAGTCCGGCCTTGGAACTGCGACAATAGCGAGGATAGCGTCGAGTAGTCACGTTCAATCACGGCCTGAGGGGCAACTTGCTGCACCAGAACCCGGTGTGCTTCGACAAACTCGCCAGCACGAAGCAAACAGTGCACTTCTGCCGAGGCATCCTGCTTGACACTGCGCATGTAGAGTGCAAGTGCCTCCCATAGCCATGCCGCAGGGATATGGAACTTCTCGGTCAAGACCGCAAAAGTTGAGCCCGTGTCGGGGCCAATCATGCCGGCATGTCGACACAAGTGTTCCTGAATGGCTTTCATGCGAGCTGACGAATGCCGTAGATGCAGGAGAACAAAGATCGCTTCCAGCCACTCACCGGAAGCAGTCAATTGTGCAGCATATGCAATGGTCGCGGCATCTGCTTTCTCATCCCCATGCTGACCAAACGAGACTTGGCCGGTCGAGGTCAGAGCTTGACCGAGCTGCCAGCTCAATCTCATGTCCAGAGGTGAAAGCTGTGAGTTTTCAGGCCGCAAATGGCTTCCAGGTCCGTCTTCTCGTCGGCGTACAGCTGTAGAAGACCCCACAAGAGATCCTGGCGCGTTCCTCCTTCACATCATCCCAGATGGGTTTCAGGCCTTGTTCAAGATACCACGGTCGCGGCAGATCCTCCTTCGCCTGGTTGACGTCGTCCATGAACTTCAAAACCGCTAGGGCAGCGCCATCATGCTGCGAGATGGCGTACCACAACCGAAGGCCAAAGGATTGTCTCCAATCCAGGCCAAACTTTTGGAAATGACGAATGAATCTATTCGATCCTCGACAGGAGCATTCTTCATGCCTTCGCAGACACATACGTTGCCGCTGAGAAGCTCATAAATGGTGCGAATAGCCTCTGAAAACTCGGAAAGCATCTTGGAGTCGTGCCAGGCCTTGAGTTGTTCTCTCATGTCCTTTTAGCTGCGTCGCTAGTGCCAATCAAGGGAACCAAAGTCCCTACACGGAAATTTTTGCCGTCAAGGAGAAACTTGCATGCTTCCGTGACCCGGTGCCCTGCCAAACTTGCAACAGCCTTCTCCTCACTTGAACCAGCAAGGCCAACGTTGGTGGTTGAGGCTTGTTCTACTAGTTCGGCCCAGAACTTTGTCAGCTTTTGCTTCCGTACCAAGGGCTCGGGCTCACTCGGGTTGGCACCAGGCATGCTATCGAACAGAATGCTGGCTAGCTCCCATACTCGCTTCTCATTGATGTGGGCTGGATCATTCATCTGTTGACGGTGAAATACATCCTGAGACTGGCTGCGCGCAGTGTCGCCATCGGAACATCATTGATCAGCTTGATTTCCGTTACTTCATCCTGGGCACGGAGGAACTTTTTCGAGGACTGCCGTCACGTTAGTATTGATCAAGACACGCAAAAACAAATTTCTATTGGAAGTGGCTTGCCTACCTGTGCAGAAAATTTGGCAAGGCGGAGGTCTTGTCTCTTCGTCTGAATGCCGGATCGTTGGAATTGGAGAATGTCCGAGTTGTCACGCAGGCTACGTCGAAATTGCGTCGCGTCCGAAAACCTCGTCACTACCAGGGTCTCGTCAGGGCCCCACGTCGGGCGGGGGCATCGTGATATGCTTTTTCTTCCTCATTGACAGTCAAGTTCTTGTCTTGACGTTCGTACGGCCACTATTCAAAAGAGAGACGGGTTCAGTTCAGTATTTGTATTAATGTGCAAACGCGTTACAGTATATTGGGTTCCGCCGTCGCGGGCGTCAGAACATTCTGACCTGAGTTCAAATATAAAAAGAAAATCAACAACGGAGAGAAGCACCAACCTCAGGAAAGCCTTTGGCTGGCACAGAAGCACGGAGAGTCTGTCGTGTAGGCTGGGGCTTAGGTTTTTCGAAGAGCGAGTTCATCAAGTCGATACTGGTCGCAAATCCACGTCCTTTATCCAGTGTCATTTGTGCGCCCGCAGGTCCACTTCCTCTATCTCCTTTGGACGGACTTCTTCCCCAGATGGATGATTGGCGCAAACCGTCACCAACAGTTTCATTCTCGTCGTCTTCTTCAAGCCCCCGAGGAACTTGATTGGCGAGTCGTTCATCTCTCTGAGCAATTGACGATCTCGCTTAACAGGACTGACCGTCTTTCGCAGCATTTCCATCCAATCGTCACCATCAGCAACTTCGAGCGTGACAGGGCCAACTGAATCCTTCACGGCTCTCATTCGAGCTCTGAGAATGCCCCCAGGAGTACCCTTCTTAGTATCCTGGTCATTCTCCGACGAGGCGTCGTCAAGCTCCGCGGCAAGATGATGTCCAGGAGAAGATCTCATCATGTCTTCGTCCTCGGACATTTCATATTCGTCGCCCATTCCACCGGCATAATCGTCATCCAGTGAGAGTTTAACATCGTTGGGCGCAGAATCCGCGGAGCTATTGCCTAAAAAGACTCCTTACCAGCGGTCTCCAAGTCATACAACTCTTCGTGTTCGTCAAAGGCCCCGGAAACAGTTTGTTCTGCCTGAAGCCGGCTGTACCACTTCCTTCAGTTGGGCCATCCAAGGTGGCAGACATCGCTCCAACCTGGCGGGTAGGAGTGTCCACAGCAGATGGCGGAACCATATCTTCATCTGACTCCTCATCCGAGTCATCCAGCCCATAAGTCGTGAAATGCTCGACACTAAAAGTCCAAACGCCAGTGTTCTTATCATAGCTCTCGAATGTAGTGTCTGGGATTCGCTTGAGTCTTTCAATGTGCTTGTTGAACCTCTTGGGGTCACTGGTGACTCTCTTGTCACGACCACCGCGGGGCCAGGACTGCTCCAACCGAATCTGAGCTGGAACGTTGAGGCCCTTGCCGACAGGGGGCTTCTTAGCCTGGACGGGATAAACAGTAGCTGATCGAGGTTCCAGCTGGATGATGCCGCCGCACAGATCATCAAGTTCAATGGTGCTGATGTCGACGGGAACTTTGAATTTGACATAGCCGACATGTTCCCGGCCGACAGTAAAATTGTCCACGCGCTGGCGTTGCACCCGGTTCATGTTCTGCAGCTCGTCTCTTGTCGGTTGCATCCAGTAATCGCCAGCGGCATTGTCAAATCCAAGAGGCGCCTGTGCCTCAGGTGTGGCCGAGTTGTCCTCCTCGTGCACAATAGCAAGTTCGTTGCCCTTGACCTGTTCCTTTTCTGGGGTCTGTGAACCATTTGTGCCATGCACTGTTCGGTTCTGGCGAGGTGTGGTTTCGTCGGACTGCGAGTTGGGGGTTTCTTCGGGAGCTGGGAGCGCTTGGCGGACTGGAGTCCCGTCCTCAGCCTCAACGGCGCTTGTGTCGAAGCTGACACGCTTGGAGAGCTTGCGAGCACCACCATTGGCCTCCGGCTTGTCCTTCTGAGGTGTTGAGAACAGGTCGCTTCGGATGTCCCGGTTGATGACCAGTTTCTTGGAACCTGTGCTTCCGTACCAGCGAGGATTGCAGCTGGAGGAAAAGGCCCTGGAGCAAGTATGCTATCCTCGGTGTTGAAGCTACGGCGTAGATTGCTTGCCGAAATGCTCTTGCTCAGGGAACCGGATGAGCTGGGACCAAGCAGGCTGCGACCCATGGTTCCCGGTGTGCTAGAGATGCTGCTGGCAGGGCTGCCGCCCGGGTACCATACGAGCTGTATGAAAACCAAAGCCTCGTTTCTGGGGAGTAGCAAATCGAGAGGCCGCCGTAGCCGGAGCAAGCTTGTACATGGGCAGAATGGAGCTCTTGCGTGGTTTCGAATTGCCGTTGAGAGGAGTGGCAAGGGGGCCAGGATTGGATACCTCGTTTCCACCAAGACCCGCAAACAGTGATGGGCTGCCATATGCCGAAACATCGTTCAGATTGGCAGTAAGGCCCTGGGGCGCGTTATTGTTCTGTTGTGTACTACCCGGCAAGGAATTTCCCATGGTACTTTGGTTCTGTTGCTGGTTCGTGCTGCCGCCGAACAAGCCACCACCGCCCAATGCTTGGTTATTCTGTCCTCCAAAGAGGCCGCCACCTGACTGAAGAGACCCGCCAAAAAGGCCGCCAGGTTTTTGCTGGTTGTTGCTGGCTCCAAAATTCCACCGCCAGTTGACTGTTGTTGCTGTTGATTGTTTCTCCAAACAGTGAAGATCCGCCCGCAGCAGGTTGACTGGTATTCCCACCGGCAAATAGGCTTGACCCGGTAGCTGGTTTGTTTCGCCGTTTCCACCAAACAAGCCTCCTCCCGACGAAGCAAAGTTCGCGTTGCCAAAGAGACCTCCGCCGGTGGGTTGCTGTTGTTGCGTGTTATTGCCTCCGAAGAGACCACCACCTGAAGCTGTGTTGGTCGTGCTACCCCCAAAAAGTCCGCCACTTGCAGGTTTTTGTTGGTTGCCAAACAAACCTCCGCTCTGTTGTTGCTGCTGGTTCTGTTGACCACCAAAGCCAGTGCCGAATCCGGCTCCGGTATTCTGTTGTTGTTGCTGTTGTGGCTGCTGGTTGTTGTTGTTATTTCGAAAAGGCCACCTCCGGTGGACTGAGTGTTGTTGCTGCCTCCGAATAAGCCAGAGCCAGTGCTATTCGTTGTCGAACCAAAGGCGCTTCCTGCATTGCCGCCAAAGCCAGTTCCAGTGTTCGCGGACGTGTTGTTGGTATTCCCGAAGCTGAATCCAGTGCCTGTTTTGTTGGCAGCGTTCCCGAAAAGTCCACCACCAGTGTTGTTGTTGGCGGTGTTGTTTGCTCCAAAAGAGCTTGTCGTGGTTGAAGCACCAAATCCACCAGAGCCACCTCCAAACAAGCCTCCACCAGCTTGCTGGGTTTGAGTATTGTTGCTACCGCCGAACAAGCCTCCGCCAGTTTTGTTTGCGCCTCCAAACAGGCCACCACTGGCAGTATTGTTTTGGGTGTTCGCGCCGAACCCACCGCTCCCGAAGCCAGTACTGGTGGTAGTGTTGGTCGCATTGTTGCCAAAGAGCCCACCGCCAGTCGTATTGGCAGCATTGGCTCCGAACCCAGTAGTTGCTTGGGGAGCATTGGTGTTGCCTCCAAACCCCCGAATCCAGAGCTCACACCAAAGGCGCCACCACCGGTAGCATTGCCGTGTCGGCGTCCTTGCGTGTAGTCCACTAATCGAAGCTCCTCAGCCGACCACTTCTTGTAGGGCTCTTGAAACAGGAGGTTTTGGAAAGAGTTCGAGGTCGAGGTGTTCGGCTCCTTCTCTGTGTATGCATTGAAAGGGGTTGATGCAGTGCCCGGTGGGTCGCCTACTGCGCCTGCAGTGCCGAAGCCGGTGCTGGTTGTACCAAAGCCACCGGTGTTCGTGGTTCCACCGCCAAAGAGTGAACCTCCAGTGTTGGTTGATGCGCCGAATCCTGGCTTATTCGCGCCAAAGAGCCCACCACCAGTGTTGCTAGCTCCTCCGAAAGGCGACGAAGCAGTAGTGGGAGCTGTTGTGTTGTTGTTGTTGTTGTTGTTGGCACCAAAGCCCCGAACGTGGACGTGTTGGTGGTGGTATTGTTGTTGGCACCTCCGCCGAAGAGACCTCCGGAGGTACTCGTACCGAAAGCAGGCTTGTTACCGAAGCCGCCACTGCTGGCAGTAGCTCCAAAACCACCTGTAAATAAAAATAAATAAAATGGTCAGCAACGTGATGGACAACGCGAGCAATTCAAAGTCATTCAAAGTAGAGGTAACGGTAAAGAGTAAAGGTTACAACAAGTCAGACACGGATGGCGGCGGTCGAGGTCGTACCAGATGTTGAAGTCCCAAAGCCGCCGCTGGTAGCAGCATTATTGTTATTTGCAAATATGCCTCCGCCAGCGGCATTGTTTTGCCCGAACCCGCCAGAATTAGACGTCCCAAAGCCTGATGCAAAGCGTGTCAACGAATGGTCACTCTCGCTTGCTCGCTTTGCGATAGCTGCCGTCGCCATCTCGCGCAATGAAGACACGTACCTGTCGAAGTATTGTTGGAGCCGAAGCCACCAAATCCACTGGATGGCTGGTTATTATTGTTTTGGCCGAAGCCGCCGAAGCCGCCGCTACCAAACGACATGATCACTGACTTGGTAGTAGAGTATATTTCGTGTTCAGAGTCGGCCGTCGTCCGAGCATAAAGGAGCTCCTAGACCTTTCCGCGCGACGAACCTCCTCAGCAGTTTCCGGACGTTAAATTTTTCGTGTCAACTACGGTCGGTAGTATAATGGCCGCGGAAGGTCCAGAGCGTCGTTTGTTCGCCGCGATGCTTCTCGATGCAAGCCAATTCGAGTAATGCTCGCTGTCGCGATGTCTCGTTGGCAGGGAGCGCGCGCCGACACGACGAAAAAGTCGGACCTCACAAAGGAGGGTTTTGGGTTTGCAACTATCTGCGCAGTATTGAAGGAGAAGTGCACGTCGAAACAATGAAATTTATCACAAAGAAAGAAGAATAATCAAAAGGAAAGACAAGCTGAAGACGCAACTCTGAGCGAGGAGAGCGGGTGGCGTGCCCTTTTCACCCAGACGTCTTTTTGGCTTCTGGTCAAGCAGACGAGAGCGTTTGCAGGTGGCAGATGGCAGAGGGCAGATGGCAGAGGGCAGATGAGGTGACTCAGGTGAGGTCGGATCCGCCAAGGCAGCCAAGCATCTTTTGCTACATAATGTTATGGCTTGGGCCTCCGGGCTCGGGCACTGCTGCCTCAGACCGAAAATCCCGTACTCAATTGGTCGAGGTTGAGCGGCCAGCCAAGTTCTACCAATCAGAAGCCGCACTTGCCCATACTTGGCAAATGGGTCACTTCTGCCTGGATAAAACCCTGCAAGTACTTGACTCACCTGTACATGGCCAAGCTAGTCTGATAGCCAGCAAGTTGGCGAGCTGCCTGGCGGGCCGGTGCGCCATTGGCCCTATCGCGTAGCTCCGACCAAGCGCGTCGCAAACCTGAATTGGGAGACTTTCCATTTCTTTGTGGCGCTGCTCTGTGCGAAGTACCCTCACGTTGGCCGAGACTTGACGATAATAATAAAAACCACCTTGCACCCTGTCGACTCACCAATCTGAGCCTCGCAAGACCACCAACATTTGTAGTCGACCGCAATATCACGTCGCAACGATATACTTCTAGCTTGTGTTTTGTCTTGCTCACCCTTTCGACCCCAAGTGATCATCGATCACCTTCTGCCTAGGGACTCCGTCCCATCAACACTCGCGCTGGTGACAAGTTGACGACGAACGCTCCCAAAATAATATGAATCCTCACGCGACACCGCGCCCGTTTCCGGGCCGTTCAATAGGAGTTGGTTCCATTCAGCAGCAGCAGCAGTACCAACAAAATCAGCAATCTTCGCACCAGCAGCAGCAGCAGCAACAACAACCAAGACCGCCCCTAGCTCCCCAGGTCTCAACCAACGAAGAATATAGCTCCATTGCTGACGAAGATCGCGAACACATTGACGAAGTGGTGAGTACCTACGTTTTTTTTTCCTGATTGTTCATAGCCCATAATCGTCCTGAGCATACAACCAGGTCCTGTAGCTGATACAGACACAATAGTTCGACTTAATGGACATGAAGAAAAGTCCTACCTCAACTCCTACGAGTTCAAACATTCCTCGCAGCTCTGGGCTTCGATCTCTCCAAACCCGAATACTTTCAACTTCTCGAAACATATGGCTCTATTCCCCTGAGTGGCACGACCAGCAATCTTGCCCCGTCAACAGATATCACGTCTACTTGGACCAGTTCCGACTTTGCGCCGCCAAGCTCATCGCCAACCGGGATCCGCGCGAGGAAGCTGCCAAGGTGTTTGCCATGTTTGATTATGACCAGGACGGCTTCATCTCGGTAGAAGATTTGAGACACCTGGCGCAGGAGATCAAAGACGAGAGAACTTTGAGCGACGAGGAGATTCAGAGCATGATTGATCACCTTGACCACGATGGGAAAGGCGGCGTGAGCTTGGACGAGTTTATGCAAATGATGGAGGAGGCGAGCTGAACATCGGTCGGGGGTGGGAGGGCAAAACTTGCACATACATGGAAAGGTGTCATCAGCCTATATCGGACTCGGGACAGCCGAGGTAGAAGCTGGCGGAGCATTCGGTCAAGATCGACCCTCAGTTTTTGGATTAGGTCGGTGCATCCAGCGAACTTGTTATGCAGCCGTTTCCTGGCAGGCGTTCTCCAATACATAGGGCCGACCGCGACCGCGACCGCGACCATGACCAAAACCAGGCATGACGAGCCTCGGCCACGATTCTCTACGACCAGCCCAGCCATGCCGTTGGGTAAGACGAGGCTGGCCCGCACGGGTTGCAGTGTGGGGCGGGAAGGCGATAGGCGTTGTGGCGACAAGGGACTTCACTTGGACATTTTAATAGCATGAAATCACGTTTAAATCAGATCTAGGGTTTTGAATGGAGGAAGGGCGCTTTCTAAATAACCGTTACACAGTACTCGGGCACTTGTGCATACCCCGTGCCAATAAATCAAAATAAAGAACAAAAATAAACCGTCTCAACTCCTCCCCAACTGACAAACAACCAGGCTTGCTCCAACGATCATCATGCTTCTTTGCTCCGCCGTGAGAAAGTGAAATTCCCGGATCCTTTTGGGCGAGATTCCCGCACGACAATAGGAAAGTGAATAGTTCCATGAGGGGTGAGGAAATTTGCCGTGGCATTGGTGATGGTGAGAATGAACGGTGGCACAATGAGAAGTTTTCGGCCAAATGCTATGGTCTCGAATAGACGAGAGGGGAATCATAGAGTTCATCCAAGAAATCAGACTAGAACTGGATAAGATCTTGGCCCTGGCCGTTTTGCTGCTGTGGGCGGGCTCCAAAGGGATTGTTGCTGCCCTGACCATTGGTTGGCTGACTACCGTATGATACACTGGGCATGCCCGTGAACTGCTGGCGCATGTAGGGATTCCCTGTCATGTCTCGTTGAACGCCAGAACCAGCACTGTTGGCGAACGTCCCTGGAGCTGTGTGCTGAGCGGGAATACGAAGCTCTCCAGTATTACCATACGTATCCATACCATCTCCAGTCGCCAAAAGGTTGTTCAGCTTGCTCTGGTACTCATTCATTTCCTTTGTGGAGGAGGCTTCATCGTGGCCTGTTGCTGTAGCTGCTGCTGCTGCTGCTGCATGGGCTGAGTATTGAAGCTTGCAAGGGTCTTTTGTTCTGGTAGGGATCCCAGGCTGGAGAATGTCGGCTTGGAAGATCCCGGTCGATTCTGCGCAAACGGGTTATTTGAGCCGGTGGGGTTGGCATCAACAAAGACTGCGGTTGGTTCTTGTTGGTGGCCCAGGGGTTGTTGCTTCCTGCTTGGGGTCCAGGCTCTGAGGGTGGTTGTTGTTGCTGTTGTTGTTGTTGCTGCTGCTGCTGCTGCATCTGCTGAGCATATGGATTGTAGCCGGTGGCTTGTGGCTGGAAGCCCGTCATGTTGGGCATGTTATTTGGCTGCTGGCCGTAGGGATCCAAGCCCATACCGGTAGGCTGAATGCCAAAAGCCTGGTTGTAACTTGATTGGAAACCAGTCGGTTGGGGTTGCTGATATCCCGTATATGCATTATTCATGAAGCCCGTGGGCTGGTTCATCATCTGACTTTGATCAACAGGGTTGGCAAAGAAATCCACCTGATTGCCTTGCTGGTAGCCCTGATTGAAACCAGTGTACTGAGGCTGGTTCGACGTCGACGGCTGGGGAGGATCATCGTCGAAGAGCAGGTTTGCGTTGCTCTGCTCCAACTCGCGGCGCCTTCTCTCGTCTTCCTCCTGGCTGAGCTTGATGGCTTTGGCCAGATCGTCGTCATCATCATCGTTCGTCCGGCCTTGCCGCCTCTTGCGATCTTCCTCTTCTTGGTACTTGCTGGCCTCCAGAGCCAATCGATATTCGGCATCATCTTCGTCGGAACCTTGAGGGCGTCTCTCTCGAGGCCGACGTGAGGACGACGACTCTGCTTGCTGCGGCGCGTACTCCTCCAGTCCAGTCACACGAGACTTCCAAGACTTTCTGTCGCTTCGTTCGGAGCGCAGTCGCTCTTCGTCCACAATTAGAGAAGTCAATTCCTTGGCGGCCACTCGCACTATTCATCAAGCATCAGCGTTGTCGAGCCATTTCGTCTGCTGGTGAGTGACTTTCCTACCGTTCTGGCCGACGTCACGGCCTTCCTCGTCAACGTACTGGAACTCCCGCAAAGTCTTAATGATATAGATGCTCTGACGGGCCCAGGTGACAACAAGTTCGGAGCCTTCATGGAGGCAGTAGTCGAGGACCTTGAGAGCTTTAAGCACATGCCTCCAATTCTTGCCCTTGTCATTCAGACGTTTGTCAATCATATCCATAATGTCGTAAAACTCGGTCGACCTGTCAATGGCAGAAAGGTCAGTTACATGATGACGTATGCATCATCACGAGGACAAACGCACGTATTAAAGGTCATCTGAGCAATTTCGCTCATCTGAGTGCCTGTTGGACCCCATGGATCATTGCTTGTGGCTAAATATCTCATATTGTCAGTCGGCCTATGTTCACAGCAAGAAGAACGGGAGCCATGGTCAAATTTTACCTTCTCTGACCTTGACCTGGGTACTAGAATACCCTTTGGTCACATTCTTCACACTTCGCATAACCTTGGACATGGTGGGCAACTATAGGGTAGGCCACGATGCCTCTTTGCTGCCTTTTGAAGAGTAGTGAAGAGGAAAGAGCACGACTCCAGCAAGACGCAGTGCCCGAAGTCGTCTTATCAGTCGGTATTTTCGAGTATGATGGTGGCGGAACAGCAGTGTGGACGGCGACGGGTCCAAGAATGAACGAAGCCGGGGTCTTGGCTCGGCTCGGCTTGTCGGGTTCTTGTATCGGCGCAGAGAGAAAGGGAATCGCAGGCTGCCTTGGGGATGTACGGGCTCTGGGTGATGGAAAGGCGCAGGTCGTTGAGAAGGCGGATGCGAGCCAAAGCCAGAGTCAGAGCGCCAGTGAGTAAGTGGTAAAATATTTCAATTTATTACTCAAGCGCAGGCTCAGCGGGTCTGGTGCTGGTCTCTGTATTAATAATAAGTATTAACCATGGGTACGGATCACGTACTCGGTAGCCCGTAGCGCAGGCTGGATTGCGTACGTTCCAGTAGTCCAGTACATAGCTGGAGGTGGGGAGACGTCACGTCAGACTTTTGTTGTCGGCGCCCTCAAATGCATGCGTCGACACGCCAGTTGCACCAAGCTGTACTATTTTGGCAGATTCAGTCGACCGGGGAGCCAGCACAACTAAAATAACTCGGCATTTTGCCTTGCCTGTCAATGCAATGCAATATGTACGTCACTGGCGACATACATTCGCAGTGTCACCTTCAGTCTTCAGCGGACTGCGGAGGCAGCCACACTAAAGTACCCAGGTACCCCCAACAAAGCTTAAACCCGCCCATCATCATCGTGCCATTTTCATCCTAAATAAACTTTGAATTCAACCATACCCTGTACTCCACACAAGCCGAAGTAAGCAAGATCCTTTCAGCAAGTAAACCTGCAATAACGGCAACTCCGCTGTAGAGCTTCACGCATCTCTCTATCTTCTCCTGAGACCTTCTCGGCTCAATGTCCAATGTCCTACTTGCTGCATTCGTACCTAGGCCGGCTGCTGGCCAACTGCCGGCCGGCTGCTGACACTTGTTGCCTCTTATAAGCGGCGATCATGAGAGGCTTCAATCCATCGAGCCTCCCTCTTTCTTTTTGAAACCTTCTACATCCCCTCCTTTCTCCCTTCTCTTCGAATCCTTACTAGAACTGTGACATTATTTCAGGGCATTTCTATTCAAGTTACCTGCCCGTCCCTTGCTACCTTCGCTTAGCTCTCACCGAAGTCGCCTTGACTAGAAAAGTGCATCCTTCGCCTCTGACTTGAACGCACATACGCAAGTCATCTCAGTTTTTGGAACGGAAATATAATATTCATCCTTAGCCTAATTTCAAGAATGTCTAGTCACGATGCTGATGAAGAGAACCGCGATGATCTGGAAGTTGTTGACCTTACGGAACATGTTGATAACCAAATCCTGCCATCCGACCCTCACACACTAATTCCCATATTGGCAATGACAATTCAAATGGCCATCGCGATCAAAACCAGATGGAGGTAGACGAAGCCCATGGGGTTGAAACTGCGCCAGTCGTCCGAGCTGCTACAGAAACAAACGAGACGGGACAAGAAGATGCCCCAAGAGGGATGGCAGATTCAGACATGGGATGGCTCGATGTGAGTTGTACATCTTACTATTCTAGCAACTTTCACTCGGCGCTGACACGAGTTGCAAGAATTACGACCAGGATAACAACACAGATCTCGACAGTACTGATGATGATAATGCCATGGAAATGATGCTGATATGGATTCTGACAACACCATTGACCACAATCCATTTCCCGACGATGTGAATGCCCATTCAGATGAAGAAGATGACGTTTGGAGTTCGGAATGCCGAGAGACGTGTCGGAAGAAGTGGTTCAACTTGCACCTGAAGTCTCAGTTTCGAAAATGTCGGCTTGCAGAGGCAATAGATCTAATACGACAACTTCAAGAGAGCAATAAAATCTTACACCGAACGATCAACAAGAAGAAGCGCGAAATTGGCGAATTAGAAGCCGAGATCGAACGACTCCGGGGCCGTCGAGGTTTGCACACTGAAATTGTGAGTCGAAGAAGCAAATAATTCTCATCTACTCTCCCCTGTCAAAAGTTGACTAACATGTTCAAGACTTGGCAACGACATCTCAGAAATTTCAAACTTCGCAACTTCGCTGCCCTGCCCTTTGGCTTGGGAACTTACGAGAAACTCTACAAACTTTGTTGTCGCGAGTCAAATATCGCACCTCACCCACGGCAAGTTCTTCCGGGCCTGGAGTTGGTTGCGCCGGGCCTCCTGCCCCAAGCTGCTGTGCAGCATGTGGCTGCCCTGCAAGAATTTAACTTTGAAGGTTTACCACTCAAGACACAGTTTAAAATTCTTCAGCATCTTTTGTGCTTCTATGGGAAGAAAATCCACGTTCTTTCCCGTCTTGATCCATACCAGCCACCTGCTCTGGAAAACAGCGAAGAAGACCCCGGCTTCTTTATCGCTTTCATATTGAGATGCGCCGGTCAACCTCACAAACGCCACGCTTCCCAACGCATTGCTGGCCCTGTTGCTGGTTTGCAAGAAGCTCCATTTTTGGGGCAGTCATCTATTTTACGGCGAGAACACGTTTGCTTTCTCCTCCTCGGCGAATAGGGTCGCTTCGGGGCAGGAATCAAAGCCAAACTACAGCGCCTGCAACACATCGAAATCCTGTGGATGGGATCCCAGTATCTCACATTTGAGAGGAGTGGCCGAGATAGGTACCTGTCTCGACGGACCCAGCCTCTCTTGTGGCTGCCAGAAGCAATCAGACTCAAATCTATTCGGGTTTACCTCCCAGAATCATCTGAGAAGTACATGCGCAGAAGGCACGAGAGCGAAGGAGTGATTAAATTCATGAAAGAAAAACTAAACATCAGCCGAACTATCGTATGTTCCGATCGTTGCGAACCCTCCAAGGGCTCGACTATATACACTGCCTTCGTGGGATTAGACATATCTCATTCTGGGATCACACAGTATGGGTAACGTCAGGTAGAAAACAACGAATTCGGGACAGAACGTTCGAAATAGATGTGCGCAACACGGTGCAGAAGCCAAAACACCTGATTGACCACCAGAGGTCCCAATCGAGAAGCCTCGTTCCTTTATTAGCCGATCACAACCCACCAGACGACCTTTGGCATGTCATGTTCGAGGTGCTCCCTGAACTTCGAGACGATGATTACGGCGATGAGAATTCCAATGGGGATCACTCGAGCGAGACCAATTCAGAACCGGAACCGGAACCAGACTCAGACTCAGACTCGGATTCGGATTCGGACTCGGATGGCGGAGAAGACCAACAAGCTCTAACCGCTGTAAGTGTTGTGGATGAAAGCCAGACAATATCTGCAAATGCCGACACCGAGAACAATGCAAGTCAAGGGTCCTCCAATGACGTTATAATGACGGACTGTCCTACTAATGTCGTTGACTTGACCGCTGATGATGAGACTGACGGTCTGGAAGAAGGTTTCAACGACCTGACATTTGAAGATCGCGCATCCCAGGCTGCTGCACCTGCACAAATTCCGGTGCACAGAAATACCGAGTCCCTGCAGGCTTCAACGTCTCCGAAGCGCGAGGAGACATCTCCCCGGCCTCAACCCCGGGCGACCGACCCTGTCCTGGCGAAGAATCCCTGTTCGTGAGTGAAGATGCAAATGTTGTCGACTTGACAGGGAAAACGACTGCCGTCAAATACCATCGCGTAGCCCCGAAGAAGCGCGACGAGCAATAGACGCTCACGTCCGAGGCTCGATAGCTCGTGAAAGCGCGGCCTCGGATAGCACAGGCCTTTTGCGAGCGAAACTCCCTACAATCAGCTCGTCCCGAGTATTCCGGGAAGCAACATGGGTAACAGAAGCCACGGAAGCCGCAGTATGCCGGGGCGCTCCATTGGCTCCAGAAGCCCTCGCTCGCAGCGAGAGCGACTTATTCGTGAGATCAGCATCTCAAAGTGACGTCGCAAGTAACTCCACCGTCACTGCTGACGGACCTTCGAACATGGCAGGTCGACTGGACCAGGGCCGCAGCGGGACAGCACGAGAAACCGACGAAAGAACCAGACAGTCACCGGGCGAAGTATCCAAACGACCCCGCGATGACATCTCGGAAGGCAGCGAGGATAGCTGGGCCAAGCGATCTCGAGGCTCACAGTCTCCGCCTGGTGATACCTGCGATAGCCCCATCATTCTTTAATTGGGAAACAAATGGCGTCCACGGAGTCGGTGAATTATGCGGGAGCACCGACGGGGCAGGGGGCTGCTCGGGACCATAACACACTAGGCATGACTGGTAAGTTTACAGCGCTGGGATCAATTCCTCAAGTGAGGACCAGAGACGAGCTACATCTGGGAGCAGAGTGAGAAGGATTGCCCGAAATGGGAATACCTCAGGTTGATGATCGGGGACGAAGCGGCAAAATGGGATTCAAGCTATGGGTAATGAGAAGAAATTTGGGCACTGATTGAAACTACTGCAGTCCGGTATCGGGTTTGCCTAGCTCATTTACAGGACAGTACATCGCTTCAAAAGGAATTTAATGCATAAATCGCCTGATTCTTACCAACCTGTGCTTGGAAGCCATGAAACGAATCATCGCGGTTACTGCGTCGTGGAGAACACACTGGTGAGATGTTGATAATTTTTTTTTTTAAATTCTGAACTCATGTAGATTAGTACAAATATATCTAGATTTATATGACTTTGTAGAAATGTGTATGTACAATTATACACTAATCAATGGCAGTGACGGCGCGTTGGACTTGACGACGTGGTGACATGGTATAGCTGACTGAACCTACCTAGCCCGAGCGCACCAAATCGCGTTGTGAGGCGTGATCCAAATTGGCGTGTAAATGAGCTTCAATCAATTTCGTCGCCAAGGGCCGGGGTCATTCACAGTTATAAGACTGCAGGACACGACATGTAGTTTGAAATGGCCAGCATTGCTTTGCTCGTAATTTATATGTACTACACCGTCCGGTCCAGCGTTTGATCCACAAGAAACCACCATCTTTTGCACATCGATCATGACTCCGTGTTCTCCGTCAACCTCATCATCTCACTGGGGATATCTTTAGGAGTGCCATTTGCGGAAAGTGTCCATGACAGTAGTGAAAACAACGAGTAAAATACCACCTCCGGGTCCGAGACGCAAGACCTGAGCATACGGGTTAGTACTACGTAATACCGTTTTCTTTTGGGTGTTTGGGGGAAGGCGGGGGAATGAATGGGCCATCTCACCTTGGGAAGGAAACCCTTGTACAAAGCACCGGCACCCTCCTCCTTGAAAACAGTGTACACAGCTGGCCAGGCCCAGTTATACTTGGGAATCTGCCCGGCAATCTTGGGAGTGTTCTGAATACGGCTCTTGACGACGTCCATGGGGGTGTTGACGATGGTACCAACAGTTCCACCGATGGAACCAGAAATTAAATCATTGGTCATCTGGCCCTGCTTGGTGCTGGCCTTGGGAATCATCTGCCGGACCTGGAAGATACAACCAAAGTAACCGGCGTTCCAGAGAATGTGTCGCCACAGGGTACTCTCCAGTCCCTGGTACATGGTCAAGATGCCCTCGTTCTTGACCGTCTTGACAACGCAGTCAACCATGCCATTGTACTTTCCGGCGGAGGCCTTGTCTTGAAGTCGAATTTTGACAAGCTCAAAAGGCACGACGACGAAGGACTCGGTAGCACCGGCGGTAGCACCAGTCAGGACTGACAAGGACTGGTTCATCTGATTTACGCCAAACATCTTGCGATAGATCTTGCCCCACTCGTCATTGGCGGCGAATTTGGTGGCACGCTTGGGTGCCTCCATGAGGATTGGGGCAGAAATTCTCGGTAGAGACGCGAAAAGCTGGGAAAGTAAGTCAGACTTTGTAAACGAACAGTCATGGATATTCGCGCGTCTTACCCTTCATTCCTGATGATCTTACGAAAGCAGTCCAACATGCCATTGTAGGCCTCCGCCCCGGTAGCGGTTCCGGTTTGCAATTGACTGCAGAAATCAGTATTCAAAGAGAGTCCCCGGTCGTGAAAAGAGATGGTTTCGTACACTCGGGTCTTGACAACGTCCAACGGGTACCTAGAAGAAAGTGGTTAGAACTCGAGCCATGCGCACGCAATCTTGTCACAGTCATGCTTTTCAAACAAGACCTACATGACCAAGATCTATGACCATGAGTCGCCATTAGTATGATGTTCGTTCCTTTGATCGCATTGCATGAGTCGTCGTACCTCCGACACGCCGGCAATGGCGCCTGCGACGTGTGGGTCAGCAAGCTTCCGAAATAACGGGACAAATGGAAGGTTTGTGATCGGACGACGTACCTGCGGCGAACTGATAAGCAAAGGGAAGGGGCTTCTCCTGCGACATGACGGGCGATTGACGGCAGCGCTGCGAGGTCGGGGAGAGCAAAATTCTGAGCGCAACGGCGGAAGCAAGCGAAACAGACAATGAGTGCAAGAGCGAAGTCAGTCAACTGTCCAGCCAGGAACGTCCAGGAATTTCCGAGTGGAGAAGCCGGGCCTATGTAAGGAATTGATCAATTGGCTGGACCCTGCACCCTGCCTGCCATGCTGCAAATCCAGATCCAGGCAACAAGCGAGCCCTCGCCGTCGGCGGCCAAACCACGCCGACAGACAATCTCGGATTTTGAGCTCGTGGAAATACGGATTGCACAGCCAGCGATCTCCTTGTAATCCGCTCCGCTTGAAGTTGAAGGATGTTTTCTGAAGATGATTGTCTAGATGCAAGATGACTAGAAACATGACAGGGGAATACTATAGATTTCCGATTTTGTTGAGGTCCAATCATCCTGTCAATTTGTTATTGACTGGATTAGGATGAGCATGCGGGGCAACGACGGAACAGAGGCGTGGGGTTCACGATCGCTCGGCCTTTGATGGCGGGGCACAACCAGATCACGTAACACCAAAGAACCTGTCGTGCAGAACCAGACGGCAGAACCAGACGGCAGAACCAGACGGCAGAACCAGACGGCAGAACCAGACGCTTGGTTGGAGTTTCGTGCCGCGATGGCAAAGTGGGAGGGCAGGCATTGTCGTGACGCGTCTCGCTGGGTATGTGTTTGACCAAACCTCGAGCAAATGAAATCATGGCATCAAGCACATGTGGAAGGAAGGTCCTCTGTTGCGAAGGCAGCCGGAGCCCTATATTTGCCCTACAGGTCAGCACAAGTGTCGAGGCTCAGCGTCGATTGGCTGAAAGCTCCGGAATGCCGGGCAGCTTGCAAGTGTGAAAGGCGCAGAGTGCCACGTTTCGGGAGCTTAAGCCCCGTCGCGTCAACCTTGCGACTTCGGCCTGGTTCTCAACTCCGTAAATCTCCCTTCCTCTTGTGCCTCACCACAACTGCCCAATGCAGACTGCTTATCGAACTTATTGAACTTCAAGCACATCTAAGCCTCCATCGTTTCACATCTGCTGCCGCAGTACATCCCAATTTACACGGTCACGTTTCGATTTCCACTGTCCATCGAGCCCTCCCACCAGGCGTCAACCCGCATCCCCACGCAAGGCGCGGTGGCAAACACTGCTTTTTCTTCACCAAACTCTCCGGCGCCTGAAATCACACCTTTAAACAAGCCGTGATCCGCAGAGATTCACAGCGAGGTGTTTTTCAAAGCGCCTGGGGTTCTGCTTAGCTTTGACCTGTCGCATCGCAACCGCCCATGAGTCATCTCCTGTGGAAATATTATTGGGAAAATGATGTCGACAAGTTTCGACGTCTTCTGGCACCCGCCGGCCCTGGCTTTCAGGCTGCCGCTAAATCTCCATCCATAGGAACCACGGGAGGGGGTTTTCGGGTGGCAGCCCGGGGCGTAGCCTCGTCTCCTCGAACGACACCGAAACCACGCAAGGCCTTGGTCCATACACCCGGCACTGGCAGATTTAAAGACGGAGGATCTGGTCTCAACCGCAGCGAGATCAACAGTCGAGATCACGCTGGTCTAACCGTTCTTCTCCGCGCTGCCTCGTCAACTCAACCGAATGCCCGAGACTTCGTGCAAGTCCTTCTAGAGCATCCTTCCTCGATCTTTACGCGCAGGATCCAGAGAGTGGCTGGAACGCCCTCCATCGATCGCTATATGCTGGAAATGTTTCTATTGCTCGTATGCTTCTGGCAAAGGAGCGCATTGACCTTACCACTCATACCAACCAGTCTGCAGTGGGAAAGGTTGGTCAGCTGATCAAGACGAAAGACCATGAGGGAAACAGTCCATTCGATGTCTATAACTCTACCATTGCCACTCGCTCGCTCAAAGACACCGATAACTCCACGCTGCCGGACAATGTGTCCGACGTTGACGTTGACGATGACGATGACGAGCCTGCCAATATGTACAGAGCCTCTACACCACTTGACCCCATTGTGAAGTATTTACCTTGGCGTGGCTAACTTGACTGTCAACTAGGGCTGCCAGTATCGTTCTTGGAGCTTGGAAATCTGCCATGGGTGATGAGGTCTTCATGTTCGGGAGTAACAAGAACCTATCACTTGGCGTTGGTGACGAGACCGACCGCCAGTACCCCGAGCGCATAGTTCTTCAGCGACCTGATGCGCTGCTACATCGGTTTCATAACTTGTATCTCGATGAGCATGACGTGGATGCGGCCTCCTCGTCGCTGGAGGACGTTCCCACTCTGGTACGAAACCCGCCACTGACGATCCGGGATGTTGCCATGTCAAAGCTACATACTGCGATCATCACTAATGACCCAGTCTCCAACCTGTACATATGTGGCGTCGGGCGTGGAGGAAGACTCGGCATGGGTGACGAGAATACGCAGTTCAGATTCGTACCTGTCGAGGGACCCTTTTCCGATCGTCAGGTCCAGCAGGTTGCACTGGGGCAAAATCACTCCATGGCAATAACGGAAAATGGAGAGCTGTGGACCTGGGGTCTCAACTCGGACTCCCAACTTGGTTATGCTCTACCGCCGATCATGCGATCTGACGAAGAGCCTATGAGTCTGACACCACGACAAGTATTCGGGCCTCTGAAGAAAGAGTCCGTGCAGGGCGTTGCTGCATCGGGTGTGCATTCTGTTGCTCACACAGGATCGGCTCTGTATTGCTGGGGACGTAATCTTGGCCAACTCGCTCTCATGGATGCCAGTTCGAGGTCTTTGAAGTTCAGCCCATACCGCGCAAAGTCGTTGCATCTCTGCTGTCAGCACCCATCGAAATGGTTTCTGCCATCGACAAAGCCACAACTTGTTTGCTATCAAATTTCACCGTTTGGGTGTTTACTAACTATGGATACAATCTGGTCAAGTTTCCCTATCCCGACGTTTTCAGCAACCAGAACCTCGCGGCCAGCACTTATACACATCGTTATGACATGGGCCGCCGCAACATTCGGTACATTGCTTCTGGAGACGAGACGATTGCCGCTGTCACCGCATGCGGGGACCTTTTCACCATGCAGCTGAACACCAAAGTCGACGCCAATCAAGTTGCTGGCTCTACGACAAATCCAGTCAAGATCAAGAGCGCTGTGACGCAACCACAGTGCATATGGGACTCCGGAAAGACGGCGTTGCATCTGTCAGTGTCGGCGAACACGGTTCAGTCATCATCTGTACAGAATCAGGTGCCGTATGGAAGCGAGTCAAACGCTCAAAGGGGAAGATTGCGCTATTTCCCAATTCTGTAGACGTCAAGAAGAGGGACTTCAAGTTCGAGCGCGTGCCGTATATTACGAATTGCGTTTCGGTCCGCAGCTCTACATTCGGCGCTTTCAGCCGTACGGAAAGACAGCAGGGTCATGTCCACTGACATCAGCATCATGTATCAAGCTATATGGAAAGACGTCGGTTCTCTATTGTGCCTGAATGAATTCAAAGCTTCCTCGATGTCAGCAGATGAGGGCAACCGTCGGAGGGGATGGATATCTGCCATTGCGCGCGAGGAGGCAGGCTCTGTACCACATGAGATTCTTCGGTCATCTAACATCGAACAAGACATGCTACAGTGGATCACAACAAGCTCGTTTCAATATCAAGATCTCAACATGGAAGTTCGGACATCAACGAACCCTGACTTGAGAGTCCCAGTTCACAGCTGGTTACTAGCGGGACGAAGTCCTGTTCTTCGGGAAGCCTTGTCAGACTACCAGTCGAGCGGGAACATGGATGCTCACGCTGACGCCTTTCTGATTGAGCAAACCGGCACAAGGGCAGTTCTCACCTTCGTCGGAATTGACATGTATACATTGTTAAACATTGTCGTGTATGCATATTCAGATGCGATTATCCCTGTATGGAGATATACTAAAGAGGCACCCTCACTTGCCTTTCGGTTCCGTCAAGTCAGAACGGAGCTCATGAAACTGGGAACGAGGCTCCAAATGCCGAAGCTGGAAGCTGCCGCTCGACTGCAAGAGGGATTAGAGCCGTCCTTGGATGTGAATCTGCGAGACGCCCTCGCAGATCCAGCGTTCTTCAATAACGCTGACATGATCATCGAGTTAGACGGGCATGAAGTCCTCGCACACAGCGACCTCATCTGTCAGAGGTGCCCCTTTTTGAAGGCATGTTCCGAGGGCGATCCCAAGGTCAATGGCTGGCCGGCCGTCGTGATCCTTTACTTGAAACAGAGCTCGTCCGCGTCGACTTGAAACACATTAGTCCCGAAACCTTCCACTACGTCATGAAATATCTCTACGCTGATATGGGAGACGAGATTTTCGATGATGTCTGCATGGAAACCCTGGACGAGCTCTCCGAACTTGTGCTTGATGTCATGGGCGTAGCAAACGAGCTCATGGTGGACCGGTTGTCCCAGATTTGCCAATGCTTACTAGGCAAATTTGTGACAACTCGCAACATTGCCAACCTTCTCAATGAGATCAGCCCTGCTCAGTGACCGAGTTCAGAGACGTTGGACTGGAATACATTTGTCTACAGCTGGAGTCTATGCTTGAGAATCATCTTTTAGATGGACTTGACGAAGATTTGTTGCTAGAGCTAGATGAAGTGGTGCGGAACAATCAGCTTGCTCGGTTCCCCATCGTGCGCAGCGGAAGGGCTGATATTCTACTACATGACCAGTATCCTGATCTGGCCCTCGACATCGAGGAAGAGAGGCGGCGTCGGGTCAAGGAGATGGCATTCAAGGTAACTCAAAGGACGAGGAAAGGAAGCTATCTTTGTCGTACAAAGCACGACTGGGCAGCATGGATGACTCCTCAGTCCCATCACACACGCAACCCAGATCTCGTCGCAAATCAAAGGCCGGCCGTAACGAGCCTTTCAGCCCAAACTTACGTCCAAAGGACTCCCACGCAGACCTTATATTCAACATGGACGATGAAGAAAGCCCCAAGATGGCCAAGTCCGCGTCACCGGAGATTTCAGCCACCCCAGACGGCCAGAACGAGATCGATTTGGACAATGTGCCACGATTGCCTCCCGGCTGGCGGGCTACTCAAGCGAGAGCAGGATCACTCCTCGGCAGATCCCCAGGCTCGGGACTAATGTTACCATCTCAGCTGCCTGAGCCAAGCCCCAAAGTATCCCTCAGGAGGCAAGTCCCCAAACAAAGTCACCGCAATCAAGACCACTGCCATCAAGACCAACCAATGCGCCGTGGGCGTCACCAATAATGCCAGCTTCTAAATTGACTTCAAGGACATCATGCAGGAATCAACGGCCAAATCCGCCCTTAGCGCCGGTCTGGCATCACAGGCAGCTGATAAGGTAGCCGGAACAAATAAAGCGCAAGCCAAAATGTCACAAAAGAGCGCAAAAGGCAACAGTTGTTGCAAGCAGAAACCGAGATGGCTGCGGAACAAGACAAGACAAAATCGATACCATGGGAAACTGCCAAGTCTGCCGCACGGTCACCACCGTGGAAATCGGCCAGTCCCGCTCTGAAAACGTCCTTGAAAGATGCCATGCTGTCGGAGACGGCGCTGCGAGGAAGTCCGAGTCTGTCCCCGAAGCCTCTGCTGGCGGCAGAAGCCAATCCTCAAGCGGTAAAACGCAGGACGGCTTCCCTGATGCGCGATTCTCGGGCAAGGCCGAGCAAGCAGTGTCCCTTTAGTGCCTATAGCCGGTCCATCCAAGTCACAGGAGCAGAAGCCCTTGGTGCCGCACTCCAAGTCGTACATGAAGCCGGCGCCCAAGGCCGAAGCTACCATCGGAACGAGCATGTCCGATATCATTGGACAGCAGCAGATGGAGCAGCAGCGTGTCAAGGAGGCAGTGGCAAAGAGATCACTACAAGAAATTCAAGAGGAACAGGCCTTCCAAGAGTGGTGGGACCAAGAGAGCCGCCGCACACAAGAAGACGAGGCGAGAAGACAAGCCAGAGGCAAAGATAAAGAACAACGTGGCGGCGGTAGTAGTGGCAATCGACGAGGTAGAAAGGGCAAGGGAGGCAAATCGAAGCCTAGCGGAAGCTCGGCTGAGAAAACGAGTGACACCACCAGGCAAGCTGCTGGCGATCCGGCGGCTTCTCAGGGACGAGGGAGCCGGGGCGAGGGGGCAAGAGTTGACTAATACATTATAGCGGATGATGAGTTTGGGGAGGGATTCGAAACACGCGATTGATAGAGGATACAAGCCACATAAAACGGCAAAACAGGACGTTTGGCGTTGGATGGTATACCGCAAAGGAAAGTTGACATTGGGATTCTGCTCATGAAGCTTGTTTTGCCACATGTTTATTACAGAAGATGCCTTCTGTTCCAACAGGACAGATGTACACTTTGGAGCTTCATCTCAAAACATTGACCACTCAGGACCGAATTAAACATGGATGAATGCCTACCCACAAGTCTAGCACAAGCACGTCGACATGCAACGCCATCAGGGTCATCTACGAGCCAAGCATCTCGCGCAGCCGCACACATGCCGTAATTCCAAACAGGCGTAGTGTTGCGACTGCCTGGCCATCGAGGCTCATGCCGCAATTTGTAGCTTTGAGCGTTGTACTCCTCGAAGTTGTGGCAACTTGCGTCTGTCAAATAAATGTGTGATTGTCAATGGCAGATGTGGTCCGGGGTTCTACTGCATTGTTGGTCGTGTCGTCTCCGCATCGACCCGAGGCGCTGTATCCTAGGAGAATGAATCTCGCTAAACCTTGCCATGGACTCGGATGAGTCAAACATTCCTGTCTCAGTATATCTACCAACCACGGCATGGGGACTGGGGATTGGGGGACTGGGAGCCGCGAAGGCAGAAGCCGGAAGGGTGGGTCCAGCACTCAGCTATGGAGCAGAGAAGCCTACAACATACAACATGGCTTCTTGTCTAGGACTTTTGACTTTTCTTAGTTGCAAGTACGGAGTACCATAAGAGGGAGCTGGGGATGACATTGAATGGACTGCCACGGCCATCCATGTGTACACGGGCAAAATGACATGCCCAGAATGTGCCATCATGTCTGCTGCGCAGCACTGGGACTGTACAACGGCTCTGCTCTTACTGGCCTCGTATTGATCGATGCGGCGAGCCTTGATGCAATCGCAAGCTGCGTTGATGAAAGTGCGGCGCACACAAACGCCTGGTGTCTCTCTCTTATCGCTCGCCGCCACGACGCCACTTGGCGAAGGCTTGCGGGGGAGGGAAGAGAGAAGAAGAAGGGAAGGAACCGGGCTGCATGTAGAGCATGGGACGTCCTATTGCCGCGCCATTGCCCGCATCGTACGCATCTCACAGAAAGTGATGCTCCTGGTCTCGGACGAGATGAGTGGGCGATGGGGCGATGACGAAAGATATCGAGGAGCGGAGCTGGCATCACGAGGGGTCTTTGAGGGACGAGACGAGACTAGTATGTAGGCGCGAGGTTGGATGAGAACTGGTGACCTTGGTCCTGCCCCGCCTGCGTCTGCAACCCCTTACGTTTAAGCTCATTGAATCGACGGCTCCTCGGCCATGTCGACCAGGCTGATTGATTTGTCGTGGCTGAGAGTTTTGGAGTCAACCAGTGACCAACCCACGACCCACACCCTACCCCCTTCCCCGGCTTGTCAACTTGCCTCATGGGGTGCGTGGATGTGGACCTCAATGTCCACCATGCTCTCACTACTCCGTACCGCTCGCTGCTTGGGACTTATCCTCGTCTTTCTCGTCCTGGTCCTGCATCCTGATTCCTAGACTTGCTCGCCCTCTATATCCATTCGCTCGGTGACGATGGAAGAGCCATCTTCTTTCCATCCCGAGCCCCTGACTAGCCCTTAACTCCATCCCATCGCCTACCACTCCATCCATCGCCAGCTAGCTGGGTCATCACTTTCGTCTGAGCCGAGCTGCTCCCAGCTCGAGCTTCTTTACAATCCGACATTTACAATCCGACATGCATCAGCAGGCAAGGCCGCCGCCGAGGCTGTCTGCGTCACCGGCGTCATCACCGCAGATACCGCAAACTAGAACCACCAACCCGAGAGATGCTGCACTTGCTTCTCGTCAACGCGCCGGCTCCAATGTCTCGGGACGAGAACCTATGGCATCCCCACGGTGGAAAGTCCTCGACCATGGGTCTACCCGCGGACTCCGTTAAGAAGCTAGATCAGATCGTTCAGGTACGATCGCCTCCGGCTGCCCTGGGGAGCTCCACGTCTTGGATATCTTGATTGACTCTTGTTCAGAATTTTTTCAACAAAGCTGCCGTACTCGTCATCGAATCCCGAATGAAAGTGAAGGCCACACGAAATGCAAATGGTCAACGAAAACGAACAAATGGGTCAGTATTCATTCGTCCACGTCAAAAGACATTTGCTGCAGCCCCATGTGGCACGAGGACTAACATGCCATGATGTCTTAGTTTCAAATAGAGACAGACGAATTAGACGACTTCAAAGACGACTTGAAGATATGGAAGACCTGCGGAAGCATGGACAATCGTCCACCGCCCTTGATTATTGACCTTTATCTCGATACCTCCAGTTTGAAAGAAAACCAAAGTCTTGTCATAATTGATGAGGATGGGAAGCGCTGGGATGTAATGGAACAACTCAACTCGTCTGAATCGTCATCCAGCGGCAGTTATCACACTGCACCAACGTCAAGGAATGCCGAGGTTGTGCTGAGAGGTGGCGCATAGACTTGAAACCGCCGGAACCACTCCCATGGAGGATTTTGGGCCCATCCTGCCGACCATCTATAAAAAGCCATTGTCTTTTTCCGATCCTCTTCATCACTACCAAGCTCCTACCAGCCTGGAAGTTTGCTAGCCAGGGCCCGGCCAAGAACTCACATACAGCCTTGATTCCTCAGTGCCGTATCCGTACTGCGGAACCTGGGCGATTGGGCACTGGTCTTCTCAAGCAACCAATTGACGGCCGCAGAGATCCGGTAACTGAGTATGTCTTTGGTGATCTCGAGGTCCCAGTCGGGCGTCTGAGAACTGCTGTGACATATCGCAACGATTGCAGCTTCCGAATAGATGACGCCGAGTCCCTACTCAGCTCTCGCTTCATGGGAGTCGACGAAAACTTTTTCAAGCCCTCTCTTCCACAAAGAGTAGATCGTAACCAGGGACAAGTGGCCGAGGCTGGCTCCCTGCGCGATCACCGTCGTGGCACTACTACCCTGAGCGACCTGCATCAAACCTATGGCAGTATGTCAACGTTTCACGGCGATGGACCAGTGGGAACAAGCCCATTATCGGCTCTCAGAGCCGTCAAGCCTCCCGGCTCGGACACGAGTTCCCCTCCGGCGACCTGGCCCAGCCTGAGTGGTCTCGATACTGCTCCCAGTTCCATGCCCATGTCTGGTCGCATCTCAGCACCACGTGCAGTCATCGGCCGCCCAGAGAGTGTCAGCAGGAGAACTTCCATCTCTTTCCAGCCATTCAAGGCCGGCTCCCTCTCGGGGTCCCCTGTGCCGCGACATATCGAGCCAGAGTCCCCGCATCTTCGCACTCACAGGGTCGTCCGGGCCTCTTAATAGGGTCGCAGCCTCGCAATAGGAGTTCCTTGACGGCCGGGATGCCAGCCTCGCTTCGAGGTGGGCCCCTTCGACCTCCGTCGACGCTCCCACAATCGGCTCTCCTCGTCCTGCGTCCTCGGGACGCTACAGCAGCAGCTTCACTCACAGACGAGGTCGCCTGTCCATTGGGCGTGCAGGAGATGAGGAACAAACCAGCAGCGGTCGGCAGAGCTTGGCTTCGTCGGTGGTACAACCAGCGTCTGGCTTGCTTGCCGAGGCTGGCGGCGGTACGAGTTCGGGCTCTCTCCACGCTGAAGAAGATGACATTTCCGACTTCCTCAAGGCGTTGGACAGTCGCAAAACACTCAAGAGCTTTGAGCCAACGAACTGGGGCGATTCGGCGACTAACCGAACCGTCGCCCAGCTGTCCAAGTTTCATCTGATGAGAGACTCCAACAATGCTCTCACCGAGTCCATGACCTCATCGGTGCAGATGCAGCGATCGTCGAGCTCTTCCAGCAGACAGTTGACGAGCGTGCCCGGCATGGTGGCCCCAGCGTCCATGTCCGCCTCCTCATCTCCAGGCAAGCCTGTGTCTCCCCACACCCCGCACACGCCTGCTATTCCGTCCCGTCTGAGCGAAAATTCGATTATCGAATACACTGCTACGGGAAGAATAACTTCTAGAAGGGGAGGACGGCGACAAGCACCTACGGTGCCAGAAGTCAGCAGGGAAAGTACCATCACGCAGGAAGGTACTACCGCGATCGACATTCCCTTGTCACCTCGTATAGGATCGTACCAGCGGCGGTCCAGCTCAGCTGCTCAACAGAGTCGTGCTGTCACGGAAGATGAAGACACGGATCTGGCGTTCGCGGCACACAGGAGCATCAGCCTCGGGGCGAACGAGGGAGATCCTCCTACCATGAGCATCCTCCTCGGCCGTCAGATGCAGTTGGAGGAGGACGCAACGACGAGTCGACTGCAGCCCGCTGCGGAAATCCAGCCGTCTGACGCATCGACATCAGATGGCATGCAGCGCGGATCCAATGAGAATAACCTACCCGATGGACTGATTTCCTCGGCGGGTCATTCCGGGTCGGCCTTTCCCCGACGACGATACGCAGGCATGGGAGCTGGCTCGAAAGCAACACCACCTCAATCGTCGCGCGGCAGTTTCACCGGATCTAGTAGCCGGCTGGGACGAGGCGATGACGAGTCAGTTGGGGAAGAGCCACTGGTGTTCGACTTGTCAGAAATGGACGCCCAAGGCAGACGAAGCCTGGAGGATGGCCGCGGCGGACGCAACACCAGCTCTGAACGGAGCGCATTTGAGCCAAGGGGAACAAGTCGAAGAGGATGGTAATAAAATTTCCTGCTTCCCGCGAGAAGATGGAACTCGGTACGGTACATCATGAGCAGAGGCATCATGCATGGTTCGGGACACGGCACATGCAAGCAGATGCTACGAGTGGAGTGGTGTTGTTTCTCATTTATTTCCCCACCCCGGGGTCTCTGGATACTTCCAACATTGTCTTGACGGACATGAATATCTCGGCGTTTTTAAGGCGGCATGGCATATGAATACAATTATTGTTGATTTTTTTTTTTCCTTTGCTTACAGAGAGCTGCTGAATAGAGGTCCAAGCATGAGAGATGGATGGCGCAGAATGATTTATGGCCACAGGAGTCTAGTTGTTTTGGTCCTCATGGGAAGAATTGGAGAAGCAAATAAGAAGACTTACAAGAGTATTGGATACAGGACTAGTTTACAAAACCAGATTCAAAGTCGAATTAACACAAGGGAGAAAAGCACCAGCCTCACGCACGTGACACAGCAAGTTATGAATAGTCGTGGTGTACACGAGCCATTGCGTGGCGGGGCGCGACAATGAGGCGAGGCTTGTGCCTACGCCGCCTACGACGCCTACGAGGCAAATCCACGTAACGTGCCTGTTCGCCGATGACGAGGACGGACAGGAATGGGGCTGGTGCACTCCGTATGTATGTAAGAAGAGTACTCCGTAGCTCGGTCAGTTTCGCCAGCTGACGCCACCTCCATCCAACCTTCTCCCCACCAGTGCCACCCACCACCACCTCAGCTGATTCCTGAACAGCTCAGCTCCCAACAACCTCCCTTCCTCACTACGGATCACTCTTGAACCTATTCTCTCGAGCGATCGCATTCTACTACGAGCCTCGCATTCAAATCCTCCATATCGTTGCGCTACGCCCGCTACGCCCGCAACGCCTAGTTCGGCGACTCGACACTCGACACTCGGCACTCGGCACTCGACCATATTCAACGTTTCACCCACGCTCTCCACTGTACAACGTCATATAGCCTCACAATCTCTGGATCCTCCGGGAGGACAAAAATCGCGCGGTAACCATGTTTCGGGCACAGGCGGCAGGGCCCTTTGACGATGTCGTTGGTAAGCTCCCTCTATCACCGTCCTCCACGACACATCTCCAAGACTGATCGATCAACTATTTGCGCACAGCCAAGGCGACCGACGAGAACTTGACCTCGGAGGATTGGGGCGCCATCATCGAGGTGTGCGACAAGGTGACGGGTGATGCAAGCGGGCCCAAGGAGGCTGCTCAGAGCATGATAAAGCGTCTGGCGCACCGCAATGCCAACGTGCAGCTATATACTCTTGAGGTATGGATCAGAACAAGTCACGGCCCGAGAGGAACATGACAGAAGCTCACTGTGGCAATACCAACAAACAGCTCGCACACGCCCTGTGTCAGAATTGCGGCAAGCCTATACACCGCGAGGTCTCCAGTCGCGCCTTCACCGACGCCCTTCTTAAGCTAGCCAATGACCGAAACACACATAGCCAAGTCAAGGCCAAGATCTCGGAAAAGATGAACGAGTGGACGGACATGTTCAGCAAGGATGCCGAGCTGGGAATCATGGCCGACGCATACCACCGCCTCAGGCAGACGAACCCGACGCTACACCCGCCCAGTGCCCCTCAGAAGCAGGGCCTCACCGATGCCGACAGACAGAAGGAAGACGACGAGCTTCAGATGGCCCTGAAGCTTAGCCTGCAGGAAGAGGAGCGCAAGAGGTCGGCATCCCAACCGAGCTCCAGCTCTCAGGCTGGGCCGAGCTCCCAGCAAGAGTCGGCGTCGCCAGCACCGGCAGTACCTGCTGGCACGACTGCCGCGACTGTCAGCCGAGTGCGCGCCTTGTACGACTTCGTGCCGTCCGAGGCTGGTGAGCCTCGAATTCAAAAAGGGCGACGTCATTGCTGTGCTAGAGAGCGTGTACAAGGATTGGTGGCGCGGTTCTTTGAAGGGCAAGACGGGCATCTTCCCGCTCAACTACGTGGAGAAGTTGACGGATCCCACGCCCGACGAGCTGCAGAGGGAGGCACAGATGGAGGCTGAGGTGTTTGCCGAGATCAAGAACGTCGAGAAGCTGTTGACTCTCTTGAGCGCCTCCAACACTGCTCCCGCGAGGAGGACAATGAGGAGATTTCGGTATGCACATACATACCTACTACGTTCATGCCCTCCTGCCGACCCGGCGTCGAAGTTTGGGACAACAGGGGATGTGTTCACATGGCTAATCCGACACGCAGAAACTGTACCACCAGACCTTGGCTATTCGGCCAAAGCTTATCAAGCTGATTGAGAAGTATTCGCAGAAGAAGGGTGAGTGGGGAAAAATGCTTGGATCCTAGCCCGCCCTCCATGCCTGTATGTGTGGTGGCCTGGCGTTGGCGCCCAATGGCTAACAAGATTTCAACAACAGACGACTTTACACAGCTCAATGAAAAATTTATCAAGTCTCGTCGAGACTACGAGCACCTCTTGGAATCGTCCATGTCTCACCCCCTCAGCACAACTATCAGCAGTATGCAACGCGTCCAGGTCCTCCTGGCCAGCAGGGTTACGCCCGCGGAGGATATCCCCAGGGTCAGCCACCACAGGATCCTTGCTATAACCAGCCTCCTCCATCAGGTTCGTTTCGAGACGGTCATTCTTCTTGTGCAAGTTTTCTGCTCTGGACATGATGAACTAACATGATGGCTACCTCGATAGATCACCCTCACTACCAAACCAGCTCTCCTCCTCCCAGCAACAACAACAACAACAACAACAACAACTTCCAGCCTCAAGGCACCCCTGTCCCCTTCTACGTCGCCGGTGCCGAAGTCCCGTCGCATGGTCTCACATCTCAACAGCAGCAGCAGCCGCTACAGCATCAGCACCGTCAGCAGCAATACCCGCCAAGAGACGATGCTCCCAGCGTGGAACCACCTGCGCCAGTTTATCCATCCTCGCCACCTCCTACCCAGCCCTTCGCTCCATATTCGCAACTCCCACAGCAGCAGCAACGTCCTCGGAGCACCTATGGCCCCCAAGAACTCGCCACTTCGGTATACGACTCCCTATCGCACCGCAAAACCCTCCCGGCGCCCCTTCGATCAACAATATCAATCGTACAATCCCGACCAGGCGCCCCCTCCAGAGAACTCCATGTCCCCTGCGTCGCTGCAGCCCGGCGGCGCGGCATTCGATGCACGTCACGGACTACCCAGTCAGGGCGGTGGTGGTGGCAGCAGCAACGCACCCGATGGTCATCATCATCATCAGCAGCAGTATAAGCCGTACGTTCCGCCCGGTGCGGTCGATGGCCCTCGCCGAATGAGTACTACAGACAAGGTGGGCAATATTAGTTTTCATCTGGATGGACGGGAACGGCAACGGGTATATTAAATAGGGACCAGCTTGTAGTTTTAATCGTGTTTACCCAATGGATCAAGCGGCTTCAAGTGCTATCCTCTTTCAACGCCATCTGTCAGTGTTGTTCAGTGGGTTCCCTGGAGATGACGTGAATAGTAATTCCTAGGCACAAGTCATTGTTGAGTCCCAAATCAGTCTATCACGCCGCCGCAAGCAAGCATGTCTGAGAAAACTCGTCCCATCTCGTCCAATTCATTCTCATTCTCATTCCATTCGTGCAATCCCATCCTTTCATGGACAGACGTGCCCATCATTTACTTCATTCGCCGTCAATCCCCGCACGTCATACATAATAGAACCATAATCACAAGCTCGGTCATCGTATAATAAGCGTGAAGCGTGACAATCACCACCTCCTTCCATACGCAGCACTTTCCTCCCTCGCAGCCTTCTTCCTCAACACCCCGCCTGTTCACCTACTCCAGTTCCACCAAGAAGCCTCCTTCGATCCTCCAGCGGACCCGGCGGTGCTCTCGCCTCAGCGTGACCATCTGACTTGAAGAGATTGATGATTTCATTAAGACCCAGCTTGAGGGCTCCCTTCCGAGAACCACCCTCGATGGTCTGCTCCGCGAGCTCCCGCTTCTTGTCTTGCAAGTCGAGGATTCGTTCTTCAACAGTATCCTCGACTGTTAGTTTGTACACGACCACGTCTACGGTTTGAGTGAGTCTGTGAACTCGGTCGATGGCTTGTTCTTCGACAAACTAGATGTGCAGTGTTAATCAACTTTGTCTCTCCTTTTCTTCCGACGCTTTATCGACATGAACAAGCGTAATTCAAAAGATTGGGGAAAAAGAAAAAAATCAGGAAAAACGTGGGCTATAGAAACGTACCGGGTTCCAAAATGGCTCAACAATAATGACACGCGTTGCTGCCGTCAGATTCAAGCCTAAACTGCCGCACTTCAAGCTACATAGCAGGATGCGGGTGTTTTTGTCTTCGCGGAGTCGTCGAAGACTTTCTTCACGTGCATCGTTCTTCATGCTGCCGTCGTAACGCACATACTCGAATCCCAAGTCGTCTAGGAACGGTTCCACAAGATCAAGCATGGAGGTGAACTGGGAAAAGACGATGAACTTGTGCTGTTTGGCTTCTTTTTGGAGGATCCTTGATAACTCACGGATCTTGGCGGATGCACGAACTTGTGAGTCTTTTCCAGAACAGAGCCATCCGTCACTATTGTAGTCGTCATCTTCATCGTCATCAATGGATGAGTACGAATCGGATCCTGTGACATCCACATCTGAAGCGTCGTCTTCATGGTCTGCAGATGACCTGGCAGCTGCTGTAGGAATTTCTTTGGCTTTGGGATTTCCATCGTCCAGGGTCTGCGCAGCCATGGCTTGGGTCAATGCATCCACGGAGAGCAGGGAATCATCGTCGGCCTCATCCACAGATTGATACCCTTTTTCCCTCTTGGCCGTTTCGTCATCAATAACAAAACTACTCAAGTTGCTCTGATCTTTGTCATCGTCGTCGTCGTCGTCGTCGTCGTCGTCCGAGTCTTCTGACCCAATCCAATCGCCGCCACCTTCGGCGTTCTCGTCTGCCTCGCCTCCTGCTTTGCCCAGGTTCGAGTCTCTACGCTCCTCTTCTGGTACAAGCCAGCTACCATCGCGCTCTTCCTCTTCATCGTCGCTATCGAGGACAGCGTTTCGATTACGAGGTCGTCGTCGAGCCGTTTGGGTGGATTGCCCGCCCGTCTCTTCTGCCTTGGCGACTTTCTTGCCCTTTGCCTTCTTACTCTTCTTCCGCCTTGACGTCTTGAACGGTGTGTTTTGCTCTTGCTCCTGGCTGTTGAAATGCTCCAGATCCGCCTGGCATTCCGCACAGTGCTCCCGTTGCAGTGTAGTATCATTGAGTGACAGCTCCACGCCACATATCGAACAGCTCTTGGTGGTGATGCCCATGCCGGCGAACATGTCGACTACAGCATTGAGGTCGACGTCTTGAGACCTTTGACTGGATCCGGTAGACAGGGCATCTTTGTCTTTTTCCAACTTGCCCTCCACCAGTTTTGGGTGATTGCACACTTGTCGAAGCCGCAACAGGAGCGTAAAGGCGTTTGCGTAGCTGACTTTGTTCTGCATCATGACCTCCAAGTTTCTGTCCGCACGAGCCTCCAGGCGGTCGTAAAATCTGCGCTCGGCTGGAGCTAGCTTGGCAGAAACCGTAATGACTTTGCGCTCGGTGTGTCTGAATCCCGTCGCTGAGGGTTCGCCTTCGGCGCTTGGCTTGCCTCCGGGGTTTAGTGCACCGTCCTCTTTCAAGATATCCTTCGTCCGCCGTTTCATGAAGCACCGAAGAAGGCTGTGTAGCCGGGTAATGGCGATGTGGCCTTGACCATTTTTCATTGGGGCATCGATGTGCTCCCTCCACTGCCTGAGGTCATCATGAGGACTGATGCGGAGAAACTTGATCAACGACTGAAGTTCATCCAGGTTGTTCTGCATGGGTGTCCCCGACAAACACCATCGATACTCTGAGCGAAGCGCATAGCAGGCTTTTGTCGATTTGGCATTCCGGTTTTTGATGGTATGTGCCTCATCCAGGATAACTCGCCACCATCGCAACCCAAAGCAGCCGACCTTGGCATCCTTCTCAGCGTCTCCGGAGTTGCCAAACTCGGACACTAGAATCTGAAAAGTGGTGACTACCACATCGCATTGTGCCAATTCCTCAAACTCTTTAGTCCTCTGCGGGCCATGGTGAACCAAGACCTTGAGGCCGTGCGACTTTTCAACCTTGTCCGCAATCTCATGTTCCCATTGTCTGATGAGCGCAAGCGGCGCAACCACTAGGGTCGTTTTTTCCACCCCTTCGAATTGTTTCTTCCAGCCGGCGCTGCCCTTTTCAGGCTTGCGATTCGTGAGGATGAGGGAGACACTCTGCAACGTCTTTCCTAATCCCATGTCGTCGGCCAAGAGACCACCTTTCGGCACCTTGCCTCGCTTGACGGGACCAAGCTCACGACCACGCATCCATTCCACGCCTTCAACTTGATGTGGCAGTAGCTTCACTTTTAGGCCCTCAACAGATCCGTCTTTCCCAACAGGACTTTGCTTTTTAGTCTTCATCTTTTCGGTGCTTGTTCTTCCTCTTTTGATCCAGCATCTTGAATTTGCTCTGTTGTGTTGCTCTCGAGTTGAGGTTGGGGTTGTCTGGACACTTGGGTCGGATCCTCACCCCCTCCTCCTCCTCCTCTTCTTCATCGTCATCCTCCATGCCACCTTCTAACAAGGCTTTCAAGTCTGCGCTCGCCTTCGAGGGGTCAGTGTAGAACACCTCGTCGGCGTAGGTGGATCCAAGTTTAGTAGCTGGGCCGTTCGAGTTGAATACAGGCATTGGAGGTGGCTTGCGGTCTTGGTACGCGGGGGCTTTGGTCCCGAGATTCTCGTACCGCCAAGATGGTGTTCAGGACGATTCTTCTGGTGGATAAAAATGTCGGCCTTCTGCTTACGAGACGACACCATTTTCGCCGAATGTCCCAACATCGTATGATTTCTGCTGCCATCGAGACGCGACACGTCGATACCCTTGAGAGCTGAGGTCTTGATAGGACCAAAAGCGAGATGGAGCTTATCGAAATCGTCGTCGAAATCGAAATCGGGCGGGCTTTCCTCTTTGCTGCTGGATTGGCTGCCAGAGGCCCCTTTGGAGGCATCCGTTCGTTGACCATGGTGCTTGTATTGGTAGGAGTTGGATTTTGAACAGACGAGTTGGGAAAGTCTGACTTCCGCCAGGAAGCAATGTTATTCCTGGGTATGAATGCAAAGATGCACCTGGCTTGCGGCGGTCGGGGTGGCTCAGGGCGCTCATCGAGACAGCCGTTGCGCGATAATTGCAGGGTCCATGTTTCTTTCGTGTTTCTTACAACTCATAGACACACCAATATGACTATGACTGACATAATTGCCGTGGCAACGGTTGTATCCACCTTGTACCTGGCAGAAACCCCGCAGCCCCGACCGCGTAAAGCAACTAGATAGCCCGCAGTGCCGATAAAAGGCGCGTTGGATTATCACCATTTTGTGTGGCTCATCGACTAAGCAGTGCGTGGATTAATATACAAGCTAAGTGGATGTTGCGGTACAGTGTTACACAGCTGGATCTATCTACACTTTTTCTCTTTCTTTTCTTTCCCGAGGCCTCTTGATCATCATCTATCTCTTTACAAATGCCAGATGTTTCGTCTCCTCCTTATATTCGTAGCTGTGCTGTGAATCCATACGAGATACAATTCTATCTATATCGATAGACCTGGACGATCGGTGTTAGGTTCGAGGTTATACCGCCTGCTTAATCTCATCATCACCTTGAGAGCATATTGAGAACGGGAACGTTCGAAATGTCGAAATTATCCCCTGGATTGTCCCCAGTCAAGCACGAACCAAGTCTCGGGGTTCAATTACCATAAATGACCTCCCAAGTCCAAAGGGAGTTGAGAGAAACGCTTTTCATTAATGATTAGTTGGAAGCTTTTGTGGAAACAAAGACCAATCAACCCGGCTCTCTCAGCGCCGTGTCTGGCAGGCCTGTCGTTAGCATGCAGCAACAGGGATTCAAAAGCCAGGCATGCCCATAAAAACATGGAGTCTCAATCAACGTCAGGTCTCATATATAAATTGTTTAAGCTTCAGGCAAGTCTGCGTGCAACATTGTGCATAAATTGGTCCATGTTGCCGGAGCTTGCTGCAATAGCTGGTCTAAACGGCCGCAGCCAAGTGAACTCATAAGGATCATTTGCATGCGTCAACGAAAATAGTTCTGCGCCTCCTTCTCGCTACTCAGATGCACCCAGAGTCGATTCCATCGGTGATCCAACATACATTCTTATCTTCCCCGATCAAACATAGGCGCAAGAGTAAGACCTAGCGCCTCTCGTTCAAAGCTGAGACAGCAATAGGAGAGCTAGCTTAACCGAAGACCAGCTTGAAGATGTCGTTGTAAACAAAGTATTGACCGGCGCCGTCGCGGCTAAGTTGAAAGGACTGGGAGAAGTTCATGGGGCGCTGCTCCTCATCGACCTGCAATGCTGCGTTAGTTCTATTCGACCTTGCTTTATAATCTGGAACACTAGAAGCTTGTTCGTACCAAGAGCTGGCCGGTGACGAGAATGATGATGCCGCCACTGTCATTAGAGGGCTGAGCATCAAGAGTGGAAACCTGGTGCTTGACCTTCTGGAAGGGGAGTCCCTGTGTGCAAGGTTCGCGGTCAGTGACTAATAGAGTCGTCGATTGTTTGTTTGACAGGGGAGTTGCATATGTGCCGTACAGCAAGCTTCTCGACAATGTTGGGGCCTCCGAGAGAAGAAGCAGACTCGAAGGTAAGCATAGAGTTTTCGCGCTGTGAAGTAATATGTCAGTAACAGACACCGCGAGCGCCACAGTCGCATTCTTTCCCAGTACATACGTAGAGGCTACCCAGGGCCTTGCGGTCACCGTCGAAGGTGTTGTAGTAGAATTCGATGAATTGCTCTATGCGGCTGGTTAGACTCATAAATAACAGGAAGTTTCCATCAGGAATGGAGCAAGCATATCAACGTACTAGCGACTTCCTCAAAGTCTAGAAACAAGCGGTTAGTCAAACTTGTTGCTGTTCCCCTCTCTTGTTGGCGCGGTCCGCGCAAAGTTGGACTAGCTTACTGTTGGCCATTTTGCGTGAGGTTTCGGTTGCAAGAACCGTATATAACAACGTTGAGAGACAAAGATGACAGAAATGAGATAGCTGAGGAAGGCTGGCAAGAGTTCAGAAGCTCGGATCGTTGGGTAGGTCGCAAAATGTGCCCAAGGGTGAACACAACAACACCTTTCAAATGTCCGAGTCGAGTGTGGGGGTTGAGGGGCACTGTGCAGATTTGACTCACTGATCAGTGGGGCATGTTTTGCAGGCTGACGTGCTCATTCACTGCTTGCCGCACAGCGACTGACAGGTGAGAACCAGCACGACCCGCCAGACACATAAAAGGGGCACAGAGCCTCGCTATTAACGGGGCGGTGTACTTAGCCGAGCCAGCTTTCGTCGCCGACCCTTTCAAAAATTCCGAGCTGCCTAAATTATTCATCCAGACCCTTCACACTTCTCCCAAAGTCTCTCAGCTTGAGAAAACTTTCGACATAATGCGATGCCCTGAGTGTGACCAGTCTCCTTCAGGGCCAGCTGCATAAGAGCACAGGCCTCCAATAGCTTTCCAGCGTTTTGATTGGCATCGAATATTCTGAAGCTGAACTGATGGTAAGCTTTTTCCATCGTCCACCACGCTGGATTCCCTGTTTTTCGCCTTAACCTCTCTCTTTGTCGCATTGGCTTGTAGCCATTTGCTTCTACATGATGACATAAACTTCTTAAGAACGGCCGACTGAATTTTCCATGTTGATTCTTAATAATTTATCAAGCTCAACAGTCTGATTTGAAATGTTCCTGTTCATTACTTTCACACAAACACCTTTGGAAACAATGCATTTGCTAATAAAGCCGTTTGAAGATTTAGTACCTGATTTGTGTCTCCCTCTCTCGCGCCGCAGTTACCCAAGCGACCCAGGCAACCCTTATCTGAAACAGCATTTCCCTTTGCAATACGCTCGAATGTTTCTAAAAAGTGAACAAATAATCATTGTCTAGATAGGATCATCATGACACGTGTCGCCCAGCCCAACAGAACCACGGTAAGTCATTTCGGACGTGACAAGTAGATGAGAGACGATGGCCCTGACAATTCCTTTTTGTTGTGACTGAATCCCAATCATGTATACCACATCGTGGACCCAGGGACCAACCTGGTTGTCCAAACTGAAGTGATCATAAACCAGTCTCTCAGGTGGCAGCCAACCCTTCAGAACACTTCAGAACCCTTCAGAATGAAATTTCTAGGTAACACTTCACCAGTTGGAAGAATCCTAAATGTCCAATTTGGTTGTGCAGTAGTAGTCTCGGAAAGATGCCACGGCTTCCCGTAGCACAGTAAGAAAAACGACAAACTTGGTAATCTGAACACAATCTAAGCCGCACGTTATCTTCGTACCTCTTCGACTCGAAAGTAACATGCCACAAAGTGTCACCATATGTGGCTTATTATTATGCAACATGACAGCTCACTCGTATATCCAGCACGTCTCAACGCAAGCGGCGTCTACGCGTCTAGGCAGAATTTGCTTAGATTGACTCCTACATGTCTGGTTTTCTGTACCCAATATCGTCAGTAACAAACGGGCAGGGAAGCCAAAGGGCAGCGCAGTTACTGTGCACCCGCCGTCTTCTTGTATATAACAGCAGCATTCTTCCAAACACTGACACTTGTTGCCATGTTATCATGCCTCCATTCCGTTCGCCATTTGCCCCCATTCCCGAAGCCTCATGATCAATATGCTCTGAAATCTAATTTGCCGTTACAAGTTTGTGCTAGTCCCTTTCTTCGCCAAATGAACGGTTCCACTTATATGCGTATAAGCTCAGCCGATTCTTCGCCCGCGTTCAAGGGGATCACAGGGCGTTTGTAAGCAATGAAAAGGGCAACACCCCAATGAAAGACGTTCTTCGTTTTCATAGCTCTTCTTCTTCTTCTTCGTCAACTTTGGACGGCGGCACCGCAGCGGTTGCAGATGTCGAAGACGATGCGGCAGGGTCTGACACGGCTGCATCCAGCGCAGCACTCAAACTCTGTGTCGTGCCATATTTCTCTGCAGCATTGGTGATGTCTATACTGGGACGCGCTTTCTTCAAAGGGCTTCCTATAAGCGCCTCTGCCGACATTTCATTGCCGACCTGCACAGCTCCAGGTGGTTGAAGGCTCGGCGGCACCTGGGGCGTGGGACTTTCCTCTGTTTGGCCTCGTTGGGACGTTTCAGGCGTCGAATGGCTGTCTGGGTCTGCCGAATGTGCTCGCTTAAGCTATTTTGGTGTCAATGTCAGTAAAGCAGGGCAGGGCCAACGTATAAGAGTTGCAGAATGTTGCTAGGTTGCACCTACACGAATTCGATTGACACCATCTGCAAGCTCACCTCCAAATTTTGAATCATCTGGAGCAAGCTTTGCTTCACCATCCTTGTCATCGTCTTCCATCTTGTTGACCGCATCACTCTCGTCATCCTCGTCTTCGTCATCGCTGTCTTCAGCAATATTTCCATTGCTCTTCTTTCGTGCCTTCTTTCGTCGAGTAGCTTCAGAAGCCTGGTCTCGAAAGGCTGAAAACCGACAGTTCCCCAGCTTTGAGGGGGCCAATGCTTGAGAAGTCGAGCTGTCCAGAACGTCTCTTGGCGGAACCGGACGTGGCCTGAGGATTCTTTGATGAGCTAAGGACGCCGATCTTCTGTAATTGTCCTAAACATCATGTTAGCTCTTGCTTCCAGGATTTTCCCAGTACATTTCAACATACTGTCGCCTCTGTAGAAGAATGTGAAGACCGCATAGGGCTTGTCAGGACCATCAATTCCAGTTACCGTCTGAGTACTAATTGTTTTGGGGTCCAGAGATTTCGGCTTGGCAAAGCTAGTGGTATGCTCAACATCTGCGTCAATGTTGTTGTCGGTATTGCCAGCGTAATCATCATCACCGTCGTGGGCATCGAACTGGGGAGTATTCGCCCTTTTAATTTCACCGGATGCAAGGACTCGGAACATGGCAACCTTGATTTGGCCAGTAGCCTCTGGAGGTTCATCGTCGTCGTCCGACCACGAGTCCGAGTCGAACACCGCCTCAATTGGTGAACCGTCATCTGCGCCATACCGCAGAGCGTCTTTACGTGGGCCAGAAGCATCTGCGCTGGCGCCGCCTTCTTGTACCAAGGTCTGTCGCCGTCTACGCTTCTCAAATTTTTGACGGCGCTTCTCCAGCTTTTCAGCGACGTCATGGCCTTGCAGGTCAAGTCCGTTGAGCCAGCGCTCCAAACCGACTTCGCGGAACAAAAACTCTCTTTCAGCCAGCCCTCCGCCTTCAGAGTCAGGCACCTGGACCCAACGACTATTGACCCAAGTTTCTTCACCCGGCCGTAGCAAAGTAGCGACCTCTTCTTTGGCTCGACCATCGAAATAAATGTATGCAGCGATGGTTTCGTTTTCGGAATTCGTCATGGGAATATACGGATTGACTATCCCAGCATACTTGCCCGCTCGTTGCCCGAGCCAGGCTGAAGACTGCCGACATACTGAGGCTTGGGATAAGGCGTGCTATCCGTGGGCTTGGGAGCGGAATATGGGATCGGAAGTCCGGGGTCAGGAGGGTGATGGAGATGGCAAACTTTGCTGGCTCGGGCTTGTTCGAGTCGGCAGTCAAGTTTGGCTGCGGTACAGGTATATAAGAGCTAATGCGAGAAACCCTCGATTGCTTTTGCGTGCCATACTCTGGCAGTGGGGCGCCATTTGCGTGAATGCTCACCGCAATGCCCTTAAAGCAGGGCATAGTGGCGAGAAACTGATCGTCTTGCCGGGCTGTATGGAACGTGTCGTTGACAGATGTAATTGGCCAGATCCCCTTGGGCCTGCAGGAACAAGCAAGGTCGGTATCGTTGGTTTCGAAAACAGTCGGGCGAGTGGTGGGGGGCTGGTGAGAGAGCTCCTTGGTGGTTTAGGCGGAGTTTGGAGCTGTCGAACTGGTACACAATGGTGACGTTCAGCGGCCAGCCATCTCCAACAAACGAAATCAAGCAAACGAGGCCAGCTGACGGACAACAACCGCAGCAATCAGAGAGGGAAAAGCAAGAGGGCTCGTAGTTGGAACCGCGCGCGTTCGTGGCCTGCCCGAGTCGGCAAAACAGCAAGCATTGATTGACTCGACACGAGGGATGAGCGGTAGAGAGACGGAATGTAGCAGGATAGTGTAGCCAAATGTGAAAGCGGGCGTCGGTGACGGGAGGTGGAGGTGGAGGCAGTCGCGGCTGGCTGGGCGCTGGCTCGTTCAAGGTGGGCTGCTTCTTGAGCACCCGTCCACGCCTGCCGTTTCTCAGCCGTGCTCGATTTATCGAGGGTGGCCCATCCGCGCCCAGCCACTGGCAGTGCCTGGTCGTCGCCTTCCATGAACATTATTCTGGTTGCCGCGGCCAAAGGCCCTCAAATTCCGAAGGTGAGAACAGGCGCGCATTATTTCAAAGCCTTGGCATGATATACTATAGGTACATGGACAATGTGAACTTTTGCAAAATCATCGATTTACACAGTTGAAGAACCAGGATTATATGGCATAAGAGGCCAGCGCAGCTGAAACTACCTTGAAACATGCGGGAAAAGGCAAAAACAAAGAGGGTATCTATCATAACAGACGTTGCAGGTCTTCCGCCACCAGCCTTCCTACCCGCAGCTCAATCCATGACATTCCGAGACGCTCGCCGACGAACACTGTCACTGCCTTTCCCTTTGTAGCTAGTCGCTGCCCCTACAATTCCTTCATCTCCGCCGATTTCGATATCCTCATCATCGAAGTCTTCTTCATCATCCGCTCCAGTCCCGCCCATCGGTATATCTGATATTGCTCGATCTTGGTCATCACTTGCCTCAAGCTTAAATCGCGGTTCCTTTTTCATAGCGGCTTGCTTTCCATGTGTGATTGAACTTGCCGGGCGATCGGAATAGTCATCGTCTTCAAATCGATCGTCCTCGGCATCTGTGAAATCGCCCCTCGAGCGGCAGAGCTCTTTGACGCCGTTGTAGAGCTCCAGACAGCCCAGGCCAGACACATGAAGAGGATTTCACAGGCCCAAAATAGGAAAGTAAACGCCACGTATGTAAGCAGACGGTAATGGAACATCAACCATCTTAGTCCTCGTAGCTGTGCGGTCAAAGTCAACACTGTCTCGTAAATATGAATGTTTTGTCCAGCTTCAATTTCCACTAATGCCGTTGTAGGCTGCATCGCAGTCTTGTCAAAATGGACTCGCTTTGCGAGCTGGACAGTCATGGTCCGACCTTGTGAGTGAGGGAACATAATGTAGTAGCCCATAAAGAGCACGCGCTTCGCTACAGATATAATGGGATCCTCATATGGCATCAATGCCGGTCGACGTGATTGAAATAGTATTCTCCGGCTCTCCAGGTATTTCTGCACACTTGGAATTTGTCGTCCGCTTGTATGTGTCTGGTAGCTCTTCCCTCCATCTCTGACCAGGTACAAGGACACCATGAAGTTTCCGCGATCCGTATTCGGAGGCGATCGTGGCATCGACAGCGTCACTGAAACGTCGTAATCTTGGTGTAGTTTGGGTTCTGGATAAGCCAGCTGTGCGATGGCGTAGGGGTTGACTCCAGAACTATTGAGCAAGGAGTTAAACTGCGTCCTGTTTATACCCACGATGCGGCAGTGGGTGACTTACTGGTACTGAAGGAAAATAGGCGTGGTGATGAATTGATCCGGGACAAAATTTTGGAAGAACAAGGCAGTTGCCAACGATGCCAACCCAAGAAGCGTCAAGGCACTGGACAAGAGTAGCACCACGTTGACAGCAGCTCTTTGTGCCGGTTTCGACGTTACCATGCGCGCGGTCTCTTCTAAAGCTTCCTATTCAAGCGGTCAGACCTGACGACATGTCATTCATCATGATGCTCTGGAAATCGTGGCTCCTACCATTTTACTTGTGATGATGTATGTACGCTCATCACGCACGCCAATGTTGTTCCAACGCTGCCCGATGTATGTTGAGGTGAAGGTCGTCATTGAAGTGGGTCGCGGCGAGGGCCTGGTTGTCGCACGGCTCACGTGACGTAACAAATAGGACTCTCACTGGATTGATAGTGAGATGACCCCTAAGATATAATTAAAGAAGGATAAATTATCTATCTACTAGCATATAAAAGAGAGGATAAAAGCGTCCCTTTTATAAAGGGATAACTAGACTATCTCTTAAGGTACTTAACCTATATAATATAAATTATTTCTCCTTATATTTTAACGCGCACTTATATAAGTTATAATAAGTTATAATATAGCACACTACCCTAGGTAACACACCCCTAATTAAAGTTTAAGGGTATTAAGACTCTAATTATACTATAATATTAATATTTTTATAGTATTATATACTATAAGATTATAGTAAGGTAAAAGTAAGCGCTCCTTTATATATAAAAGCTTTTATAATCTTATAATTATAAGCTTCTTTTTCTTTACCTTTATATTATACCTTTTATTAACTATCCCTATATTTTATTTAATATATCTTTATATATAGTTACTTAAGCTAAGGAGAAGGCTTACTCCTAGGAAGGCTTAATAACTTCTAAGTATAAGCTTTATCTTATAAGTAATCTTATATTAAATTCTCTTTAGGGCCTTAGTATAGCCTATAAAGATCTTTCCTAACCCTAGCTAGCTCTAAGTAGCTTACTAGTAAGTTATTATCTTTTATATTAAAGAGAGAAAAGAGAGAGAAGTGTACTATATATATACCTTTATAATCCTTATACCTTATATAAGTATAGGTAAGAGATAAGTAAGTAAGGTATAATCCTTAGAGATCTATATAGTAGCTAATAGTTTATTCTAAGTATTATACCTTATTTTACTAATTATACTAACCTTTCTTAGCCTAGTAAGCTTACTCCTTATAGTACTCTATAAGATATTCCCTATAAAGGGTATATTTAAGTAAGTATTATAGGTAAGGGTAACCTAGGTTATTACTATAAGGTTAGGTTTAAATAATCTTAGAGATATTACTTATATAAGGTTAGTAATTACTATTATTAGCCTTTATATAATACTTATATTCCCCTTACTAAGTAAATATTATTAGCACTAGGTAATAACACTAAGGTAAGGCACTTCTATTACTCTTTCCTTTACTTCTTACTAATTATATAAATAGTAAAGTAATACTATAAGGCACTATAACTCTAATTAGAACTTATTATAAAGCTAGATTCTATTTATAATAAGGTTAATACTAGTATTAGGGCTAATACTACTATTAGGGCTTATTAGTAATAGCTAAGGAGAAGGTAACTATAGTAATAGCCTATCTTAAGGAGGTTATTTACCTCCTTATATAAGTCCTATTTCTTTTATCTATTTAGAATAGTATTTATATATATATTTTTATATAATAGTATTTTAGAGTTTATATTCTTATATTCCTATTTACCTTAATAGCGCTTTACTTATTAGGGAGGGTCTTTATATATTTTTAGGGTAATTAATTTTATACCCTCTCTTTAATATACTCTCCTTATAATATATACTTTATATAATATCTTAAATATATAAATTAACTAAACTAAGTATAGATCTAAAGCATTTAAAGCTTTAATAATCTAATAGTTTAGTAAATCTATCTATAGGCATATTTACTATTAGTAAATATATAACTTTAAAGCTTCCTCTCTTAAATTCCTATTTTAACTATATATTATATATATTAATATAGTGTAAATAAGTATTTAATTACTTACTTTTATTAAGTATAAGCTATATTATTTATTAATTATTATAGTTAATAACCTAGTCTTTATAGGTATTAAATTTAATATCTTTAAATAGGTATTATAAACTTATAGTCTCTTTTACTATTTATTATAGAGTAAGTAATTTAGCCTTTATTATAGATATAGTTACTATTAATTAGCGCGTAGCTTTCTAGATAATTAGTCCTCTAAAGAGAGTAATTAGGTAACCCTATAATAATCTATATGTTTTAGGGTTATTTATAAATAATATATTACTTACTATCTAAAGAGCCTAAAGTTTAGTTATTTCACTAAAGTATATTATAAGCTTACTTATAATAACTAAGTAGTAAATAGCTTAGTTTACTACTTTTATATGCTTTAGTCCTAGGTTTATTAGATATTATAATAACTTTACTACTATAAAGGCTATATCTAGCCTAACTATAATTATAGTATATAGGATTAACCTAATCTTCTCTTAGTATACCTTTATTACCTACTTTTTAGCTTTACCTATAAACTTATAATACTCTATTACTAGAATTAGGATAGTAAGGAAAGTGCCTTTTCTTACTTACCTAAACTTTTACTAATTTTATTAATATATACCTTATAGCTAAGGTATATAATTTATTATTTTTAATCCCTAATAATTTAAATTCCTAAGAAAAAGTATACCTCTCCTTTCTTATCTAAATTATACACTTCCTTTAGTCCTTAAGAGATATAGTCTATAGTTTTAGTATTATTCTTATAAAAAGCTATAAGAATATTATCTATAAAGAATATAAGGAATATATCCTAAGCTTTAGTATAGAATAAGTAAGGCTTCTTATTACTTACTTTAAGCCTAAGTTTCTTAAGTTACTTACTTAATTCTTTAAACTAAAGCTAGGGTAAGTCCCTAAGTCTATAGAGAGCTTTAAGTAGTTTTATATATTCTCTAATAACCTTATAACCTTTAGGAAGCTTATAGGTAATAGGAATTAAATCTATTTTATACCTTATATAAAGGAATATATTTTTATATTATATTATTAGGTTTCTAGGTTAAAATATACTACTAATACTATAAAGAGTTAAAAAGTATATATAATAAGTATTACTATATAGGTTTATTTAATTATAAAGCTTTCCTATAGGTCTCTATATATATAAATATATACTTTAAAACGCTATATAATACCCTCTTTATTAAACTTATATAAATAAACCTATTTTAGTAGTAATAGCTAAGAATATACTATAGAGCGTTTAATTTACTTCTATATTCCCTATTTCTTTAACTTATTAATCTCTTTATCTATTACTTTAATCTATTCCTTTCTAAATATATAATTATTTACTTTCTTCTAATTCTTTAAAGGATTTATAAGATTAAACTAATATAATATACTAGTCTTTATTTTCTATTTAAGGAGTAATCTATTTTTATTATTATAATAAGTATTAAGCACTAAATATATTATTCTAATACTCTTATTATTAGTATACCCTTTATTATCTTTATTTACTATATAAAGTAATCTAAGCTCTTTATAAAGCTTCTTTAAATTCTAAAGGCTACTTATAAGAATATTATTAGACCTCCTCCTTCTCCTTTTATCTAGTAAGCTATAGTCTAGAATAAGGCCTTACTCTCTTTTCTTTTATAATCTTAAGCTAGTTTAAATACCTTCTTATAATATTTCTATACTAAGGCTCTTTTATAGGTCTTTTAACCTATTATTTTATACTTCTAGAGAGTCTTTTATATAAGTAGCTAGTCTATTATAAGCTCTAGGAGCTCTTACTATTAGCTAGGTAATCTCTATATTATTACCTAGCTTTTATAAAATATTACTTACCTTTTCTAGAATTTAAGGCCTTACTATTAGATCCTTTTTACTCTTATAAGTGCTTACTATTAGAGTACTATACTCTATTTTACTTTATTAAGTGCCTATATTAGAGGGCATAAGCTCTCTTATTATTAGATCTAGTGTTTAATAAGGTATTTAAAGTTCTATTAGCTTAGGTACTAATTCTTTTATTTAAATACTTTTAGTGCTTTCTAGAGCTTTTACCCTAAGTTTAAATACTTAGGTAAATCCTCTAATATAATAATATTAGTTAGTAAGAGAAATAGATTAATATTATTATTTAGCTTTATATTAATCTCTAAGAGATAGAACTATACTTTTAGTTTATTAATTAACTACTCTATAGTGCTTTCCTTAGTAGTATTATAAAGATTATCTTATTAAAGGTAATATTCCTTATTATTATAACCCTTCCTAGCTTTAGGATCTATATATAATAAATATTAGACGCATAGTATCTAACTAGATATTTAATATATCCCCTAGGATTTATTTTATAGTACCTCCTATATTAGCTAGCTTTATAATCTCTTTTTATTAGATATATATAGTAGCTATATATATATAAACCACCCTAATTAGGCCTAAGGTCTATAGTAGGCTCCCTAATTAGTAAGTATATATTATTATAGAACTAGCTTTCTAGGGTCTTAATAGGTGTTTTTACTTTAATTATTAAATAGGGCTAATATTATAAAGGTATACTATAGTATATATACTCTCTAGCTATAGGTTTATAGGAAGCCCTATACCTATAAGTATTATATTTAATCTTATAGTAATTATTTAATTTACTCTTTTAATATACCTATTTAGTTTATATATATAGGGAGGTATAAGCTCTAGCTCTATACCTTATAAGTATGCCTATTATTAAAAGATTATATCTCTAGTTTAACTAATTATAGCTCCTTATTATCTTACCTAATTTTTATAACTAATAGCCTAAATTATTATATAACCTATTATTTAAAATAAATTAATATATTAAATACTAATTACTATAATTTATTAGGAATTATATAGACTTAAAGTATCCCTAAGTACTTATCCTTAATAACTAGTAACTAATTTATTCTATTATAACTAGGTTTATAGTCTTAAAGGTCCTAATATATTCTCTAATAAGGCCTTAGTAACTAATATTCTAGTAGTCTCCTAGATATAACTTAGTATATATTTATTAGTAAATAGGTTATATAGTCCTTATACTCTATCCCTTATAAATACACTCCTCTTATATAAATAGTAATCTTACTAAGTGTGTCTTTTCTAAGGTACTTAGACTATAAGTACTAGAGTTCCTTAGAGTTTACTTATAGTAAGTGCTATTTTTTAATAGATACCTATACTATAAGTATTATATATATATATTATATAATCTAATTATAGAGAAAATCACTAGTATTATAGTAAATATTACTATCTTTTAGGGTACTATTAAATAACTAGATAAAGGCTTATATTAAAGGAAAATAATATTATACTTTCTATAAAGCTTTACTAGTAGTAAGCTATTATCTATAGGTTTAATATATAGGAAGCTATTAACTCTATAATACTATATACCCTTCTTTATAAGAAGACTCTCTAATATAATATTAATATAAAAACCTTTAATAAGAGCTATATTTTATAATATTAGGTTCTTAGTCTAAGGTCCCTATAGCTTATTTAAAATATTCTTAATTATATATATACCTTTTCTAGTAATTTAGAAGGAGGTTATACTTACCTTAAGATAATTATTATAGGTTTCCTTAAATATACCTAGCTTAAAGTAAGTCTTATTATTTATAATATATAAAGTACTATAGTTATTAAAGAGTATACTCTTAGAGAGTATATATTTTATATTCCTAGTATAGTATAGCTTCCTTTTACTAGTATATTTTTTTAATAGTTACTAGGTTAATAATAGCTATAGTAATTACTCTAGGATATTTATCTTTATAATCTTTTTCTTTTCCTTTACTTCCTAACTATCTTTTATAATTTTATTATATAGGTTTTTATTTACTATTCTTATATTATTTCCTAATCTTTTTATAGTTATATTTCTTTAAGGATTTAAAATTCTTAGCTATTTTACTAGTTATAGTAAAATATAAGATTTAGTAGCTTTAAAGGTTCTAACTATAATAGTTAATCTTACCTAAATAATAAGAATACTTCTTTAGTTTCTTATTAGCTTTCTAACTATTATTAGAGCGCCCTCTAAGAGTTATTATATAGCTCCCTTTTCTAGAACCTATATTTATAACTTATATTACCCTATAATACCTTATATATTTAGAAGTAAGTCCTTAAAGAGTTATACTATTAGGAAAAAGTTAGTAATCTAAATAAGCTATATAATCTTTATCTTTACCTATTAAGAATTAAATTATACTTTAATTACTTAAATAAAGTTATAGATTATATTAAGTTTTTAGACTTTATTAATCTTATATAATAAGGCTTTTAATATAGCTTATCTTACTACTTAATCTAATACTTAAATTAAATATTTATATATTTAGTATTCTATAGGTAAGCTATATACTTTACTATAACTTTAGCTTATATAATAATAAGACCTAGTAAGAACTTCCTTTTAAGACTAATTATAATTTATTAAAGTATTAAATTCTTATTCTTATACTTCTTTATAATTTTATTAATTATTATTATATAAGTATTTAGGTTAATAGTATTAGTAATTTAAGTACTAATAGTCCTTTCTCTTAACCTAAGTAACTTAAATATTTAATACTTAATATTATAATTATAGGAAAGGAAAGAAAGGGCTTCCTAAAAAAGAGTTACTTTCTAATAAGTAATAACTTCCTTTCTTTAATAAGTTTTATATAATTCTTTAGTTTAACTATAAAGAGCTTAATAAGATAGTTAGAGGAAGCTCTAGAAGATCTAGATTAATATATTCCTAGATCTCCTAACTTTATACTACTTACTTTAATACTTTATATTACTCCTTTTATTTCTCTAATAATACTAATTTAATATTAGTCCTAAGATTTTAGATAAGAGAGATTAAGGTATTTATTATAAGCTTAGTTAGTTAGTTAGGTAAGGTATATATATACTTCTTATACTTAGGGGTATAGTAAAAGTTATAGGTAATAAAACCTCCTAGGCTTATAACTATTATATAGCTTATATAATATAGTAAATAGGACTCTTACTAGATTAATAGTAAGATAACCCCTAAGATATAATTAAAGAAGGATAAATTCTCTATTTACTAGTATATAAAGAGAGAATAAAAGCATCCCTTTATAGAGGGATAACTAGACTATCTCTTAAGGTGCTTAACCTATGTAATATAGATTATTTCTCCCTATATTCTAACGCGCTTGTATGAGTTATAATAAGTTATAACACGGCACGCTACCCGGGCAACACTGGTGGCCACAGCCGCCACCATGTGGGCTGGAATCGTCTGGGATGTGATCCACGAAACGTGAACCACGCAGGTTTGTGTCTGGGTTTGCTATGTGCGTCAAGACATCCTACAGTGGCATCGAACATGAATCAATTGTTACATGTGCGCAGGAAGACGTCTACCTCTCCTCTGGTCGGTTCATCGCCATGTACACGACACACTTGCGACACTGTACTGCTAAATGCATCAAACTATTCACTCGCTTAGTTTTAAACTGTACTATCTATTATCATCTTCCAAAACGAGTGTAGGCAGGCACCAATAACTATCCCTTACTCAAACCAAGTCAACAGACCGTATACAAATTGCCGGGATCCTGCGCCCAATTCTTACCATACATTGCATCCGCCTGTAGCTATATACAGCATTCATCATGTCGGAGAGTCATTTCAGCATGGCTGAAGATAGTTGCTTGGGACCAGCCCAACACGCCCATTGCCGTTGTGAACTTCTGCTTCCCACCAACCGTCGTCTTGGTGGCGCAATACAGCTAGATAGTCACCCTTTCCAAATCCCAGCTCTTCAGGTATGGCGGCTTGGTACATATACAGCGCGCGAGCTGTCGTGTTTGTTAGCAAGTTCAACGACATTTTGTGCGTGAAAAGGGAATCTGAGCTACTTACCAAAGTGCAAAATCGGAATCCCATCACGGGTATACTGTCTAGATGGGTCGGCAACACTCTTGCTACGAGGTCGAGATCCTCCGTCGTAGAGGTCCACCGCACCCCTTCCTCGCTGCGAGCCATATCGATCATCACCAACTGGAGCTAACTGTACTGCCATGTCAGAGCCACCATAGCTGCTGCGAGGTCGATCATATTCGCCCCTAAATGAGGCTGGAGAGCCCTCTAGTCGACCCATGTGGCGACGCTGCGCCGTAGTAGCGCTGATCGGATCCTCGCTGCTGAGACATACTCACCTGCGAACCGTTTCTATGGTGGCCACTATACGGATTGGGTGATGCAGACCGGTATCGCGAGTCACCACTGTTTCGTGGTGGTTGAGGAGATGCGCTACGTGTGGGAGCTGGCGAGGCAGCCCGAGGCATGTCATTTCCACGCGGTGCCGGCCGCGAAGCTGGCGACTGCCCCGGTTCCCGGCGTTTCCAAAACAGCACGTGTATGGTCTGTGGCCTTTTGGTGGCTTCCTTCATAGCACGAGAGGTGACCGCGGGAGGTGGTACGCCTAGTCGAGAAACAGGTGCTTGATTGTTGTACGAAGGTGGTGCCTCTCGGCCACTGGAACGAGCTGGTCGGGATTCTGCTCCTGGAGCCGGTGTAGCAATACCGTGATAGTGATCGGCGGACACGCGGACAGAAGAATTTTTGCCCAAGTTGACTTGTTTGAGTTCCGCCAGGGCCATTGCAATAGGATCCGATTGTTCAGATTCAACCTCTCGAGACTGACCGCGTCTTCTCTGGGTATCGGGGTCGTGACAGGGAGGACGTTTTGTCCAACACCCAAAGCCAGGCTGGCGTTGGCATCAATCGGCTCGGGGCTTGCTGTACGTTCCTGTGACAAGTCAGTCCTTCTGCCTACCGTCGGTTAGATATCACATCATCTTACTATTTCACCTCCGGGGCTGTGTGCAACATGCCATGTATTTCTGTTCTGTACTGGAGACTGTACTTCCTTGGTACTCTTTCGGCGGAAAGGGCTATGGTTCTGGAAAAACCCGCTCTTTTTCTTGAGCATTCGCTTCTCTGGACTCGGGGAATCAACCATATCCTGCTTCACGGGTGGCGTCGTACCGCTCGGCGGCTCCATGCTACTCATCGATGTTGGATTGGAGTAGTCACTGTGAGACGCCCGGCTAGAAGGTCTGGCTGACGGAGCTTGTGAGCTCCTGTCAGAGAGAGGTCCGGTCCGGCACAACATCGTCATACCATCCATGGGATAAGGTTCATGAGGCACTGCAGCGAGAGGTCCATATTGATTGGCATCATATTGAGGCGGCACATGTTGTCCCTGGCGGTGCTCATCCATCGAATTTCGCATTGCTGGGGCTGTTTTTGCGGAGTCACGGTTGCATCCCGACTAGATGATTGCGCGAGCTCTCGATGCGCCAGATTGTTGGCAAGCATGGAGTTTGGATCATGATGAGACTCGAACGTCGACGGCTGAGGCGAGGATGAGCGAAAGGCGGGGTTAATACTTCGTGGAAATTGTGCCACTGAGTAATTTTCGTCCTCGGAAACTTCGGACTGGCTGTCATTGACATCACCCCGGCAAAAGTTGATGTACTTGGGCGGGTCGGGGATCTCTTGACCGGTTCCTTGCTCAGTAATGAAATGAACAATGTCCCTCTCCACTTCCATTTTTCCAAAGAAAGTCGTATCTTTTCGCATGATGCATCATCACTGACACAAACTGTGGAAGCAATATTGGCAAACGTCCACAGGCTACTTTTGGTGAAGTCGAGTCGCTCCTCCTCGAGGTCTTGGAACTTGTCTGCTGCCGCCTTCCACTCTCTGTTCCATCTTGCGGTTGTTTCTTCCAGCACCTTCACAGCACTCTCATAGTCTTGGTTAGCTGTGGCAAGTGAGATTTGCGTTTTTCCAACTTGGCCTTGTTGCGACGTTCCTCTTGTCCCATGACCATGTGTCCTTGGGCCAAGTAGCCCTTGATCTTTAAGCACTCTTGTTCGTACTTGTCGCGCGTCTATATACGCAAAACATGAGTAAATGCGTTGATCAACTACAATTATGGACGCCTTATTGACAAAGGGATTTCTTACCTTGTTCACTTGTTGGGTCTGCTGGATCTTTGTTTTAAGGAGCTTTTCAACGGTCCCTTGGACAATCTTTCTCCTTTCCTTCATACCCCCAGCAAATGCAGCTAGCGGCTCTTCGAGTTCGGTCTTCATTTGTGCAGCTATGTTTGATGCTGTTTTGCCATGGCATCGACTTCCCCCTCAAAACATCCAAAGATGTCTTCAAAGAACCCATCTCGTGTGATCCTAGCGATTTTCGGCCTAGGTTAAGCAACTTTCGTGAGTACTCATCTTCGATGGAAGCGCGAGCTAAAGAGTATCCATAATTAGTCCTCAGATTGAAGCGATCATTCTGAGCAATCATACCACTGTAAAAGACTTGAGCTCGTCGCATGTAGTCTTCGCGCTTTGCATCCGCTCCAGGAGCGGCCCAACTCCTGCATCTTCTTTTCCCCAAAAGTTATTTGCGACTTGAAGAGAAGGGTTTCGATCAGTACAAACTCTCTAATGCCCTTCGAAAACTGTATGGATACTCACAAGACAGCGCCACCGCTGGTGCTTCTGTTGTTACTGCAGGCATCCTGCCTACTCTATGAGAACACCGTTCACAAATATATCACGCCCAATACAAGGACCAGATGTAGAAGGAGGAAACAAAACGGGGCCGGGTCTCAGCCAAGAGTCACAAAATCAAAATGCTTGAATTGAAGATAACCCGCTCACAGTCGTATGCAGAGGGATGTATCGTAAGACTTACAACTTCAAAGACCGACCCTCGTCAATAGCTTTGTTGGGGTCGTCCACATTGTTGACCGGGCAACGCAGTCCGAAGTATCCATCCACGTGACCCTCTGCATCGAGCCTTGGACGGGTGGCCACCTTCCCCACCCCGGCTTCAAGGGCTCGGCAGAACGTACCGCCGTTCTCGTGCCATAGTCATTTTCTATACAACACCTTACCTTGTCCTCTCAGCTCGATATCTATGCATCTACTACCCCGTCGACCCTTACACACATCACGTACGATTCTCCGTGTTTTCTAACGACAATTTCGATTGCTGAACTGTCTACGAGTTTGCCCCCACAAGCTCACTGATTTTGCAGCATTCCTTCAGACCGCTTGAATCACAACGCATCCCGTGCGGCAACGAGTTGTTCGGTCCGATTTCAATAGCATCTGCCAACCTCATTGACATCTCTCCGCAAGGTCGCGTCAACTCTAGTCGCATCTATAACGATTTATTTGGTGATAAGGCAGCGATTTTGACGAGCGATTCTACTCCATGTAGGACAGCTCCTGAACGCTCCCTTCCCACGACCGCCGCACCTCTTCTGTGAGCTGCAACCCATCAGTTCACAGGACGACGATCCACCACGAAACCTGTGCCGTCGTCACTACACCTCCATGGTCCCTCCACAAAGACCGGAATCTTTCTCACCCAATCTGGCCCAGACGCTTCAAATTGGAAACTATCATTCTCCTCATTCATCGCACGCTGGTATCCTCAGTGCTGGCGCAAGCCCCAGCACCAGCAGTCCGACGGGGACCAACTCCCTGACGAAGATTGTGATCGCTCAAGTTTATCTTTTACTCAGTACCATCAAAGAGGATCCGTCGGACCTCACCAAGTTTGATACGCAGGCAGAGCAGCTAAAAAGGTGCGTTTAGTCAGACCATGAAAGCCTAGCCCGAATGTTGGTCATAACGCAACGCGTCTCCTTCTCAACCTTGTTTCCACCTGATGCCTGAGCTCTTATTTTGGTAGACCTTGTACTTACCAGCCTGTACTCGATAGCTTATCGATGACAACGGAATGGAAATTTTACGAAATACTTCACTCGGCTAGTTGCTGGAAACGCCTCTCAGATATTCCCAGGCCTCAACAGGCAAGGGACAGGTCCTGGAAATTACCATATTCTTGTCAACGAAATAAGAAAGATTTCGCACGATGCAGATCAAGCAAGTAAAATAGCTGAATCGGTGGAGAGTGGCACGGAAGACATCTTTCGCGATTTTGACCTCTCAACCTTCATGGAGCACTTCAAACTCGACGCACTGGAAAAGACACTGCTAGCACTGGCATTCAAGACTGGGTCACGTCCAGACCTAAAGACAAAAGGTAGAAATATTGCCACCGCATTTGGCCCGTCATCGCGCCTACTTATTGTCTGTTATGCTGACATGGTACCTATAGCTGATGCAATCTTGTCCACGAATTCCACAACATTTATGAATATTTTTCACGTCACGACTACGAAGCACACGCTGATTTGTCTCCTGCCTTTGTGGCCCTCATTGTCAACCGATTCTTGCAATATCATCCTCCTAGTTTCAACGCCTCATCTCTTGGCGATCTCCAAAACGCCGTCACCAAACGATATACCAACGCTGATCAAGCCCCCTCGGAAGTATTGGCGGCTCTTGATATAGGCAGGGTGTTGGCAGACCGTCCTGCGAATGCCTTATCAAGGTACATCCAAAAGACAGGTCTAGACTTCACTAGAGACGAGGAAACTTGCCTGACATATCTTCAAAATCGACCGAATAACATCCAACTAAATCCTGAGCAAATAGCCTCTGCGCTGACTTTCACGACCATTTGTCAACCGCCAGTGCATGATCCAGTTGCTTTTGTTTCCGCATTGCAACGATCAGTTTCCAGATCGTTTCAGTGGAATGAAGTGGTTACGTTTTTCGATCAGCCATCTGCTCGCATTTCGTCAAGTCAGTTTTGCGACTTTACAATGCCTTGTTGCCAATTGCAAGAGATCCCCAGCACAACTTTGACATCCAGAGGCTCTGGGGCGGGTCGTGGAGTGAACCAGAAGCTCAGCTATCTTTTGTCAGTGCTTATGCATCACTGGATCCGGACCAGCTAGATGCCACTACAATTCCTGGTCTGCAGCGAAGCATTGCAATTGGAGATTACGCAAACTCTCCTGCCAACGTCCGGGAAAGAGCTGCTGTGGCTGTCAAGCATCCACTCGTGTCCGTGGCTGCTCTTTCCGCGATATTCAATGTTGCTCTAAATTCCGTGCACGCGTCTCAGAGCATCGAGGCAAAACGACTTTTTCAAGAGGTTGTGGTACCCAACTTGGACATTTTTCTAGTCTCTGCCTTTGAAGTGCCTAGACAGTCTTGGGCAACTATGGCCGTCGACACACTCAACTCGCTGTTCGAAAACTTTTTATACAAACGCTCTCCAGAATACGACTTCGTTTTGGACAGTCTTTGGAGAAAGGACAAAGAATGGGTCATCGCACGATTGATCGATGCACATGCAGTCAAACCATCTGATCTTCCCTGATATTCGAACATGCCGTCCGACATAATTGGCTAGATATTTTGGTTTATTTGCCGAATGGCTTTGGTATCGATCTTGCCGCCTTCGCTCACGCAGAAGGTTATCTAGACCTGAACGAATGGGCAAGTTTTAACAAAGAGCGCGGTTCAGAAATAGCTCGCACATTGACGCAGTTCCTAATGATCAAATGCGAATTGGAAATAAGATCTCAACGACCACCAGGAGAATCAATGCAAGCCAAACCGACTACCAGTCTCCAGGTTCGCACCGTATGGGGTTTCTTGACCATCCTCGAGGACTTCTTGCCCAAAGCTCCCACGCAAGATCTAATCGTCGTTCAGCGCACTTGCATCACTGCTTACCCCAGACTGATAAATTACGGGAAGGTCATGATGATATCATCGATGCAAATGGCAAGGACGGGAATGCCTTACCTAGTACAGCAAACGCCAAGATGGAGGACCATTACAAAACGATGTATGGTGGCGAGAAACAGGTGCGCACCATTGTCGAAACTTTGGATCGATACAAGCATTCTCGAGACTCCTTGGACCAAGACATATTTGCGTGCATGATTCACGGCCTGTTCGATGAGTACAACCACTATGGGGGCTATCCTTTGGAGGCATTGGCTACTACAGCTGTTCTCTTTGGCGGGATCATTTCACACAAGTTAATATCCGATCTATCCCTGAAGATTGGTCTTGGCATGATCCTGGAATCCGTTCGTGACCATTTACCTGAAGCCCCCATGTACAAGTTTGGCCTGCAGGCATTGATGCAACTGTTGGTCCGGTTTCGAGAATGGCCAGGATTCTGTAAGCAGCTGCTGGCAATTCCTGGTCTCCAAGGCACAGAAGCTTTCAAAAGGCGGAAGAGATCATTCGCGATCACGAAAACGAGGTTGTCCGTTCCAGTAATGGAGCCGGAACGCCACAGATGCTTGGATTTGGTACAGATACCTTTCCTAACGGGAATGCCGAAGATCAGCTTGTTGGCGAAACACAAGCGCCCGCCTTCACATCAATCCAGGTTGATACTATCTCCCAAGGGATTGACTGTGAGGAACCCGGCGAAGATGATCAGGGTAAGATCCAATTCGTCCTGAACAACATTACCGAAGGTACTATCCAATCCATGCGAAACGAATTGCGAGACATGCTCGAACGCAAACATCAACAATGGTTCGCAAGCCATCTAGTAGAGGAGCGCGCCAAAATGCAGCCCAACTACCATCATGTTTATCTTGAGCTTGTCACGCTCTTGCAAGATAAGAGCCTGTGGAATGAAGTTCTCCGCGAGACATATATCAGCGTTGCGAGAATGTTGAATTCAGAGGCCACTATGCAGAATTCTAGCGAGCGAACTCACCTCAAGAACTTAGGTGGCTGGTTAGGTCTGCTGACACTTGCGAGAGACCAACCCATCAAACACAAGAACATCGCATTCAAGCAATTGCTTATTGAAGCCCATGATACCAAGAGACTCATTGTCGTTATACCGTTCGTCTGCAAAGTCTTAACACAGGGTGCCTCCTCTGCTGTTTTCCGACCACCAAATCCTTGGCTTATGGACATCATTCACCTATTGATCGAACTGTATCATCACGCAGAACTGAAGCTAAATTTGAAGTTCGAGATCGAAGTCCTCTGCAAGGGGCTTAATTTGGACCACAAGAGCATCGAACCGTCTGGAGAGATTCTCAATCGCCCATCCATTGAAGAAAATGCAGACATTCTGGCTCCGGAGCAATTAGATGCTTTTGAAAGCATGTCACTGAATGGACTAGGCTCGACTGTCGGTGCCGGCATTTCCGCACAAGCTGTGGCTGCTACTATTCCAGACCTCGGTCCTTTGATCAACATCCCTCCTACCAACGAGATGGTCGTCAGTACCACACGTCTTCACGAGATTGTCAGGAGTGCTCTTACGCGAGCGCTGCAAGATATTATCCAGCCTGTCGTGGATAGATCAGTAACCATTGCAGCCATTTCAACAGCTCAAATGATTCGCAAAGATTTCGTCGCGGAACCCGACGAGAATCGCGTACGTACATCCGCCGTCAACATGGTGAAGGCAACCGCTGGAAGCTTGGCCCTAGTAACGTCAAAGGAACCCTTAAGGGCGAATCTAACCAACTACATGCGAAACTTCTCCAATGATCTACCCTCAGGGTTACCTGAAGGCACGATCATAATGTGTGTCAACTCCAACCTCGATCTTGCTTGCAGCATTATTGAGAAGCAAGCGGAAGAAAGAGCCGTACCCGAGATTGAGGACATGATTGAGCCGGAACTGGAAGCCAGACGACATCATCGCATTCAGCAACCGAATGAGTCATTTTATGCTGGCACAGTGAACCGATGGGCCATGACAATTCCAAACCCATACAAATTATCCCCTAACATTAGCGGACTCAATCCAGAGCAAATGGCCATCTACGAAGACTTTGCCAGACAACCGCGAACTGCACCAACCACCACCCCATCGCATGCAGCCTCGACTTCCGATGCGACTCGATCTCTAGCAAACGAAGTGTTGCAAGAGCCCTACAGCAATTTGCCAAACATTCCTACGCCAGCCGAGACTCCTCCATCCAGCACTTGGGAACCCAGATGCAGCCTTACGCCCCTGTTCACAACGCAGCTGTCAATGCGATGGGTAGCGGACGTAACGCGGGTTTCCAAATGGACGTACGTGGCTTGGCGGAGCGAGTCAATAAGTTGCTGCAAGAGCTGTTGCGCGTTGCGGGCGAGGCTCGTGAGAAGCACTTTCTAGACCTGCCCAGGCCGCACCCCGTTCTAGATGTCGTAGATGCTCTCGTCCAACTTATCATCAAGACGTCGCAGAATTCTGAAGAGTTTGCCATCTATGCAGCTGAGCAGATCAGTGCTCTCATTTTCCAGCAAGTTGAGGGCAATCTGACACTAGAGAGCTTGGTCCATGTGCTGGAAACTCTGAGGAAGATTTCCGGGCCTGACTTGAATGAACGCGTTAGGGTTTTGTTCAGTCAGCAGCCTGGGTCAAACTTCCTTAGCCTGCCTCTCCTCGCCGCTCTCATCAGGACCGACTTGCTCGATTGGCGAAACATCGATCTTTCCATGGCCAAGGCTCTTGAAGCCCGTAAGGACGGATCCTAGACTTCCTCGAGCACATGCTTGACCTTGCTCTGCTCAATAACCGCCCAATCGCATTGTATGCCGATTTCGTTCGCACCCTTGAGATGGCGTGGCTTTGGATTTCTGAAGAACCCAACAGCGTTGTCGGGCTGAGATTGAAAGGCAAGCTGTTGGGTTCAGGAACAACTCAAGCGACTCGAGGACCCGCAGATGCGGACAATTCAAGCCCAGCATTTCGACAAGATCAACTGGAGTATGTCTTTGAAGAATGGGTGCACCTTGCCAACAACCCGATCGCAACCGACAAGGCAGCAGCACTGTTTATCCAACAACTACAAGCCAGGCAGATTCTCCGCGACAGAGATGATCTCTTCGTCTTCATCCGAACCGCGATTGACTTGTCGGTAGACCGTTCCGAGCATATTTTGCTCACAGGCAGTGGTGGAGATCCGTATTTACTGGTGGATGGCGTAGCGAAGCTGATCAGAGTTTTGACGAAGATGCAAGACGATGCCTCTGTTTCCCGCGTCTCATTCCTCGACTCAGTCCTGGTCTTGCTTATTCTGGTCATCAATCACCACTTTGTAAAGAGAGGAGAACTCAAACAACCGAATCTTTCTCCGGTTGCTGTCGGTGTTGATGCATGAGGTGTTCTCGAATTTTGGAGACGTCTCCGATGAGGAGCAGCGCAGCATGGTCCTGACGATTGCCGCAAGACTCGATGCCCTTGGACCACAACACCTGCCTGGCTTCTCCTTTGCGTGGATCTCGCTTCTTCAGCATCGAGCGTTCTTGCCTCCGATGTTGCAGATGCCGAATAACGCTGGATGGTCTGCCTATATGAGATTGCTCGTCCATCATCTCAACTTTTTAAGCGAGCAACTCAAGGCACTTGATACCCCTCTTGTCACCAAAGAGCTGTATCGAGCCACCCATAGGCTCCTTCTCGGTCTGCAACACGACTTCCCGGACTTCATGGCTGGCAACCAGCTCAAGCTTTGCGCATGTTTTCTGCCGCATTGCACGCAGTTGATTCACACCGTGGTCTCTGCTAACCCTCAGCAAAGGTTCACCAAATCGCCGGACGGCAAAGAAGAGGCCAAGATACATCCTGGCATGATAGAGGAAGCCAAAGGCATTCTACGAGATGACGGACTACTCGGCTTGGTAGAACAGACACTTCAGAACGGGCCATCAGAAGATACCGTTGCTCAGATCGCACATGCCATGACGCAAAGCGAGTCAAGTGAGACCGCATATGGACACATTCCCTTAGCAGCTAATCCCCGCGTCATCGGCGCCGTTGCAACATATATCAGCCACCACGCCGCGGAGCGGCTCGGTCAGTCATTATCAACTAGCAATGTAACGGGCAATGAGCCCGAGGTGTCCACTATCGCGCTTCTCATTCATGAGCTAGCACCCGAGGCTCGCTACTATGTTATTGTCAGCCTCGTCAACCAATTGCGATTCCCCAGCAGCCTTACAGAGTTCTGCGGTCAATTACTTCTTCATGTTTTCGGAAAGGATCTCAACGACCCCGAAGAAACCGACATTCGCCAGCAAATTACTCGAGTTTTTTCGAGCGTTTGTTCGGATTCTGGCCACAACCATGGGGCCTTATGTTGACGGTTCTCGAGTTGGTGAAGAATGAGAAATACATGTTCTTCAGCCTTCCCTTTGTCAAATCAGCCCCGGAGGTAAGCCATGAAAATTTCATGAATGGACATCGAGTTTCGCGATTCTAATGAAATAAATGCGACAGGTTGCCGAGAGATTTGCCTCTATGCTCCAGCGCCCATAGACTCAATTTTGAACGGGCGACATAAGCATGCTTCGCGGGCTGAACAAAGATTATGAATCGTCTCCGAGTCAAATCGCTACTGTCGAACAGTCTCGAATGACTACCTGCGCTGGCCTTGAAATTGCGTACAACAAAACAAATTACAGAGCTATCGACATTGAAACCCTGAGGGGCGGATCGGGGTATTTTCCACATTCGCGTCTTCACAACTAACGGAACAGGAACAAGATGATAGGGAATAGATGTGACGCTCCATGAAATGTTTTATGGGGTCTGACTTTTGTTTTGGGGAAACGAAAGCCGGCGAACGGGAACACGCAGACACAAGCACACATGCATACATATGCATACCATTCTGAGCGTGGATCGCGCTGTAATACCTGTATTTATGTACGATAGAGGAGTGTCTATTACGATGTAGTGCAAAGGAGGACAAAATCACGGCGTAACATTTTCTTTTCTGGTCAAAACACAGCATGTGGTGCGGGAGTTGGCTTTTGAGAGTGGTTGTTTTTGGAGGAGCGAGGTAATGTCGTCGCCGTTGAAGGGGCCAAGGAGACATATTCTGGACTTTTTCTATATCTTGTCAATACAGTACGAAGTATGGCTACCCATTCTTGTATTTATTCTCATGTCTCAGAGGAGACGTAGCCGCGCGTGACTTGAACCGCTGTGCCCGCCAGTTGACCGGAGTCCATCTTGATGAGTAGGTGAACACGCGGCAACAGATTTTGAATACATATGTATGTACGCAGCAGCAACTAGGCCCAAAATGGAAGAGGTATATCCTCATATAATTTCATATGATGAGGTACAATCCTGGTTTCGTATAATAGTGGTGGACTAAGTCCCTTCGCAAGTCATGTAAAACCGGGAATGTACCTGGTCATATAGAAATATATGCAGAGATACATCCTCTATTTTAAGCCCGTTGCTGCGTGTTACTCTCCTTGCCCATTTCTACACCCTGTTAGTCTCTTGCTGCAGCCACTGGCCCACACGCACACGCAAGTGTTGCCCGGGTAGCGTGCCGTGTTATGACTTATTATGACTCATATAAGTGCGCGCTGGAATATAAGGAGGAATAATCTATAATACGTAGGTTAAGTACCTTAAGAGATAGTCTAGTTATCCCTCTATAAAAGGGATGCTTTTATCCTCTCTTTTATATACTAGTAAATAGATAATTTATCCTTTCTTTTAATTATATCTTAAGGGGTTATCTTACTATTAATCTAGTAAGAGTCCTATTTATTATATTATATAAGCTATATAATAGTTATAAGCCTAGGAGGTTTTACTACCTATAACTTTTACTACACCCCTAAGTAAAAGAAGTATATATATACCTTACCTAACTAACTAACTAAGCTTATAATAGATACCTTAACCTCTCTTAATTAAAATCTTAGGACTAATATTAAATTAGTATTATTAGAGAAATAGGAGGAGTAGTATAAAGTATTAAAGTAAGTAGTTATTATAGACTGGCCCCTAGGCGACTGCGATAGGGCGTTAGTATAATATTAAGAAACTTAAGGAAAGGAAAGAGGAAGGTAAGAAACCTATCCTTACTAGAGCCCCTTATACCCCTAGCTACCTTATATTAGCCCCTTTTCTATATCCTTACTTACTTAGGACTATCCTTACTTATATACACTATAGTAAATACTTAGGTAAAGCCTAAGCCCTTATATATACTCTTACTCCTCCCTCTCCTACTACCCTTAACTATAGTTCTTATAGGTATTTACCCCCTTAGTATATTATAAGAACCTATTATTTTAATATTAGGTTTAGGTAGGGTATATAATATATTCTCCTAGCCTTATATTATTATTATATTAATAGTAGCCTTACCCTTACTAGGGTATAACTTATTCTTTACTAGTGTAAAATCCTTACCTATTACTTATTATTTATTTTTATTATATAACCTTACTTTCTTTATATAAAATTTTCCTAAAATATTATAATACTATTACTCCTTTCTATCCTACTATTAAAAATACCCTTTATTTACCTATTAGACTCTTACTAGATATAGCCTAATATAGTAACTTCTATAGTATTCCCTATATACTCTAGCTACCCTTATTATACTAACTACTTAATCTATTAGTAAGTTCCTTATTAAAGGGAACTTAGATAATAAGGAGTATACTACTCCCTAAGTAATTTTCTAGCCTTATAGGCTATATATTAAAAAATACCTTACTATAGGTATATTAGACTATTACCCTCCTAAAAGTAGTAAGTCCTACCCCTATATTAGTAAAACTATATAACCTATATCTAGTTAACTAGGTTTCTATTAGCTAATCCTTAGCTTTAATATTACTTAAAAGACCCTAAGGCTATAATTACCTTAGGGATATATATTATTATACCTAGTATTATAAGAACTATAATAACTAAGAAGAAAATACTAGTACTATCCTAGGGCTTCTATACCCTTATTAGTTAATAGAATACCCTTTTAAACTAAGCCTAATTTAATCTAGTACTAGTTTATTTAGCCCTTAGGCTACCTCCTTTCTCTAACTCTCTTACTATAAATATAACTAGGCTTAAAGTTATTCCCTTTAGTAGTAGTAGCCCTATAGGTAGCTATAGTATAGGGAACTCTATATAATAGGTTATAGGTATTTTATTCTAATAGAACTAGTAGATTATAGGTAGTCTAAACTCTATATATTAAGAATATTATAACTAATCTATATACCTCCTTAAGGCTCTCTTACCCTACTACTATAGTAGTAGCTAAGGCTATTAATTTATTAGGTCTAGAGATAAATTACTCTCTTACTACTACTAGGAATACTCTAACTTAGGACTAGGTTAGGTCTAACTAACTATTATACTAATTATACCCTAGGTAATAAGTGTTCTCTAATAATAAATACTACCTAATATTTATTCCTTACTAGAGGTTAACCTAGAGATAGGCTATCCCTAGCTTATACTTACTTTACACTTACTAATTACTATTTTACTCTTACTATCTAAAACTATAGTAGTAGCTATTCTATTTATTATAATACTATTTATATCCCTACTAGATATAAGGTAATACTAATTACTATTCTATTTAATAGTAATAATAACTTATCTAATAGTATAGGTAACCCTTATACTATAGGGGATAAAGGATTCTAAGTTTATTTTAGTAGCTAAAATAAGTTAATAAAGTATAAATTAGGTATGCCTTATATACTATTAAAAGTCTCTATAAGTAAATAAGTAGTTTATAATTAATTTAGTTTATTATTATATTATATATTTCCTTACTTTACTTTAAACTTATTAAGGGCTTATATTTATATTATACTCTCTAGTAGTTCTTATATTAGCTATATATAACTTACTTACTTAACTAGTATATTATATCTCCTACCTTAGCCTAGGGTATTCTAGGCTACTAAGATCTATTTAACTTAATATTTCTCTATAAGTTTATTATTATCCTTTACTAAAACCTATTCTAGCCCTAGGTAAGAGTCCTAAAGTCTCTAGCTAGGAGAGGGTCCTTATAGCCTATTTAATAAGGTTTATATAGAAAACTAGGTAAATACCCTAAGGATATCTAACTATACTATAAGTAGTATTAGTACTTCTATAACTATATACTTTACTATAACTTAATTAAGTTTTTATAAGGGATAGTTAGTCTTAATATTCTTAAGTAAAAGCTATACCTTATCTCTAACTTAAAACTATTTTACTAGCTATTAAAAAGCTAATATAGTATCTTACTATCTTTATTAAATATAGGCTATTATAGCTTATACTAGATAAGTATTCTCTTATAAGTGCTTAAGGAATTATATAGCTTATCCCTTAGGTATTATTATAGAGGTAAACTAGTCTAGTTATAACTAGATTAGCTCTAAGTTATAGCTATATAGTAACTTATTTAGGCTAACTCCTATTATAAAAGAGAACTTATTATTAATTATAAGCTAGTAAGCTACTAGATACTCTAGCTAATTAAACTATAAGAAAGAGACTATAATATATAATATTACCTATACCTCCTAGTTTACTTACTTTATACTACTATTAGTCTATAGGTAGTATAATATAAAAAGTAGCTAGTTTATCTTAATATAGGAGTATAATATTATCTAAAATTTTCCTAGCTAGTCTAACCCTTAATCTATAATAATAGATTAGAGAAATCCTTAAAACCTTTACTAAACTATCTTAAACTATTTTATATACTTCTTAGCCCTAATAGAGGTTATAGCTTCTAACTATATAAACTTTAAGAGTCTATCTATAATAACTATAAGATACTATAGCCTCTCTAGGGATACTACTAGTAAGTTTATTATAAAGTTAATAGAAATCTAAGACTAGAACTAATTAGGGATAGGTAAAGGCTTTAGTAAGCCCTAATACTATTAATAACTCTTATAATTACTAAAGTAATAATAGTTATAAATAAGCTAAGTAATATCCTATAATATCCTATCCTAATAGAATTACTATTATAAAATTTAAAATATAGTATTATAATCTAGGTACCCTATTACTAGTAAGTTATAGTATTATTATATAAGGATTATTATAAGGGTTCCTAAGCTAGAACCTAAGTATAGCCCCTAAACTAAAGTGCCCTATATATACTTATAGAATAATCTATAACCTATTCTCTTATTAGTGCTTTAAAGGAAAACTTTTAATCTCTTTCCTAAATAGTCCTTAATTAAATACTATATATAAGGTCTAATATAATAGCTTAGTTCTATAGGGTTTAAAGGTACTTAGTAGTAAAAGAGCCTCCCTTACTAGTAGTAATAATATATATATAAGGTATAGTACTAGGCTAGTACTATCCCTTTATATCTCTAGTAATAGTAAGAGTTATATAATAGTAATAGGCTATAAAATATACCCTATTCTTAAAGCTAATCTATTCTAGTTCTATTCTCTTTAGGAAAGGGTATTTAAGTATTAAGCTTATATACTAAACCTATAATAGAGGTAAAAGTTAAATAATATAAGTATATTTACTTACTAAGCCTATCTCTCTAATATTAACTAAGGAGTTATAAAGTATTCTAAGTTCTTATAATCTATATAGATAATAAATAAATAGAATATACCCTAAAGCTTTACTAACTATATCTTAAGGTAAGAGATAATAGTAAGTAGTTCTTTATTATAAATTATATAGTTTTTCTATAAGGGTATAAGACTAGTAAAATAGTAAGTAACTAGGTATAAGATACTATTAGGACCTTATTATAAGAAGCACTTACTAAGGGCTTTACCTAAATAATTAGCTTTTATTACTATTAGGTAGTCTAGGTTTTATTATACTAGCACTAGGTATATAATAAAGGTATTTTTAATCTCTTAAAGGCCTTATTCTCCTTAGATCCCTATTAGAAAGAAATATTTCTCTTAGTAAGTTATATTAGTAAAGCTACTATCTCTAAGAAGTTACTAATAAAATTATAGTAAAAATTTATAAATCCTAGGAAGCTATAAACCCTATATAGTTTTATAACTACTACCTATTCCCTTATAGCTATAATCTTTATAGGATCTAGGTAAATTAAGTATCTTACTATAATAATATATCCTAGGTACTAAACCTCTTTTATAGTAAATATAGATTTATTAAGGTTAAGTTATAAGCCTATAGCCTTTAAGTAGCTAAGAACTAACTAAACCTTAGCTTTATAATCCTTCCTTAACCCCCTAAGTAAACTAGGATATTATTAAGGTAAGCTATAATAAAGTTCTCTAATATATTCCCTAAGGATTTATTAATATAGCACTAGAAGGTTATTAGTATACTAGCTAAGCTAAAGGGGTAAACTAGCTATTTAAATAGGCTAAACCTTATATAGAATACTATAAGGTACTCCTTACCCTTAGCTATCTATAGTTTATAAAATACTATATAAATATTTACCTTTATAAACTAATATACCTAGGATAAGGAGTGTAATATCTTTTTAATTAGTAAGAGAGAGTAATAGTTTTATATTATTATCTTATTAAGAGTATAATAGTTTATATAAAAATACTATCCCTTATTTACCTTTTTAATAAGAAGGATAGAAGCTATAGCTAATAAGGAGCTAGTATAGATTTTACCCTTATTTATTAAGTCTATAATCTAGTATTAAACCTCTAAGAGCTAATCCTATAGTATATTATATAATAGTCCCTATAGGAGTGTTAGTTTAGACTTATTTAGGTTCTTATATATATATATAGTGGTTAAGAGAACCCCTATAAGGGGGAAACTATTAGCCTTAGCCTTATTAAAGAGGTTTATAAAGTCTACTAACTCCTTAGGTAATATTAATATATTAGGACTAGTTAGCTCTATTTTAGGCGCTATAATTTATAGTACTATTATTATCTCCTTTAAGCTTATAGTAATAAACCTTATAGTAGTGTCCTTATTCTATTATACCCTATAAGCCTTAGTAATATAAAGAGATCTAATAATTCCCTATACTAGTGCCTTTACTACCTAAGTAAAGGCCTTAGAAATATAAAGGCCCTCTATAGCTTTAATAACTAGTTATTATTTTACTATATAAATTACTATATTATACTACTCTAACTAAGGTATTCTAAATATTATATCCTAGGTAAAACCTAGGATAATATATAAGTATATAAATAACTCCTAGCTATCTATATTAATTCTAGTATATACTATATAGGTTATAAAAAGGTATTTTCCTTAACTTACTTCTCTCTCCTTTTTATTTTTACTATAATATAAATATACCTCTATTTTAGTAACTATATAAGCTCTAGGCTAAGCTATCTTACTACTAATTTACTTATAGCACTATAGTAATTATAACTATAATTAACTTAGATATTAATAAAATAATATATATTAAAAAGTATAGAAATTAAGAATAGTAGTTAGTTTATATATTATATTATACCCTATTTTATCTCTATATAGTAGTTATAATTATCCTATATTATAGTAATTAACTAGCCTATTTACCCCTATATAAGACTTTACTTAGAGGCTACTTATTTTCTATAAGGGAATATTTACTTCCTTATTTACACTTTTCTTATTTACCCTAGATATATTAATACTAACCTATAGTTAATAAAGTAAGAGAAAAGTGCACTCTTAGATAAAGTAGTCCTTAGATTTATATTAGAGATAGTATCTCTCTTAATAATATTTAGCTAAAACTACTTTTAATACCTATTTTACCTATTATATATTTATAGTAGCCTTTATCTCTTTCTTTTTCTTAGCTAGCTTATTTTACTTTCCTAATTAGGTCCTTACTATATAAACCCCTATTATTAGAGTATTACCCTTATAGTTAGTTAAAGTTAAGAACTTAGCCTATTAAAGTTTATATTAAGTCTAGTACTTATTCTCTAGGGTAAGGGCTTTAATATTAATTATAATTTTCTAATACTATATAATAGCTATATACTAATTAAGATAGCTAATACCCTAACCTATACTAATCTCTCTTAAATACTTATTAAGTATATATTAAAGCTTTACTAGCTTTATATTATCCCTTTAGTGTTTCTCTCTTACTATTAAGAGCTTTTTATAAAGTAAATAAAAAATATAGAAAATACCTTTCCTAGTCCTTATTCTATCTAGTTAAGCTCTATAAGGGCTATCTCCTATCTATATAGATTAGAGAATATAGTCCTAAGGTATTCTAGGAAGTTTATAGAATTAAAAGTAATAAAGCTACTAAACTTAAAGTAAGTAGCTACCTAGGACTATACCTTAGAGAAGAGGTTTTAGTAAATAAATATCTATTTATCTTTATTAGTACTAATAAAGTCCTTATTTACCTATAACTTATACTCTATTAGAAGCCTTTATATAGTAAATAAAGCCTTATTACTATTATATAGATTACCTATAGGGATTAGTTTCTATTTTATTTTAGGTATAGTAAAGACTAAGTTAAAGGGGAAGTAATATAAGGTTAATTATTAGAGCACTAGGCTAGGCTATAGGGGTAATTAAGTTAAAGGTCTTATATAATTTATATTTACTTACTCCTAGAGGTATATAATCTCTATTATTTGCTTACTTAGTATAAGTTAGAGTATTTTAAATTAGGCTTACTAAGTTACCTATAGTACTATAGTATTAGATAGAGAAGTAACTATCCCTAACTAGGTTAATCCTATAGTTAAAGTATACCTATTAAATCTATTAATATATTTATTAGTATATTTATTATATCTTTTAGTAGCTATTATAAGACTAAAGGAAGTTTCTTAATTATTATAGACTAGCCCTTAGGTAACTATAATAGGGTATTAGTATAATATTAAGAAACTTAAGGAAAGGAAAAAGAAAGGTAAGAAACCTATCCTTACTAGAGCCCCTTATACCCCTAGCTACCTTATATTAGCCCCTTTTCTATGTCCTTGCCTGCTTAGGACTGTCCCCACTTGTGTGCACTATAGTAAATGCTTAGGCAAAGCCTAAGCCCTTACAGTAGTATAAAGTTAGGAGATCTAGGAATATATTAATCTAGATCTCCTAGAGCTCCCTCTAACTATCTTATTAAGCCCTCTATAGTTAAACTAAAGGATTATATAGAACTTATTAAAGAAAGGAGTTATTACTTAGTAAAAAGTAACTCTTTTTTAGGAAGCCCTTTCTTTCCTTTTCTATAGTTATAATATTAAGTATTAAATATTTAAGTTACTTAGGTTAAGAGAAAGGACTATTAGTACTTAGATTACTAATACTATTAACCTAAATACTTATATAATAATAATTAATAAAATTATAAAGGAGTATAAGAATAAGAATCTAATACTTTAATAAATTATAATTAGTCTTAAAAGGAAGTTCTTACTAAGTCTTATTATTATATAAGCTAAAGTTATAGTAAAGTATATAGCTTACCTATAGGATACTAAATATATAAATATTTAATTTAAGTATTAGATTAAGTAGTAGGATAAGCTATATTAAAAAGCCTTATTATATAAGATTAATAAAGTCTAAGGACCTAATATAATCTATAACTTTATTTAAGTAATTAGAGTATAATTTAATCCTTAATAGGTAAAGATAAAGATTATATAGCTTATTTAGATTACTAACTCTCTTTCTAATAGTATAACTCTTTAAGGACTTACTTCTAAATATATAAAGTATTATAGGGTAATATAAGTTATAAATATAGGTTCTAGAAAAGGAAGCTATATAATAACTCTTAGAGGGCGCTCTAATAATAGTTAGAAAGCTAATAAAGATCTAAAGAAGTGTCTATACTATTTAGGTAAGATTAACTATTATAGTTAGAACCCTTAAAGCTACTAAATCTTATATTTTACTATAACTAGTAAAATAGCTAAGAATTTTAAATTCTTAAAGAAGTATAACTATAAAAGATTAAGAGATAATATAAGAGTATTAAATAGAAAAACTTATACGCTAAAATTATAAAAGATAGTTAGGAAGTAAAGGGAAAGAAGAAAGATTATAAAGATAAATATCCTAAAGTAATTACTATAGCTATTATTAACCTAGTAACTATTAAAGAAAATATACTAGTAAAAGGAAGCTACACTACACTAAAGAATATAAAATATATACTCTCTAAGAGTATACTCTTTAATAACTATAGTACTTTATATATTATAAATAATAAGACTTACTTTAAGCTAGGTATATTTAAGGAAACCTATAATAATTATCTTAAGGTAAGTATAACCTCTTTCTAAATTACTAGAAAAGGTATATATATAATTAAGAATATCTTAAATAGGCTATAGGGACCTTAAGCTAAGAACCTAATATTATAAAATATAGCTCTTATGAAAGGTTTTATATTAATATTATATTAGAGAGTTTTCTTATAAGGAAGGGCGTATAGTATTATAGAGTTAATAGCTCCTATATCTTAGACCTATAGATAATAGCTTACTACTAGTAAAGCTTTATAGAAAGTATAATCTTATTTTCCTTTAATATAAGCCTTTATTATTATTATTATTTATGTACGCTAGCTAGCCCTATCTAGCTAGTTCTAGTACTCCTGCTAGTTGGTCAAAGGGAAAACCTTTAGAAGGATGAAAAACCCTAATATAAGCCTTTATTTAGTTATTTAATAGTGCCCTAAAAGATAGTAATATTTACTATAATACTAGTGATTTTCTCTATAATTAGATTATATAATATATATATATAATGCTTATAGCGTAAGTACCTATTAAAAAAATAGCGCTTACTATAAGCAAACTCTAAGGAACTCTAGTACCTATAGTCTAGGTACCTTAGAAAAGATATACTTAGTAAGATTACTACCTATATAAGGGAGTGTATTTATAAGGGATAGAGTGTAAGGACTATATAACCTATTTACTAATAAATATATATAAAGTTATATCTAGGAGACTACTAGAATATTAGTTACTAAGGCCTTATTAGAGAATATATTAGGACCTTTAAGACTATAAACCTAGTTATAATAGAATAAATTAGTTACTAGTTATTAAGGATAAGTACTTAGGGATACTTTAGGTCTATATAATTCCTAATAAATTATAGTAATTAGTGTTTATGTTGGAACACGCATAATATCAACCGCGCTTGGCAGCCGCAATTGTGTGGTCAGCAGAGTGGTTAGCCCGCGCGAGCCCCACACGCGACCCATAATGCGGGCCTATGATAGGGCAAGGCTTGTGGTCACGTGACCTACATAGCCCCCTTTGTGTTTTATATCTTATAAGAAAAACCCTTACTTTTACCCTCTCTTTTCCTCTCTTTTCTCTATAGCTTAGAATAGATAATTAATAATAATACTATTCTTAAGGCTTATAATATTAATAACCTAATATTAGGCACCCTATATAACTAACACTAATTAGTAGTTAACTTTATAACTACTCCTAAATATATATAGAAAATTATAGATTAGTAAGGTTAATAATAGAAGAGACTTTCCTAGAAGTAATATAATCTAGCCTCTTCTATTAAAGTATAGGAGTAACTAGATTATTATAAGATCCTTAATTATACTAAGGAAGAAGTTTATTCTAGTCCCTTAGTTAAAGTATATAAGTAGCTAATAATAAATAAAAGCCTAAATCTTAAAGAAAAGTTTAAGTCTAGTAGTAAAGTCTATCTTATTATTCTTTTTCTTAGTATATTCTATTATATATAAAGTTAATACCTAGCCTTATAATCCTTTATAAATTATTCCCCTAAGAAGTAAAACTTTCTTATTACTCTCTCTTACCTAAAAATATAATATTTCTCTTATTTCCTTTCTTACTAAGGGTTATAAGTTATAATAGCTAATAAAAGGAACTAGTATAAGCCCTTAAAAGTTAAGAAGGCTCCTAAATAGGAGATAGCTTTACTAAGGTAACTAAGTAGCCTAAAGGAAGTAAAATAAATATCCTTTCCTCCTATATATCCTATAGCACTTCTATAAGAACCTTATAGAAGACTTATTTTATAAGGCTAAGAACTTTAATAATAAAGAGAATAAAATACCTAGAGTACTTATAGCCTATATCCTTATTAAAGTTATAAACTATAAAATAAGAAAAGTAACTAAAAGAACACTATTTATAAAGTTTACCTAGGACTTTAATAACTAAACCTAAGAAATATTTCTCTAAATACTACCCTAGTACTAAGATACCTTAGGGATTACCTTATTAATAATAGGGTATATATAATAATTAACTAGACTACTATAGTAGTAAGGAATCTCTAAGAAGTTATTAACTAATAAGAATTTTACTTCTAATTATAAGAAGAAGTAAAAGATACCTAGAAGAAGTATATAGGATTCTAAAGGAAGCTTAAGGAAGATAGTAACTTCCTAGATAACCTCTTTAATAAAGAGAATATCTAAGAACACTAAATCTTAAGAGCCTCTTAACTTCCTTACTAAAGCTTACTAAGTATTACTTTATTAAGGTAACTATATAGCTATAGGTATAATCTTCCCTAAGAGAGTGTATATTAATATATTAAGGGTCTCTCTCTAAGTATTATATTTTATATCCTAACCCTATTAGGGCACTACTAGTAAGCCCTAATCCCCTTCCCTAGTATAAAGAAGCTACTATCCTTACCCTTATTCCTATTAACTAACTATTATAACCCTTAAGACTATTACTAAAGTAAATTATTAATCTAGCTAAGATATACATACTAGAGTAATAATATAGTATAAATAACTATAATATTTTTAAGTTAAAGCTTTAAATATTTTAAAGAAAATATAAGATTCTAGACATTAGACTAGAATAGGTAAGCTATATATTTAATACTATACTTAAGGGTAAAGCCCTAAGATACTATTTAGATAACCTCTTAAAACCTAGGTAATTATAAGACTTACTAACCCTTATTACTTAAATAAAATAGAGGTTTAAGACTAAGGATATAAAATAGTATTACCTTCTAGAATAGTATAATACCTTACTATAAAAGTTAATTTATAAGAATAAGGAAAAGTTAAAGACTAAATACTTTAATAATCTTATTAAGAAGCTTATAACCCTCTAAAGAGCTATCCCTAATATTAGCTAGATAGAGTAAGCACTCTAAAATTAAATTATATATACTTATAGTAAAATTCCTAAATATAAAAGCTATATTACTAACCCCCTAAAGGTCTATAAGAGTTCTATAAGTAAGTAAGGATAATAATCTACCTTATTAGAGATAAATCTAGTAATTAGCACTAATTCCTAGTAAAGCTAATACCTTAGAGTAATTCTAGACTAACTAATAATATAATAGTAAGGGTAAAGAGTTAAGATACCTCTATTAAGATCTAGAGGCATAAGACCTCCCCTTACATAAAGAAATACTACGTCTGCGGCAAGGAGGGATGCTAGTTAATAAAACACTCTAAAGAGAAGCACCGTAGCCTAAGAATCTTTAATGCCTATATTATTAATAAGGTAAAGGGAAAGATAAGTTAACTATATAAGAAGTTATAGCTTATAATCTAAGGATTTAGGGATAAAGAGAAGTAATTAATCTTAATGTAGCTCTAATAATCTAATAGGCTAGTTAATAACTTATCCTTGTAATAGCTCCTTCCCTACTTATAATAGGATATCTTATGTGAATTTATAATATTATATAAGCTTATATCTAGTTATATATAGCCTTAAGCTAAGTTATCCTTACTAGGCTTCTAATCCAAATCTGCCACTAGCACCTAGAAGGTATAATTATAATTATAATTAAACCTCTCTATAGTATTATAGAAGCTAGAACACACTAGTAGGTAACATATTATAAGCATTATAAAGAGAAGCTCTAGATAGAGACTTCTATATATAACTTATACTTACTTATAATAATAAAAGAGCCTAGAATTTACTTATATAAGTATATAAACTAATAATACCCTTAGGTTATTAAATAAGGAGTTCTCTAGGAAAGAGAAACTTAATTAGCTACTACTACCTTTACTATAAAGCTAAAGTAATTCCTTAGGGAGGATAACCTACTTATATTTAATAAAGGAGTTATTACCTTAAGTAATAGGAATATTATATTATAATAGAAAAGGTAAAGTAGTAAGCTTAAATTAATCCTATTAACCTAGTTAAAGTAAAAGTATATTAAGTAGTAGGCTTAAGGCACTTATATTACTTTAATTTACTAACTAAAAGCTTACTTTAATCTTTTAGTTACTATATAATATTAGGAACTAATAGTTAAGAATATTAAAGCCCTTAACCACTAAATCTAGTAGTAAATAAACTACCTAGAGAGGCCTAACCTTTATTCTAATTAACCTTACTAAAGTAAAGATCTATACCTTTATAGATAGATTATTTACTAATAACTAGGACCTTATATTATAGCTAGGATATATACTAATCCTAGCTAATAAAGATAATAAGGATAGTAAGTTTATAATTAAAGGTAATATTATACACTTTAGCTTAACTAAGAGTAAGAGAGTTATATAAAGTATACTTACCTTAGAAATCTATAGTATAGTTATAGGTATTAATATAGCCTATATAATTATAATAATAATTAGATTAATTATAGGCTAACTAAAGCTTCCTTAATCCTAGTTATAGTATATATAGATTTATACTCTCTATATAAATACCTTATTAAGCTTAGCACTACTAAGGAGAAATGCCTAATAATTAATATTATAGCCTTATAGTAATTATATAAGCACTATAAGCTCTATAAGATCTATTAGATTAATAAAGGTAATAACTTAGCTAATACCTTTATAAAGGTATTACTAAATAAGGCCCTTAAGATATTTATCTTAAGTAACTAGATAATAATCTAGATAGAAAAGTAGGTTACCTACGTAAAGGATAGTTACTATAGATAATATCCTAGGAGGCTTTTAGCCCTAATAATATAAGAGGATATAAAATCCTTCTAGGGAGAAAGAAAGAGAAAGGACTATAACTCTTACTAGATTAGATTCTAATAAGAGCTATACTTATTATTACTTCTAATCTAGTAAGAGTTATAGGAAGACCTATAGTAGTCCTTAAATCCCTATATAATATATATAGAGTATAGAGAAGGAAAGACTATTATAGTAAGGAGCACTATAGTAGTAAAGGGAGGATTAGTATATAGCTAGATTAATTTTATCTAGTAGACTAAGGGAAGGTAAAGGAGGCCCTCTTATCCTAATTTAGGAGCCCTAGATTATAGGTTATTATTTTCCTTCCTTTTACCTACTATACCTATATAAGTATCTTTATTCTTTTATTTCCTATACCCCTAATTAACTATAATATAGTCTATTATTTCTTTCCTTCTTTTCCTATTAATATTATATATTAATAGTTATATTAAAGAGAGAGTTTCTAGTATTAGAACACGTATAATATTAACTACGCTTAGTAGCTATAATTATATAGTTAGTAAAGTGGTTAGCCTACGTACGCGCAAGCCCCACATACAACCTATAATGCAGGCCTATAATAGGGCAGGGCTTATAGTCACGTGACCTATATAGCCCCCTTCGCGTTTTATATCTTATAAGAAGAACCCTTACTTTTACCCTCTCTTTTCCTCTCTTTCTCTGTAGCTTAGAATAGATAATTAATAACGATACTATTCTTAAGGCTTATAACATTAATAACCTAATATTAGGCACCCTGTGTAACCAACAGTTTAATATATTAATTTATTTTAAATAATAGTGTTAGTTACATAGGGTGCCTAAATTCAGGTTATTAATGTTATAAGCCTTAAGAATAGTATTGTTATTAATTATCTATTCTAAGCTATAGAGGAAAGAGAGGAAAAGAGAGGGTAAAAGTAAGGGTTTTTCTTATAAGATATAAAACGCAAAAGGGGCTATGTAGGTTACGTAACCACAAGCCCTACCCTATTATATGCCCGCATTATAGGTCACGTGTAGGGCCTCGCGCACGCGGGCTAATTACTCTACTAATCTCCTAATTGCGGCTACTAAGCGTGGTTAATATTATATATGTTCTAATACTAGAAACTCTCTCTTTAATATAACTATTAATATATAGTATTAATAGGAAAAGAAAAAGAAATAATAGACTATATTATAGTTAATTTAGGGTATAGAAAATAAAAGAATAAAGATACCTATATAAGTATAGTAAGTAAAAGGGAGGAAAATAATAACCTATAATCTAGGGCCCTAAATTAGGATAAGAGGGCTCCTTTACCTCTTCTTAATTTACTAGATAAAATTAATCTAGCTATATACTAATACTTCCTTACTACTATAGCACTTCTTACTATAATAGTCTTTCCTTCTCTATACTCTATATATATTATATAGGATCTAAGGAACTACTATAGGCTTTCCTATAACTCTTACTAGGTTAGAGTAATAATAAGTATAGCTCTTATTAGAATCTAACCTAATAAGAGTTATAGTCCTTTCTCTTTCTTCCTCCCTAGGAGGGTTTTATATCCTCCTATAGTATTAGGCTAAAAGCCTCCTAGGATATTATCTATAGTAACTATCCTTTATATAGGTAACCTACCTTTCTATTTAGATTATTATCTAGTTACTTAAGATAAATTTCTTAAGGGCCTTATTTAGTAATACCTTTATAAAGGTATTAGCTAAGTTATTACCTCTATTAATCTAATAGATCTTATAGAGCTTATAGCACTTATATAATTACTATAAGGCTATAATATTAATTATTAGGTATTTCTTCTTAGTAATGCTAAGCTTAATAAGGTATTTATATAGGAGTATAAATCTATATATACTATAACTAGGATTATAGGAAGCTTTAGTTAGCCTATAATTAATCTAATTATTATTATAATTATATAGGCTATATTAATGCCTATAACTATACTATAGATTTCTAAGGTAAGTATGCTTTATATAACTCTCTTACTCTTTATTAAGCTAAAGTGTATAATATTACCTTTAATTATAAACTTACTATCCTTATTATTTTTATTAGCTAGGATTAGTATATATCCTAGCTATAATATAAGGTCCTAGTTATTAGTAAATAATCTATTTATAAAGGTATAGATCTTTACTTTAGTAAGGTTAATTAAAATAAAAGTTAGGCCTCTCTCTAGGTAGTCTATTTACTACTAGATTTAGTGTTTAAAGGCTTTAATATTCTTAACTATTAGTTCCTAGTATTATATAGTAACTAAAAGATTAAAATAAGCTTTTAGTTAATAAATTAAAGTAATATAAGTGCCTTAAGCTTACTACTTAATATACTTTTACTTTAACTAGGTTAATAGGATTAATCTAAGCTTACTACTTTACCCTTTCTATTATAATATAATATTCCTATTACTTAGGTAATAATTCCTCTATTAAATATAAGTAGGTTATTCTCCTAAGGAATTACTTTAGCTTTATAGTAAAGATAGTAGTAGCTAGTTAAGTTTTCTTTCCTAGAGAACTCCTTATTTAATAACCTAAGGGTATTATTAGTCTATATACTTATATAAGTAAATTCTAGGCTCTCTTTATTATTATAAGTAAGTATAGGTTATATATAAAAGTCTCTATCTAGAGCTTCTCTCTATAATACTTATAATATATTACCTACTAGTATGTTCTAGCTTTTATAATACTATAAAGAGGTTTAATTATAATTATAATTATACCTTCTAGGTACTAGTAGTAAATCTAGATTAGGAGCCTAGTAAGAATAACTTAGCTTAAGGCTATATATAACTAGATATAGGCTTATATAATATTATAAATTTATATAAGGTATTCTATTATAAGTAAAGAAGGAGCTATTATAAGGATAAGTTATTAACTAGCCTATTAGATTATTAGAGCTTATATTAAGATTAATTACTTCTCTTTATCCCTAAATCCTTAGATTATAAGCTATAACTTCTTATATAGTTAACTTATCTTTCCTTTACCTTATTAATAATATAGGCATTAAAGATTCTTAGGCTATAGTGCTTCTCTTTATTAAATATAATAAACTTAAAAACACCCTATTTAATTAAAGTATTAATCTTAGTCTTAGTAAAGAGCTTAAATAGCTTCCCTAGGGTTATAATAATACCTTCCTTATATAACTAGATTATAAGGTTAAGGTTAGCCTCCTCCTTTACTAATATAAAGGTTATAATATTAGTCTTATTAATAATAACTAAAGGGTTCTTATAGGGTTTTCTAGGTCTTTACTTTAGTGGGATCTCTAGTCCTAGGGCCTTATATTTATCCCTAGCCTCTAGTAGCTCTCCTTAGCCTCTATTATAATACTACTTTATATTAAGGGTAGGGTTCTTCCCTATAAGGGTCCTTATAATAAGGTCTTATAGAGGTTAACCTAAAGGTCTTAGGGCCTCTTAGGAGGTTAAGTATATAGCTTTTACTATTAATAGTAAGGAGGTTATATAGGCCTTACTATCCTTTACCTTTACACTATACCTAGACTAATAATCTAAGTAAGAGGTTAAGGGTTATTAATATATTTAGGCTATTCCTTATTATAAAAGCTTTAGTAATCTTTTAAAGAGTATATAGCCTTTTAATCTCCTTTATAGCCTTCTATACTATAATTATATATTATAATATCTCTAGGGATAGAGGGGATTTGCTTATTATCTATAGATAGGTACTAAAGATAAGGAGAGTTAGAATAAGGCTATTTAGGCCTATAGTATTATTAAGGGCCTTAATAGCTATTTATAGGGCTATAGGCTTAGGGGTTATTAGGTATTTATATTAGATAATATTATAGGCTCTTTAGAGAGGCCTATAATATCTCTTAACCTTACTAATACTATAGTGTGCTTTAATAGGAATCTCTTTAATAGAGATTAATATTAATACTATAAATTATTAGAATTCCTTACTATAGAAGTTAGTGCTAGTATTAGTAATAATCTAATTAGGGGTCCTTAGTATATATTAATCTAGTATAATCTAAGGGCCTCCTATATTATCTTTACTAAGATATCTTTAAGGAATCTTACTATATTAAATACTATAGCTATATTAATAGTATAAAGGGTAGGGTAGCTACTATTAAGATATATAATATTTACTATTACTTTAAAGTTAAATATATATTTATCCTAGAGAGTAAATTTAAAGTAGTAAGGGCTATTAGTATTTATTTAGTATTAGTAGTATACCTTTATTAGCTCCTTAATAGCTTTAATATTAATCTTATACCCTAATTTATATAGAAGATTATAGAGTTATTAGACTAAAGGATAACTAAATTAGTAATATAAGCGCTATAATTTAACTTTAGTAAGGTAGTTTTATACTATTAACTTCTTATTTTACCTTAGTAATATCTATATATACCCTTATTTATATATAAGGGGACCTTAATATTCCCTTATTATAGTATATTCTTAGTAGTAATAAAGTTAATCTTTAATTAGCTTATATCCCTAAGGTATATTAAGAAAGGTATACTTATAGTAACTATATAAAAGTAATATTACTAAAGGAGTAAGTATATTAACTAATCTAATTAAGATAATTAGTATGCCTTCTCTAAACCTAATTACTACTTTACTTACCCTTAATCTATTAAGTTAGATCTTTAGTATTATATATTATAATACTAGGAATTATAAGTAACTTACTATTAAGTACTTAGTAGCTTTAGTATTTAGTATAATACCTTAGAAAGTTTTAGAAAAGTAATAATCCCTAAGTATAAATATATAGGGTAGCTAATTAGATAGTTTATTATTAAAAGGGCTTTTCTTACTTAGGCTATATAGTATTACTTAATTTATAAGGATTTTAATTACTTTCTAGTTATTAAAGGTAATACTATATATAAAGAAGCTTATAGGAATTAAGCTATCTTTACTCTCTTAAGTATTAGTAAATCTAAAGCCCTATATATATTAGGTAATTTTATTATCTTCTAGGGCTCTTAGGGTATTATTAGCCTTAGGTTCTCCCTTATACTAAGTAAGGAATATATTATATACTAGTAATAAAGACTTTAAAAAGTTAATAAGGTAGTAATTCTTAAAGTATTAATATACTTTCTTATAGTTCTCTTTAGAGTATTTTATTAACTAGTATCCTTCTTACTATAAATATAGTATTTCTTTATATAAGGGGAGGTCTTATATCTCTAGACCTTAATAGAGGGTATTTTAACTCTTTACCCTTACTATTATATTATTAGTTAGTTTAGAATTACTCTAGGGTATTAGCTTTACTAGGAATTAGTGCTAATTACTAGATTTCTCTCTAATAAGGTAAATTATTATCCTTACTTACTTATAGAACTCTTATAGACCTTTAGGGGATTAGTAATATAGCTTTTATATTTAGGAATCTTACTATAGGTATATATAATTTAATTTTAGAGTGCTTACTTTATCTAGCTAATATTAGAAATAGCTCTTTAAAGGATTATAAGCTTCTTAATAAGATTATTAAAGTATTTAGTCTTTAACTTTTTCCTATTCTTATAAATTACCTTTTATAGTAAAGTATTATACTATTTTAGAAGGTAATACTATCTTATATCCTTAGTCTTAAACCTCTATCTTATTTAAGTAATAAGGGTTAGTAAGTCTTAGGATTACCTAGGTTTTAAGAGGTTATTTAAATAGTATCTTAGAGCATTACCCTTAAGTATAGTATTAAATATATAGCTTACTTACTCTAGTCTAATATTTAGAATCTTATATTTTTATTAGAACACGCATAATATTAACTGCGCTTAGCAGCCGCAATTATGTGGTTAGCAGAGTGGTTAGCCGCGCGCGCAAGCCCCACACGTAACCTATAATGCAGGCCTATAATAGGGTAGGGCTTGTGGTCACGTAACCCACATAGCCCCTTTGCGTTCTATATCTTATAAGAAAAACCCTTACTTTTACCCTCTCTTTCTCTTTTTCCTCTATAGCTTAGAATAGATAATTAATAATAATACTATTCTTAAGGCTTATAATATTAATAACCTAATATTAGGCACCCTATATAACTAATACTAATTAGTAGTTAACTTTATAACCACTCCTAAATACACGTAGAAAATTATAGATTAGTAAGGTTAATAATAGAAGAGACTTTCCTAGAAGTAATATAATCTAGCCTTTTCTATTAAAGTATAGGAGTAATTAGATTATTATAAGATCCTTAATTATACTAAGGAAGAAGTTTATTTTAGTTCTTTAGTTAAAGTATATAAGTAACTAATAATAAATAAAAGCCTAAACCTTAAAGAAAAGTTTAAGTCTAGTAGTAAAGTCTATTTTATTATTCTTTTCTTAGTATATTCTATTATATATAAAGTTAATACCTAGCCTTATAATTCTTTATAAATTATTCCCCTAAGAAGTAAAACTTTCTTATTACTTTCCCTTACCTAAAAATATAATATTTCCCTATTCCCTTCCTTACTAAGGGTTATAAGTTATAATAGCTAATAGAAAGAAACTAATATAAGCCCTTAAGAGTTAAGAAGGCTTCTAAATAGGAGATAGCTTTACTAAGGTAACTAAGTAGCCTAAAGGGAGTAAAATAAATATCCTTCCTCCTATATATCCTATAGTACTTCTATAAGAACCTTATAAAAGACTTATTTTATAAAGCTAAGAACTTTAATAATAAAGAGAATAAAATACCTAAAGTGCTTATAGCCTATATTCTTATTAAAGTTATAAACTATAAAATAAGAAAAGTAACTAAAAGGATACTATTTATAGAGTTTACCTAGGACTTTAATAACTAAACCTAAGAAATATTCCTCTAAACACTACCCCTAGTGCTAAGATACCTTAGGGATTACCTTATTAATAATAGGGTATATATAATAATTAACTAGACTACTATAGTAGTAAGGAATCTCTAAGAAGTTATTAACTAATAAGAATTTTACTTCTAATTATAGGAAGAAGTAAAAGATACCTAGAAGAAGTATATAGGATTCTAAAGGAAGCTTAAGGAAGATAGTAACTTCCTAGATAACCTCTTTAATAAAGAGAATATCTAAGAACACTAAATCTTAAGAGCCTCTTAACTTCCTTACTAAAGCTTACTAAGTATTACTTTATTAAGGTAACTATATAGCTATAGGTATAATCTTCCCTAAGAGAGTGTATATTAATATATTAAGGGTCTCTCTCTAAGTATTATATCTTATATCCTAACCCTATTAGGGCACTACTAGTAAGCCCTAATCCCCTTCCCTAGTATAAAGAAGCTACTATCCTTACCCCTATTCCTATTAACTAACTATTATAACCCTTAAGACTATTACTAAAGTAAATTATTAATCTAGCTAAGATATACACACTAGAGTAATAATATAGTGTAAATAACTATAATATTTTTAAGTTAAAGCTTTAAATATTTTAAAGAAAATATAAGATTCTAGATATTAGACTAGAATAGGTAAGCTATATATTTAATACTATACTTAAGGGTAAAGCCCTAAGATACTATTTAGATAACCTCTTAAAACCTAGGTAATTATAAGACTTACTAACCCTTATTACTTAAATAAAATAAAGGTTTAAGACTAAGGATATAAGATAGTATTACCTTCTAGAATAGTATAATACCTTACTATAAAAGTTAATTTATAAGAATAAGGAAAAGTTAAAGACTAAATACTTTAATAATCTTATTAAGAAGCTTATAACCCTCTAAAGAGCTATCCCTAATATTAGCTAGATAGAGTAAGCACTCTAAAATTAAATTATATATACTTATAGTAAAATTCCTAAATATAAAAGCTATATTACTAACCCCTAAAGGTCTATAAGAGTTTTATAAGTAAGTAAGGATAATAATCTACCTTATTAGAGATAAATCTAGTAATTAGCACTAATTCCCTAGTAAAGCTAATACCTTAGAGTAATTCTAGACTAACTAATAATATAATAGTAAGGGTAAAGAGTTAAGATACCCTCTATTAAGATCTAGAGGCATAAGACCTCCCCTTACATAAAGAAATGCTATATCTATAGTAAGGAGGGATGCTAGTTAATAAAACACTCTAAAGAGAAGCACTGTAGCCTAAGAATCTTTAATACCTATATTATTAATAAGGTAAAGGGAAAGACAAGTTAACTATATAAGAAGTTATAGCTTATAATCTAAGGATTTAGGGATAAAGAGAAGCAATTAATCTTAATATAAGCTCTAATAATCTAATAGGCTAGTTAATAACTTATCCTTATAATAGCTCCTTCCCTGCTTATAATAGGATATCTTATGTGAATTTATAATATTATATAAGCTTATATCTAGTTACATATAGCCTTAAGCTAAGTTATCCTTACTAGGCTTCTAATCCAAATCTGCCACTAGTACCTAGAAGGTATAATTATAATTATAATTAAACCTCTCTATAGCATTATAGAAGCTAGAACACACTAGTAAGTAATATATTATAAGCATTATAAAGAGAAGCTCTAGATAGAGACTTCTATATATAACTTATACTTACTTATAATAATAAAAGAGAGCCTAGAATTTACTTATATAAGTATATAAACTAATAATACCCTTAGGTTATTAAATAAGGAGTTCTCTAGGAAAGAGAAAACTTAATTAGCTACTACTACCTTTACTATAAAGCTAAAGTAATTCCTTAGGAGGATAACCTATTTATATTTAATAAAGGAGTTATTACCCTAAGTAATAGGAATATTATATTATAATAGAAAGGGTAGAGTAGTAAGCTTAGATTAATCCTATTAACCTAGTTAAAGTAAAAGTATATTAAGTAGTAAGTTTAAGGCACTTATATTACTTTAATTTATTAACTAGAAGCCTACTTTAATCTTTTAGTTACTATATAATATTAGAAACTAATAGTTAAGAATATTAAAGCCCTTAACTACTAAATCTAGTAGTAGATAGACTACCTAGAGAGAGGCCTAACCTTTGTTCTAATTAACCTTACTAAAGTAAAGATCTATGCCTTTATAAATAGATTATTTACTAATAATTAAGACCTTATATTATAGCTAGGATACATACTAATCCTAGCTAATAAAGATAATAAGGATAGTAAGTTTATAATTAAAGGTAATATTATATACTTTAGCTTAACTAAGAGTAAGAGAGTTATGTAAAGTATACTTACCTTAGAAATCTATAGTATAGTTATAGGCATTAATATAGCTTATATAATTATAATAATAATTAGATTAATTATAGGCTAACTAAAGCTTCCCTTAATCCTAGTTATAGTATATATAGATTTATACTCTCTATATAAATGCCTTATTAAGCTTAGCACTACTAAGGAGAAATACCTAATAATTAATATTATAGCCTTATAGTAATTATATAAGCGCTATAAGCTTTATAAGATCTATTAGATTAATAGAGGTAATAACTTAGCTAATACCTTTATAAAGGTATTACTAAATAAGGCCCTTAAGAAATTTATCTTAAGTAACTAGATAATAATCTAAATAGAAGGGTAGGTTACCTATATAGAGGATAGTTACTATAAATAATATCCTAGGAGGCTTTTAGCCCTAATACTATAGGAGGATATAAAATCCTCCTAGGGAGGAAGAAAGAGAAGGACTATAACTCTTATTAGGTTAGATTCTAATAAAAGCTATACTTATTATTACTCCTAACCTAGTAGGAGTTATAGGAAGGCCTATTATAGTCCCTTAGAACCCTATATAGTATATATAAAGTATAGAGGAGGAAAACTATTATAGTAAGGAGCACTATAGTAGTAAAGGGAGGATTAGTATATAGCTAGATTAATTTTATCTAGTAGATTAAGGGGAGGTAGAGTAAGCCCTCTTATCCTAATTTAGGAACCCTAGATTATAGGTTACTATTTTTCTTCCTTTTACTTACTATACCTATATAAGTATCTTTATTCTTTTATTTCCTATATCCCTAATTAATTATAATATAGTCTATTATTTCTTTCCTTCTTTTCCTATTAATATTATATATTAATAGTTATATTAAAAGAGAGAGTTTCTAGTGTTAGAACATATATAATATTAACCACGCTTAGTAGCTATAATTATATGGTTAGTAAAGTGGTTAGCCTGCGCACGCGAGCCCCACACGCAACCCATAATGCAGGCCTATAATAGGGTAGGGCTTGTGGTTACGTGACCCACACAGCCCCCTTCGCGTTCTATATCTTACAAGAAGAACCCTTACTTTTGCCCTCTCTTTCCTCTTTTTCTCTGTAGCTTAGAATAGATAATTAATAACGATACTATTCTCGAGGCTCACAACATTAATAACCTAATATCAGGCACCCTGTGTAACCAACAATTTTCTTTAAAATATTTAAAGCTTTAACTTAAAAATATTATAGTTATTTATAATATATTATTATTCTAGTATATATATCTTAGCTAAATTAATAATTTACTTTAGTAATAGTCTTAAGGGTTATACTAGTTAGTTAATAGGAATAAGGGTAGGGATAGTAGCTTCTTTATACTAGAGAAAGGGGATTAAGGCTTACTAGTAGTGCCCTAATAGGGTTAGGATGTAAGATATAATACCTAAAAGGGGACCCTTAATATATTAATATATACTCTCTTAGGGAAGATTATACCTATAGCTATATAGTTACCTTAATAGGTAATACTTAGTAAGCTTTAGTAAGGAGGTTAAGGGGCTTTTAAGATTTAGTATTCTTAGATATCCCTTTATTAAAGAGGTTATCTAGGAAGTTACTATTTTCCTTAAGCTTCCTTTAGAATCCTATATACTTCTTCTAGGTATCTTTTACTTTTCTTATAATTAAAAGTAAAATTCTTATTAGTTAATAACTTCTTAGAGATTTCTTATTACTATAGTAATCTAGTTAATTATTATATATACCCTATTATTAATAAGGTAATCCCTAAGGTATCTTAGTACTAGGGTAGTATTTAGAGGAATATTTCTTAGGTTTAGTTATTAAAGTCCTAGGTAAACTCTATAAATAGTATCCTTCTAGTTACTTTTCTTATTTTATAGTCTATAACTCTAATAAGGATATAAGCTATAAGCACTTTAGGTATTTTATTCTCTTTATTATTAAAGTTCTTAGCCTTATAAAATAAGTCTTCTATAAGGTTCTTATAGAAATACTATAGGATATATAGGAAGGGAAGTGTTGGAACACTGCGAATTCCCTGAATTCGCTGTGGCTAGAACGGCAAATGCGACTGGCCGGATATGCCCCTGTCGCCCCACTATGCACTAACACATGTTTAGTTACACATCCCCTATTGCCTTACCTAGGCTAGCTACGTAATTAGCCCTTAGACTAATCACCCTATATTAACATCTAGACCTTATCTAACCCGTAACACTATAAGAGTTAGTATATTAATAGAAGATAGGCTATATCTATAGCTTTATCTCCCCCTATAAATAGATAGAACTATATATAAATTAATAATATCTTTAAAGATACTAGTGCACTAGTAACTTATGGTTATAGGACCTAAAACCCCTAGGTCCTCCTAACACTAATTAGTAGTTGCTTAATATAACTAACCACAGAGAAGTAAGGGATTACTTAGAAGAGGTATCTACTATAAACCATAGTCTAATGTGCTATAGGAAGAAGATATTGCCTCTATAATACTAGACTTCTAAAGGATTAAATTACTAGCCTTTATCTAATTAGGGGCTAGCGCTATAAGGATTTAATCCCGCTAACCACCTTAGAACCTTAGCTAATAAGCCCGCTAAAACCCCCTCCCTTATTACTATTATAACTCCTTAACTAGAAGACTCCTAAGAACCTCACTCTTATCTAATAAGAGAAGAGCTTCTAGAATAAGTCTAATAATACTAGAAGAACCTCTTAATAAACTAGGACTTAATAAGTAATAATATTAACCTAGAGACTATAACTATAACTAATCTTAATAATAAGATTACTTATATAATCCTTTATTATAAAGAGTAGAAGTATAAAGACTAGGAATAATAGGAGAACTATAGATTTAACTTTAGTAACTAGAATAGAGACCTCTTTAATAGAGCTAATAAAGGTCTAACTAAAGCACTATAAGACCTTCTCTATAAATATAGTGTATATATAGGAGATCTAGTAAAAGGATTACTAAAGCCCTTAAAAGAGTGCTTAAAGAAGAATAATAATTAGAATAGCCTCTAAAAGAGGTTAATAAGTAACTTACTATAGGTAAATTTAATTTAAACCTTTACCTAGAGGTAAGGCTAGTACTAATAATAAAAACCTATAATCCTCTTTATAAGTACCTATTAACGCGCTAGAATTATAGCTAATAGCATTAAGCCCGCTAATTACATATGCCTAGCGCCCTTAACCCCTTACTACTCCTTAGATCTAAGTAAAAGCATACCTCCTGCTACCTTCTATAATACCTTAAGCTTAGGAATAGTTAAATAATATAAGGAAAGGACTTAATCTAATAAAGATCTATAAAGAGAATAATAAGTATAGTAAAAAGATATTTAACTTTATTAAGCTAAAGGTTATAATACTATAAGACTAGTGCTAATAGCTTAACTTTATAGAAATAGCGCTTATAAAGGTATTTCCTATAATACTAACTAGTAATATAAAGAAGTTTTACCTTATAAATATTGCTTTAAAGTTAAATACTACCTTTATATTTAATTAAATAGTTAAGCTTATTAGATAACACTTTAAGATCCCTATAAATAAATAATTCTATTAAAGGGAGTGAAATAGTATTACCTTATAAGGTACTATTATAAAGAACCTAGATAAGTTAAAGATAAAATGCCTAGATATAATAATCTAAAGCTTATAAGATATCTATAATAGACTCTTTAACCCCTTAATAATAATATAGAACTTATTAAACAGACCCTCTAAGCGGTTAGAGGCGTACCTAAATATAACCTTACTAAATTCGCGGTTAATAACATATTTAAAGACCTTATAGGCAATTTACATAAGTTAATTAGTATCGCCAAAACCTAGAAGGAAGCGAGCTAATAGTTTAATAGTAATAATTAGAAAGATAAGGCCCTATTTACAGACTATTAATATAAATAAATAAGGGACTTTAATTATAACTATAGCTAAAGATAACTATAATAATACTATATATATAGCAAGGAAGGATACTAGTCTTCTAAGTATAGCAAAAAGAATGTATAGAGGCTAAATAAGAATAGTAAAAGAATAAGAAATATAGGAATCCCTATTTAATAGGAAATTTAGAGTCTTCCTATAGGCCTATAAAGGTAATAATAATTCCTTATAGGAAGATAATAATATATCTAAAAGCAATAATACCTAGGATATATCTAAAGCGTTTCTAGAGGAAATAAGTGTAGGAAAAGGTAAAATAATAATTATATAGTTCTTTATAAGCGTAGTAAACTAGATAAATAGAGAGGGAGTCCTTTAGAACCTTAAGAAGGAGGCCCTATTATATATATCATAGGGAAGACTAGTTCTAAGCTAAATTAACTACTTATATATTAGAGGATTACTACTCTAATAAGATATTTAGAGGCATTATCCCTAATATAGGAGCGGTAGGATTCTTAACTACTAGAATTAGCTAAGTAAAGGCACTACTAAAGAAGATACCCTTACTAATAATAAACCTAATAGACTAAGAGCGAATTATTAAATTTAGAGTAGGATTAGTAAGATTAATTAGTATCCTAAAGGTCCCTATGATTTTTAGTTAAATTACGTTCTATATGCTTAATATAAGCACACTGTTCCTATATAGCATTAATAACATAAATAATATAAATATAAAGCTTAATAACCTTAATAATATCCTAATTTAAGGAGATTAAAAAGTCCCTATTATCTAGAAATAGGGATATCTATAGTGGACTCTAGAGGCTACGGAGGTAACTGCCTTTCTTCTATTAGAAAAGTAGATCTAAAGGCTTTACTAATAATTTAGTTACCCCTCTGTATAGTGGCTTGTGATAGTGCTATAATACGCTAGTAAAGATATAGAGAATAAGATAATTAAGAAGATTATAAATACATGCTACTACTATTAACTTAATAGGAAATTACTAGGATAATTCTAATTTACACTAAAAGATAACTATAACTTTAACTATAAGATAATTATTAATATAATATATCTTAATAGTAGCCTAGTACTTTATATTATTAACTCTATAACCTCCTTCTAGGCTACCTACTTCCTTAAACCCTAGAAGTAAAAGGTATAAGATATCTAGAATACATTAAAAGAATGCTAGATTAATATATATCTAGGTCCTCTAGACTAGATAGTCTATAATATAGGGAAGAACTTTACTTTAAATAAATTCTAGAACTACATATACGTTATAGTAATTAATATTAATAAAGTGCCTATAAAAGCGCACTAAAGCATTAGAAAGGTTAAATACTATTATAGCCTACTATAGAGAGCTTATAATATTATTACCTAAGAGCTAGGTATAAGTATAAGCATTATAAATTATTAGAAGCTTTAAATAGCTATTAAAGCTATAAATAACTTAGTAGGATTAAATAGTCTAGTACCTACACTACTAGTATTTAGCTTATACCTATAACTTACTAATAATTTGCCTCTAAGCCTCTTAATTATATAGTAAGCTATAATACTTTAAAAAGTAATAGATAAGGCTAGATAATTACTAGTAAAGAGATAAGTAAATAATGCCCTTACTACCTAGAATAGCCTAGATATAGTGCCTATATATTCACTGCCTTTATAATTAAATATACAAGTCTAGCGTAAAAAGAAGGCTAGAAAGGACTATTTAAGCTAATTACTACTAATAGTAAGGCATATACTCTCTAAATGCCTTATAGGCCTACTAAATTTTAAATAACTATTATTAAACCTTACCTTATTAATAATAATAAGCCTATAATTAATAATAAATATAGGCTAGAGGATGCGATTAATAGTAATAAGGCCCTCTCTAATATAACTAATAAGGAAGTTACCCTAGAGAATAAACCTATTATAAGAAAAAGGTATAGAAGACCCCTAAAACTAAAGCCTATAGCTAAGGTAAGTTAAGTACCTAAAAGAGGTTATAGAAGGCCTAGGAAGAACCCTCCCTTACTTATAGAACTAACCTAAGATAAAATCTTTATTATAGTAAAGGAGAAAGCTAATCTTAAGCTTACTATCTAGCTATAAAAAGATAGAAAAATTATAATACTAGGAGACCCTTTTAAACGCTCTAATAAGTAGGAGATTAATACTTTATAAGCCTATAAAGTCTTTAAATTTATGCCCTTTAACCTATCTATATATAGTACCTAATAACTCTTTAATTCTTAATTAGTCTATAAAGTTAAGGGCAAAGGTATAAATACACTATATAAGAAATTATAACTAGTTATATAGGGCTATAATAATAGTAGTAAACTTAAGATCCTAATCTAATTACTAACTATCTAATAGGCTAGCTAATACTTAATTATAGCCCTAGCTCCCTCCCTTAAAGAAAAGGGTATCTCCTATAGATTTAAGATATTATATAGGTATATATATAGTTAACTACTACACTAAATAGGTTTATTATCTTATAGCTTCTAAAAGAGATTAAATACCTTTACCTAGAAGATATAGTAATAGAAGTAATTAAGCTACTTTATAGAATTACTAAAGTAAGCATACACTAGTAGTTAATATACTATTAGTATTACTATAATAAACTTAATATAATTATATTAACCTATAACCTATACTTACTAATATTAAATAATAAGAACTACTTTAGAATTATTAGAATATAAACTAATAATACCTTAGGACTTAGTAATAATACTTTCTATAAGTATAAAGAGATAGAGCTTTAAAAGGCTAGTTTTCTAGCTAAGCTAAAGTAGGGACTTATAGAAGAGGCACTACTTATCTTTAATAGTTATATACTAGCTAACTTAGAAAATAGATTATTAATTCTTTACTAGAAGGGGTAAAGTAAGAAGATCTAACTAGTAAAACTAGCTAATAATATAATAAAGTAATAATATATTAAATAATAGGCACGTGGGGCGTATATTATAACTATTTACTAACCTAAGGCTTTATATAATCTCTCTGTTACTATATAGTAATAAGAAGTTATAGTTAATAATACTAAATACCTAAATAAATAACTTTAGTAGTAAATAGAGCACTATAATTATAGCTTATACTATATACTACTTAATCTCTTATATATAAGGCTATATATCTTTATTAATAGCTTTTTATAAATAATAAGGATTTAAGCTTGTAGATAGGATATATTACTATCCTAGGTAATAAAGAAAACTATAATAAAGCTAAGTTTATAATATAAGGAAATATTATAATATATAGCTCTATAAAAAGTAAGTAAGTAATAAGAAGCGCCCTTACCTCTAAGCTATATAGTATAGTATAAGGTATTAATATAGCCTATACTATTAACACTACGCTTAATATTATAATAAGTAAGCTATAGATACCTAAGATCCTAATAGTTATATATATAGACTCCTTCTTACTATATAAATGCCTTATAAAGCTTAGTATAATAAAGGAAAACGCCTAATAATTAATATTATAGCGTTACAATAATTATATAAGTAACGCGAGATTAATAAGATTTATTAGATTAATAAAAGGGATAACATTACTAATTTAATAATAAAGGCATTGCTAAATAAGACCCTTAAGACCTTTATTAGTAATAATATAGTTAATATAAGGGTAGAAGGTTTAGTTAAATAACCTATAGGCTAGAGACCTATAAAATTAATATTATAACTAGCACTAGAAGAACATAAACCTAGACTAGCTAGTTAACTAATCATAAGCTAGATATCGTAAGATTAGATTTACTTATAAACACTTTTATTAAATTCGTTTTTATCGTGTTTTTAAGCTCTTTAGCTAAAGGAGAAAAAGAGAGATCGTGAGAGCTTTCCATCAGATGATTTTTAGTTAGATAATTTTCGGACTAGATCCTAGCGAGTCCAATGCGAGCACTTTAATTAGCTATATCACCACGAAGACCCACTTTTTTCTATGTACCCGGACTACTTAACTTACTTTTCCCTTTTTCCTTCTTTAACTTATTTTTGCGTTTTTAACCCCTTTTGCTTTTAATAGCCCTATCTTTAATAACAGACCTATAACCTAACTAATTAGAGTAGCAGAACTTACTTAGTTATTTGTTTTATATTATAAGAAAAGAGAAGCTACTAGTGTTAGAACACTGCGAATTCCCTGAATTCGCTATAGCTAGGAACGGCAAATACAACTAGCCGGATATGCCCCTGTTACCTCACTATGCACTAACATATGTTTAGTCACACATCCCCTGTCGCCTTACTATACACTAATATATGTTTGGTTGTATATCCCTTTGTTACCTTACTATGCACTAACATATGTTTAGTTGCATATCCCCTTATTACCCCACCTAGGCTAGCCACGTAATTAGCCCTTAGACTAATTGCCCTATATTAATGTCTAGACCTTATCTAACCTATAATACTATAAGAGTTAGTATGTTAATAGAAGATAGGCTATATCTATAGCTTTAATTCCCCTATAGATAGATAGAACCATATGCGAATTAATAATATCTTTAAAGATACTAGTGCACTAGTGACTTGTGGTTGTAGGAACCGAAAACCCCTAGGTCCTCCTAACAGGAAGGATATTTATTTTACTTTCTTTAGGTTACTTAGTTACCTTAGTAAAGGTATTTTCTATTTAGGAGCTTTCTTAACTCTTAAGGGCTTATACTAGTTTCTTTTTATTAGCTATTATAACTTATAACCCTTAGTAAGGAAGGGAATAGGGAAATATTATATTTTTAGATAAGGAAGGGTAGTAGGAAAGTTTTACTTTTTAGGAGAATAATTTATAAAGGATTATAAGGCTAGGTATTAACTTTATATATAATAAAATATACTAAGAAGAAGAATAATAAGATAGACTTTATTACTAGACTTAAACTCTTCTTTAAGGTTTAGGCTTTTATTTATTATTAGCTACTTATATACTTTAACTAAGGAACTAGAATAAACTTCTTCCTTAGTATAATTAAGGATCTTATAATAATCTAGTTACTCCTATACTTTAATAGAAAAGGCTAGATTATATTACTTCTAGGAAAGTCTTTTCTATTATTAACCTTACTAATTTATAATTTTCTATATATATTTAGGAGTGGTTATAAAGTTAACTACTAATTAGTATTAGTTATATAAGGTGCCTAAATTTAGGTTATTAATATTATAAGCCTTAAGAATAGTATTATTATTAATTATCTATTCTAAGCTATAGAGGAAAGAGAGGAAAAGAGAGGGTAAAAGTAAGGGTTTTTCTTATAAGATATAAAACACTAAAGGGGGCTATATAAGTTACGTAACCATAAGCCCTGCCCTATTATATGCCCGCATTATGAGTCGCGTGTGGGGCCCTCGCGCGCAGGCTAACCACTCTGCTAACCTCACAATTGCGGCTGCTAAGCGCGGTTAATATCATGCGTGTTCTAACAAATAGGTTATATAATAATTTAGGCTATTAGTTATAAAAATTAGGTAAGATAATAAGGAGCTATAATTAGTTAAACTAGAGATATATTCTTTTAATAATAGGCATGCTTATAAGGTATAGAGCTAGAGCTTACGCCTCCCTATATATATAAACTAAATAAGTATATTAAAAGAGTAAATTAAATAATTACTATAAGATTAAATATAATACTTATAGGTATAAGGCTTCTTATAAACCTATAGCTAGAGAGCATATATACTATAGTATACCTTTATAATATTAGCCCTATTTAATAATTAAAGTAGAAAATACCTATTAAGACCCTAGAATACTAGTTCTATAATAATATATACTTACTAATTAGGGAGCTTACTATAGACCTTAGGCCTAATTAGGGTAGTTTATATATATATAGCTACTATATATATCTAATAAAAAGAGATTATAAAGCTAGCTAATATAGGAGGCACTATAAAATAAATCCTAGGGATATATTAGATATCTAGTTAGATACTATACCTCTAATATTTATTATATATAGATCCTAAAGCTAGGAAGGGTTATAATAATAAGGAATATTACCTTTAATAAGATAATCTTTATAATAATACTAAGGAAAGCACTATAGAGTAGTTAATTAATAAACTAGAAGTATAGTTCTATCTCTTAGAGATTAATATAAAGCTAGATAAAGATATTAATCTATTTCTCTTACTAACTAATATTATTATATTAGAGAATTTACCTAAGTATTTAAACTTAGGGGTAAAAGCTCTAGAAAGCACTAAAAGTATTTAAATAAAAGAAATAGTACTTAAGCTAATAAGACTTTAAATACCTTATTAAATACTAGATCTAATAATAAGAGAGCTTATACCCTCTAATATAAGTACTTAATAGAGTAAAATAGAGTATAGTGCTCTAATAGTAAGTACTTATAAGAGTAAAAGGATCTAATAGTAAGGCCTTAAATTCTAGAAAAGGTAAGTAATATTTTACTAAAGCTAGGTAATAATATAGAGATTACCTAGCTAATAGTAAGAGCTCCTAAAGCCTATAATAGACTAGCTACCTATATAAAAGACTCTCTAGAAGTATAATATAATAGGTTAAAAGACCTATAAAAGAGCTTTAGTATAGAAATATTATAAGAAGGTATTTAAACTAGCTTAAGATTATAAAAGAAAAGAGAGTAAAGCCTTATTTTAGACTATAGCTTACTAGGTAAAAGAAGAAAGAGAAGGCCTAATAATATTCTTATTAGTAGCCTTTAGAATTTAAAGAAGCTCTATAAAGAGCTTAGACTACTCTATATAGTAAATAAAGATAATAAAGGGTATTGTTATGAACTAGCCTTATGGCTGCTGCACATAAGCGTTTAAAGTGCGATTATTATTCTTATAGAAGAAGAAGAGAACTAAACTAGAGGTTACACTACATCCTAATTTATAGGGGTTGCACTTAGTTAGTGCGCGGTTTACACACTAACTTACATTTGCCCTTATATAACCCGCGTATAATTTATACCCTTTCTAGACCTAACCTTAACCTAGACTTAACCTAAGCTCCTAGCTTAAGTCTATAATATACCCCTTACTTACTTACCTCTTATCTCTCTTATATATAAGTAAGGGAATAATAAGCATAGGACCCTAGTATAAGGCCCTCTTCCCTATATATATATAGCTAACCCCTAGTAAGGGAGGGGGTACTAGTAAGGCTAAACTCCCTATATAGGTTATAAAAATTTTTACTATAGACTTACCTTACCCCTAACTATCCCTATTATACTAATAGCCTTACTTACTCTAACTTTACTACTCTAAAATTACTAGCCTACTTATTTCTATACTTACTACTAGCTATTTCTATACCTTATATTATTACTCCCTTTTACCTTCTCCCTATTACCTACTAAATCCTAACTTTAACCTAACTTTACCCTAATATCTCCCTTATCTTTAATTACCTATTAAATAATTATATAATATATTACCCTTACCTATCCCTAGATTACTTTTAATATTATACCTAGCCTAGATTTTAGTTAGGTAAATCCCTTACTTATAGGAATATAAATAATCCTTCTCTTTCCCTTATTTCCTACTTTTATTTCCTTTTTAGTAATATAATATTCTCTCTAAGTATTCTCTTTATCCCTTTTAACTTTTATTAAGCTCCCTTTATCTCCTATTTTATATTTACTATATCTAAAGTTATTACTAAAGCTACTACTACTACACTCCCTTCCCTTTCTCCTTCTTCTTATACCCTAGGTAAAGGGAGCTACCTAGGTAAATATATCCTTAAGGGTAACTCTAATAATAAAGCTCTCTCTAATAATAAGAAGTATAATTTCCTATATACCCCTTATATTAATAATCTATATACTAAAGGCTAGTATACCTATATTCTAGGTATAAACTAGGCCTATAGTCCTTACTAGGTAGCCTATTACTTATATATCTAGGAGATATATTTATACTATAGTAACCCTAAATTATATTATACCTTTAAGTACCTTAAGACTCTTATAGGTATAAATAAAGCTATTAAGACCCTAGCTATAAAGTAGTCTACTAGTAAGAAGGGATATTATACTATTCTTATAAAAATTTTATTTACTATTATAAGTATTTTAATAGTATACTTATAGCTACCTATATTAATCTTACTAAGGCCTAGCCCTTAGCCTCTTCCCCTATAGGTATAGCCTATGCCTAAGGGGCTACTAAGGTATAAGCTTTTATACTTATATAAACTATACTTACTTACTAGGCCTAAAACCCTCTTATTACTAAATTCTTTTATAGTATAACTAATATAAGTAATAACCTTATATAGTTTATCTAAGCCTAGGAGGTAAGCACTACTATAGTGTAATAGGTTATAGCTAATACCTATAACCTAACTAAAGCTATAGCTAAACTTACTTACTTTATTATAAAGGATTACTATAAATATTATTACTAGCCTAAAAGCCCTCTCCTTCTAATTACTCTTTATTATAGTAAATAAATAGTGCTATAATATATATATACTAGAGGAGAATTAGAATATTAACTTTCTATAGCTAAATTAAACTATACCCTTTTAGGACTATTATTTATTTATATATCCCCTTATTATAACTTAAATCTATCTAGTGCCTCTATATCTTATATATTTTCTAATAGTTCCTATATTAGCTATATATATTCTTTTTATTTTACTAAGATATTATAGTTTAATCCCTAGCCTTAGGTATTTTTAGTAATAAGAATCTCCTTAACCTAGTACTTAGAGAGATTCTTATTAATATTAGTTATAACTAACTCTAGTAGTAGTTATTTATTAGCTAGCTTCTAACTTAGTAATAGATCTTCTACTACCCTCTATACTAAATTAATATAGAAAATAAGGTATAGTCCCTTAGGATATCTAATTTAACTATTAGTAGTATAAGGACCTCTAGTACCTTATATTTAGCTATTACCTAGTCTAATTTCTTATAGGGATAGTTTATTTTAATATTCTAGAGACTTAACTATATATAGTCCCTAACCTAAAATTATTCTACTAGTCTTTAACTACTATTTATATTCTTCTACTACTATTATTAGATAAAAGCTATAGTAGCCTATATTAGATCTATACTATCCTTTAGGTATTATAGAAATACTTAAGCCTACCCCTTTACTAAGGTTACTAATACTTATATAAGAGGTACCTCCTAGATTATTAGTATATTAAAGCTATATAGGCTATATTTACACTTATACCTATTACTAATAAATCCCTATTATTTAATGCTAATTAGTAAGCTAGTAAGTAGTCTACCTAGTTAAATTAAGAAAAGGATAGTAATACCTATAGGATAGCTAGTACCTCCTAGTTAGCCCTTTCTATACCACTATCTATCTATAGGTAATATAATATTAATAGGAGTTACTAGGTGCTAATCTTATTATATAACACTATCTAAAAGTTACTTAGCTAGTCTAATCTATAATCTATAATAATCTAGGTAAGGAAACTATAAAACCACTACTAATAGTGTTTAAAACGCTCTATATATGCCTTAGCCCCTATTAATATTATAGCTTTAAGTTATATATATTTAGAGAGCCTATCTATAATAACTATTAGGAACTATAGATTACCCTAGTCCTTAGCTAGTAGGTTAGTTATAAAATTAATAGAAATTTATAACTAGTATCTATTAGGCAGAGAAATTAGCTTTAATAAGCTTTATTATAGTTATTAACTCTTTTAATCTCTATAGTAGTAATAGTTATATATAACTTAAGCTATATCCTATAATATACTATCCTAATAGTAGTCTCTTTAAAGCGCCTTAAAGGTAGTATTCTAGCCTAGGTAACCTAGTAAGGGTAAGTTATAAGCTTACTAAATTAAGGTTATAATTAAGGGCTCCTACTTAGGGACCTATATCTAGCCCTAGAATTAAAGTATCCCTTTATACTAATCTAGTAGTTTACTATTTATTTCCTTATATTAGCTACCTCTAGAAACTTCTAAGCTCCTACCCTAACTATATAAAGTTATAACCTATAGGTCTTATTATAGGTTAGTAACTAGTTCTATAAGGATTAGAGGTGTTTATCTATAAATATTAATATACTAGCTAGAGAACCTATTATAGGAACTAAATTATTTCCTAGAGTTATATTCTCTAATGCTATAATAGGCCTAACCTTTACGCGTAGCTATCCCTACCTAAAGCTATAACGCATTAGGGCTATTACTAAATATATAATAGATGCTTTTAGCCTCCTTATCTATAACTCCTCCTAATAATATCTTAATAATATATCTAGTTATCCTACCTAAGTGCCTAGTCTATAATATAAATAGAAATTAAAGAGCGCTAAAGTCTTTACCTATTATACTTACTATTCTAATATCTCCTTAGTGCTATAAAGTACTCTAAATTCTTATAGTCTATTAGTATTATAAATAGTTTACTAACACTCTATAGCTTTACTAACTATGCCTTAAGGTATAAAATAACCACTAGTAATTCCTTATTATATATAGTATAATTCTATTAAGCTAGTTATAGATAGGCTAAGTAGTATACTACTAGATATAAAATTCCTTTATTATTAACCTAAGAGAGATAGCCCCTAGTGCTATTCCTAAATAGTCTGCCTTTACTACTATATCCTTATTAGGATCCTATTAAATTAAGATAGGATATAATATAAAAGCTAGCTTTAATACTTTAAAAGCCTTCTTATAAGTATTTATCTAATAAAATAGAGTGCCTTTCTTTATTAAGTTAATAAGAGAGCTTATAATCTTAGAGAAATATAGTATAAAATCGCAGTAAAAGTTAGTAAACCTAAGGAATCTATAGACTTCCTAGACCCTTATTAGGGCCTCCTAATCCCTAATTACTATAATCTTCTTATTATCTAGATAAATCTCTTTTCCTATGTAGATAATAAATCTAAGATATTTAACTTCCTTTATAGTAAAAACACACTTCTTAATATCTAAGTTTAGACTAGCCTATTATAGTCTAGCTAGCACTCTATAGACCTTCTATATATAATCCTTTTATAAGCCTCCTAAGTAAACTAGGATATTATTAAGATATATAGTAATATAGTCTCTAAGAATACTACTTAAAGCCTTATTAATATATCTCTAAAAGGTTATAGGTATGCCTATAAGGCTAAAGGGATAAACTAACTATTTAAATAACCTAAATTATATTTAGAATATAGTCTAGTGTTCCTTACCTTTAGTAATATATATATAATAGAACGCTACTTATATATCTAGCTTTATAAACTACTTTACCTTTACTAATAAATATAGTGTTTCTTTAACTAATAGTAAAGAATACTAGTCCTATTCTATAATCTTATTTAATATATAGTAATCTATATAAAACCTCTACCCTCCCCTAGTTTCTTTACTAATAGTACTAGTGCTACTACTAATAAAGAACTTACCTAAATCTAATCTTTATCTATTAGGTCTATAACCTATTTCCTAATTTTAAGTAAGTGTTAGCGTGGTATATTATATAAAGGCACCTATAGTAAGTCTAGTTTATTTCCTCTAAGTCTTATTTAAGGTAAATATAGTAATCTAAATTCCCTAATATAGGGGTAAAGCATTTACTTTACTCTTATAGAAGAGGTCCTTAAAGTCCTATAATACCTCTAGTAAAGAAGCTAAAAGCTCCTATTCTAAAGCCTCTAGTATAGTATTAATTTATAAAATAAATATAATTTCTTATAAGCTTATAGTATATAGCTAAATATACTTCTTTACTTCTTTACCTAATATACTATCCCTATAAATATTAAGCCTAAGATTATTACTATAGGCTAGTTAACCCTCTTATTAATTATAGCCTATACTTATAGGTTATTTACTACCCCTATGTTTAACTAGTAATACTTTATATCTAAGTTTATATTATAGCACTTTATCTATAGTGTCCCTAAGATAAACTATCTAGTTAATCCTAGGATTATATATACTATAATTAGTGCCTTCTATCTATCTAAATCTACCTAAAAATAAATAATATATATTATATATAAATATTTCTTATAGCTCTTAGTTCCCCTTATTTTATACTAACTACTATATAAATTAACCTCTTAGTTAAAAGGGGATATATTCTAGTTAAAGCTTCTAAACTAAGTATTTACTTATAGTAATATAGTAGTTATAACCTATATTAATTTAAGTATTTATAAAGGTAGTCTTATTAATTAATATAGGAACTAAGAAGGGTAATAAATCTATACTATTTTAGATTTACTTAAAGTCTTTATTAGTAATAACTATATACTATAAAGCCTCTCTATACTCCCTTCCCTTAATCTCTTTTAAATAACTTAATAAAGGGATTACTCTTTTCTAGTTACTCCTAGACTTATTACCTAAGTCCTTAGGATTAGCCTTAACTATACTATAAGTATTAATTAATAATCTCTTTTATAAATAAATAGGGGTATATAAGGTATATACTATAATAAAGTGCTTAGTAAAGCTATATTATAAATACTTACCCTTCTTATATTATATATTTAATACTTCTTAGAAAACTTACTTAGCCTATTTTATACTACTTCTATTACCTAACCTTTACTATATATACTAGCCCTAAGACTTTCTAAGACCTTTCTAGGTACTTACTATACCTATTAATTAAATATCTATTATTAGTATATCTTTACCCTATACCTAGTGCCTACCTATATTAGCTACTAGTAAGGTAAGCTTATATAACTAATACTTTTCCTCTAAGTAGTAGGATTTAATATCTAATAATATACTTTAGTAGTAGGCTATAGCTACTATATAATTTACCTAGGGTATATCTTAGCTAATACTATAGTCTCTTATTTACTTATTAAGCACTATATATAATTTAGCTAACTTTATAGAGTTATCCTAGCCTAACCCTTTAGTAAGCGCTAATTTCTATTTAAACTAAATATAAAAGTTACTAAAATACTTATTCTAATACTATATTAACTAGTTAAGTTTAGTAATAGCTATTTCCTATTAATAAGGGTTATTAAATATCTCCTCTAGGTAAGTAAGGAATGCCCTTAGTTAAAAGTCTAGGAGATAGCCCTTTTAAAGTAAGAAGTAATATAGGCCTAGACCTTAGGTAAGAGGTTCTAGTAAATAAAAACTACTAGTCCTATTTATCTCTAATAAAGTATTTATTTATTAATAGCTTATAAGTTATAAGACCTTTTTATACTATAAATAGTACTTTATTACTATTAAATAAGGGCCTTATAGGTAAGGGTTTTTATTTTAGCTAATTTAGATTAAGGTCTATATTTTACTACTTAACTAGGAGTTTAATTTATTTAGCTTACTTATTAAGTACTTCCTATAATATTACTATCTTATTTATATTTATTCTCTCTAGAGGTAATAGTACCTTTACTAGTTATTAAGTACCTATAATAAATAAATAGTAAAGAATAATAAATATTATAAACTAGCCTTATAGCTACTATATATAAGCGTTTAAAGTGTAATTATTATTCTTATAGAAGAAGAAGAGAACTAAACTAGAGGTTATATTATATCTTAATTTATAGGGATTACACTTAGTTAGTGTGCGGTTTGCGTACTAACCTACATTCGCCCTTATATAACCTACGCATAATCCGCACCCTTTCTAGACCTAACCTTAACCTGACTTAACCCGAGCTCCTAGCTCGAGTCTATAACAGGTATACTAATAATAAGAGTATTAGAATAATATATTTAGTGCTTAATACTTATTATAGTAATAAAAATAGATTACTCCTTAAATAGAAAATAAAGACTAGTATATTATATTAGTCTAATCTTATAAATTCTCTAAAGAATTAGAAAGAAGTAAATAATTATATATTTAGAAAGGAATAGATTAAGGTAATAGATAAAGAGATTAATAAATTAAATAAATAAGGAATATAAAAGTAAATTAAATTCTTTATAGCGTATTCTTAGCTATTACTACTAAAATAGATTTATTTATATAAGTTTAATAAAGAAGGTATTATATAGCGCTTTAAAGCGCGTATCTATATATATAGAGACTTATAGAAAAGCTTTATAATTAAATAAACCTATATAGTAATACTTACTATATATACTTTTTAACTCTTTATAGTATTAGTAGTATATTTTAACCTAGAAACTAGATAATATAATATAAAAATACTTTCCTTTATATAAGGTATAAAATAGATTTAATTCCTATTACCTATAAGCTTCCTAAAGGTTATAAGGTTATTAAAGAGTATATAAAACTACTTAAAGCTCTATATAGACTTAGGGACTTACCCTAGCTTTAGTTTAAAGAATTAAGTAAGTAACTTAAGGAACTTAGGCTTAAAGTAAGTAATAAGAAGCCTTACTTATTCTATACTAAAGCTTAGGATATATTTCTTATATTCTTTATAGATAATATTCTTATAGCTTTTATAAGGATAATACTAAAACTATAGACTATATCTCTTAAGGACTAAAGGAAGTATATAATTTAGATAAGAAAGGAGAAGTATATTTCTTCCTAGGAATTTAAATTATTAGGGATTAAAAATAATAAATAGTATACCTTAGTTATAAGGCTTATATTAATAAGATTAGTAAAAGTTTAGGTAAGTAAGAAAAATACTTTTCTTACTATCCTAATCCTAGTAATAGAGTATTATAAGTTTATAGGTAAAGCTAAAAAGTAAGTAATAAAGGTATACTAAGAGAAGATTAGGTTAATCCTATATACTATAATTATAGTTAGGCTAGATATAGCCTTTATAGTAGTAAAGTTATTATAATATCTAATAAACCTAGGACTAGAGTATATAAAAGTAGTAAACTAATCTATTTACTACTTAGTTATTATAAGTAAGCTTATAATATACTGTAGTGAAATAACTAAACTTTAGGCTCTTTAAATTATAAGTAATATATTATTTACTAATAACCTAGAAATATATAGATTATTATAGGATTACTTAATTACTCTCTTTAAAGGACTAATTATCTAGAAAGCTACACGCTAATTAACTATAACTATATCTATAATAGAGGCTAAATTACTTATACTTTAATAAATAGTAAAAGAGACTATAAGTCTATAATACCTATTTAAGAATATTAAATTTAATACCTATAAAGATTAGGTTATTAACTATAATAATTATTAAATAATAATTATTAAATAATATAGCTTATACTTAATAAGAGTAAGTAATTAAATACTTATTTACACTATATTAATATATATAATATATAGTTAAAATAGAAATTTAAGAGAGAAAGCTTTAAAGTTATATATTTACTAATAGTAAATATATCTATAAATAGATTTACTAAACTATTAGATTATTAGAGCTTTAAATACTTTAGATCTATACTTAGTTTAGTTAATTTATATATTTAAGATATTATATAAAGTATATATTATAAGGAGGGTATAAAATTAATTACCCTAAAAATATATAAAGACCCCTCCCTAATAAGTAAAGCGCTATTAAGGTAAATAGGAATATAAGAATATAAACTCTAAAACACTATTATATAAAAATATATATATAAATACTATTCTAAATAGATAAAAGAAATAAGACTTATATAAGGAGATAAATAACCTCCTTAAGATAGGCTATTACTATAGTTACCTTCTCCTTAGCTACTACTAATAAGCCCTTAATAGTAGTATTAGCCCTAATACTAGAAGTAACCTTATTATAAATAGAATCTAGCTTTATAATAAGTTCTAATTAGAGTTATAGTGTCTTATAGTATTACTTTACTATTTATAAAATTAGTATAAAGTAAAGAAAAGAGTAAGCTAAAGTGCCTTACCTTAGTATTATTATTTAGTGCTAATAATATTTACTTAGTAAGGGGAATATAAGTATTATATAAAGGCTAATAATAGTAATTACTAACCTTATATAAGTAATATCTCTAAGATTATCTAGACCTAACCTTATAGTAATAACCTAGGTTACCCTTACCTATAATACTTACTAAAATATACCCTTTATAAGAAATATCTTATAAAGCACTATAAGGAGTAAGCTTACTAGGCTAAGAAAGGTTAGTATAATTAGGAAAATAGAATATAATACTTAAAATAAACTATTAGCTATTATATAGATCTCTAAGGATTATACCTTACTTACCTACCTCTTATTTATACTTATATAGGGTATAAGGATTATAAAGGCTTATATATATACTCTTCTCTCTTTTCTCTCTCTAATATAAGAGATAATAACTTACTAGTAAGCTACTTAAAGCTAGCTAGGGGTTAGGAAAGATCTTTATAGGCTATACTAAGGCCCTAAAGGGAATTTAATATAAGATTACTTATAAGATAAAGCTTATACTTAGGAGTTATTAAGCTCTCCTAGGAGTAAGCCTTTTCTTAGCTTAAGTAACTATATATAAAGATATACTAAATAAAATATAGGGATATTTAATAAAGGTATAATATAAAGGTAAGGAAAAGGAAGCTTATAATTATAAGATTATAAAAGCTTTTATATAAAAAAGGTACTTACTTTTACCTTATTATAATCTTATAGTATATAATACTATAAAATATTAATACTATAGTATAATTAGAGTCTTAATAACCTTAACTTTAATTAGGGGTATATTACCTAGGGTAGCGTACTATATTATAACTTATATAAGTATACACTAGAATATAGGGAGGAATAATCTATAATATATAGGTTAAGCACCTTAAGAGATAGTCTAGTTATCCCTCTATAAAAGGGACGCTTTTATCCTCTCTTTTATATGCTAGTAGATAGATAATTTATCCCTTCTTTTAATTATATCTTAGGGGTTATCTCACTATTAATCCAGTGAGAGTCCTATTTGTTACGTCACGTGAGCCGTGCGACAGCAAGGCCTGCCACCCATGTGCGAGGCAAGGCGAGGCTCTTGAAACAGGACGATACCAATTATCACCCATACCTTGGGCGGTGAGTGATAGGCAGACATGATGCATCTTTTTTTTTTTTTTTTTTCGTTTTCGCTCCTTAGCCAAGCCTATCGTCACATCTTCATCTTCATCATGTACACTTCCAGCCATGGCAATCGTACAGTCTCAGTTTTCTTGGTGACGTTTTCTCATCCAAAGACGACATGAATCATGCGACCGAGGTGTGACCCCTGGTGGTGGCTCGCTGTAAGTTTAGTTGACGGCATGGCGGCATTCTCTGGAACGGAGAGTTTGCTTCATACTCCGTACAGGATGCAAGCAATTGGTAGTGTCGACAGTCGACGCGGGGGTCGTCGAACGCTTCTTGACGAATGAACCATCCATCCGTGGTCGGAACTGGTTCACTCTCGATTGTCTCGTCTCAGCTCCCTGCCGTCGCCCCGTCGCCCGTCCTCCCGTCCTCCCGTGCCATCCAAAGGGGAGAGAAGTTGTCTTCGAATCTCGCTGTTGATTCATAGAACCAGGAGATCAGGACTTCTAGCCAGCCAAGTCTGGGCCCGAGGAGAGAAGGCGGGCACAAGTAAGGTGACACCTAGGGGGCGCGTTTGAGTCATGGCATGGAAAACAGAGTATGAGTATACGTCAGTTTGCTTTTTCTGTCCCCCTCCCCATTTGACCGCCCTCTGCGGCTTGGAGAAGAAGGTGCGGTACGGACTACAGGTGGCAGGTGGCAGGCGCACTGTTGCGCTCCTGCTGAGAACGAGAGGCCAAAAACAGACCAGACCGATTGACACACACAGAGACAGACACATAATAGTGAAGACAGATACGGGCAGGAAGGCCGGCAGCCTGGCAGCCTGGCAGCTCCAAAAGACAGACAGGGTCCTGAGTGGAATGTAGCCGACAAAAACTGGGGCAGCCTTCCCAAACGGTGCAACGCCATTGGCTTATTGAGCCCCGATTTTGGCTACATCAAGGGAAGTCCTATCCACTTGCGCTAGCGCCTCCACTTCGGCAAGCTTGCATCCAGATGCCGGCCAATGGATGGAGGAAAGGAAAAATTAATCGGAAGCTCGTGGGCTGCTTTTTCCAAGCCAACGCCAGAAAATCCGAAATCGCCTGAGCCTCCCAGTCAACCAGTGTCTCCGTCCCCATCCCCGTCCTGGCCCAGAGTCTTCGCTTGTTCGATTCCTCTTCGATTCCTCTTCGATCCCTCTTCTTGTGCAAAGCAACCCCCTTCATTCTTGCATCTTAACTTGCGACCAACAAGGCGACCCCTTTTTATTGTTTCGTCTTCGCCTCATCGTTGTCGTTGCACTCCCGAACGGACAGCGTCTCCTGGCGACAAGCATCGACTTCGTTATCCAGTCGCTCCGTCTCGCAACACGAAAGCTCTCCCAACAAAACAAACAGTCACAACACCTACACAGCTGGGTTGAAGTGTTATACACCGTACAAGTCTCCCTTGTTGCGCGAAATAAGCCACGAGAATGCCGTATAACACGCGCCGCAAGTCGCTGTCCCTGCCCAGCCTAGGCATACACATTCCCGTTACTCACGCTGCTCGTGCCGCTGCCGCCGCTGCCTCGAACAAGGTCTCGAGACGTCCATCATCATCATCGGCTTCGTCTTCTTCTTCTTCATCATCGCCAACTACATCGGCGCATGTTTCAGATTCTCCCACCGATACCATGACTTCACATCCTAGCAAACGTCTCAAGCGGTCGCATGGAGCCGTATCGGGCCCCAACGAAGCCATCCTCCAGCAAACCCCTCCCCTTCTCCGACCCCTGCCACCAGCATTGAGGTGTCGGACGCAGACGTAATGCCCAGGATCGACCTCGAAGGCATTAACGATGATATTGTCGAGGCATCCATCACACAGTTGCAGTCCACCACCAATAGACCTCATCTCATTAAGGAGTTGGCCACCGTCCTTGCACAAAAACTTACCTCTGTACAACAGTAAGTCTCGGCTACACGCAATACTCGTTCCGACGGTCAAAATGCTAATGAAATCAACTCTTTAGATCAGCTAATCCATGCGCCATCATCTCCTCTCGTTTGACTACATATATGAAGCGCCCCTGTTGGAGTGCACTCTCCCGTGCCCCCTTTCCAAAGAACTCGAGACTGTCCACCCGCGGCGCACATACTTCTTTCTTACCACTTGCCCCGACAACCTCTTCCGGACTCCAGCATCCCTCAGCCCATTCATCGCTCTCCTATCGTCACACCCTGCGTCTCCCTGACGGATGATTCGGGGTCAGACGACGTCGATGCCCGGCGGCGCGAGCTGAGCCCTTCGCCCGAGGTAGATCTTTCTTCACCAGAATTTGATGACATGGAGGACGATGTGGGGATGCCAATCACGCCAATGGGCTCATTCAAGTCTCACAATATCCGGATGAGACATGCTCGCGACTTGCGACGGGACTCTCCACCCTTGGAGACGGATGAGAGGAGTTCACTCAAACCGCCGACGTATTACAAAAGCGCAAATTTACGCACGATGATCACATTACATCACCCGAAACAGTCGAGCGCAATTCCACTCTGGAATACGGTTATCGCGACGACATTTGGTTCGGCGACCGTACCCTGCCATCTGTCACACTCTTGGCCAGCCCAGCCATGCGACCCAGCACCATGTCAAGTTTGCGCAAGGAGGACGAGGCCGACAGCTGGCTAAAGTTGAACAAACTATTTGAATGGGACAGAACTGCCGAGAGCATTGAAATTGACGAGCTCGACTGCCTGTTTGATACGTACTGATGAAGTCGCCGTTACAATTTACTTTTCTTACTTTTGGTGCACCTCTGATATCCTCTACTTTTGGCTTGCACACGATTTGCGAAGGTCGCATGGAGTTCCAAGGAAAGACGGCAAAAACGAGCGTAGCCGCCGGGGTTGGGTCTTGATATGTCTTTTCATCTTCTTACCGCGTTTACATCTTTTTGCCCCAATCTCTTCTCGGCAAATGGAAAATATCGGAAGTTTGTGTAAAAGTACCTGTACATATAGACTATCTTCTGTGTTCTTTTATACCATGCACGAGTAGATGGAAGAGAAGTATCAACTCTCTGGAACAGAATCTCGAGGAAAATGGGAAACTGGCTGCCAGACCCAAAAGGATACACTACACGTACAGGATCTCAAATGGATAAATGCCACTCTTTGCTTCTATAAGTCATCTATCTGGCTGATTTACACGTTTTGCCACGCAAGAAGACACGCATCGATCCATCGATCGATCCATCATGCACCACCCCCTTTGACCCGGAGCTCTACCCAAACCAGAGTGCCCATTTGCAAAATGTTGGGGCGGTCCAACTTGACGATTTCCAGTCCCGGGGTCCTTTGCAAAGCCTCGTCGACGAGCGCCTCGATATCTCGGTTCCACCAACATCCATATTTGTCAAAATGCCGCCCGGCATTCTTGTCCAGTAGTCCGTTTACGAGCCCGTACCACCCCTTGCCGTGTTCGAGCAGGACGATGCGGCCGGTGTCGGGTGTGACGGCAGACGCAAGGTTACACAATACGGCGACAGGATCTGATACGGAGCACAGCCCAAACGTCTGGATGATGGTGTCGTATGTCTTCTTCCCCTCGGGTGCGTCGGCCGTCGCCGCAGGGCAGTGCGCCATGGGCATCCGAGGGGATGAGCCGCAGGCGATTGTTCAGAAAGGACAGTTGGCCGCCCGTGTGGTCTGCCATGGTGGACTTTTTCACGACCGGCTCCGAGTCTTTCATGGGCGGGACGGTCTCGGCGAGTCGTTTGCGCGCAACGTCGAGCATGTCGACTGATATGTCGAGGCCGGTGAAGGATGTGATGCCGCGGGTGGGTTTGGTGTTGTCGTTGTCGTTGTTGCTCGTCTTGTGAGTGGTGGGATCGGGCTTGCCTAGGCCCTCCCAGTTGTAGTGTTCTAGGTTCCGGCCTGTTCCCATGGCGAGTTCGAGCACGTCGCCTTTGGCGTGATGGGCGAGTCGCTTCCGGAGCTTGGTGATGCCCATCCACCATTCTGGGAGGTCGAGTTCCTTGTCGAACTGTTCGGCATTGTCGCCTGTCAGGGCTGGGGCCGGCCGGTCGGGGATTCATGTTCGCGGGGGAGCGGCAGGGACATTGTTTGAGGGAGGCGGCGACGGTGCCGACTATGTAGAAGCCTAGGAAGCCAGCGAGGAGGGCGGCGCCGGAGAGGGCAGCCAGGATCGGCGCCAGAGGGTCTGGAGGGTGTCGTCGGGTGGGGATTCGACGAGGAGGAGACGAGGAATTGATGGTGGTTTGTGGGGTGGACTTTCGAGCTGCGCTGGAAATGTTTGTAAGTTTTTTTTTTTCCCCACTCTTTTAGGGGAGGCATCGATGTTTGAGAGTTGAGCCTACGGATTATATGGTCTGGAGACGCGGGATGGTGGAGTGATGGGTGGTTTGGAGGATTTGTGCGGTGGTGATTTGGACGAGGATGATGCAGAGCGCCGCCATGCGAGGCAGCTGGCTCGGGCGAAGCCACGCGTGGTGGAGGCGCTCATTGACGTAGCATGACTGTTTTTAATGACGGTATCGTAGAATGTTGAGCCGTGAGGCTGCGCGTGGGAGGCGTGCAGTCCTTTGTTTGAGATTGGGGAGAGGTGGGGAGAGGTGAGCGAAGAATAAGATCTTGGGAGTTGGTTTTTGCATTTGGTTGCGGATCTGTGAACGGCCCGAAGGTTCGGTCGGAGCCAACGCGGGGCGTGTTCAACAACGGAGAGCTTGCATGAAGTGCGTTTTATCAACATCCGTCTACTTCCTGCGCGATTGGTCCGACGCGGCACATGTGTACGCACTCTCTACTTCTCGAAAAATCACGCTTTTATCTTGGAGTCGAGCATCTTCAATTCCGTCGAGCCATGTCTGGGCACGGTGACATACAGGAGCTTCTGCGCATGTTCACTTCACGCAAAGTTCCTATGATGACGGCCATGGGTCATGTCAAGTCGTTACAGTCCCAAAATCTTCGGAGGTGAATTTCCATCATTGTGCTGCTCATTGACGCCCTCTTTTTATACTTTTACATGTTTGCAGGAGAATGAAGAGAAAATCTAGACATGTCCAGTTCAATTAATTCATCTCTAGCATTGAACAAATTGCAGAAGCACCCTTTTCCGCAATAGAAACAGCCATCCCCGATGCCAAACTCTCCAAATCGTTCCACGCAGCATGCAAATCTCACGGGAAGAAAGCGCCCAAACGCGCGGCTGATGGAGACGAGGTGGCCGTCTCACCCAGTGCCAAGAAAATAAGATGGGAGCCTCACAAACGTGACTTGGATTATGGTTCCCTGAGTGCAGACGAGCTGGAATCCGCGCTCGGTCTGCCCTTGGAAGTGGACGAGGAAGCGATTCGGCAGACGACGATAGTTACCAACAGGGCACCGCTGGTCCTGGCGTTTGCCGTGGAATTGCTACGCTTTACCATGCCTGAGCAGCCGCCGAGTAGCAGGCTGAGCTTGAGCCAGGCTGTTGTGAGTGCAAATTCAAGGTCCAAGGCGATTAGTATCGGGATTGAGAAGGCTCCGGCAGGAGGCGAATCATCCCAGGTTCCAGAGGGCCAGCCAAAAGTTAGGGTCTTGGGGAGGGAGATTGCTGTTCTCAAGAGGGGGTATACGTGGAAACGGGGAGAGGATGAGGCGCCTGGATCTACGCCCACATCCACGACCCATGGAGCCAAGGAAGGCGACATCTCAGCGGACATCTCAGCGGAGAAGACGAGGACATGGATAGCGAGCCAGAGACTGACGTCTAGGGGATCGACTTTTGTTGCACACGCGGCGAGTCTATCGTCGCCCTCTCTAAGGGCAGGTCTGATGAAAGCCTTGGTGGCGGACAAACCCGAGTTGGAGACGGCGACGCACAACGCGTGGGCATTGAGGTCAAGCTACGGAAACTCGCCGCTTGTGCAAGAAGCATCGTTTGACGACGGCGAATCGGGCTGCGGCAAGTTCTTGCTCGGAATCATGCGCGAGGCCGACGTCAAAAACACGCTGGTCGTGTTGACACGATGGTATGGCGGCATCATGCTCGGCCCGGATCGGTGGCGGCTCATGAGAGATTGCCTCAACGACGCACTATCCTCGCGTCGACGCACATCCACACTTATCACAGGCGAAGCACTCTGGGGTCTGGACCCTGACAACAAGACGCCGTCGTCCCTGGCCACGGTGGGGATGCCGATTCACCGCCCGGAAGGGCGCGGAACTACCTTCTTCGGAGCTTTGCCACGGCGCCATCCGAAGGCGGTGGCAGTGAAGGCAAGAAGACGCTCGTTGCGTTGAACGATGAGAAGCAGGTCAACTTGGGAGATTACTGGGTGCGTTGAGGCTGCTGTTCGCGAGCTGGGCGGGGTGCTACAAAGGGATGAGCTCGACAGAAGAGCTTGGGGTTGGTACGTTGCTGTGAGGCCGGATGTGGAAGCCGGGCCGTCGGGTTGGGGTGCAAAGGGACAGTTGAGGTTGAGCAAGATTTTGGACTTGAGGCGCGCGGATGGGGTTGCTGCGGGGAAGGCGACTGGAGAAACAACATGAAGACGAGGTTCAGGATTCATGAAGGATGATGATGATGATGATGATGATGATGGGCTGGCTGGCTGGCTCTGGCTGGCTGGTGGAGACGCAGGATGATGCAGGGACGGGTTTTTAAATGCCGTGCAGGAAGGCGGTAACGTTGTATGGTGGCTTTGTCGATATGCCCCGCTAAACGCGCGACTCCGACAGCTCGCCTCGTCCATGAAAACACAACAATGTTGACGTATTGTTGATGTACCAGGCTGTACACAACATATGCAAGCCCTCGTACCCGAACTGCCGGGAGACTCTGACACTCCTTTTGGGAATCTAGTTCTTGTTGTGCAATTCTTTGCCTTGCCTTGCCTCGCTCGCCTCTCGCCTTTTGGTTGACCTGCTGGTCCCACCACGTCAGGCGCGTCTCCCGCCCGCGCCGGCGCCGCCCCATCGCGAACAGTGTGTGCAGCGTGCAGCGTGCCGTGTGCGTCTTGTGTCTGTTGACCTCTGTTGACCCCTCTCGCTTGCTCGCTACAGTGACGGAACGAATCTTTGTCATTTTCTTCTGCTCACCACCCCGCCCGCTGCTACAGGTCAAGGGAGGACAAACTCCCACTTCTTTGTCCTGTCTAGCTTCGTTCAAGCCGACTTTTGGTTTTTCCGACAGGTCGCACCCGTCTGACGGTGTTTTTTTGTCCCTTTTGCGGCGGACAGAACAGACCGGTAGGAACCTGGGCCCTGGTCTAGCAATTGGTTGCCAGAGAAGGCATTCGCAAAAAAGACATCTTCGCCATGGAGAACTATCAGAAGCTGGAAAAGGTTGGCGAGGGTGAGTGGTCATCCTTCCTTGGCCTTGGCTACTGTCTTCCAGGAACGCCGTGCTTGCAACACACCCATCTAACATCAGAACAGGTACGTACGGTGTCGTCTACAAGGCCCGTGACCTCGCCAATGGCGGCCGCATCGTCGCCCTGAAGAAGATTCGCCTCGAAGCCGAAGACGAAGGCGTCCCCAGCACCGCCATCCGCGAGATTTCCCTCCTCAAGGAGATGAAGGACGACAACATTGTCCGCTTACTCAACATTGTTCACTCCGACGGCCACAAGCTCTATCTTGTCTTTGAATTCCTCGACCTAGATCTGAAGAAATACATGGAGGCGCTGCCCGTCAGCGACGGTGGACGAGGAAAGGCCCTTCCTGAAGGGGCCTCGTCAACTGTCATGACACTCGGCCTCAGTGATGCTGTCATCCGCAAGTTCATGATGCAGCTGTGTGACGGAATCAAGTACTGCCACTCTCGAAGGGTGTTGCATCGCGATTTGAAGCCACAGAACTTGCTCATCGACAAGGAGGGTAATCTGAAATTGGCCGACTTTGGTCTCGCCCGCGCGTTTGGTGTTCCTCTGAGGACGTATACGCACGAGGTTGTCACGCTGTGGTATCGTGCTCCCGAAATTCTTCTGGGCGGTAGACAATACTCGACGGGTGTTGATATGTGGTCGGTCGGATGCATCTTTGCCGAGATGTGCACGCGGAAACCTCTTTTCCCGGTGATTCGGAGATTGATGAGATCTTCAAGATCTTCCGGTATGTATTAGTGCGAAATGTGACAAAGGATATGATGACTGACTGATCTTCTTGTTCTCTCTTTTCTTTTGAATAGAGCGCTCGGTACTCCAGATGAAGAAGTCTGGCCAGGCGTCACCTCATACCCAGATTTCAAGTCATCATTTCCCAAGTGGAAGCGCGACTACAGATTATCACTCTGTCAGAATCTCGATGACAAGGGTCTAGAGCTTCTCGAGATGATGTTGGTATACGATCCTGCTGGCCGCATTTCTGCCAAGCAATCCTGCAATCACCCTTACTTTGAGGATTACCTCGCCGATCAACAAGAAGAGGTTGGCCGCATGAATGGCTACTACAATTAGAGACGGGTAGTAGACCTATGTGCCACTAGCGATTGATGTTTTTTTTTGGGTGGATAAGACGACTGACTGAACCACATTGTCATCCGGTATCCATGGAAGTGATTGTTGTCTGGTATCTGTGGAAGTAAAGGGTGGTTGGGAGAGGGGCGATGCTAACCGCATTGCTACGAACGAGGCTTTCAGGATACGAGTGAAGGGTGCAGAAGATCTCAAGAGAATGTGGACCACATAACGGCAAGGCACTCCTGCCCCAACCAGTCGTGTTTCTATTGTATGAAGTTCGAGGCTGGGTCAGTCTGCCTGACAAGGCGAAAAGCACCACAAAGTCCAATGCACAACTGGAAGGCTTTGTACCATATATTTGCCCGGGTCATCAACTCTTGTCAGCCAACTTGAACTGAAAACCACACCAACCACACAGCAAAGGATGCAAAAACAACAATCAACAGTGACGACGCAACGGTGGAAGTCACGGATGTATCACTGTTGGTGCTGGATTCTCAGCATGTCCCATTCACAAGACGAGCACGTTTCACCGAGATGATTGATGGCAGAGATGAGGCAGGCTTTCCTCGCGAGGCTGCACGAACTAATTTGCTTGGTGATGCTTTTTCGTCTTCTCTTTCTTTTTATTGTCGTTGTTCTAAATGCATGTACGGGGTAGACGACGCGAGGGCTACGCTTGGTTCTTTTGGTTCTGGGGATCACGGACAGACAAGGGCTAATAAATAGATTTGGACGTTCAAAACAACAACGAAGAAGACTAGCTCGCACGCCACCGCCTCTACGATGTTGCTTAGAATCCGCCATCGTCTCTCGCGGCAAGGCTGTCTGGTCCTGCCTGGCAATCCAGTGATGCAGCAGGCTGCTTCTGAGGCTTGCTTCACTGTCGGGCTGGCTAAGGCGCTTACTATCTGACTGCCCGCTGGTCAGTTTCCGTCTTCTATTTAACATTCCGTGCTCCCCAGTCTATAGCGAGTCAAGGGGTACATTAACCGCTCGGGATGTTTTGTTGGCCACTGATTGTTTTCCGCCTTGTATTTTCGTGTGACGCTCCTCGGTCTTGCATCGATTCGATTCATACGTTACGTTAGCCGCAATGGATCTGCATGTCTTCAAGATGATCAAACCCCGGCCAGGTCTTAATAGGATGGCGGGTCGATGCAAGCACGGCAAGGCGCCTGATGAAACCGGCGCTTGTGCGCAGCCGTAGGCGCCCGCAGCATTGACCAGGACTTGACTTGCCGACTTCACCTCCTCCCTGCACTGCATTGCACCTGTTCGATGAAATCAAAAAAGATGCATGAAGCTTGTTGGGATGAGTTGATTTTCCCGTCCGCTCATCTCATCATCGGTGGAATCCGTAGGAGGTTACAGCGTGACAGAACGGGCCTGGCGTCAGGGGCGGGTGCCGTGTCAGGACGATGGGGAAACATGCATCACCTGCTTTTCCATGACTCGGCGTTGACTTGCAGCGTTGCGTTGTGTCAAGTAGAGATTCATGTACATGTGTGATATTTCCGCTCCACCCCTTAATGCTTGTTTGTGTTGAGATTTGTGCTGAGAGATCGGTGCCTTGAAGGAACGGATCACAAAGGTTCCTTCCTCAAGGGTAGCCTCAAAGAGTGACTTGTTGGTCCGTACTTGCTCCGAACAAGTTGCGGAACAAGTCCAAGTGACCAACCACCCCCTGTCAATCACTTGATCCTACCCGTTACACGACGCACCTCGTACTCACGATGGCCTGGACCCTGCGAACCATCACATGAATGGGATAGGAATGGGATAGGAATGGAATAGAATAGAGATGCATGATGCGGGCTGTTTAATCTTACGTACATAGTCCGTAGCTGTTCCGCATTCCGCGATTTCATCAGCCACAGCCCCACGGCGGCATCAACCAGACCGCATCAGCCACACCCCGAAAGCGTGGCCCCGGGTGGAGGGAGAAGAGGAAGGGCGTGCGTGATGCTAGCGTTGCGACACCCCCGTTGACAGGGGCCCAATCAGAGCTTGCAGCCAGATGGACTTGAATCTGCCAGAATCCGGGGCGAATGGGTAAAGGTGATTGATCTGCGGGTGGGGGCGCGTGAAAAAAAAAGGAGGGGTCCTCTTGCCCAGAGCCGGGTTCGTGCTCTTGTTCAGTAGTAACGATTTTTATTGGGAATTCATGTGAGAAATTGCAAGCCAGTGTGTGAAGTTGAGCATGTCCCGGCCATCGGCGCCGCCGTAGATAGGGATGACGGAAGACGCCGGGCGGCGGCCTTCCTTGCACACAACTCTCGGCGGGCATGTGGAGCCTCGTATCAGAAGTTGTTGCGGCCCAAGGATACGGATTATGTATGGCGCATGGTGAAAGGATTCATTTCATTTGAAGCGTCTTGTTCGTTTTCCAATGATGCGCGGGAGATGGGATGCCCTGAGGGCGAAAATTCAGCTTCATTTCGCTCTTCTTGCTAAATTGATGTCTCTCGAACACCCCGTCGCAGGCCGGGAACAGAGACGGGTGCCCTCGCCCACAAAACTTGTCCTGCCCTTGTTTGTCCTCCCTCATCAGCAACACCCCATGCGGAGCAAGAAAAGGAAGGAAAAAAAGAAGAGGTAATGAATTTCATGTCTTCATCCTGCGCGAGCAACTTGTGCAAAAAAAAAAACGCATCCCTTCACAAAAACGCCTCGTGTGGGATGGAACTCGACAACAAAGTTGAGAAAGTTGAACGAGTCACATTCTTCAGCAAGTTCCATCTGGGGCCACGGATTTTCTCGTGTCACGTCATGACCCGCTGGGTTGACCTACGGATGGATCACGGAAGCATGGCTCTGGAACTTTGCAAATGTTCCGCATCGCATTTCTTTTCTCACCCACCCATCTTTTCAATCTTTCATGTAGTACGGATTACAGCACGAAAATCTAGACACGGCCCCGGCAATCAGATGCGCAGGAATTCCCCGTGGCAAATAATGGCCACGTTGGTCTCGGTCAATGTCAATGTCAATCAAATGTAACGCTTCACGGGAACAACTTGGCCCCCTCGTCCTCCCACAGACAAATCTCTGAAGATGACCGGACGAGACAAGACGGAAGGGCCAAATGAGAAAACAACGCTATTGCCATCTCCCAAGGTTGCCTTGCCTCACTCAAATGACTCTCTCTCTCTCTGCGCCGCGCCGCGCCCTTCGTAGAAAAGCCCCTTCTCCCCGCGTCAACCCCATGATCCCGTCCATGTCCAATGCCGCCACCCATCCGCAATACCAGATACCAGTCAGATGGACACGATTACCCAGATAGGCAATCGGGGCGGGGCGAGCGCTGCCCACCCAAGGGCCAAGGGGGCAAGATAGAGTTGCGCCCGTCAGGCCAAGAAGAGCCGGCCCTTTTCTCGTTTGGTCGTGTATTACGAGACAGACACAGAATGATTGGAGATGGAGATGGAGTGAGAGGGGAAGGGGGACATGATGACGCTAGAAGTGAAACCACTTTATGGACATCCAAGTAATCCGTGGATGCCGTGAGGACCATGTAAGTGGTGATGCAGGCGAAATTCCAGATGCTGGTGACTGAAGAAAAAAATCATAGCATTTCAAACGACTTTCTCCATCTTACCTGAGATTAATCTTGTCAAGGGTCGAACTTTGTCAGTTAAGCTCTTTAGTGAACCAGGTGCCGTCCGACTCGTTCTTGTGGATGCACGCCCCCTGCCAGCAGTTTCTCTTGGATATTGCCTCCGCTACGAGCGACTTTGGGGAAAAAGCTTTGGTTTATCCGATATTATGGGAGAACCCGGCTTTACCCCAGTGTCTGTGCATCCCCTCACCGTTTAGGTACGAGGAAAAAAATACACACCTATAATGCGACCACTGCCATTTCCCTGCGTCAGTTTGGCGGCCGTATGTATACAAGTTCAGGGCTTTTCTTTTGGTCGTCTCTTATCCTCTGGCCGGACGTCTGGCAGCAATCTGCAATAAAAGCACAGCCGCGCCCAAGATGAGGCCCGACAAAGGCGAAATCCTATTATCCGTACGCTCTGTAAAACGAGCTGTACGGAGCAAGTCAATTGGCCAGCTCGCATTGGCATCTCATACACGGCAACTTTGTACGGAGGTTTCAAGGAAGAGGACCCGCTTTGTTTCAAGCTCCAGGAGTGTTCAAACCAATCAAGTCCAGAGGCGGCGTGTTTCGCCTGAGAAGCATTCATTCACACACAGCCAGTCGGTTCCAACATGCAGACCAGCCGTCTCCAAAATTGGACATTGTCTGTTGACAGATGGTCGGTCTGGTCTGCGCGCCAGCTGCCAGCTGCCAGCTGCCAGCACTGCCCAACATGTCGATAACTATGCTTGCCGTGCCTTGCACGTACGCGCTCCAACGGCAAATGATTCGCAATGAACAGCTCTTGGGAAACATTGTATACCTCCAAGATTCCTAAATTGCCCTTTACTTATTAACCGCTCCTCCCCTCTTTATTGAAACATTGTGGCCTTCTATACTCGTAGACAATTTTGTTCATTCAGAACCATCCCCTTTTTCTTTTTCTTTTCGTCGCGAGGAATTCTTGCGGGTAGTATTGAAGGAGGACCCCAGTTCTCATATTCCTTTTCCACTTTTTTTTTTTCCCCTCGGTTCCATTGTTAGCCATTTCCCTTTTGCTCGACTATCGCACCTGCCGGCTTAGTAGTGTTCGCTAGTTCTTTGTTTTCCGCCCTTGGCTGGCTGGCTCCTTCCGACGATTCTGAGTGGTCAACAATCCTCGCCGTGCTTGGTATATCCACCTATTTTTCTTTCTTGTTTCTCCGGAAGAAGGGATCGTCATCAAAGTCCATACCTCTGTGAGGTATTGCACCACAGTTTGACACGACCAACGAGAAGATTTTCCCAAGTTTGTGGCTGCATTTTGGTTTGATACCGGCGCAGACCCCGACGCAGACACCGACACCGACACCGACACGGGTCGCTTGTTGCCTTTCTTTTTACTCCCATCGTCTTGCTCATCACAACGCCGGCGACGAAAGACTGCATACGCTGTGACGTACCAGCAGTGACTTGAAAAGCATTTGGAAACGGATCGTCGCACGGAATCATACGCTGAATCAATTTTGCCGCGGCATTCCAGTTGGCGGAAGAAAAAGTGAACAAGCTACAAGCTTCGAAGGTGGCTCCAGTGCCCTCGCCCCAACCCCAGTCACGCACGTCAACGCACTCGTGTCGCACCCACCCAACCGCCCACCCAACCGCCCTTTTGGCCCACGACTTCCGACTGCTCCAGCAATTCTACAGTCGACGGCTCATCCGGTCCAGGAACCAACCCCCTTGCGTTTGTCTAACTCAACCATTGAGGCGCGGTGCAGAAATCGATTCACCCCGAGCCTTTGCAACGCCTCTATATAAAGTTGATGTTCCGTTCTACCGTCTGTTCTTTTGAAATTCGCAGACAGGATAAAACTTGTGTGATTCATCATCACCGTTCCAGACGAAACACTGCACGAGCACATCTGTTTCGCCTCTCGTGCTACAAGAACAGCACTTGAAAAATAGTCCGCTCTTTCACCAACTGAACATCACGGCTTTGTATGTGTGACCGCCTGAATTTCTAGAAAAGCCAAGTCGTTTTCCTTATTGACGACACAGTCTTTTCTTCTTTCTCTTTCCCCCTCATCTTTCAAAGTAATTGCCATCTTCGCCCAGCACTGGCTGCTGCGACCACAACGCCATCACGGCACAAGACAGACATCCACTTTTCAATCTGGATACACACACCTAGAAAGGAAAACAAAATCACCACTACCAGGCTAGATTTTTCCCCTTGACCAACTCGATATACTGCGCTACCTACCGTGCATTGCAAACGGAAACAGAATACACGAGTGCCAGTTCAATCGGAACAATAGCAAAGATAGCTTTCACCGATAGGAAAGCACTGACCTTGAGTTGGCCGGTTCGTCAGCATTGAACAAAGGAGCCGCCAGCGACAAAGGGAGGTTCCCATTACTTTACAGGAAAGCTTCCGAAAACGTTCTTCTGCTGGTCGGAAGTTTATTATCTCATCATCTCGTTCGTTGCAACCTTCCACGGGATTTTTGCGTCTTCGTCTTCACCGTTGCAGCAAACAACTCCCGTATCCGGAATCTTCGAGCTATACCTAATTTTGCAACGCAACACTCCACACATTCACTACGAAAAACTTTGACACAAAGTGTCGTGTCAGTCACTTCGTTTCCTCGAGCGTCCGACGTACACTTGACACTTGACACTCGCATCAAATCCAACGAGAACGCATACGACTGATTCAGTCACCTCCTGATTGCTATACGCCTCGAAGACGACGACAGAGCCACGTGTGGATCTTGACCTTTGGCACGCTCCAGCCACACCGACGAAAACCCGACCCGCTTCACCCGCAAATACAATAGAAAGATTGGTGTCAGGTTGTACGGATTTGCGGATTACGGAGTAATAGAGTATACGGCATTCCCGGCCACTCGTATTTGGCACATCACTGAACGCACTCGTCATTCACATTCAGCCCGCCGCTTCCGCAATCACGAACAGGAAAGAGAAAGAAGAAGCGTCGTCCCATTTCGACTTTGCATATAAATCCTGACTCGGAGGAATCTGCCCTCGCGCCCCTGCCCGATCACATCCCCTTGTCGACCTGGCCGCTAGCGATCTGAGGCGCACCATCTCCGGTAAGGTTGGTACCTGCGCCCCCGTTCCCGCCGTTACTGCCCGCACCGCCCAGCGCTGCCGCCGAGCGTGGCCGCCGGTTCCGCAGCCCTTGGCTGAGCAGAGAGCATTTGCCCTGCTGGTTGCAATTCTAACGGAACGCTTGACTGACTCCTTCTCTTCTTGCGTTGTAGGATCTCGTTTTTGGCTCTCCCTGATCGAAGAATTTGCGCCGCGCAGCTTTCCAGCAATACTGTGGTCCGAAAACCCAGAAAACCCAGAAAACCCTTCCATCACCACCTTTGGGCATTCATCCTGCAACCCGTCGCCTTGGCACGCAACTGGCACGCAAGTTGACACCACCTGAGTCGACCCTGACCACACGCCCCACCCCACATCCCTCTTCCTGCGCGCCCCTCCCTCCTCTTCCCCTCCACTCCCCCTTCTGTGGCACCCCTTCTTGTGGCACCCCTGCGAGACCCCCTGTACCGCTCAGCCCCGTGTTCTCAACGTCACCAAACTGACGAACGTCACGGGCCCTTGGGTGGTCACTTGTCTGGACTAGGAGGCCACATGCGCATGAGCTTCTCGCCCTCCGTTGTCTGACATTGAGAACCAATCTTTGGTCTCCCTTGCTTCCTTTTTATTCACTTGCCCATTCCTCAATTTCACATCATTGGAAGTGCGGCCACATTTTCCCGATATAATATATCGTCCACGCTTCTCCCACTTTTTGGAGCGTGCGTTCATCGGATCTTCAACCTCTTGTCCCTCCATCATACTCCACTTGCATCGGCCGTGGTTCCTTTGCTGTCGACATTGCCGCATCGCCACCACTCTCGACATTTCACCACACATCCCTCTATTCATCATGGCGACACGACAACTGACCATGGACGAGCTGAACAACGCCGCCCTTGACCTATTTGTATATCAACCAGTGAGCCGAGAGATGATCTCATTCCTCGCCGAGGCCGCTCACAATGTCATCACCTGCGACTCGACCATCATGCCGCCAAGCACGACAAAACACCAGCCTCAACAACAACAGCAGTCAGATCTTCCTCCCACACCCCTCCAAGCCCCGAATCTGAAGTCGTTGAGACCGTGGACAACACGCTGCCTTCTCTCGAGGAATTCATCACACAGCTCGTTGTATCCTCCAATGCCCAGGTCCCGACACTCATGTCCACTTTGGTCTATTTGACTCGTCTAAAGTCGAAGCTCCAACCCATGGCTCGTGGCCTGCGATGCACAACCCACCGCATCTTTCTTGCCTCGCTCATCCTCTCTGCCAAGTATCTCAACGACAGTTCACCCAAGAACAAGCACTGGGCCAACTATACCCACATCAACACCGACCTCTACAGCTTTGGATTCAATCGCACCGAGGTCAACTTGATGGAAAAGCAGCTCCTCTTCCTTCTCGAATGGGACTTGAGAATTCATGAGCAGGATTTGTACCGGGAGCTGGATTCGTTCCTGGCCCCTCTTCGCAGCCGTGTTGCCGAGAGACATGCTCGCAAAATGCGTCACCATGAGGAGAAGAGACGCCAACAGGAAACGGCTGCCCGTCACCACAGCCCTCCGCATCTCGAGGTCCATCACGCTCTCGACACGCCAGCCCCGAGACCGTTTCGTTCCGCCAAAGCGGTGGCGCTGTCACCCCTCCTGGTCTTACATACAGCAGCTCTGGCAGCTCGTACGCCTCGTCGATTGCTTCGAGCCGACAGCAATCTCGCTCTGCTACCCCCTGGAGTCTGACCCTTCGCCTTGTATGTACGGAACCTCGCAGCCTCAAGGCAGCTTGTACGACTCTCCCATCGAGATTGTCTTGGACGCAGACATTGCCAAGTCGGCCCCGGAACAATCTGTATCTGGAGATGGCATGCTTCCATACGAAATCTCTGCCGAGCAGTACCACGACCTCCAAGAAGAATCTGCTAAGAAGCGACAAAAGCGAGGAATGTGGGGACGTCTCCTCAGTGGTGCCGTCACCGTTCGTTAGGCTTTCGAGGCCAATCGTGTCCATCACCAAACCTACCTAATGTTCGTCATTAGCGGCGCTTTAACCCGACCTTGTCGACATATTTCTTCAAGTTACGAACACTTGCATTTTGACTTTCTAAAAGCATGGCGTTGCGTGGGGCCTCGGTTTTTTTTTATGGCATCATTGCTTCCTTTTTCGGAGAAACAATTGACGCATACAGCATTTATTATGAACTTTTCAACTACGCGCTTTGTTCCCTTGAGTCTGGCCCAAGATGCCCCTTAATGCGTCCCGACACAGACGCTGCAGCGTTATTATGTGCACCACGGTCCATATTCCTTGTGTATCATGAAAGTTATCGGAGTTGGATGGATATGGTTTTCTACTTTTACAATTCACACGGACTGTCGGGTTGAACCTTCAGTTGCTTTTTTTTATTTGTCGATTTCCTGGCCACTCGATGGCCTAGGTGGGAATCTCAAGGAGTTGCGGTGGCTTCACCAGGTATAGGAGGAAACTTGGGCTAGTCTGGGACTGCCACGCTTTTGGCCTGGAATATCATTAGGTGTTTTTGGTTTCATTTTTTTGATTGATTATACATGTGGATGGTATTGGATGGCTTAGAATATCTTGTCCAAGACAAGTGAATGCAATTTTATACCCTCACCTCGCCTCGAAGCTCCTTTTTCTCGTGACATGTCTCTTGGCTTGCTTCACAGATGAAGTGCGCGGGCTGCCTCTTTCCACGGCACAAAGCCCGAGGTGTTGTCGTTTTGGTGAAGCTAATGTCAGATCATGGGCCGGCCTGATTGCGCGACCATAGCCGCGCACTCCTCCTCAGCCCGGGCCATTATCACGGCCGCATCACAGTAGGACCGAAGTGAGGTGACGCTGCAGCGCGAGGAAGCGACACGCGAGCATCGGTCAGTAATTTTTCTTCATCTGGGGTACTTGGCAGCCAGCCGCAGCGTGCAATCGCCAAGGAGGACCGGTTTTGATTGCTGATGCCGACGTTGACGCCAAGACAAATCAGCCACGCATGCCCGTTTCCCAAGAAGCCTAGAGTCACTCAACTCAACTCAGCCTTGCCGGAGTAGCTGGGGACGTTCTAGTTCGGCTTGGCGCGCATGACCACGTCCTTGATTTACCGACGGGGCGGTTTTTTTTCGTTTTTCGTTTTTTTGAAGGGGGGCAAAACGGAGTGGCAAAGTAGTCCAAGGAGAGGTGGTGAGGTTCAAGTCTTGGCGGGTGTAGCCCTTGTGTCGGATACTTTATGCCTGGATTTGGGGATGAAGATGGAGATGGGTTGCGTTGCCAACAAGAGCTGTTTGTTGTATTCGGCTGGTACACTGCGTTTTGTCAGGGTGCGTGGATCGTGGTGAGGATCGGGCTTACCGTGTGACCGAGGACTTCACTGGTGGTAGGTTACCAACTCGATACGATGTGGAGGATGTGGATGGACAGCTTTTTGGTCACGATTTTGAATGACAAATTGTCTTGGTTGCATGGAGAACCAAGTGAGATTGCACTCCGCATCAAGGAGCAGATTTACTGCTCTGCCCTGGACCAACTCCGAGAATGATACTTTTACAACTGATAAGTTATCAGGCAGACGCTTCGCCCCAGGGAGGTCGGAAAAAACAAAACAACCCTCATTGACGTAAGCCTGGTCCGCTAATCCCCTTTCGACACCAACCAGCCAATGATTCTTGTACACGCACGATGTGAAACCTTCATGCTCTTGACCTTGGAACTAATAGCTGAAAGTCGTCACTCTTTCAAGGGTCTAGCTCGGAAACCCACCCATGGCACTCTCAACCTCAAGGCGAGGCTGCTCAACACGACGCTGATGCTCGAGAGGGCCATGGCCAGCGCTGCCCACACCGGGTCAAGCCTGACGTGAGAGCCGTTCCCTGTTTCGATGGCGTATAAGCACCCTGCTGCGATGGGAACAGCCAACAGGTTGTATATCACAGCCCAGACGAAATTGACCTTGATGCGGCGGAAGACGGTACGGCTGAGGTCCAGGAGCGTCAGCACGGCGCCCAGGCCCGACGACGCGAGGACAAAGTCTGCGCTCGAGATGGCCACATCGCTGCCGGAGCCGATGGCGATGCCCACATCGGCTGTGGTCAGGGCGGGGAGTCGTTGATGCCGTCGCCTACCATGGCCACCATGGCGCGCCGCGTCCTATATCGGTGACGGTCGAGGTGGCGATATTCATCGTCGGCGTGTACTGTCGCCTGGAGATGTCGAATTTTGTCGGCCTTTTCCGAGGGCAGCACCTCGGCGAGTACGTTTGCCTCCTTGATGCCCACCAGGCGGGCCACGGCTTGGGCAGTTGTGACGTTGTCTCCCGAGAGCATCCAGACTTGAGTCCCACGGGCGCGTAGGGCCTTGACCACAGCAACAGCCTCGGGCCGTATGGGGTCAGATATGGACAGGATGGCTCCAAGAGACCAGTTGTCGTCGTCGTGGGACTTGACTGCCATGACCGCGACTGACTTGGCTTCGGTTTTCCAGCTCTGTAGGCGGCTGCACACGGCTGGGGACAAGGTGACGGAGAGGTCGCGCATGAGCAACTCGTTGCCCACGGCCAAATCGAATGGTTTGTCCTGGTAAGATGCCTTCATTCCTCGGCCGGGCAGCTCCTCAATCTTGTCGAGCGTTGCAGACGAAACATCTTCTCCGCAGAAATTGACAATTGCTTTGGCAATGGGATGGCTGCTTTGCTCTTCTGCCGCTTTGAGTCCAGATAAAAGAGTCTGCTGGTCAAAGTCCCTTATTTTCTGGTCAGGAAAGAGCTCCGAGTCGGTAATTTTGGGCTCGCCGCCTTCCGTCAACGTCCCCGTCTTGTCAAACACCACACAGTCAATCTTGCTAGCCTTTTCGAATGCTTCACCTCCGCCCTTGGCTAGTATACCGTGCTTGGCTGCTATACCGCCTCCGACAAATATGGCTGTCGGAGCAGCTAGAGCGAGGCCGCAGGGGCAAGCAACCACAAAGACGGCAATGGCAAATTGGAATGCAAACGCCGCAGAACCACCAGACGATTGTAGCTCATTGCCGGACACCACGCCAGACAGTGCAAGAGAGAGCCAACTTATCCAGGTGACGACTGCAATCAGTGTAATGACGGGGACAAAGTATGAAGTCAGAAGATCGGCAATCTGTTCCACGGGCGCTCGTTTGGTCTGTCCCTCGCGCACCACTTCCACAATTCGGTCGAGCATCGATTTTCCGGATGTACCGGTTACGCTGATCGTGACGGCATGTCCCTTGTTCACCGTGCCCGCAAAGACCTCATCGCCGGGTGCCTTCATGATAGGACGAGACTCTCCGGTCAAACTGGACTCGTCAAAATTAGTCTCGCCAGTGAGTATGACCCCGTCTACCGCCGGGGACGCTCCGTGAGGACACGAATCGTATCGCCGCGTTCGAGTTGATCAATGGGTGTGACTGAAGTGACCTGACCACCCCGGATGTGATCCTTCTCCATGAGAAGTGCTGTGCTGGGCCGCAGCTTGGCCAACGCACCGACTGCATCGCCAGTCTTCGATTTGCTGTACGCCTCGATCAATCTTCCCGCAAGGAGGAAGAGGGTTAGAAATACAACAGAGTCAAAGTAGAAGCGGCTCTCAGGCACCTTCGTGTCATGCCGTAGGCCGGCTGCAATCATTTGTGCCACCGATGAAAAATAAGCAATCGTGGTCCCTAGGGACATGAGCATATTCATGCTGCCAAACTTGTAGAACCTCTCGACGAATGGTGTACGACTTCCAGGTCGCCACATGGCGCGAATTTCCTTGATGGCGCGGAAATGGAAAATGTCCGCGGCAAAAAGTACACCGGAGTCGAGAGCGCAAAAGCATAATCTCCAGACGGCTCAAGCCTGATGTCCAGGGCCTCATCAGATACTGTTTTGTGGGATCTGATTCAGGCACCAAACTCATGTAAACGATTCCAAACACAAACGTAGGTATCGCCAGCAGTAACGTCAGCATCATGCGCCGGAACAATTCGCGCTGGTGCTTGGCTCTGATAGCCTTTGATCGTTCTTCCAATGTTGGCGGGTGATAGATTGAAGCTTCTAAAGAGGGATCGGTGGCCTCGATTGCCTTGAGGATATGTCGGATAGTGAACTTGGGGGCTTGAGCAGAGTATCTAATTTTGAGATATGGCTTTTCTCGCGATGGCTTCTTAAGAATCTCAATGCGCGAAGAGCTCAGATTCTTGAGCGTCTTGAGTATACGTTCAGGGCACTTGACGCAGAATATGCCGTCGACCTGAATCTCAACCTCGCGCTCGTCCTCTGAAGCATGCTCTAGTTGGTCCAAATCGACGACCTTGTCAAGCGCGGCATCGTATCCGAGATCTTCAATAGCTTCGACAAGTTCTTGTGCTCGGCCCTGGTCCTTGACGTCCACCGATGCACTGTTTGCGACGAGGTTGACGACAATTCCAGCCACCCATGGGTATTTTTGAATCTCTTCTGTAATGGTATTGGCGCATGATGCGCACGTCATGCCGCCGATGGATACTGTCACTCGCCATAAGCGAGGGGCCTCTGAGTCGTCATCGACAACCACCTGCTCGAGAACGGCGGGGTTCGCCTTTGCAGCACCATTTAGGCGCTTCTGGAGGCTGGCAGCAGACAAGTTATTCTGACGAAGTTGTTGTTCCAAGCTCAGACCGTTCTCGTGAACCATAGCTGCTGCTACTGTCTTGCAAGCATCACAGTTGTCCAAGTGTGCGGCCGCTCTGCCATCATGAGGCGTGGCAGAAGGCGTGGCGGCCCTCCATAACCTCCACCAGAGTTCAAAAGCACTGCTGCTTCGGCGACGGCGGCTCTCTTGACGGGCACTCGCTCGGCCAGTATCCTCAGTTGGATCGTTCAAGTCATCTGGGATATCAGCCATTGTGTCGACGGCACATATTTCGAAGCCAGCGTCCTCGAGGGTGTTGCCCATGTCGCGGATGAAGTCGGCACCTGCATCTTCGTGTTCAACGGTGACGACGGAGGTGACAACATTGGGGATACCCAAGAAACTCTGCCGATATATTCCTGTGCAAGAGCATTCTTGATGACTGCCACGCAGGACGGACAGTGCAAGTTGCCCACGAGGTACGATGTTGTGATGGGTTTCGGTTTCGGTTGCGCCATGGCGTTGCACAGGTGCCAGCCAGCGCTGGGCGACACAAGTTGAAGTGACCACCTGCCAAACAGGACCCGGCTCTGGAGATTTCAATTGGCAATTGGCAATCGTGCCCTCCCTGTGTTTGTCGACTTGACAGATCGATCAGTGATGAAGGAAGACCAAAAACGATTAAAAATAAGAATGATGATACTGCAAGGAATGTATGTTGCTGGGTAGCACAGTGAGTGGGAGTTTGACGGGATTGGTCAACCTACGGCACACAGGTGGGACCGCATGCCAGAGCTTGATGGGCCAATCATGGATAAGCACTCAAGAAGGTGACTTGACGAATCGATGTTGCGCGAGCAGAAGTACTTTTCCGCTTGCTACTTTGTGGCAGGTGACGCGATTAATAATAAGCAGTGACAAACTGACGCTAAAACGCGCACAAATGTCGCACTCCCAGCAATGAACGTCCGAATATGCTATGCCATTCATGTAGAGTACTCCGTACGTCGCTGCATCTTGCCACTCCGCCAATGATGATCTGGGCTGACAACCAATACGGTACGAACTGCCAAAAATGCATGTACATGTAATCCGTAGAATGGAATGGAATGCCAATTGGGCGGTTGTCGGCGGAACCTCGCCGTCTCCCACACGCGCCAGTGTCGGACCCTCGGTGGCCCTCGATGGCGCAAGTCGGAGAAATGGGTCGAAGGGACCGGCGCGAGGATCTGGCTCTTGCATCATGGGCGCTAAGCCTAATTGGGGCAAAGCGAATTGCGTGATTCCATCAAACTTATCAACAATTTCGCACAAGGCCATGGCGATGGGGCGACAACGGCAACAAGAGCGCGTACTCCGTAGTACGTTGCCCTTAGTACTTACTACAATGACGCCGAGGTACCGGACCACGCCCTACTTTTCTTTTATTCTTCTTTCTTGGCCATCTTGTATCTTGTCTTCTCCGCCACTGTTTGTTTCTCCCCTTGAACAGTCTGAGAGTGCTCCGTGATTGGCATCATCTTTACTCGAGGGATAATATCATATTGCGACAACTTGGAAGAGAGAAAAGGATCGAGGGTCTTTCTCGTCCAAGATGCCTTCTCAACAACGAGGACCAAGCGGCAGCGGCGTTTCTGCCCAGAAAACAACAGCACCTGAACCTCTCTCCTCGACTCTCCCCTTTGGCCGGCCCGTATCCTTGGACACCATCTCTGGTCCTACCTACGTGACGGCCCAGCTGCTCGTTCAGCAGATCGCCTACAAACTTTCTGACAAGATCTTTTCCTACTCCCCGACACATTTGATCTTGACATTGCTGCGAGGGACTGGGCCTCCCAGCAGAACACCAATGTGCACGGCTACACACCACAGGTTTTGCCTCTTCAGACCAGAACGGGCGCGGGCTCGCTGGCCCTTGGATACATCTTCTCCCCGGACTTTGAGGTCTCCAAAGACATATTCCTCAGACTCTGCTTGCTACCTCCGGCAGCCTGCAGCAGCTGAGAGGTGCTCTTGACCAGCTCTCTCTTTGTATGGTCTGTCAAGCCCCTTTGTCGCACACATCGCTGCCGCCGACTACACCAGTTTCGATGGTCTCGTGTCCAACTATGACACTGCGCTGAGACTGGCCGAGGATCTTGGTTTGGGACTGGTCGGCAGCTCCTCCACATATGAGGCCCAGCACATGTCTCTTTTCTCAACTCTCCTGGCTACTGTGCTCCCCACGGTACACATATACGACGGCATCCGCGTTGCGAGGAGACTCTGCGCTCCCCACGGTTTTGAGCGAGTCAGGGGTCGCCGACTTGTACAACAAGCTGTCCGCAGAGGCTGGCAAGCTCAACACACATCTTGACACGTCTGGCAAGGTCATGGAACTGCTCAAACTCTTCAACGACGAGCTCGGCACCATCTACCAGCCATTCGAGTACCATGGCCACGAGACCCCCGATGTCGTCCTGGTCGCATTCGGCAGCGTTGAGATGCAGGTTGCCAAGCAGACTCTCGGCAAGATTGCTGCCGATGGTGCCAAGGTTGGTGTCATCAACGTGCGTGTCTACCGTCCGTTCATTGAGGAGGAATTCCTCAAGTCCATCCCTTCTTCCGCCCGCACCGTTGCTGTTCTGGGCCAGGTCCGAGACCAAGTTGCTGTCGAGGACGAGGCCACCCAGTCTGCTCTGTACGGCGATGTCCTCACTGCCGTAACCTTCTCCGGCAAGTTTGACGACGAGCCCGCCGTCCTCGACATCAAGTACACTCCCGCCCAGTCTCTGACCCCTGGGGCCTGGTCAACACCCTGCACAAGATCTTTGGCAATGCCGACGAGGCGAGACCACTGCCCTCTCTCGTGGTGGCAGAGCAGTACATCTTTTGGGACGTCGACGACTCTGCCGCCGTCGAATCGCCCTCCGTCATTGGCAGTGTCCTTGCTAAGCAGTCCTCCACAACCAATGTCCATGTCCACGCCACACACGACAATCTCACCCTGGGCGGCATTGTGCGGACCGATGTGCGAGCATCCAAGAAGGCCCTGGAGGCTCCCTACGCCGTGTTCGAGGCCGACGTCGTCGTTGTTGGTGATGACCGCATCCTCAAGGAAGTCGATGTCGCGACGAGCATTGCCGAGGGTGGTAGACTCATCATCAAGCTCCCCAACTTCAAGGTCGACGAGATCGAGAAACGTCTACCAGCTTCTTTCAGAAAGGCCCTCCGGGAGAAGGACATCCAGCTCTCTGTCCTGGACACGTCCTCTTCTCCCGCATTCGAGAAGGACACCCAGGCCAAGCTGCTCCTGGAACTCGCTTTCCTCAAGATCGCACAGCCAGGCATTGGACCCGAGACCATCTCCAAGCTCATCTTGCTCGTCGAGAACAACCCACCTACCTTGGAGGAGTGTGTCGAAGCCGTCAGCCAGTGCCTCACCAAGGTCGACGTTCCCGCGTCCTGGGCCGGGGCCGAGGCCGAGATCGAGGCCGACCTCCAGGCTCCCCGGCTGCCCGTCACTCTCCAGGTCAACAGTTTCGCGCCCTTCAACAAGAAGGAAGAGTCCGGAGAGCCCCTCCTGGATCTCAGCGACTGGCAGACCGCCGCCAAGGGTCTCGTCTTCAAGGAGGCGTACCACACCCAGACAGGTCTGCGTCCCGACCTGCCCGTCAAGACAGCCACCATCCGCGTCAAGGAGAACCGCCGCCTCACACCGTCCGACTATGACCGCAACATCTTCCACATTGAGTTAGATCTCGGCGACTCGGGCCTCACCTACAAAATTGGCGAAGCCCTGGGCGTCCACGCCGAAAACGACGAGGAACAGGTCGTCGACTTCATCAACTCGTACGGCCTTGACCCCGACGAGCTTGTTCGTGTCCCCGCGCGCGAGGACGCCGAGGCTCTGGAGGTTCGAACCGTCCACCAGGCTCTCATGCAGAACGTGGACATTCTCGGCAAGCCACCCAAGCGCTTCTACGAAGCCCTCGCCGACTTCGCCGCCGACGACGTCGAGAAGAAGAAGCTCGAGGCCCTGGGCAGCGCTGCCGGCGCCGAAGACTTCAAGCGTCGCACCGAAGTCGACATGCTCACCTACGTGGACGTCCTGGACGAGTTCAAGTCGGCCCGCCCGAGCTTCGCCGACCTCGTCAAGATTGTCAGCCCGCTCAAGCGCCGCGAATACTCCATCGCCTCTGCCCAAGCCGTCACCCCCAACTCCGTCAGCCTCATGATCGTCGTGGTCGACTGGGTCGACACCAAGGGCCGCACTCGCTACGGCCACGCGACCCGCTACCTCAGCCGGCTGCGGCCGGGCGCCGCCGTCACCGCCTCCGTCAAGCCCTCCGTCATGAAACTCCCGACCAACGACACGGCGCCCCTCATCATGGCCGGCCTGGGGACCGGCCTCGCCCCTTCCGCGCATTCGTCCAGTACCGAGCCATGCAAAGGCCGAGGGCAAGGAGATCGGCGACATCCTGCTGTACCTGGGCTCACGCCACCAGCGCGAGGAGTATCTCTACGGTGAGGAGTGGGAGGCGTACCTCGCCGCGGGCGTCGTCACCCTCGTCGGCGCCGCCTTCTCTCGTGACCAGCCTCGGAAGATCTACATCCAGGACAGGATGCGCGAGACGCTGCAGCAGATTGCCAAGGCGTACGTCAGGACGGCGGCAGCTTCTACCTCTGCGGCCCGACCTGGCCGGTGCCCGATGTGACAAAGGTTCTGGAGGAGGCCATCGCGGCAGAGGCGCAGGGCAGCGGGAGGAAGATTGACCCCAAGAAGGAGATTGAGAAGCTCAAGGAGGAAGGACGATATGTGCTCGAGGTGTACTAGTGATTTTTGTGATTTTTGATTTTTTTAATCTTCTTCTTTCATCATCTACAACGCATGTTGTATCTACGACTATTGAATTAATGAAACCTATGAACATACACTCCCAAGTCGAGTCGCATTGTCTTCACAGATTAGGTCAACTCCCGTGCAAGAAGTAGAGAAAGAGAGAAGAAAGAAGAAAGAAAAACTCCAATGCTCTTCTGTTCGCACAGTGCCCCGCATGCATGCATACTCCCTCATATCTTCAACAATGCGTTTTTCTTACGCTGGTTCAGAAAAGCCATCGCCTGCCGCCAGACTTGTGTCGCTCGATTCGGGTTCTGCCGTGGCCGACACGACTTCAACAATCTCATCGACTGCAGCTCGGGCTCGGCTGTCTGTGGGCGCAAAGGCCAGGTCAAGGCCAGGTCAGACAGATCACGCCAGCCAGTCCTGCAGGTCCCCATGATCTGGTAAGTTGGGTTCGCTGAGTGGCCATCACCGCCTTTCTTGTTCCAGGCCCAACGATCAGCGAACTCAGGCTCGAGGCTGCCCCGCATCATGTCGGCGACGTAGTCTCCAATGACTGGAAGGAACTTCCAGCCATGGAACGAGCCGCCCGTGGCCACGTAGAGGCCTTGGCTGTGCGGATGGGGCGTGATGAGGAAATCGTGTGTTGGAGTCGACGCGTCCCTGAGGAATTCGCCATCGTGTCAGCAGCTTGCCATTGCATTGGTTCCTGATGCACGCACCACGCACGTCTTCACCGTGGTGGGGACAGGGTCGCGCGCAGACTTGGCACTCACCAGCAAATGCGATAGGCATCGATGGCAACATCCTCCACTTCTTTCCCGTAAAGCCCATCCAAAGTCTTGCGAGCACGCTCTTGGAAGAACTTGATGAACTTGGGTCCAGTCCAAACATTGTACACGCTCTCATCGGGAGCCATGGACAAGCGCTGACCGGTGAGGGACACTGCACAAAGTTGGTAAAGCACATGTCGCAGTTGAATTTGATAGTGCCGTCTTTCAGGATGGACATGCCTTCGCCTGTACAGGTGGCAAGTTAGCCGCGTTATGTTTTTTTCTCGTTTCTCGTTTCTCGTTTCTTTTTCTTTCTTCTTTCTCCCCCTCTCCTGGTCCTTCCTTTGTTGAATCTTCGAGTTCCTCCTTCAGAGTGAGTGGATTGCATAACACAACTATCAGCTGCGACTTACCTTTTACTTGTGGCAAGCAGTTTTTCAGTACAGGGATGGGCGAAAGCTTCTCCTTTTGGGCACCGTGAACCTTGGCATAGAAACTCACTGCCCCAGTCGCCAGTAACCTGTCGCCGGCGTGAAGCTGGGTGTCTGCAGGAGCGCTCTGCGCCAAGAGGGATGATGTACGTGCGCCCGTGGCAAGCAAGATTTTGTCTGCATGCAGTGTCTCGCCGGACTGCAGAGTTACACCAATGCACTCGCCGTCGGGGCCAAAGTTGAGCCTCGCCATCACACCCAACACGTATTCGACACCTTGGTCCACGGCTTTTTGAACGACAGCCCCGAGTGCCTTGTCGGCCTCGGCAAAACCCACTGTTGGGTTGAAGAGGATTTGGTCCAGACCCTCAAAGTTTGCTGTAGCAAATGCTCCGTTCCATCGCCTTCGGACTTCTTCAACGGGGAGAAAGTGTGAGTTATTCTCGATGCCCACATCCTTGTACGCAGAGATACTCTCCTCTCCAAAGTTTGAAGCATCGGCTCTGAGCATGCCCACTTCGTGATACCAGGTCTTGTACAAGTCATGGTTTCGCCACATGGGCATGGCTTTTTCAACATCTGCATGTAGAGCTTGTCCGGATAGTCATCGCGAACAATCTTGTTGACGTCGTGTGAAGCAGCTCGGGGATTGGGAAATTGCGTCGTGTCAACCAGAGTAACTTTGGCGGTCCCTTCCCTTTGAATTAAAGTCAAGGCGGTGCCGGCACCAAAGTTGCCCGCTCCGATTATAAGGTAGCTCGTCATGGCGAAAATTGTTTCATGTAAGACAATAGAGATTGATTGTGGTGGGAGGAGAAGGCAGCAGCGTGGCAATGGTCGTTTTGTTGTAGGCTTGTTGGTAGTAGCAGCCCCGGGCTTGACTGGTAAGGTGTGAACGTTTGGACGAACCTGTTTACGTTTGCATTCCGCTCTTATAGTCGGTGCAGCTCTTCAAGACATACATGGACTGCCTATCTTCCGCGCTCACAGCATGGCTTGGGAATGGGCGGCTCCGAGACTTTATATACTTTGGGGGTAGTAGCTTGCTTTCTGGCCGAGATGTGGACGGCTAGGGGTGTGGGACAAGCGGTGATACACGATGAGAGACGACAAAGTCGGGCTTTTTGAGCATGACCACGAAAACTTGCAATTGCATCACACTACTCCGTACGCCCAAGTTTGTTGCGCTTTGCATTTGCCTATCCCCGTGGGACTTGTCGTCCATCGTGTCCCACAAACAACAAGGGGGTGGATGTGCGGGGACGACAACTTTCCAGGGAATGAGAGGGCCGAATAAGAACGAGAGGGACAAAAGAAAAAAAGGGTTTGTATTGGGTGGGAATCCAGAATTCAGAAAGGTCATTGACGACAAGAGCGGACCGAGCAAAGCAAAGCCAGGCGAAAATATGTATGTAGTCCAACGATGGCCCCGGGCCTGTCTGTATTTCATCAGGGAACAAACAAGTGGATGGATGACCTTGCCAATGACGTGTCAACCAAAGTAGATGTCTCATCCCGAGAAAAGGGATCCTCCTCTCGCGTCTTTTCCCACCCATGCAGGCGGTGGGGCGGGACCTTCTAAACAGAGTTCAAGTCTTCTCTGGGGAGGCAATAGAGAAGAACAGCAGAAACTCGGGTCGACCAAGGAGATTGTGGGGGCGCGAGAATATAGACGGAGCCAAGCCAACCATTTCGCCCCGAATGGAAGAAAGATGCTGGGAGTGCACCTACGCAGGCATGTGGTCGGAAAGCTCGGATGATACGATGCTCTGCGGCAACATGACTTGTTTGCTGGTCGATTACTCGGTAGTATGCGTCGTCGAGGAGGCTTTGAGTAGAAGAGTATCCGCAGCTTGAGAATTTCGCCAGCGCTCGACGGCGCCAACAAGGACGAAGGCCGGTAGAGCCTGTCGTCAGAGGCTCGGCTGCATTGCCGTAACGGAATAATTACGGGGAATCAGAATCAAAAGTGGTCGACCGGTCGCCTTGTCCCAGCCAAGACCAACAAGAAACGACCAAAGGCGGTCGCAAAAAAAAGCCCAACTAAATCGAATGAGAAAACAGAGCGAGACAACAAACGCAGACGCTTGTGGCACCGACGTGAGTGAACATCCATCCACCCAATGGCAAGGAGGAGGGCCGGACCCCGTGCCGCCAGCCGCCCATGCCAGCCGCGGCGGTCTGGAAGCATTTGTTTGATTGATTACCAGCCGGTGTTCGCAGCTGTTGCCAGTGCCAGTGCTAGTGCCAGTGCCAGTGCCAGTGCCAGTGGACTTGACACAATGACGACAAGCATACAATCCCAAACACGACTCGGTCAAGTCATGTGCTTCATTTCATGTCTTTGCTGTTCAGGCTTCAAGTGGACGTGCTGCGAAGTGCCTCCTCACCCTGCCTCACCCTGCGATGGACGAGTGTAATGGACCCTTTACGGATCTGACATCCGCTTCGCCTCGTGGGGACTGGCGGTCATAGATCGACCGTGGCTTCCCGCCTCATATCCCGTGGATTTGGTACAATAAGTTAGTTGCAGCATTCATCCCCATTCATCTTTGTTTTCCGTCCGAAGTTGACGTAGCCGCCCCCACTAGAAATTGCCATCTGCCATCTGCCATCACGTCTCTTCTCTCCGCAGTTTCGGCCCAATTTCATTCATTAAGGATCCTGCGATGCGACGTACCGTAGTTTGCTCCGTACTCTGCTTCCATTCCTTCCTCCATTGTCCTTTCACTTACGGATTCAAGAGCACGTCACTCAACCCAACGAAATGACTGGTATCCTTGCTGGGGCCCTTGTCTCCATGCGGTTTTGCTGGTCACAGCTGCGCAGAGTACCCGCAGTGCTTGCATGTAACAAATAATACCACGTACATGACAGCCCTGAATTTGATGGGAATGTCCCCTTGTCAGCGCGCTCCTGTCGCTGAGGAGACTTGTACCGTGAAGCGAGATGTGGGAGATGAGAGGAGGAGGCAAGAGGCGGGAGGCGGGAGGCGGGAGGCGGGAGGCGAGCGAAGACATCTCCCAAACCACGCCATCTGTCGTTTTGTTTACTCAATGTCGGACTGAATAGTCACCACTCAATGTCGGACTGAATAGTCACCGAGCAATCTAGCAAGCTCCAAAGTCTACTTCGTGCTCGGTCCTGTCCCTGGCCTGGCATGTTCCCGGCAAGCTGCTTGCAGACGCCAACGCGTGAATTGTCGCTGGCACGCCTGGTTTGCAGTCACGAAGCCGAAAGGGATCGGTGGTTGTTGCCCGATTATTTTCGCGGCACCTTCAAGCGAGCATGTAATCATTGCAGTGCCCTAGTGCAAATACAGTCCTGGTCCTGTGAGGTCAGTTTGGTGTGATGTTGCAAGCCATCTGGGATCGGCCATTTCACACTGTAACAACAGCCATTGTTGAATCGCCTCGCCTGCTCGTAACAAGTCACTCGTTATTGGCTCGTGCCGACTTGATGTGTTTTGTGTTGGATTGCGCAAGAGTTGTCAGATCAAGGAGCACCTTTCCTTTCTTTCTATGCCTGAAGCGACCGATACTAAGTCAGCATGTTTGACCCTCCATTATTAATTACTTCTGAATCTGATCGTTGTTCGGCTGGAACGGGGCTGCCGCTTGCCGGTGGAGGAACAAGATGCTGCATGCAACCGGAAGGCTCACCGTCTGGCGTTTCGCGAGTTCCTTAATATTGGATGCTCGGAACGCACGAAGGAGTAGCAGCTTAATACTCCTTGTCCTTGTCACTGAGCTTTCATGACCGGACTGGGTTTGCGACTCGTGGTCGTGCCTTAGGCCCGCACCAACTTTTGGGCACGTGAGCCGGTCATTTTCTGGGGCTTGAATGGGGTCTCCTCCTTCTGCACCGCTCGCTCCTTCCACGCGTGGACATTCGCGATTTGAAGCGGGTGGTATTGTTACGCAGTATCGTGCTTTGGGTCTGTGTATTGAAGTGTGGTGGAGTTCCTGTTCATTATATTTCTACTCCCAAGATGGACTCACATCTAGGCGCAACCTGGTGTGATGTGATGAGTCCTTGCGTGGCCGAGCCTTCTGTCTGCGAATATGCCTTTGAGGGCCGTCTCGTAGACTGGCATTTCTTGCAAAAATCTGGCCACTGTCTCGAAGTGAGGCTAGCTCGACGAACCGGAATCGACGATATTGCATTCCCTCGTCAATTTGTGGTCAAATCAAACTTCAACAACCGAGCTGCCAATGTTAAACAGTGATATCTGCACCGCGGCGTCATCTGGTTGAGACTAACTGTTTTTCATGTTTGATCCCCTTTCACACGTCTGGAAGGATGATAGTCTCCGCAAATCAATACAATACAGAACCGGGAAATCAGGACACACGATACGACGCTGTCCCGGCAGGCATAATGACTTCCCAGAAGAGCCTAGAGTTTGTGTGTCCGGTCCACTTACATAAATGTGACTTCAGGCCCAAAACATCGGCCACAAAATTTCAAGGCCAACCTGTGGGCTAGGTATGAGCTATATGCTAGTATTGGGTATGTGGGAAAAAAACGATGCGTTGATGCGGTTGGTTCCATGTACGGGTCACCAAGTTCAGGATTCCCTTGGCGGCGCCTGAACAAGCCCACACCGACGGCTTCGGTGGCTTTGGTCTTTCCCAAACCCTGGGACTCGGGCCGAGGTTCAGGGATCAGTAATTCTTGCGTCCCAGCTTCTCATCAGAGTGATGCTGAATGCGCACCAACAGCAGGTATGATTTACGTGGTGGTGTTGATCCATCCACGCAGCATACCAACTCTCCGCCACAATCGGATAGAACAAGTGCAACCTGTCCTGCATGCCGCTTACGGACCATGTCAACTCACCAAGGCAAGGCGGCCTGAGGGCCTGGAATTGGCAGACGTGCCGGGAAGAAGCTCCACTCAGAAGCTTCCTAGATGACGATGTTTCCCGAATAACGCAGACTCATGTAAGGCAACGAGGAAGTGAGTGCTGAGCCTAGACCTCGGAATCATGCTATTCGCAGCTGCAGGTGGTGGTGAGGAGGTGAATACATCCAGCTAATTTGGACTCGGGACTTGACAGGACGGCTCACCAAGAGTGACATTCCTGTTACTCGAGCTCCTGGACCGGAAAAGGTTTCTTGACTACGAAGGAACACGTCTTGGACACTCTTGTGTGTGGTCAGGCTCCTTCCCTCCATTCATCGGTTAACGCGGGATCATCACCTCACTCACTACTGACACGTACTGCATTGATTCAACTGTCACCAAGCTTATAGGATATCAAGTTTGCAATTGACCTATACGACACCAAGATCCATAACACACGCATGATTGTGTTAGAAAAGGAAAAATAAATAAAAAGGAGACTTCAAAAGCCAAGTTGCCTGCTTGGAAATAATGATTTCTGCCTTGGCCAGCAAGCTTGCTAGGGCATTCACTACCTGTCTCATGAACTCTCAAGCATGAGATGCTCTGCGCAGCTTGATGATGACCATCCACCAGACTCTGTTGGATGATAAGGCCAGTCGCAGCGTGTCCCAGCAGGTATTGGATACAAGCCGAACGGCGTGCTTAAAGAACTCATGCAGCTGTGCTGCGTAGAAGCAAGACCATTGTCGACTCTTTCGTGCAATTGCGTGACGAATTGGAGGCGGGCAGAAAACAGCATCTTTTTATCTTCGGATGCGGTGGAACCCTACACGACCCCGCGCTGTGTCTTAATGGACCCCAGACGATATTGTAGGTCGCAGTCTAGCCTCTGTCCTCCGATCCCCTTTACAGTCTGGTGGGTTACAGTCTGGTATCCGAGGATGCCTGCTAGGTAGGTAGGTACTTAGGTACCTGGCTGTGCATAAAAGCGCCCTGGCGGGGATACTCAACTCGAAATGTCAACAGTCCATTCATTGTTCTGTGGTCCGTCATCATGTAACCATGTAATGCTTAACTGTTGTTTTGTGCCTCTCCAACCCGTCACGTCGAGCAAACCTCCTTTTCTTCGGAGGATTTGGACAGCCAGGTACATCACAGCGCCAAGGTTTGCGATGTTTGTTGCAATGCTGTCTATATTGCATCGGTTAGCATTACCATTCCCAATCTGGATTCTTGAGCGGTCTGTCGCGAATAGTGCAACAAGGGGTAAGGGGTACGTTAATCAAATTGGAAGAGAAAGGAGAAGGACGTACGCAAATGATGAGTTCCTGTCAAATACGACGAGATTCCCATCCTTGTCAACGCCACCTTTATCGCATTTCAAGCCTTTGGGACAGAAATAGACGCCCTTTCCCCGTTGCCGGAGTGCGTCCATGTCTATGGCTTGGAATTGCTCGTCGTTGTCATCCGATGAAGATTCTGAACCGGACATGTCCCCATTCACATTTGGGTGATGGCTTATTTGACCCTTGTTAGGTAGGAGCTTGCAGGATGCAAAATGTAATGGATCACTGTCGCTGGCAAATGATGTGGCTTCTGATGTTGTTGACTTTTTCCTTCACAGAATGGTGAAATAGAAGTTTGCATGACTGAGTGCTTATTCATCGTGGTGGATTCTGGACGCCAGGCTGCCTGAACCTCTTGAGAGAATTTCAAACTCAAATCCCTTATTCTTCTGTTTCAAAATGAACAATGTCAGCAGGGTTCTTTTTCCTGTCTCGTTTATTCCTGTTTGGCAATTTGGCGCAGCCGAAGTGGTAGAGGTAAAACATACCTGAGCCTTGCGGTATGCACATCGATCCTGACTACCTCCCTGAGATCAGATAAATGAGTCTCTGCTTTAGATCGTTCATGAGCTCGGTGGGATTCTTGATCAATGTGTGGTCCTTGGGCCAGATGTTCTGTTAATTGAGCCCACAGCATGGCCGTTCGCGTAAAATAGTCACCCATTTCAGCTATTAAGTCCTCGGAATCTGAGTTTGGAGGAGTGTTCATCATGTCAAAATTTCGGGCAACTAGTTCGAGCTGCTGCTGAACCAGCATATCAGATTGCCGCTTCGCGGCGCAAAACTCCGTAATCCAGTGTCGAAAACATGAAGTAATGGCGGCAATGGCATGATGCATAAAGTGAAAATGACGAGTAAGAGCAGTAGACCGACCCAGAAGGTGATTCAGCCCGCCGAATCGCCAGAAAACTAACAGACGACGCGGTCACACGCCAACAGAAGAGAGATTCTTTTCCGAAACCCGGCAACACACGTAGAGGAAAGCTTCACCCCTTCCACCTTCAGTCGTCCCAAAGTGGTATATCAAAGAGGATCGACAGCATTCGCTTAACAGCATTCGGCAATGCGCGGGCCGTCGATGGAATAAAGACCCCAGCCGTCTCTCGGCTGAGTAGGCTGCCTGCACGTCCTGTACTTAAGCACCGAGGCCGTGTGTTCTCGGAGCAGCGCAGATCTGAAGCTCTGAAGAATGAGGGCGTTGGTGTGGATGAGTCTAGTCTGGTGCTAGGCCGCACACGTCGTCACTATCAGACGTCCAAGTCCAAGATGGGTAAGAAAGTCGCCGACAATCCAAAGTCTCAACACTCTTAAAAAAACTGTGCGTCGTAGCTAGTCTGAGCTACTAATGTGTCCGAAGCAGGTCTTCTTGGTAGACGAAAGTACGATACGCTTTCGATATTCGAGGCTGGGAGTATGGATGCGGTGCAACAACAGCCTTGATGGTGAACCCCGACCAGTGTTGTCTGACGTCGACACAGAGTTTGCAGTCGCGGGTGAGCAGGGCTAGCGCAGGTTGGGTGGCGGACTGGCCCGTGTGAGAGGAAGAAACACCCACAGAAGAAGGGCCGTGCCGAGTGATCTTGTTTTTGTTGTTTTGTTTTGCTTTGTTCAGTAACCCCACAGCTTGGGGTGGGGTGGCGGCACTAGGGAAAGGATTTTGTTGTGTTGCTTGCGGGGTTTCTAGTAAAACGGACGCGAAGCAGGCGACGAAAGGGGAGAAGAATAAAAATAAATAAAAAGGCAGCGTGTGTGACTCAGCGCGGACGAAACCTGTGTGTGGCAAAGAGGAAGCAGCAAGCTTCTGGCCTGTAGACGCAACAAGGCCGACCGCAGACAATCGAAGCCTTGGCCAACCCAACCGGGCAGAAGTGAGGATGAGAGAGGATGAGAGAGGATGAGAGTGGGATCGGAGTAAGGGTGAGGCACTTCTGGTCGTCTGGTCTCGTTTCCTGGCGTTCTTCTGCTAGCCGGGCCAGGTGGGGATGAGCCTATCGAGCAAAGTTTGGTTTCTGTTCCTGTCGTCGTCGTCCTCCTCCTCTCTCACCAATTGCTCCTTGGGTCCTTGGAAATGAGGAAGATGCCACGTGGACCAGCAAAGCAAATTTCCTGCTGGACTGAAGGCGAGGCCTGGCAGGAAACGAACGGCAGGAAACGAACGAAGGGTGACGTGAGAGAGATAAGGCGACTGAACCCTCCTCGAGGTTCTCCGAGAGGAGTTTTATCGCTTGACACAGCCGTATTCTCTCGTCTTTTCCTGCTTGACTGTTTCTTTTTCCGGGCGCTGTTATGTGGACTCGACTTACGATGGGGCTCGGACGGGACAAGACAGGCGAGACATGAATTCGGGCGAGGAAACAACAAGACCGGACTCACGCACGCAAGGTATTACGGAGCGCTTATGGAGTGCTGTTCCAGCATCAATGCATTGCTGCTGAAGCCGACTGAGGCGGTAAAACGACGAAACGAGCCTCGCCGTGCTGGAAATGCGATGTGGACTCGCTCACAAAGTGACAGAGTTGAGCTTGTGGGGCATCGACGGGCGGAGACTGGAGAGAAAAGAGACAACATGGCAGGCACCATGGCTAATAGCGGCCTTGGGCACCTGCTCCGTAATAGTGGGTAGGAACCCCTCTGCAACATGATCAGAGCACAAAGAGCTCTCTAGCCCACTGACTATGATATATCATATTATCAAATAAAAATAGAAAAGACACTAGCATTTTGAGTTGAATATGAATGACATGATGGGCTGGCTCATTTTTCAATATAAATATATATGTCTTTTTTTCTCATTTATGCACACCTATAAGCTATAAATAGATCGCTATAATTAAACTACATAGGCTAATGAGTTAGGTGGTCCCACCGGGAACTGTAACTGATCATCCGGGAAGTGTCGCATTGGCCGCTCTTGCAGCTTCCGACCAGCTACTCCGTACTCCGTAATTAGTAAAGATATGAAGTAATATCAGCCGACAAGGACGTGGCGTACTCTGAAATGCTCTTTCACGTCGGCAATTGATCCTTTTGCTGCCGCAGCAGCACGAAATCAGGGCATTGATGGAGAATGGGGCAGCGAATACATTCATACTTCCGGTACAAGGTTCGATTGATGAACGGTGCACCGATGCAGCGACTGTAAACTACCCTGCCCACTACGACATTCAAAAATGTGACAACTGGATGGGGAAATCAGCATGTCGTTGCAGCCAGGGCTGATTGATGACTGACAAACACGGCCACAGGCGTGCTGACGAGCCAGTTTGCTCTGCGCCCAAAAACGGGTGCGCCTCGCGTCCTCCCAACAAGCACAATCAGCTGCCCCAACCCACAGGAACACTTGGCTCGGGAAAGCCGAGCGGTTCATCATCACGTTGATAAGCGCCGAGGTGCATTGAGCCTTTGAGGTCCTGAGATAAAGGCTAGTCGCTACTACGCAGGATAAAGGGATATAGATCTAGGTAAAATCTCCACCAGAAAAAAGTAGTAGCCTAATGATGCAATTATATAATACGGAGTAGTATACATAGGGTAGTGTGCGGACTAATAGTTTTATCTACAGAGTAGGCTCTCAATAAGTAAGTACTCTCCTACTCCGTACGTATACTGTGAATGATGTGGATAGAATACATGTACGTGCGTGAGGTCTCAACAGGATAGGGTAGCATACAATACACCCCTTGAATTACATATCTTACAAATCTACATGGCAGGGGATTAAGCAAATCAGATATTAGCTAGGAAATAAAGGATACAGGGGCTAGGATTAAAGGTACCTTCCAGTACTAGTAACCTACATTGCCAATGCGGAGTACACGGATCCACACTGGGCTATGAAAAGATGTGTCCGATGACATGTGAACATTATGTCTTGTTTTCCATATATCCTGGCGCATCCCTGGGTCGGTAGTGTCAGGACATCACGGCCCCAAAAAAATCAGATGGGGATGTGCCTTTAATTTCTAGATTAAAGCCAGTGGACGGACGTATGCCTGCATGCGCATGCGCGTTTGCCGCAAGGTCCACGAGCCCGCAACCACTGCAAAGCATGGGAAGTTAATAAGTGATAGGAATAAGCCCAGATTCCGGTATGCCTGTCCCGTTTGTGTCCATCGCTGCACACTGGGTCAATCACAAGCGCAACCATCGCCGACGGGGTTGCCCGTAATGAAAGGGTACACGTCGCACGATCGAACACCCCGCTTGTTTGTTGCCGGGTCAGACAAGGACCTTTGTCAGTCAGTGTGATACGAGAAACGGTGTGCGAAGTACGTGTATATTATTTCATCTTTCGTTTAGTCCACTTGGCCGCGCTCGCAACGTTTCCTTGGACGTCGAATGCAGGAAATCTTGTTCCGCGCAGTCGCGCCGTCAATTATCAGCGTTAGTGGCAGGGCAGACTCACACAAAGGGACCGAGGCGGTGACATGTTGAGATGGAAATATAGGAGGAGCGAAAAAGAAATAGCCACCACGCCGGCAATAATGTGATTAGTCTTCATCTCGGACCCTAATTGAATCAAGTCCAAGATAGGTTAGAAGGAAAATAAAGGGGGATGAGGAGGGGTGTGTGGGGTTGCTCGGAAGAAGGAGAAACAACGGCGTCAGTGGTGTGAGAGCACCGCCGCCCCCTTTGTTGTCGGGTGGTGGCGTTATTGATTGATGGGTCTGGAGTTAGTTAGTCGTCGCGACGGCCCGTCGTCCGTGTCCATTCTACCAGTCGAACAGGCCTTAGTTGTATTAGCTCCCGCAATACATAATCACGGAGCCGGGAGTCGACCAAACGACAAGAAGTTGGCAGGGGAGGAGGCGCGGTCTCGGTCTGCAGCAGCAAGCAAGCAGCTGCAGCTTGCAGAGCCATTGAAAGTGGGAACATCGAATGAGAAGCCGCTTTGGATCTGCAACCAGATACCCTTGTCGGTGGGTCCACCCCAGGCCCCAAATTGAGAAAGCTGAGCAGGGATCTGGGATCAGGGACCCGGGATCTGGGACCAGTTGAAAATGGAGAAGGCGCCGCTGAATATTGAGGTGGACATGTTGGTTCCGGCGTCAATCAATCAATCAATCAATCAATCAACCAACCAACCAAACAAGCAAGCAAGCCTCAGACAGAACAGATATGCTACACTGCTGAGGTCCGGCCCGCTGGCTGGCGCGGGCTTGATCGATGAAACGGCAAGTCGCAACACAAAAGCCCGACCGAGAAGCTGCGAGCGACGATTTTCGGGGACTCATACTCCGTACTCGTGGATTTTTATTCGGTTATGATTATTCCAAGGCTTGTTTCTGTCAGACCGACCCTTTCTTGACTATCTGGTCAGCTCGTCTGCAGTTGACCTTTTCCTTTCAATCCTCTTTAATGCAGGAACGCCGTGCTCACTTCTTTACTCCGTCTCCTCTTTTCCCTTCTCGACCTGCGACCCGACGACCACACCTCGTCCATTGCTTCCAAATATTGCGGAGCACTTGAGAAAAGAGACGATAAGCGGCCGCATCGGACCAATAGAAGACTTTCAACAGAGAACAAAGACACCGATAATATCGACTCGACCGCCCTGGTCTGGCCTATCCTGCGCTGGACACCTCATGTGTAAGCAAGTGTTACCTCTAGTTTTGTCTCCTCACAATGCTCGTCTCCCCGCGCGCCGTTCTTTCTGTCCATGCCCTCCGAACGCGACACTTTTCCGTTTCACCTCTTTCTCTCTCAAAAGGACAAATTGCCAGAGGTACCGGCGTCCCAGCACGCCACTCTTCATTGTTGGCATGATTTCAAAGCTCCGATTCCCAGACGTTGATGCATATGCATTTCTTGCTCGCTGGACCTTGCCCCTTCGCTTGCCCCGGTATCTGACCTGTACCTGCCCTGTTATGCTCACTGAAACGCGGCAAGCGGGAAGCAGGCACGAACCGGCTGGCTGGATCGATCACTCCTGCCCTGCTCTGCCGACATGCCGACATGCCTTGTACTTGCCTGCTCGCCCGCTTGACTGCGTTGAGCCCTTCCCGGTCGCCCTTCAGACTCTTCCTCCATGTCGTATCCTAATCTCATGTACATGGAGACGCGACTGTTGGCTGCGCTCTGTTTGCGCCTCCATCATGCATGCGTTCTTTCTTCGGCTAATCCTGTCGTTCAAGGGCCGTTTTGGCAAACATTTGGGCTGCGCACCAGCGGAACAACCCCAGGCCTTATTCGACGAATAGGATCGTCTTTACTGGCTCCTGTCAGGGACCGGCATTGAGCTAAGTTACGGGTCATTACGGACTACTCCATACAAGCTGAATCAATCGAGTCCGATCCCTCCTGGCTGGTTAGCGAACGCCCCAACGACCAGCCGCCTCCAAGCGCCTCGCACCCATCACCCCATCAACACTGTGAGACACCGTCGACAGGCCTAGTCGAGTTGTCAGAGACAAGGCCTGCATTAGCCCGATAGCAACAGGGCATAGCTGTGATCAGCCATCGATCATCCCTCACATCTTCAGCCACAAAATACATTACAAGCGGTGACCGTTTGTCTCCATCATATTAGTATACTATTCTTCTGCTCCGATGGGTGACCGGTTGGATCTTGAAGATCAAGGTCCTGCAAAACGTATCAAGCTCCTCGCCGCTCCGCTTGATCCTCATGACCATTCCGTCGACGCCAAGGTCTTCTCTCACCGCCACACGCCGCTGCCGCCGCTTCCACCGCTGCCACCGCTGCCACCGCAAGCCCCGCCACACTCTCAACCCCACTGGAAACAGGCTCAACCATTTCCATCACAACCACCTTTGCAACATCTTGACCAAGAACTGCAACCCGAGGAGCATGCCGGTTCTGCGTCGAGTCCCAGCATGGCCATGGCAACTAGGGGCCCTGCAGACGAGTCGACTGACAGTTTCTCCTGGTCAAACAGTGCGGCCATTTTGATTCATGCTGGACTTGGGCGTCGTCTGAGGAACTGGCCCTCCGTCAACCCAACGAATCAGTCCCCGAGACAGTGTCGGGGCGAGCACAACATTTCTTTCCACAGTGGTCCGGCCGCCGCCACTTGCCCTAATAGCAGATGTCGACAGAATGAGAGCCACATCGTCCATGCAGCCAGGTGAGAGGAAATTCTAGCACTTGGGTGCCTGTTCCATTGTTCTATGCACTCACTCGCCCTGCTTGCTTGTCGCAAACGTGAAAAATGTTGCCGGCTCACTTGCATCATGCCTATCAACATAGGATGGCCAAGCGGCCCAGCCAAGCCACCCGAGGCATATTTATATTTACCCTCTCCATCCCTCTCCATGGTAGACCAAAGGGGTTCGTCTGCAGCCTGCTCTCTGGACGTAATACCCAATGCTGCCATGCATCACCATGAAGCGCTCTGGTTCGCTCTGGTTCGCTGTGGGTATGCGTCTGTCCCCACACCGGTGTGCTAGTTCCTAAGTTCCGGGAGAACTGCATTATCGCTTGGGAACAGGAAGCACGTTCATGCCCCCCTCCCATGTTCTTTTCTATAGGCAAGATTATACAGTCGGTATTGAGACCAAACCACTCTTTATCGACTTCCTTTTTGTCTTTGTTCCTTCTGGCGCCCCCTCCATGTTCCCAAAATTCCCACCTGTTCCACATTCGTGGCACGAATCAAGCCGGCTCAAGTGTTATGACTCCCCATCAAAGGAGGCAGATCTTTCAACATGATCAGCTTGAGTGTTCCTATCATCTCGTATTGAACATACACTGTGAATGCTCATCAGCAACTCAAAATCTTCAGGGTTTTGTTTGGAATTGGGTTGTTCCGATCGCCTCACCTGCATCTTCATTTTGATCGGCATTAGCCTTGACAAGACGTCGAGATGACACGCTGCCTGTCTCAGGATCTGACATATATCGCAGCTCTTTTCACTGGATCCCATCACGATTTCCCTCCTCGGCACCATCCTGATTCAGTGTACTCGGATCATTCGATTTCTCTAAATTCATGCTTCGTCTCGCCAACACCACCTCTCGCGAAACTTGTCGACGGCACAGCTGCTTCAGTGGAAACGACAATCGACCATGTCCAGCAAACCACTCCTCACTCTCCAAGTCTCAACAATCATGGTTTCAAAAGCCCCTTTCGTGATTGTGTGGGCACATTTGGTTTGAATCGGTCGCAATATTTTCACCGCCCTGTCGATGGCCAAGTCAACGGTTACATCAAGTTTTCGTGGCCGAAAGAAAATAACAAAAAAGGGACTCTATCGCACGCACATCCTCGATATCGCAGACTTCCAGAATCACAGAACTGGATGACGTTTCGGAACCTAATGAGATCGCCACTTCACCATATGGTGTCACGTTAGTTGGCCCACGGCTCCACCACCAGCTTCACAAGATGCCATGCCCGAGTTGAGCATTGATTTCTCAACCTACGTCGGCCAAACGGCAAATTCGAGCTATGGTGCATGTACACCAAACAGGACAACTCCGTCACCCGTTTTCATAACGCCTCTGTGGAAGTCGCGTCCATGGGCGCGCCAAGGCTGATACCTTCTCAGTACGGCTACGAAGCCAAGATGGACCCCACAGACCGGCGATTTTGGCAGTTTTGTACGTCAACAAGGCTAAACATAGTGGCTGCCTCTTGATCATGTGGCGCATGTTACGGATTCTAGGATATGCTAACGCTCGTATAATCAGATATCCGCAACTGGTGCCCGGGCCGTAGTGTCCTGGAGGAGACAAATTTATGGCTGAAGGACTTTGCGCAAATGCACAAAAGTGTCGGTGTTCGCTCAGCCCTTCAGAGTCTGGCGGGGATCTATATATACGACTACCAGCCCCTTGAGTCGATACGAAACGCAGTCAATAAACGATTTGAGGCTGCCGAGAAGCGGTTTACTCAATTGCTCAACGACGCAGCGACTTATCAGGACGAGACGCAAGCAAACGAATTGATCACTATTGCTGTTATTTTGTCAATGCAGGATGTAAGTCGCCTATCATCCGCAAAAAATTGGCAGACAAACGACCTTTGTATATCTTCAAGCTTGTGTTGACAAATTTACTAGATTGTCTCGACCGAGCGACGATTGAAAAAGCCATTCATTCCACGCTGGCTTCAGGGTTTCCGCCACGGAGAAGAATTATTGCAAGCAACTGACCACGGGTCGCGCTTTTGGAGAGCGTCAAACATCCAAGCGTCCTCGTTGCGGATCTCTCAGTCTGTGATCGTGGGTCGCGCGGTTATCCTGGCTCAGCCCATGTCTTCATTGCCTCGACCGGAAGAATTCGACATGGAGAAAGAGGCCTCGAGATTCGCATGGCTACTCTATGGGACCGAAAAAGACATGTATCAGATCCATGGCGGCTGTGGCTTTTCGAAAAAGTTGCTCCATATTTTGAGCCAAGTTACCTATTGCGCAGCCCGCCTACATCAAGACGCAGAGAGTCCAATAGTCCCCATGACGGCTGATTATATTCGTCAGGAGCTCCTGAGAATGAGGCAATGGAGCCCCGAATCGCAAGACTGGGAAGTTGTCAACTCTTCACATGCTGTAATTGACTGGGTGCGTCATCAATCGGCGGGGTACATTATTGATGAGAATTCGATCATGACAGACGTCACCGCTGAAGCGTGGCGCATTGCTGCCATACTCTACCTGCTGTGTCGGGTGTACCGGTAAGCTCCATAGTATACTGACGCCTGCATGTAATCAATCGCAGCCCGAGTTGTCTCCGTACCCCCGTACTCACGCACTTCGACTTCTATAGGCTCCTCGAAACCACCCAGAAATTGTCTCCCACTTGGACGACCTCGGACGGTGCATTGCGATCATGCCGACGTCTGGTATGCAATTCACCGCGCAGGCACCCCTCTTCCCCGTGTTCTTGCTGGGAATCTTGGCTTCTTCACCCGAGCATAAAGCCGTGTCTAGCAAATGGTTTGACGAAGTGCTACAAACCCCTGTCAGAAGTGTTAGTATCTCTGACGCGAAAGCGTCTTCCAAAACCTTGGTGAGATTATTCTTTGACTAACGACCCATCGTCTCTTCCATAGAGCGTTCCTCCACTGTATGTAGCGTTGCAGAATATCTGGGGATGGATTGATAATGACTTCCGTTGTCGCTACCGCCAAGTCTTGAGGCCGCGCAGCCAATTCATCTCCGCCATGCATGGTGGGAAAGATTGGTGAATAAAGTACAAGAGCAAGAAAAAGAGGTTTTGTGTTTGACATAAACATGAGCACAACAAGCAAGGTGACACTAAGAGGCTCTATACATCTATCTATGCGCATAATGCGGCCTTGCCAGGGCACCTGGCCTGGATTGTCACATCTTTTCGTGGTGGGACAAAGACGATCACGCATTCTTGTGGTACCCCCGCCACATCGCCTTGTGTAGGAGACACTTGCCGCCCTACGGTGGTGTACGGAGCACACGTGCACCGCGTACTTGTGTCATGCATCTCATGATACATCAGATACGCCGCTGTCTCCATCCTGCTCGAGATCTCGGGGATCCTTGAGTTTGATGAGATACTGGCCTGGGTATCAACTTGTTAGCTCCTATTCAAGAGCAAATTGGGGAGGACGACCAGGAACTCAGGGCGCTCGAAACTTACGGAACTCGGAATCATCAGCTTTCCAAACGTCCACAACGCTCAAGCCTGCCTTGGAACACATGATTTGGACGTTGTTCTCGCAGTATTTATGTGAATCAAACCAGTCGACCTCTTCGCCAGTCTGAATCACTCGATCAAGCAGGGCGCACTCGATGTTTCTTTTGGCACGGAAGTACACTCGATGCCTGGTAGTGGGGTACGCTCAAGACTGCAGCAGAACTGCCAGTTAGCCTCGACAAACACATCTTGCCCCAGGCACCTGGTTATGTTGTCGAATCCATTGAGAAAGAACTTCCTATAGAGGTCTCCTCTGGCATGATATGCAGCCTCGATTTTGTCCTCGAACTCGTCAGCCATGTGGGCGTCCATGCCAGCGATTAACAGATCTCCTGGACGCATGACAGTCTTCCACGCCTTCAAATGATGGACCGCCCGCACCCATTCATCGTTGCAGAGAACCGAGCCCAACGACAGAAACAGCCTTGGGCCTTTGATGTGCCTCGCCACAAAGTTCTGTCCATCCTCGAAAGTGCCCCAGAGACCAGCGCAAGTAACATACGATCCAGGCGCCGGGTGTAACCCGGCCAAATGCCCTACGTTGTTTGACAGCGAGGCCGCAGAAATATCGAGAGCAAGATATGTGGCCGAAACCTTTGTCTTCTCGAACGCGTCTAGGAGATGGTCGACTTTTCTCGTGTCACTTTCGCCACCACGTCACGTCAGCCTATACCTGTTATCCTCGAGACAACTCGCGCATGGTTCAATTTCGTGGATTCGTCACCTTGTGCGCCAAGAGTGGAGTACTAACCCTGCTCCAATATCTACCATGGTCACGCCCGGAGAAACAAGACGTGCGATCGACTCTCCGTGCCTCTTAAACAGCGCTATCTCATCGTGCGTCTGGTAGAATTCTGGAATGAAGATGATCTCATTCCAGATTGACAGTCCATTGTCGTCATACAACAGCTCGTCGGGAAGGATGGGTTTGTTGCCCCTGTCATACGGTGCCTGCAACGTGCTCAATAGACGTTCCGCAATATCGCTAGGCATATCAGCACCTCCAATATCGATGACACTGCCGTGGGCTAGTGCTTTGTTCAACGGAGGAGCCATGATGTAAGGGGTAGCTGCACGATAATGCCCAGACGATGAGACGACAGCCCAGGATTCTGGACGAGAGACGGCGCAAGACAGGATGACTCCGCTGCCCCAGCAAACCACGGCTCGAACCCGGCCAAATTTACCGGCGGAAGCTAACAAGACTGAACGAATTTTCAACAAGTTGACTTCATCCAGAAGATGGATGAGAGGAGCAGGCGAGAGCGTTCCGAGCCGGCCTCGGTGAAATTGGTAGTGTGGTACGGATTAGTGTCGAGATTTGTTGGCGACGAAGCGAAGGTGGTTTATATACGCACATATAATATGCCGACATATATCGTCCGGGTTCACCAGGAACGACTCGTGCTTGTGCAGCCATGAACAAAAGATGATAACAGAGAAGCACAGCGGTGAGAGAGCGAGTGAGGGGTTTATGATGTAGAGCAGGGTTGAGGGAAAAATCAGGTCAAAGAAGAGGACAATGAAGGATTTGTTCCCGGCCAGTTGACAGGGCTTCTCATTCACCTACCTGGTAACTCCACCCAAATGCCGACAGAATAGATCAGTTATTGGATGATGCTTTGCGAGATGCCGGAATGCTGATGCAAAGTGCCAAATGTCATGAACAATTGGGTATCATTTGGACAAAACGCTTACAGGCAACAGGTAGTATGCGGAAGGCAAGGACAAGGACACGGACGACAAATGAAGTAAAAGGATACCAGAAGATGGCCACCTTTGCATGAACGTACTCCGTACGGATTCTATTAGGGCGATACATGGATGGTGGCGTCGACTGGACAAGTCACCGGCGGTACTCACTCATCTCCACCCATGGCATGCATGGGAAAAAGGGGAGGCAGAGGGAGTCTCGTTGTCTCGCTAGCCGCTGGGGATCTGGGGTTTAGTCGCCGGCGTGTATGTACAGAGTACAAGACGCAGCGGCCATTGGTATTTATTTTATCTTTTGCCCTTGCCCTTCTTCCTTGGCCATCTGTCTTTGTTGTCTTTCCTTGTCTTCTTCGGGTCACGACTCCTCGTTTCTCCTGGGCAATGTCAAGCATGTGCATGTGCATGTGCATGTGCATGGGTGGTGGTGGTGGTGGGCAGTGAGCAGTAATCCGTACATATGCCAAATCACCACACGTACGGAGTAAGTAGCACGACATGTTATGCTGGTGTACATGTACGGAGTACTTTCATTCATGACTGATCAGGTCAAGTTTCCGAGGCAAAGACGTTATGTATACCGACTTTGCACGCCACTGGCAGTGAGGCGGGACTTTGTGTGTTGTGTCCGCCCGGAGGTCCGTTCCGGGGACACGGAAAAGAAATGGTACGGAAGCCGACGCGATTCATCTGCAGGAGAACGGCCCGGGAAGCGGGCAGTCAACTTTAGTTGGACTGAAACAATGCCAAACGAATCACGGCAAGGTTGGCGTGACGGAATAGATGCTCCGACTTGCCCTTTGTGGACAAGCAATACGATGGAACAAGCGTCGAGGAGAAGAATGGCAAGTTGTTCGTCTACTCCATTGATACTACGGGTTGAATGCTGACTGTTGCATGGAGTGTGTGTCCCCTAGATAAAGCACTTGTTGGCCATGCACGGACTACATACGGACTACATATGTACCCATGGATCCATGAACCCGACCAGTTCAAAGTGAGCCTGGCAGCCGTGGGGTGGGCAGCGGAGAAAGTGTTTGTGGAAAAGTCAAGTCGACAACCACCACCCCCATCACCCCCTCTCCCGCCCCCGACGGATGCGGATGCGGATGCGGATGCGGGTGCGGGTGCGGGTGCGGGTGCGGATGCGGATGCGGATGCTGATGCAGAGGTCAATGTAAATGCAAATTCAAACGCAAATGCGTCGTGGGCGGCTGGGCTGGGCTGGTCTCACTTCTCAGGGGACCGACGACTCACCAATCAGTCTGCCCTGGTGTGATAAGTCGATGCGTTATTACATATAACCACGTCGCATCATTCCAAAACTTTTCGCCTGCCGCGCCAAGTGCAAGTCCCTGCCACGCCGCTGTCTTATTAGCCGAGCCTCATGGACCCTCTACATAATGCCCTATAATGCAGATAGTGCGGCTCCGTCGTTCCTCGACTTATTACCGTCCTCTTCTTATTATGATCATTCCGAAAAGAGCTTTTGATGTGACAAATACTCCGATGTCGGCCACGGTGTTCGCTATCGCGACTGGAAACCCCGGGAGAGAATGATTTCGAGTTCAAAACCGCCGAGGACCTTGGCCTCGTGTGTTTGATGTGCTCCGTCTCAAAAAATCCGGAAGAAGCCCATCAATATGATGAAAGAGGTCGTGTCCTCTGCCTGTTGGTCTTGGGATACCCAGGCTTTACCGGCCATACGCCGCCCATCGATCGCCGGTAGTTGGGAACGATCTGCTTGATGTCTCTCAAGCCACGCAAAGGAATGGATTGAACTACTCCGTACGGACTACACACAATGGAGAGAATTGGGTCAAGGGACCCTAGCCATGCCCGATCTTATTGGCAGATATTGCCCGACCAGGTGCGAAGTTTTCTAACTGGGGTTTTTCTTTTCATATGAGAGAGAAAGAGGAGAGTCCCGCTGGCTGTCTTGATTCGTGCTTTCGGTTCTTAGACCCTTGTGCTTGCTACGAAGCCGCGCGAGATTGCCGTTGTCATAAAGAAAGGTTGCGATGCCTGGCCCTCCGCCATCGGCCATGGTAATTGATGTGTCCTTCGAATACAACCCGTCAATCCTCGTGTTCGTGCTGCACATGACTCGGCTCTGGACAGCAACATCTATTGCTATGTAGGATGCTGATTTGACCGAGCACAACAGGGTTCTTGGATCTTGATCAACATCAACGTGCCGGGCCCACCAAGATCCTGGGCACGCCCCCGTCTTTCCTCAGGTGCTCCCGTGTGAGTTGTGACGGCGAAGGGGATGATGCTTGTCGAGGAGAGAATTATGTACGGACTAATCCGTAGGCAGCGACTCTGAGAGGAAGGAAGACATGTACGAATATGTACGAGGTTTCGTATGTGGGACGGTTTGCCATGACCATGAGATCATCGACAGCCAGGTGCGCATGCGCAGATGAATCGCTTCTCGCCTCGTACTCCGTATGTACGAGTGTCGGCATCAAGGATGACAGGTGTCGTCCGTCGCATGCAGCTTTCTCTCACCTTCCGCTTTGGATATCCCTGAAGACGTGAGGAGCGATTCGGGACATGGCTTCGGCGGTGCTGCCTTTGCCCTTGCCTTTGTCCTCAACACTCTTGGCGTACGCCAGGGGTTTGTCCGACGAGGACCAGAGAGAGGCCATATGCGGATTACTCCGTATATGCATGTACGGAGTACACTTGGGATTGAGATTGTCACTGTTCCTGGGCAATTCTCTCGGGCCCGTCATGTGTGCATGTTGCCCACGCCCGCAACAAGCGACAGGTCATGCTTGGCCAAAATGGGGGTTTCATGGAGGGGGTGAGACCACATTCAATGTTTGCAAAGGAGGGAGGGCGTTTAGTTATCACGGGCTCGGTCAACCGGCCAACGGGCTAATACCACGACGTGGATCGCCGCGCATCACGACTTTTATTATTATTATTTTGCTCAAAAAAACCGCCTCAAAGACAATGAATTACGAACTATCAAGGGGAGGAGGGGAGGAGGGGAGGAGGTGGTGGTTGTTTGACACATGGTGCTCAGGCAATGGCCACCACAGCCCAGATTTCAACCAAGACAGGCAGGCATAGGGGCAGTATCGGGATAATCCTGACCTGCTTCTGGTGCGTCTTCATCGTATGCCTTCCACTTGTTGTTGATCTTGTACCAATGGACCAGACAGACAGACAGACAGACAGACTGGTTTGGCGTCACACCAGACATTCTCAAACGGCTTGCTTTTCCCACAACACCCATCGCCGCTTTGCTTTCTCGAGATTGGAGTTTGCATGAAACTGATGCCACGGCCGTGGGGAACCTCGAACGCATACGCAGGCTGGCTGCTGTGTTATTGTTGTGAGATTTATCAAGTTTGTGTGTTCTATCTGTTTTGAGGATCAGCTATCGGAATAGGACCAGTGCCCATAAAGAGGAGAAAACTTGAGAGACTGAAAGCATTTCCCGCGTCGGCTCCAAGAATTTCACCTTCTCTCCAACTGATTGTTCGGATTGGCCCTTCTATTTCATGTCCGTGCATCTGCGCAGAGTTCCAGGTTTAAACATGAAGCTCCTGTGGCCGCCGTGACTCTCAATTCTTCCATGAGAATTTGGAAAAAAAAAAAAAGCCAAATACTCCAAAATGCCACTCCAATTTCTATGCCCGCTAATTAGCAACCAATCTATGACTGCCAAACACCAGGGAACAAATATTCAATCTTCTTCATGGCCTCGGCATCCCGACCTTCCGGCTTGGTCATGAACTTCAAGCCGCCCTGGGCGTACCCTCCCAGTGCTTGGCCGCGACCAAGTCGCTGTGCTCACTTTCGCAGAGCTGGTCCAGGACAGCAGCAACCAGGCGTTTGGCGTTGCTGACGTTGGCCTTCATATACTTCAATACCAGCTCGACATTGACGTCCTCAGACGAGTGCCAGCAGTCGTAGTCGGTGGCCATGGCGATGACCTGGTACGAGAGCTCGGCTTCGCGGGCGAGTTTGGCTTCGGGCAGAGTGGACATGTTGATGACGGAGCCACCCCATGCTCTGTACATGTGAGATTCGGCGCGGGTCGAGAATTGGGGACCTTCTGTTTGTGGGAGAGAAGGAAGAAAGTTCAGCTTATGTGTGTGGTAAAATTCATCGCAAGAAAAAAAAACAAAAAAATTAATGAATGGGCTTTGGGGAGAAGAAGAAAAAAGGACGAACCCATCACAACAAGAGTCCCCTTGTCGTGCAAGACGACGCCGTCGCCCTCCATGCTCTTGGCGCAGCGCTTCACAACAGCGGCCAATGCTGCGTCAAAGGGTCCGCGAACCCGACGTGGCCGACGATGCCGCCCTCACAAAGGTGAAGGGCGGATGCCCTTGGTCCGGTCGATGACTTGGTCGGGGATGACGAAGTCCATGGGCTTGATCTGCTCCTGGAGGGAGCCCACGGCCGAGAAGGCAATGACACATCGCACGCCCATGTGGCGGAGGGCAGCAATGTTGGCTCGGTTGGGGACCTCGTGCGGCGCGAACTGGTGGTGGAGGCCGTGGCGGGCCAGGAAGGCAATGTTGACGCCTTTGTGGGAGAGGATGCGGATGGGCGAGGCAGGAGGGCCCCAGGGCGTCATGGGATTTAGCTCGGCGATTGGCTCGTAGCCATCTAGTTGGCCGAGGCCGGTGCCGCCTATGACGGCGATGTGGACGGGTTCTAGGAAATCGTCAGCTTTTTTTTTTTTTTTTTTCGCGTCAACTTTTGGAGAGGGGATATATTATCTGGTTGAACGTGCTGTCGAAGGTGGTGGGAGCTGGGACATCTTTTTTGGGGGTGGGCAGACAAGCTCGGTAATACGAGGCGGTGTTGATATGGGATTCGGCGAACACGTTAATTCAGGATTTGAACAGAATTTTCTTTTTAGAATGAATTAAGATGTTCTTGTTTATGTTGACGGAAGCAAGGGGAAAAAAGTTGCAAGGTCGCAATGATGCCGACGGCGGAACGTTGGGGTACCCGCCATCCGTCCCATCTCTCATGGAGGGGCCAACTTGCAAGCTTTGTTTTGTTTGTTGGCGCACATTGTTGCTTGCTATCGATAGGCTGGCAGATGGAGAGAAGGGGTTGCTGGGCAGGGAAGCGAGAACCATCAGAGTTCATTCACGGCTATTTCGACACTTTCTTGATGACCATGTGCGAAAGTCGTTCATGTGTGACACAAGCGATTTATGTTCGTTCCACATACAAGGCCCGCGGCTTGTTGCTGACCAACCACCAAACAGCCAACCCGCTGGTGGCCACAGAAGCCGCAAATCTTTTTTTTTTTCTCGTTTTCTGCCCGAGCCTGGCCCCGCCAAAATCTTGAGTGACGAGCGAGCAGTCAACCTCACCGACTTCAAACCACTTTCCAACGTCATTGCGCATCTCAGCTTCTTTGCCCGTATTTCGCCGCTGCTAATAAGCACGGCAGGCCGGACGGAGATACGAGTGCAGAATGACACGGCTAGCAGACGGCGCGTCGCCGACTTCCGGCACTGGAGATGACAGCACGGGCGAATCCATCGAGGAGCGATGCTTCTCCGCAGCTCTCATCTGCCTCGAGGGCCATTTCACCCGTTCTCCCCTATGGGACCCCAGACTGCGGCTCGAGTGAGCTCCATGATTTCGAAAACGCTAGAGAAGACACATACTCTGAGGACGTCCCGGTGCGTGTAACCAGTTCTCCTGTATCTCGGCCCCTTTTTCATTCTCAAACTGAAGAGCACGTGCTGACCTGGAGCATCGTTGTTCTGCATAGAGAGGCATTGTCTCGCAATGTTGCCATCTGGATATGGCTCACCAGGATATTTGCCGCTGCCATTCCTAGCCTTACGACCAGAGCGGTGGGGCCGCTGTCGAGCTTGAACGACCCCGAGAAAGGCGTCACCCCAGGAGAGCACAGCCTTGATCGTCATGAACCACGCCAGTATGAAAGAGGACCTTGGGACCTTGATCAAGTTGATGCACATTGCGAGAAATCTTTGGTCAATGCTGAGCCGGAAGTTCCGCAGGATATATGTGCGGCTGTGCACTTTGACCAGATGGTGTATCAGACCATCATCCTTTGCGTAAACGTCACGAGTAAAGGGTACGATGGGGAGATCCTGGACGAGACCCAGAGGCTCAAGCTGGCTGATATCACTGAGCTATGTGAGTGCGAAACATTCCCTTCCTCTACAGGATTTGACTCTGTTCTAATGAGTGAACCCTGTAGACAAAAAGCTGCTCGTCACTTCCTGCAGCAAGCGCACAATTGGACCGCCAAGCATGACCGCAATAAGATGTCCTTCTGGTTTGACGTCCTGTTCGACGAGGACGAGAGTGCCTTTGGGGGCCAGGATGACGGAGTCGGCGACGGCTCCGGGTTCAGGCCAGACGTGGCCAAACAGCAGGTCCAGCATTGGCTGGAGCGGAACTCGAAGATGTGCGACGCGGCTAGAAAGCTACTCAAGGACTACGCGGAGAACCAGTCTGACAAACCACCCGGCAATCTGGCGCCTATCCGACCGCTGGCTTGGAACTGGCTGCCCGAAGGTACTGTCAATATGCCCGGCGACGTTGGGGACAGCAACGAGAAGATCAATCCTGTGTGGAAACCGGACGAGACAGACAAGTTCGAGCAGGACAAGGCTTATGGTCGCGTGTCCCGAGAGATTGATACTTGGTGGTTGCGAGCGCGGGACCCAAACTATGAAGAATGGACTGTGCATACGCCGTCGGTGGAATTCGCACAATCTCGAGCCGAGCATTGCAAGACGAACTTGATTCATCGATACTCTCACTCATACCATGGCGATCATTCACCGCCCCTGAGGTTGCCGGCGACGAGCTGTCAGAACAAGACCATTGTCATCACTGTCCTGAGTGTTTTGGGTGTCATCACCATCATGACCAAGAGGAAGAAGATGATGACCACCACCAACACGAACACGTGCATGATCATGACCACGACCACGGCCACGACCACGGCCACGACCACGGCCACACCTGTGAGCATCATAATGATCACGACCACGACCACGACCTTGAGCACGACGTTGGATGTGAGCACCACCATGACCATCATCATCATCATCACCACCACCACCACCACCACCACCATGACCATATGCACGACTATGGCCATGACTACGATGACATAGATGATGAAGACGACGACGAGTCCTATGGCGAGGGCCCTTGACCGGGCTCCTTACTGAAGTGCCCAACATCCTTGACCCGAAGCAGATTGAAGCATTGCACATGATTGTCAAGTCTTGCATCCTGGACAATGCGGGATCTGGTCTCACCCGTGCTGGAGAGAACCTGCAAAAACGAGATGCAGAATGTTTCTAGCCTTGGACTGCGGCAAGAGTCTGCTGCGAGAGCTTCTCGTCTTCATTGCCGTCTGGGACAAAGATGAACAGTCGCTCATCTTCCAGGTCACTACCCAGATAGTGGAGGCTCTTCACCACAGTGCCTTGATTCCATATGCATGGAACTCGCTTCGCATTCCCAAGGATATAATTTCCCCGCGCAAACTGTCCTTCTACGACTTGTCAGCCACATGTTCAGGGCCAGACTCAACAACAATGCCAATAACACCACTGGTATTGCTACCAACAACGCCGCGCATAACAGCACCAATCCTAGTAATGGTAACAACCCTGTCACTCCTACGACTACTACCAATGCTGCTCCTAGCGGTGGCAACGCCAGCAACAGTAGTAGTAGTAACAATTGCTCCACCATACCCTTACCCCATGAAAAGGACCAGTCCAGAGACATCAAGCTCGTCCACTTCTTCTTCAGCTTCTTTCGCACGCGCGTTGTGCCCGAGTGTGCCGCGTTGATGCACCTGCAGGCCCAAATTCGCGAGGATAAATGTGATCCGGCCGAATTCCCCGTCGACAGCTGGGATATGGAGCGTGCCAAGGACGGTCTCGCGCAATATCTAGATTTCCTCACCACAGTTGCCGAAATGACGGATACGCGCACAAAGCTCATCGAGTGGGAGACGGTCTACGACCTCATCGCCATACTAAGCGGCCTCGAAGCAGGTGTTGCCAAGAAACCTTTAATAGAACTGCCCAGGCGCTCGCCCAAGACGAAATCGAGTCCTCCGGCCCCCAGCCTGAACAATACTAACCCGATGATCGAGCGGCCCTATGCCGCAGAGCCCTCATCTCCTTCCCCTCCCTCCCACCGCCCGTCCAAGAATCTGCTCACAAGTTCCCTGGCCCGGCATCAAGGGCCAAATATTCACCATCCTCGCCACGCTTCTCCAACCGGCCGCCGGGCAAAGCAGCCCTGGCAATCCTTGGTACAATCCCAAATGATTAAGTTTAACGGCATTGTGCCTCTCCTTAACAGCTGCTCGTATGATGATCACAACCCGTTTGCAAAGGAGCGCGTCACGATTTGTCTCAAGTGGCTTCTGGACGGGTGCGAAGCAGCCAACAGTTTCTTCAGAGAACTCGTCAGCATGTCGCCTCAGCCTGGACTGAAACCCCCCTCCTGGTTCGGTAGTGTCGACGCTGAGAATGGACGGCATCGAAGGCGAGATCAAGGTCCAAGTGAGAAGCGGGACGGGCCCGGGACGTGTAGTCGGCGAGGTGGTGGATGAGGAGGGCGACTTCTTGAAGAAGGCTGCGAACATGAGGTTGGGTGACGGGGCTGTGGCGACGGGGAGAAGTCTGGAGGATAATTTCATGGCATAGGTCGATTTATCCCCCTCACCTGGCGTATTGGCTCGATTTTTTTCCATGTATACGTTCTCTGTCGAGGCGTTTGCTCTCTTTTTTTCCCTCTTAAAGCATGCATCATGACAGCATTCGTAGGCGTACATGTACATGGAACATGCATACATCGCACTCTGGGATTGGGGTTACAAAAACCTGCGAGTGTCGCTTCACATGTGTCACCTCTGCTTTCTTTCCAGTGTCAAATACATGCTTGATTGAGGTGTATACAAAAATAATAACTTCTATGCACAAAAGAGGTGGAACCCGGAAAAATAAAACCAAAAGTGCATTGGTGCGCAGCCCTCTTGCTTTAGAAACACCTCGTTCCGTAGATTGCAATCCCATACACTGTAGAAGCGAACATGGCGAATACTAGATACAGAGGGGTCCCAGGAATCTTTCATCAATAGCCGAACAAATGAAATTGGGTGCTTTCTGGTCCCTATCCTTCCTTCTCCCTCCTTGAATATCTTTGGACGGTCGTCACTGCAAGTCCGCGTTTGGTTGGAGGCGGCATTCCTTTCTCAATTTTTTGGGTTACCTTCTCTTCGTCTTGTAATGCATGGCATTTCTTCCTGTCAAGTTTCCTTCTACACCCCATTTGACTTGAGCTTTCCCTCCATCTTCTCAACGTGCTCGACGAGATCGGCGATGGTGCAGACCTTGAGACCCCACTTTCTGGCAAAGGCGATGTTCTCTTCGCCCCTCATCATGCCAGCTCGGGTGAGAGTGGGCTGTCCGGGCGTGGGTTCGCCGTCCTCGACGAGCTCGGCGATGGCGGCGGCAGGGTTCTTGCCGGCGAGACGGCAGAGCTCGATGGCGGCCTCGGTATGGCCTCTTCGTTGGCGGACGCCGCCGGGGGCGGCGCGCAGGGGCAGGATGTGACCGGGGCGGATGAAGCTGGTGGAAGAGGACTTGGGGTTGGCGAGGAGCGGCAGCAGAGGGCTCGGTCGTGGGCACTGATGCCTGTGGTGACGGACTCGTGGGCGGCGTCGACGGAGATGGTGTAGGCGGTGCCGCGGGAGTCCTGGCTGGCCGAGACCATGACGGGCAGCTCGAGGGCGTCGGCGCGCGAGGGCATGATGGGCGCGCAGATGAGGCCAGAGGTGTAGCGGACCATCCAGGCCATTTGTTCGGTGGTGACGTCCTCGGCGGCAATGATCAGATCGGCCTCATTCTCGCGGCCGGGGTCGTCGAGGGCCAGGATGAATTCACCTCGGCCTGGGGAGGGACTTTGTTCAGCGCCGGCTGGTAATACGGGTACATGCAGATGGACAGACAGACTGCATCGTGTATGAAGAATGCAGGCACACGCCGGGGCGGCTACTTACGGAAAGCCTCGATTGTGTCGGGGATGGAGTCGAATTGACTCGTCGGTATCGTTGAAGCAGGCATGTTGGGTTGAAGCCGGCCCGTGACGAGGTGTCGCTTTTTTTTGTCTTTATGACTGGAGGAACGAACCGTGTGTAATAGTGGTTGGTGGGTTGGTTGGCGTTGGCGGGTGCTGGAGGAAGGAACCGACCGGGTGGGCTGCTTTCCTCGGTGCCGGGCAGGATCGTCAATTGACGTGACGGGCCATTACGGACCACATAGAAGCTCTGTCAGAAGCTCTGTCAGAAGCTCTGTCAGAAGCTCGCTCAGAAGCTCGCTCACACAAGTGGGTCCTCGGCAGGGGTGCTTGCTGCTGGTCTGGTAATTAATAATATCCCACAGATTTCCGCTCTCCAGCTTCTACTTCTAACCAGCTCTGTTCCTCGACAGCATCAGCTTGAGCGCCCATGACGCCGCCGTTGAGAACAGTCGGTCGCGTCCTCGGCCGTGTCCTCGGCCGTGTGAGCACACCGCACTCGAGCGCCCCTGCGCGAGGCAACGCCTGCCCACGCGTACACTCGGACGAAGCTTGCCCGCCTACGAGCCAGCAATGGCATTCGACCTTTTCATCCGTGAACCCCAAGAGGTCTCGCATTTCAATGCCCTCGCTTCCGAGTGGTGGGATCCTCACGGCTCGTCCCGGCTTCTGCACCTGATGAACCCGGTGCGGCAGGACTTCATCAGGGGCTGCCTACAATCGCGACCCGAGACGACAGCTTCCAGGTTACAAGATTCGACCTTGACCTACCTCGATATCGGCTGCGGTGGTGGTATCTTTGCTGAAAGTGCTGCACGGCTGCCCACAACGAAACGAGTCACAGCGATTGACCCGACACCCTCCGTCCTGTCCGTTGCAAAGGCTCATGCAAAGAAGGATCCGTCGCTAAGTGGCAAGCTTTTCTACAGACAGAGCTCCATCGAGGAACTCGAGGTGCCGCGGGAGAACAAGGATCGCTACGACGTCGTCAGCTTATTTGAAGTTATTGAGCACGTCGACGAGCCAGGTCCCTTCCTGCAACGAGTCCGGCCGTTTGTCAAGCCCGGTGGGTGGCTGGTCATGAGCACGATTGCGAGAACGTGGATGAGCTGGCTCACGACAAATCTGCTGGCAGAGGATCTTTTGCGCATCGTTCCGCGCGGGACTCACGATTGGGACAAGTACATCAACGAGGAGGAGCTGCGGCGGTTCTTCATGGGCCAGGGTTGGGACAGTCCTAGAGTCATGGGCGTCATGTATGTTCCAGGACTGGGATGGAAGGAAGTGCGGGGGCGAGAAGGTTGGCAACTACTTTTTGCCGTGAGGAGGAGCACCGGCATGAAGTAAGCAGTTGGCATGAGAGGCAGTCATGGAATGACAGCGCGGACGATGTACCCGACGGGACGGGATAAATTGTATTTACTACGTTGACGCTGGGATGAGCGGCTTGTATAATCAAAAACTGTACATACACTATCAAGGTGATGAGTAAAGAGGAGAGGGTTGCGTAGCAAAGGATTCTTAATGGTCGGCGGCTGTGGCAAGACGCAAGACAAGAAAAATCTTCTCATGGGCTTTTGGTGGCAGAGTTGAGAAGTCGAGAGTCATGTCACATAATTATTGGCAGCCATGTCCTTTTCTTGGCGGCCTTTCTTGGCGGCATTAACCCAAACACCCCACAAGCGGACTGACTAAGCCTTTTTGTTGCACGGCCAAGCATTCCATGTGGCTGGCTGTGGAACAATTCGAAATGTCTTTCTTGGTCCTCCCCACCAAGGAACACCCCGGCTTGCCTCGCGCTTTCCTGTCGGACAGAACATCTGGTCTGGTCTGCAAAACATGAGGCGTCCCTTTTTCTTTTTTTGTCTTCTTGGCGCCGAGCAATTCTTTCGCCTTCTCTTGTTCTTCTCTTCTCTCCAGTCCCTTCCTTGAACCTTGGTCTCGTTCCCCGAGTCGCGTGTCACTCACTCTCCGAAGCGATATCCGCTTGTGACATGTTTTAAACAACCCGTCCAGCCAAAGGGCGCTCCGCCAGAACTGCCATCTCTCGTATTCCCCTCGGTTTCCCTCGGTTTCCCCTCGGTTTCCCTCAGTTTCCCTTGCTTTCGATGCTTGTTCGGCATGTCGCCTTGCTGGTGGCACTGGGCGCGCCATCGTGTCTGGCTCAATTCCCAGTGACGGACGCCGCGGCTCTGAACCTGACGGTGGTGCGCTCGCCAGCTGACGGCAACATCACCATCTCGTACAAGGAACCCCGTGGAGCCTGCAAAACAGCCTTTAGTCACCAGAAACAGTACACCGGATGGGTCAATATTCCTGGTGCCTATTCGACCAATTTGTTCTTCTGGTTTGTCGAAGCTCGTCAACGAACAGATGAGCTGACCCTATGGCTGAATGGAGGCCCTGGTTCGAGTTCCTTGTTGGGCTTCTTTAGTGGCAATGGTCCCTGTGAGGTCATTGAGCAGGGTATCGATCAATATGACACCGCTGCGAGGGAATGGGGATGGGATCGAGCCTCCAACATGCTATTCATAGATCAGGTTCGTGGGGATTCCTCGAAATGCATACATTTCATCTACGGCTAACCCATTGTCATCTCCATCGTCCTCACCAGCCCAATCAAGTGGGGTTTTCATATGATAAACCTACCAATGGAACCATAGTTTTCAACACTGGCGGCGATATACGCCAACCACCGTTGCAAGGAATTGGCTCTTCTACGTCCTGGGCATATCTCAATGGCACATTCAGCACCACAAATTCCAGCTCTATGGCCAACACCACAGACACGGCTGCCCTTGCTGTGTGGCATCTGATACAAGGCTTTCTCGACTTTTCCTCTGTATCAGAATGCTTCCAATACCTCGGTATCTGTCCACTTATTCTCAGAGAGCTATGGTGGGAGATACGGGCCGCTGTTCGCCGAAAAATGGGAGCAGCAGAATCAGAAACGAGTGACGGGAGAGCTGCGTGCAAACTCGACCGTGGAAGTTCGACTTGGCTCACTTGGTATCGTCAATGGATGCGTCGATCCGGAAATCCAGGTCCCGTACTATCCAATCTTCGCAAACAACAACACCTATGGGTTCAAGGCACTCTCCGATGTAGAAGCCATCCACTACTCTGCCAAGTTCGGTTCCCGGATGGCTGCAAAGCCAACGTTCAACAATGCGTAGCCGCAGCCTTGGCTTCGGATCCAAAGGGCGAGGGGGCAACGCCAACGTGAACTCAATATGCGCAGCCGCCAACGCCGCCTGCTTCGTCATCGAGGAGCGTTATTACTACAGTGGCCGCAGTCCTTTGACCTCGCCGCGCCGTATCGTGACCCTAACCCCGCTCTACGGTTTGTCTCCTACCTCAACCAGGGTCACATTCTCAAAGCCATCGGCTCTCCGATCAACTACACCATGATGAACCACCGTGTGTTCGACGTCTTCCAGGACACAGGCGACCAATCCCGCGGCGGCAACATCAAGCGGCTGGCAGATCTTCTGAATCGAGGCGTACGCATCGGCCTCATATACGGCGACAGAGACTACGTCTGCAACTGGTACGGCGGAGAGGCTGTGTCCCTGGCAATCGCCAACCAGACTAGTCCCGAATACGCAGTTAAATTTCCCGCTGCCGGGTACGCACCCATTATCGTCAACGACACATACGTCGGCGGGCTGGTACGCCAGTACGGTAACCTATCCTTCAGCCGCATCTACCAAGCCGGCCACTCGGTGGCGTGGTACCAACCCGAAACCGCGTTCCAAGTCTTCGCCCGCATCATGATGGGCACCTCGCTCTCCATGGGCGAGGCTATCAACCTATCCTTGTACAACACGACAGGCTCGTCTGCCGCCTCACACTCTGACAAGCTTCCCGCCATGCCCCCTGCAACATGCTACGTCTACATGTTCAACGAAACATGTGACGGTGACGCGCAGAGTCTTGCTTCAGCAGGGACAGGCATAGTTATCAACGGTGTCTTGTACAACAAGTCGGCTGACTGGCCCTTGGCAACGACGCAGCCTCTTTCCCCGACAAGCGGCAAAGCCACGTCTACGTTGGAGACACTCACGGGTGTCTTTATCGCGACAAAAACGCCGGATAGCAAGGCGTTTCTTGTACATATTCATATGAGCTGGATGCTCGTACTCTGCATACTCGGCATGCATCTGTCCGTAATAATTTTGTGAGCCGCACAACTAGCATCGATATTGGACAAAAAGAAATTCGCGTTGAAGTTTCAAAGGTTGAACAGGAAGAGTTATGAGAACAGCGGATGCAACTCTCACTTTGGTAATGAGTGTTTTCTTTTCTCAGCATTGGCAAAGGTGTAGTTTTGTGCATGCGCGGTAGGATTTGCACGTAATTACACCGATACTGCATTTTACCGGTGGCACAAGTCAGCGTCACCCTTGTATGACTAAGGACGTGCGTTGGTAGATTTGAGAAGAAGAACCAAGGTGATTTTTCTGTCGCACAGGTATTGTTGGGAGCTGTGCTACGGTGATGACCGAGAAGGGGAGGGGGAGGGGGCATTCTTGCCTTAATATCAACGTTTGGCAGGCGAGGGGAGCAAACGACCGTGTAAATAAAGTGAGTGTCCGCCGCGGTCCTGCAATGTAGGATATTTGATCACTTCATGGTCATACATGCGGGCTTGGTTTGGGAAAAACAGTCCGATACTGAAGTACTTTGTACATGGGTCTGTCCATGGAGTCGGGTATATTTTTGAGCTTCTTTGGGAAAATTTTTCCCATCCGCTACAAGGGTATCATGATGTCTCTTGCTTCGTATTCCCACCATGTGCGCGTCTCTCCTGCTCCAGCACGACTGACTCGTCGCCCATGTGAACGTCTTCCTCGTCATCGTCCATATGGTCAATAGCGCGCTGTGTCTGCTTGGAGCGCTGGACCCGTCGCAGCATGACTTCGTCGAGGTAAAAGTCTTGGCTGAACAGGGCTTTGGACATGGTCTGGAGGAACGGGGTCAGTAAAGGGGGGCTTGTATGTATGTAGAGGAAGAGCGAAGAGGAGACCATGGTGACGCAAGATGAGATTTACCTGACTACAGCCGGATTGTGGGCATTGAACGTTGCCTCGGGCAGGAGGTACTCCATGATGGCGGACTTTTCAAAGGTGTGCTTGCACTTGGCGTGCGTGTATGGCTCTTCCATTTGGCGCAGTGTCAGCGGGCAGTTGAGACTGATGACTTCTCGCGCAACGGCTATGTCGTCGTTGTCTTCATCATCGTCGTCGTCGTCGTTGGCGGCGGCAGCGGCGGCGTCTGTTGTGCCTCGGTGAGCACTACTCGCGCCTGGTCGGGACATGACGGGACGTCCGTCGGCACGGAACCAGCGCGAGGCATCGGCCAGTGGAGGTCCATTCTCGCCGGCCGCAGCGTCGTGCCATATCTTCTTGAAGGCGGCGTAGTCATTGTTGAGCGCATATCGTTGATGAGGCGTGAGTGCTTCGTATTCGGCCTGCTTCTGGGCTCGAGCGGCAAGATATGTGTCCCGGGTACTGGGCACAGGCACGGGTGCTTCTTCTTCTTCTTCTTCTTCTTCTTTGTCCACAGCTGGTAACGACTCCCCTGCTGCTGCTTGGTCTCTGGCGCGCCGTCGCGGTTCCCCTGTGCTTGGAAGGTTCGCCGTGCTTGCTGTGGCGGCATCGGTGTACAAGTCCCCGAGGACGTCGGTTTGATCTTGCAGCTCGACTTGATGGTCAATGACGTCGCGTAGTGACTCTTCGGATTCGTTTGTCAATTCATCCACGTCCTTTTCTAGTTCGGCGAGATGGGCTTCTAGTCGCTCTTCCTCGGCTGTCTTATCCGTTCCTTTTTCTCGCCGTCGCTCACGAAGACTGCGTAATCGGTCGTGCTGGGCTCCAAGTCTTTCGTGAAGGTCTCCTACGCAGAGGCCGAGCTGTCGGGTTGCATCCTTCAGCTGCTTCTCATATGGCTGCGTGCCGCGGTTGTGGGAAAGTTCACCGAGTGCTCGGCGGCCAGCATCGTTAAGGGACATGACGGCGGCTGGTACTCGGGGAGGGTTGCGGATGAGGCAGGTTGACCCGTGGCCGGAGAGGAACCTGCGGCAGAGGGGCGGCCACGGTTGAGGAGGTGGCGTGACATGATGTTGCCTTGTTTCGCCGGTGCTTTGCTTGGGTCTGGGCAGCAAGGATTGTCGTCGTGATGGCGATGGCGATGGCGGACAGACGCGACGAGACGCGGTGTTAATTCGTCAAATTGTCAGATTGTCGAGCCTCGCTCAAGGTGGTTGTTGGTTGGCTGAATCCCCACCAAGTGGGCGGCAGCTACGGGCCACGGCTTATCTATCTGCACGTGGCGCCATGCGCGCCATGTCCGTTTCTGGTCATGACTTTTGCTTTCGATCGAATTTTGTTACCATGGACTTCATCCATCAGGCATCGGATTCGGGAATCGGTGGCGGCATGCTTGCTTGCCCATGGGCCATGTGCCCATAACCAGAGACATGACGCGATTTCAATCACGATCCATCATGTTCAGTGTCAGATTCGATGATGAATGATGTTATCCAGCAAAGAGGGAAATCGGCCTCGACACTGCCCGCGGCCTGATCCATTCCGGACATGGAGCGCGACGAAATCATCGATGACTTGGACATGGGAATCTGGGCATCGAGTGCCTCCCCGTCACCATCGTAAAAACAGAAGATGCTGCGAATGCACCGTGGAATGACCCAGGCGCTCCAGCCGACAAAAAGACTTGCTCTCGATTGAAACATGGTACGGGCGCTGCAGACGTGCCTCTGGTGGCACAATGTAATGTTTGTCGACGCTCAAGCAATACGCGAGATCGTCATGGGAGCTGCTGCTCATCGATCGCGCATCGGAGACCAGGCTCGGCGCCATCGGTCCAATCCGGTCGGTTTGCCCGTGTCGGTGATCCACTCTGGCTGCTCAAAAGCAGACGGGTGGCAGACGGGTGGCAGACAGATGGCAGGCAGGGGACACACTCACACCACACCGTCGATCAAACCTCGATCTCCAGGATTGCCTGTTGGAAATGGCGATCTTGATCGAGGTCAGGAGGTGCGACGGCCCTTCAGCAAGCTGTCTGATGCCTTCTACAACTAATAATCCATCATGCTATGCTACCATCGGCCGGCTGCTTTCTTCCCACATGTCCCATTCTTGTTTTTCACTTTGTCTACAACCAAGCCTCCCGTGCCTGTTTGGTGGATCCACGATCGGAAAGATGGCATTGCCCGTTTCCTGCTCTCATATCTTATTAGGCACAATCCGCCCCTGCTGTGTCTTGATCGCTGCCCAAGAGACACACTCGTCGTCGCCTTACTTATGATCCTTGTTGGCGGTTTCTCCTCCACCTGTTCCTCGTCGTTTCTTTCGAAACTCTCTGCAACATTTCTCTCACAAACCGCACGCAAAATGACATCCAATGTCGAGGTTGCTATGAATCCATGGGAACTACAGGCTCTCAATGTAAGTACCCTCAACCTCGTGGCTTATTCATCGACTTTGCGGTTGTTCAAGTTCTCACATCTGGCGGAAACTAACAATGTCATGTCTCTCAATAGTATCAATTTCCCGACGATCCACTGTCAGCTGTTGTTGACCTCAAGCAGGCCAGCGTCCCAAAGAGGAGCAAATGGCGAGTTATGGCAGACCCTGTCTTCTATCCAGGGCTGTACTCAAACAGCGGCTACGACTTGATGACTATTCTGGTCAGCAAACCCGTTTCCTGTCTAATGCTATGGGATTTTACCATGTCTTTTTCTTGAATTCGTAACTGACCAGTTTCCCAGTTTCGTCTTATGGGTCGACCAAATCCACAAATCGAGCTTGGCCCCGTTGATTGCTCTGTTGCTCTCGTGTTGTGTGATCTCGAATTGCCCGATGAGCCTATTGTCTACGCAGCCGATGCCTTCTGTGACCTCACTGGCTATTCAAAATCAGAAATCCTGGGTCGAAACTGCCGCTTCCTTCAGTCACCCAATCGCAGCCCAAAAGCAAAGTCAAGTACTGCAGCAAAGTCGCACGGCAAGACAACTGGCTCACGAATGCGGCATGCCATCAATGACAGGAACGAAATTCAACTGAATGTTGTCAACTACCGAAAAACGGCCAGAAATTCAACAACCTCCTCACTATCATACCCTTGACCTTGGACGACTCTGGCTACCAATACGCTGTTGGCTTTGCTGTTGAAGTCTCATAAAGGAAATTCCGTCGTGAACTTTTGATGTTCATTGCATATTACACACGACGTTCATCTCATTTCGCCTAATGATTTTCACGTACTCCGTTCACAATACCCATACGCACAAAAGGTTTTAGACTATACCCTGCATTGGCGTCGTATGTGCTTTCATGCACAAATAATTTCGGGAGTTCTTTTTCTCTTCTTTTTCTCCTCTGTTCTTGCTACTGCGTCCTCATGATCATGACACAAATGAGGCAACAGGGGCTCTTTCGAGTCTTGGTTCATAAGTATCAGCTTAACGGAGTTTCCATGCGAAATCCGTCACCAACAGGCTTATACAAAACATTGGCTCCATTTTATGAGATTTTTTTGCCGCGGTTAGCGTTCTTACACGTTCATCAAAGGTTCGGAGTTCACTTCAGGTTTATTTTGGGAGGCAAAATCAAAAGATCTAGGTGAACGTACTCCGCGACTCTGTTAGTCTGTACGAGAACCACACGTTCTGACGATTCGTCATGTTCGCATCAGAGTGTAGTTTCTACCCTTGAGTCAATACTGTCTCTCCACGTGGTGAATTTGAATTCGGCCTCGTGAGAATATACACAAACAAGATGAAAATTACATAAGCCTCTTGATAAGCACATAGAATTCACCTCTGAAGACGGGCCGATCGTCTCCTACCAGATGACAAGTCTACATCTGGCTGAAGATCTGGTTTATTGTACTCCTCCTCCCTCACCTTAATCATGCGTTTCTTTTTAGTAGGCGGCTGGTCAAGGTCAGCAGCCACTTTCGCTTCTATCTTTTGTTTGCGCGATTTCTTCACTGTCGCTCCCTCCTTTCCCTTCTCTTCTTCGACCTTGACAGGCTCCGCTTTCGCGCCAGGTACAACTTGCCCAGTCTTCTTCTGTACGCCTGGAGCGAAGCAACTTGTTCGGCCGCCCACGGTAATAAATGACAGCTTCACTCCGTTGGGAAGTTTAGTCGCAGCGCCCTTGTCGCCTTTTCCCCAGCGGTAATTGAATAACCAGTGCTCCGGGAACTCATCCGAGTCGCCTAATTTGTCCACCGCTGTTTGACAAACATATCGAATGGCTTCGTACAACTTCTTGATCTCCGCATCGCTGAAGCTGTCACTGTACTGCTCCGGATGGAGTTTCGCCTGATACAGAGTCTCGTCGGCGACCCAGTTTCCTATGCCGCTAATCATAACTTGGTCAAGGAGGAGCGCCTTGACGGGGACGTGGCGGTTTTTCATCTTGCCGCGGAGGTAGTCCTCGGTGAATCTATCCGTATCGATGACGGGGTCTGGCCCATTCTCCATGAGAGGCGAGTATTTTCGAATGTCGACGCCAGAACAATCGACGAGTCGAACTCGACCGAAGCGCCGAGCGTCTGTGAAGGCGACTTCTACGGGGCTTTGCCGTCCGTCGTGAGTCGGAATTTCCAGAATTTAGGAGGCCATTGAGCGAGGTCACTCTCTTTGAGCTTTTTGTAGTAGTTTGTGTATGCTGTCTTCTCGCCCTTGATGTGTACCCATCCTGCTATAGTCAGTACGGGCGGTTGTGGGCCGATCTGAATGCAGCGAACACACACACCTGTCATTCCAAAATGCATGACCAGGTGTGGAGGTTTGTCTAATGTTATCCTGCGTACGATGAGCGCACCGTTATATGTTTCAAGGGGTTTGGGGCCTTACCAGAAATACTTTCCTTGACTGCCTGCCGAGACTACCTGTTTGGTGGCGGTTGTAAGTACGCTTATCAAGCTACATACGAAATAACACAGTGGCAAATTAAAAAGATGAGAATTCTCCACCAAGGGCATTATTACATCATACTTTTTCCCTTCAAGGCAGCTTCAACAGCCGCACCTGTGGTTCCCACCTTGCCAAAGACATTGCCATCGTCTATGGCAGATGCGTCCTTGATCTTCTTGCCAACCAAGTGGAGGCGGAGAAAGTGAACGATACGAGCGACTTGTATTGACCGTCAGTAATAGTTCGCCATTATGAGTGCAGGTTTATCCGCACCTTCTGCTATCTCGGGCATCTTCGTTTTCATGCGACAAGTGAAGTGAGTGTGAGTGAATCTCACGTGCTGCCACGCTTCTCACACGAAACCCCGTGACCTGCTTACGTGACCCGGGGCTCTCGACTCCACCCCTTCTCCACAACGAAAGACAATTTTGTTCGCGCCAGCAATTTTCTCTTCCACCTTCTTCTTGCTCCTTTACACACACGAACATCCCGAGCAGATTGTAAGTTTCGAATGCAATTGAGCTTTGCATCCCCTTTCCATCCTCGCCTCCTGATGACACAATCAAACCGCAAACTAGAGTCTTTGACCTCTTTTGGAATGAAAACTCTGTTTTTTTACACGTCAGTCTGAAAAGAAGCTCTCTTCTGACTATCAAAAATCAAGTATTGCAACTGTACCTAGCGGAGCTGGTCGTGCTAACCTTCGAATCTTCAGGGTCTGAAGTTCAAGTGAACAAACGAATGGATGCCTGTAGCTGCGTTCCTGTCTCGAGCTCGCAATTAAATGGTATGTGACACAGTCCTCTGCAAACACACATCGCCCCCGCCTGGTTCCTGATGATCATTTTCGTATCAATATACGCTGGAAATTACCGGCTGAGATTTTTTCTTTGACGATATTTAATGGCTATTTCTGATTGTACCACGTCTTCACTCTTCATTGATGGTTGCTTTGGTTGAAGGCGCTTATGCTAACATCCATCAAGATTTTTAGACAAGGTATGCATGAACGACTGCACTCGTCCTGCACCAAACTTTTATGATGAAGCGGCACTGGGCTCCGAAGAAAAAGAAACCATGAGCAAGAAAAGCCACTTTGCGGCAGGCCTAGAAAACCTCGCCCACTGATCCGGCATCATCATCACTTGTCATTGCAAAGGCTGTACATGCAGATGAACTGACATCTGTCCAATAATAGTGTCTGGAATTGATATGTTACGACGTAGTGGTGCTGCATGCATCACAGTTTGTCAATAGTAAGCCATCCCCTTCACACACCTCCATCCCTCCTGCCTTCCTGATGATACAGATGACGAGTCTTATCCGAGTTTTCGATGCAGACATTTAATCTTTTTATACCATTCATGCTTCACTGAACAAGAATACATACACTTTTCACGTTGATACGAACTACTCGATCTGTTCCGGGCTGACAAGTAACAGATTTCCTACTGGTTAGTTCTTCCATCGCCATGTGCGGCCAAGCCTCAGCCTGATGAACGCGAATGAAAATGACAAGCATATGTCTGAGCTTCGGCGGCGACGACAAATCATCCGCATTTTTTCTGACTGTTACGGCGTTGCCATATTTTGGTGCCATATTTTTGCGGGGCATTTTGCTGACTTTTCCAAAGACAATGGCAGAGCCACCCTTGTAATGAGCCCTTTATGTAAGTTGTCTGAGCTTTGTTCTTCTCTATCACCGCCTCACTATTCATATGATGTTACAAATATCACGACGGTCAACTTAGCCATATGCATTGATGACAACGCCTGTGACAAGGCACCTTCTCCTGACACTTTTCACCTTCAACACTAATTTTTGTTGCTATTTAAACTTTGTGTCCCTGTACTAACTTGGAAAGGAATGATGTGACAGTAAAACATTTGCGTGGTGTTGCGGTGTACGGCGACGACGGTGTGTTTTTATTGCAAGCGAGCGAGCGACGGCCATGTGGCCAGTGTCTATCTAGTCCAGGCTACTACAAAATGAGTCAGACAAAACTTGGAACGGCATTAATTTAAAAGCGAGCGTGTTCTTACTTTATGTATCTCCCGTGTGCATTGCCCGGCCCGATTCCCTAGAACTCCCACCTCCCATTCCTTACATGGAGTCCTCATGCCTGCAACTTTATCCTGAATGCATCCAATGTCACAACAGCTGTAGTATACTCAAGAGGCGGAATAAATAGAACAGCCAGCATCGTCAGATTGCAGGTTGTGTCTTCACTTGGTCCATTGGATTTGAGGATTCTGTGCGGCGGCACCTGAGACAGACATCAAGCGGCCTGATCTGATGACGCAGGTCGATGCTGAATTCTGGAGGCAGGGCTGCCAGGATCCTCTCTCTATTCGGGTCCAGAAGCAGAAGCAGAAGCTGAAGCTGAAGCTGAATCTCACCACCTGCTCCCTTCCCTGGCCCTGTGTATGCACTGAGCGGGATGAACCGCCCGCGTCTAGTCCGCCTTCCTCGGCGCCACGACATGTTATCTATTTCCGTCGCCCTCCCATCAGGTCCTTCTTCCTTGCATCATTCTCTGGAGGGGTTGGAAGGGCGACGACCGTCCAGAACGTAGATCGGAGAAAAAGACGTGTTTAAGCAGCCATTATGTGTCCAAGTGCGATTATTTTGTGCAAGAAAGACGGAGGTGGTGTAAGCCTTTGATGCACGTCAAGAGTTTGTGATACAGAACAGTTATGCACGTGATATAACGGGTTTGAAACGCCATGTATAATTTTAGCAAAAAAGGCTATTCCAGTGTAAGCCCAAACATTAGCAATATGACAATTTCGACAGTGATGTGGCCCGCCTGCTATTTGCTGTCATTTTTCTCCCACCTCTGCATATTCATTCATCCATCCTTTCATCACTCTCTCTGCCTAGTGCCCGCCTCAACTATACCGGCGCAAGCTTCTTCTCGCTCGTCACGGGAGCCGCGGCGGCTTCACCGCCAATCACGCCAGCCTCTTGGGCTGGATGGATGCCCACCACCGTCGTCTTCCCCGCGGGAGATGGCGTGGGAGGGCTCACGTGGAGCTTGTCATCCTTCTCGGTGCCCTCAGCCACCAAGGGAGATGATGCCCCGGGCGATTCACCAGCCGGCGAGTTTGGCTCGGCTGGGCCGACGGCGCCGCAGACTTGCTGGATGACTTGGAACCATTTCTGGGCATCGGCAGGGTGTGTGCCTTGAAGGAGAGCTCGGTGCTGCCAGTGAGCTTGGAGCTCACGGTACCACTCTTATCTTTGCCCTTCACATGGAACTTCTCGGTGTTGGTTGCGCCAATGATGGCGTCGGGAAGGTACATGGAGAGCTCAGGCTTGGGATTGTGGCGAACATCATCAGTGTCTTTGAACTCGTGCAGCCACTTGGACGGGGTGACCACGTAATAGCCCGACGAGTAGCCCCACGACAGCTTGTTTCGCGATTTGCGCTCCAGGGAGCCTTCGATCAGGGGCTTGGTGGCAACATGGTCCATGTTAGGGAACTGAACCGACTCAATAGAGCGAGGCGGGTCATTGGGGTTGGCCAGGCGGTCCGCGCTGCGCTGCGTGAAGTTTTGCCACTCAAAGTTCATGGGAACGCACTGAAGCGTACCCAGCATGTCCTGGTACAGGGCGCGTGTCTTCTCGGCCTGGCCACCAGCGAGCTGGACAAAAGCCTCGACTGCCTGCTGGAAAACTTCGATGACATGGGCCTCGAAAGTCTGGAAGTTGTTCTGAACGGCAACGAGGTCGTTGTGGTGGTTGTTCTCGGCGAGAACCTGATTGCTCAAGCGGTGCAAGACGCCTCTGTGGACAACATAAGGGTCGTCGCCAGCGTTTAGTTTTCCGCCGGCAGAATCATAAGACGCAGTCTGTTGGCCGAGAAGCTCAATCTGCTTCTGCGTCGTGTTGCGTAGTTTCTCGACTTCTTTGGCACTGGTTTGAGCGCCGCTCTGCAGTTCCTTGGATTTGTGCTTGATCTCCTTGTGAAGACGTTCGAGAATGGGCAAGACCGAGCCTTTGAGGCTTTTCTCAGTCTCGAGATTAGTGTTGATTTGAGCCTGGGTGTTGGAGCGCATGTTCTCGAAGAATCCAGCAATGCCCCCAAGGGTCTGGTCGAAGTGATGGCCCTCGCGAAGCGGGTTGGAAATGGTCTGTCGTTGAACAATCAGCGACTTGTTCGCCGCGCCAGTATATCACGGGAGAGTCAGGACTCAGCATGCCATCCATACCTTCAAAACCTTCTCATACTCCTTGGCGTGACGGCCGTGAATTTTCTCCACGGCAGTGATGTAATCCTCGAGATAGCCACAAGCATGCTTCCATGCCTGGAGACGCTCAGCGAGCAGTCCAGCGGTCTAGCAAAGTAAAGTTAGTCGGGTCCTCTTTGCTTGTGAAGTACCTCTTATTGCACTCACAGTATTGGGGTCGAAGTCGGGGACCGCATCGGCAGCATGCGGGCTCGAGCCCGTAGCATCGTGCGAGGACAGCTTCGTCGTAGCTGGAGAAATTGAGTCGCCATTGTTACGCAACGAGATCTAGTGCAATCCGAAATGGATACGGACTACTATATCGAGCCGCTGGGAGGAGGGGGAGGGGAGGGGAGAAGGCTGGGAGCTGGGAGCTGGGAGCTGGGAGCTTTAGGCTTCGTCGGGTGGAGTCAATTATTTATTACCTAGTCCAGACTCGGACAGGGGTCAGCGGTGAAACTTGTTGGCATGATATGCAAGGTCGATTTCCGAATCTTGTGACGTACACGTAGTAGAGGCCTCAGAACCCTCACAAAAAAAAAAATCAAGGGATTGGTTGGTGCGGGGACAGGAAAAAAACTGAAGCAAGGGAAGGGCCGCACGAGCGAGATGAGCTACTTACGATTAGTGTGTAAATGTGTAGTCCGTGAATAGCGCGTTATCCGTCAATGTCGTGGCTACCAGTTAATGCATAAAGCGAAAAGCGAAAAGCGAAAAGTGAAAAGACAACTGAGTTGATAAACACGCCCAAAGCAACATGTCGAAGATGGAGGAGATGAAGTATTTGTACGGAGTAGTCCAAGCTACCATAGCAGCAGAGCCAGGATGCTGATGCAGGTGGTGACGTCAATGGCACCTTGAGCTGGCAGGCTTCCCTCATCTCGAGCAGAAACCACCACAGAAACCACCACAGAAACCACCACAGAAACCACCCCAGAACCCCCTGCCCTGTTTCATCGGGGGCATGCATGCTAAAATAATGCGATCCATAGTTCGAAGTCCGTACATTAGACCCGCCGAGGTCATGGCCCGCAATCTTTCGGGCTCAACTTCGAAAGTCAACATGAGCCGTGTGCCATGCGCACTACGTTAGTTCGTGGCATTAATACTTGTTCGTCAGTGGGCCCTTTAACAAAGTGATGACGAGTGGAGGGAGACCTTGATTCCTTTGACTGTCAAACGGTCGACGGGACCTCGACTTGCCGGCATCATCAGATCGCGCCCGCGCCCCACCACCACGATGGAGACACAAAATGCTCGTCCTTATTTTGTGGCGCACGCGGCACAGTCCCTCTTGGTGTTACACTACAGTATCGAAACCAACTGGGTCGATAACTCTTCACGAAAACAAAAGTTGAGACGTGTGCAGATGGTCTGGTTCTTCCGTGCAATCGTATTGATTGACTGTAATTTGGAACCGAGTATAGTGGTTCTGAGACAATTGCCCCCGCGACAGGAGAAAAAAACGCTCCCAAGGAAAATGCAACCCGCCTTTGCTCGTGACCCGCGCGTCAAATTAGACGAGCCTCTGTCCCCTCCAACGCCATGTGAGTTTGATGATGCCGCTAGTGAATTGCATTAATTTGCCTATCCAAGAGAGAATGGCATTCGTAAACAGAGAAAACAAAAGAAAATACAAAGTCCGATCGCCCTTCTCGGACGCAAAGATTATGTCCGGCGGTGGAAAAAGACAACCAACCTATCTGCTTTCCGAGCTGACCGCCTCCAAGACAACGTTTGGTAGCGCGCTGGTCACATTGCTGCGATGTTCGCCAATTCGATCCTCGCTTATGGACGTTAGGGGCTCAACATTGTGATCCGTCGCCGGTGGAGTGCGTGGTGCGTGAAGGGCAGTCTGGTAGTCCGGAACCAGTCCTGCAGTGGGCTGCGCCCGAGACCGCGCCGGTGTGCGGACTGCCGTGGCATAGCTGGGAACACGGTTCAATTCGGCAAACTCGGCCGGATCGAGGTCTACATGCTCCGTCGAGTTTCTTCCCGAGTGGTCTTCCTCGCTGTTACTTCTTGTCAAGCCTGTCGAGGCCGGCTCGGACCGTGGTCCGGATCCATGCGGGCCCCATGTCGGCGATACCCTGCCAGACGGAGGATGCGAGAGCATCGACGTGTATGATCGATTCCTGTGTGAGGGATCAAGCGACACATCCGCCAACCGAGACGATAAAGCCGCTGGCGCAATCGGAGCTGCATGGCCGAGCGAAGCCAGGTTCTCGGCCGATCCACTCCTCGACTGAGCATAGAACGGGCTGCTAACACCAGATTGAAAGGCCGGTGTTTGGAATCCTGAGATATCCACGTCTTCATAGAGCTGGTCCAGGACGTGTTCGCCGTAGCCCGGTGGTGCAATCGCCGCGGTTTCGCTCGTTGCAACAGCGCCGCCTTGAGACTGATTGACGAGGTTGCCTTGTTCGTCAAACGGGATATTCGGTGAAATGAATATTGACACTGGCAAGGTCGCACGAAGCTGCATAATTCTGTTAGCGACAACAACAGCAACAACAACAACTTTTCCCCACGTTGGTTGACGAGCACACCTCTGAGATGTGGCCATCGGGATTTTTCAGGGCCACGGTCAGCTTAATCTTGTGGCGAACCTTGATGCCATGGTGATTCAAGTCCTGGATGCATTGACGCAGTCGTTTGGGAAGGGCAGCGGTTTGACTAGTGTCCAGCCCTCCTGACCGGTATCTTCTATCATGTCCTGCCAATGCTCCTCCCGGTTCACTTGAAAACGCCAGGTAGCGACCTCGCGTTCTGTGCGGTATTCTCGCATGCTGAGGCCCGCTGCGCCCTGAATCCAGCAGTCACGGATCTCAATCATTTTGGCTGTGATATCGCCGACTTCGAGTCCCTTCAGAAGCGGGGTGAATCGCATTTCCATGTTGATGGTGCCACCGAAAACGACAGCCTTCTGAGGTATTATGATGGAGTAATCGACCTTGTTGGGCCATATATTCTCCACGCTCATAGCGTGCAAGAACTCCAAAGCGCCGGGATCCAGGGTGCGGATGATACGGAGGTGTCTGTATGCATGCAGGTCATAGGCAAGCTTGCCACGGCCAACCGTGGCCTTGAGGCGGTACGTTATTGAAGCTTCCGGGATTCCCTCGACACTCTCGGCCGTATCTCCCGGCAACATAAACTCGAAGGGATATTCGTAGTTGCCTGCAGGTAAAGTCATGCTCTTGCCGTGTGGAGCACCGATGAACGGCTTCCACCGGTGGTCGAGTATTGTCGTAGCTTTGTCGACTTTTTGCCCCGAAACGCCGGGCGCGGTCGATCTATAGTCAGTCCATCTGTGTAGGGAATCCAAGGTTAGACCTTGGAATTGTGGTACAACAGCGAGGATTTTCGAAAACAGAATGAAAGAAGCATACGATAAGCTCAATGTGCCCACGAGGCGTAAATGAATGTCCTCGATGCGCAAAGGGGACGAGAGACAGAGAACGACGACCCCTTGAGGAGTTGACCCGAAGACTCATGGTCGTTTCCTCGAAAGACGATGAAGTCTTGGTCCAGCCTGGACACGCGGCACAGTAATTAGTTAGCACAGGGTTGAGAGGGAGGGAGAGAGAGGGACGGCGCAATGTGGCGGCACGGGACTGCCACCTTCGCTTGGCAACAAAACGTGTGGAAACGTACCGAATATCAAACAGGCTATAACTGTTGCGACCCGTCACCGACGAGAACGGCTTGAAGGATGGCATGGTCTGTAAGCCCAATTCGGCTGCGCGAGCGATGACAATTGAAGGCGACGACGGGTCGCAAAAGGGGGACTTTTGCAACACTTGGGAGGTGGGAAGAAGAAAACACCAATGTCTGGCTCGAAAAGGTGATATGGGCGAGGGGGTAGTCCGTAGATGGACAGATAACTTGGTAAGAAGAGAGAAAGGAGTTTGCAACAGCAGAGAGGATCAGAGAGGATCAGAGAGTCCAGAAAAGAGTGACGGGCGGCAGATTTGGTGGAGCCCGTGGCCCGTAGCATCAATTACTCGAGGAAGTTGACTTGTTGACGGTTTCGACGCCAAAAGCACATGCCAATCTCGCCAGCCGTTTGCTCTGCCTCTGCCTCTGCAAGTGATTATGTCGTCCGTCTTTGGTGGTGGCTTGCAGGTTGCGCGTGGGCTCGGTTGGTGCTACAATTCGACAAACTCGACGCTCGACGCTCGGCCACGCTGGCCAACCACCCTGTCTACGGAGTTAGCTGCAGACAAGCAAGCCACAAATTCTCTGATACAGATAGATGCACCTTGTTTCAGACCCTGCCTTTCACTCGTCTGTGTCCTTGTCGATTGCGCCAGGGAGACTTTCTGCCCGCCTCGATCGCCTCGATCGCCTCGACGGAAGCCCGTCTACGTAGTCCGGTCGGTCCGCCGATAACGTATGGTTGTAGTGGTGGGGCCAAATCCGTTTGACAACTTGATTCATCAGCCTTGACTTAGCGGCAAGCAAGTTCCTGATGAAACCTGACGCGTCCGCGCAACGCCTCAGTCGATAATTCGCGCGCGCGACCCCGCCAAGGGAGGGGCGATAAAGGCAAAAAGGCCGGATGACGGCTATTTCCTTGTTGGAGAGTTTCTAGTTTTGGAACTGCCGCCGCAGGAAATGATGCGCTCTGCACAACGGCACCATGCACAACGGCACCATGCACAACGGCACCATGCACAACGGCACCATGCACACGAACGTCCGCACAGTAATCCGTAATCCGTAATCCGTACGTGCCCACAAATGCACAAATGTGAGTTGAGGCCCCAGCTGGATGAGGAAGCAACAACTCTCTCTGGACTTTTTCTTCGATGGTGGTCGTGAGATGTACCGAGTAACGTATAAGTGTATTCACCGACGACGAAGAGTCTTCTGCCGGACGGCAACCGTAGAATGGACCAGCCACGTAAGTTGATGCGGGACGGGTTGATTTGTGATTGCACGACAAACCGTTGGTGAGGAACTGCGAAAGTATGGATGTTGCGCTGCGATGACTTGTCCAAAGACACAATGTCAGACTCGGGGCTGCGAGAAAGGACTTCCGCTGTTATTAAATTGTTTCCTCCGTCCCAAACAAATCCCGAGCAAACAACTTGCCGATGGCCATGTGCGCAGCATTTGCCTTGCTGGGCCGGCGGAATTGACGAGCTCCGACTTGTCGGCATGGCCCGCTACGGACTACCTATGTGGGTGAGTACTGGGTGTGCGTGCAGTGTGGTGTGGCCGTGGTGTGGCCGTGGTGTGGCCGTGGTGTGGCCGTGGTGTGGCGGCCATGTGTGTGCCTCTGAACCCCGAAAGAGGCCAGGCGGCGCTGGAGCAAAGCAACCAACCATATCATCTGGCACGCACGCACACGGACGAGGCAGGCAGTCCAGTCAGTCAGTCCACGTCCGCGTTGCGCCATTATCAATAATGTTAATAAGCTCCGCTCCGACAAAGATAGACAGGGATCACGATACGATCTACCCAGATGATTTTCGGAATCACCCAAGACCCACTGTACATGCTCCGTAGTCCGTACAATGTCAGGTGCTTTTTCCGCTATCCTGCCTGCACGCCCACTTACTTATCAGAGCAAGATGAAAAAGGAAACAAGAAAAAGTTCCGTAAAATTGAAACGGGCCCAGATAAACAAGAATGAAGTCGTCGACTTACTATGAATATGAGAGAATTTGTTGCGCATCCATTCGTCCTCTGTCTCGGTGAAGAAGAAACATGAACGTCAAGCACATGCATGCAGGTGTAGGTTCGAATCCTCGGCAAGTCAAGCCCGGCTCGGGCCCATAGCCAAAGCAGTAATCCGTAGGTCATTTCTCGCTTTCATTTCCTAGCCAATCTGACGAATCCTGCTGTCTGTCGTAACAAAGACATTTTCAAAAAGAAGGAAGGGTGAAAACAGTCTTCATCTACAAATGTCGGGCCCGTCCCACGGCTCCTTCATCAGGAAGAGGCTGAGATCCCAACCTTGCGCCGGGATAATATCTTAGTATCCATATCTGTCCAACTTTTCAAAACAACAACCCTTTACCAGCGCCCGACTGCCGGCCCCCCATCGGCCTACTCCCTTCTTCCCCATCCAACATGGGAAACTCCCACGGAATTATACCATTTTTCCGACCCGACTTGTTCCTTCACTCAACAAACCCATGCTCGTATGGACTCAGCCTGCAGCCAACGCGTGGGTCCGTGGTATCATTTCTTCTACATGTACTCCGTAATCCGTACGGAGTAGGTGTCATTCAAGTCTCAACATCTGATCTCAGGGGTCCTAGAGACCTGTTGCCGCGTGCGCGCAAGGTAGGTGGACTGAGGGTTCGAAATGTCCGGATATCGGAGACGTTTGGACGATCTCGGCGATGAGCCATGTTTGACATGGTCCCCTGTCATTCTCTTATTCATTGTCTCACACTTACATGTACCTAGAAAAGTGACGGGCACCAAACTGTAGATGTGTGCGCGTCGTCATCTTTTTCGAAGCACATGTCAAATGTTTCGCGGCCTGGCCTTCTTTGCTGTCTCGGTTTCTTCGGAAGCGTACCTGCGGCCTCTCTGTAGGTGCGGAGAGACGCGTAATTAGGATGCGCGACCACTCCGTTTGCCAGTGCTGTCCGTCAGATGTGATGACACATGTCAAGAAGCCTGCCTCGATATGATATCAACAACCAACGCTTGATTAACCGATAATAAGACCCGCACGGCCGGGAAAGATGGACGAGACCCCGTCATAATACATGCCAGCCTCAGGATAGCTGCTAGCTTGAAGGCTAAACAATATCCAAAATAAATGGCTTTGATTGCAGTCGCAAGTCACTTGACACCGCCACTCCATCAGATAGATGTGCCAGGTCGGTTCCAGGTTCTCACATGGCCTACATGACTTGTCAGCCTTTCTCTTGCCCTCAAATATGTCACCTAAGAGTATGGACGAACCGTCTTTGCAACTTGTGATGATGGCTTCTTCCGTGAAGTCTAACCAACATACTGGATGAGTGTCGATCACTGTGGTCTATTTGTACTGATATCAGAAACATGTGCACACTGGACATTGATTTATTTGTAACACTGACCAGAACGGGCGGCAGAATCGGAATTCTAGACCGTGGCTCCACGGCATGAGAGACACCATCGCCGTCATCTTCGCCGTCGAGGCCAGAGTTTGATCTCATCCAATTGCCGAGAGGACTGGCCGCCTCACTCCGGGAGATGCCCCGGATGGGCCAGAGACGGAACCTCCTGCCTCGCCGAGTTCTATCTTCGTCATCAGTCTCACATTTCCTCTTTTTCTCAAGGAGTGACAAAGCCAAGACGCGTACGCGTGTCCATGTGCAGTGGGTACAGTTGTATCTTACCTTTGGTCGGTGAAGCATTCCCACATTGAAGTCCCAAAGACACAAACGACCATCTTCACCAACACTGCCGAATCGATAAGTGCGCTCGTCGCACCTCCAGAGGTCAAATGCGAGAGAGGAGACCCATGATTGGTGTCCTTGACATCGCGCCACCAGTGCAGAGTCGGCGGCGGACCAGATGGAAATCAAGTCGTCTTGTCCACCGGTCAAGACGTACTTGCCATCTGGCGTCCAGCATACGCAGGTCAATCCCCGTAGTATGAGAAGAACAAGTCCAAAAGTCTACTGAATGCATGAGTAAAGATTCTTTTTTTCCATGACGCCCCCGCCCCAGCAAAGACAAACTTACTCTTCCCTGAGATAGTCTATCAATCTCAGAGTTCCGTCCTCGGATACCACAGCCAGGTGGCGGTTGTCTGGAGAAAAATCCAAGGCATTGATTCGCTGGTTGGAAATCTTCCATGCCGCTACTGGGTTCGTCTTCTGGTTCTGCGAGTGCACCGACTTGTTGATGTGCATCTTGGTGCCGGGTTTGACGCCGTTCTGACCATCTCCTGACTCGCTCCCGTTGCCGCTTTGTTCTTCCTCTTCGGGGATGAATTGCCCGTCGTCCTTTTCTTTATCGTAAACTACCAAGGAGCCGTCCATATGCGCAGCCAGGAACAGATTTTCCGAACCTGGAATCCATTTGATATGAGAGACAGGGGTGTTATTGATGACTCCTATTAGAAATGTCAGATTTGATCCGGGCATCTCGATAGCGCCAGATTCCACGTACATTCTTGTTCATACGCGTATACCTCTGCGAGATTGGTTCCCACCAGATGATCTCGCCCGTTGAAAATCCCATAATGACGTCGATGTGGGATGCGCCTTTCGTAACCATGTTGACGTCATGGCATAAGCAATGTGCCTTTGTGAACAAAATCTTTGTAAAATAATCTTGCTGTTATCACGAATTAGACCTTATTCACGACGGACTTCTGGGGATGGAGGGATCTAGTGGCTTGCCTTGTTTGGCGATGACAAGTCCAACCACTGAAAAGCACGATTGATATTTGCAAAGGCAAATATACCGTCGTCGGGTCTGTCTGTTATTCTTCTCGACAGACTCTCGTTCACGATGACTCGGGAGATGAAGGACGAGTTGCTCTTGGTCACGTTATTTTTGGGCTTTTGCGCTTGTTCACGTCCTTTGTGTGTGATGGGACAAGCCACGAATTTCCTTCCCAAATGCCGGGGTCGATCCCATGGTGATGGAATTCGGCGCATCACTGGTCGAGGGAGCCCGTCCATCTTCACTGCTCATGCCACCTTCGGTAGAGTATCTTCCGTCGCCAGACTGGTCCATGCTAGAGCTTGCACCACCTAGTGACAGTGTAGTAGCAGCAGGTCCTCTGTAGGAGAATGGGGGTCGAGATTGAATCTGGACCAGGGTCATCGTGGTGCCTACAGAGGCGGGTTGTGGGTTGGTCGCTAAGGGGTTGGGGTTCACAATAGGAGCTTCCGATGGATGCGGTGGAGGTGTCGCTAGGTGTAAATCTTCTTTGAGGACGTAGGTGCCTTTGTGGTTGATCCGGTCAGCAGGTCGTGTCGGCGACGTTCCATCATGGTTCTGCTCCAAGGCTGGTGCTCACAAACCTTCTCCTACGAGAAACTGCCATTCCGGCCCGGTAGGGTTTGATATGGTATTATTTGTCTCTATCATCGGCACGATTCCCGTAATACCGGTCGCGCTGTAGGGACCACCAATAGGGTATCGGGGTGGAGGAGGTAGAACACTGTGAAAGCGGACGTCAGCCATGGGGCTTTGCGAGAAAGATGATGGGAAAGAGAGTGCGCGAGGAAGCCCAAGGGCCATTGCGTGGGTTCGTTGACACTTACAACATGGTAGCGGTGTTTCCTCGGCCAGCTCCAGAATACAACCGGTCAAACCCGCGCAATTTCGCGTGTAAGTCGACGCTGCGACAGTGCGACGGCATGCGATTATGCGATCGTCTCGTCGCAGACAAGATGGGGATGTCGTCTTGAGGGTCCAGCGTCACAGCGAGTGGGGAGCTCCAGGGTTGGGTTGGTTGCATCGACTTCAGCGGGAGGAGGTGCCGAGTCACTTGTCGACCTGGCCTCCTTTATCCGGAGCTGACCTGGGGTCTCAATGGGTTCGTTGGGTTCGTTGGTTGGTGTGAAGTGTGGGGTGCCTGTCAGAACCCATGCCATTAAATTGATAGCATGGGACTCGTGGGAGGGATGCTTCGCAGTGCGTGACGTTGCGTGACAGCGCGGCGGCCTGTTCGTTGGGTCGGTGACGATCCGTCGCGCATCGAGTTGAAACATGAACATCGCCGTGTGTCGTACTATGACGCGGAAATGGGCAAATGGTCTTGACTGAGGAGACTGAGGAGGCTGAGGAGGGCACTGACATTGACGTTGGCCTGCACTTGCCTGTCCAGCATTACAATCGGGGGCCACAATCGGGGCCACAATCGGGGCCACAATCGGGGCTCTTCAGCGACTTTCTGGTCCGTCGGCGTTGGTCCTACAGTGCAGCACGTCCCATTTGGCTGCTGTGTGGGCCTCCAACGGTCGGTGGATGAGCGGAGGTGGATTTCGGTTCGATGCCCAATCTTCTTCTTCTTCCATGTGTAATTTCAAGGCAAGCAAGTCTCTCCCAGGCAATCCTCAATCCTCTGGTACCACCCCAGCTCCGTCTGTAATGACCAGACGCGACTTGAAGCATTCTCATCAGCCCGTCTCCAGCGTCACCTTTCCTCCTCGCCCGGATTCGCAATCCGACAACGACTTGACATAGTACACAACGCAGCCTCCGCCATCATCGGGGACATGGCTCCGCGTTAAAATTGCCGCAGCCGAGGTTTCATCACAGCTTCGATAGCTCCGCAACCATGACGACAGGTAAGGCATTCAGACGCAGACATGACACCTCCTGATGGTCAGCCATTGCTGGTTCCATCGTACTACATACTGACCTTGAGCTCTCATCAGTTCGTGTTTGTGTCTGCGGAGACGAGAGCACTGGAAAGTCCAGCCTCATTGCCTCTCTTGTCAAGGACCAATTCGTGAGCAACAAGATTCAGCCTGTCCTGCCGCAAATCACCATACCGCCAAGCATCGGTACTCCTGAGAATGTCACCACGACCATTGTCGATACCTCTGCCCGCCCACAAGACCGAACAACTCTACGGAAAGAGATTCGAAAATGCAACGTCATCCTCCTCGTCTACGCGGATCACTACAGTTATGAGAGGGTCGCCCTTTCTGGATGCCGTATTTCCGGTCCCTTGGCGTCAACGTTCCTGTCGTCCTCTGTGCCAATAAATCCGACCTCGCCGGTCAGGGAACACGCCTCAGATAGTCGAGGAGGAGATGCTGCCTGTCATGGCTGAATTTCGCGAGATCGATTCGTGTATCCGGACGAGTGCCCGCGAACACAAGAATGTCAATGAGGTCTTCTTCCTTTGCCAAAAGGCGGTGACACATCCCATAGCCCCGCTGTTCGACTACAAAGAAGGGCGTCTCAAGCCCGCTTGTGTGGCTGCTCTGAAAAGAGTCTTCTTCCTTTGCGACAAGGATCAGGATGGCTATCTGAACGACGATGAGATGCGAGAGTTTCAGGCTCGGTGCTTCGATAAGCCTTTGACCAGCGAGGACCTCGACAATATCAAGCTGTCCATTTCCAAAACCATGCTGGGCTCGAATATGGAAAGGGGAATCGACCAAGCTGGATTTCTTCAACTGAACAAGATTTATGCTGAAAAGGGTCGACACGAAACCATCTGGATCATACTCCGCAAGTATCACTACACCGATAGCCTGAGCCTTGAAGATAAATTCTTGCACCCCAAATTCGACGTTCCGGAATACTGCTCATCAGAATTAAGTCCCATTGGCTACAGATTCTTCGTCGACTTGTTTCTGCTCTTTGACAAGGACAATGACGGCGGCTTAAATGACCAAGAGCTTGAGGCTCTCTTCTTACCTACGCCCGGTCTGCCAGCCTCTTGGGTAGACTCGGCTTTCCCTTCATCTACAGTCCGGAACGAAGCCGGTCACATCACCTTACAAGGCTGGCTGGCACAATGGAGCATGACAACCTTCCTTGAACCAAAAACAACCATCGAGTATCTTGCATATCTAGGCTTCGAGTCGCCCAATGTCAAGGAGGGAATAACTGCGGCTCTCAAAGTCACAAAGTCCCGCAAGCGCAGACGACGGCCCGGCAGAGTTGAGAGAAATGTGGTTCTCTGTTACTTGATTGGTGCTCCCGGAGCTGGCAAGTCCTCCCTTCTCGATGCGTTTCTGAACCGCCCGTTTGATGGACTCTATCATCCAACCATCAAACCCCGTCGTGCGGTCAATAGTGTCGAACTTCCTGGCGGCAAGCAAGTCTATCTGATTCTCGAAGAGCTCGGCGAACTGGAGCCTGCCATTTTGGAGAATCAGTCCAAACTTGACTCGTGTGATTTGATCTGCTATTCGTATGATTCTTCTGACCCCGACTCCTTTTCGCACATTGTCGACATGCGATCAAAGTATCCACAACTTGACGAGTTGCCATCTGTGTATACCGCCCTCAAGGCGGATAAAGACAAGACAACGCAACGGAGTGAATTGCAGCCCGACCAATACACATCGTCTCTAAACATGAATACGCCACTTCATGTTAGCGTAACATGGAACAGCATCGCCGAACTCTTCGTTGCCCTTGCCGAAGCTGCTACCAATCCGAGCATGGGCTTTCCCAAGACTGAGGAAGAGGCACCTGATCGTACGAGTCTGTACATGGCCCTTGGTGCGACCGCATGCGCTGCCGTCGCTGCCGTCATGATCTGGCGTCGTTCCACCAACGCAGCATAGACATGCGACGTCGCAACAGACAGAGGTGTTACTTCACTCGGCGCTCGTACTCGATTTGTTGTCGAGCTATTCAAAACCACATCACCATTCTCAACAGGCGACACACCACTCTTTAGTAATTAGTTATTGGATCTGCGGCAGAGCTTGTACAATCCACTTTTCTTCTTCTTTTCTCTCCGTCGAGTTTTGAATGGTTTTTCTTTAAAGCGCCGGTCCTATCGCTGGAGATGACGGGGAGTTTTGCATGGCCAGGAGTTGTCACAACGCAGTTACTCTGGGACAAGTCGGATTATGATACCCTCTTTACTCCTACGGCGCTAATTCTTACAAGGAATCCACAAAGTAATATCAATGATTATAACGATACTACAAATTTACTTTTTTGGGTAGCATCATATCTGTCCCTTGCTCGTTGCTCTCTCTCTCTCTCCGAGTTTCTCCTCATTGGTGAATAGTTAATTGTCTCTAGCCATGATGCAATGGCACCGTACGTTGTGATACATTTTACACTTTATAAAAGCAAAGCCTATATAGAAGCTAGCAGCTTCCATTTCTTCATCCGACACCAAGAGAGGTCCTCCTCCCCTTTCGCGAACACCCATTCGCTCGCTCAAGGGGCCCAACTCAGGGTCATCCTTCTCTGCCTCCCAAATTTCACTGAACGTTCGGTGGAACTGCAGTTCAAGGTTGAAATCGTCCGCCAGTGCACGGAAGGCCTCCCAGGAACAACGTACTCTGGCACTTCCTCTACGGCCTCATCCAAGAAGAAGTTATACTTCCAGCCGAAAGCAGGCCGGAACACTCCGTCTTCGGGTGTTTTTCCGGGAATCGAACGCGGTAGATCGAGTTGCCCCATTCAGCCGTGGGCTCAGCCTCGCCTTCCTCGAGCTCCCCGTCGTCAGGGTCAGCTTCGGGGTGTAACAGCTCCACTGCTGCCCTCTTTTCCTTATCCTTCTTCTCCCTTTGGTCCTTTTGGCCCCTTTCTGCCTCTTTCGCCGCCGCCTTCTCATTGAACTGGCGCACTCGCTCGCTGAGCACGTCGGAATTGGGAATGCAGCCGATGAAACGACCTCCCTTTTTCAATGCGCCTGCCACGTTGCGCAGCATGGTTCGTGCGTTGCGTTCGGATTCAAAGGCGTAGTGCATGGAGAACATCATAGTGACCACGTCGAAGCCCCGGTGGTTCATGGGCGACGGGTCAAACCCGACCTGGCGAATGATTTCGATTTCCTCGATACTTTCGCTGTAGCAGTCTTTGACGTGGAATCGTGCGTCAAAGACGCGTGGTTCGGGCCGTCTGTGAGAAGCTCCGCGGCCGCCACCTCGGCCGCCACCTCGGCCGCCACCTCCTCGTGAAGAGATGTTTCGATACCGATCTTTCGCTTGGTCGATGCTCACTTCAGCGGGGTCGAGGCCGACGTACAGCTGGATCGGCTGGGGAGCCTGCTGCCATTTGTTCAAGTCACCGCCCTTCCCGCAGCCAATGTCCAGGACGAGAAGCTCCTTTCCGCTGGAGCGACCCAGTTCGCGAGATCCAGGCTCGTGGTCTTCGTCGGGGAATATCGCTGGATGATGCAGCTCTTGATCCAATTGTTGAAGACTCGGAGGCCCTTGATCTTGCTGTCTGTTGTTCGCCATTGCCTACCTCGCTCGGGGACATTGTTGTAGTGTTGGCGGACTACGTCGTGGACGCCGCGCACGCGATTGTGCTCCGCGGCGGCGGCTTGCTGTGCGGCCTGCTCGCGCTCGCGCTCGCGCTCGCGTTCAAGCTGGCGCTGACGAATGGCTTCCCTTTCGGCTTCGGATATGCGCGCTCTTGCGCCAGGGCGTTTTTGTTTTCGGGGCTGCTCTGAGGGCGAAACGGCGCGTCGTTTGGCCGCTTGTAGTTGGTTTGCGTTGTAGGGTTGCGGGAGATCATCTTGTGCATCGTCTTGTGCGCGACGCTTGTTGGGCCTGTTAGGCTGGTAAGAATCCCCGTCTGGTTTTGCTTCACTTTCATGCTCTGGCATCGTGAGCGGTGTCTGCCCTTTCGGCAGAGAAATTTTGGTGGTGGTGGTTAATGAGTAGAGCTGGACGTGGAAGGGAGTTGGAACGTCACGAAAGAGGTGTGGGACCCTCGGCACGTTCCACCAAGCCTGTATACCCTGTACCTGTACATAGGCATTTGGATTGCACACAGTGCGAAATTGAGACACAAGATGTTACTGTCCAGAGAATCCCAACGAAAATAGCTGAGCCTGACAGGCAGACAGTCAGTGGGTATTTCTGCAGATAAAACATATGTAACATGGCGTTTGGCTCCGGGCTCCGGGCTCCAGGGTAGGGAACGGCAGGCAGAGAACGGTGCGTGTCCCGCTAGACGAGGATCCACACAGCTCCAAGTCGACGGAGTATTATGTCTTACTCACCCAAACCTGTTTGAATGGGCAAGCTCCTCCAGCTCTCGTCACCACTTCAACCCATCGCCTCAGAACGACCCTCGACACAGCACTCGAATATTTCTGCAAGAAACCACGCGGACAAGTGGTCTGAACCCGAGAAGCTCAGTGGTTCATCGTAGCCAATCCCGTTACCCGCCGCCACCATGGGTTCAGATCCTCAGTACGCAAAGTGGCCATTGCTGCCGTTGTCGCAGCACGTCTTCACTCTCACAAACGGCTATGCCTCGAAAACAGCACAACAGGCGGCTGTAAAGATCCTGCAGGATGCCATCACCGAGGACAAGATGGCGCCTTTCTATCGGTACCTTGCACACCCCATCGACGGGATCCTGAATGCTGTTGGTGAAGGCGGCGCCTCTGGGCCCGGCAAGCCATTGAGCAGGAAATCCAGCTTGGCAGGCATGGTCGCCACCAAGGCATCAACAATGAACGTGACTCTGCCATGGGACGAGGCCCTCTATGCCAAGTTGAAGGAAGACAATGATAAAGAACTGGCCGAGTTTCAGAAGGAGGAGGACGAGGCTGTTGAGCAAGCTGGCGATACCGAGATCATGGCCGCCAAGGGCAAAAGGGCAGACTTCTGGGCTCGCGTTGGTGATAAGGTATGTCGTGAATTTTGGCAGTTCCAAAAGGACTTGACTTTGGAGAGACAGGGCCACTGACAAAGGAGCAACCGACAGGACAAGGCAATTGCCATTTACGAGGACATTTTCGAGAAGACGGGTATCCTGGGCGCCAAGATTGATCTGGTGCTCGCCATAATACGCATGGGTCTCTTCTACGGAGACAAGGCACTAGTCAAGAAGCACATTGAGCGAGCCAAGACTTTGGTTGAGTCTGGTGGTGACTGGGACCGGCGAAACCGCCTCAAGGCCTACGAGGGGCTTCACCTTCTCACTGTCCGATCATACAACCTCGCCGCACCACTACTCCTCGACTCCTTTCTACCTTTACCAGCTACGAACTCTGCACGTACTCCAACCTAGTTGTGTACTCTGTCCTGGCTGGTTCTGTGTCTCTAAAGCGAGTCGATTTCAAGTCCAAAGTTGTCGACGCGCCGGAGATCAAAGCTATCATGGGCGACGGCGAGGACAAGCTGCTGGCTCTGAGTGGCGCTCTGAGTGCTGGTCCCGGCGCAGATGACACTTTTGGAGACAAGGCACCACAGACTGCCACGAAACATGTCGTCAACCTGACGACTTTGGGAGCAAACACGGAGCAGCCTGAAGCCGAGATGGATGTCGACTTTAGCCCTCTGGCTTTGCTGGTAAGCAGTCTATACAATGGCAACTACAAGACATTCTTCCAGTCCTTGGCCGCTGTAGAGGAGCAGTTTCTCAACCAGGACCGCCACCTGCACGAGCACAAGAGCTGGTTCATTCGGGAGATGCGATTGCGCGCATACCAGCAGCTACTCCAGAGCTACCGCGTTGTGGGACTGGAGAGCATGGCCAGTGACTTTGGGGTGACTGTTGACTTTTGGACCGGTACGTATCCCCACTTGTCTCTCTCATATTCACAAAAGGGGGATGAGTACACCGTGTAACAAAATGCCATTACGGAACGTGAGGCTAATCTCACCTGCCAGTGACCTCGCCCGGTTCATCGCCGCCGGCCGCATATCCTGCACCATTGACCGCGTCACGGGCAAGGGCGTGATTGAAACCAACCGACCTGACGATAAGAACAAGCAGTACCAGAATGTTGTTCGCCAAGGTGATCAGCTGATTACGAAACTGCAAAAGTACGGACAGGCAGTGAGACTGAGGGGCAGCGAGAGAGCCTAGAGGTATAAAGTAAATATGAAATATGGTGGAAGTCTGAGGAATTCGAATCCATGCACGAGAAGACTTGCTTCGGTTAGCTTGGGAGAGTGCAAAATAGGCCATATAGACGAGGGAATAATTCCAAAGTCTAGTTGACCTCGCTTTAGTCATAGAGGAAGGAAAGGGCTCACTGGGTGATGTATCAATATTGAAAGAGAATATGCATAAATAGGTTCTTCTCGCTCATGAAAGTGCTCAAGTCCCATCGAATTGAACCCCAGTGGAATTCACATCATCACAGATGCCCTGATTCGGTCGGTAGTGAAGAAAATGGGTAGGATTGCCCACCAGGCAGATGGCGTCGGAGAGGATAGGTAGTCGACGCGAGCATGACATGATTAGAATCGAGTACGGAGTCCAAATCATCCTTGTGTCTCAAGTGGTTTATTTTTTCTTTCATACCACATCAGATCTAAATAGCTGGTGACAAAAGATGGGTTGTGCGATCCCGACGCTCTCTTTCAACTCCAGCGGGGAAAATGTGTAACAATTCTCAACGCATGCTCTTGCCCACCCCCATTAAAAAAACTTAGAATCGGGTATATTCAAGTTTCGATCTAACTAAACATTACCCAAAACAAAAGTCTCACCTGTACTTGTCCATGAACTCCTGGTGGAACTTGACAATACCGGCAACCCACTCCGTACCGGGAGCGAGGAAGGTGGTTCGGAAATGCAGAGTGCCCTCCTTCTGGCCGAATCCGGAGCCGGCGACAACACAAACGCCAGTGGCCTCAAGCATCTTCATGCAGTAGAACTCATCGGGCTTGCGCTTCTCGGCGGCAGCCGCGTCCAGAGCCTTCCTTGGCAGCCGGATGGTGGGGAATAGGTACATGGCGCCCTGAGGCTCAGCACACTCGACACCCTCCATCTGGCCAAAGGCCTTGTGCAGAGCAGCGGCGCGTTCACGAAGACCCTCGTAGATGCCAGAGTACTCGTTTTGGTAGAGCTCGAACGACGGCTCTCCTGCTTGGGCGGGTTGACCATGAGCTCGACGAGGCACTGGCCGATGACGGGAGCGCAGAGCATGATGGAGACAAACTTGTAAATCTCAGCCTCCACTTCGGGGTTGAAACCGACAAGCTCAAAGTAACCACCTCGGTGACCACACTCGCCAACCATGCCCTTTGAGACACTGTGCAGCGAAGCGAGCTCAACGCCATCGTACTTGCCGGGGTTCTCCTGTTGCATCTTGCGCAAAACACACTTGAAGCTGTGGAACTTGCCGACAAAGACATTGGTCTGGTACACCTCGTCGGCCATGACGACCAAGTTCTCCTGCTTTGCAAAGTCAATGACTGAACGGACATCTTCCTCCGACAAAGAAGCACCGGTGGGGTTTCCCGGATTGATGATGACGATGCAACGGACGTCGAGACCGTCTGCCTTGCCCTTCTCATAGGCAGCCTTGATGGTCTCGAAGCTGGTCCCCAAGATTTAGACTCGTCCAGGTAGTATGGGACGGCCTGAGCGTCAAGGAGAGACAGAGTCGCCGTATACAAGGGATACTGGGAATGGGGATCATGATCCCGGTATTCTTGTCGGCACAAATGACATGAAGAAGCGTGTTGACACCGGAAGAGGCACCGGTGGAGAGGTAGATCTTGGAAGGATCGGCGGGGAAACCATCTCGTCCTGTGAGCGACAAATAGTTCCAAAAATAGGTCAGACAAAGTGAAGGAAGACCACCCAAGCATGGAACCGATTCAAAACTTACTGTCCAAGAAAGCAGCGATGCTTTCTTTAATGGCAGGTGCACCGGCGCTGGCGCTATAAGCACCAACGGAGCCGACCTGCTTCAACAACCACTTGGCACGTTCAATGACATCGGTCTTGTAACCGAGACCATTGATCAGAACATCCTCCTTGTTCAACAGCTCCGGGTTCTCGAGCAGGCTGAGGACCTGCCGGAAAAATGTAATGGGCTTCTGGTCGAGCTGCTGAGGGTTTCCGATGTTGGCCGAGATGACCTGATCAAAGGGCAGAGAGGTGTCGCCCTTCTTAAGGCGGACACGGAACTCTTCCGACTTGACGGCGAGCTCGCCACGAACGGCGTACTCGGCACGCACAACGTGCTGATTGATGTTGTCTCGAGTCAGTCTCATGGTGGAGGATTCACGTCGATGCTGTGGCTGTCGTAGTCGCAGCTGTGACGGGTGCAAGTGCGCCTTGTCTCCGAGTCCAAGTAGTGGTGGTGACTGGCGGCGGGTTGATGGGAGAAGATTTGGCGGGGCAGTCGGAGCAAAATGTCGACGAGGGGTGCCGACCCCGGTGTCGGAGGTGGCTAATAAGTGAGTCAGCACGGAGTATTGTTATGTACTCACTCCTTTGATCAAACCCAAATAGAAAAGTTCAGGTCAGAATCGCAAGTGAAAAGTGACTGGCTCGAATCGCCACGAAGCAAATTTTTGATGATGACAGCCATTACTCCGTAGATCTCTTCCGATCGTGGTGTCTTCCTCAACAAAGGCAAGGTTTGTGTGGAGCCGGGACCAAATACCCAACCAAATACCAGCAAGTGGCGATTACTCCGGTTGAGACGAACTTCCATGGAAGTTCTCCCACGCGGCCGCGTCCGACACCGGGGACATCCGCCAAGACCCGGGAGCTCGCGGCCGTACCTGAATGCGAGATGGTGCATTTCGCAACGTCAAGAACGAAAGGGAGGGAGGATGAACGACTTGGCAGGAAAAACAACCCACTTCACTCACCTGCTGCATTGCACCCTTTTGCCCATGGCGCCGTGATACCAGCTCTCCGCATCACAGACGCCTGCCCACCCTTCGCCGCCAGATTCATCGTCTTCCGTTTGATAAGGCCTTTGGACGCTGCAGTCTCTCTGATTCTCCGATGCGCTTTTCGATGGGTCGAGTAGCCGACTCTGCTGCTGGGAGACGTCGATGGCGGGCGTTCCTGACAAAGGAGCCGTTTTTGTACAGAGTAATGCGCCAGATTTGGCGCAAGCCTGGGCGTCCCGGGGTTGCACTGTACGTAATTGCTTATTGGGTGGAGAAACCCCATCCAACTAATACCCTGGCCTGGTCAATCAATGACTCCACTCACTACAAAGTGCTCTGTTGTACTCCGTAGAATGCGCGCCTACCAGTCCAACATCGGGGTCGGAGCCACATTTTACCGAGCACCCCATCTCGTCTCAAATTCCGTGCAATACCACCCACCAAGTCATTCCTCATAGCTCCCATCATCGCAACACCAGACAAGATGGCCAAGAAAGGTAGGACAAACCGCTTGAACCCCTCAAGCCAGCAGCGTTGGCGTCGTAAACCTCCATCGCCGCTCGTTTTGCTGATTTCCTGCGCTCGCACACACCATAGCCAAGGCTCGTTTACTCAATGTCCGCCTCATATCCATGGCCATGACGGGCTTCTTCTACACCTTCAAGCGGCCGCGAACGGCGCCTCTCATGGGCATGATGAAATACGATCCGATTGGTATGGGCCTGAATTTCTCTTTAGTACCGGCGTTGGCAACGTTTGGTATCGGGCGTTGAGGCACTCACTAACGCGAGCATCCCGCTTTTAGTCCGCAAAAGGTTCTTTTCCTCGAAACGAAGAAGAGATCAAAATAAACCGCCAGGCTTCTGGCTTCTACCTTTCTTATCACCAAATTTCCACTCTGCAACATGACTGTCCCCAGGACATGTGTTGCATGAGCCACGAGGCAGGCCGATACTGTACATCATACACACAGGGCATTTTTTTGGAGTTTTGGGATTCGCTTGCACGATGCGCACAAGTGCGCCACGGGGATATTTGGCGTTTGATTAGAATAACTTAAACTCGTCATTCATTCTTACAGATGCATGCACTATCAGCAAATATCTTTCTTGTTGATGGCAAATATAGAGCTAAGCTACTATCTCACTATCTTACTTCCACTTTTCTGGTCAAAAACATCTCGTTCAACATAGTCAGGCATGCTCCTGCTGCTAATTAAGTCATTGCTCGACTGTTTGGAAGACTAGCTCTTAATCTACACCCGTCTTCGAACTTCTGTACCTGCTTGAACTGCCGTCAGTTGCATAGACTCAGACAAATTTCATCTGACACCCTGTTTGGCTTTCTCACCCTTTCGCCGATTACGAAAGTTTCACTCTTTGTTTTTTGTACCGTCGTATTCTTTGTCATCGTCCTGAGTCTTTCGCTTCTGTTTGTTGGTCACTTCTCTTAATGCTGTAGGGAGTGGTAGATAGTCGGTAATCCTTGGTAGGTCAGAAGCAGTTAGAAAACTGGACCCAATTTCGTGGATTATCCTGTGTTTGTCCTCGCTGAGACTGGCGGCCTGGGTGGGAACTTTCCTGCACTCATGCACTAGCCCAAGCTCAGTCTCTGTCTTGTTGCCACGATCCTCTGTCATCATCGTCTCCTGCGAGGAAGATGAGCCGTTGAACTTCAAGATCGAGGGTACGTTGATTGGGTCTCTTCGTCGCCTTTTTCTTGTTCGACAGAAAGGGCATTTGCTGGAAAGAACGATTCAATCGGACTGTGAACATGAACACGCTTCTTAGTAGTCTCGTGTAAGTCAAGGTGGGCCAAATCCGCAAATGCAGTCTCAGAATGCGACTGGACGTCAATGATGCGTCTCTCAATGCAGTTGCTCTCTGTATTTGTAAGGCCGGCGTGGCCTTGTTCTGGCTGACCTGGACGCGGAGTGACGGTAGCGGCGATGTTCCCTTCAGCCTGCTCCCGTAGTTGGTGCCTGACCCATTGATGCTCCTGATCAATGTATTTCGAAGTGTGCTCAATAATGTCTCCCAGGTGTGTCATGTTGTCTATTGTTTGGTGACATTGGTCAATATGAGGCATCAAACTTTGCATGCTCTCCAACTTTGATCTCATGGAGTCTATCAGTTTGACGTCAGAATGCCAGCGATTGCGTAGATCTGCGGTCACTTTCGCTTCTGCTTGAAGGCCTTGGATCATTTGCTTGAAGGAGGATATCGTTTCCTGATTCTGTGTATCGCGAACTTCGGTTTCGTTCCGCTTTAGCTGATCGATGACGGTGCCGATTTGAGTCTCCAAATTGGCAAGCGTGTACTGAGTCTGCTTGGAATCGTGCTCTGCTTCTGCTTTATCCCGACATAGTTCATGGTCTAACACAAACTGAAACTCGTCCATCATGGCTTGGACTAGCTGCTTGCCCTCTTCCTTCGTCGCAAGAGAGTTGCTCAGTTGATCGAATTTTGTGATGTACAACTGCGTTGCGTCATCACACATTTTTTCAACTCGTCAATCTTTTCGCTTCGCTGAGTGAGTTGAAAAAGCAGATCTTTCTTCCACGAGCTTCGCTCTTCGCCGAAAGAATGACGCTCCTCCGTGAACCAACTCAGTAGACTTTGACCTATGTTGTCACACACCTCCCGAGTTGCAGTTACTTCATTGCGCATGGATTCCAAACCATTGGAAACTAAGTTAGCCCTCTCAGCAACTAGGTCATGGAATTCAATCTGTTCTCGAGACAGATTTTCGACTTCTCCGCGAACGAGACCCAATTCTGTTGCGCAACCGTTGCTTATAAGCGAGAGCATTTCATTCGTGTACGTTTGGCACTGATTGATGTCACAAAGTGCTGGATTTATCCTGCGAGTATGAGTATAGAGCGATATTTGTATAGGAATGGAAAATCGAGTTGACTTACTCTGCCGCGATTCTCGCTTCAAGGTCTCGCATCATGCTCCCGAAATTGCCCTGGTTAGAGACATTGGTAGCACAAGTCTGAACCGCTTCTTCAAGGTGATAAAGCCTACCGGGTGTAAGAGGCGTGTATTAGAACATCGAATAAAGCCACATACCTCTCATGAACATGCACCGGTAGCTCACATTCATGTGGCTGCTCCGAGACTCTGGCCATCATAACCTCCTGCAGCTCCCTCACGGAATTTGACAGCTCTCTCATCGCGACGCTATGACTTGCGCATTCAGAATCCAGCCGGTCACGCAGCTGATGCGAAATTTGCTTCTCAACTAGGAGAGCTTGATCCTGTGCGATGGACTTTGCTTTCAGTTGCGAAATCTCTTGCTGCTCTTCAATTCATGTTATCAAAAAGTTAATGTCGTAATGTGCAACAACAGCCAAATCACCTACTTTCTTTTACCTGAAGTCCAAGATTGGCCCATAGTTCTTCCAAACATTTTTTCATTTTGGCACGCTTCTGAACACTGTCCGCAAGAGCCTTTTCGATCGTCTCCGATTCAACCTTTCGAGCTTCGGTTTCTTGACGGACATTTCGGATAGTCTCATTGTACAATTCTTTCGCTTGAGTAAAAAGGCGCTGCTGCTCTACAATGGCTTCATTAAGCTTCGCTCTATACGTCCGGTACTTTCCATTGAGGGCTTTGGCCCTTTCTTTCGAGGACTCAAGGTTTTCTTTAAGCTGGCCAACTTCTTCAACCAGTTTAGAGTTTTCTTGGCAAACACCAGCATTGAGTTTTTCGGCCGCCTCGAGCTTCTCTTCAAGACCTTGACGTATAGTACGCTCTTCGTGAAAATCTTGCAGTGCTTCATGCAACTTTGCCTGTTGCTGGTGCAGCTCGTTCCGAAGTGTATCAGTCTCCACCTTGGCTTGTGCTTTTTCTTCATCAGCCAGGCCAATGCATTCGTTCCAGTAGCGAGCAACTTGATGCATGAGTAACTTCTTTCTCTCAGGGTCTGGCTTCAAGTTTTGCTTGCTTGCATTGCTTCGTTTTATGGACATGTTGCTGGTCCGAGATCGAGACCGATGACCAAAAGCTCTGTCGTACGCCCCAGGACTGAAAGGTTGTTCTGCTCGATGTTTGAAGTCATGTTCATTGGATGTTCCAAGGTGCCTGTGGGCAGTAATCCGGTGTGGCCCTTCCAGATCGCCGCATGTGCTCACAGATGATGGACAACGTTCGTCTGGATAAGGTCTACTGTCACTGCCAATTGTCATTTTCATTTCTGCAGAGCCATTCTTCATTAGAGAGTGATCGAACGATAGGAATTGCCCGAGGAATATCTTTAGGGACGCTATCGGGATACAGATTTGTTTGCGGCATAGAACGCCTGCTGTCTTGGGATGATCTCTTCAGATGCCGGGAGCAGCATCACCGGCGTTGGCGTTGGTTGAGGTGGCTAGCCACCTGAGATTCGTAGTTTGTTCAACTCCAAAACCTTTGTCCATAGTCTTGATAGGTTCCTGAACGATGAAAATTGTCTTATCGCGCCGTATCAATGGAGGCTGTGTGACTTGAGGATGACCGAGGAGGTTATAATTCGATCTTGCAGGTCAGAGAAGAGTCGCAGGTTAATGAAGAGAAGTTTGATTTAACGTTTTCATTTATTTCTGTTGAAAGAAACAGGCAGCTCCTTCTCTCGTGGCTGCAAATGAAGCTTACAGCAGGCGGGCACTTGCCATCTGCTTTCGCACTTGCCTCCAGCTGACGAACAGTCCGACAGCGTTACAAGAAGGGAAGTGGCTGTTATGGCACTCGACACGAATTGTCTCGCATCCAGTCCGCATCCAGTCCGCATCCATCCTGAATTTGTAAGTAACCGTGTCAATGTGATGCTGAACATCGTGAGTGTCCCTTCCTCACAGCTCGGTAGTTTCTATAGGTTGCTGATGAGAGCATGCGCGGCTTAACGGTAGTCAATCCAAAGCGCTGATTCGGCACACATGCATGCAACCTTGTCAAAGAAGACCGATTCAGCTCACCTCAACCCTTGGGACATCTATTCTCTTTGTGGAAAGTGACGACGATGCCAGATGCTCCCTCACCTAACCTGCGCACTGACTTGAAGCCTACGTACACCTTTGGGATCTCATTGGTGGAGCGACTACTCCGTAGGAAGAGGGCTCATGGTCGGCGCTTCGAAGACGAGAGAGACAGACCAATCATGACGACGCCCTGACTTAAACACGTCTGTTTGAGTGATGAGCCTCTGAACAAGGGCCAGGGTAGGCACCCTCTACCCAATGAAAAAGCTCTGGCGGCTGGAGATGTGAGAGACTTTTAGTCCCGGCATCGCATGCAGAGCCTGTCACGGCATTGAGAGGGTGGAATTTGAAGAGCGACGAAGCGCCGTCTTGTCGCAAAGTTTGCAGCTTGTTCATTTATATGCGAGCTGTACCCCTATCTTCATTTTTATATGCACCTCTCTTCTCTGTGCTCCTAAACGCTTTTAAAGCCGAGCTTCATGTCCTTGTTAAGCGTTGAACGCCGGCATTAATCAATCTTCCAACACTCTATAGAGCACATCATGGCCTCAACGACGACTCATGGTTTCCCGTTGCCAAGTGTTTACCATGCAGATGCTGGCACGAACAGCAAAAATGGCGAAGACATTGGGAATGGGGTGACAGCTCCGTGAGTTCGATGAGTATCTCAACTGGTGGGTTGGTTGCCATTGTTGTGATTGTTTTTATTGTTGCAATCATCGGAGGTATGTAGGCACTGCGAAAGATCCAGTTCTTGCAACGTCTCTACTAACCTCGTCTTTTAGCATGTACAGCAACACTTTTCTTCATCGCGAAGAAGCGCGAATGGACGGCAAAAGAAGTCCTCAGATATTCGGTGAAGAAAGTCGTCACTGCCATCACACCAAGACGCACAGAATTTCCGAACTCAGTGAAGCAAACCATGGAATCGTCCAAGCGAAATCGAAGGAATCTGAGCGACCACGATCTTCCACCAACGCCTCGTCTTCTTCCTGAAGACCTCGAGAAGGGCCTTGCGCGGGATAGAATTCGAGGCAAATCTCGAAAATGATGAGTGAACTGGGGTTGTGTCATTACGAGACTTGTAATATGAAGGGTATTGCGATCATCGTATCTGCTGGGAGTTTTGGTGTTCTTGTAAATAGATAGATTTATTGAGTGAAGGCGGCCCTCACATTCGCCTGAATGTGTTGGAGCTGGCACTCCGTCGCCCTGCTCTAGGTTGAGCCCGTACAGGTGGCTCTTGCTCTTGCCTTTTCTTCCTTGATTTAGGAACGAATACAACTTGACGCTCACCACCTGTTTCACCACGTTGTCCCTTGGCAATGCGGCCTGACTTTTGTTGTCGTGAGCCTAATGTACTGTCTCGAATCTGTCGCCCTTGGTGTTGGGTAGATGTGACCCGCATAGTGATGTCATCCGTAGACTTATTCGCTGTGCGAATCTCATCGTCGCTGTCGCTAGAATCATCGTCAGAGTCCTTGGCTTGATACCGAGTAGGTGCCTTGGGATCCACAGGTTGTTCGACTTGGGTGCTGGGATTGAGCAGCTGGAATTCCTTGCTCATCTCATCCACCTTGAACTCTTCATCCTCGAACACTTGCGCGAATCGATCATCTCCAAGAACACCAGCATTGGTGTCCACGATCGCCCTGTTCTCTTGCTTCTTGAGAATTCTGTCGACCAGTTTCTGATTGACCTTGACTTTTTGCTGCCGCGAATTCTGCTCGCACGCTCCTTCTCTACCTTGTCCTTGATGCGTTTGACTCTCTCCTCTTCCCATGCGTAGGGATTGGCGATCAACTTAGCCTGCTCATATAATTTGGATGCCACGAAGTATCCGTGCATATATGGTCGCAAAAGGTTGGTCTTTCCGATCAAGTGTGCCAAGCTAAGCTGCTTTAGTTCTGGTAATGTCAAGAACTTGTAATTGTCATAGGTTTCAGTATGAACCTCCTCGGCCATTTCTTCTACCATGCTGTCCAAGAAAGAGCACCATTTAGGAGCTGGGCCAAGCTCGGGAATGAAGAATGCATGTTGCTGTTTGCCCTCGTTGGCAGTGAGAAGCATACCGGTATCCTTGCACCATGCGACATCATTGATATCCACGACAGGCTCGACCGATGTCCATGGGTCGCCAGTCGACTCGTTCCATAGTTTAATGATACGTTTGTCAGCAGACATGATTTTCTTTTCTTGTGAAGACGTTGTCATATGGAAGAGCTTCTTGACCGGGAACCCATAACCATGGTCTTTCTTCAAGAGAGGTATCGGCCGTCGCAAATCGAATAGTTGGACCATACCGGTGGAAGAACCAGTCGCTAGTGATAAGCCGGATAAGTTGAAGCTCAAGGACGTAACCTCGCCATCGTGACCGGCTAGTAACGCAACTCGAGATCTCGATCGTGGGTCCCAGAACTCAACGGTTCCTATTGATGTTCCAAAAGCCAGCAAATTGTGAGTAGCTTCCGCATTGGCGGCGACATTGACACTCCCAACACCGATACCTCCTTGTAATCCACCACCGGTCAATTCGTCGTCACCGCCAACATCGATTTGATAAGACTTCATAAAACGTCCCTGTTCGAGATTCATGCGGAAAACTTCGCCCTTGCCCTCCGCATCTAGACCAACAGCGGGCACCAGCGCCTCTGTTGCATAACGGTCGTACAGTACATCACGCCCATATCTGGGGATTCGCACTTCGTAGTGGCAGCCCATGGGGGTGTGGAACTCGATTCTTCGGTCGTTCTGCAAGTGAAGTGATTTGGAATAGTCGGAAGAGAGGAGAACGAATGCATGGTTCAAGGAATTGGTGTGGCGAGCGAAGGAAAGTCCGAGTTGTGGTAGGTTGTGCACATGCATCTGAGGCTTGTATGTGCCCGTACTCATCACCCAGTTACCATCTTCACTGACTCGAATGCAGCTACTGGCCTCCTCGAACTCAAAATCTTGAAGAAGCTCGACACGATTCTGGTACTCAGGGTCGTTCTTCAAACTTCGCTTCCGTCTGCGAGCGAGCCAATCTGGGAGTGGCCTGGCAGTAGATGCTCCAGAGACGGTATAGACCGGCACCGTACCCGGATTTGACAACTTCATGGTGGTGAGACTGAATGTCTAGTGCCCATGCGCGAGCGGTCAAGGCTCTCAGTCGTCTGTACGACGCACAGCGTGGCGATGGTGGTTTTCGGAAAGAATTGATGGAAGAGTGGTTTACCTTTGCAAATAAAAATGCACGGCAGAAAAAGCAGGCGACAGCGCGGTGAGAGGAGAAAATCCAGGTCCCCCACATTGTTCAATTTGCGACCTGCAGTCCTCGGTACCTGGGGACTTGCCTTTATCTTAGCCAATGGGATGTGTACTCCGTATTACCCGACACCCATCTGGACCACGCACCTTCCCTGTCGCACTAACAAACAGCTCGTCCTCTCACTGGCCTCCCCGTATTATCCCCAGCTCTCGTGAGACCCTCCTCGTCAACGACATCGAAATCATTTCGGCGAACACAACATACCTCCTACTCGCCCTCGCAGCGCTTTGTCCCGCATTCGCTGGCTCAGGACGGTCGATTGACATACTCTCATCCCTATTCGTTTGTGGATTGAGGAAGAAACCCCATTCGCAATCGATTCAGCAGCATTGACGACCCGGTATCAAATCTACTACCACCAAAGGGGTCGCCATCTAGTCAAAGCGGGCTGAGCGTCGCAACATTCGCGGAGATGGAGCCTGTGAAGCTGCCAATTCCTGGAATCGCATGCTGCCATTAGGGAACTCGTGTTGCTTATCGAAAGGCGGCGGAGTAAGCTCGACCTCGTTAGCTAAAGCTACCGCCGAGGACGTCTTCTGTGACGTGACCAGTTGTCGACGCCCTTCTTGCCGCCCATTAGCCCTTCCTATCTCAAAGAGGCATTGTGCAGCGAGTCGCAAGCAAACTCCGAGCTAGCTAACCGAGATGGATACTGCTGAATATGATACCAATACCCTGGTTCTGGTGCGTCATTGGCTTAGCGACCCGTTGTTTGATCAAGAAATTAATCTGTGCTACAGAATGATATCTCTTCAATCTCCTTTCGCGTTTACGAGCCTACCCCGAGCAATCGCAGAGCTTTGGACCGACAGCCATAGAAATCGAGAGTAGGCTGCGAGAAAAGGGCCTCATCGTGTACTATGACGCAAACCGGCGTTGCATCTGGCATTTTAGGGTGCAGAGAAAGGATGGCAATGGCGATGTGAACAATGAAGCGATGGATCAGCCGCTTGGCTTGCACGATTACTCACTTGTTACAACAGAGGAGGGTTTTCGAACCGAGTAGTCTACAAAAGCCTCGGGTGGTTGTGCAACAAGCCGGGCATACTCTGACAAGTTCAACGTCGAGCGTTTCGGTCCTGGACCAGTCGCAGCGACAAACACTCGTCTCCGCATCACAAAATACACCAACAGGCTTGCAGGAAGTAGACTCAAAAGATTCTGTGTTTATTTCTGTCGACACAAAAGGGGGCCAAGGGAACCAAATTCGTCAAAAGTCATCTACGAGAATTTCATGGTGGCAACTCTTCTGACCATCTCGGCGGCCTTTTCAATACGCTCGGGCTCGATCCTCTTGATTATCGTACTGTACTCCTATCAGAAGAAGCCTTGGGGAGCAGTGGTTTTAGCGATTTCGGCGATCGAGGTCCGACAATTGGTACCTTCAAAGCCTACATGACGACCACGGGTAATCTTGTCGTCAGCATGAGCTTTACCATATGTCGAGGACTGCTTTCGTTCGATGAAATGCTTAATCAAAGCCCTGGAATTCATGGCCACTGTATCCTGGCCGCCCCATTCGGAATGATTGCCAGCAGTCATTCACCTCCAACCATTGAAGGCGGGACAGCTAGCATGGCCCAAACCCCAAATACACAAGCCTTAAGTCTCCGAGGAGCCCCTGATATACATGACTCGCTTTGGAAACAAAGTTGCTTGAAATTTCTACAACTCCGCGGTATCGCTCGTCCAAAGCTAATGGATTGCTTCTGGATGAGTTTGATGGTATCGAAACCCAAACTTCATGACACGAAAACTGATCCCAAAGGTTGCAGCAAGCAAGCTCTACAGTGACGATTCCGTGGCCTGGACCACTATGCTTTCGGAAGAAACCTGTTGAAGTTCTCTCTACAAGCCGGGTAAGCGACACCCTCCTCAGCGGGCACGAAGAATGCCACGATCCTTTGGGCAATGCGCAAGCCTGGTTCAGCTCCACGTCTGAGCGCGAGGAAAAGATATGTAAGAGAAAACAAGAGCGTGCGGCAGCTTCACAAGAGGCTGTTACAGCTGATGCCCGAACATTGAGACCGAATGGACAGTCGCCCTTGACCATAAGACGTCCAAGCACAGCAGCTGCAGGATCAATGTATCCTACACCACCTGATGCGTTGCAAAATCTGAACGGAGTGACACCTTCACTGGACGGTACACTGTCAAGCCCGGAAATCCATTATCTTCAGCTGCGGTGCCAGATGCCGAGAACAATGATTCAAACCCTACAGTGATGGCAGGACCATTCGAGTCTGGGCAGGACTTCTCGGATTCCAAGCGACAGAGAAATGATAGTCATCTGCTCGGAGACCCAGAACACATCTTCGGCGATATTGGGGAGACATGTTTGGCGATAACGATATTACAGAGGCCGACTTCAATTTTTTTGATGAGGAACCAGGGGACATTGATCTTGACGCAGCGATGGCTAGCTTGGACGATGGAATTGCGGAAACAAGTATGCTTTCGAGCCATGACACAGCAAAAGAGGAGGCCCTTGTACAACAGAGCTCCCGGAACAAGAGCTGAATCACGAGAGGGAAATAATCGTCTTCACAAAGCCCGAACTTCGACATGCCATAAGTGCACAGAACGAAAACCAACGTGGACGAGAACTTAGACGCGCTTCCATAAAACGAGAATCTAGCCCATTTGATCCTCACACGGTATTCAAAGAGTACGGGCCTCGTTTGGGGCAACGGAAAAGGCCAGTCCCACGAGCCCAAATGAGAACCGCGTCACAAGGATATTCGAGAAAATGGACTTTGATCCGAGACTTCCTATGATTAATAAGAAATACGAGCAAGGTGGACAATTTGACTACAGCAAGAATTCCAGTCCCGAGAAGCCCAAGGTTGATCTGGGAGTTTACCCAAAACAGATTATCTCAAGCGTCACAGCAAGCAAAGTCGAGGCCCTAAGGGTCACGGTTTACACAACAGCTTACTCATGGGCCCATTGACTGGCCTAGAGCCCCGATTTCCGGCTCTAGCCCGACGAAAGTGGACACTCAAATATCCGATGGCGAACAAAGCAGCACCGACTCGGACCAAGACGATTCCAGCTGTCTAAGTGACCACGAACCGACGTCGCCTGTGAAGTCGAGTGTCAAACAAGCACTTCTTGATGACGACTGTACGTCCCAAGTCACGTCCTTGAAGGAGTTGGACGCGATTGAAGAACCGGATCACCAGCTGGCTACTGAGCTGCCCAGACTTTCCAAGCCCGATACTCCGGAAACGCCCTATCCGTGCTCTTCTCGGATCCGGAACCCATTAGTCTGGACCTGTCCTTGGGCGACGAGGATCTGGTCCAGGTTGCCCAAATATTGGCGGAACAGGCTGCCACAGGAACGCTGAACCTTTGCAACACTGCAACTGATGTGAAATCCAGCTTAATTGTTGAACAGAATCGTCAAAGACTCCTCGTCGAGGCAAGAGTATCTTTGCAGCTGCTTCGGCAGGTCGTTTCGCCATTCCTCCCCGGCATAGACTCGGTTCGCTTGAAAGGATTTTTGGATATTCAAGATGTGCCTCTTCAAGGCCAACCGACGCGACTTCAGCCCCGTCCGATACCAGGACGGGATGCAAATGCGGAGCAAATGCGACCCAGTAATCTGTATCAAATACCAGGTCCGCACCTGGAAGTCCGTCGGTCCGATGCCAAACTTTCTGTTCTGCCTTCAGCTGTTACTTTCTGGGAAAGTTTGGGGCTTGCCCCATCGTCTGGAAGCAAGGATATTACTGCTGTTTGCGTGTTCCCGGGATGGAAAGGAATGACTGACAATGCGAAGACCTTTTTGGGGCGCGTCAAAAGTGTCTATGAAGTGTTGAGGCTCGGATCCATGAACAATTTGACGCTCTCACCAGACATGGACGATGGCATCCTTCCTCACGAAGTAGATCGAATCTCGACGTCGCCTGATGCAACAATGACAGGACATGGGTCAGCTCTTGTCGGGAGCATGGAAATATTGCGAGGCGCGCTGTCCAATCTCACCGTCACGGACACCAACGTCGTCGTCTACTTTGTATATTCGCCGAGCAACCCGGGAACTATTGTTGAAGCTTGTGCAGCGTTTCAGCGATTCTTTGATTCGCATCAGAAAGAGCTGTCGATTAAAAAGAACCAGTGACCAACGAACTCGTCCTACAACTAGTTTCTGCGGATGCCCTGTCATCGCCAACTTCCCTGATCGTGACTCCGTCTCAGGACCTTGTCAGGCTCTGCATGGAAACGTATGACCGATGTACTCTCTTTGGGGGCCTTATGCCAGCACCAGCGATCCGGTTGGAACAGCCTCTACCACGCATCATTGATTTCAAGCTCGTCCATACTCCGTCGGCCTCGTTGATCAGGGAAAACTCGTGCATTCACGTGGCGTATGCTCAAACCGTCGACGAGCGTTGGATCACGGCAGCGTGGACGGACGACCGAGGAAACCAGCAGGCTACCGCGTCGTACTGCATGAGACGAAAACAGAGACCAGCGTCCCGGTCGATGAACGAAGTAGCACATGAAATGTGGGAGTCTACGTTGGACCTGATCTCTGCCTGGAAGGTACACTGGCGGATTATCATTACCAAATGCGGGCCAATGGATCAGCATGAGGTTGAATTCTGGGTCAATTTGGCACGGACAGAGATCAAAGCATCGGTCACCATAATACTGATGACGGTGGACACGAACCCCTCGCTGCAACTGATACCACCCATGGTCAAGCTGCCACAGACGTCGGTGCCCTTTACACAACTCCCGAGTCGACACCGCAGGCAAGTATCGTCTCACCAGAGCAGAGCGCCACCCCGGCGACTCCGCCAACGCCACGGCCCCGACGCCGGTGGGTCTCGAGGCCGGCGCAGATGCGGACACGGACGCCATCCTGTATGACGTGACTGACCAGACATGGGGAGCTGTTGTCGGCCACCGACTCAATAATTCGACGAGCGTGACTGATTTGCGCCCAGCGTTGGTCAGCGGCTACCTCATCAAACGCACTGGGGCCCGAATGGAGGATGCCCCCGTGGCCATGGAAGTCAACCTCGTGCACACGGATGCCAGTCCACGAGCATACGAGCCTCTCTTGAGAGAGATGCTGAGTTATTTCAGAGGATTAGCCACTCTGTCACGGGCCAGAGGAGTGGTGCCTAGGGACACAGATGTACGCCCCTGGCATATTGCCGCGGCGGAAAAGGCAGTGCGGGCCATGTATTTACTCATGTGACGTTGATTACAAGACCAGAGAGCGTGTTGACGAAGTCATAATTTATTGAGATGAAATGAGCATTGGGTTGGGGTTTTTGGGGCGTGGCGTGCCCTTGGTGAGTGAGGGCCGAAGGCGTTTGGCGGTACTTGTGGAAAGCATGTTGCGTTTTCTTTTTTTTTGTCTACGTTCGAGCGGTGCATCAGACGGATAAAGAATAATACATAGGATGCAAACATTGTGCAGTTGAACAGAGTAACTCGCCCCGGAGATGGAATGATAACTGACGCAAGTCGTCCTCGCACCGCCTCATAAGCTTCACAATCTCCCATCCCATGACATTGAAACCAATAACCGAATACGGAATCGATGACTCAAAGTTCATTCATGGCTGAACCATGCTTGCTTGGGGCCACTTTTATCCGCCCCGCGCCGCCCAGGAATCAGGAACCACGAGGAAACCAACCCGCTTTGACTTTCAGGCAAACGCGTTTGAAAACCATTCATGGCCGCATCACAAGGTACAAAAACACGGGGAGGCGCTCCTTGGAAATTTACAGAAGAGCCATCAACATTCTACACACGAGCTATATTCGAAAATCTCCCATTTTTCCCAACTCCTCTACAAATGTCAGCTATGTCATGGCCCATGCGTCGCTAACAGATCTCCCAGACGACTTGTTACTCGACATTATCGAGTATCTAGACACGAGCAGAGATGTGTGTCGTCTTGGACGGGCAACGAGGCGTACGCAAAGTCTCGTTGAGCAGGATGGCTGGAGGGCGTTTGTGAAGACGCGGTTCCCGTCGTTTCGAGAACCTGGTGCGCAGGACGTGTCGTGGAGCTGGGTCGCCGACCAGTATACGTATCTTGATCGGTGCTGGAACAAGCGTGCCGTGCAGTTCAGTCTGTTCCGGACGCTGCCGCCGCCAAGGCAGAGGAACAGAAGCAGGAATGGGGGCCCGCCGGGACAGGCTGTTGATTTCCATGGCGTCGTTGATGCCCGGTACGTGTCGGGCCTGGATCAAGAGGTCGTTGCTTGGGGGCCGGCGAGGACCTCCAAGTGAGGTGGGCGGCGAGAGGAGGGAGAAGCAGCAAAGGCAAAGGCAAAGATGGAGCAGCATCTGCGGGTGCCGGGAGCTGGGGAGCATCCTGGGCCGCGAGGGAGGCTACTCTGCAGGCACGGGGATGTGACGGCGTTGAAGATGATGGAGAGGCCTGCCACTGGTGGCGATGATGGAGGAGTGAGGCCCCAAGTAGTCGTGGGAAGGGCAAACGGCGACGTCGAGGTGCTGTCGGCGGCAAACGACTCCTCCTTTGGCAAACCAACAAGGAGCGTGGTGAAGCTGGACGCGCGTGCAGATTCATCAGGTGGCCGCCAGCTGTCGGCGCCGATGAGCATATCCCCAGGCCGCCTGGCCGTCAGCTGCACCAGTGGCAGCCAGACACGGACATGCTCGCCGCCAGCAGAAGCTCGCAAGTCCATCTGTACAAGATGGCCCCGAGGAGGAGGACGCGGAACTTGCGGAACTTGAGCCGCTCTCCTTCCACGACATGTCGGCGGGCCGACCGCCCAACCAGGAATCCTTGGTCCGCGACATCAAGTTCCTGGACAGAGACCACGTCGCCGTTGCCCTGGGCGGCAGTTCCCAGCCCATCCAGTACGGCACCGTCCGGCCAACAGGCGTCGTCTTCGAGCCGGCCGCCCACAACCCCGACGTCTACGCCAGAAAGCAAGGCAGGCTCCAACCACCCCTCACCGACGTCAACACCGACGTCAACACCATCGTCTGGGCCATCGAGCCCGTCGGACACAGGAACAGCAAGAACCTCCTCCTGAGCTCCTGGCAAGACGGCACCTTCCGACTCCTCGACGCCCGCACCCCTTCCCCACGACGCCATCTACCGGGACAACTTCCAGCCCTACCAGGCCGGCGGCCCGTTGCTCGTCTACGGCACAGAGCGCTTCGTGACGGGCAACAACACGGCCCCGACAGTCCGCTTCTTCGACTTCCGCTTCGACAAGCCCTACTTCCACTCGGCCGCGTCCGAGTGCTCGTCTGCCCAGCCGCAGCCGCGCGTGTGCTGCTCATCTGACACGACTCACCTGCCCGACCTGGGCAGGTCCGGCGACAACATTGCATCAGAACCGGAATGCAAGCCCGGCCGCCCGGGCCGCTGCCCCTGGCACGCACTCTCGAGAACAGACTGCTACAGACAAGACGCCACCCTCTGGCTGGGCTACCGCGGCATGGACCGCGTCTTCTCCCTCGCCAGGGCGTCGGACACGTCGGACAAGTTCTACCTCGGCCTGCGAGGCGCCGTCGCAGAAGCGCAGCTCGTCCTCAAAGAAGACGTGCCGAGCCGGCGGGAGACGAGGAACCCTTCCTGCCCCGATGGATGGCGAGTATCCAGCGTGTCGAGCGTGACCGTCGCGGAGACGGGCGTCGGTCTGTGCACGAGCCGGGTTCACGACGGGCTACATGGAGAGCTGCACAGCGGTATGCCGGCGCTCTTTACAACAAGGACACGGCGGATGAGGCGAATACAGAAAATGGCCTCGCGGACCCGCCGCAGAGGAGCCGCCTTGACACGGCGTTGAGACAGCAATTACCGATGAGGAGGAGAGGCAACCGGTTTGGCCATCGGCAATAGTAGGCGGTTGTGTGAAATATTCTGGGTGGGCTTGGAAGTTTTCTTCGTCGCAGGTGGGAGTTGGGCACGGCGAGGCAACTGCTAAACTATTAGATCTATTAACCTTTGTTCTAGTTTATATCCCGCCCCCTTGCGTGCTTCATTTAGACAACACTCTTCAGATACTCTACAATTTCGACTCGGCAACAATAAGAGCCGATGTATCCTTGAACGCCTGCTCAGCCTCCTTCTCAATGCGCTTCACCAACACTTCACACGTGGGGACATCGTGAATCAAGCCCATGACAGGGCCAGTGGTCCAGACCTAGATGAAGAAGGCCAATCAAGTTAGCAAAAGCATTCATGCCTCGCAGCCCTGCCATTTCGGCTCTGCGGCTTCGACCCAGACAAACCCATTCGTATGTCATTCGTCCCCTTGCCACTTTGGTCCGTCGCTCCCGCGTCCCCAAGTTAACGTCAATCTAATATTGCTGCCTTAAAGGATGCTATGCCTACTGCCCAAGAGTGGACTGATTTAGCTACTTTAGTGATATAGCTAAATCCTTCCACTCTTAGGAAGTAGGTATAGCACCCTTTAAAGCAGCTATATTAGATTGACGTTAGCTTGGGGGCGGGAGCGACGTACTAAGTGATATAGCTAAATCCTTCCACTCTTATGTAGTAGGCATAGCACCCTTTAAAGCATTTTAAAAAAAGGACCTATTTCTTTCTTCATGACACCACTGGAAGAACCCGGCTAGAAATTGGAAATGGGGAGGGGGAAAAAAGGAAAAAAGACTTACACCATACTCCGGGTCACCATTGACAAACACCTCCTTGCCCCTCTTGCCGCTCACCAGGGAGCAATCTCTGAGAACTCGCCCGTGGTGCTCTCCTTCTCAACCCTGAGCGCCTCCAAGGCAACCTTGTTCTTGAACAGGCGGCTCGTGTTGCGCCAGCGTCTCAGCAAGAGCGTGGTGTCGTGCTCGTCAGCCTTGACGATGGCCTCCTTGATGTTGCGGTGGACGGGCGCCTCGACGGTGGCCATGAAGCGCGTGCCCATGTTGACGCCCGACGCCCCCAGCAGCAGGGCGGCGGCCAGGCCGTGGCCGTCGGCGAAGCCGCCGCTCGCGATGAAGGGACCCCGCCCAGCGTCTGGCGGGCCCTGCCCAGGAGGATGAAGTTGGTGATGTCGCTCTCGCCGACGTGGCCCGCGCACTCGAAGCCGTCGATGGACAGGAAGTCGGCGCCGAGCTTGGCGGCGCTCTGGGCGTGGCGGATGGTGGTGCACTTGTGGAGGACGACGACGCCGGCCCCTTGAGCTGCTCGATGACGGGGCCGGGCGAGTTGCCGGCCGTCTCGACGACCTTGACGCCCTCGTCGATGATGGCCTGGGCGTAGGCGCCGTAGTCGGGGGCACCATGGCGGGCAGCAGCGTCAGGTTGACGGCGAAGGGCTTGTTGGTGAGGCGGCGGCACCGGCGGATCTCGTCGCGGAGGGCTTCGGGCGTGGGAAGATGAGCGCCGTGATGATGCCCAGGCCGCCGGCGTTGGAGACGGCCGAGGCGAGGTCTGCGGTGCCGACGTGCATCATGCCGCCTTGGACGACGGGGACTGCGAGCAAAAGGGCGTCAGCATGTGCGAAGCTTTCTTTGTGTGAATTGATTTTTCTTTCTCTTCGTCCTCGTATACAGTACTACATACCGCGGATGCCCAGCGCCTTGGTCAGCTCCGTGACGATAGGCATGGTTTCTTGCTGTGGGCCTCGTGAGTCGTGTGTTTTCTTTACGTGGATGTCAGACCGAACCGGCTCGCGATGCCCAAATATCTAGATGGGGAACCCCGGAATCTATAAATGTATGGGTTTTGTAAAGGGAAGCCGAAAGCAAAGGCACCTGCCGAGGTTAACCGGACCGGGGCTCGGCTTTTTCCCGTGGGGATTCAGAGCGGACTTGGGCATTGGGCGGGCAGGCAGCTCGTGTTGCACGAAAAAGAGGCGCAGCCAATGGCCACTAATTTGTGCGTACATTATCCCCTATGCCTTGCGACACATTAAGACAGTGTCGACTCAACCGACTCGAAAGCGGCGACCTTTTGCATCAAGACAGCCTCAGCTAGTGACATAGAAGCACTCCAACAGTTCGCTGAGGATTGGGAACTGGACCTCTATAATGGGGTACGCAATCCTCCTTTTTTAAATGCGCATCCCCCTTAGTCCTAAAACGGAAGGACAACCCACCCACCTAATTTTAGTGTGGCTTGCGTCTATGAATTTTTACTGTTATTAATGGCGTTAATAGCATCTTCTATAGTTATATAAAATAGCTGCATCTTAGGGAGTAACATAATAAAGGGTTTTTATAAGAGACTTATTAGGATTAAGGAGGATGCGCATTGAGAGGCCCAATGATACTCATCAGTCCGGGTCGCCGATGGCCTGCGTCACGTGTCATGTGACAGTCTCAGCCACAGCGTTACGGCCCACACAGACAAAGGACCACGCCCCCAAACGGCGAGTCTCCACTGGCTAACTCTTTGTGATTTTTAGCATTTTTTTCTTTAACAATTAAATATGGAACACCTAAGTCGGCATTTGCAGACGATCAAACAAAATGCTGAAGATTTCCAATCGAGACACCCTCTAGTCGACAAGTTTCGGCCTTCATTCACACTGGCTGACGGAGCTGAGATCGCAAAATTATTAGCCCATCCATCTCCTACTACTACACGACAAAGGTATTCGTTAAAGGCAGCCTCACCAAGATGAGCTCGGTCTGGATATCTACGGTAACCTGGCGATCAATCCCTATATCGCGGATCGTCTACGAAATGAAGCTGCCGTGCTTCAATTCATGGCCAAGCATACTACGATTCCTGTGCCAGAATTTCTCGATCTATGGGAGGACAACGGACTCGTATATTTGAAGACTGCTCTTGTTGGAAACGGTGTCGAGCTGCAACACGTTGACGAGTCTCTCCTCCCCACGGCCACCATGAGGGTTACGGCCCAGCTCGAATCCGACATTCTTCCTCAGCTCAGGCGTCTGAGGCGGAATTTCATGGGCAGTCCCAACCCAGAGCTGCCAGTGATACCCCACGTCGACTTTGGAACTGGAAAGAGAAGCGAGTCTGGCCATCGATGACGAAGGATACGGATGAATACGTTCTCTGCCATACGGATCTGGACCGACAGAATATCCTAGTGGACCCGAATACATTCAAGATTGTGAGTATCTTGGACTGGGAGACGGCCGGCTTTTCCCCTCAAGAGTGGGAACTTCCTTACTGGACGGCGAATGAACCGCAGGAGAAATACCAGATGTCCATGGAAGCTCAACGCCGGAAATCACCTCTTTCGATTCCCCAGACACTACCCGAAATAGTGCTCTTAGTCCCGCGAGCATTCAAGTGTAGCTCTGTTAACGACAGTGGTCGGTTCACTATATTTGTCACGCGCAAAGGCAGACCCCGAGACATCTTGTCTTGGAAGAAAGCCGTTAGAAAACGGAGGATGCTATTTTTACAAAAGGACACCGTCTTTCAAGTGTTGAATGGGCTCTTTAGAGATCAATTGGGTCATTAACCCCGTTCCTCACTCTCTTCTTTGTTGTGCTTGTGCTCCTTACAAGTTTAACGATTTGCTGCTAAGTTTTTCGTCTTTCGTGTGCAAAACAAGACTGTATATTTGGCAGGCTTGTATCAATTCCGCCCTTTCAGCCTCGAACATCCGACAACCCACTTCATTCCATCCGGGGCCAACCAAGCTAGGAAATTTGAGCCTTGAACCATCTGCCTAAGGCGATGTTTATCTGCAGTGAAGTTAATATCTTCCTTCGCATCAGATCTATCTGTGGGACTCACTTCGGCTGGTGTTTGACAGGTGGGAGCTTCGCGCAATCGGCATGGGAGCATGGAGTCCATGGATGGAATCCGCAAGCCACGCAATTCTGATTTAGCGACCAGGGAGCACATTACAGGCGCAACGACCTAATCGCGGCGAGCGTGAGCGTGAGCGTGAGCGTAAGCGTGACTATAAATCCTTATAGAGGTATCTATATATAAAGGTTAGTTTGATTATGGCATCTCACCACCAGATGGCCAGAGAGTGAGATTCCCACCTAAATTAAAGTACCTCTTGGCTACCCTAGTTGTCATTGGTTAGACCTGCTTTTCGTGACCTGGCTGTTGCCTTACAAGTTACCGGGATACCCTGCGCACCCGACTTAGTTGCTGCAGAGCACCTTGCTTCTGTTTACGGCGTTTCGTGCGAAAGTGGGGTAGGCAAACGATTACTCGGGCCTCTAAAAACAGTAGGGCCCTAGTTACGCCTCGGCAAGGGTGTCGATCCAATAAGGTCACTTTGGAATGATTCTTCACCCACCGCTCAACTTGTACAATGCCAGAAGTACCGACGCATCTTCAAGAGGCTGCAGAAATTCACTCCCGTCTGATACGTGGGAAAGACGAGGTGTTCGTCAGCATAATGGCGCTTGGCGCTAAATTCGGCACTCCATTCGATGCGAGTCTTATAAAATGGTGACCCAACGTGACATGACAGTATCATTCTGCTAAATACCTTACAATAATCAAGGATGGCTGAGCGTGGCCATCTGCAGCTGGTTCCTCAGGATATCCGCCTCCGCTTCAAGCCTATCCCGCCACCTCGATCTTGATCTTCATGGAGGATGCTTTCTCTGGCCATCTGGTGGTGAGATGCCATGATCAAACCGACCTTTCGTACATGGATAACTCTGCGGGGATTCGTAGTCACGCTCACGCTCGCCGCCATCAGGTCGTTGCGCCTGTAATGTGCTCCCAGGTCGCCATCTGAGTGCTGATGCCTCAGAGTTGGGTCGGGCGACGGTAATTCGGACTTTGTGTGACAGTCATTCGAGGGTGTCTCCAGCACACAGTCTGTGGTTTGACTGCCACCAGACGTATTTTGGTCTGCGGCGTCACTCACATATGACTCGGATTTGGTCGATTCGACGTCCAACACGGAGTAGAGAGAGGGCGATGTGCTGTCGATGACAGGCCAAGACGTATCTTGCTCCGAAATAGTTGATGTTGTAGGGGATCTCGTAGGCGGCTTGTGCGCAAAGTTTGGAGATGCTGGCTCCGATCCGCCTGCCAGCTTCTCGCGCGGGCCATCAGCGTCAGCTTCTTCACTTTCGAAAAATGTACGAATAATCTCCATTTGCGGCGGCATGTACAGAGTTGAAGGTTCGTGGTCTTCGTCTTCGTCATCGTCATCGTTTCCGCTGCCGCTGTCGCTGCCGTCGTCTGCGTTATTTCCTGCCGAATCGCCGGTGCCGCCAGCTGAGCAACTCTCCATGCCATCCTTTTCCTCTTGGTAAAGCAGAGCCGCCAGCCCTTCCAAGATGTTTTGGCGGCTGCTCGATCTTTGCAAACTTGACGAATGTAGTTTCGAGGGTCAGACGATAACTTCCAAAGTTGTGTATGACTGTCGTTCAACATGCGAATCCTAAGTGTCTCCTGGTCTCGGGCTTGGGAAGCAACGTCTAGCTCAATCCTTTTTCAAGTCGCCATCATCTTTAGCATCCCTCGCTGCGGAAATCATTCGCTCCGTGAAGGCGCGCGGGTCAAATTTCCACGTGTGAACAACGTTGTACTCTTCGTGCAGGCGGCGAAGTTCGTCGGGTGAGCGGCCAGTGACAGCCATCCACTTGAGATGCAAATCATCGTCAATATTGACTCGGAGTTCGTCGCAAGAGGGCATCTTGGCTTAACTTAGAAGACGGAACAATGGTTTTCGATTCTAAATCAGCTCTAAATAACAAAGGGCACCCGTCATTTCTGCGGCAGAGCAGATCACGTGGACAGTGTGTGCACTGTAGGCACCGGGTTGCGTGAACTCATTGCGGCGCTTACGGGCAGCCATTTTCACGCCTTGACCTCAGTCATCAAAGACCAACCAAATGTGCAAGTCTGCTCGCCTACGAAACGGGCGACCACGGACATGGCGTGTCTCTCTTTACCGTGCTATATGAACAAACGTTTCGCCGAGAGGCTGAACAGCGTCACAACAATGGGAACTTGTCTTATTACGCCAGCATACAAGACGCGCCGCCATCATAGTTCGACGTAATATGCCCGAAGACGCTGAAAGCGACGGAATGTCGACTCGACCATTCTCTGACATTGCAAAAGAGCACTGCAAGCGGTTCCGTGAACATCAACTCAAAGCACTGGATGCGCCATTGCATGATCAGCAGAACTCGGTCCCTCATGGCAGAATGCGAAAGGATCTGGCATCGAAGGCGGCAATATCGCCCGCCGAGCTTCAAGTCGATGAATTGATCAAATCGTTCAAGGCAGCGTGGGCTGAATCGCCGCCTGGCACTCGTATCGTTATCGCCTCGCCAGCTCTAACCGAAATCACTGGGGCAAGGCCGCTGCATGCAGGTGATGGCTGGAATGTTACAACAGTCCAGCAGGGAATCAAGGACGCAGATTTTCTGCTATCTCTTCCTCTCCACGGCAATCCCCGGACAAAGCCTTTGACACGAGAAAGGAAGCTGAAAATTCGCATCTTGTACGACCCGCAAAGCGACTCTTGCGAACTAATCAATGAGACGTTGACAGACATCTGTGTGACAGAGTTGACCCTTGCAACCAAGTCGCTCGGTGTTCAAAAACGCCTCTTTTCACTGAAAGTTGTCATATATCCATTGGAACTTACAGAATCTCCACCGATGGAGAGAGGAACAACATCTTTTGGACTTTTGCCTTGGGCAGAGGCAATTTGTCGTCTCTTCGGTTTCACGGTCATTCAAACGCCGATTAGACGAAGGCGCCTTGCACGATGGGAGAAACCACACCCAGAAGCCGTCTAATCTTATTCCTTCCGTAGCTAGCATGAGACCACCCAAGCCTAATTCTCACACGAAATCAGGCGTTTTGTTGTCGACTGAAGGCATTCAGTCAGGCTCAGTATCAGCTCTGGATCTCCGCGAAGGGGATCTGCTCGTTGTGCAAGATTTGCAACGCGCTAAAACCTTGATTGATGACGGGAGTCTCGGCACTTATGACATCGAGTGTCGACTAGAAATTGATAGAACACCAGGGTCAAGGGTATTTGCCTGTCGTCATTCGGGCTTGCCTGACGACCTGGTTGCGAAGGTGCTCAATCCCAGGAGAAATGGATCATCATTGTATGATCGCGTAAACCAGTTTAAGCAGGAAGTGACCATGCTAAAACAAATTGACCATGTAAGTCCTGGTACGAATAGCACTGCTTAATTGTTCCAGCTTCTAATCTTGGCCCACTCTAGCCTAACATAGTCAAGCTCATATCGTCTGACGCCCGTCTTCACATTATGTGTCTTGAGAAACTTCCAATTTCGCTTCAACGACAAACTCCCGTGTCCTCGGCAATTGCTCCTGCTATTTTGGTGGGAAATCGTCTGCTCTAGAATATCTCGAGAAGCTGGAGATTATTCACAATGACATTAAACCAGCCAATATTGCTTATTCCGCCAAGCGTGGCGCTGTTCTCTTCGATTTCGGACTTGCAAGACAGCGAACACGAACTCTGGGCAGGACGTCTCCATTTCTCTCACCCGAATATCTTGATGAAGAAGACTATCACCTAAAGCGAGGGTTCCCGGGCGAAATCTGGGCATTGGCATGATCGTGTGTATGCATATGATCAGGTACCCTAAGAAAAATGACCAAGTTGAGAATCTGATGAACCTGGCAGATAAGACAACTAATGATTACAGGAAACTGAAGGACTGGCATGCTCAGGTTGGCAACGTTAGAAAAGGTCTCGACAAAAATGATGATATCGAGGACACTATATATAGAATGCTAGATCCGTATGCAAAAACGCGAATCACGGCTGCACAAATACGCTACAGCCTGGGACAGCAGACGCACAGTTCTGATCAGCTATCACGCGCAGCTGTTCGGCGAACTGGATAGATGCATTCCAACTTACACGTTTCCCACAGTTGATGTGTTCTTGTCTGTTTTCGTTTCGCAAAAGTGCTCATTCAATATATTGAGAAGTTTTACACAGGTTTTAATTCGTTGCTGTCTTTCCAGACTTGACGAGTTATCGTAAATGCCAGCATTTCATCACATGTCAACGGGCATGTCTCTCAAGTGCGCTCGCCGCAACCTCATGCGAGATCAAAAGCGTCTTCGCATTTTCACGCGCCACCTACGCCTAGAAGAACTCACAGCAGCTCAACACCTTTGGCCATGACAGTATCGCCAAGTCGGGTAGTTTTCATTCTTTGGATGTCGCAGTGGCTGAGCTTGCCTAGAAGATGGCTTCTGATATCGTTGCGTTTGGCACGTCAACTTATGATAGCACATGTCTCGCGAAAGCATATTGGCATTTGAGCAGTTCATATGCAAGAAAACGTTGCAACCGAGGGCCTTGCCCATGAGAGGCACGGGTCACAAACGCGGGATTGATTTTCAAGGGCTGTCCGAAAAGCCTTGGCGACATGGACAAGGAACTGTCCGGATTTCATGCTCAACTTCCATCTCAACCGGAGGTGTTTCGCCAACTCACCGACCAGGACCAGGACTAGATCAGACTTCCCAGAAAAGGGAGTCACAGACGCGAATTGCTTGTCCTTCGATATATTTTTATTTGCATCTCCCATTTTACGTGATTGTCAGGAGACTGAGTTGTGAACTCGTCGGATTCATGACCCATCGGAGGAGGACAAGACAATAAGACGCATTCCGTGTCAGACTCTTGTCTAACCCTGCAGAGAGTAGCCGACATGGGCATTCTCGCAGCCCAGCTTGACCAATCTCGCACGCATTTCCTCGGCACGCTTTCTCTCGCCATGACTCAGCTCGAACAAGTCGACTTTATCCACATAGCCTCCAACTCCATGCTGCAACACGTTGCGAGCTCGGAGCTTGCTGCCTCCCGAATGACCGACTGAGCCATGCAGAGTGACTCGGTCCTTGCTGGAATCGTATACTCCCCGATGCAAAATGTTGTTGTTGTAAAGGCAATGTCGCCGGGGCCAAGCGCAACAATCAACTGGTCGGGCAAGACCTTCTCGAAGGGGTCAGCGTTGCGCTCACTGTCGGTTCTCGGGCGTCTGTGAGAACCGGGGACCACGACGAGAGACTCATCCTCCCACAGAGCAAGGTTGTATTGGGCGTGGAAGCCAGGACGCCCGAGACGCTCCATCTCCTCTTCTGGCGTAGCCTCAGCGGGCATGTCATCGCGGTGCCACCTGAGCTCGAAATCACCGTCGGGCCGGACGAGCATGTTGAAGAGCTCCATGACGAGCTCGTCGTCGCTGCACTGCAGGAGCTCCTTGGCGATGCTCAGTATTTCCTCGGAGAAGTACTGCCGAGTGAAGACCTCGTGCCCAGGCAGGTCGGGGTTCATGAGATGCTGGACGCCCCAGATGCCCTTTTCGGGGCAAAAGTCCACGGCGGAAACTGCTTGCCGACTGTGCGGACATGAGGCCACTGGCCAGATCGGCCAAGCTTCTCAACCTTGGCACTGGCTTCTCGCAATGTCTCGAGCTTCTGGCCGCTGACGATGCCGCGAACGACGACAAAGCCGTCTCTCTCGAGGTCGGCTAGGTGACCGGTGGCTTTCTGAGCGGGCATTCTGGCTGCTGTAATTGTTGCGTGTTGAGGACAAGATTGATTATGCCAGGCCAGGCCGCAGAATGGGTGATTCCTGAATTGATTGTATGTTTTTCAAGTTGTCGCGGCGGGGTTGACGACATGTTCGTACTGTGGATCATCGATCCCAAGTCTCCACCTCCACAACAAATATAATTATTCTCCTGCCCGCATAGGATTGATTGTCAAAATCGCCATTGGGGCATTTTGACGCATGTCCACTTACTCGCACCACGGGGAGGTGTTCAGGAAAGTCAATGTGTACGCATGCACAAAGTAATATTCTCTCCTCTACGGCTCGGTACAGTCTTGAGGCCGCCACCGAAGTTCAAAACCCTTGACAGTCTTTTGCACATCCAGGTCCCCGGATCTCCTTCGAAGAGGGGCTTCTCCAACTTCCTTTCCGAGACCTGCTCCACCTCCAGACCCGCGTCCCGAGCAACATCAAAGAACTTCATGTCCAGATGCTGCTTCCATGGCCGATACGAAGTGAAGAAGACGTAGGCGGCGCTTTCTCGCGACCTCCGCATCGTCTCCCCGATCGTCTTGACAAGGGCGCCGTGTTCCGAGTGCCGGAAGAGCAGATCAGCGAGCACCAGCACGTCAAACCGTCGAATCCGAGTTGCCCCATCAGGCGCAAGTCTGGCCAGGAGCGGCTCCGGATCAGCCCCCAGACGAACCCGACGGCATCAACGGTCCGTCCGATATGCCCCTCGGTTCAACAGTCTCGTCGCATTCATCAATGTTCTTCTGCATGTTGGCCACGAGGTCTGGATCCGGGAAATCCGACGCGACCACCTTTTCCGCTCCGAGGATGCCAGCCACCAGCGATGGCAGTCCGGCTCCCGCACCGAGCTCGAGGACGGATCTGCCTCGGACCCTGGACGGCGCACGCTCAAAGTAATCCGACACGAGCTTGGCTCCGTTCCAGAGGTGATGCGCCTCGGTAGGGCTGTGTCCCACCAGATGGAGTGTCACCTGCTTGCCGCTCTGCATCTCGAACACCTGCCGCGTAGGGGTGGTGTAGGGGGTAGTAGTCCTCGGGGTCTTCCATCAGACCCCGGCGGCGTAGGCGACGTCCTCGTCCTCCATTGCTGCCCTGCTTTGCAACGTGGTGGCCGGGATGGAGTCGTTTTTAGAGGGCTGTTGGAAGGAGGAGGCAGTGACAAGATTCTGCAAGATGAGATTTTTGGTTCCCGAGTGTGGCCCGGGTGGGTCTGTGTCTGTTCACTTGTCCACATGACAATGCACATTATGTACAATGCACATTATGTACAATGCACATTATGTACAATGCACATTATGTACAATGCACATTATGTACAATGCACATTATGTACAATGCACATGACAATGCACAACCACCAAAACACGTTCCCGGGGACCGACCACAATGCGCGTCCGTCATCAGATCAGGACCGCCGCCACGGGCCGATTGGGCTAACGGCCAACGGACAATGAATGAATTGTCGTCGTGGCCGCTTTCCTTCCAAAGACAAGAAGACAGACCCCGTTCAAGAACCAACAGCCGTCATCCAAACCGCTGCTTGGCCAACTCCCTCAACATGCTCACCGTGCCCTCCTCCCTCTCCCTCCACGCCCTCCTCCTCACCTCCATGTCCTCCGCCTTGGCCCTCTCAAACTCCTCCCGCCTCACCTGCCTCTGCGACTTCTTCACCTTCTCCCTCTCCCTCATCCTCCTGTGCTCCTCCAGCTCGTCCCCGGCCCCCATCAACTGCGCCTCCCCGACCTCGACCCCGGGCTCCTCTCCCGGAACTGGCCCATCTTCTCATTCACCTCCTTCTTCTTCTCGAGCCTGCGCTCGCGCGTGCCCGGCTCCGCGCGCGGCACGAGCTCCTCCAGCCTCCGCTTCTGCAGCGCGCGGTCCTCCCTCCGCGCGTGCCGGAGCTGTTCGCGCCCGTCCTCCCTCTGCTCCCGCGCGAGCTCGTCCCGCAGCGCCAGATCCGCCGCCGTGGCCGACCGGGCCCCATCCGCCGCCGCACCCTCGGTCCATCTTCACTACCGACCCCGAAAACGGGGAGCGTCGGCCCGTAGTCGTCCTCGTCCTCGTCCTCGTCCTCCCCGTTGTCCTCCTCCCCGTCCTCCCCGTCCTCCCCGTCCCCCTCGCCAGAGTCGCCCCGTCTCTCCGGCCCCGCGCAGTACTCGGACGCGCACCTGGCAAACATGTCGGGGTCGTACCACCCTCTGCCAGCTCGTTGCGGTTCCATTTCCCCGCGAAGCTCTTCCACCGCCCCCGCGCCTCCCGTTCGTCCATGTCCCCAGGTCCCTCTGCTTCTGCAGCTCAAGATAGTGCGCGAACAGGGGCTCGAACGCGCGGAAGTCAGACTTGGTGAGGGCGCGGGCGGAGAAGGGCAGCGGTCTGCCCTTGTCGCCTGCGCGGCGCGACTGTGCGGCCGCCGGCGGTGGTGGGAGCGCCGCGCGCGTCGTGCTGGTGCTGGTGATTGTGATTGTGATTGTGATCTAGAGCGTCCGCGGGCGTCGTGATGAGGATGGGAGTCGTCTGCGCGCGCTTTGGGCATCCTTCTTGTTGTTGTTGTTGTTGTTGCGGCGGCGAAGAGCCTGCTTAGCTGGGTTGGGCGCGTTCAGTAAGCGGGTGTGTGTGCTCCTCATGGAAATTGATGAAATCTTGGCGATGGATGGAATCGATTTTTTTTTTTGGCGTGGTCTCGCGGAAAAGACACAAGTGGAAAGTCAGGTCGGTGAGGTGAGATAGAAAGGTGAGACACGTCATATTCGGGTCCCACTTTTCTGCTTTATCAACTTGTTCAATCGTTCCGGCCCGGCCACGGAACTGCCGCCACGGCCGGTTCTAAACTACGTACGGCTGCTGTTGAAGCAACTCGTTTGACGTGAAATCCTAGGTACTGTAATTCGTGCTCAGTAGTTTCCGATGAGCTCTTTCGATCACGCAGTGACATTTCTGGTCCTTCACAGCCTCCATTACAAGGTCACCACCGTGCAAACCGCTGAGCGTCTGTGAGCGGATACTCGTTCCTCTAATTCATTTGGTGTTTGGGCCAACGCCCTTCTTCCTCGAATTGCGCATACGAGTCTTGTATCTTGGGTATCTATCTACAGCACCAGAGAAATAAATGCTTCAACAGATTAGATTAGAGAAAATTCTCTACGTCGTTTTATCCGCGCCGAATCCGTAATATGTACAATGTACCGCGAGAAATACGCTCGTGGTCCAGGATTGCCCACCTACTTTGAACCCAAAAATCTGCATGTTCGAATCGCCTGACATGATCAATCGCGCTTTGTGCAAAAAAGTGGAAAACTCCTAGACGGGTTCATGTTTTGCGCCCGTCACCGGGCCGGGATTATTGTGAATGGCGCAACCAATGCACTGGCAGTCATCGCCGCAGGGACAGCTCATCGTCTCTCCGGCACATGAGTCGCCGAATGGGTAGCTCACGAAGAAGAAGTCGCTGGCACACAGTGTTTGCTCTTCACTTGCGCCAGATGCTGCATCCGACGGGGTTTGTGCTGCCACAGGCGACCTGGTCCCGTCGTGGTGAGGCTTGATGGGCGTTGTCGTCCCGTTGGAGGATGCATTCGCAGCCTCTTCCTGTTCACCCTTCGAAGCATTTGCGCCGCCGTCCGTTACGCCATTGAGATGCGTGACGCCGCCGTTGGCGTGGGCATTTCCTGTTTCCGGATCCTCCTTCATCATATTCCAGGCCGAGCGTACATAGTCCTGCGTTGCCTCGTTGTATGGGTGGGCAGCGCATCCGACGCACTGGCAACTATCGCCACAGCTGCACTGATGTGACGTCCACGATGATTCATTCGGTGTTGTCGGGGTTTGTTGATGATGATGATGATGATGATGCTGCTGCTGCTGCTGCTGCTGCTGCATGGGCAACGGTCCTGCCATGCCAAAGGTTGGCCTCCTACATTTTGACCGAAAGCCATGACGGCCATGACTTGTCTCCATTGTTCGGGCTGAGAGGCTGCATGTACGATCCATACTGTGGAGGGAAGTTGAAGATGTTGGGCTGAGCGTAGAAAGGATACACTCCGCTGGCCATGACCATGGGGTGTTGGAAGGAGGAGGCATCATGATTCCATTCGGGGCGAATGACACTCCTGGCGGTGGCATGACCCTGGAGCATGCCCTGGAGCATGCTTCTTCTCTCGTTGAGTGGATGAGGTTGTCTTTGAGGAGCAGCAGCTCTTGGCCGCCGGCCCAATGTCAATGTCGTCGCTGCTGACGTCTGATGTGTTGACGGACACAGGAGGGGAGGAGGAGTCACTGCCCGGCTCTTTGTGCCGTTCGCCCTCCACCACAACAGCTCCTGAGCGTTTCTGGCCCCGAGTCCGCGGTGCCGTTGGTTGAAACACCATTTTGCCCATTCACCGCCGGTTTTGCCTGACCCGTTGGCACCATGATAGGCGCTGGCGCATACGGGAACATGGGGTACATGCCTGATTCGGCACTACTAAACGAGCTGTCCCTCGGTGTCATGGCTATTGATGCGTACAACGACGCGTCTGGCATGGGCGTGGGAGAGCCATTTGTCGAGCTCAGCTGTGGACTCATCCCGTTGTCGTTGTACAGCGGTACGACGTTGATTTGGCTCGAGTCCATTCTCTGAAGTCCCGCAATGTCGACGGACTGCTTCCTGCTCGGCCCAACCTTTGCGCCTTGCTTCTGTACTCGAAATCCAGCAGTTGCGGGCTTGGGCGGACTCGGAGGTGTTACCGCGGTGGTTGACGACAGGTCCTTTGCTGGCTGGTCTTCGACAGCGGCAGTATCTGGCGGCCCGCAATGGCACTTCTGTCTCCTTGGAATCGCTGCAGTCACAGCGGCGCATGCGCATGGTCGCGAAGACGGGTGCGGACATGAACTCAACGGCCGGCCAGGCTTCCGCACCGGTACCATGAGGCGCTCGTTGGCATGTGTGCATTTGGTCGAACGGTGGCCGCGAATGCAAGGCTCGCTGAACATGGTCCATTAGTTGTGGCTGCACGATCGATAAGAGGAGGGGAGGAGGGTTGGGTTTCTCGAGCAAGCACCGTCAGGACATTTTGCGACAAATGCAACAAGGGACGTACCAGGCCATCTTTTGCCCGTTGATAAGAGGCATGATGAGGGTGGTCGGACTCGAAAACTGTACCGAAGCAAATACCGAGGGCGACGACACCGAGGCCGGCCTGCTGCGCGTGCCTTGAGGCGCGAGGCTCCAATCGGCCTCCCGCCGAGTTCCTGCTCGCGCTGCTCGTGCGTGAGCTTACAAGGCAAACCCCGGCAAGTGGCCTTGATGTGGCATGGGACGAGAGCCAGCGGAACGGATGGGCGCAGTTGGTTTCTTCGTGTTGTGCAAAGCGCTCTCGAAGTTTGATGGCGGGGTTTGGTTTATTTTGGGTGTAATCAAAGGCCTCGCGGGGTTAAAAAAACGCAGCCTCTGAGAGCCATGGCCTTGCCCTTGCCCAGATCATTGAAACACGCGCCGTTGCCCAGACGCAACCGAAAGCGTCAGCAATCGGACCCGCCTTGCCGTCTTTGTTCCAAGCCATCTCTATCTGCCTCTTGTTAGCGCCGTCCTGCTGCATACTTGCATACAAGATTGTTGTATGTTGAAATCGCGGCCCCAAAGTGAGCAAGTTTCTATTGGGCTTAATCAATGCCTGTTGTGGGGCATGCCATGCCTCACGACCGCCAGCAAGTCGTTCGTTGTTGGCTCGTCCATCGGGTGGCAATGCAGTCCTCGCCTTGCCGGGCCTCGCATGCGCTTGTCACGACATGACAGCACCGGATGAGACAGACATCGGGGATTTGTGTCTTCTAGAACGAGGCTTCTTTTCACACCATCTGCTATCTGATGCCCCATCTGATCGAGACAGAGTATTGTATCATACGTATACGGAGTAGTCCGTGGCGCATTGTGCAATTCCATCCATTCCATGTGTTACGAGGCATTCCCGCAAAGCATTCCGGATATGCTCTGCTTCCCGTCCCTTTCTTGCCTACTTGCTCTGAATACGAATACAATGCCTTCGTATTTTACCTCCTCGAAGGAAAAATGCTCCGAAAATATCAGCCCTGTTAAGTTTAGGCATGGGGTCGACCCTTCATGAGGATTCATGTCCCTAACCCTATCCTGTCCCTGTTCCTACTTTCTCAAGTTCTCATAGTGATGCTATTGCTCCCACGGCTCGTTAGTTTGAGCCGTCCGAGTCGGCAAACATGTCCACTGCTCGCATCCGCTTCCGTTGTTGGGCCCCGGCCGCAGATTCCTGGTCACCGCGGACGCCCGTCCCTTCATCCTGATCCTTGTCCATCCTGTCCTCGACATCTTGGTCCATAGCCTCGCCTCCAAGATCGTCGTCGTCGATAGGCTCCCCGCCACATCGTCCTCGTCAATGGGCTCTCCTTCAACATCTTCCTCATCGATAGGCTCGCCCATCACGTCATCCTCAGCCAAGGACTCCCCGTCAACATCATCTTGCATCGCGGCGGGCTCTTCTTCAGCCGCGGTTCCGGCGCTTGCCTCGTTCTTTGCGACTGGCAGAGCTTCCACAGTCTTCCACTTGTTGCGGTTTGACGATTCGTCCGCCTTGTCTTCAGCTTTCAGTGAGGGTGGTGATTCAAATGTCTTGACAAATAGTTCCTGGGACTCGGCGGGAAAACGCACCATCCTTCCCATAAATTGAGGACAAGATGAACACTTCGCTTCCACTTTTCAGCTCGGAGCCGGCCCCAGCCTAGCTTTTCAGCCATGCCACCTAGTCTTTCGAATACTTTGCGCTCGCGCAGGCATGTTTCAAACAGCTGTCGGAAGCGCCAGGCGTGTCGAACTCCGCTTGTGGACGAAGACGATAGAATGTCGCTCACCACGTAAAGTGCCACCAAGCTAGCGCTGCTCGTATCCAGGGCGTCATTCGCAGCTCCATCCTCTGTGTTTGTAGTCGCTGGATTTGGCTTTGCACCTTGCTCGTGCCTCGGGTTGGCAGACGTCAGGGACAGGGGTTTTCGACGTTTGCAACTACCATGTCCACGACCTCATCCGCTCCGCGGCTGGCATGCGTGATGGCAAACGTTGCAACTCTGGCTATATCTCCTTTCCGCAGCCTGGCCATGGTGGTGGGCAGTCTCGCCAGCAGGTGGACAAGCTTGGCTTTGTCAAGAGGATTGAGGAACACCTTTTCTGTCTCAGTGCCATTGTGGTCGGTGTTGCCTTCCCCGTCCATGTCCTCGTCATCGGAGGAGTTGTACTCCTCGTCTGACACAAACTCATCCAGGGATGTCGTGTACTCAAAGATCAAACCCTTCTCTGGTGATTTCCACGCATGACTGCCGTCGAACAGGGGAACGTATTTTCCTTTGCGCTGGTTCGGATCGGAGCCCGTCACGACCTGCCAGAGCTGCCATCGATACCAAATGCCACCTTCGCTTCTGGCATCCCATATCCAAGCCCATTTCTCTTCTCGTTGGACTTCAGCTCGCGACATGAGTAATGCCTCAAACTCTGGTCCATGCTCCAGAACGCCCTCGATGGCTTTGTTGATCAATTGGATTGTTCTGACGTCTTGTGGCGGTCTCACAGGAACGTGCAGCAAGTTTGCTCTGGACACGCCTGCGCCAACGGGACCATACGAGGAAGGAGGTGCGAACCCGCGATGGATCCCCTGCTGATGATGTGGCAGCTTATCCCGGCCGGCCGGTCGCTCTACTGGTTTCGCTCCAAATGGATGCGCACCGGTTGTCGAGGAGGATATGCTAGGTAGAGTTGCTGACGCCGCCACGGCAGAAGACAGATGTCGATGTAGAGACAGATAGTACCTGTAGCCCAGATAACGGTTTTGCAATGTGGTGACCGCTGTGTCAATCTCGTTTGCCGGCGTATCTTGCGAAAGTGTGACAATCGCAACGGTACATTTTCTTTCCGAGCCACCCGGGCCAGCAGGAGGCAGAATCTTGACATTTTCCACGTTCAAGTTGTCGGGCATCAAGGCCTTGACCACAGCAGGCGACGTCCCCGGCGGCATGTTGGTCAGTCTGAGTGTAGGCTTCGCAATCGCTTTCTCCTCCGCTCGGTCTCTAGCTTCGCCCGAGTCCTCATCGTCACTCGCATGAAAAGCCTGTGCGACCGACGTCGGCTTCGGCCCGGGAATCGGTTCCTCGAAGCCCGGTGCACCCAATCGATCTCCCGGGCCTTTGAAATCGTTGAAAGATCTCTTCTTCGCAAAATTTTTCGGGGCCGGCCCCAGGCTGCCCGGGCCGCTTTTCAACGTCGACGAGACAAAGTGTCTCTTGAGGCGCCATGCCCCAGCGGTCCTGGTCCTGGTCCCGCTCCTGCTCCGGAAAAGCCCAGTCTCCCCTCGAAGATCCCCAAATGCACCAGATGTTGGCGCAGTCTCCTCTCGTCATCTTCGCGATCGAAGCTCTTCACGAAATCAGCGTATACGGCGGCAGTTTCGGCAGCCTCACGCTTGCGCTTGGCTTCGGCTTCGGCCCGTTGTCGATCAAAGGCCGATTGCTTGGTGGGTTTCTGAAGCTTCGCTTTGACGTCGGGGAAATCGGGAAACCCTTTTCCAGGGGACATTTTGGATGGTGAATAGCCTTGACTCGCCACGTCACGACATGTTCGAGGCGTGTTGGTGTCGTTGTAAAAGTGCCTTGCTCAGTGGCCGAGCTGAGGTATTGTCGTGAAGGTGCAGCCCCGGTATGTGCATATCCACCTTAACGAAAGCTTTGGGTTTGCCAAAGCTTGTTGACCAAACTTCTTCTGGGGAAAACCTTGGGACTGAAGCTTGTTCCAAATACAATTTGAATGTCGATGATTCGGTTCTCACTATCGAGTTGACGTATGAACAGGGATCCAATGCCAATTACGTTGTTCGACCACATATAGCACTTGGTCGTGGAATTGGGTGAGCTCTCTCTGCCTCACCAACTCGTGTGATGGGTATCACAAGTTGCGCCACGTAATCCATATGAATTTCCGATTAGCGAATGATTCGATTGTATTTTTCTATCATACCAGAGCAGCTGCGGTCGACCTCATATCTTGACCTGCACCCCATCAGATCCTCTACGCAACTCTTCCTCCAGCACCATCCCCGGATACCCGCCCCGACTGCCATCCATCGTGATGAGCCCCTTGAATATGCCATCAACCTCTCTCCCAACAGAGTCATCATCAACGTCTTTCCACTTCCACTTATCCCCATACACTCCTCCCTTTCCCAGCATGCAGTCCAGCACCTTTTCGCCCAGCAACGGCAAGAACTTGTACCCATGGCCACTGTCTCCCGTGGCAATGAAGAGGCCCTTCCATCCGGGATGCCAGTCCACCAGCCAGTTTCCATCCTTTGTATCAGAATACCAGCACAGTCTGGTTTCTTTCCAAGGTCTGTTCTCGAGACCCTTGATTGGGGAGAGCTGGGCAAGCCCCTTTCTAAGGTCCACATCTGCTTCGTGTGGAAGCCGATTCGCGCCTGCATCTCGCCTGGTAGATGGTTTTGACACTGTAATTGGCTTTCTCTCCAGTGATGGCGACAAGGGCAACGCGTTGTGCACTGTAACTGGGTTGAGGTACCCGAAGCTGTGTCGGGCGACTTTGAGAATCCTCTCTTGTGGAGGGATGATGAAGAGTCCGGATGACAGGTTCAGCACAACCGGTTGCTTGGAGAGAACGCCGAGTTCCTCCTCGCTGATATCAATGTAGCCCAAGACGTGGCCCGTTGCCTCGACTCGTCCTCTCAGATCGATCAGACCCCTGTCCACGCTCCTGCAGCGACGAGGACGACGTCGGCGGTAAGACACTCCCCATCAGCCAATCTCGCGCCGGTAACTCGATCGCCTTCCGTCGTCAACTTGTCAACGCCAGCATTCACAAAGCTGACTCGACCCGTTGCCTTGACTCGCTCATAGAGCCACTCCATCCCTCTGCCAGCGTTGGCCCATCCCGATAAAGTGTTCAGATAACCCCAATCGCCCGGGTATGTCTCCGTGCCCAGGAATGAGTTCAGGGCTTCTGTACTCTCAAGCACCTTGATCTTATCGGCCGAATGACCACCCTCTGCGCCATTTCAACACAGTTCTTCCAGCTCTCCTTGGTATAGTACATTCCCGACTTGGCCCCAACCTTTAGCTCCGTAGGGTGATATGCCGTGAGGACGAAGCCCGACTCAGTGTAGCGACCCTGTCCACCAAGGTCATCATCGCCCTGCTTTCTCCATTCCTCTTGAGCCTCAGCTGCTAGAGTGGTGTAATCGACGTCGGCGTAGTCAGGGCGAATGATTCTTGATAAATCCACGCTTGCGCAGTCATCTGGTGGGAATTGGCCGCTGGACGTATCATCAACAACGGTGATGGATATGCTGGAAAATTGACGTCTTTTGGTTAATGCCCAGGCTGTGCTAAGGCCGAATACACCAGAGCCGATTATCAGAATGGATGATGGTGTTTTGTTCTCCATTGGGGTGTCGGGTATGCTCTCTCTCACGATGAGAAACAGGCTTTTATGATGATAGTTTGTGTGCAGTGTTCTTTCCAACATTTGGCTTGAAACTCGTATTCTCTCATATGTTGGCTCAGGAAGGGGAGGTTTGTTGGTGGTCTAAGTGGAGACCGCCATACTGCCGACATCGGTAACCATGTCCGAGATCCGTGGGCTGTCTGCACTTTTTGTGTACCATCAAGAAGTCTTGGACTTGCTTGAATTGCTTCACTTCGGAGGATTTACTCGTGCTTTTACTTAAATCTCAGCGCTACATCATCGCTGACACATATGTTCGCTGGCATCTGAGAAGGGGCAAATTCACGGTGAGCCTTTGTTCATATGCTACCAAATGAGAACACAGTCATATATATGCCAGTGACGTTCTCCGGTAATCACTGATGGCTTAATGCTGCGCTATAATACTGAGCAAGCAGCTTTACCATATCCACCATTGTGTCCGAGCGTGCAAAATAGCACACCCTTTTTGGGGGTCAACTCAAAGCGCAATCGTCACTGCAACCCAAGTAACACTTGATCGCGGTGACCTTCCTCGACCTTTCTCGACCTTCCTCGACCTAAGCCCTCGGAAAATATTAAAGTGACTGCTCAGACGGCGCACCAATCCATGGCAGAGCACGATCAATCTATGAAATGTCGCGGGTTGAGTAATCTCGTTCTTTCTGCCTGGACCAATTCCGTCGCACTTTTTAAAGATGTGATAAAAACGATGTTGCCCTCCCCTGTCAAGCCTTTTGCCAACGCCGATGCAATGCATAATCAAATGATACAATGACGACTCCAGTGCAGCTTGATTGTGACCTATCAAGGAACAGGAGGAGTGTCGTGGAGGATGAAGCAATCGTGGTATCGTGGACCAAAGGTCTATTCGTACATGCGAAAATAAAATGGTAAGGGACGTTGGTGGTACACCAGGCGTGAGTAAAAAGCGCCGTGGCCAACCCAATTTGCTCTAAACTTTTCGAAAGTCTAAGCAATAATGTCAGTGTTTAGAGATCTCTGATTGAAATTCGGGAGTTCACCAACCTTGCAACACAGGGTAAATCATTTCGAAAGCCTGATAGATTTCCTCTCGAACCTTCGCACCAGTCAAGACAATCTTGCCACTGACGAAAATGAGAAGAACGATCTTCGGCTTGATCATGCGGTAAATGAGACCAGGAAACAATTCAGGTTCGTAAGAACTGAAATTGTGATGGCGCGAAGCCAAACCCTCCAATCGAATGGGAAACTTGATATCGCAAGAGCCGACGATATTCTGGATCTTGAAGTCTGTAAACTTGGCGTTGAAACCCAACTTCTGAATGATACGGGCATATTTTCTTGATGCCAACTTGGAGTCATCCTCGGATTTGGCACCTGTGACAACCATTTTACCACTGGCGAAGATCAAAGCCGTCGTTTTGGGCTCACGGATTCGCATGATGACGGCAGCGAAACGCTTTAAGCGGGTCAGCATTTGATGGACAAAATGATGGAAATCATGCCAGCATATGTGTCTACCTTGGGGTTGTATTCCGCGTTTCGGGCATGCAGGGCGATCGTCTTGAGATCCAGACGGCAATCGAGATTGACGGTGGCAACGATATTCCTTTGAGTTGGAGGATAAGCGCCACTGAGCAAGAAAGACACACCCGGTCACTCAGGATAATACATACTGCAAGGTAGGAGTGATACCGCTAGGGCCTTGAGTGGCAGAAGGCGTGGCAGCGGGAGTAGCGGAGTCACCCCATTTCCGTTGGCTGCCTGCTGGCCGTTGACAGCTGGACGCGGCAAGGAGTCACCGCCACTGGCCGGCGGCGTCAGCTCATTTGTAGCTCCTGGGAACGAGAGCGAGCCAGGCGCAGTGAAGGCCTTTGCCTGCGCGGCGTTGGACGGATGTGTTTGGATACCCTCCATGATGAGAATAACGACTGTCCGATGCACACAAAGATATCCTAGTACTGAGCAGATCTGGAGGCTGTTAGTCCAACTTCACTAAAACGCGAGCTTGTCAAAGGGATGGTTTTCGAAAGTGACTGGGAACTGGGATACGAGGAGAACCAGGGCGTGGGTGGTGTTTTGTACCCCATTCAACCCACGATTCTCACACGTGGACCCAGGTAGGACAACAGGAGTAATCGGAACAAGAGATGTTCTTACCACTCGTGGGAGATGAACAAGCAAATGTCTCCCTACAGAATGGTGCACAGATGGAAGTTTTGGTGCGATGCGACGAGAGTCCTGACACAACGCAATTGTAGGTATGAGGAGAGATGAGGCTCGTCTTCACAGCTTTCTCAATCTCAGGTTCGAACTCGTGTTCGTTCACTTGAGGGCCAGTTCGAATTTGTACTTTTAAATCTCTTCTAATTGTTGTCTACGCACTCGCAAGGATCCGATGGCGACGACAACAAAACGATGAGATCTCGCTGTTCTGTCTTCGTCGATGACCAGGGATCAGTTGCGACAAAAGAGGGCAAGGCGACGGGTTCCGAGAACGTATTTCAGTTCACCTCAAGTGCCTGATCGTCACAGGAGATGTCGCCGTTCAGCTTGGGCACGATGCTCGAGACTCGGTTCGCTTGTTCCAGGGTTATCTCGCACTTGCGCAGGTAATGCGTGTGCAGACAGACTGCCAAACTCGCGGACGGCGCGTACAGCGAAAGAGACTTGGTTGGGTCTGCAACGAGACTGAAGCGTCAGGCGATGCCAAACAACTGACAGAAACAGTGAGAGAAGATGGGAAGCGAAGCGGAGTGAAGCCGGCAAAGTGTGAATGAGTGGGGCGTGACGTGTGGAAGGATGGGAGGGATGAAAATTATTCAAGGTGTGGCCGACTTGTGTGGGAGGTACGCAGGGCCAACCGGTCGGGACTTCCGCGCAAAGGCAACTTGATAAGCGGTCTGGGGAGGCCTGGGTACTTATAATTTTGCTCACCTGTCGTCTGGCCAGTTCTCCCAGCAACCCAGGCAACAACAAGCCTGTGGCGTCGACGCTGGAGTGTTAGGCCTGAGGTTAGCGCATGAGCCAGGACCATCTGCAGCCAATCAGGTGGCCGAAAAGTGGTGATTTTATCTCCCTTTTTTTCCACCATGCAACCCAGAACGGCCCCAGCGGAGCCCCTGAGGTACCTTCTTATCACGGCTCAGCAGCGAGTACCCGTAGACTGCCGGCGCCGTATTCCACTGCCCTAAGCCAGAAGCGACGAGGTGAAGACGTCTGGTCTGGCAATGGAGGAAGATGAGGATAGAGTCGGTTGTGGTGAAAGGCGGCCAGCGGCGATTCGCAGTATGCGAAGGCACGTCGAAGAAGATTACTGTACCCCACGTTCGGCATTTTTGCTTCCCACCTGCATTCTGTTTGCGATGTTGAAGACGAACTTTGACGTCGACCAGTCTTCCTCACTGAGCCAGTATTTTGGCTCCTCCAGCAATCGACTTTTGTTCAGGTCAGCAAAGCAAGAAAAGTGGTCCCCATGCTCATTTATCTGGAAACGCAGCGCGTATTTTCTTGTTTTTCTTGTGTGCACACAAAAACTCTCTCTCCTTTCTCCCCGCCAGCCAGCCAGCCAGCCCACCCTTTCTGTTCACTCCTTATCTGTCCTTATTATGCTCCAAGCTTACCACCAGCATCCCACACCGAGCCTCGGCTTTTATCGACTTCTAGCCCGTATTACGAGCACGACTGCAGCACGCGAACGATACTACAGCTGTTGTCGTGAAGCTGCCGACTGACTGAGCCGAACAGTCCCGAACACACGATCTGAAGGCGATCCTAGCCAGCCAGCAGACCACGATATTGTGCTTCGCCCGCCCGCATATTACACCGCACGACGATTCCGCGTCCGCGGTTCACGACCAAGCAATATCTATCTCCCTAGCTACGGAGTCCTCCGTAGACCTCGGGCGGATGCGGACAATAAGTGGCTGGGTCTCAATCCACGCATGGGCCCGTTCGCGTCGTGGACCAGCCGTCCCTTATCCGCCACCCTTCTCCCTGAAGTTGCCTCCTGTCCAACCCCAGCAGCACCCCTTCTCATCCTAGCACCCTAGCACAACCCAGACCTCTCACTGTCCGGTTCCAGTGTGAAACATCCACCAGGCCACCAGACCTGTCCACCGGGGTGCCGTCGTGCCAGCTTTTTTGTTCCCTCTCAACCCCCCAACTCTTGCCTGCCAACCGCCGCCGACCCAGACTTCGACAGCCAACGTCACCTGGTAGAGCCTGCTAGTCTATTCGAATTCTATAGCTTCCTCATTCGCCTGCACATGTATCTTACGCGACATTCAGTCGACAACCAGCAAGATGCCGCCATCCCCTGAAAGATGCGGTCCCGGGAGTGGCGACACATCGCGTCGCAAACAGAAACCACGTCGCGACAACGTAGTGAAAATTTTCTTCTTTTTGTCCCCTTTCTTGACTGGGGGCGGGGGCGGAGGGCGGTATTTTTCTGTTGCGCGTGTGTGAGTCATGGATTCCTGTCCAACCATTCGTTTCGCAGCGTCCGTGACAGAAACTGGCCGTTTGCAGCCTTTGACTGGCTGGAGCCCCAAGTATCGATACCGGAGCCTCGTTTGCTGTCGCTCGCACCCGCCACCGTAATCTCATATTGTCACGTCGCGACAACATGATTTCAGCATCAAATTTGTGCAAGAAAATTGCGAAATGCCCATCTGTAGTCATGAGACGTTCACTGCATAATTTTTTTCGCCGCCTGGCGCTCCAAAGGGCTGCAATCTCCTGTCGAACTGTGCCCGACTGGAGTGTAAAATCCTGCGGCTACTGGGATGCACAGGTAGAGCTACTTGACGCGCACACAGCCGCCGCGAGGGGGCTGGGGCTGGAAGTACCGCACTAACAATTTCCTCATTTCGCAACCTTGAGCAGAGGGCCAGGCCACCCTGCCGGCTGATTCCCTCCTTTGGGAAAGCCCGCCGCAAGCAAAAGCAACGTCAGGTTTTTTTTTTGTGTGTGTGAAATTAACATTGAGCTTGGACTCGCATGAGTCATCTATTGCGTCACATTACTCCGTACTATCTCTCAAAGCGCAGGGCTCTGTTCATAATTTTTACAGTTCATTTTCTGTGTACAGACTACATGCTCATAATTTACCACGTCTCTTTTTCTTTGCGCGAACAAAACATTTGCACTGAGTGAGCAAGAGACTGAACGAACACGTGGAATGCATAAACTGGAGCACGCCATTGTCAACGTTGCAGCCAACCAACCCTGAGCATGGCTGCAATCATGAATGAGCGGCCCTTTGTATTTTCCTTTTTATTTTCGTCTCGCAAGGGTGCTCTGTGATACCGCACCTGATTGTTCAACGCCATTCATTTGCTTGCTCCTGTTCCCTTCCCGTGTGTTATGTACAAGTAAAACTTGATTGCCTGCCCAGCGGCCGAAAATGCATCTACCAGAGCCCGTTCTATGAGGAAACTGTGTGAACCAACACATATAGATGCGCATATGCGTGCAGATTTTTGAGTAGAGGAACAGGTAGGCAATTGCTACTCCGTATGCGCCAAAAATTAATCGACTCAAGTCATGTAGTATTTAGGGCCCTCCCGCCCTGAGGCACCTGCCAATTGATATCTTGTTGGGGAGCTTTGATATCGCACGTCTTGCAGTGAATGCAACTGAGGCATCGTTAGTAATGTTCGTGATTGTTCGTGGTTGTTGGAGCGTATGTTATTGAGGCCAAGAAAAAAAGGAAATGAAAGCAAGAAAGAAAGAAAGAAAGAAAGAAAAACTCACTTTTGCGCATTGATTTGAAATCGAACACCATGGGGTTTCGACTCGTCTTCCACGTACTCGTACACACCGGCGGGGCAAAACGATTTTCGAGGCCCTTGAACGGCGGGTAGGCCTTTTCGGTATGGGCATCCCAGTCCTTGACTTGCAGGTGAACGGGTTGGTCTTCCTCGTGGTTGGTGCCGGTGCGGGATACGCTCGTGAGTATGTCAAAGGAGATTTTGCCATCGGGCTGGGGTACTCGATCTTCCGGAACTTGTCGGCGGGTTGCGTGGCGGCGTGGTCGGGAGTCTTGTGCTTGAAGGTCCAGGGGACGCGGCCCTTGAAGATGAAGGCCTCGAGGGCGGAGTACAGGACGCCGCCGATGGAACCGAGCGGAGAGTGGAAAGAGGGCCGCATGTTGCGCACCTCCTTGAGCTCTTTCCAGATGGGGACTTGCGGAGGGAGTCCTCGTAGTCGTAGAGGAAGACGGTGCCTTGGTCGCTGGCGCTGAGGGCACCCCAGGCTGCGTCGGCGGCGAGCATGCCTGACTTCATAGCGTTGTGGGTGCCCTTGACTTTGGGCACGTTGACGAAGCCTGCTGAGTCGCCGATGAGAGCGCCGCCGGGGAAGGCTACCTTGGGAATGGACTGGAAGCCTCCTCGACGAGAGCACGGGCGCCGTATGAGATGCACTTGCCGCCTTCGAGGACGTTCTTGAAGAGTGGGTGCTGCTTGAGTTTTTGGAACTCTTGGTAGGGGACAGCCATGGGTTTTGGTAGTCGAGGGCGGTGACGAGGCCGATGGCGACCAGGTTGTCGCCAAAGTGGTACATGAATGAGCCGCCATAGACGTCCATGGGCAGAGGGTATCCCATGGCGTGAACGGTCAGTCCTCGTCGAATTTTTCCGGATCGACTTCCCACAATTCCTTGATCCCCAGGCCATATGTTTGGTGTTGGCTGTCCTTGCGGAGATCAAACTTGTTGATGACCTGCTTGGTCAAGCTGCCGTGGCATCCTTCAGCAAACATGGTCACGCGTGCGTGGAACTCCATGCCTCGCTCGAACGAGTCCTTGGGCCTGCCGTCACGAGCGATGCCCAGGTCGTTTGTGGCAACGCCCTTGACGGAGCCATCCGAGTTGTATAAGACTTCGGCGGCGGCAAAACCGGGTACACCTCGACGCCGAGCTCCTCGGCCCGTTCGGCCAACCACTTGACGAATTGATTCAAGCTGACAATGTAGTTGCCGATGTTATGCATTTGCGGCGGAGCTAGAATGGGTATGGAGCCAGTCTTGGTCAAGATGCGCATCTTGTCCTTTGTGGCGGGTGTCGCGTGTTCGAATCGGTTGGGGTTGGACTCGTCGAGCCAGTCGGGGATAAGCTCGTCGATGGATGTAGACTCGATGACGGCGCCGGAGAGGACATGTGCGCCCATGTCACCGGCCTTTTCGAGGACGAGGACTCTGAAGTCCTCGTTGCCGGCCTCATTGGCAAGCTGCTTGAGGCGAATGGCGGCGCTCAACCCGCGGGGCCGCCACCCACGATGCACACGTCGACCTCGTCGGACTCGCGCTCAATCGACGCGGGATCAAATGATTCGTCTTGGTCGTTGTTTCGAACTGGCCTGCTGGTGCTGAAGACTCTCATGCCCGCCAATCGCTGAAGCATCATCGGCCGAGTTGACGTCATGCCAGCAGTCCTTGATCTTGACCTGGACGCTGAAGTCACGGCGGGGACAGCAGCCCTTCCCGGCGTCCATCGCGCAATTGACCGCGCGCTGCGCTGGACGCACCTTGACACTGGCACAGGTGCTGACATGGCTGCTGGTGAAGAAGGTGCTTGGGGTGGTTATAGTTGTAGAAGCAGACGGGGAGGCGAAAGGCGAGAGACTCTGCCTCGTTCGTGGTTATGACTTTTGCAAATACCTGATTGGGCGCTCGGCAAAGCTGGGGTGCCCGTCAGCTTAACCGACTCAAACCGGTGATCCACTTGCCCGAGGCAAAAGCTCTTTCCCTGGTTGGTACTTTCCTGGTTGGTATTACCAATTCATCCAAAATCGCCCCGCACTTGCAATGGGACTGATGATGTGAGTGCCACGGGATTGAGGTGCAGAATGTCTCTTCAGACAGCTTTTGCTTGCTCGTCTTCATAACTTGATGCCCATGAAGTGGATCCAGCTCGTCGCCTCTGCCGTCGCGGTGGCAGCTGCAGTGCCGAGCGATTGCCCTGAGTACGAAAAGTACGCCCGCGTCGGCCATGCGCCGTATTCGTCTGGGAGGTTCAAGTATCCATCTCAGCGACCAGACGAAAGATGTCGCTCGTACGTCGTTCCGGAGGTGGAACAGACCATCAGCAAGGTCGGGCCGCTGGTCAAAGACCCCGATCTGTACAGGTTGTTTGTGAATACCTGGCCCAACACCGTGGACACGACTGTTCTGTGGCACGGAAAGGCGTTGGACAACGCCGATGAAGAGGTATGTTCCATTCTTGGGCTCTCTTGAAACCCCCATTCTCATGTTCCTCTCTCTCTCTTTGCAGCTCGCCTTTGTCATCACCGGCGACATTCACGCCATGTGGCTGCGCGACAGCGCCAACCAGCTCCAGTCGTATAAGCCAATCCTCAACACCACCTCGCACAACAACAACAACAACAACAACATCGCCAGTCTCTATCGCGGGACAATCAATCTCCAAGCCCGCTACATAACCAAATTCCCTTACTGCAATGCCTTCCAGCCGCCACCGGACTCCAGACTGCCGCCCAACAACCACAAGCGCGGCCTGCTCGCCAAGCGCGGCGACACGGTGAACCCTCCTACGATCCCAACCAAGTGTGGAATGCAAGTACGAGCTGGATTCCATCTCGGCCTTCCTCCAGCTCTCATGGGACTACTTCGACGCGACCAAGGACGCTGAGTTCTTCGGCAAATTCGGCTGGGCAGACGCCGTCAGGGCTATTCTCAAGCTCGCAACGGACATGATGCAAGGCACGTACACGGAGGACGGGCACGTAAACAAGTCGCCGTATACCTGGCTGCGCGATGCAAACAGTGCAACCGAGACGGTGTCCAACGGAGGCGCCGGCAACCCGGTTGCAGGTAACATTGGTCTCGTGCGCAGCTTCTTCCGCCTGTCGGACGATTCCACCATCTATCAGTACTTCATCCCCGCGAACATGATGTTCGCTCGCTACCTCGAAGCCTGCGTGGAGATGATGGAGACGATTGACAAGGCAACTGCCTCGCAGATGAGGGACATGGCGCGTGGCATCGATGCAGCCGTTCAGAAGTATGCCATTGTGAACCACCCCAAGTTTGGACACATTTTCGCCTTTGAGGTGGACGGGTTCGGCTCTCACAACTTCATGGTACGTCTTTACAAAAACACACAATGGGTTAATACATCTGTTCTGCTTTCTAAACCAACACCAGGACGACGCCAATATCCCATCCCTCCTCAGCATCCCCATCTAGGTTTCAGACCCAACACCGACAAGGTATACCAACGCACCCGCGACTTCGTCCTCTCCCGCTCAAACCCCTACTACGGGTCTGGCCCAGTCCTCAATTCCACGGGAGGCCCGCACTTGGGCCCAGGAATGGCATGGCCCATGGCCGTCATCATGCAGACCATGACGTCGGACAATGACGAGGAGATCGTCCATGGAATACGGCAGCTCATGGGGTCGACGAGCAAGTTGGGACTTGTCCACGAATCGGTTAATACGTGGGATGATTCGAAATGGACTCGATCTTGGTACGTCGCTCTCCTCCTATGAGTGGCTTTTCTGTTGTCTTCTTGAACACGAGGGCGGCAGAAGTCGGGTGTCAACGACTAACAGTCATCACTACAGGTTCGCATGGGCGAATGGTCTGTTCGGACAAATGGTCTTGGACCTGTTGGACAGAAAACCGCATTTGCTGGCCAAGAGCTACCAATGATGAATGATGGATGATGGTTTTTTCCTCACGGGAATCCACTTTTCAGACTGGAGTAGAAAACACATCTCATTGAACATGTATCTACGTACCATTCAAGCTCATTCATCTAATGCATGATTGATCCGCCGTTGCCCCAACGCCCTCACACACATCTACGGTTGTGTCAACTCAAGTCAAATCCAGCCCCAGACGTGATAGCATAGAGCAGCTTCTCTCTCAGCACAGCCTCGCTAGTATACCTCGGCAACTTGAGCAGGTTCACGCACGTACTCGTGCTCGGTAGTCTATCCTCATCTGTTCCGCCATCCCGGATGCTGAATTTCGGACGAAGCTGCGAGAAGCCCAGGAGGGGTGCTCTGGGCGTGGAGCTGACGTACTTGAGGACGTCTCGCCTCTGACTGTCTGTGAAACCGGCCATGACTTTCCAGAAGAGTACAATGGTGGGGTGCTCGAGGTTATCGTCACCGACGGCATACAGGCCGCTGTAGACGGTGTTGCGACGCAGGTCATCAATGTCAATTTCGACGAGTCTCCGCCCACGAGGCGCTGGAGCTCGGATTGATTGAACATGGAGAGCCAAGAGGGGCGGATGATGGACCGCAGACCCGTTAGGAAAGCAGACGTTTGAAGCTTCGGCTGGATTACGAGTCTGTGCCGGGCCGCGTACGAGATGTACAGGAGGCGGTTGTCGTTTGTGACGGGGACGGAGTCTCCTTGAGGAATGAGTTTGCGCGTCACGGTTTGGACAGGCTGGCCTGGAGGCGAGATTTTATCCGTGACGGTGAAGTCGAAGCCTAGTTCGGATACGTCGCCAGAGTAGTTTTTGAGCCGCAAAAGACCCTTGTATAGTTCCTCATCCATGTCCCTGAGATCGTTGATACTGCCCTTGTACGTGTTCTCGTCTCTGGGACCGGACGAGGGCCATTTGAGCAGGAAAAATCCGGCAAAGGCGAGGTCAACGAGGATTCCATCATAGAGACATTTGCCGACGATGCGTCCCAGGAACTCGAATCTCTGGAGAAGACCCGTCACGGCAGCTCTCCACTCGGGGTCGTGCTCGCTTAGCCCGCCCTGGCGAAGAGATTCGCGCAACGTGTCGGCTGCTGTGGGGTTGGGAAAGAGCAGACCCTGTTCATTGGAGCTGAACATCCCCAAGCTATTTTCGTCATTTGCAAAAGCTTCGGACGTGACGCCAATGAGAAATTCCTTGGTGACGCCTCCACCATCGATGCCTGCTTCGGGCGTGTCAAACTGGTCGACGAATGTGATTTGAATCGTGTCCTTGAAGTCGTCCCCAATTTCGTAGAATTGGTTGAAGGCATCTTCAAAGAGCTGTCCACGTTTGATCTTGGCATTATGCCTGGAGAAGGGGTGCATAGAATAAGGCCTGCTCTCATCACGCCGTATTCGGTCCAGCCTTATGAATTGGCGGAATATCTGCACTCTAGTTTCAAACGGCACGACAAAAGGCATGTGTTTCAGTATCTCGAGCTTTGGTCTCATTTCTGCCAAGCGGCGCTCTCGCTGGGCCTCGTATTTGCTGCGTTTTTATCCGCTCCAGACGAGCATGTCGAGATACTCTTTGTCCAGCCATGGTCGAGTAGGCGCTAGAGTCCTCGTCATATAGATTTCCCGCTACGCCGTGTTCATCGCCATTGTCGTCGCTATCTGCATCGTCTTCAAGGCTCTGGCGTTCCTCCTCCGCGATGACTGCGTTGATGAAATCCTCTTGTTCGAGTTTGGCGTTCATGAGCCAGTGGTTCGGAGGTAGGAAATGCTTCCTCGAATCTCGCTCATACAGCATCTTTAGAGCAGTGGTTATAATGGCGCGAAGACCATCGAGGTCCAGCTTTGTGGATGCCGCGGGCGAAGATCCATCAGTAGGAACCACGTTCTGTGGCGAGTCCTCCGTTCCAAGATACGAGTCAAGTCGTGACTTTGTTGCCGCTTCAATAGCCTTTGCGTCTGCGAGAGCTCTCTAGCCTTGTAGTGCAGCACAAACGCCGTGTTCTTGAGGAAGACGGTGAGCCTTTGCACATCGCTCAAGGATAGACTACATTCGCGCAGTCGAGACGTGGACGAATTGGTTTCACAATCTGGGTCCTCATGCCGCTGAAGAAATCCTCATCGTCACTGAGCCGCAAAATGAAGGTGTAAAGCTCCAAAAATAGAAGAATGACTCGCCATTCTTGTTCCTCGGTGCTCTCCTGAGACAAGTTCGGCGTGGTGCGCAAATATCGCTGAATGATATCCAAAGGACGTTCTGACTCCTTTCTACTTTTGCAAAAACCTTGGCCTGTCGCAGAATTTGCCACAAAAATTTTATCGTAGGGACAGAACCAGATACTGTAGGAATTTGCTCTAGGAATAAGCGCATCCTCGTTTCGTCTGCACTGGCTGGGAAACAATGCAACAAAGTCAGAATGTATCCGGCAAGGAGACTCGTCCCGTATGAATCCATGGACGCCGAATGGACCAAGTTGGAAGAAAAGTCTTGCAAAATGTTTGAAATTCCATCATGATCCACGAGCGAGAGCAGCTGTTTTGATACAAAGGGACGAAGAGGCTGCAGGGAGGCGCCCTCGTCGTCATTCAGCCTGTCGCCAGTTTTCGTTGTCAAATTTATCCTGATGCTGATTTCTGGCGACAGATAAGTCAGTTGGACTAGGAGGGCGTTGAGGTAGGCGAACTTTGCTGACGAGTCCAACGACGCACGACCAAGACTGATGAAGTGTGCGAGCAACCACAAGAGATCTTGCTTGGAAGGAGTGACTCGGAAGTGATCCGTAGACGAATTGGATCGTCTCGGCTAGCTTCGTAGTTTTTATATTGCTTGATAGACGGGCGCTATGTGTTTCGAAAACACCCAAGTCACTATTAGTGAAGAAGGCAAATGCAAGAGCCTTGTAAGCAGCGTTTAGCACTGTAGTATATTCGTTAGTGGGCGGCAAGTCACCGATGGCACGGCAAACTATATAACTGACCATCACACGACACTGCGTTCAACGGGACGTTGAGTGCATCAAACAACAAATCGCCCCATTTCTCGTTTCGCCGATCCTGATATAAGCCTGCCAGCGCCGTATAGTAACTGTCGATCGAGATTAAGATGGTATGCGCATTATAGGATGTAAGTCTCGATATGAGCTTGAGTAGAACGGACAGATCAAAAGAAGAATTTGCCCTGATTTTTAAGCGGTCAACGTCGGTTTTTCTGCACTCTGTCAGAGTGCAATCCTGAACTCACTTTTCTGATACTACGGCACCGAGTGTATATGTGAGAATATCTGTCAAGCTCGTGAGGCGGGATACGTGAATTCCTCGCGGTGCTATGTGCTCGATATGCGCCGATTCACAATCTTTGGCGAACATGTACGCCCTTTGGAGATCATCGAGGGATCGTTGGGAGAAGAACGACAGCAGCAGATTGAAAGCCAAGGGCAGACGCTCTGCTACGGTAAGATGCGAGGCGGATGAGCGATATAAATCATCGAAAGCAGCCCTCCAGCCATTCGCCAAACTACACCTGGTCTGATGCCCGCGCCATGTACTCTGGATCTTGCCAGCGGCTTTTAGCCTCTGCCGCTCCAAGTGTCGTTTTTCTCGTTGGGCTTGCGCATCGGACACGGCTTTGGTTGCGTTGGAAACAACAGCAGGGCTCCATGATGTGTTGGCAAACGGGTTACCGGCTTGGCCGCTCAGGTTGACATTACGAGGGCGCCTCGAGTTTCCGGTGAAGGTCGAGAACATGGTGATGGTGGCAAGCCCAAGCGCATTTGAGCATAGTCCATGCGAAACAAAGTGTTTTCAGGGAAGGTAGGGTGATGTCTGTTGCGCAAGATCAACCCCGATGGCGTCGTTGCACACACCATCTATCGTTCAAAGCCCTGGCGTTCTAGAGTGAGCTTGTTTGTCATTTGTCATGAGCTACTGCTGGAAACGCATCGAGGTGCATCGAGGCACGCATTCTTTGGACTGACTGGGGCCAGCGACGGCAGGAAGTGGGGCAGCCAGGTGGGGTGGTGTGTGTTTGGTGACGATGGCAAGATGGCACGATGGCACGATGGCAAGATGGCACGATGGCACGATGGCACGATGGTAAACACGACGGTCGGTCGAGTTGTGTCTTGTTGTTGGCTGCATAGCACTTTGGCCAGACATGCACCAAACCAAAGATTCGTTCTATGTTAGAATCTTGACTCAATCCGCTCACTTTTTGCAATGGTGCGTAGCGCTTAAGCGTATATATCAAAGAGAGTTGTCTTGTCGTGCTTGGTTCGCCTTGTTTCCTTTTGTTTTACACCTACGGTGAGGCACGAGTAGTAGCAGACGTGGTGAGCCATTTTTCAACTGGAACGAACCCAGTCGAGTGCGAGTCTCTCTTCGGCATATACGGACTAAGATTTGACGGAACTGAGGATATGCGGCCGGGGATTCTTCAGCAAGAACCTGGCTTGCTGAGGGCTAAATTTCAAGAGCCCTAGGGTATCGCGAGCATGAGGTATGACGATCAGCGGCACATTACGGACTAAGACATTCAGGGTTTTCATAAGCCACCAAACCCCAAACCTTGCCAGGTGCGTCAAGTGTCTGGTCCGCCCGCCAGAAAATCCGACGAAACAGAAATTTTGGACTGGATGGGTTCTTACTGTGTGTGAACCTAACCAAAAAACTGTTACACGTGGCTTTTTCCATGCGATGTACACAGTGCGCAAAGCCGTGTGCATAACGCGACAAAAGACCCCAGGTACTCTTGAGCTTTGTCTAGGAAGGGTCGCTCCACCAGCCCGCCAGATGTGGCAGCCCATACAAAAAAACAATAATCATTTGAAAATGAAATTTCCTCTCCTCTCCCACACAACCACCACCCTTTATCTCAAGACACCCAAAAACCCAAACGCGAGTCGGTTCAGAGGTACGGTCCTAGACCTGGTTCTCTGTTCTTGCTCTTGTGCATCAACAACAAAAATTCCAAAAAATTCAAAACTTGCCAAAAACCCCCATCCGTTTTCCTGCCTTTGTGCAGACACGACCTCCTTCCACAACACGATTAATTTTTGAGCAGGCTTCTCCGTCGCCACTCAAGCTCCTCTCCGTGTCTTCCTTCTCCTGCCACTTATTTTCATTCGGTGTGCGGAAAACCCATCAAAATTGTTTTGCCCTCGTTGGACAACTGTTGTTGAACCGGTACGTCTCGCGCTCTGTTCCCTCGCTGTCGTTGTGTGATGGGTGACAGTCCACACCTCCCGGCCACTTGAAAAGTCCTCGAATCGCGCGTGCTGACCTTAACAACCCTTTTGGCTTACATAAGATTCATTCATCTTCAATATCCTCAATCACCAAAATGGCCGCCAGCACTACTTCCGGCGCTGTTGATCAGCTTGCCAACGACCTCAACAACACTTCCTCAACAATGGCGGTGATACCAAGCCTACTGTTGACACCAACGTCAGCGGTGGCTCCGAAGACGCCTCAGCTCCCACCCCCAACTCTGCCGCACTCACCCCAGAACTCGGCCTCTCTTTACGTCGGAGAACTCGACCCTCCGTCACTGAGGCCATGCTCTTCGAGCTCTTCTCCCAAATCGGTGCTGTCGCCTCTATCCGTGTCTGCCGTGACGCCGTCACCCGTCGCTCCCTTGGATACGCCTATGTCAACTACAACTCCACTTCTGATGGTGAGAAAGCCCTCGAGGAACTGAACTACACCATCATCAAGGGTCGTCCTTGCCGCATCATGTGGTCCCAGCGTGATCCTGCCCTTCGCAAGACCGGCCAGGGCAACGTCTTCATCAAGAACCTGGATGTCGCCATCGACAACAAGGCTCTCCATGATACCTTTGCTGCCTTTGGCAACATCTTGAGCTGCAAGGTTGCCCAGGATGAGCACGGTAACTCCAAGGGTTACGGATTTGTTCACTACGAGACCGACGAATCTGCTCAACAGGCCATTAAGCATGTCAATGGCATGCTTTTGAACGAGAAGAAGGTCTACGTCGGCCACCACATCCCCAAGAAGGATCGTCAGAGCAAATTCGAGGAAATGAAGGCCAACTTCACCAACATCTATGTCAAGAACGTCAATCCCGAGGCCAGTGATGACGAATTCCGCGAACTCTTCGAGAGGTACGGCGAGATCACTTCTTCATCCCTCGCCCGTGATCAAGATGGAAAGAGCCGAGGCTTTGGTTTCGTCAACTACACCACTCATGAGAGCGCTTACAAGGCTGTCGACGAGCTTAATGGAAAAGACTTCCAGGGCCAGGATCTCTACGTCGGACGTGCCCAGAAGAAGCACGAGCGTGAGGAGGAGCTTCGCAAGTCTTATGAGGCTGCCCGCCTCGAGAAGGCCAGCAAGTACCAGGGCGTCAACTTATACATCAAGAACCTGGACGACGATGTCGATGATGAGAAGCTCCGCCACATGTTCTCCGAGTTTGGCCCCATCACCTCTGCCAAGGTCATGAGAGATGCTCCTTCCGACGGATCTGATGAGGACAAGGAAGACGAACAGGAGGCAGAGCCCAAGAAGGAGGGAACCGTTGTTGAGGCTGATGAGGAGGGCTCCGAGAAGAAGGGCGATAAGAAGTTTGGTAAGAGCAAGGGCTTCGGTTTTGTCTGCTTCAGCAACCCCGACGATGCCACCAAGGCTGTTGCCGAGATGTCCCAGCGCATGATTAACGGCAAGCCTTTGTACGTGGCTCTGGCTCAGCGCAAGGATGTTCGCAAGAGTCAGCTCGAGGCTAGTATCCAGGCTCGCAATCAGTTGCGGATGCAGCAGGCTGCTGCCGCTGCCGGTATGCCTCAGCAGTACATGCAGCCTCCCGTCTTCTACGGTCAGCAGCCCGGGTTCATGCCTCAAGGTGGCCGTGGCATGCCTTTCCCCAGCCTGGTTTGGGCATGGGTGGTGTTCAGGGTGGTCGTCCTGGCCAGTTCCCTGGCTATCCTCAACAGGGCGGTCGTGGCGGTGTTCCCCAGCAGATGCCTCCCAACATGTACATGCCTGGCCAGTTCCCTCCTCAGTACGGTCAGCCTGGTACTCCTCAGTTCATAGCTGCTATGCAGGCTCAGCAGGCTGCCATGGGTGGTGGCCGTGGCGGTCCTCAGGGTGGCCGTGGCATGCCCTCCTAATGCTGGGCCCGGCGGCATGCCTGGATACCCACCAAACAGCCGCCAGGGTGCTGGACGTGGAGGAAACGGCCGTAACAACAACGGTAACACCAATGGCCCCAGTCCAGCTGCCCGACCTGAGGGCAACAACGGCTCCATCCTCCAGCAACAACTCAGCTCCGCTCCTCCTGCTCAGCAGAAGCAGATTCTGGGTGAGGTCATCTTTCCCAAGATCCAGGCTATCAATGCCGAGCTTGCTGGAAAGATCACTGGTATGCTTCTCGAGATGGACAACACTGAGCTCATCAACTTGTAAGTCAACCCTCCTTTTTAATTGCCGTTTTGTTGATGACGTACATGCCTAACCGATAATTTAGAATTGAGGATGATGCTGCCCTCAAGGCCAAGGTGGAAGAGGCTCTTGCCGTTTACGACGAGTACGTCAAGTCTCAAGGTACCGAGCAGGCCGAGGGTGGTGGAGCCAAGAAGGAGGAAGAGACCAAGGCTTGAATGACGGATAGCCGAGGTATTCTCTTCTCCCCAGAGCTGAATGGCAATTTCCCATGTTTGATTTCCTATGTTCGACATTTTTTTGTCCTCTTTTTCGGCTCATCGCTGGACTCCTACCTCCGGGGACATACTTTGTTTTATTTTTCGGACAAGAAGGTGGGCGGCAAGAAACCTTTCTATTTTATTTATTTATAAGAGCCTTGTTCGAAGCTCCGATATCCGAAAGGCTTGCATTTTGTACAGATAGACTTGTTTGCTACTTGTTCCTTCCCACAAAAGGCAAGGAGGCACTAAAAGTTGGGCAAGGGCCCCGAAGTGAATATGGCTCAAACGGCCACAGAAGTTGCTGTCTCCGGCGCGGTGACAGCAAGCTGACTTGATCATGGGGAATAACAGCCCGCGACGGAAGGCGTTGGAAGGTTGTCGGCGAGGCGAAGAGACCGACTTGAAGTATGCTTATACCCTCCACTGAACAGACGGATGCATGACCTACGATGCGAGAGGTCAGGGATTGACAAAAGTGGACTATGCTAGTAGGAGTTCTAATGAATGAAGATTGCGAAGATGATTGTTTTGTACCGAGTTCAATGTGACGACGTGCTTGAGTGCTTGATGTTCGCCGAAGATGTGATGTCATTTTTGTTTATATTGAAATACGTTGTTAAGCCTACCTGCTACGAGCGTGAACAACAGACGAGTTGTCGATTAAACTCGGAATACGTCTATGCTTAGTACTACGCCTTAATGTCTGCCATGTAAGCATGCATGCCCGTGACCGCCCACCATCAGATGTACGAGTATATATACATTGTGTATCACTCGTGTTGGTGCCCCTTTCAAAAAAAAAAAAAAAAAAAAAAAAAAGGGAAAGAGACAAAGTGAGGCTCGGTGTGTTGACCGATTTTACGCAACCGAATGAATGAAATTTCCTGTCTGATCCAACCAACCGAGCACAACGGACAAAGAAAAGATGAGAAGAGAGAAGTGGGATAAAAAAAAAAAAAAAAGGGATCATAACCGTCCACATAAAGAAGGGGCATTAGTAATGTGAGCCATCAGAGATTGTGTTGCCGTCAATGTCATTGTCGTTCTGCCCGTATTTCTGACTCCGATCAATAGAGTACAGCGTCTCCATGACTTTGCTTTTCTGCCGGGCCCTCACGTCAGAGAGGTAGTCTCTTACCGAGGCGATGCCGCGAATCTGATCTTCTAGCGTCAGGGTGGATGAGTTGAGGCCCCTGACGAGGTGGGAGGCGAGTTTGCCACGGACACTCTCGAGGGAGGACTTGAGGGTGAGGAGTTTGCCGTGGTGGCCGACGAGGTTGCCCTTGTTGCGGACCGTCTTGGAGCGGACGTCATGGAGGAGGGCGCGGTTTCTTTCGAACTTGCGGAGCTGTGTTGCGCGGGGGCCGAGGATGCGGGCCCAGAGGCCGGAGAGGAGCTCGGCTTGGAACTCGTCCTGGGCCGAGGATTCGTGGGCGACTGTGCGGGCGAGTCTGAGGAGGTGGGCTTCGATGTCGTCGAAGAGGGCGAAGAGGGAGACGGAGTTTTGGAGCTCGGCCTGATGGCTTCCTCGAGGGTGGACAGGAAGTTGTTGAAAAGGAGCTGGACCATACGCTGCTCGCGTTGGGGGTTGGACATGCCGAAGAGGGTGGTGGTGAGACGGCCGAGGCGCGTGGGCTGGCCGCTGGCGTCCTCGAGGACGGCCGTCGTGGTCAGGAAGTTGTGGATGTTGTCGTAGGCGTGGGAGATGGACGATGGTGGTGGCCGCGAATTGAGGCGGTTGAGGTGCATTCGTGCCCAGTCCATGACGGAGAGAATGCTGTTGGAAGGGGCGGCGGAATGTTAGTCTGGGAGCAAGGAGTTATATGTGACGTGATGGGATGTATGGGGTAAATCTTTTTTTTTTTTTTTTTTTTTTTTTACCTATCAATGTCGCCATCGACGTGGGTGTGGAATTTGGTGAGATCCAGAACAAGTCTCTTCATGGCTTCGCTAATGGCATCTAGGTTTTCCACAATGATGTCGGCGTCTGTCATGCCGCTGACCCGCACAGACTCGGCCAGATCCCATACCGCGATGCTCGTAGACTGTAAGTCTTTGACGTGCGCAACAGCCGGCTCAGAGAAGTAGATGAGGGGCTCAAATGATCGCACGATGCCAGCGACTTTGACCAGGTCGCCCACTGGCCGTGGCGTGGCAGGCTTGACCAGCACTCTCATCAGGGAGATGGAGACGAAAGCCAGCAGAAGGCCTGACAGCACGGATACCCACCGTTTCATGATCCGCTGAATAAATGACATGGCGGCTTCTATAAGTTTGGTACGTTGCTGAACTTCTGCACGAAGGGCAAAGCGAAAATCTGCATTGCACACACAGTGTTGTTAGCAGCCAAGATATATTCGCCATCGCCATGCTATCACGGCTAGGTTTCTTACAACTCACAGTTATCTGGCACCGGCGATGCTCTGGATTCCAGCCCAGCCGCGGGACTCATCCCATCCACCCTCACCGTCGCATCTTCACCCCTCTGTGGGCTTGGACTCCGTCCCTTTTCCGGACTCTGGCTGCCCTCGGGTAACCTGGTGCGAATGGCCTGTTCCAGAACCACGTCGTCCTCCGCATCGCCTTCGTCCGACACCGGCGGCATGCCCCTAATGAACCGCCGTCGTCCTGTATACTGCTGATGCTGGGGATGCTTCCAGAAGCCGCTGCTCCGGTCGCCGTTGCCGAGCCTCCGCCATGCCGGCGGCGAGTATCCACCGGCCGAACCGATGTCTGATTCCTCGAGATCCTCCGTCGCCGGCTCGCTGGGCAGCGCTGACGAGTGACGCATTGACGTCGGGCTGGCCGGGGTTCGAAGTCCTGCAAGGAGGCGTCCAGGCCGTCTAGAAGATCGGCCATCTTTGACACTGGCGGATGCGCGGCGCGCGACAACAAGAGAATGATCCCGGAGGACGAGCTGGCGACCTTGCGGATACGGAGGGAGGGGCTTGTCGCTATAAGTCACCCCGCGAGGTCGACCGAGGGTCGTCGTCGTCGTCGTCGTCGTCGCCGCCGCCGCCGAAAATCTTGGAAAAGATGGCAGCAAAGGTAGTCTCGGAAGACTTGACGTGGGATACGCAACGACAGTCGCGGGATGCAGAGAGCCACGAGGACGAAGAGGACAATGACGGTGGCCAGCCAGGTACTTGGTGCGACGTTGATACTGATGAGCGAAACGTTGTTGTTCACAGTGACGAAGGAAGGCATGGAGCCGGTGAAGAACATTTGGTGGTGTATCTCAGGGACGCCCGGCTATCTCTCTCTCTCTCTCTTGCTTTGCCTCTTTCCTCTTTCCCTCTTTGCCCACGGGTTGTGCTGTCCGCAGCCTTTTCTGCAGGCTCTTGATGGGTTGTTCTGGTTCGTCTTCGCAGACAGCCGGTGGCTGGGAAGGCAAGACAGCGGCAAAGTCGGAATGCAGCAGGGGAAGATGCACGAGACACGAGCGACGAGGCCGCTTCCAGTCGGGGGCGATGAACAGAGCATCGTTGAGAACTTGAGACGGGGCCATGGGCTGCCCACCCACACCTTGGGCTGGCCACTGACATGGGGGAGCTGGTGAGGTTTCAATTTGGGAAATCGAGAGGTTGGGAGTAGTCGCTTTTCCATGTGCGATGCTGTGTGCTGCTGGTGCTACTGGTGCTACTGGTGCTGCTGGTGCTGCTGTGTGCTGGCTGGGATACCCTGGGTGCCGGGGCCAATCGCCCACCAATCACCATGTCCCCGGTGGAGGCACAGAGGGGTAAGACTCACAAGAGGGGGCACGGGGACGAGAACATTTCATGTACCGAGTATTTCATGTATTTCCTGCTACGGAGTACTCCGTACTTCGCTAGCCTTCTTTCCTCAATGCTATAGCAACATGTCCGTCCGGCTGACCCGTCAGCCGAATCATTAAAACGAGTGGAATTATTTCTTTCTTTTCTTTTCTTTTCTTTTTTCACAGCGCAACTTCTTCATCACCACAACTCATAGTCCGTACATCGCAACCCACGACCTCCTAGTCAATCTTCGCATTGGCCAAGCTTCGGGCCGCTGGATTGCTTAGATTATTGATTTGCTTCACAGCTTTTTGCTTGTACTTGCTCTGCTTTCGAGTCGCTTCCTTGCCACCATGACCGGCACGGAACTCTTGGTGACCAGATAGTTGGAGAACGATCCCAGAATGACTCTATTTTCCCACGTTAGCCAAGTACTTCCTTGTTCTTCGTGTCCGGCGGCAGCATTCTCCATCATGATGCGATATAGATACGTACCCTTTCAGAGCACTGCGACCTCGGCTGCCGATGACCACCAGTGTGGGGTTGATCAAATCAATAACTTCGGTGATCAGGTGTCGTGGGTTCTTGCAGTGAAGTACTTCCACAATGACCCTCACCTGCAAACGAGTTTTCCGTAACAATCGTAGTATTTTGTCCGTCATCTGCTGGACCGCTCGAGACCGTTCCTCCACGGCCCTTTGTCTGTCGCCTCTGCTTGACGGAGCAGGTGACGATGCTGGTGTTCTCCTGCCGGTAGAGTCTGCGCGCGCCGAGGCCCGTTTCAGTTCAAAAACAGGAGATACCGGTGCTGGAAACCCCTTGGAATTGGCGACCGTGTTAATAGCAGCTGCCTGTTCTTTCATGGCTTTAGGTCGTCGGGCACCAAGGATCCTCGCCCGTCACGATTCCGGTTTCCTCGTCCACGCAGTAGATTGCGATCAACGTGTCGCCGTCTCGTAGCACAGTGCCAATCGCCCACTCCAGAGCATGCGTAGACTCGTCGCTGAGATCAGTTGCAACCAAGTATTTTCGCAATCGTTGGTTGTCTTCTTCCGCTGCTTGGACAATCTTGGTGTAATCTCCACGGTAGATGATGCGGATTGATCGATGCGATTCTGGGGCCGTTAATACGTTTGTCATGGAGAAGGACAACTTCTGTGCCCTCTTGATATCATCCATGTCTGCTTCTTCGTCCGAGTCAAAGACAGACTGTGTGGCAGAAGCAGGGTTCTGGTCGTAGCTAGTGTTCGGGTGAATGCCTCCTTGGAGGGCTTCACGGTGTCCCCGGAAGTGTTTGTGATCATGATCTCCGGTTCCAGCAGTGATCTGTACGAGTAAGTCTGGCTCTGCTGGGATGCAATTTTGACCCTATCATAAATGGTTAGCCGTCTCTTTGGCTAGAACAAAGGGAACACTGATTCTGGCAAGTCATCGGCATGTGGGTGATTGCTGGGACGTACTCTCTTCGTCGGCTGCAGCCAATAAACTCAGCGGTTTTCGATCGCCTTGGCCATGCGCCGAACGGCCCGCGCTGGGTTCGGTCTCTTCATGGGCGTCTGGATTCAGCGATCTGGGAGCCGTCTTACGGCCACGATCCTCATCATCAGATGATGCCGGCTCATCTTCGTCGCTAGATTCGAGGTGCTCGCCATCCGACCGAGGTAATCCTTGATCAACCTGCCCTCGCCAATGTCGTCTGAGCGCTTGCGCATTGGCAGCTGCGACAAGCTTCCACTAGAAAACGCCAAGTTGGCGTCGGACAATCTGCGATAAGCACTGTTGATATCGACAATTTGGCCATCGCCGAGTACAGCCTTGTTCGGAGGCAAGAGTGATTGGAAAGTAGCTGGTGATCGAGAACGAGCGGCCCAGCGATCGTGGGGAGACTTGGACTTGTTGTGACCTAGCGGTCTAGAAACGGAAGAGTTGCGCGCTCTGTCTCCCGGTAGCTGCAAGCTGCTCAAGTCTGCACTTCGAAGAGCGTCTCCAAGCGCTCCGCTAGACAACCTTTGTTGCTGCCGCTTCCAGGCAATCTTTTGGCTCCATGAGTCCCGGAATACTGGGGAGGATGCCAGAGAACTGGTACTCGGAAACTCGATCAAACCTCCCTCCTGCGCGAGGCCCGGATTCGACTGGCTTGAAAGCGGCGTCCGAACCACTCCTTCGACGGAGCGAGCTTTGAGACGAAGAAGAATGAGTCTTGAAGATAGGTTCGTTTGGAGTGACAGGACTGGAGCTTCTTCCATGGATCGACGCAGTGGGAGATGAGGCGTTAAGATCAAGCATGCTCCGCGTAGTGGCTTTTGTGGCCGTGATCGGGCTGTCGATATCCAACATACTCCTTACCGGAGCCTGCGTTGTCTGGGCGTGTGACGATTGGGAGGGCTCCTCCTCGATATCGAGCATACTTCGAACGGGCGATCGCGGGGCGGCGGCATATGGAGACGAAGAGCGCATCATCGTGGGAGAGGAAGCAGTATTCAGGTTCTTGTTCTCCAAGAGCGCGAGGACCTCCTGCCTCTCCATGTCCAGCATGGCGTCGATACTCATCGGGCGATGACCCGACATCTTAGCGGTCGTTGGACACGAATTCGTTCTGGTAGGTGATGGCCGAGACAAGGATGAAATGACAGTGGTTTTGGTAGACTTCCCTCGGGAGAACAACAGCGATGGTTTTCCAATATCGTAATCCGAAGATGTCGGGCGATAGGTTGGTGGAAGTCGAATGAAGTGGGCAGTGCAGAGAAACTCGCAAGACCTATCAGGGCAGTCCTCGGGGACGCGAGATTTCGTTGAATCAATTCAAAAGCCCAAATGGCATCGTGCCAATGGGTTATTTCGGTGATTTGCAGCTCTGGCTACTGCCTGATGGCTCGTTTCACGCAACTGGCACAGTCCTGGATCACGGCAATGGGGACGGTCGGCTAATACTTGCTGGGCTGACTGATGCGCGACAAGGGCGTGAACAGGGCAAGCACTTGCTGGTGGTGCAGAGTTTGATGTTGTCGAGACAAGAGAAGTACGGAGAAGAAATTAGCAGAAGTGAAGAAGCACGATGGGATATGGAAAGATCAAAAGCGATGTCGCATGTGTGTTTGCGAGAATCTACATGACTGGAACGCGAGAGATGCGAGGAGATGGGCTACGGTATTAGAGCATGGAAAGCGCCCGAGTGGGGGAGTGGGGAGGGCAGAGGGGCTGCGCAAAGATTGGCCTCTCGATTCCCGTGCTTGTTCAACACTTGGCCTTTTGGCATTATTATTACTAGCGGTACATCCGGCAAAGAGGCGTTCTAGCTAAATAGAAGCTTAAACGCGGCGAACGGACGGTCGTGGACAATCACATGGTCATTTTTCAAGGGACCGACGGTGACTGTTCCACCAAACTTGCCGCTCTCTCTGATGCCTCATCCCGTGACTGGATACCACCAGGCGTCTGGTCCTGTTTCGTGATGCCTGCCGAATGTTCTGTTTTGAACATGGCTTCTAATTTACACGTACTGCTTGTGTGCGGCACATGGGAGTAAAGGTGCAAACAGTCCGAGGCTGTCGCACGGTATAATATACAAACGCACGGCCTACTGCCGAATTTTACATCTTCTTCTTGACTCTGAGTTTCCTTGAGCCTACGTTGGCTCGTGCAGCAGTGCCCAGTTTGTGAACCTGCTTTCTCTTTTCCCAAACGCCAGATCTTCCTTCCACCACCGCGATGATCTCCTCTGCGATGCGGTGGGGAATTGCTTGCCACTGCCTTTCGAGGGCTTCTTCTCGATCACGTCCAGAACCCATTTGATCGCCATTCGTCTTCGCTGCCGAACAGCAAGTGGTGCGGGCAACTCAAGGCGCGACCACCACCTCCAGCCCCGGCAATGTTGCGCACCTTAGCAAAGGCGCTACTGAGTCGATGGCAATCGTGATGTAGAGAACAGGATTTAGAGGCAGGTGAGACGCCGGTGGGGTGCCCGGGAGAAGGGGGAATTTGGGGCTGTAGATAGGGGCCGGTGCAGTCCTAAGGAAGTTCATGACCATTGCGACATTCTGCAGAATTGACAAGTTAGCCAAAAAAAAAATTAAAAATTAAAAATTAAAAATTGAATTTTAACAAAAAGTTGTTTCATTAAACACCGTATTTAAAAAGCGTTCTCGTACCCTCTGTGCAACACTGAGCTTGCCATCCCTCATAAGCAAGCGGGTGAGTTGCTCTAGTACCGGGTGGTATCGTTTTTCAGATTGAAGCCCTCGATATGGTTTCTTCGGCAAACCGAATTTATGGCCCGGGTTCTGGATGTCGCCCCCTGAGAAGTTAATAATTGTGTTGACTGACTGGCCTGGTCTTTGGCAACAAGAGCCTCTGCATCCTGGGGTGGTGGAATGGTGCCTTCCCGGTAAAGGGCTTCTTCCTGAGCAGCCGTCAGCCCCCTTCTCGGTCGCTTGTTGCAGGTCGACCGCCGTAAAGTATTTGCTCGAGAGTCGCGTCATCAAGAGTCTCCATGGCAGAGGTGGTGGAAGTGTCAATTTCATCTTGGCCCGAAGAAGAGCCGCTACCAGATGTCGTCTCCTCTGGTGGACTGCCCGTGATTTTGGTCGCAGGTCTATTCGTGTCGGCCGAGTATGTTCGCAAGACGGCGACTGCTGGGAAAAGGAGTCGTTCCGAAGTACCGCGATCGGCCGCGTGCGCACTGCCAGAGCTCTGCATGCCCCCAATACTCGTGCTGCCGGAGACATGATTGATGCCCGGTGCCGGTACGCTTCGTGCCGGTACAGATCAAAGAAACCACTCGTGTTTTCGCGTGACCACTTGCTGTACCAAAATTTACAAATATTTGCCTGGTGACGGATGGGCTTGAGCATGCCCCGGAACAAGTCCCGGCCCGACTACATCATGGGAGGGACAACTCCAATAAATTACATAATAAGCACTTTCATCAAACCCCAATTCTTTACTCGACTTTGAGACTATCTCTCAAATGGTCTCCTAGAATTGTCTGGCGATTTGACAACAAAGCGCGAGCAAGCGCTGTACACGAATATCATGACTTGTCGCAGTCAGCAAACATGATCTCACTGCAAGCGCTGTAGACTTGGTCAGGTATGCAATAAACATGACAAATTTCATTAATAACAAGAAACTCATTTTGCGCTTTCCAATCATGATCTGCGATAAATTGAACCCGTTATCTTTAGCTGCGCCATGGCTGGCAAATCCAAGCCTCTGCCCCGACTCCCGCTATCATTACAAGTCTTTCCAAATAAATTCCATTTCTCCAGAGGATGGTTGGAAGCGTAAATATGATGCTCTGATAAACATTGAAAAAAAGAGATTAGCTTGAGGTGTCGTTGATCAATCCCAAATCCAGGTACAGTAAATAAACACCAAAAAAAAGTCGATAAAGCCAAACATGAAATGGCCAGTGCTGGTATTGGTTTCGCAATTTTTTTTTCCTCCTGAAAAATGAACCTAGCGCCGTTCCAATGGGGGCAACTGTCTGTTTTTATCCTGCAGGTGCTTGTAGCACTTTTCGTTACCTCTCAAAACTCCGATTACGACACTAACGCCGAGAGGGGAAATGAAGCAAGCAGAATAACAAATCCAATATTACAAACTATCACGAAAAGTAAAGGTCGTGGATCGTGTCGATGAAAGGGAATTGGGGCGATCACCAAGAGCCCCAGAATTGATTACTCGACTGGCCGGTCGCTGTGGCGAGCCAATTGACCGCACGTTCCGCAGCGTCTTCTCTGGCATTGTTGAGGTTTTTGCCGTCATACCAAAATCGAGCCGCTAAAGTTTGACCGTGAACAGTTACCCTGCTAGACCAGGCTGTGCGACCACCTATAGAAAGATTACAAGTCAGCTTCTGCGCCGTGTAGCAATCGACCGAATGATTTAGAAGCGATTCACGCGAATCGACATACCTCGACGGTCAGATACGATTTGAAAGACAGGAGGCATGAGCTGGGAATCTCGACAGAATTCTTGCAACCACGGTTAGCTTTTGGAAAATGAGCAGCTTCAATTGTCGGCTCTTACCCTCCAGTCGCTCTTGCCATGAGCAGAGGCTCGAGATAGTGGAGCCGCTTGAGCTATACGTGGGAGATGGTGCCATCATATTGACGAGGTCTTTGATTTGTGCGATGGTCCCAAAGAGAAGATGGTGTGATGAAATGGAAGACGTAGCCGGTCTGGATGGGAGGGAGAGCGGATTGATGAAAGAATTTAATTATCGACCTCGCCGGTTCGACAAAGGGGAGTATAAGGAGTTATGAGGAGTAGACCAGATGAGAGACTGGTATGAGAATGATCGGAAATGTCAGACAAAGCGAGGGGTTTGCGTGATTTGCGATACCGGCCGAGTCTCAGAGGTTTTGGAAAGCACAGGAGCAGCGCCACCCGAGTCTTATGTATGCCCCTGACGTGCGCACCGGTGAGACGAGCGAGGAATGTCACAGGCGTGACAGATGAGGGGTGACGGACGAGTTGGCGACGAGGGACTTTGTACTATCGTGTGTTACTCTGTGATCAGACGAGGCACACGCCGTTTCTTTAGGCTGGGAGCTGGTGTCAGGTTGATTATCTGTGTGAAAGTCGACGCGGAGCAATATAGAGTATTGGAGTGTTTGGAAGGAACGCTGTGTCGCGGGAGGTTGCATAGGATTAAAGTATGATGGAGTGAAAGAGAGAGGAAAGACTGAGGATTATGAGATGCGAAGATGACAAGGCAACCAGACCGGCCCGGCCCAACGACGGGACCCGAAAAGGAAGTATGAGTTCGCAGCGACTCAAGCTCAGGGACACAAGAAAGCAAAAAGAAAAAGAAAAAAAGGGTGCTTGTTAATCTCGCAAGGGGAGTCTGTCTCGTTTCTTTTTCCTCTCCGTGCGATAGGCGGGGGTGTGCGGAGCACTTTGTATCTTTGTATCCCCGGAAAGTCGTCCAGCCCCAGTTTGAGAAGCATGCCCGTGCAGCAAAGAACAGGGGAGAGACGCAGACACTCATTGAACTTCTCCAACAACAAACGTTGCCTTGGCCCGCCCTGCCCTACTACCTTGCTTGCCTTGGGCAACTTGGGCGCGTGCAGCGTTGGGTTGGTTCGAGCCAGCCACGACGACGAGCCAGCCACGACGGGACGGGGTCCAACAGCACCATGCGGAGACAGGGGATCTTTTGCCGGAGGCCAGGATCAAGGATTGGAGTGGGACCAACCCATTCCCTCCAAGCTTTTGTCTCTTTGTGGTTTGGCTTGTGCATGATTGCGCACGTCGCACTTCGTACCTTGCACTAACTGATGACTAGTGGACGCCCAGAGAGTCGGTTCCAGCATAATGGTGAAACAGCAAGATGAGCATCGCAATAGTCCGTAAGGTGGAGCGATGGGCCGCGGGTGAGTGGCCAAGGCCAGGCCATGCATGAGCTGTTCAGTTACGTGCTTGCTGTGTTGCCATAATACGACAATGGCTTTCACTAAAATCAAGTACTCCGCATATTGTCAGGCATTGATGGGAGACACTGTATTACGGATTACACCGTTGTGATGCTGGCTTTGGGGGATTTAAGAGCTTACGGACAACGGCTGACCAAACTGGACACGCCACGCGGACAGCATGGAGGAGGTTTGCTGGTGGGAAACGGCAGATGGGACGAACCATCCGTACTCTGTTTGCTTGTCAAAATTATTAGTCCCGTTACCCAGCGGGAGGCCAGGGAGGCCTGGGCCGTCATGCGTCTCCACAGCCCGCGCCAACGGTCTCGGTATTCTGTACAGTGACAGTGTACATAGTGCCAACTGCCACCAGGCCGTCGAGCGTGCCTTGCCTTGGCTTGCCTCATCAGCCCTCGCTTTGCTTTGCCTTATTACTCCGTACCTTGCCTTGCCTTGCCCTGGAATTGCTTGCTTTCTTGCAGACAGCCGGACAGGCAGACTGGCCTGGCTGCACGGGGTCTGACGGATGACGGATTAATCAACACAATTGGCGGCAGTGGCGCTGGAGCACGGAGCTCACGCACCCGACCAGGCCAGGCCAGGCCAGACCCAGACCAGCCAGACCAGCCAGACCAGCCCCCACCTCTACTAGCCTGACAACACCAGACAGCTTCTGATGAACACGGCGGGAGAGGCGGACCGAGGGCCGGGAACGAGGGCGTGGTGCCTGACCGTCTGAATTGGGTTCAATTCGATGACAACGAGGAGTTCACCATTCGATGACGGATGACAGATGATGACGTTCGGGCCTCTCCACTTGCAGACAGACACAACTTACTGTAGTTAGACGGAGCCAATCTTGAACTTTTTTGGCCCACCTCTTTCTCATTGAATATGGCTTGAATCTGTCGCCCTGCTAACTTTTGCCGGCCCTGGTTCGGAATGGTTGCGTCTGCCGCCGCAATCACTCGCGATTACCGTCATTAGATCAGGTTGTGACCGATCGTGAGTCGCTCCCAAGTGAAGCTCGGAGACTTTGAGTGCCAGAGGGGCGGGCTAATTGCCAAGCGTCCCGCTACTGAAGAAGAAGTATCTGCGAAATTGAAACCGAGTCTTGTTCAGGTTTTGCAAAGGAGGAGACGGCGGTTCTGCAAGACAAAAGGGAGTTGACCATGACGAGATCCGTCCTCGACAGGTTCCTGGTTCCTAGTCATCTCGTGTTCCGAAGAAAAGGGAGCAGGGAAATCATTCCAGCAACAAGAGGTGACTTGGCGAGACTAGAGGTCAGTACGGACTACGGAGTAGTAACAAGTAAGCAGTGCAGTAAGCAGTGCAGTAAGCAGTGCAGTAAGCAGTGCATCAAGGCACCAAAAGGTACCGGCAAAAAGTGCGCCAGATCTACCAAGTCTGAGATCGTGGCTGAGCACAAGGGTCCTTCCTTCCTTGGCTCCTGGACCACCACTGCCTCGATTCCGGTCGATAAAGACATAATACATACATACACGCTGCACTGCACTAGCCGAATTGGCGGAAGCATAACACTCGATAGACATGTACTTCATGGACTGCCGACCGAAGCACTGCTGTTCGACTTGGTTGACGGAGCGAAGTTGAGAAGTTGAAGCTGGAATTCACATGCTGGAATTTACACGCTAGCAAGTCCTCCGGCCCGCGCCTGCCTCCTTCCGCAGGGTCCAGAAAATCTAGAGCCTCAGCTTGTTACACCTCACGTAGTTTTCCTGACCACTTTGCTCTTTGCTCTACGGAGTAGTGATCTTGCTTTGGCGCACATGGACTGGACCAGAACCCTTATTTTCCCCAGCTAAATCTCGGGCACAATAAGAGCTTTTCTAAAAGAAAAAAAGAAAAAACCTACCGACTTGGCGTTAGGTGCGTGCCTTTCGAGGCCAATACGACCCTATACTGTTTTCGGAGACGGACCCTGCTTGCCTGCCGCATCTCGATAGTCACCCCATAACCCTCCTCGTTCCCATCGATCCCTTGAGACAGAGGGAGGAAGGAAACCGGACTAGTGCTATCCGCACTACCCCGAACTTTGTCTGGCCTTGGTTGGACCGACCTTTGGATTGTTAGGCAAGATCCCCTCCCACTTGGTGCGGGGGTGGCAGGCAGGCACAAGACTGCTGCCAAGATGATATCTTTGAACCGAGTCTTGTCGGCATTACAGATGGCATTCCAAGGACAATTTGTGACCTCTAAAGCCATCTTTGATGACCGGTCCCTTTACGATTCCAACAAGCTCAGCTCCAGTCATCCAGCCACCGCATGAGGACAATGCTGGTCTAGAAGTTATGCTGGATACATGTTTCAAGTTCGGCTCGGAGCGAGAACAGAGACATCGCGACCGGCCTCTGATTTGCTGTGGGCTTGGGGTCCAACTCGCCTGGCAGCTTTCTTCCGCGTATACGCCGTTAGGTATCGAAGCCGAGTTCAAGGTGCAGCTAATGAATCCCTCGCTCATGCAAGACGAATATTGGGCTATGTTTCTTGGCCGGCGCTGGTAAGAGTGGTCTGATAAGGTCTCTTGAAACTCACATCACAAGATACAGAAATGCAAGCAAGCACTACCGGTGATTGGGAGCCGGATGCATGCTGGCCAGATCACCTGATGGAAGAGTTGTCATCTATCGAACGGCTAGTTAGACTTTGCAGGAGTCGATCTCTGCATGACACTCCCTTCTACTCTCCCCATGGAGCAAGCTCGAAGAAGACGACTACAAATGGCATGAAGCACCTGGCACTCCAACCGAAGACTCGACCTTGCCATTCAGCTTTGCTGACTTGCGATGGCACGGCCTAGCTGCCCAGCAGACAAGGATAGCTTGTCTAAGGCTGCAGCATGCTACCAACGCAGTATTACTATCCGGTTGGTCGCATCCTCAAGCACACGTGTGCGTTGAGCACCCAGAAAACAACAGGACAAAAGGAGAGTCATGGTGCAATAGGGACGTGTCCACATCGTTTTCAAGTCCATGGCAGGATTTCTTACTTGGCAACCAGCTCTGCACAAGATGTTCGCATTCCTCTCTACTGACAGGTCCCCATTCTCACAAAATGTACCATCTGGTGTGTAACACGGAGTGCTGTGCTCGGATATGCGCCTTCTGGTGTCAATTTTGGCAAGGCCATGACGGAGCTCTTTCCGCTGTACGGACTACTGACTGACTATCAGATTCAGCAGACCATAATTGGGCACCAGTCTTTCTAAGACGGGTCGACGTGGCAGCTGAACTAGGGGCATGACATGGGCAAGTGAGTGTATGCGAGGTCGATCCGGAGACAATTGTGCAGAAGTGCTAGATCTAGATTTTAGGTCTAGTGATGCAGCTCTAGCCACGGCGTTTTTGTGATGGCGTGTTTGGGCTGCGAAATGAATGGTACGGTGTGAGGTCCAAAGCATGACGGCCTTTCCGTGCTGTCGGTCGGGACCCGAGTTGTTTTTCTTACAAAGGAACTCTCGGCCCGATGCGCAAGTGGCAAGTGGCAAGGACGGCAAAGTCAAGCGGCATGTGTTTCTGTTCTTTTCTTTTTCCATGGATTACATCCTTGGTATCTGAACTCGGTGATGAAGTGGTAACTACCAGGCCGGTGGGCAGATGACTCACCAATATGTTCCATTGCGGAGTGGGATTATTACATGTCATGTCATCATCCCCTCGCTGCCCAGACAGACGGACCCCATGAAACGACGGACACGTGTATTGTAGAAAGAGCCATGTATCCATGTAAATAGGAGGTACGGACGTGTATGTATTACCTACCTGCAGAGTAACAGGGGTCCTAAAGATTGACACGTCTTCCCGCCAACGTCAGCGTACGTTCCACGTTCCATCTTGGGCCATGGTGCATAAAGAGTGCCCGGCTCCCCTCTCTGCAGAACAACGTGTCTGGCGATTCACCCTTTCTCGTCCGCTTCCCGTGAACGGCAGTCCGAGTGATGACGGATGCATGGATGGAGATATACCCTAGGTACTAAACCTCCTTCACGGCAAATATAGACTTATTAAGGTCTAGATACAGCCCTACCGCCCTCAAGCAGCTAAGTATTAATTGCGGGTTGACGCATGTCCCCGACAGTTGTCAAACTTGACTTTTGTCCTGTCACTGTATGAGTATGTACACGGAGTAGTCGGGACAGGCATTGTGATCCGTACTTCGGGAATCCATGCATCCGTACCACCCACCCCTTGCACTCTCTCATCTAATCTACGTAAGCGTGAAGGCGTTGCTCGTTCCTTCAAACGCCCTGATGCTACCAACCAAGGGCTTGGAATCCCGTAGTACCTGATCCTGTACGTGCCGGGCCTGGCGTTGCCGTACGTCTCCCACGAGATATCAACCTCGCTGTGCCCGAGGAGGGAATTGGTCCGTCTCCACGAGTACACCAGGAACCAGTCCGAGTCGTCCCTGACCTGCTTCCATGACCCGTCGGGGCCCTGCTGCTCGACCGAGGCAAACGTTTGCTCCTGGCGGAGGTTGTTCCGCGGGTTGGCCCTCGGAAGGTGACGCTGACGACGGAGCCGACGGCGTAGGATGCGTCGGGCTGGCGAAGGACCTTGCCGAACGGAGAGCCGGGCGGGGCGCTGTCGGCGACGACGCCCGCGATGAACGAGAGCATCTTGCCGCGGTTGTCGGGGAGAGCGTGCCCTGCTCGGGCGTCGAGGTCGAGTCCGGGCGGAGGTAGTGCATGTTGCTCAGGGTCAGGTTGATGTAGGCGTCCAGCTCGTGCGGGCCGTACAGGGTCGACGCGCCCTCGTATCGCTGCACCTCGTACTCCTCTGGCGTGGCGCAGTAGTGCGCGTAGCTGTTGGCCGGACCGCCCAGCACGACAATGGGCTCCTCCTCCAGGAACGTGGCCGCCTCCCTGGCGACGGCGGCCTTCCATCGTCGGCCGGACATGGTGGTTGCCTCGGAGGGAGAGACGATGATGACGAACTGGCCGACGCGGAGCGTCTGCATGTCGACAATGTTGGGCGTCCAGGGATACGGCTCGTTCATCTCGCCGACGTCGAGAAGCACCGGCTTGGAGCCCTGGCAGGCCTTCTGCTCTTTCGAGGGCTCCTCAGAAGACCCGAGACGACGCTCCATATCGGGTTGGCATTGGGTTTGCCGGAATCGCCCTGGGTAAAGTCGAATGCACCGGGCCAATCCGAGGTGCCGGCCGCGAAGGAGTAGCCCAGTGCCGCAGGGCAGGTTTGCGCCTGCTTGCCGCTGGGGAGGATGAAGTTCCAGAAGCGCATGTCGTGGAAGAAGTGGAATGCCTTGACGGATGAACCAACAACAGCTGTGCCGGACTTGTCTAGGGCCGTCTGTGTTTCTGATTTCAGTTCTGGGGGGGCACACTTGTGTATATATATGTGGCATGATCAAGGGGTAGATGTTTAGATGGTATGGTGACTTACATGGATGTTTTGCGCACCAACAAACTGACGGCGACCCATTTCGTAGCAGCTCTTGACACCGAAATCCAAAGCCCTGAATTCGGGTCCTCGGCCATGGCAGCTCTGCGATTTGCCATCTGCACACGTGCTGTTCACCAGACTACACTGTTGACCTGATCCATCGTCGCAGTAGGCTCCCAGGACATTCGGCGTCGTGTCACCCACGTTTGCTTGGCTGAAGCCGGCGACGAATCCTCGGCAGCATTGGGATTGTCTCGCATTGCTTCTTCGAACAGCCACGCAGCGACACCTTTGTTGTCCGCAGAGGCATGTGTGTTGTTGCCGAGCATTGAGGTACCATGAACGGCGAACCAGGTCAGAACGCCAACATCCTTGTTATCCTTGGCACGCTTGAAACGCAACATGGTCATGGTCGTATCAGTCTCGTCCTCATACTGCCTGCGCTCAGACTCGGGATTGGCGAGATAGGCATAAAGGGAACGATTGATGGCACCGTCCTTGATTCTGGTGCTACCCGTGTCCAGATAGCCCTTTACCCCCATGTGTAAGTATCATTCATCTTCTGTAATCATCTCTTGCTTGGAAGACTTCCGGTTGTCACTGTCAAACTTGTCAACGCACCTCTTGTAGATTTTCATGGGCGCGCTTGAGGAGAGCAAGGCACCGTCTACTAAAGCCTGGTAGCTCTGCTTATCGAAACCCAAGCTCGTCATCTGCGGCAACAGGTAATTGAACCAAGCACCGGGACCTGAATGGCTATGGGTGCCAGTCAAGGCGATATTGTTGTGGCCGTATACTTTGTACTCGTCGTCACCAAGGGCCTTGAGGCCATCGAGAAGACCGTAGCGCACGGCCGAGTCGCCGGACTGAGCGTCGAGCACCAGATACACCCACCGGTCATCGGGGTTGCTCTTGTCCGCGACGATGAAGGCGCGACTGTGCAGACGCTGACGGAGGCCAGTACCCTTTGAGCGAGACTGGCGTACCCAGCAAAGCCGATCTCGACAACGGGCCCGGTGATGTCGGCTTTGCCAACGCCGATTAGATACTTGTCACCAGCGGAGGCGGCGGCGGCACCGCAAGCAAGCGTGCTCAGGAGGGTCAAGGCAGCCAGGAGAATAAACTGCAGATGAAGCTTTTGAAAGCCCGCAGCTCGACGCTGATCGGACCGTGGAGGAAGTCATGGTTGATTGAAACAGGCTCGACATGAGCAGCTGTGTCTCGAGGGCCGCGCGTGGGATGCATCTTCGTCTTATATAGTCCGTAGTATACTAGACAAACCAAGTACCGTAATTAGCAAAGGAACCATGTGACGAGACAAGCATCAGGCGCGTTCGGCCCGTCCTCATGACCACTCATCACACGCCAATGGCCCAGGTACAAGTTGGCTGTGGGAACTCTTTACATTAGCCCCTGCTATCTTGGTATCGTGAATAGGCGTCTTTGGAGGTACGGCAATTACCTAGGGTCGTACATGTGACGGAGTAAAATACTAACCGAATATGAAAAGATGAAAAGGCGCCATTTACGAGAACTGCGCCGACTTGGATCGCACCCTGGTGGGCGGTGGGCTTGCCAAATTGAATTGGGTAACGTACCGGAGCTACCCGGTACACATGATGTAGTTTTACGGTGGCAGTCGGGACCCGCTCTGCGTCGACAACCAGACCTAGAGAAGGAGGTCCACGAACAAAGTAAGCCATACATACTCCCATACTCCGTACTCCGTACATACTCCGCACCGTCCAAAGAGCAATGGGCGCGCAACGCCCGTCCATCGTCGGACCCGACGCCGGCCCAGAACCGCCGTATCCCTACAAGATGGAAGGAAAAGTCATCTCAGGCTTCGGCAGGGGCTCAAAAGAGGTACGCCAGCCCAGCCCAGCCCAGCCCAGCCCTCGACGGAACTTGAAAACTTGATGGCTTCCTCAGCTCACACACAACGGGACCGCAGCTCGGCGTTCCCACCGCCAACCTCCCCGTCGACTCGTCCCTCGCGCCATGGATAGCTTCCATCCCCTCGGGCGTGTACTTCGGGCACGCGTCCCTGGCGCTGCCGGACGGCCACCCCCAGAAGGAGGACCCCGAGACGGGCCCCGAGACGGCTCCTTCGCCGCCTTCCCCATGGTCATGTCGATAGGCTACAACCCCTTTACAAGAACACTGTGCGGAGCGCAGAGGTCCATGTCCTGCACGCCTTCACGGCCGACTTTTACGATGCGCACATGAGGTTGTTGATTTTGGGCTTCATCCGCGAGGAGAAGGACTACAAGAGTCTTGAGGCCCTGGTTGAGGACATTGAGTTTGACTGTCGTGTGGCGAGGGATAGTTTGGCGAGAGAGGCGTGGAGGGCTGATGCTGTCGAGGTGCGAGGGGAGGACCGTGTTCATAACGGGGCCGAGTGGTTGCTCAAGAAGCTGTGATCATGTCTTGGCTGTGCTTTTTCTCTCTGGAACTGGGCCGTCCGTCTTTCATCATACATGGCAGGGAAAGAAGATGGGGACAACATAGTTATATATCACGGGGACACCATGTCAGTTGGAAAAAAAAAAAAAAAAACGGCAAAAGTGCTGCTTGCGCAGCTTGCATACTTGTAAGAACTTGTACCGCGGGTATCGTAAAACGTTCTCCTGGTCCATGACGTCCGTCCATGTCCCCTCCTCCTCTTACTTGAGCTGACAAGGCACTGCCTGCCAAGACTAGTTGTTGAATTTTGAGAGTCTGGGCTCTCCATGTTTCCAAGACTGAAATTTGCCGCCCGAATCCTGACACCGGTCGCTGATCAAAGTATCCATCCAACCCCGAAGAAGAAGAAAAGCCAGACACAACATCATCAGAAAGGATATATGAAAGATGACGAACGAAGAATGAAGAATCTCGGCAAAATGGGTAGTAGGCAAATGGGTTCCAAGCACGGAGAAAAAAAAAAAAAGAACCACCTTTATGCAGATCGAGGGAAAGAAGAGGACGAAAAGAAGGCAAGCTTGGAAAAGAAAATCAATCCATGTACGGTCCGGTTCGCCTGCGTGTGTACGCACTCGCTCCGATTTAAACAGCAAGTTGGTGCGGCTCTTGGTTGGGATAATATCTTGGTAAAACTAGCGTTGCTGGTCAGTCTTTTCTTGGGTCATGCGGAACACCACCGTTATGCTCACATTCATGATGATCATCATGGGAATATCAAATACGTCCCGCTTAATCGTCCAGCAATATGTGCAGTTGACTTTGCCATCCTTTTCGATCCGGGAAATGCCGTGCTCGCTGTCAATCTTGGTGACACGGCTGCTCAGGATACCAGTCCGGTCTCTCTGGACCGGCGTCTCCTTACCATCTAGCATGTCTTGTGTTCGGTACTTCATTAGACTGCAGCTTCGTTGGACTTTGCCGCGGCTGTCCTCGAATGCCAGCTGGGCAAAGTCTTGATAGAATTGCACCACGCTGTCGTCATCCAACAGTTCTGCAAGGAACACTGACTGTGGTCGACCCCGTTCGGCTCGAGGGCGGCAGCCTTGAGACGTGGTGTGGTGGCATTCGAGCGTGTGTTACCATCGGTGCCATCATCGGAGCCTTGCGGCGTCGGCCCCACGAAGACGTCGCGATTGGGCTCTTTCCCAAAAGAACTTCCTTTGTCCAGCCCGTCAAGGCTGTGAATTCCTTGTTCACCGCGGCAACCTCGCCAGAACGTCGACATACAATCGTTGGGGCACAACAGTGTTGCAGGAAATCATCAAACTCGAACAAGGTGCGTTGGAAGCACTTTTCCATGAACAGCAAATCTTCCCTGGTCAAGTCTTTGGTGCATGCAATAAACGACGGCCGAATCTCTCCCAAAGATCTCGCAATAGTCACAAGCTTGTTCAGCGGCAGACGATGTTTGATGACGGATATCATGTTGTGGAAACCTGCAGTGTAGGGATATGGCTCCTTTACATTTGCATACACCGATGCAGAATCTCTTTGTCGTTTGCCCATGAGTATCTGGGATATCTTGTCCTGCTTGGGATTCATTCTTGCTGTTCCTGCCACGCCGGGTAGATTCTTCAAGGTGGCATGGGGAGAGGCGTCGAGATTTGTCCGTGGACTGGCGGTTGTGTCTGTACCGGGGCTTGCGAGACTATTTGGACCAGCCGCGATAGCATACGCATGAGGTAAGCCGTGCTGCAGATTCCCCTGGGAGTAGACGGTGCTGCTCGCGTCGTGTCCTGAGTAGTCGCTGCCTGACATCATTGTATCAAATGGCTGGTTGGGCCCATTGCCAAATAGCGCTGCGTAATTCGCTTCAGTGGTAGTTGTGGTGGTAGAGATGGAATTTTCTCGCGGCGGTGTTTCCGCTGCCAGGCCCATCTTGTTCAGAATGCCGAATTCCCAACCAGCATATTGACTGCCAAAATTCAGTCCCTCCAAGTCAAAGTTATACAGGGCAGGATTACTGGGGTCAAACAGAGCGTTGAAATCCATGGCATTGCCTTGCATCATGGTATCCAGGGGTGGCCCGGCCGTGGAGGCGCTTCCTGAAAACCTCTCGGTGGTTGTTGCGTGTTGAACGGCAAGCCATCTGACATGCCGACTTGGCCCTGATTAGCTGCTGGAAAGACAGGGAACGTCGGACCGTTGTTTTGCTGGAGGAAGCCGTTGCCCCCGTGGTAGGTGAGAGCGTGTCTGACTGGGATGAGCTTTGGCGTTGGCCGTTGACCCGAACGCGGTCAGCTTCAGGATCGTAGTTGGGCCCCAAGACAGGCCGAAGAGCTTCGGGCGGTGCATCGTGAAGATATTTGGCCTTTTGCGCACGCCGTCTTGGCACGCGTCGGCCAAGCCTCGCTTGATACAGCGTTTACACGGCCGTTCATCACCTTTTGTATACATTGTCAGCAACCTTGGATAGACGATGCATGTTCGCGTTGTTTGTATGCCCTTTGGCTGTGATGATAAAAAGAAACAAAACTACCGTGTGGACACATGTCTGAAGCAAAACACACAGAGTCAAGAAACTAGAGGTCTGACCAAGGGTGGCAATGTTCTGCCCTTCTCAAAAATACACGTACCACATGTCAAGTGAGCTCTTTGACAGGCAAAGCAGGCCCTCCGAGCTTTCTTTCTTCTTGGTCTTTGTGGATCCTTTGGGTCATACTTTTTCTTGATATCGGTCATTGTGTCGTCGTCTTTGCTTGGAGAGTCGTTCTCGTCTTCATTGTCCGATATATGATCCGAAAGGTCGGCATCATGGTGTTCCATTTTGGAAACGGGCATCGTCGGCAGGGTTCTTATAGCCCGAGGGCTAATGACTAGCTTCAACGCAATCTACTTGCCTGGACTCTTGACTATCCCAACCCCCTGCAGGCTTCTGTATGAATTGGTCTTGCTCACGCAAGCAAGCAATACGGCGATTCGCAGTCATCAAATGTCGCAGCTGCCAATTGCCACGATCCATCCAAACCCTTGTGCTGGAGGACCACACCAAATGACGCCTCTGTTACACAGCTTGGCCGAGGGTCAGACCAAAGTACAGCTGGTGTATGCCCCAAATTGGTCGATCCGTCCGCAATGGAACCAAGGGCAGGAGGAGCGAGCTGCTGCCAGTCGGTCAAGGCAGCAATGCTTTGTCGTCGGTGATGAGAGGCGGCACGGGCTGAGACAAGCAACTGAGAGCCTACGTGCCTGCCGAAAGATTTCAGCCAGACAGGTGAGCGATAAGCTGGGTGGTGGAGGGCGGCGACCAGGACAGGTGATTAACTCGTGGCTTCGCGCGGCGATGGAGCGCCAGGCGTAGTGCCGACAGACAGGTACTCTGAAATTATCAAGCGGCTCGTATTCTCCCCAAGAGTCTGAGATCAACGATGTCCAATGAAGCGGGTGGCCAGCGCAAATCGAGGCGTTCGTGTACGACGAGGACGGCAGCAAGAGGGGCTAGGATCATGTATTGGGTGTCGAGGATTGCATGAAAATAAGACCGCAAGGCCAATGCTTGGGTCGCGGTGACGGATTGAACGGAAAGCAAAGGGTCGACAGGATCAACAGTTCGATAGTGTGGAGTGGAGATGTTCTTGGAAGTCTTTTGCGACTTGGTGGTGGCCCAATCGTCCTCGTAGTCGCAGTTCGGTGCGGCGGGCTGACAGAGGCGAAAGCAGCCACCCGTGGGTGCGTGAAGGCGGTTGGTCCCTAGAATGCGGCTTCTAGATCAAATCATTAGTGTTGGAGAGAAACGCGCAGGTGGTGATCGGGGCAGATCAAGGCAGCATACACTACTAACCAAGTATCGCCAGCGATGGACACGGCGTGGGTGAGGCGGAATAGCCGACCGTCGCGCGTAGCCGAGGAGGCAGGCATGCGGAAAAAGGTCGAACGTCCGGGGCAGCGTTGCAGTGAACGTCGTGGGGTACATGAGTACCTGGGTACTTGGACAAGACAATGATACTCAGCCTGCTGCTGCATGAAGCACGAGAGGCAGGCGTGCTTTGATGGCTACGAATATATTCGACGATGGAGTTGGGTCAATTCTGCCAGCAACTTGCCAGCAAGCAACGACCATGTGTTCACGCGGGACCAGGCCGCGGGCAACAGGCAGGAGCGGTCAATTGCTCTCACTGTTAGGGCAGGAGCAAGGCCTAGCTCGTGACTGCCTGGGCCCGCGCAAGTGGCCGTTTTTACGTGAGGGCGCTGCTGTTCGGTGAAGTGTGGGTTTCTCTCCGCCTCTTCGTCTCCCCACACCAGGACTGTGCAGCAGCCCCATGACGCCGACGCCTAGCTAGCCTAATCCTTCTGATGCGCGGCGCCCGCAGCTCTCAGCGACACTCTACTAATCAGGACGCCCTCAGCCGCCTCAAGATGTCCGGAACTATAGACTGGGCTTGTTCTTGTCCCCTGGCGATGTGGCGGCCAGCACCACCAACCTGACCTGTATGTGAGCATAAAAATAACAGAAACCGAGCGCCGGCGGCCCGTACTCTATTAAAAACTGCTGGGCATTGATGGCGGGGTACAGAGGTAGCGAAGACTCGACGTTCTGCACAGGCCTAGCGGCCGACGTCAAGTCACGGGCACATGCGCAGGATGTGGAGCTGACAGTACTCCGTACCAGATCCTGCACTTCAATGTTAGCTTCCAAGTTGGTAATAGTAGAAAACGACAAACAGCCTCTCTCGATGGGTGTACGGCCAGTTTCCTGTCGTGAGGCCGGGGTTTTTTTTTATTTTTATTTTTCCCCAAATCCCAATCCCCGTTCGGCGGGGTGACTGACTGATATTGTGATCATGCAAGCAGTCGCCGACTTTGGACGGAAATCCGGCGAGGCACGGCTGCTGCAGGTCTCTAATTGAAATGAATGAATATCCGCGGGTACGGAGTGCATGGCAGTGGGCACTGGCAACGGCGCCCCTCCCTTCCTTCCAAAGTTGAGGGATGTTGTACTCCGTACGTCCGTACTATACTCCGCATACTCCGTACCCCGTAGTCAGAAACCAAATTCTAACCTCCCTGCTGGCCAGCCTTGCACGTTTTTCACCCTCGTCCAGCCGCCTTTCGTGGCCAAAGTGAGCAATCATGTTGGACCGACTTCTCAATTCACCGTCCGTAACCGTGTGGATACCGTGCCGTGCCGTGGCAGGTTACCTATGGGTTCCCGGAACATTGACTCAAACTGTTTCCAAGACTCCGGAATCGCCCTTCTTCACCACCTCGACTCCAATAGTTCGCCGTCAGGGCATCGTCTCCGCAGAGACGCCATCCTGCACCAACGGGATGCCAGATAGAGCCATTCATTTCGTCGGCCACTCAGTGTGGATGGACCACGAGCATGCTCATGCTCACCTCATCAAGGAATCGACGCACTCATCCTTGCAGCGAGACAACCAGACATTTTGCTATTTCGTGACACATCACCAGCTACGTCTTCTGCTACGGGTCATCTCCGAGGAAAACTTCACAGCCACCTCTACATGGCCAGCACCTTCTTCAGCAGCCGTTGCCGACCCGTATTTGCCGACCCGTCTCCGCCCTTCTCCAAGCATACGCTCGAATTCCGTCAATATGATTGATATCGATCCTCGCCCAGCGGAGCAGCCGATATCGATATATACCATCTGATCCCGAAATCTGACTACGGGGCGTGCTTTGTGGAGTATACCGACGCTACCATTATTCGATGTGATTAGGGGCTGGGGCTTACACGGCGGCTGCAAGTATTCTTTGTCTATGCTGCACGCGCGCCGCACGCTTTCCTTCTCCAGATGACCTTGTCGGGCGCCATCCATCCTAACCTGCCAACATGCTCTCCGCTCTAGGCTTGTCCTACTTGACAACCAGCCATCGTCTCTCTTTTGGTGGTGCACGTTGAAGAGTATGCAACGGGCGAGACACAAAGCACTGTTGCATATGGATAAAAACGTAAACCTAAACCTGGGGATAGCCGAGAAGCCGGATGTTGCCATGCGCCGCTTTGCACTAGTCTGCAGCCCAGCTTGGTGCCGTTTCCTTGTGCTTCTTGTGCTTCCTATGTTTCTCCGTGTCTTCGGACAATTCAAGCATGATGCACACCATGTTGCTCATCACAGTTGCTGCTGACAGTCCATTGCTGAAACAACAGCTCTCTTTGGTCGAGGCAGTTGCACACTTTACCACTGAGAGCTAGCGAACCCTGGATGCTTCGCAGGCAATGACAGTCGTACAGTGGCCACGGCTACGCAACTCACAATAATAGGATGCGTGTGACAGCGCCAGAAAGCAGGCAGCTTGATTGAGACAGCCCGCTCAGTATTGCTGCCAGACGTGTGCTGATTTTCCTGACGTGATCGATGTCCGTGATTTGCCATGGTCGAAGGAATCGGTAGAACAACAGGTTTTCTTCTTCTTTGGGACAAATTCCGAGGCTTCCCAAAGCGGCAATGGCTGTACGGGAAGGGGTTTTAGATGATCAGAGATGGTGTAATAATTCGATGGGCTGGCGGAGGAGTCATGCTCTACAAACGCGATTCGGCCCGTGAGGACGTGTTTTTGAGCACCGTCCTCTGACATCTATGTATTCACTTGCTATGAAATTGCAGGGGGTCCTCGGCTTATTATTCATCTGCTAACCTGAGGTTACCTGACCAACCGTACCGACAAGTTAAAAATAGCAATCAGGCCCTACGATTTGGCATACCGGCTCTTCCTCGTATCCGTTTGCCGTAGCGGAAGAAGACGTAGGAAATGGCAGCATGGCTACCGTCAGGAAAGCAAGAAGCGAAGAAGCCCATTGGTAGCCCAGTTTCTCGTACATCTGAACGCCGAACAATGGGAAAGACGCTGGATATGTCATTCACCCATGAGCTGTCAGCCGTGTCCGTCATCATAAAAGGGTGGCTCCCGCCCAAGAGGCACGCATGAGATGAATTGCAGGAGATTTTCGTAACTTGTTCAACGTACCGGCAAAGAGGCATCGCACAAACGCATTGGCAGCGAGCGCACTGGCGGCGTACAACGGATACGCATCGACCTGATCCAGAGCAAAGACACAACGGCCCGTGTCAGCCAACAAAGCATAGGGAGATATTTAAAAAAAAAAAAAAAATCAACCAGTGCGGCGCGATCATCATGGCCGTGGCCGGATACACTTACGAGGAATGTGAAGATGCCAGTGAATAGTAAAACGTTTCTAGACAATTACGCAACAGTCAGTCACCTCGTACAGATCGAACATTTGCAGCGAGAGCGCCAATTGGCCCCTTTGCAAACCTGACAAAGAAGTGACCGACAGCCAACTCCAGATGCTGTCGCGGCCAGCACGCCGACCATGCGATCAAGTGGCTGCTGTCGTCGTGTGGGCCAAAACGTGGCCACGATAGATCCCCATGGGCCCGGATCCTGGTCCCCGACGGATGCACGGAGCATATTGCCCATGACATGCAGCGCACACGCCGCGGATTGGCATGGAGAGGAGATTCCAAGGACCACCATGTGGTCACGAAGGAGCTTTCCCCGACTCTGAAACCTTTGTCCTCACCGCCCTCCGCTTGGAGGCGCATCTGGTATCACTAGGGCAAAGAACTGGGGTATGACAGAGACGAAGGGCTGCTTCTTCCTTGATTGTGCTTGACACATGGGAAGAAGGCTGGAGGGGATGACGAGGGGGCAAAGAAGAAGAAGAAGAAACAACAACACCGTACCCTAGAGCAAAAATACAGGATCCAATAATGGGAACAACCCAGTGTATCCATGGAAATGTCGACCATCCAAACATGAAGATGCCAGCTGGCACCAAGAATGATCCCATGATGGCGGGCGGGAGACGAAACTCGGGCTCACTGGCGCCTTGAACGCCAGTCTCAGCCTCGAGCTTGGCTACGAGTCTACTGCGGATGCGGTGCCACAAGGGATCCGTCATGGTGCCCAGAATCATGCCCGCCAGGATGCCTGTAAAGGACATGCCAACCTGCCAGGCGTTGAAGCCATGGTTTGTCCCAAACACGAGCGGGAACGCCCCGAAGAAGAGGTACAGAATGCCGAGCAGGATGGCTGAAAATAGACACAGGTTCAGGCACATGGGCTCGAAGAAGAGAAGCTGAAAGGGGCGTAGTAGCGATCGACCAACGGCGCGAGTAACAGAGCGTTGGGGCTTTTCCGACGGGGCCAACCATCGATCATCTCCCGTCTCTTTTCGTAGATTCTTTGCTTTTCTCTGTAGCAGAATCGGGTCTGTTCAAGTTAAACGGTTAAAAAAAAAGGTCAACTGTCTCGGGCAGTGATGGAACAAGGCAATATGCAAGTCTGTGACAGGGAACAAACATCCTTTTTTTTTCTGATTTTGAGACACACACAGACAGATTCACGAACAGAAATGGAAAGGGTCTGTGTGAACCCCAGATCTCACCATCTGAGAGTGTAGAAGAAACAAACAAAGACGGGGTTGATAGGGTGAACAGGGGAGGACCGGGGGGAAGAGATGATGGCTTACGATATGTCTCTGGCACGAGAAACACAACAGCCACCCAGACCACGCCTGACCACATGAGCAGAACATAATAAGTCCATCGCCAATCGACGTAGTAATTGATGAAGCCTCCCAGTATAGGGCCCAAGCTCGGCCCAACAAACGGTGACACGGAGAACAAGGCCATCGGGGCTTGCAACTCACTCCGGGCAAACAAGTCGCCCACTGTGCCGCCCGAGAGGGCGAGGAACGCACTGCCGGTGAAGCCATCGAGGAAGCGGAAGACGATGACGGTGGCGACGTTCCTGGCGACGGCTTGCGGGATCAAGAAGATGAGGTAGGTTGTCCATGCGATGAGGTAGATGGGTCGACGGCCGTAGAATTCGCTGAGGGGGCTGAGAAACATGGGACCAAAGGCGATGCCCAGGACGAACGTCGACAGGCCGAGGACGGAGACGATGCGCGAGTTGTGGAATTCGGCTTCCATTCTGGCGTACGTGCCAGTGTATATGGAACTCGCGCAGGTTCTGCAGGGATGTTGGCGAAGGTCAGTTGTGGTTTTTTCCCCCGTGGTATCATTCTTTTCTCTTGCCACCGGACCCTGACGCATGCTGATATATGGTTTCTTCGCCTTCTTCACCAACCCCCAAACTCTTGATAGACAAGCTCAAAACAAGGGACTGACTCGGGACTCACACGCATAAACTGACATGCGACACGATAATCGTAATCAACCACTTCCTCGCCTTGGAAAAGCTCCGTGGACATGAGGGGTCATCATCGCCCCCATCCCAGCCAACCTCAAAGGGACCCTTTGCTTCCTCCGCAGAGTGGGCTTCTTCTCCCCATCGCCACGCCGCGACCTCTCGTCCTCGTCGTTGTCGTCTGCGCTGTATCCGTCATGAGAGCCGACTTTGCCCAGGTGGCGAGTCGCCGACGCCCGAGATCTCGTCTGTGACAGCGCAGAAGCACCGGGCTCTTGGTCCCGCGGCAGGGACGCCTTGTCTGCGTCCACGCTCATCGTGGACCGTCTTTCCGTCGTCTGTTGTTCAATTTCCCTTTCCTGTGGTTTTCTTCTTCTTCTTTTGCCGCGCCGAAACGGACCCCAATATGTATGACGTGGTTTGTATGACCGGGGTAAGGCACGCTTTATTAGCTTCGGGATCCGCCGTTCACGACAATGCCGACGCGAGCCTGGAAACAAGCATGGACTGAATCATGGCACAGAATAGTTTTTGTGCGATTTGAGGGAGAGGAGAGGATTGAAGATATAGGTGCGACCAACGACACCTTGTATGTACGGATTACAGGACAATCACAGAGCGGAATGGCGCCAAAGAAAAACAAACAAAAAGGCCCCGTCGGCCGATTTGTAATGACGATGCTGAAATAAACAGGGGATTTGTCCTTTTTTTCTGGAGACGCCAGTGGGTCACCAAGACGACACGGCTATTTCCATCATTGGCAAAGTCATGGGACGACTTGCTTGCCTGCCTCCATCTGTCGGATATAAGCTGGCAATAACTCCGTGTGTGGCCACGTTCCCACATCTCGGCATAGCGGCATGTGTCATGCATGCAGGGACGGTTCCATTTTCCTCCATCTTGCTAATGTCCCTTTCGAAGGGGTTTTCATTGCATCGGCGTTCGAAAGAGGGAGGGTGGAGAGAATGAAGTAAACAGGCAACTTTTCTCGGATGACCATCATGGATATGCGCGATAGTTGTGCATTCACATCTACTTCATATCATGTCCAAAAGGCCAGCAGCCTCCACTCTATCTATCTATAAGCCAAACCCACAACATATGCTCAGCCCCTCGTGATGCCGAGATGCCGAGATGCCGAAAACCAAACCTGCCAATCGCTTTCCAAAATGCCAAAATGTCAAAAAAGAAAAAGAAACATGCTGCAATCCCGCTTCCAACGCACGCAATGCCCACGTACTACTATCCATCACAGTCATAGTCGTACAAAACAAAACCAACTAGTAAGTCTCCGCGAGCCCGCTCTTCGAGAAGTCCGGAACGTCACCATCGCAATTAAAGTCCCGGCTGTACGCCTTGGCCGGCATGATGCCAGCCTTCAAGGCCGCCTCGTAACTCCATAGCGGCGCACTCTCCGTCTTCCACGTCCAGTACCACCATCCCCAGCCCTTCTCGAAGCTGTGCATCTGGGCCTCTGCAAACATCTGCAGAAACTTCTTGTACGTGTCGCTGTATTGGCTAGGATCGGCGTTGGCATTGGCGCACGAACAGGATTTGTCCATGGTCGGACACCGAGGCGTCAGGACTTCGGTGCTCTTGTCCCCTGATTTATATGTCCCTCCCAGCGATTGCCCCAGCCCACGTTGGTGAGGTGCTTTGCACAATCCGTGTCGGCCTGGGACCATTCTGCAAAGAGCGTTGGTCCGTAGCCCGTCTTGCGGTCCATGCTTTTCTGGGCTTGCTCCGTCCACCCTGTACATGCGTATTGGATCTTCTTTTGATGCGAGAAGTTGATCTGGTTTTGGTTGAAAATCACGTACTGGTGGACATCGAGCACCATGTCGTCGTAGCCCGTCATCAGACCTTGCCAGTTGTCGAGGCCCATGAAGCCGTCACCGAAGACCACAAGCGCCTTCACCCCGTTCTTCCGCACAATCTTGTATGCGTCTTCCGTCCACTGAATCACCTCGGCGACCTTCAAGTACGTCATTTTCGGCTCGTTGGCCAACCCGTAGTGGCTGATGATGTTCTTGTACCGGTCCTGGCCGAAGAACTGCGTGAGCTTGTCGTGGACTTCCAGCGACCTTCTCGCGTTGAGTTGGCCGTCCGTTCCGTTCAGCCATCCTATGGGCCCCATCCTCCCGCTGTGATTCCAGCCATTTTGACTGCCCGGCAAAGCGTGGAGGTCCAGACTGACGCGGAGACCATATTTTCGCGCCCATTCGATCCCTCGCAGCAGGTACCGCCAGGACGTCCGGAAAATGTACGCATCACCATCATAGACTTCAACAGCCCAGTACGAGAACGGGATCCGCACATGATCCAGCCCGGCCGCGGCTATGTCCCTGAACGTGTCTTCGGTGACAAACGTAGCATAGTGATTCTCCAAGGTATCGGCTGCCGACCGTCCGAGATGTTTGCAAAGATTGTACTCGTCGACAATACCCATTCTGGAGTCGTAATTGAACAATGACGGCGTGATGAAAGGCTCCAGGAGAGCCATCCTCCGAGATTGACTCCTCGCGCGGGGCGGCTTCCGTATGAACCCCAGTCCTCGTTCAGCGCCGGCACTTTGTCATTTGCCTTGGCCGAATCGTCCCAGCTGGTGAACAGACCCATCACTGGCAGACCCCCACCACTTGGTCCGTAAAAGTGACATTAAAGTCCGTCGTTGATTTCCAACTCCACGGATCGAGATATGTATTCTTCCACTGACTCGGAACCGCGTTGGGGTCTTTACCCTCAAGCGAGGATGACTTGGCCCTGGAGCCGCCATCCGAGCTGTTTTTGCTCACCACAACCGCCACGGCAATGATGATGATGAGGATTACGACGGCGCCGACTCCTCCCAAGATCCACCCTGTCTCGATTGTTAGCAAGCTGTGGTAAAAAGCACGAGGACACTCGTCAACTTACAGAGCTTCTTCTTGTTCTTTGGTTTCTCATCCTTGGCGTAGCGGTGGTATTCCTCCTTTTCTAACTCATCCTCCCCAGCTGCCGCCTCCTCTTAGTCCAGATCTCCTGACTCGTCCTTCCTCCATAACGGCACCACTCACAACCCGCCTCTTCTTGCTCTTGGCCTGCTTCCTTGATTTCTGGGGTGTTGAGCGTGGCGTGGCATCCACCTCGTGGTAATCGCCTCGTTGCCGTTGCCGATTCCGCCGCTCTTTGTCGGCTCGTTGTTTTCGTCGCTCATTTTCTCGATTCAGCTGCGCCAAAGCGCCCGAGGATAAAGTCTTTGTGATGAGCCGTTTGACCTTCTCTCTTCCTGCTCTCTTCGGAATTCGATGCCGTTGCCGGCCTTTGTGCACTCGATCGCTTTTTGCTGTGCTGATTTCTCGTCGACTCTCCTTCTCCCTGTCGGTGTCGTCGCCGATGCTTGTCTGGCCGAGTCGATTCCCGGGGTGCCATTATGTCGCCATTCGCTGAAAGGTTCCTTTTCGCTGGAATGCGGGCTCAGACAGACGCACGCACTAGGTTATTCTTGATTTTAATTTCCATTGAGTTGTAGTAATGTCTTTGTTAAGGTGCCATGATTTGACCACGATCTTGGTGCGAGGTGCTGTTGGCAGGGCAACGGGTCATTGTGCAGGGGGTCGTCGCGGCAGCTCCGCCAATGCATTGCCAACAAGTGCCGACAACTTGGCAGGAAGCATATCATATATACAAGCTCAACATTGCGCATGTTCGTCTTCGGCTTCTACTAGCTAGTTTGGAACTTTTGGGTGGATTTCAGCGACCATCTCATCTCGATCGAATTATTACCCACCTGTGCCAACCCGACTTTACCAGGTGCACATATTGGTCGAGTTGAGCCAGCGACAAAGCGGCTTTACACGCTCGGCATAGCGAACGCGCGAGGCCAACTGCCAGGAATGCCGCAGCAAACCGAGCCAGCTTCACCCACATTGCCCATACTATGGTCGGGTCTCGGATGGTCTCGTTTCTTCCCTTGCTTCATTTCCAATCGACTTGACAACTTTTGCAAATCGCAATCGCGGTGACTGTAGATAGCACTGCGACGAGATCGAAATAGCCATCATGAAGCGTCAGGCTGTTCGTCAATTACGGAGAGTGACGCCGTCGAGAAACCAGCTGCCACTCCAGATCGCACGATGCTATTCACAGCACCCGACGAATGCCAGGCTGAACGTTCCGGTCGATTATTCTACCAATCCACTGCTAGCTCACAGCAGCAAGGGTCCCTCTCTGGGAAATTACAACGAGATTCCCCGAGGCGCGAAACGGTTCTATCAGGAAGATGAACCTGTTCCAGGCCATCAATGATGCTCTCGGCATTGCGCTTGCTGAGGACGACTCGGTTCTCATCTTTGGCGAGGATGTCGCTTTCGGAGGAGTCTTTCGCTGCACTATGAAGTTGGCTGAGACGCACGGCGGCGACAGAGTATTCAACACACCGTTGACGGAACAGGGAATCATGGGGTTTGGCATCGGCTTGGCAGCACAGGGCATGCGACCAGTCGCCGAGATTCAGTTCGCCGACTACGTGTTCCCCGCCTTTGATCAGATCGTCAACGAGGAGCGAAGCTGCGATATCGCGAAGGAGCTACTGGTGTTCACGCTGGCTCATTGACTGTCCGTATGCCCTGTGGCGGCGTTGGCCACGGAGGATTGTACCACTCTCAATCCCCAGAGTCTCTATTCACGCACATTCCCGGATTCCGTGTCATTATGCCCCGATCGCCAATCCAGGCAAAAGGCCTGTTACTATCAGCCATCCGAAGCAACGACCCGTGCATCTTCATGGAGCCCAAGATTCTCTATCGAGCGGCAGTGGAGCAAGTTCCTGAAGCCTCTTATGGATTACCTTTATCCAAAGCCGAGGTGGTCAAAGAAGGCAAGGACGTCACCGTTATCTCGTATGGCCAGCCCATGTATACTTGTTTAAGCGCAATCCAGCGCGCCGAGGAAGACTTGGGCATCTCATGCGAGCTCATCGACCTGAGAACACTGTACCCATGGGATAAGGAGACAGTTTTTGCGAGTGTCAGGAAGACAGGTCGGGTTCTCGTCGTCCACGAGGCCATGATCAACGCTGGCATTGGTGCGGAGGTGGCTGCTGCTATTCAGGAAGACCCCAGACTTTTGTTCGACTGGAAGCTCCTGTGGCAAGAGTCGCAGGCTGGAGCATTCACAGCGCCTTGCTGTTTGAGAGATTCAATATCCCTGACGTCGCACGTAAGTTGAAAAGAAGAAAAGACCATGGACACGACCCCTCATACATTATGTTGCTAATTACTCTGCTAGGTGTTTACGAAAACATCAAGAAGAGCTTGAGTTACTGAGAGAAAATTATGTCAAAAATAAACTAAAACAGACGATGAAATCACGAAGACCGTTGATTGTATATTGAGCATGGCCGGTGCGGCGGTTGGTTCTCCAAGTAGATAGAAATTATTCAAACGAATTTCTTGCCAAAGATGCAGGGCCCCGGTATCGAAGAGCTGAACTGTGGTTGATTTGATGTGAAATGGATATTCGCCAAGTCAATGGTGTCTTTGGCTGTTTGTCCCGCAAGGTACGCGGGGTGTCGCTGCATTTAATGCGGCACAACAAGTACTGTGCATGCCCCTCCTTCAATGTCGTGTCCGCCCCGCCTCGAACCTCGACCCCGACCCGCATGGCTGCGCTGGGCCTCCTTCATCGGCATCACATCGACAGATCTTCACTCGCAGACCAGTCACCGTAAGACTATATACAACGTCTCCGGACCTACGACTCGCATCATGTCACACATCGAGACTGTCTCCAGCTTCGTGGAGGAGCCCTCCAGGAGAGGTGAGTCTGTCTCCAGACCAGCTCCACAAGCTCTTGCCTGAAGCTAACGAATTGTCGCAAGCTCGCCGATGTTATTGCCGGTACGGTTCAGTCGCGACCCTGGGGAAACAAACCAAGTCATGGCTCATGCTGATTTTCGCAGATATCAAGGCCTTGACCGCGTCTACCCTAACGTCGTTTCCGCGCTCACACCAGCTTTCGAGAGATACAATGAGGAGCAGCTAGCTACGGTGAAGCTGCCTGGTAGCAGCCAACCGGTGAGACGGCCCTTGCAGATGGCTGCGCCCCAGGTCGTAAGATCATGAATTAACTTCTACCTTTCTAAAATCCAATAGGTACTCGTCAGCATACACAATTCTCTCGGAGACGGACGATATTACGATGTTGAGAGCTCATCGAGCTTTGCTTTCGATCACAGCACACAGGCATGTTTGGACGCGAGTAAGTGATCAGGGAATGGGCGTCGAACTGACCGTGAAGCAGAAAGCTAGCTCTGTGCAGAGTCACGTCATTGAGGGTCCTCAAGCCGATTTGGTGTAAGTACTTGAGAAATTCGACCACTGGCTTGATGGTCTGGGATCACTGACCACAAGGCTAGAAAATCAACGTTGAAGAGCCTCGGGGCCTATGTCAAGGAGCACTTTGCCAACGCTGCTTTCGGAGTATATCCCATTGAATCCGATGCCAAAATTGCTGTTGCCATCGTGGCAAATAAATACAGTCCCAACAACTTCTGGTAGAAGCGCACCGCCGTGTACATGTATACTGGCGAGAATTCTGCTGTAGCTAACATTTCTACTCGTAGGAACGGGCGGTGGCGATCATTATACGTTTTCGACCCAGCTTCTGGAAGCCTGGAGGGATCTATCAAGGTCGACGTGCACTATTACGAAGACGGCAACGTCCGCCTGCTCACAAACAAGCCCGTCACTACGTCGATTCCGTCGGGGACTGGGGCCGGAATTGCCAAGGAGATCTCAGCCAGCGAGAAGAAGTACCAGGAAGAACTGAACAGGAGCTTCGTTAAGCTGAGCGAAGGTGCGTTCAAGGGCCTGCGAAGGCAGCTGCCCGTAACAAGACAGAAGATTGAGTGGGACAAGGTGACGAGTTACAGGCTGGGACAAGATATTGGTGGCGGTAGCTCTAAACGGTGAACGGATGAGCTGTGGACCGATACAGTGCATGGAGGTGCTTGGGCAAGTCTACAATAGATGCGGCTGAAGATGGAAGCCCCAAGTTCAGATTTCTTAAGTGAATGGTTCATGAAGTATTTTCCTTTAACGCTCGTGATTGATGGGTTTGGGGGCCAGAGACCCGGCCCGAGCTTCGGGATTCGGTAAAGACCTCGGGATGTATCATCATGTGCCAGATCATCACGCCGCGCCCACACCATCGTTCAGGTCCGTTTGCCCCAGGCTGAGGAGTCTGATACATACAACATGGAGGGAAACGGTGAAGGTTCATGCAAAAGAGTTCAGACTAGAGACTGCTGTGAGGGCAAGTCAAGCCGTGATGGTCAGTTCACTAGACCATCTACCGTCTATCAATAATCATCATCCTCCATCTTCTGCTGGGGCAAATCAGAGTGTGCCTCACAAAACAATTTCGGAAGGATGAGTGGGGTCTAGTCGGAAACACGGCAAGAGAAATCATGTGGTTGTATGTATGCGCCTGGTGCCTGAGCGTGTAAGCCGTTTCTCATTCACTCCGTACTCCGTAATTATCGGTAATCTCTTGGGGGCGGGGAGAGAAGAGATGCCTGCGTGGCGAATCAGCCTTGTTGAACAGTAATGTCGTGTCTTCCCATTGGTTCATCTGGCCATCCACGGACCCGCCCGATTGAGCAAGCCCGCAAGCACTGTCAACTACGGAGTACATACAGACGACTTGGCTCCATGCTACAGGTCATGAATGCCTCCGTTTAGGCCTTCGAGCCCACTAATCCCACCTGCTAAGGCTTAGCAGACGCGTACGAAAATTGTCTTGTGCTCCTGGAGTCCCGAACCTGGCTTCTCCCGTCTTCCGTCCACATCGTCACATTTCCCTTCCTCGATTCGTACTCCGCTTTCTTCACCGGATCCTTTGGAACTCGCCCTTGTTGCGCGCGCCTGGTGTTTTGTCATTTCTCGTTGCCTGTCAGGAACTTTCCTCTCTCGAGATCCCAACTCGCCTTCTCTCACGCACAACCCATCGCCGCCCACCATGTCTTCCACCCTCGAGCTTACCTACCAAGATGTTGCCGAGCACAACACAAAAAGGACATGTATCTCGTGATCCACGACAAGATCTACGACTGCGCCCAGTTCGTCGACGAGCACCCGTACGTTGATACTGTCCTGCTTTGGAGACTTTCCCCTTGCTCCGTCGTCCCCTCCGGCCCCTATTCCCGTTGACAGCACTCCGCTCCTCATACAGGGTCAGACCTGGAGCTTGTGCGCAGAGGGCGGAGGATGGCGATCAAGGCGGATGATCAGATGGTTTCGTGTTTTTGTCTTTCGTGCAATGCTAACAGTCTTGCCACAGTGGTGGTGAGGAGGTTCTGCTCGATTGTGCTGGTCAGGACGCCACCGAGGCTTTCGAGGATGTCGGCCACAGCGACGAGGCCCGCGAGACCCTGGACAAGCTTCAGGTCGGTGTCCTGAAGCGACAGGTGAGTGAGCCATGTTTTTCAAAAATCAATTCCCTCCGCAGTAGGATCGACACTGGAATGGAAGAAACATGAGAAACAAATCGTTGACAAGATCCCTTCTCCACAGCCCGGTGATCCTACTCCCAAGGCCTCCGCACACGCTGCCTCTGGCTCGTCCTCCAGCAACAGCGATAGTACCGGTCTCGGTATCGGCGTCTACTTCATTCTGCTCGTTGGCGGTACCTAGGCTACTTCGCCTTCCAGTACATGGCCAAGCAAGAGCAGGCTAAGACTGGTGCCGCCTAAGTTCTGCGACAAGCTACTGCGACCACAATTTTATTCTTGTACCGAAGGCAACTTGCGCCATCAAAGATGGCGCGGGCGCGACGGAGAGGAGAGGTGAAGATAGGGGTGCATTGATTGATATGCGATGCGTTGGATCATTTAACAAGCGGCGGGTGTGGGCAAGGGGGCAACGTCCCGTCAGGGCGAAGGTCAAGACGGTTGATCTGACTCAAGGTCGAAGCCGAAGATGATACTGGGGCTACATGGACCTTCTGGTCTCCCAGCATTTTTGTCTTCTTTTTTATAAGCTGGGAACTGTTTCATGGGCGGGGGTGGGTGGAGGGTTTCAATGTTAGACTGTCCACGAGACATGTACCCTCTATAGATAGATGGAAGCTTTTTTGTAATGAATTCCGAGTACTACATTTCCCCTTGTCCGTGACATTAATCAAGGTTGACTATGGACCCCGGCTTGGGCATAATTAACATCAGACAGTAGATGGTCAGTGACGGAGTCACCGATGCTGGCACCGGGCCCTAGCACATGGTTAATCACATGGTTAATCACATGGCTGTTGAACGCAGTAAAGGATCTGCGCAGTCAGCGATTTGTCGAACTTGATTTCACTTTGGTGCATGTTCGGCAAAGTGCAATGCCGCAGCAAGTCAGCATTTGTCCCCGTCACAACCGACCAATCATAGCCGCGCATGTTCCCCAGTGACAGATGACAGATAACAGAAGGTCGAACCTTCAAACCGGCAGCATCGCCAACCTTGGAGCCGGGCACCCTCTCCCTTTCCCTCTCTTTTCTTCCCTCCCCAAGGGCATCCATCTCTCTCCGCCAGTCCAAACAACCACTCACTCGCTCTCTTCTCCGACAGCGCATCACCAACGAAACGGGGAGCGGGGAAATCGTCGCAGCCATGTCGTCGTACCTGGAGAAACAGTCATCGGCCTTCCGAGGCACGCTCGCCTCGGCGGCAGCCAAGCTCTCCAACCCGAGCAGCACATCCGCCGGCAAAGCAACCTCGCTGGCGCCGCCGTCACCCTCCCCTCGGCCGCCTCGGACAGCACCACGCCGACGGCCAAGCGGAAGCGCGACATGGTGCCCGACGTGCCTTTTCGCAGCCGCAGCTGACGGGGTACGGAGCCGAGGTCAAGACGCAGATGGCCTTTGCAGTAGAGTACCTCAAGAAGAAGGGCGAGCGGAAGACCATGACGGACATGATCGACCACCTCAGCCTCCGGGGCTACTCGGAGGAGCACAAGCGCGAGCTGGCGGAAGGGCTGAGGGCCACCCGCGCGTCGACTGGAGGCCGGACGGGGGCGGCGCCGAGCGAGCAGACGTGGAGGTCGGGCGCGTACACGTACCGCCCCGTCATCCGGGGCGTCAGGACGGCACCTCGCTGCTCGCGTACCTGCAGCGCAAGACGGACGCGTCGGGCGTGTCGGTCAAGGACCTCAAGGACGGGTGGCCCGACTGCGAGGACGCCCTCTCCTCGCTGGAGAAGCAGCGCAAGATCCTCGTCGTCCGCACGAAAAGGACAACTTCCCCGCTACGTCTGGGCCGACGACTCGTCGCTGCACCATGCCGTGCAGCCAGAGTTCCAGGTCATGTGGCATCGCGTCCCCATCCCCAGCGTCGAGGACATGCATCGGAAGCTCGTCAACGTTGGGCAGAAGCCTACGAGTGAGGACCCCTCAAGATCCAGCAGGCGGCGAACAAGCCCAAGACTCAGAAGAAGAGGGCGAGTAAGAGGGGCGGAAAGGCTACCAATGTCCACATGGCGCATCTGTTGCAGGACTTTAGCCATATTCGGAGATGACTTGATTGGGGGAAAAAGAGGGAGGAAGAAAACGAAGTTGCTGGTGTGTTTGAGACGGAAACAGCGGATCTTAGGGGCACAATGAGAGTTTAGATATGTGTTTTTCTGGGGGTTTTTTGCTGCTCTCGGTTCTTCGCTGTACAATCCTGGGGCGAAGTTTTTTTTTTTATAAATCGGCTGGCGTTGCAAAACCACGAAGGATGACGGAAGAAGTTCAAGGAAGAAGAAGCGAAGCAATGGGACGGAAACATTGAAATAGCATTCATGGCGTTTGGAACCCGCGACAATTGGACGCTCGCCGAGCGCGGTAGAGCATATCAATTTTTTTCTTCTCTTTTTCCTGTACTAAGCCAGATACATACCATAAAATCGGAATGCTTCCCAAAGATGAAAGTATATCACCGGGGTGTTTGTGATCGTTCAATAGACGCGTACTTGGCTTATTCTGACAACAAGGATGGTACGAAGAATGTATTCCCCGTTCCCACGGTGCCCCATGCTAAACGAGAATTGAAGAAGAAGAAATTACTCTGTGCCCCCGAGGTATCAATCATTACCGCACGTACGTCATGTCATCATCGCTCATAGACCTGGACTCTCTCGCAACAAGCCGAGGTTCCTCATAGCACGCTGTTCCTGCTGGCATTCAACAGGCCCGCATTCTCTTTCCATATCCTGTCGAACAACGTCTCGAAAACCTCCTTCTCCTGGTACCCTCCCACCTTGTATCTGCCCATGACGGTGACGCACGGCACCGCCTCGACGCCCTTCTCCTCGACGGCCTCCTCGACCTGGTCGTCTACGAAACGGGTGTAGAGGCCGTTCCGAGATCAAGGCGCACGGCATCCGCGGGAAGCGCGGCCTCCTCGCTCCCCAGGCTCACGAGGAACTCCTCGTCGGAGATGTCCTTGCCGAGGAGGAAGTGTCCTCGGAACAGCGCCTCCACCACGCGAGCCTGGGCCGCCGGCCCACGGCGCCGAAGGGTGTTTGCGATCAAGACCTGCGAGGCGCGGGAGGGTCCCGTCACGCCCGTCATGGAGAACTCGAGACCGTACTGCGCGCCGACGGCACGCACGCGGTCCAGGTGGACTTGGAACTTTCCGGGGCCGCCGGACCATTCGTCGTACAAGGCCGTCTTGTCGCATTCTGGGGGTCCGATTGATCAGTGAGTTAGCCTGTGACAAAACACAAGGGAACGGGGAACGGGGAACGGGAACATGGATAGAGAGGCTTTACTCGTCTTGAAGAGCGGATTGAGACAGAATGACCGCCAGATAATCTCAAACTCAACCTCGGGATGCTGTGCTTCGAACCTCCTGACGGCCATCTCGAGACTATGTTTCTGGACCCAGCACCACGTGCAAAGCGCATCTGAGAAGATTTCGATGGGCACCAGCAGCCGTTGGGGCACTGCTCGAGCCGAGGGTAGCATTTGACTGACGAAAGCCCTCCAAGTAATCGGGTCTTGCATCCAGTGTCAACACCAAAAAAAAAAAAAAGAAGAAATCTGGATATGGTTTCATCAAGCACTGGTTTCAATGTGTTTTGATAGTGGCCAGTCGTGGGCTGTAAGCTTTGTGGCTTACGACTTGTATTACACGACAGACAATATGCGAGGGCCGCTCGTGGTGCATGTATATTGTTGTGCAAACCGAAACCGAAACCCTCTGTGTAAGTGAATCCTCTGTGTTTGGGCGTGGTGGCTATGTCGACAGCTTGGATGTGGGTGAAATGAGGGGATTCAACGAGGCTGGGATAATGCGAGTTCGCAAAATGCTCTTCGCCTCCCTTCTCGTCTTTGATGGATCTGGTGTTGAACAATGTCCGCCTCACGCTTTGCCGCCAGCGCGCCCCTCGAAGCTTTCACGGTCGTATCGACACGCGATGGAGCAAATAAGTTTGTAACTAGTTTGTGTGGGGATGGAGTTCTCAAGTGAAGATTTTGATCAGGTACTTCGATGGGGCCATGACATTGAAGAGTCCCGTCACTTGGATGGTGGCGCCGGGCCGCTTTTTGATATAAAACATCATCAGGGTGGACAAAACTATCCTAAAACTACTCCGTGATTATGCAGACGGATCCCACGCCAGCGCCATGACTGTCGGCCAATATTTGGCGTGCTTGCTGGTATCGCTTTGGGCATCGCTTTGGGGTCGCGCCGCCATTAGTAATTCCCCAGCTTGCGGAGCAGATTCCGGGGCAAACTACTAATCCAAATATCCCTCTTGAGTAAGATTGGCGAGATGGGGAGGGGTCAGCACTACTCCGTGTGTATTCGTCCGAATGGGCCAGCCCCGATTACTGATCAGTCTCTCGACCTCCTCTTGACAGTTGGCGCTATCCGAAAAAGAAAGGTTCAGCCCACCTCTGTAATATGTACTGTACTGCCGTCTCGATGACAGGGATGCTTCGACCGAACATCCGATCCGTTTCGTGGACCGACCGCGACCGACGGCTTTTTCTCGCTCCATGGTGGTGTCGGAGAGAATGTCCGTTGAAGAAGCACGATGCGCCAACACGCCCAAAATGTGTCATGCAGCCGGCCGACTTTGAGAGGGGGCAAACGTCTGGTCCGTCTGCCTGCATGAAATGAATTAGAATATCAATTCAAAAATGTCACTTCCTCCCACCCAAAGGAAGCTGCCTACCTAGCTAGGTACGTACCCAGGCCAGTTGCACATCGCCGATTGGTTTTGCCAACGCATTCATTGAGCCAAGCCCAGTGTCATAATTTGATCAATAGACATCGATGCAGTGAATGCGTCGCGTCCGTGGTACAAAGGCCAATTAGACCGTAGTGGCCTCTCATGTAGCCATTATCTGGCCCTTTCGATTAGTATTGCTGTCTCTAGATACAGATAGATGGTCAAAGACCTGGACACGTCTCCCGACGTCCGCTTGAGATGAGTCATGGGACGAACTAAATCTACTTACTTCTTCTTCTTGTTCTTTTTCAAGCTTGGGCGTCAGATTGCCCCAGGAACAGAGTCTACTTCTTGCATCATGCACGCAGGTTCGCGGAAGGTCCTCCTCAATACAAGATTCCGTATTAACGCAAAATGGCGGCGATTGATCTGAGATGCTCGCTTTTTCTACACCTAGGCCGTGTCCCCTCGATGTCCCTACTCTACGAATGAGTGAAATATGTAACCCGAGTCATATGCCGTATGAGCTTGCTCACTCGAAACTGAAGCACCAGACAAATAGTGCCATGCCACGATAGAGTCGAATGTTGCTTCGCGCGTCCCTATACGCCTGTCCCCGATGCTTGACAAGCCTCCCAAATCGAGTAACAAAACCAAACAGCGTCAAATTCGTGATAATGCAGTATATCTCCACCACTCTAGTTGTCAGTTTAGAACAAAAGAAACAAAAACACACAGGAGTATGAAAAGGGGGAATGTGGTAAATGAGGACGACAGAGTGACCAGTAGGCCCCGCGTCTCAAATATGTAAATCCCTTGATTCTTCTGCCCATTGAAAACAGGGACATGAATTGGGCATTACGAGGTCAAGAGTTGCAAATTCATTGCAGAAGTGGAAATCCGGCGCAGAAAAAGAAAAGCACACTGAAACAAAAACAGCATCAATGACAAGATGCTTTCTCTCCTTGGAAGTCTAGTTCATGCTGAGTTGCGGAAACAAACGATGGGGTATCGATGGGCCATGATCGGGCCCCTGCTTCTGTTCGTCCTAACAGTGAATTAACCGAGCGTCAACTGGCCTTCCTAAGCCATATGTACTAGCCCGGGCTCTGTGCTCTGCGGGCGGCGCATTTGAGGCGGCGCTCCGTAATACATTTGGTTCATTGCGGCATTCTGCGAGTACGTGTCGGGTTCGGGATATACGTAGCTCGCGCCGTTCTGAGACGGAGACGGCACATGGGATGGTGACTGCCAGCCGAGGCTGGTCATGTGAGGGCTACCTCCCATACTTCCAGGGCCAGATTGGTGTTGTTCCAAGTTGGGCTCAAGAATCGGCGGTGGCCCATATGTGTTTGGGTGGGACGTAGGGCGCATGCCGTTGTTGGAGTTGATGTTGTTATTGTTGTTGTTGTAGCCATTTGATGATGTCGAATTAGGGCTACCAACGCCGCGCAAATGGAGCGGAAGTGACCCTGTTTGCTGAAGATACTGAAAGTCGCCTGGATGCCGGTTCATATTGTTAGCCGCGCCCATGTCCAGGCTGGGGACATTGACATGGTTCGGTGGCTAGGGAAGGTGTGGTCATGGGAGACCCATGGCTTGATAGATGATCCCCGTCAGCGCGCGTTCGGGTTCCTCCCTTTTGTGCCTTGGACGCCGCGAGCGCTGCTGCAGTGGCTGCGGCGGCTTCTTCAATGGTGCCGCTGTGGTGATTCTGGTGACGGGTGAGTGTCGTTCGACGCGTAAAAGTCTTTGGCAGTCCGCGTACGGGCATTTGTAGGGTCTGTTGCCAGTGTGGGTTCGCCTGTGGCGAGCTAGGAGCTGCTGTCACTAAACCGCTGAAGCCGCCCATCTATGTCAGCAAAAGTATTGTACATAATGCAGGGCAACCTCATCTTCGCTGACCTTGGCACACGTTTCACAGTGATGGGGCTTTTCGCCAGTGTGGACACGTTTGTGAACGGTCAGAGCTGATCTCTGAATGAATTGCTTGCCACACCCAAGGTGATCGCAGACATGTGGCCGAAGCCCTGTATGAATTCGTTCTGGGACAATTATTAACAATGATCTCTTCGCCAACTGGGAAGAGTAAATACACGGCAAGGTCAAACTTACCATGTCTAGCGAGATCGCTGCGGCGGGCGAAGCTTTTACTACAGGTGCCACACAAAAGGACTTGGAAGGTTGAGGAGGCGGTTGATGTTGCTGAGGCATGTGGTGCATAGTCATATTATGGACTGTGCCCATAGCTCCAGGCATGTCTGAGAAAGTGGGCATGGCCATTTGGCCAGTCATCGAACTTGGCATGTGCATTGGTGCCTGCATCGCACTGGGCGAGGGTACGATCTGGCAATGCTGTGCGGTGTTGAGTACGACGAGTGCTCAGACATGTGGGGAGAAACAGAACGCTCCATGCTTGGCTCGTGTTTGATAAGAGAGAGGTGAGGTTGATGATATTCGCCGTGAGACCCGATGAATTGTGGGTGATGAAAATGATGTACGACTGAGCCACCTTGACTGTTCAGCATGTTCGTCACATCCATCGCCTGGCGGCAAGGTCAACGTTGGTCACGGCTCAGTCTTTGTGCTCGGTTAGCCTCCGAATCCAAGGTCGGGTCGTTGAGGGGGCAAAGATGGACGTACGCGGAGACTGTCAGAATGATGTCCCACAGAACAGAGCCAGTGATTTTCAACGGGCGAAGAGAGAGCTATTTGAGAATGTCAGTAATGTGATGATGTCAGAAGCTGAGTACATGAACAATACACAAATCCAAATCGCCGGCAAACTTGGAACTATCGCGTATGGGCCTGGATAGTGTTTTTTTGGTTCGAAGCAACAGTGAAAGGTGCCCAAAGCTTCACAGTATCCAGAGCACTGGCCGACGTTGAGTCCTACCGTCGCGGGCACCAACCCCCACCATTTGTTCTTGCGCCTCCGCGTTCAAGTAACGTGGCAAAGGGGACACTTACTGGTTAGATTTCCGTTTCAAGAAGTCTCGAGTTATTTTTGGTATAGCCAGAAACCCTCACGGTCGTAGGATGGTGGCGATGCGATGTTAGATACCCGAGGAGAACGTTTATCCAACCAGGACGAGAAGTAATCGAGGAGCATGGACACTCGCTAAACGATTTCCCGAGCGGGGAAAATAGTACAGCGACACCGTCTATTGCGTATGGACTTTTGATGGAGTGCGTAAACGACAGCTACCAACGGTAACTAATCGCAGATGGGGATTTCTGGCCGACGGCACAATCAGGGTGTTTTTGTTCCTATCGCGCGAAGAGTCCGTCGCGTACGATCGAACAGATCCGGCAATATGGAGAAGCTGGCTGACAGCGCTTTAGTCGTCGTCTTTAGCGATGGCAAGTTGAGAGAGAAAAAGACGTCGGGGGTGGGAACGGCCAAAGTCTCCTTCTGGTATGATGCACGCGTCAACTGTGCTCCCTGCCGAACCGGGAACCGTCTTGATGGCAGAAGCGCGAAAACACTTCTAGAGTTCCGCAATCGAGGCTGGCATCCGTGGCTGGGTTATGGACAGTGAAGCGCGCAAGGAAGTCTCTGCGGCAAGATGAGGTCGATGCTCCGACGCCGGGATCGCGGGATGGCCGAGGAGGGAAGATCTGGGATTTTCTAGTTCTTGGACGATTCGGCCACTTCTAATGCATAGACATTAGAAAAAGTGATGTGGCCAAAGTAAATATTGACCGAAGAAGAGATTGACATGAGTGGGCGAGGTAGCTGATAAGGCTTTTGAAAATTGAACAGCTCTCTAGGTGCAAGCGAGGAAGTGAAGAAAAAAATGAAGAAGTGAAATATGGATTGTAGGGGCCAAGGCGTTACTGACGTTCCCTCTGCATCGGTGCCGACCGTGTCGCACGGGGTGGCCCAGCAGAAGGGAGTGACAACTTGGAGTACCAGCCTCACACGCTGCTTGGGAGTACTCCATATGTACACCACTGTACCAGGAACGCATTTCGGTACCCGGCCTGCCGGCTCCAGTCACCCTCCGCTGCCTCCGCTGCCAGCGTGGTTGGCTGACGCTGGCGTGCTGACCTCTGACTGTTGGCTGCAGACAACAAACAGCCTGCAGGCGCAATGCGAGCAGACACTTGCCCGAAGTGAGTGGATTTGGGGGAAGGAGGGGTCCCTGGGACTTGGGGGTGTGGATTAGGCCACTTGCACTGACCGGAGCAGGCGCGAATCCCAGGAACACAAGATGCCGGCCGCTGCAGTGAAGGTGGAGAGAGGACTTGTGTTGGGAAGACACAGAAAAAAATCGGAGCTCCCAGACCGGCGCAAGGGTGCGTGTGCCCTGCTTGTTGAGGCGGACACGGGGTAGAAACTCATCCACAGCCGGCAGTGAAAAGAAAGGGACAGGGCAGGGCAGGGCAGGGCAGGGCAGGGCAGGGCAGGGCAGGGCAGGGCAGGGTAGGAACAATGCAAACGACAAGGCAAGGCAGATACGATGATGGGGATAACGATCTAGCCTGTCAGTGCACGCATCACCCAGGCGGCCGGTGTTGAAGCCACCAGCAGCACTCATGATTCTCGAGCTTGCGCTTGCGCTTCTACAAAGCTCGACAACCGGGAAGCGGCATGCAGCCGGCGGGGCGATCAGCAGGATCGATGAGAACTTACAGGCGTGATGTGCCGCGAGGCGGACCAAGCGGTTTGAGCAGCAGGGACGTCCTAGATGTTTGTCTGCTTTGCTATCAACCTGATGAGGTGAATTGCAGGTGGGGGTGCCCAGACAAATTTCGCTGCGTGGATGTGAGAGGAAGACAAGATAGATGGGCGGTAGTGTCATGAGAAAGAAGTGACTTGAAGAGACGAACCATCAACCAGATCAAGATGGGCATGAAGTAGTTATAGACGCAGTGATAGACGATAGACGCCTCGGGGGTCCAAACAGGTGGGAGCGAGACACTTTGGCGGACAAGTAGTGAGTGGTTGGTGGCATGCATCACTTGTGGTTAAAGTTGGAATTGGCCAATAAGCTTTGAGTTGCATACGCAACTATGCTCTACTGTAAATAAGCAATCATGTGTTTAGCGTGCCTGACAACAATGACAGCCATGCTAGAGTCGAATGGGAGGGAAAATATGTTTCAAAATAGAACGTGGAGATGTGTGTAATCCGTAATAGTCTTTTTGCCCAAGGGGCGTGCGAGTCTTCGGAACGGCCCTGTTGGCGTTAAAAATGATTGGTGCGTATGTAGGGCAGGGCATCCAGTCAAGCGCATGAATAGGGCCATGATAAGATTGGATTCCGCAAGGATGGAAACCCGTACATACATACAAACAACACAAAGTGTCTGTTGACTGACTATTAGCGAAAGGAATTCTCAGTCAGTTACGTCGCACGGCGTACAGACGGTAAAAAGACTGCTTTACTGGACGCTTCAGGAAAGGGCGACCATGTCGGTCGGCACTTGCAATTTTGAGCCCGACGTAAGAAACCCGGTTGCCAAATCTGAACATCCCACCCAGTCAACCGCAATTCTCACACCTCACCTCACGCCCGGCCACCTTTGAGCGAAAGCCGACCATGGCACATGGGTTCCCCCTGTCCGCCCTAGTAAGTCCTGACGTCGTGGGGATGCATGGATGATGAATGCGGGTGCTTAGGACCAGGCATAGGAGCATGGGAGCATGAACGGCTCTGTCACTGCGACCTCACCAACTTACTGACCACTGAGAAGCACTAGGGACACAAAAAAAAACGGCAATAGAAACCCGTTTCGATACATATCAGGTAGATGCTCAGCGAAAGAGATATGTCGCGGGAGCTTCCGGCGAAAGCGACATCATAAATCAAAAGATGGAAAGTCCGTCAAGGAAGCGCAAATACCGGAGAAGTACGGAGTACCCGCATCTCAAATGGCGTGCCAGCCATTGCGGTTAGAATTGGCTACCGCTACACCACGAGACCGGATCTCTCTTTCTGCGTAAAACCTTACGATTAGCAGCCTCCCGCTCATCATGCCTCTGACAGCCCCTTTTCCAACAAGGCTGAGCCACAGAACGGATGAAGCATTTCTGAACCGTGCACAAGTCGTCATAGTCCCAAAAAGATTATATAAGATTGTTCAGCCTGAACCACTTCATATATTTCAGATCGGTGAGGTAGCATCACCGAAAACTCACGATGTTGGCAAGACAGATTATGCAACTCGAGTTACGGCCCCACATCACATGCCTCCTACACTCTGCGTAGCCTGTACAGCGGCAGACGGAAAATGATGGGGAGGGACAGCTACTACTACTGTTAGGCGCCAGCCTGGAGATAGGGACGGCTCGATCCGATCAATTCACACGGACGGCCTTTTGAACGTTAGAACGTGTGCAACACATTGCCATGCACATGACCGTTGAGCACGGAGGTGCTCGTCGAATCCCTCACATCAGATGATGGGGAAGAAATCCAGACTCTGAGTGGCTTGTATTGCAGCTTGTGCGATAGGTTAGTTCCTTTGAAATGATAGCATTGATCTCTGCGAATCAAACTCCCGACTCCGAAATAAACATCCGATGGACAGTGCAGCTCAGACCACCCACACTCCAGCAAACAAAAAGCAAAAATTTCACTCGTTGTTCAACACTTTCCCGACCCTTGGGAAGGCGCGGGCAGCAGGCGGCGTGTGCGGTGCAGCGTGGATGATTCTTGGTTCGGAATTTATCTACTTGAGCCAACAGCTCCATATAGAAACAAACGCTTACGACGCTGCCAGGAACCAAGCGAGCGGATACAGTACTCTGCAGGCTGCAGCAGTTTGTTGAACTGTCCATTGTTCAAAAGACCGAATGAGACTTTCACAAGGGCCAAGAAAGGGCCGCAAAAAAAATTCACTGCCAGAACAGGGTGAATGATCATTATTGGATGGTTGGGGGCATCGTACATGACGCACTCCACGGCTTGTATTGTTGCTCATTCAGATTGTGGCAGATCTGGCGGCGATTTTCCTCTCCCTGTTCACGGAAAAGTGGCATGCAGCCCAACTGGCGCTACCGACCGTGGCCATCCTGGTTCTCGGCCGGACGATATGGAAAATTCGAGGCTTGCATGTACGGTGTTCAACTTGGCTCTCGCAAATCACGATGATACGCGAGACGTGGTACAAACAAGTTACCTGGCGTTCTCCACCCCGCCACGGTGTGGGCGCTGATGGATGGAGCAATCGTTTGCGCAGTATTACTCACTTCATGATTTCCATTACTTATCACAGAAGCCTTTTGACAATGGTAAAATGAAGGATGATGAGCGGCGAATCAAAAGGCCGCAGACAAGTGCGACTTTTTAGGCAGCAGTAATGTATCGTTTCAGCTTCACGGTGCAGAAGCCTGCAACGCTAACAAGTGAAACCAGGGCATGCTACGCCGATCCGGTCGACACACTTTGTGAAGCCTCAATCCTGGAAGCAGCAGTCAACAAATGCCATGATTCTACATATTTGAGTAAGCAATACAAAGCCCTGGCGACATGCCAAAGCAAGTTGATGCCACCCTTCCCCGAGCAGATCGTGGAAGGACAAGGGAAGACCTTGGATGCTGGATGAACCATTGATGAAGGGACGAACCGACAGGGATGCAGCAGTGATGCACCCCTCGTGCCCCTTCTTCCCTATTCCATTTCCACATGGGGCTCAGCCGTATGCTCGGTATGGCCGTCTCGGGCAACTTTGTCCAATCAATGCTTGGCTGAACCAAGAGACAAGTGTCTGTTTGCCGCCTGGCGAGTTCTTGACACGCAGCACTCGGTACGATCAGGGCAGTTGCGTGCTGGATATGGAAGTCGAATGCGGACGCAATGAGGAACGTGTTCTGGCTTCCTGCGGGGTTTGCCGGGACGAACAGACGCCATCGCAGGAAGGCTTCTGGAAAATCGCAGGAGTGGCCCAATTTTCTTATATTTTTGGGCTTAATAAGCTTGAATTTGGCCATTCTATGTCAAGGGGAGGGAGGGTGCCATTCCGCCATTCCGCCATTCCGCCATTCCTCAGCCTCGGAAGAGAGCTGCTCTTCTCCGAGGCTGAAGCCTATCGCCCCCTTTCCCTCTGCCTTCTGAAGACGTTCGAGAAGGAGGCCGACGCCTTCGGAGCGGCCTGGAGCCACGGCGGCAGGGTGGGTGCTAAACCCTCAAGTCCTGGCAGTGAAACAAGGATGCCTGCAGACTCAAGATGGTGACGGAGAGACTGGACACATTGACGTCGTCCAGTTGTCGGCGTGCATCGACAAGCCCCTTTGCGCTGCAATTCTCCCCGCTCGGCAGAGACAACTGGGTGCGGACAGCTGACAGGCACACGACTTCTTTCGTACCCGAACTCGACGGGACCAGCATTTTGGCGCCCCAGGGTGGTGGTGCGTCTGTCGTGATACCCGGCAAAGAAAAAGGTAAAAGAGTCTCATTCGGTTTCAGAACTGACTAATGTCCTGCATAGAAATAAATGCAAGGCTAGACGGACCAACCGAATAAAATGGTGGGTGGGCGTCAATATGACTAACGCTGCGCGCCACCAGCCCAGGCCTATTGTTCCCACTCCGCTTTGTGAACTGTCAAAAGAGAAGTGGCTGAAAACATGGTTTAGACCGGTTGGACAAAGCTCGTCCGGCCGAGACATACTGGAACAAGAGCTTGCCTGCCTTTATCTGGTGGCGGCGGCGCGAAGGCACAGACCAGAGGATGGATGTATGGATGGAGGATGAATGTCTCTTTTTGTACTGACAGGAATTTCTCACCAGTTGTATGCCTGATATCATCCGAGTACCTATATTGTGCGCTATTCTGTACGATGTAGGAGGTACCTGAGGTATTCTGAAACTATACTCGCACGTCTTCACTGCTGACGAGGGCACCGTGGACTTTTAGTACGCAAATGTAGCCTTAGGGGCTCTCAAGAGTTCGAGGTCGCTACTATACCGTTTGCTGACAGCATCACCTCAGAACACATGGTGTCTTGTATTCATCATGCGTGATGAGTTTCAAGGATCTGATTGTCTTGTACCAAGGCTCTCCCTTGCAGCCCCTGCAGCCCCTGCAGCCCTCGGAGCCCTTGGATCATTCGCGAGCCTGAGCTCACGATTCAAGGTTGCATTCGATAATGGACGTGGTGATATGTACTACAAACTTGGCTGGTCATGATCTCGGGCGTCTTTTTCCTGTCAGCCATCCGAGATAGCTGAACTAAGTACGGAGTATCCCCAGCCCGACCTCACATTTTGCGGCGCAGATGGCGGGTTCAATGGGCGTCAACGAGGGGGACGCACGCTTGGCCAACTACATTGGGTGCCAAAGACAAATTTGGGCCTACCTGACAGTTATATTGGGAGTGGCGGTCAAAATATGTTGTCGCATGGGTCTTTGGGAATTATTTTCCTGCTCCAAGTGAGGCGGGGGTAAGTAAATGCGATTGAGGTTGTTTGCTTGCACCGGCGTCGCCGTCCATGTCTTTGTCCCTAGCATACTACTGCCTTGCCAAGGCGAGAATGAAGGTACCGCAGTAATTGGAGACCCAAGCATGGGCGATGATATGTGGCTGTCGGGACTCGACTCGGTTGTCTCCTACATCGGTCCCGTGAGTCTGCGATGCAATTACGACATTGTGCTGCTGTCCGGGTCGACCCCAATGCTTGAGCGAGACTTGGTAGTATTCAATAGCTACGGCGTGTCACGTTGATAACTTGCCCAAATTAAAGGAGAATCTGAGGCCCAGTAGACAACTTTCCCTCTTGACGTGATTTCCAGATGCAGCAGTCGCGTCTCATGCCTCCGGCAGTATTGCGGACTTGCAAGCATCTGTCCTTCAACCAAGTCTGTTATATAATTTCCATCAAGTAAAGGGTCGAAAAATAATCTTTTCGTTAAAAAAAAGGATTACTCGGAGCCACAAAGATCAATGCATCTAGACGTGCATTTGGTTGTAGATGACGCTGCCCGCGCCCTCGTAGACATGGCATTATAATTTGCTGCGGTCACTGAGCAAACTCGCGAACAGATCAGACTCCCAACTCACATTCCCATCGTTTCTTCAAAAAAGGCGTTGATATGGGCATGAAAGACGGCGTCCTGCAAGACTGCCCTTATTCCCGCGGACATGTTCTACGCCCAAGCATTCGTCAACACGCCTCAAACACGACACCATAAAGCTTTCGCAGTAGCAATGACCAATCCCCACTCGTTCATGACCAGAGTGGGTGTCTCCTTCTTTTGAAAAAAAAACCTTAAAAAACTTCTCAAAATACCAAGCCATGGCATGTCATTTCCGCCGTTGCCCATCACCCAGTCTGCCTTCCCTTGCCCCCTCCAACATTCAATTCAACAACCTTCTCGATTCAACGCCGAAATCTTTTCCTAGCTCGTTCGAGGTCAATACCTATTCTTTGGTCACGTCCATTCCTCTCTCTACACGCCCCCTCCCCTTAGACCCAACCTCTGCCCCATCTTAGCAATGGCCATCCGCTTATTGTCATCTCTTCTTGCAGTCTCCATAGCCATCAAGGGCTCGGGAAAGAGGAACCTTTCCGCAAAGTCAACCAAGTACCGCTGATGTACACTCTACATTGCCCCGAGGACGCATCAGGCCGCCTGCGTTGCGTCCCTTGATGGCCTGGTCCTGGGATGGATTCGCATGAGAACACGTACATGTCACATGAGCACCCGTTTGTGCCGGCCAGCTCGTCTCCCTCTTGGATATACCGGTTCGTTGAAGGAGCGGGCCAAAAAAACCAACTGTTGGGTTTATGCCCCAACGCCCAACGCCAACGTCGGGACGACCAACGAGTATTGGAAGGAGAGACGTGATCTCCGCCCTGGACATGATGCTTTTCATGGTAAAGAGTGCTTTTCTTATAAAATACTCCTTCTTACAAGCTGATTACTAGTGAAGAAGTAACTTGTCCTAGTCCTATGAGGCGAACAAGTCTATTCTGCCTTGTGAATAGCCAAGATGCATACATACCGTGGCAATGCGTACTGATTGTAAAGATGACAGTTAGTACATGTTGCAAGACTGCCATTGAATTTCTGCTGCTTGAGCTGCGTGCGCCGGCCACCACCACAACAACCTTCTCGTCAACAACATGTCATGACTGCCACACAACCCCTATACCCAACCCATCTCTTCCGTGAACCGTTGCCACAAACCACTCTTCAGCGCATCCTGCCCCGTGTACCAAGCGGCGTCATTCTCCAGCTGATGGATCCAGCCCTCTCTAATCTCCCTCCTCCTCCTGCCCCCATCCTGGCGCCATTCCTTGAGAATACTTCTCCAGTCCCCCAATGCACAATGATCGGCATCCAGATTCCTCTTGTGCGTGCTGAAATCGTTCCTGGCCTCCTCGGACAACAAGTCCATGCCCCGGCCCTCCATCCAATACATGACGAGCCAGAGATGCGCCCTCAGCACATGCAGCGTCCACTGCCCGGCCTTGTGGAAGAGAGCGTCACATCCGGGGTACAGGCACGAGAGGGGCTCGGACCTGCCGCCGCCGAAGTGATGCCTTTCTATGTATTCGATGATGAGGGCCCCAGAGCATTCTGTCGCTGCCAGATTCCTGTGCCGACACACTTGAGCCTTTCGAATTTTCCGACCGGCCCGTTGAATTCCTTGACGGGCATGAAAACTACTGTGCGAACCGGGCTCGGTTCCGCCTTTCTCCATTCCCCATCCCGCGCGGGCTGGTATAGCGCTCTTCTCCATCTATCGGAGAAGCGGTCGATCGAGGCGTCGTCTGGATCCTCTTTCTCGAGGATGAGACCAAGCACGTTGATGGTTGGAGGGACGATCGTATAAGAACATCCAGGCAGGATGGGAAGGGATGCCCGTTCAGCCTTTCGGGAGCAGATGCCCAGCTTTGGTTGATGATGACTTTCCTGGCGCTCGGCAACCGTTCTGTGAATGTTGTCCAGAAATCTTGCACCACGTGGTGCTGGACCTCCATGACGGCGTCGACCAGGGGACCTATCTGGTCCTCCTCTGCCCGCGCGTCATATTCCACCTGGACATTCTGCGCGTGGCGGGCGAAGGATAGGTCGTACCAGGTGTTGCCGGGATAGCCGCCTCCGAGCAGCCACTGAGACTCGACGAGATAGTAAGTGTCCTCGTCTGCCCAGAAGAGCTTGGCGGCCTCGACGCGCAGGGCCGAGGACGCCCTCATGGCCTGCCAGAGAGTAGGGCCAGAACAGGAGGCCAGGATGCGCAGCTGGAGCTCGGGGGAGCTGGGCGAATTCGGGGAACAAGGGGCATTGTGACGGCGAAGAGGGCGTTTTGCGTTGTTGCACTGGACGTAGAGGTGAAAGGAATGCGCCCTTCTCCGGCGCGCGTCACATGGAGGTTCCAGTTCAGAGGTTTGCTCCAGGGTGGCTTGGAGATACAGTCGAGCAAGTTGCAGATGTCTTGCGTCAGCATGTCGAATGAACGGGTGGACGGACGGATGGGTGATTGTTTTTCGGTCCAAGAGTCGGCCGGCCTGTTTATTCAAGGTGTCTGAGAATGGATGAAGGTGGTTGATTCATCGTTTTTGGCTGGCCTGGGTTGCCGTTGAATTAAAAATCATGCTTCTGTTCAAAGTTGTTTACAACAAGAAGTAGCAACCCACCTGGTTTGTGGGTTTCGTGACTGGGTAAGTGCTGATCGCATCCTTGGTGTCGAGACATGATTTCCCGACCTCGGATGATTTGTCCAGACCATTGCAGAAAATGATCAACTCTCAAGTGGTATATTCAGATATGCAAGCTGCAGAACAGATGGACACAGCTACTACCACCGTGGCTCCCCGCTCAATCGCCGGTGTCGAAATGACATTGTCATCGCCGAACGGGTCACCATCATCCTCTTCCCCCTCCACATCCTCCTCACTAGTAGCAACAGAAGGTTGTCGTGCAGCCCGGTCTTCTTGGGCCTTTTGGGTAATCACTGGGGTCAGCATGTCAGCATGATGCATGCCAAAGGAAAACAGGCGCACGAAAGTGGGAAGGAAGGCCGAGCGGAGGTCACCTACTTCTATACCTGTGCGCCTGCTCAGCCAGTTCGTCGTCCGAGTCACTATCCGCTTCGATGGACTGGTCGAGCTGCTCAAAGGCCATCAGGGCATGGACAAGTTCATCATTTGCGTGCAAAGACTGCCCAGCCACTGCTCGCTCTCAACCTGATGAATCTGGATTGGTGGATTGGGGCATCAGTAGTAGTAAACAGACCGCCAGGCCTTGAACGACCAAGAAAAAAAAAGAAAAAGAAGAGAGAAAAAAAGACAGGAACTGGCACTGGAGAAGAAACTTACGTAGCGCAGTATCCTCCTCCGAAGCGTCTTACAAGCCTCAAAGTGCTGAACAGCCGTGCGATTCTCCGAGATGCGCTCCTCTCACGATTGATGGTCTGGAGAGAGTTCATCAACCCCGTCGACGCGATGGACGACTCGGCGATGATGGACTTCATCTTTCTTTTTCCTCTTCGAGATGAAACGTCTTGCGCCCTTTGTTCTTGGGCTTGGACTTGCTCTTCTTGTGGCCGCTGCTCTTCGACGACGAAGACGGCGCCTTCATCATGTTGGACTTGTCCACGGCCGAGGCCATGCTCTGCCAGGCGTCCTGTTGGCCTCTGGACGACGGACCTGCGGCCGCTTGTCTCTGCTGCAGTGCGAGAGCCCGCTCCGCCTCTTGCTCCTCCTCGTCATCTCCGAATGGGTTCTCCGTCTCCTTGATGACTTTGGATCTCTCCTGCGTCATGGCCACCTTGCGTTTGGGCAGCTCCTTGTACAGTCGGGCGACTCTCTCCAGCCCTGGGGTTCTCCCGTACTGCGACCATTCGCGGAACAGCTCCGTGCACTTCTTCCTCACGGCCGGGTCGGACAGGTCCGAGGTACCGCATACTCGGAGACGTTCTAGCAGAGGCTCGTCTGCAAAGGTGCGCTGGAACTTGGGTCCTGCATTCTGAATCAGTCCATCGAGCAGGACCAGCGCTCTGATCTGGCGATGGGCCGTGCCGTACTTGAGCTTCTTGCGAATGGTGCGAGCGGCTTCCGTGGGACCGGTTGCTTGTATATTGACGACCTCGACGAGGTCGGGAATGCCGCTGAGGTCGTCTTCGGCGTAGGATTCGGCCGTGAGGTTCTCGATGGTCACGGTGACCGCCGAATATGGCTTCTTCTGTTATTGCAATGGGTCAGATGAATCGAGCGCCGCCGAGAACTAGTACGTCTACGTCCGTTGGGAGATGGAATGCCAGACATACCGATTGAAACATGCCGAGAGGAGGGTTGGTGCTGCGGGAGAGTGGGAATGCGGGGCGGGGAGCCGGGCTGGATTATGTGTGATATACGATATGACGCTGGTGGTGGGGTTATTGATTTTATAATTTTCGTGTTCAATGCATCTTGTGTTGTGCTCTTGTGCTACGCTGCCTGCCATTCCTTTGCAAGATGTTGCAAGGCAGAAAGTAACGTTGAATCCCCATGCGCTCTCCATGCTGAGCTTGATGGCTATTGCCAAACATGTCAAATTAGCTTGCATCCATATATTAGGTGCGCACCCTTAGACAAACCCCGACTTGGGTCGAGCAACCGCGCCGTCCAGACCCAACAACACCAAGGTCTTGGCAAAGTAAGGGCATACAGTAAATCTCGGCTCTAGCAAAGTTCGTCCAAATCAGAGTCATCCAGTCGACGAATGACGGTAGGAGCCGATAGAAGAAGAAGTAAACGTAGCCTCTCAAAAGAATTCACAAAGATGACTCAATAAAACCACAACATACAATCCACAGGGCCCCTTGGCAAGAAGTAATCTTTGGCTTGGCACAAGTCACCCTGATAGTCATCCTTAGACCATACCAATGGCAAACTCATGGCCGGTTCTGTATTCTTTTCTCATGCTTGTTGCGCCTTTTCGCGCCGTGCCAACCGGTTGATGTCGGCACTCTGCGAGCTCCCACGAACTACACCCCCTCGTTCTTTTCGAGTCGCAGCCTGTTGAAAGATTGGCTCAAGTACAAAGATTGCTTTAGCATCAGGTCCATCGCTGGTTCAAGTACCGCTGTACACCTGCGCATCCTGCCTCCTATTATGCCTTGCATGTCCGAATTGCTGGTAAGCTCCCGTTCGTCTGCCCGACTCGTGACGGTTGCTCGTACACCCTGACATCAAGTACGCTCGGCTAGAACCCCAAGTGTTGTGATTGTGCAGAGCTTACTTGAGCTTCTTGCCCGACTTCGCAGCGGCCCTTTCGCGTTCGCGCTTGGCGTATATGCCGGCAGTGAAAGGATCTTCGTAACGCAGGGCGACCACATATACCAGGTACACCCAAGCGGTCAACAAAGACCAGCTGGTTTGCCGAAGAGCAAAGCAGTTCCCAAGAAGCTCATGGTCGAACCCCAGTACATGGGCGCACCGGTCACGTTGAATGGAAAGCCCGTCACCATCTCATCCAGCAGAAAGCCAAAATAATCACCGAGGAAGGTTCCGATTATTCCCAGTCTCCATGTCGACGAAACCACAAGAATGTTACCAGCAGCCAGCAGCGTGTAAGCAGCAGCCTGTGAGTACACAGACAGAAGCAGCGGGTGCGAGGGTTGTTCTGATATAGCAGTCTTGTACAGCCAGTCACGTAGCATGCCGAGGGAGAAGATGGTGGCAGCGAGGGCATAACAGGCCGCCTTTGAATTTCCGCCAAACAAGTTTGTTAGGACCTTGTTGTGATACTCTACAGGATTCGACGTCAGTCCGACATCGACCTCCATCATTGTGGAGAAAAAGGACACGGTTGGATGTGACTCTGGATTTGAGGAGGATTTTGTGCGAACCTTGTCGAGCAACGATGCTGCGTGATACGAAAGCCGCCTGGTTAGCGAGCTAGCTCATCACGTACGTTTGGGCGCGACCGAGGAGATCCATTGTGGACGGGTCGCGTGGATGAACTGAACTCACTTCCAGAACAACGGGTTAAAGGCAATGGATGCTCCGGATACTGTAGTTCACATAAGTCAAAGCAACAATTAGTCAGTCACAGGAAGATTTTCGGTGTTGGGGCCACGACATCACCGCTGCATCATGTAGATTAGAAGACAACGTCATCCAGGTCACTCACCGGCCAAGCTTTTCTTGTCGAGATGGACATAATTGACGACGTCGCCCAGAAAAGACGACATGGTGGGCAGTCTGATGATCAAGCACATACAATGGGTCAACAAAGTAAAGCAGTGCAGTGCAGTGCAGTTGGACTTCCAACGGCTTGCTGAGCAGATGCAATTCGAGGAAAGGAAGATGGAATGAAACGGTTGCGTGGTAATAAATGCTGGGTGTGACTCCGCAGGGCACGAGACCGCCCGCGCAGCCAAGCCAGCGAGCGTCATTATCGAGTGCGTTGAGCCGAGCTGGGAGCTCCCAGCTGGGTAGGAGCGGATGCGATTCGTTGAGAATTGATCCACAATCACAGGCCGAGTCTCGAGCGTCACCAACAAACCATGTACTCGGTCTCGTGTCCCTTCTCAATTTGCTCAATCCTATGTGCGTGTCTAATTGGCAAGACGAGGCACAGATCTTCTTCCGACAAAACACCCATTACCATTTCTCCGCCCAAGATCAATTTTCCTCTGTCTTTGTGGCTATGGTAATTGTTGGAGTTGAGACGGCTTTGGAATGCCCACCCGAGGCACGGAGCAGCCGTATGCTTCACGCATAATTTTCTTCGGGAAATAAAAAATTGGCCTCTATTTGATTGTACATGTCCTATCTTGACTTATCTTGGCTCATCCACGTTCATTTGGTCATGTTTCATCATGTTGAGCATTGTACATGCAAGTCAACGGAATCCCTCCCTTCAGAGCGGGTTGTGAAACCTTGGCTCTAATACGAGGCTCCCTTTCCTGTCAAGTTCATCTTCGGTCATTGGTATCGTGAAAAACTTCATCTCTGCGAAGCGCTATCTGGCGGTCGCTACCGCTGGTGCCAATGCGCTCAATTCCGACGAGCCCGTGTCTTCTTGCCCGTTGTTATCGTATTGTCTTCTTCCTCCTCATCCTGGCCCTTCTTCAGATCCTCTGTCAAACCCCACTCCTCCTTGTCGTACCAGTCCTCGCCATCGGACATATCCCTGTTGGGCCCACAGTGAGCTTCCGCCTTGGCCCAGTTTAATACGTTGCTTCGAAGCCTCCGTGCTCGAAGTAAGCCATGGTGTAGTCGACTCGCGCCCCTGCAAACTTCCTCTTGTTTCTGCACGTAGAGCGCCAGCAGTCGTCTTAGGTCCTCGGCCTCGGCCTCAGGAATACCCATATTTCTGTCAGGCCTGGACCCAGGCGGTGCCAGAAACATGGGATGGACGAATGGCTCTTCTGTTGAGTTCGATGAGGCCGCCGTTGTGGAAGTTCCTGCTTTTGGACCTTCTCCCAGGGTGTTTGCAGGCTTTGGTCTTTGCTGAGCCGTTGCGGCCCCGTCGTCGGCGTCCGTGTTCCCGCTGTCCCTTGATTGTTTTTGTGCGCTGGATTTTGGCTCTTCGTTTTCTGGCTCATTATTATTGGTTTCTTGTCGTCCGTTACTTCTCGTGCCATCTTTTGCACCGGTGGCATCTACCATGGACACATCGGCATCGGCTGTTGTATCGACAGAAGGGTCGGAATGCTCCTCGTTTGGCGCCTTGGTACTTGAATTTTGCAGAACCCCATTGACTATAGCGCTGGGCAAGCTTGAGGTAACGTCGTTACGACAAGCTTTGTGAAGAGCGAGCGACGTGCTCCTCTGAATATAGATCGATATCGCTGGGGCCCACCATCGTCTCGCACGGCATCCAAACACCATCACCACAAAGCGAGGTCCATAGATGCCTTACTTGCCACAAGGACTGATTTTCTTTGCGCATGATGCTACAGCTTTGTGTGATGAGCTCGGTCAGAGTTTTCGAGGTAAACGGTTTGGAGAGTGCCGAATGGTGTGGTAGATCGGCCAACGAAGTTAGGGAGCCAATACATCTGCGAAGGGTCAGAATCGGCGCGTGTCTGCAATCTTGGAACCTAAATCTTACGTTCGAGGTGAATGGTGGAATATGGATTGAGCTCGGCGGCTGCCAATTCAGCATCTTCGATCCGATCAGCGTCATCGTCACTGATGATCTCGTAGCCTTCATCATCGACAAGCGGCGGGTTTCGGTATAATATGTTTCTTCGCACGCCAGCGTAATCCACAGCCTGGAGGAAACGGAATGGTCAGATCAAAAATGACTGAGTAGAAGTGATGATCAAGAGACTCGTACCTGTTTGTAGGCGCTTGGGTTGGCTGTCGGGGCCAATTGTCCCTTGTGTGCAAATCGCGCTCTCTTCTGGAGCTTGTGGCCACGATTGGTGAAGCTCTCGATCTCGGAATCGGAATCAGATTCTGCCACGATGAGTCTGGTTAGCGACAACTTGTCGGGGGCTGACTGGTGAGCTGGCGATGGGACTTACCGTAAGCTTTCCTCCTGAACGCCTTCTTCATGCCAGCTATTGTCTCGGCGAAGAGGATCTGTTGCGTCGCCATCGCGGACAGAGTGGTGAATTGGCGAAGAGTTGTCAAGGATTGGGAGGCAAGTCGTTGGCGGCTCGCCAAAGCCGCGATGAAAGGCGTTGTGCTATGCTGTTCAGCGTGTCTTGCGGAAAATCAAAATTGACACCGAAGCCAGGCGGATCTTCCAAACGACAAGTAAAGCTGGGACTGGTATGCTTGCGCTCTAGGTGATGCATTGAAGGGCAGGGATAGAGGAGAGAGCAAAATCGCCGTGTGACGGAAGAAGCCAGGGGACAGCGCCATGCAGACATTTGCACTTTCGGCAGAAAACGCAGAGAGGAGGCTTACTAAAAGTTAGTGTGGTTACGGCTGTGATGCAAGCCGGGCTTCCTGGCTGATCAGACCCATTTTTGGCTTAGACGGCCAATGGCTTTCAGCGTCACGGGGCCTTGCTTTTGGCCGACGCCGGAAGGAGCGCGAAAAATGTACCAGGCATTGCTTGCCGCTCATTGAGCTCGAAATTTGTCCACGGCGTTGCTTGCCGCTCATCGCCTGTACGTACGGAGTACGCTCGATATTACACATAGTCTACCCTCTGTTTGATTTTACACGAAAAAAACACGTTGTTAGGATGTCTGATAGAAAGTGAAAGATAGAAAGTGAAAGATAGACCTGAAAGATCCAAATTTCCACCTAGTAATCTTATGGCTAGAATCAAAACTAATTTCATGTGAATTATAGTCTGGAATGCTTTTTCTATTTTCGTTCTTTATTACACCCGCTGGGGAACCCAGGAGATCTGCTATAAGCCTATGGACTGCATTTGACTCGCTCCGGATGGCAAAGTCGGAGTACTTGTGGCTTATATGTGCTGAACGTGAAGAGGTGGTTTGCGTGCGATCAGAGGAAAAGAAAACCATTCAGGAGATGAGCTCTAGAATGTTATTTGGAGATTTTCGAGATGGTTACTTGCATTTGCCAGCGACGAGACGGTAACAGTAAAGATACAATTAGGCTTAGGCATCGCCTAAAAATAGACATGAATGCGATGATTCAATGAAGAGCAATGAAAACAAGGTTACATCAAGGTTATTCCTACGGCTCCTGAGCTTAAAATGTTGTCTCGGCAATTACTCTATAGAGACACTTTGATGACGCTTACTCGAGAGCACACGTTGACCCCAGAGTTCACTCACCCATTACGATGCACTATGGGCCCTCGAATGTCAAATACAGCAAGATTTTCTCCACGAAGTAGCATAGACTGTTCTTTATATCCTGTAGATCATGTGCATTTCGTGCTGGCGTAAGAAAGTTGGTCAAGTCTTCGCGAATGACTTTGTCAAGCTTCCTCGGGCGGATGCGAGCACCCCTCACAACTCCCCTTTCTCATTGTGATGTGGTTCCAGTATGGTCATACCGTTTTGTAGGAGTTCCATCAGGTTTGACCTGGGCCAAAAGTATATTACTTACTACGGCTATCGGTACGCTTGTACTTATTATTAATATTCATCCTCCGTGACAAACAATCCAACTTTCAGCTCTAATATGCGAGATATAGCTCAACCGACTGTATCAGAGGTAAGCGGAAGCTGAAATTACGAATATATGTCACACGACGTTGGTATAACAGCACCCAGGGTCAGTCAAAAGTGTTCAGGGTGAATAAGTTAAAGAGGGGCTTGGAGGCATAAGAGGTATTGTTGAATCACGAAGACGTGTACGGTTAGGGTTGGCCCAATGTCGCGAATTCTTCCAATAATGCGGCTGGCTTGCTATTTTCAATAGGATTTAGCTTTCAGATATGAACTACAATAGGAACAATGGGCAAGATCAAACACTAATAAGATCCGGCACCACTTTCAGTACTTGCAAGGCGATCAGTATTAGGATCTTCACTAGGTAAAATCTTAGACTCTCCCAAATGTACAGACTGCAGCATAGCTAATCTCCCGCGTTTTGCAAATCGTCTTGAGCAACTGTGCAAAGCGGTTTAGGAGCATATCACAATTATTTACTCGTAAAGATCAGATGGTGAGACAATCGAACATCTTCCTACGAACCCGTACAAAGGTACTAGGTAGCAAGCTTGATCTTTGGACAAGGCTGCAGCACAGAACGCACGTGCCTAAGGAAGATGCAGATTATTCAAGGCGCACAATGGAAGTGGTCCATTAGCTATGATGAGGAATTTGGGAGCTACCTTGGCGTAGATAGCTTACGAGGAGATACATTGCATCACGAAAAGCGAATTCGCTGGCTCTGAAGCGGCGTAGATCGTTGACAGGCCTAGAGACGGCAATATCATAGAGTACTGAATCAGCATTCGCACTACCACGAAGAGGACCGCCGTACCCCACTACCTGCATCACAACCTGTCAGGAGAGCTCGTTGACGCATTCGGTGTGTGAAGGTGGCGATCGCATTGACCGCACTAACGAGGATAAGACCCTCCTTAAGATAACGGTGGATACAATGTATTAGAAGTACTAGATTTAGCTAGATAGGACTATAGCGCACTATATACCTTTTAGGTATAAAAGTTAGGTGCTATCTATACCTCTAATTAATTAAATTAAATATTTTCTATTGTTTATATTTACCCCTATATTAATAGTTATAAGCTTAGGAGGTTTTATTACCCTTATTATTATTATCTTTAAATTATATACTTTATTTAATATTATTAATACTTGTCAGAAGGTAGGGGTGTAATAGGTTGATAAAAAGCGTTTAATTTAGTCAATTAGAGGTGCAGACAGCACCTGACTTTTGTACCTAAAAGGTACACAGTGCGCTACGGTCTTATCTAACTAAATCTAGTACATCTAATATATCGTATCCACTGTTATCTTAAGGAGGGTCTTATCTTCGTTAATGCGACGTTCTAGCGTTATTAGAGCCCTCACCCTAACACACCCCCTAGCTAATAATAAAAATAAAGCTACAGGTTATATAGGTTATGTAGGATCTTAATAGATTTCTAGTGTTTTTAAATGTTTAGGTATTAGTTATAGCCTAATTCTATAGTAGAATTCCTTATGCTTTAGCCCTAATAGAGGCTTTATAAAGCTATTAGTAAGTATCTTAGAGGTCTTTATCTAATTAACCTTAATATTACCTAGGGTATATTACTCTTAAATCCAAATTTAATTTATATTAAGATACTTAAGGCTAGTCTAAAGCCTCCCTTCTTTATATTCTATAATATAAATTATTTACTTATTATTACACTAGATAATTAAGAGAGGTAGCGTGTGTATATTAATATTATAAAGTAGTTATTCTAGTAATATACGCTCTTTTATACTGTAATTTAAGGTAAAGAGCTTTACTTCTATACTTAAAGTTATTATATAATATTACTTACCTAATTTCTAATCTATTATAGCACTATATATAATAAATACATAGCCTTATATTAATTTCCTAGTATTAGGGTTATCTCTAAGAGAGGTATTAGTGCTTAAGAAAAGCGTATTAAAGCTATTATCCCTAGAGTATTAGATATATAGCTTCTTTATATTCTAAGCGTATTTAATAATGCCTTTAGTAAGTTTAATATACTTAGAAGAAGGGTTAGTTAAGAATATAATAAGCTTTAAAGCTATAAAGGCTATATTAGGTCTTCTAATAATATAGAGATATACTAATAATCTAATAATTACTTAGAATAGATTAATTTCCTCTTTAGTGGCTTAACTATTATTTAGATATATAGTTATTATATAAAGAGAAGTAATAAAGCCCTTTAAATTATTATCTATAATATTAGGAATAAATTTCTATATAATCTTATAGATATAGGATTCTTAAGATAACTATATCTCCTTTATAGCTTAATTTTAAATAATCTTAATCCCTAGAAACTACTTTAATTCTCCTTAATCCTTAATATCTAGGTTATTTATTAGTTAATTATATAAAGCATTAAATTCGCCTTTAAATTCACCTAGGAATATTACTATAATATTATCTATATAGAAAAATAGGATAATTCTATCCTTTATAAAGATATATAGGTCTTCCTTTCCCTAAATAAAGCCTATCTTTAGTAGGAATTACATTAGATATAGGAACTATTATCTTAGAGCTTCTCTAAGACTATATAATGCTTATATTATCTTCTAAAGATAACCCTTTACCTTTAAGCCTTCTAGTAGCTTATAGAAAATAGGTTCTTTAAGTTTTATATAAGGGAAGGCATTCTAAATATTATATTATTAAGTATTAAAGTTATTTACATAGTAAATAGTAAGTAGTATTTATAGAGATTATAAAGTAAGTATAGTAGTGTAGTTATTAAGGTTATCCTTTAGTTATTAATTCCCTTATATAACTATTTATACTTTAAACTCTATAACTATACCTTTCTTATTAGTTTTATACTTAAAAACCTATCTAAGGTTAATAATTTCCTTATAGGAGTTAAGATAAAATACTTCCTCTAGGATATCTTCCTAGTAATTTAAGAATAGGAGCTTATTAACTTCTTTTATAATTACTTCCTTCTAGTAGTTATAATATATTAAAGCTATTACTTAATAGTAATAGGTAAGTTCTAGGGTATATCCTTAATTCTAAGGCTATATTAGGTACCTTATAACGTAGTAGTAAAGGTAAAATAGGATTAAACTTACTAAGCTTTCCTAGATTCCTTTTATTAGTGTTTTCTAGTAATAATATTATTTAGATTAATACCTTTACTATAGGAGAGTAAAGTATTAAAATATAGATTCTCTAGGCTCTTACTACCTTTAGTAATAATTTTACTAGTATTAGTAGTAGGCTCTATGTATTCTATTATTACCTTATATATAAAGCTATTAAACTCTTAGAAAAGCATATTATCTCCTTATAATAGAAGCTCTATATTCTCTATAGAAATAGGGTGCTTATAAGAGGAGTTAAGAGGGTTAGAAATACACTAGAATAGCTCTCTTCTTACTATAAGGCTTAAAGAGGCATTTCTACTCTAATCTAGTTATTTTCCTGCGTTATATTTAGCGGCATTAAAGGGAGGTTATTATTATCTTAAAGCTTTATTTTAATAAGGTCTTAACTAATTTCTTCTTTAATATTTTTAGCCTTAAGCTCTTTAAGTAAATTAATTATTAATATCTTCTCTTTCTAAGCTAATTTAAACTCTTTTTCTAGTTTAAAGAAGGCATTCTTATTAAACTAAATATAAGCTAATATAATTACCTTCTAATTCCTTAATATTAGAACCTAGATAATATACTATAACTTTCCTTTATATCTAACTAGATAGCTAATATAAGCCTTTACTTAAGTTAAGGTATTAAATTATTTAATTTTATATATTCTAGAGCCTTTATAGTTATAGGAAAGGCTTAATAACTATAGGCTTAAAGGTAAGATATTAAGGGCTTTTATAATTCTAATAACTATAAATAAGTAAGTATAGTCTTCCTAGCCTAATTTTACTAAAGCTTATATAGTATAATCTATTTACTATAATATTTAAAAGGTATTTAATTTAGAAGGTATATAGCTATACTAAATACCTTATTATTAAGTTTATATAGGAGATTTACCTCTAGACTTAGTGTTCTAGCCTTTTACTTTACTACCCCCTAGATCTCTCTGCCTTACTATTTTAACTAGGTATTAAGGGAGCTAAATTATATACTAAGATACCTAAAAGGGCTATCTTATCTCTTATTTCTCCTATAAAGAGGGCTTTCTTAATATTACTATATAGAAAGCAAAGCTAAATCTAAATTATATACTTAGGAAGCTTACTATTATATAAAAGTAGTTATAAATCCTATTCTTTAATTTAAATAAGTAAAGAAATATATTAAGGTTATAAGGCATGTAAATACACACTAATACCTATTACTATTCTAATATTCTAAGTTATAATAGTCTAGATCTATAGATAATCTATAACCTAGTCCTTAAGGAAGTCCCTTAGGTATAGCTTTTAATCTCTAGTGCCTTACTTTACCTATAGTATATATCTTACACTATATAAGGCTAGGTCTGATTATTTTAATGCCTAGAGTTATATTTATAAGTTATATAAAGGCTTCTATACTTAGATAACTATATTATTAATACTATAGGTTTACGTTTCCTTTTATAGGAGGTTTTAGTATTCTAGAAGCTATATAGGCTTCTTTTAAAACCTTAGATAGCTTTAATAATATAAAGAGGTTATTAACCTTATATAGTTTAGCTTTAGGATAACCTCCTTATATTAATATATTCTTCTTCTAATTCTAAAAGATACTTATATTTACTAGAATCTTCGCTAATATAATATTAATATTAAATTCTAGGATATATAAAGTATCTACTAGCACTATAGTCCTTATAGCTTACGTAATAGGATCTATAACTATAATTTATACTATGCCTTAGCCTAAAGCTATATATACTATACCTCTAGCTTTAATCTCTATTTTAATGTCCTTATTAAATTTAGATAGCTTAAACTAGCGGATATTATTAAAGATATAAGCATTTACTCTAGAATTATAGATAACTATATTATTCTTTATTTCTAAAGCATTTACTATATTTAAAGAAGTAATTATAACCTCCTTTATTAGTTTAGGATGCTTAGATTAAATAGATATTAATATATTAGTAGATTTCTCGCTTAGTATAGTTATAATAGAGTTATTTATAGGGTTCTATAAAGGAATAACAATATCTCTATTCTTCTCTTACTTCTCTAGCTTCTAACCTATAGCCTTTAACTTCTCCTTAGGGTTTTCCTTAAGATATTTCTTAATGTTTTCCTTTAAGGTCTTCCTAACTAACTAGTCCTTTAGAGTAACCTCTAGCTTATAAAGGGTCTTAAAGGAATTATAGTGTTCCTACTACTTTAAAGTATTATTAATATTATAGCTAGAATAGCTAGGGCACTTAGATCGCTCTAATTTATTCTAACTATTTAATCTTTTAGATATAAGGGCATTTGCTAACTTTACTAAGCTCTATAAAGCTTTATAGTTATATTTAAATTTAGTAATAGCCTTTAGGAAGTCCTATTTCTCTCCTTTATTTAAGAGATAATTCTATTTCTTCTAGAATAATTTAAATTTACTTTAAAGAGGTATAATAAACTTATAGAGTATTATTTCTTCTATCCATTAGGTCTTAAGGTCTAGGCAATTCCTCTATAGTACCTTACTTATTATAGCCTACTTATACTAGTTATAAGTTCCTTTAGCTTATAGATAGTTATTAAGATAAGTTTCTATAAGAATTAGTATTTTCTTAGTATTTAGTTAATACTAGTCCTAAAGAAGCTTTAGTATTCTTTAAGAGTAAAGCTAAACTAACTCTTTCTCTTTAACCTTAGTGTTAAAGTCTAAGGAGTCCTATATATTCTTTAAGATAGTCTTATAAATAAATTCCCTTATCTTTAGTAGTTACTTTAATAGGGTATTATACTTTATAAGCTTAAATTATAATTCTTTATATTTAAAATTAAAGCAGTTCTTTATATCTTTATAAGCGAGTTTCTATTCTTTAATAGCATAAGGGTTTTCTAGTAAGACCTCTAGCCTTAGTCCCCTCTGCGAGTACGCTAGCATTATAGGCTCTTAGAGTAATTTAACCTTATTAGGGTTAATATACTCCTAGATGCCATAGGATTCCACATAGTTCTTAATCTATATATACTATTTAATCTAGTCCTTCTCTAATAATAATACTATATTAGGGGTTTCTTTAGATATTATAAAGGGAACGTACTAGGGTTTAAAGGTATATTAAAAGGTAATATGTTTTAATATATAGTAATAGGATTAAGCTTATCTTATAAAGCTTATAAGCGTTAATAATATTAAACAGAGCGTATAATTTAAAGATAGTAATAATAAGGGCATTAGAAGTCTCCTAGGCTTATAACTATTAGAAGGTAGGGGTGTAATAGGTTAATAAAAAGCGTTTAATTTAGTTAATTAGAGGTGCAGACGGCACCTAACTTTTGTACCTAAAAGGTACACAGTGCGCTACGGTCTTATCTAACTAAATCCAGTACATCTAATACATCGTATCCACCGTTGTCTCAAGGAGGGTCTCATCTTCGTTAATGCGACGTTCCAGCGTTGTCAGAGCCCTCACCCTGACAATACTTATAAGCTTTATAAGATAAGCTTAATCTATTACTATATATTAAATATATTACTTTTATACTTTCTTACTTTAGTATATTCCCTTTATAATATCTAAAGAAACTCTAAAAATAGTATTATTATTAAAGAAGGACTTGTTAAAATAATGCTATTTATAGTACTATTTCATAGGCCCACTAGTTGCCTAGTTGCGTTGTTGCAACGTTAGTTACAGGCGTTGCTTGCAGCGTTAGTTGTGACCTGCGTTGCCCACAACTAACTCACAGGCTTATATGACTAAGCTAACTAGGTTACCCTATAGGGAAGCTAAAATTAACTATAACTAGGGAACTAGTAGTTATATAAAAGGCTAACGTATACTATTTAAATCCTTAAATTTTCCTGGATTTAATAGTATATTTTATTTATAGAGTTAGGCCACGTAGGTAGCTGGATTATATAGTTATAAGTTAATTTTTACTTTTCCTATATAAATAAATTTTATAGAAAATAAAAAGTAGCTTCTAAGACCCCTCTATTAACCCCTTTTCTCTAATATAGTTAGTAAGTCTATAAGGGGACTTAGAAAATCCTCTTATTACTTATTAGACTATCTATTAGCTAGGAATTAACTATATTTAACTATCTATGCTCTCTATCTTAAAGAATTTACTATAATCTAGTTATTTAGAAGCCGCTGCAAAGGAATCTACTAGGGAGGTCTTCCTATCCCTCTAGCTAGATTCCCCTTCTATTTCTAATAGGTTATAAGCCCGGAAGGCCTAAAGATTTACTATATTACTACGTTATTCTACTGTAATTACTAGATTTTTAAATACTAGTTATAGTTCTTTACTATACTATAGGCTCTTAAGATTACGAAGGAAAACCGCTAGAATTTAAAGCTTTTTATTTACTAGCACTACGTATTATAACACTAGACCCTTAGTGTTAAAATTTATTACTACCACACCCGCAACTACTATATTACACCTATAACTATCTAGTTATAACCATAACCTCTTTTAGTAATCCTATTTACTATCGCGACTGTTATATTAATATTATCTATATTATAGATACGTTACTTTCCCTTATTATCATTAGACATCTAGTATCTATATACTAGGCTTTTTAACCTATTATACTATATTACATGCGTTGCATTGTGCTACGCGCTCTATAATATCTATTATCTATAATTCCTATCTATTATTATTTTTAGTGTTAAGAAATTTTTTTAGAGAATCTTTTCTAGCCTGTTTTTGCCTATATATACTAAAGACTTACTTTTAATTCTAAGGGGCTACCCTTTTAAACAGCTCCGCTATATAATTTGCGTGCGTAATTAGATTATAATATAACTACCTTTCTAGCGTATATTATTTATAATAGGAATAAATTTAGAGATTTTATATAGGAGTGTAAGGGCTTAGGCTTTGCCTTAGTATTAGCTAAAACGCAGGCATTAGGGGGCTAATAGGAAGCAATAAGGGGACGGAAGGTCTAGAGATAAGGGACAAAAGGAATAAGGAAGGAGGATAGAAGAAATAAGGAAGGGGATAGAAGAATTAGAAATAAGGCTATTAGGGAAAATAGTAAGGGATAGGGAAAGGATAGATAGAATAGCTAAGGGGTATAAGAAGGGTATAGTATAGATAGGTTTCTTACCTTCTCTTCTTCTTTCCTTAAGCTTCTTAATATTATATTAATACCTAATAGTAACTACCTAGGGGCTAGTCTATTATATTTAAGAAGCTTCCTTTAGTTCCTAAAAGAAAACTACTAAAAAAATAATAAATTATATAATAAACTCTCTTTAACTATAGGACTTACCTAGCTAGGGACCCTAACCCCCTATTAGATATTACGCTACTACTAGGGGCTTATAATACCTAATTTAAAATACTTTAACTAATATTAGAATAATAGGCTAGAGTAATTAACTCTCTATAATAAGGTATATATATAAATCTAAAGTCTATGCCTTAAGCTACTATTATACTAGATACTCTTATATAGCTAATAGTCCCTAATATAATCTTAACTTAGTAAAAACTAATCTAATAGATAACCTATATAATAGTAATAAAAATACATTTATTACTTAGAGATTCTTAATATAATATAAGTTAGATATAGATAAGGACTTTATTAGAAATACTAAGAACTAATAGGTATTTATTTACTAAAACCTAGTACCTAGGGTCTAGGCCTATATTACTATATTCTTTAAGGTAAGGAAATTAAGTAGCTATAACTTAGATACCTTCCTTTACTACCTAGAGACTCTATATATAAACCCCTATAGATAAGAAATAGCTCTTATAGAACTTAACTAGATAGAATAAGTATCTAGGGAGATATTTACTATATTCTTTATTTACTTTAAATAGAAACTCTCCCTAGCTAGAGAGGCTTATTAGGTAAATAATATTAAGGTAGCTAAGCTATAATAAGCACTTAATAAATAAATAAGAGAAATTTCTATTAGTAAAGGAGTTAGTTAAATAGAATACTATACTACTATTACCTAATACTATAGTATTATAGTTAATATTAAGTCCCTTACCTTAGAGAATAAGTATTAGAACTAATATAAACCCTAGCTAGCTTACCTAGCACCCTAGTAAATTAATAATAAGGGGATATACTAATAATAGGGGTTTAAGCTATAGTAACCTAGCTAAGGAAGAGAAATAAGTTAGATAAAAAGATAAAAATTAGAAGAAAAACACAGATTTATAGAGAGCTAAATAGGTATTAGAGGTAGAGATAGCTAAATACTATTAGGAAGGATATTACTTATATTATAGCTCTAAGGATTACTATATCTAGGAATATTCCTTCTCTTACTTTATTAACTAAAGGTTAGTATTAATATATATAGGGTAAATAAGGAAAGCGCTAATAAGGAGGTTAATATTAACACTATAGAAAATAAGTAGCCCTTAAGTAAAGCCTTATATAGGGGCAGAAAGGCTAGCTAGTAGCTATAGTTATAGATAAGTATAGTTAGTATATAAAGACTAAAAAAGATATAGAATGTTTTATAGATTAATTACTATTCCTAGTTCCTATACTCTTTAATATTTTGTTAAGCGGAAAACAACACCCCAAAAGACACAATACTAGCCCACGCTCATAAGTAGCTCTATAGCCTACACACAATAGGAGGGTTAATTAACTTAACAATATTGATTATAATAATGGCTAGAGATATCTCATTATGTAAAGATACTCTAGATTAAATAGTCTATTAGATTAGAAGTGCTATCTTAATTAAATAAAGGAAATAATCTTAGTTTATCTTATTATAAGCTTAGGTATTTTCTTAATAAAACTTAGTAAAACTTAAGGGTTAATTTAAGAATCTTATAGTGTATAAATACTATAAAAAAATCTAGCTATAGGTAGTCTCTTTATAAATTAAATAGTCCCTTACTTAGATAACTAATATTATTATCCCTTATTATATTATCTATCTTAATGTTCCTAGTGCTTATTATTATAATCACATATTTCTAGGCGCGTATCTTATAGTATATAACACCTCCCTAGGTATACACTAGTTATCCCTAACTAAGCATACACACTAATAACTAAAGTACCTTATAAGTATAGTTAGTAACTAATGCCTTATATTAAAAGAGAGGTATTATTTAATCTAGTATACTTAAGTCTAATCTAATTAATCTTATATAATAGGACTCCCTAAAGTAAAGGGAAGTATTAAAGTAAAAAGGTAAAAGGAAAATTTATAATAATAATAAGAGTAATAAAAAAGGAAAAGGAGAGCTAAATAGGGAAAGAAAAAGATAAGAGAGAGAAAGAGAGAAAAGAAAAAAAATATATAATACCTCCTAGCTAAAGACCTAAGTTTTTATCTCCTAAGAGAGCTTTAGTGTTTTTAGTGTTTAAGGATATATAGTAAGTAATATTAGTAAGGGAGTGTAAACTATAGGTTACTTAGCTTCTTACTAAGTTACTCTCTTTTATAGTTCTTATACTAATTAATTAATCCTTAAGCGTACTTCTCTTCTTACTAGTAAGCTTTAATAATCTTAGCCTATGTTTTATAGGGCACTAAACTAGGTAGTACTATAGATATATATATAGATAATATTAGTAAGTATATAATAGTTTTCCTTTATACTACTCTCTATACTCTAAGGAATAGAAGGAGATTAATTATTATAGCTTAACTTATATCTTTAAGAGAATATTAAATTATTCTTTCTTTTACTTATCTAAGTAAGGTCTTATAGTTATATACTTACTCCTATCTAATAACTCTATAGATCCTTAGTAACCTTAGCTAATCCTAATATCTATCTAAAAAGTATATTTATTACTACTTACTATATTTAAAAGCCTTCCCTATAGTAGTAGGTATTTAATTCTTCTTACTATATTAGAGTGCTTTAAGCTTTATAGCTAAAGATAGTGGTATTAACTTATATCTAGTAATAGATAATAATATAGATAAAGATATAAGTAATATCTAATAACTTTTCTTTTACTTAATCTCTAGTTTTCTATATTAATTAGAGGTAGATTATCTTAGGCTTCCTACTATATTTATCTTTCTTAATCTTATAGTATTTCTTATATACTAATATTAAAGACCTTAGGGTTATTAGTAAAAATATAGGCTATAGGCTACTAAAAGTCCTAAATATAGAGATTATTATTTTATACTATATTAGTATACTATTTAATTAGGTAATTCTTATTAGTAATTTAAAGTTTCTAGGGTATAACTACTATACTAATAGGTAGCCCTTTACTAACTATCTAGGTTATAAAGCATAGTATTAAGCACTTTATTATATTTTATACTAGATATTAAAGGTTAAAATCTTTCTAGTATACTAATTCCCTTAGTAACTAATCTCCTATTATAAGTTTATTTATAGCTATATCTTATAGAACCCTAATAGTTCTCTTAAGTGCTTTAATATAGCTGTATTTTAGGTCTAGGATATTATTAGATATTATCTAATCCTTAAGATATAACTTAAACCACTAACTAATAATAGAATCCCTACTAAAAGTATATAATTATTTAAGCTTAATATTATACTTATTTAGTGTGTTCTAGTCCTCTATAATTAGATTAAGTGCTTAGTAACTAACCTAGTAGCGAATTATTTAGAGAAGAAACCCTAGGTATATATACCTATATTCCTAGTTTCCTTTTACTCTATTACTAGGACTATAATTACCTTAAAATTATAGGGATAGTTTATAAGTTATATAATCTATCCTTACTTACCTATAAAGTCTATAAAATAAGTTATTCTTTCTTTATCTATACTATTAAAATAGTATAAGTATCCTTACTTTCTATTAAATATAAAAGTAGTTTAGTAGTTTATAAAGAAAGTAAATCCTATAATAAGGTATTAATTACTTATATCTAAGTAAAGGTTAATAGAGTTATATTTAAAGCTATACTTAATATTAATAGGCTAATAGGTAGTATAAAGCCTTCTAGCCTTTAAACTAATTAATTATTATAATATTTCCATGTTAAAGTCTTCTATATTATTAACCTTAAATATTTATAGTAGCACTACTACTATTACTTTAAGACTATGCTCTATAATCTTCCCTATTACTATTAGCTTAAACTAATTAAGCTAGTCCTTACTTAGTATTTTATAAGCCTTTCTTAGGAATTTATAAATATCTAGTAAATAACTATACTATTATATAGTAGTCTATCCTAGTCTAATTAGTATTACTAGATTAAAATTATTACTATTTTAATAGACTTTAAACATTAATAAAGGCTATAGCTAGTCTTTTTATAGGTAAAATAGAGATAGCTACTATCTATAGAGATTAGCTAGATTAATCTTAATAGTGTCTTTCTCTCCTTCTCTAAAAGGAGTTTTCTATCCTATATATTAAAATATAAATATAATATATAGTAAGATATTTACTATAAGGGAAGTAAGTAATAGTATTACTATTAACTTTAGTATAATCTCCTTTATTTATAATAAACTCCTTATATTACTCTATTTTCTAGTTAAGATTAAATAGTGTTTATTAATTTTAACTTAATATAGCTAGAGAGAGAAATAAAAGAAAAGTAGTAAGGGATAGTAAGGTTAAAGGTTTTAAGAGTTAGGAAGATATATACTAGTATAAGAAGTAAGTTAAATTAAATAGTTTCTATAGTCCTAACCTCTATTTTTATGCCTTTTTCTAAATCTAAGGGTAGTTATTAGTAGGTAGTATTAGTTACCTTTACTTCTCTTTCTATTAGTAGCTAGCATTTATTATAAGGTAGCTATCTATAGGGATTAAGTAGCTCCTATAATTTAGACTTTTAGTATTATAAGTTACTTATAGGTAGCTATTCGCTTATTAGTTATTAATGCCTATTATAGGCATTATCTTATAACTTAAGACTTTTAACTCTCTTCTATTCCTTCTCTTTATATTCCTAGCCCTACTATTTCTTACTTTATCTTCTAATTAATTAATTATAGCTAAATTTCTTAATATAACTTATTAAAAACTTCCTAATATTACTACTATTATAAGGGTAAGTATCCCTAAAGGTAAGCTCTTAGTAATAAAGACTATAGACTAGTCTAACTACACTAAGTTTTTCCTATCTTTCTTTAGTAAAGACTATATTAGTCTTATATAAATTATTTAATCTTATATTTAAGTTATTACTAATAGCTTCTATTTTATAGTATAAGTTCCTTTTTACCTTCTAGGTTTAAAGTAGGATTAATATTAGTAATAGTAGCGTTTTACTATATATAGAGATTTCTCTTTATCCTTCTAAAAATCCCTAAAGGAGCACCTCCTTATCTTATTAAGACTATAAAAGGGACTAAATTATTAAAGGAATTTATATAAAGCTATATTAAATTAGATAATACCTTAGCCCTTACTATTAAAAATAATTATTATTCTCTAGTTCTTATACCTACTAAGATAGCTTATCCTAATAGGTACTTTTATACGCTCTATTATAATATTCTAAACGCTATTAAGCTTTACTAGTGTTTATATTTAGTAAATTAAATAGTATATTCTATACCTACTACTTAAACTTATATATATAGTATATTACCTTCTTTAATAAGCATATATACTTTCCTTTTTATAGATATATCTTGCTTTCTAGGGTTAGTAATAGCATATATAGTAACTATATCTAAAATAGATCTTATATAGTTAGCTATAAATAGCGTTTTACTTCTAGGTATTATACTAGGTCTTTCTAAGAGTAAGCTCTTACTCCTTTCTTAGGAAAAGAGTAGTTTACTAAGGTAGTAAAAGCTCTTTTACTTAACTTAAACACTATTAACCTTAAAAACTCTCCTTACTTAGTAATTAATATACTACCTCCTTTTCTAAATTATTTATAAATACTAGGGAGGGGTAGAAAGGAAATAAAATAGGTTTATAATATAAGATTAGATTTATACCTTAATTACTTAATCTTTAGTAAGTAAAAAAGAAAGAAAAAAATAAAAAGAGAATAAAGGGAATATTCTTTAATCTATATATATATTAGTATGTCTAAGAGTATACCTTATACTCCTATTTTTACTTAGCTATTAAGAGAGGTAGTTATACCTTAATCCCTTAGTATAGACTTCTTTAAGATAGAAGTTTAACCTCTTTCTTAAGGCCTAAGTTTACTCCTTTATTATTAACTATTTAATCTAATATATTATACTAAGCTACTACTAGTATAATTATTAAGACTTCTTAGTTATAATTACTAACTTCTTCTCTTACTTAGCTTTATTATAGAGTGTGTAGCTATTTATCTATAGTTAAAGTCTACTAACCTTCTAAATCTAGGATAAACTTCTTAATATAGTCCCCTAAGATTATCTTTATAAGGTAAACCCTATCTAGTATCTATAAATAGTAAGCCCTAGAGATTAGCGCTTACTTATAAATTTAGAAAGGCCTATTTTATCTTATTATAAGCTTCTTTATTATAGATATATTAACGTTTCTTCTAATATTATATACTAGTATAAGGTCTCCTAGTTTTAATTAATCTTTCCTTAGAGAGATAGCCTAATTCTTATTAGTTTATTTAGTAAGTTATTTTCTAAAGTTAAATACCTTCTTCTTTACTTTCCTAATATTCTTTACCTTTCTTTTAAGTATTTATACTTAAGCTTTAAATAAGTCCTAGCTAGTAGTAACTATATCCTAGTTAATTAGTCTCTAAGTTAGGAATTTAACTTCTAGTAGTAAGATTAGCTTCTATCTATAGATTAAGTAAAAGGCAGGCTTCCTATATAATTTATAAATAGTAGTGTAGTCTATAAGAAAGGCTTTATTAAGGTACTTTACCTATTAACTATTTAATCCTCCTAATTTTACTAAGGTAAATATAAGAGACTAGTGTCTAGCTTTAATAAGGAGTTTACTTTTAGGTTATACCTAGATATTTAGATACTAATAATTCTAATATCTATAAGTGCTTTTTAAGATTTCCTTATATTTTAGGTTCTCTATTATAAACTATAAATTAGAAAAGACTAAACCTACTAATTAAAGATAAGAGAAACTTCCTAATTACTACTATAGTTATATTTCTAACTAGTATAGCCTTTACTTAACCTATTAGATTATATCTTACTTCTAAGAGATACTTATATCTATAATTAATTAGAAGGTGCTAAGTGTTAATATAAATCTTACTTATTAGGTTCCCTAATATAACTAGTACTAATAGTTCTTAAGGTTACTAGGGCGCGAACTTCTAATATATCTTATAGTAAGTTAGTATCTCTAAGTTATATTCTAGAGTCCCTTTTACTAATATTACTACTTTATTACTTAGAAAACTACCTTAATACCTTTATAACTAAGCTCCTTATAAATTACTTTAACTATTATATATTATTACTTAGGTATATTAATAACTAATACTAGTCCCTTTATAATTCCTATTAGTCTTTTCTAAAGGTATTTATTTTCTAGAAAGAACTTTTTAGCCTTATTTTATAGCTTCCTATAGTCTCCTATACTAAGATTAATTAGTCTCTAAAGGGTTAATAAGAAATTAATTACTTAGCGTATCTTAGCTAAGTAATCTTTCTTACTATCTTCTTTAATCTTAATACTATTTAGGTATAGATTAATAAAGTCTTTAATATCCCCTTAACCTCCTAATCTAATTAATTAGATAGTCTAGGACCCTTTCTAGATAAAGTATTTATAATTTAGTTCTTCTTACTAGGAATATATTATATAGAAAAGTTAAAAAGTAGTATATAGCTAATCCACTATATAATAAGGGCTCTAGGTATATTATTAATAGCGCTGTTAAGCTAGTATATAAGGACTTGTAAATCTATCTTAAGTATAAAAGGGACTCTATAAAGATAAATTCATAGCCTTTATAATATGTAGATAACTACCTAGTATTCTTACTTAGTTACATTATACTTAGCTTTAGTAATAGTCTAGGTGCTACTTTTATATTAAATAGGGTAGTATTTACTATTAACTATTTATAGTAGTATAGCCCCTATCTAAGTAGGCTTATATTAACTATAAGGATTATTTCCTAAAACCTAGTCCTAGATTAAGTAAAATAAGAATTAGGGCTATAGTTATTGCCTTTTTAAGATATCTATAGCTTCTTACTATTCTAGCCCCTATACCTATTCTATTGTTTTCCTAAGTAAAATTACTAGTGGTTTTGCCTTTTATATATAGTATTTTACCTAGATATAGTAAACTCCTATTAGTCTAATAAAAGAGCATACCTTAGATAAGTCCTAGTAAACTATCTATTCTAGGATTTTTATTATCTTTACCTTAGTTAGTTTCTATCTATTTATTTTATATATAAACCCTATAATTTCTACTAACTTCTAGTAAAACTTTAATTTAGATGCTAAGGCTATGTAGCTAGAGAGTTTAATATTAACTAGAACTTTATTAATATTAATTAAATATTCTAGCATATATTTACGCACTCTAGGTATAATTTCCTCCTTATTATATATTATAGTTAGACCTTTAACTATAATATTATCTAGGAAAGGCATGTAAATTTTAGGGATTAAGTTAAATAGGATTTGCCTAATAATTCTAATAAATTAAGCTACTAAATTAGTAGCTCCTTATAGTAGGCAGTAAAGTTATAAAAGCCTAATTATAGTAGAGATTATAGTTATATCCCTACTCCTTTCTACTAGTTTTACTTAGTTATATTCTAATAGTAAATTAATAATAGATAAAATTTTATATATTATAAAGCTCTTACTAAATACCTCCGCTCCTTAGGGAATTAGCGCGTTATATATTATTACTTTATTATATTTAGTGGCTAATAGGATTAGGTAAATCCCTTTATCCTTCTTTATAATAAGGAAATATAGATTCCTATAGGAGCTATAGCTTTCCTCTAGGTGTCTATATTTTAGCTTCTTCTTTAATAGATTAACTAGTCTTCCTTATAACCTAAGAGATATTAGGATAAAACTAGCTTACTATACCTTATACTTAATAACCTTTATAACCTATAGTAGTGTAACTAGTAAGTTAACTTTTCTATATTCTAATAAGTCCTATGCTAGCGCTACTTCTTAGTTATAAAGGATTTCTTTAAAAATATTAACTTCTTCTTATATTAAATACTCTTATACCCCTTTAACTATTTAATCTAATTATTCCTAGGTTATTCTAAAACCTTAGGGTTTTCCTAAACTACCTAGTAATATACTTACTATACTTTCTAGATATATCTAAATATAACTTTACTTCTTCCTATTTCTTTATTTTCTATTTTAGGTCTCCTTCTAGGGTTAACCTATTAGAAGGTATATTATTATGTAAATAAATCTTATTAGCTTTATATTTATATATTATATTTATTATAAGATTAGGTAGTTTTAGTTACTATAGGGGTTAGAAATCCTTTATAACTACTTTAAGTTATTAGGAGTGGTTTATTATTATATCCTAAACTACTTCCTAAAGGATACCTATTCCTCCCTAGTTATAATAGGGACTAGTTACTTATCCTTATCTAGTTTTACTTCTAATCCTTTATAAACTATTTAATCCTCCTCTTCCTTAACTATAGGATAGCTAAATATAATAATATTAATTATAGGCTACTAGGCTAGTTACTTACTAGTATATTACCACTAAATACTCCCTATAACTCTTAAGATAATAACTATATCCCTAAAGTAATACTAAGTAAAGAGCTTACTACTTCTTAAATAGTTAAACTATATCTATAATAGTCTAAAGAATAGTATTCTAAGAATTAAGCTTATATTAACTAAATCTAGGCTAATATAGAAGTTAGTAAGTATCTAGATATTCCCTAAATAGAGCTTTATTTAGACCTCCCTAATTATCTTAATCCTATATAATAAAAATAATATAGTGTTTATTATATCTATAGGATAGATTCTAAGGCCTAAGCGCCTAGTAGTGCTCTTAGTAATTACATTCCCTTAAGAACCTATATTAATAAGTCCTAGGAGAAGCTCCTTTAGGGTTATCTAAATAGACCTATAAGTATAGTAAATCCTATAATTAATTAACTATAGCCTATAGTTTTATAATTATATTAAGTATAAAGTTTACTCTAGATAGCTTACTCTAAACTTATTAAGGCTTTTCTTATTAAGCTTAACCCTCTAGTTATTCCTAGATCTATTCCTATAAGGTAGCATTAATCTCTAGTAGTAAAGCTAAGGCTATCTTTAGTGGTTTTTCTTAGCCTTTACTTTATTCCTTTTATTCTCTTAAAGGGCCTCCTTTATTATTTAGATAATTAAATTAATCTAGTTCTTAGGATTAATTAGTCTTAAGCTTATCTTTACTCTAAATATCTTTAAAGGAGGTATAGGCCCTAGTGTATTCCTATTATAATAATAGATATTCTCTATACCCTTTGCTTATAGAAGGTATTTATTACTAACTACCTCTACTAGTATTAGTATAATATAATAGATATCCCTAAAGGGTACCCTAAGCTTCTTCTAGAAAACCTTATTATATAGCTAGTCTAGAATTCTCTAGCTTACCTTACCTAATAGGTCTTTCTTTCCCTTTACTAAGGTATCTTTACCTTTTTAAGCTACTCTTAAACCTAATAATCCTATTTATTATCTTCTATAATTTCTTTAATATATACTTATTTTATTACCCTTTCCTTAAGGGCTATAACCTTTATAATATAGGTATTTATCTCTTTATTCTCTATACTTAATTTCTTAAATTTAATAGCTAAGACTACTCCTAATAGATTCTTTAAGATTAAGGTTACTTAGTTTTCCTTTCTAGGTAGTATTTAGTAGGATTAAAGAAGTTTTCTATTTAATTAAAGATATCCTACTCCTCTAGTATTATATCCTAATCCTTTCCTCTATAGGGTCTATATTCCTTAATCTAAGGTATTATATAGGTAATTCTACTATTTAGGAAGTATTTAACCTAAAATATAGCTAGCCTTTATATATAGCTACTAATACTAAGGAATTTTAAAAGTAGGATAGGTAGTATTATCTAATGCCTTATATTATCTCTAATTACTAAAATATAAATAGCTAGGTTATAGGTAGTAAATTTTAATATTTTATTAAATCCTAGTGTGTTACACTTTATAGCTATATAAGAGTTAGTATTATAATAATAATATTAGTTTAACTATTAGCCCCTTCTAGCTATTATATTAATATTAAAGATACGCTTATTATCCTAATTAAATAACCTAATATTATTTAGCTAGTAATTATATTATTATAGGTTAATATTATACTTTTACTTAAGCTACTTTATAATATTAATCTCTTACTTACCTAAGCTATAACTATAATTTTTAACTTAGCTAATTATTTTATTAAATTATCTATTTAATCTTAGTATTTTACTAGTCTAGGAGTTTTATTTTTCTTTATTTTATTATAAGAAGTATTAGTTCCCCTTTTTATTTAGAAGACTTAGCTACTACTAAGTAGTTCCTCTAGTTAGCCTAGCAAACACTAAGCATAGCTTAATTAAGTAGTCTCTAGCTTCTTAGATTAGGTTTAGTATTATTTAGATAATACCCTCTTAAGTTAGAGATCTTAGGGTCCTTATTCTTAAGCTCTAGTTACATTTAAATATATATATTAAGTACTACCTAAAGGGTTTTATACTATATAACTAGAACTTCCTTATATATATACCCTTTTTAATCTATAAAGCTTAAGATTAAATAGTTAGGAAGGGCCTTATAGATATAATTTAACTAAGTTATTATTATTTACTATCCTATTAGGTTTATATTAGACATTAAAGCTTAATACTTCTATAACTAGTAGTAAGTTTCTTTAATAGACTTTAGTTATATTAAATTAAGGTCCTTAAGTTATCCTTTAGCGCTTTCTATTTAGTCCTAACTTATAGTATTAAACTAAAGGAGTATTTTCTCCTTTAATTCTGCCTAAGTGTGTAATACTATTAATATCTTAACCACTTATTAAATCTAGGGGTTAATATTACGCTTAAGTATCTTACGCTAATCCTTCTTAGGAATATATATTACTTTTATCTTAGCCTTAAAGTCCTTAATAAAATTAGTAATATTTTCCCTTATAAACTACTAAATATTATACCTATTTTACATTATAATAAGGGATAATTAGTAAGCTATTATTTCCTAAGGATCTTTATAAAGGTCTTTATATTAAGCCCTTTAAGGGATCTAGAGGCTTTCCCTTTAATATTAGGGTCCTTCCCTAATAGCCTATTAGGGTAGGTATAAGTTAGTATTAAAACTATTTTAGAATTAGATAGTTCCTTACTTATAATTAGGGTGCTTAGTAATAGCAAATCCTATAATTCTTTTAGATAGCTTAGCTACTTAGTAAACCTTACTTTACTTAATTAGTAGGAATAAGATAAGGTAAAATAATTAGGTATAGAGTTAAATAATAGCGCTTTTAATTAATCTTATAAGAGAGTAACTATTTAACTAAAAGCTTTAATTCTAAAGAGGATTTTATAAAAAGAGTTTTCTATAAGGCAATATCTATAGTTATAAATAACCTATAAGTAAGGACTACTAATATAATTATATAGCTCCTTATAATTATCTATAAGATCCTAATATATAGCTAAATTATTATAAAATTAGCTATAAGTCCTAAGATTAAATAGTTTATAACACTAAATAGTAGTTTTTATTTTAGATCCTTATATTTAGAGAGTCTTAGTAAGGGCATAATAGCTTAGCTAGTGTTTATAAGGTATTCTCCTAAGCTAGTTAGCCTTATTTCTAATGTCTCCTTATAATATAATTTCCTTTCCTTATCCTAGCTTAGTTCCTCTAGATTAGCTAGCCTCTAACTAGTGCCTTAGCTTCTCTAGGGTCTAGGTTTAGGTTTTTAAATTATATTATAGTATAGGAAAATAAAATAAAGGGTTTTTATATAAATTAGTTTAGTATTAGCTAAGAATTATAGCTAAAAGTGCGCTTCTAATTAATCTTAGTTTATAGTAAATTAAATAAAAAGCGAAAGTCCTAGGGGTTTAAGACTATATTTCTCCACTAGTTTTATTAAGTAAAAATAACACCCTAAAAGACATAATACTAGCCTATGCTTATAAGTAGCTTTATAGCCTATATATAATAGGAGGGGTTAATTAACTTAATAATATTAATTATAACAATAGCTAGAGATATCTTATTATGTAGAGATACTCTAGATTAAATAGTCTATTAGATTAGAAGTGCTGTCTTAATTAAATAAGGGAAATAATCTTAGTTTATCTTATTATAAGCTTAGGTATTTTCTTAATAAAACTTAGTAAAACTTAAGGGTTAATTTAAGAATCTTATAGTGTATAAATACTACAAAAGAATCTAGCTATAGGTAGTCTCTTTATAGATTAAATAGTCCCTTACTTAGATAACTAATATTATTATCCCTTATTGTGTTATCTATCTCAATGTTCCCTAGTGCTTGTCATCGTAATCGCGTGTTTCTAGGCGCGCATCTTATGGCACATAATATATACTTATACCTTAATATTTAGATTAACTATAGTTATAATTACTATAGTGCTATAAGCGAACTAGTAGTATAATAGCTAAGCCTAGAGCTTATATAATTACTAAAATAAAGATAGGTTTATACTACAGTGGAAATAGAGAAGTAAGGGAAGTATATTAAGGAAGATACCTCTTTAATTACCTATATAGTATATACTAAAATTAATATTAATAGGTAGGAATTATTAGTATACCTATATGTTATCCTAGGTCTTACCTAGGATATAATCTTTAGAATACTATAGCTAGAATAATAGGATATAGTAATTTATATAGCTAAATAATAGTTAGTTATAGGGGTAGTAGAAGGCCTATATATATTTAAAGCCTTAGAGTAAGGAATAGATAAACTAGTTTAGGGATTATTAGATCCCTATATGCTATAAAGGCACGCTAGGCCTAATAGAGGAAGGACACTATAACTTACTTTATTACTATAAGTCTAAGGAAATTATATTAGTGCTATAACTTATAGCCCTAAAGTTATAACTAAGTAGCCCTAATATAATAACACTACTAGGGAACTAGTGGACTTTATAGACCTATTTAATAAAACTAAAGTAAATAGCTTACTTTCTTATAGGGGACCCTTAACTATTATATCTAGATACATAAGAACCTAGATAAATCTAAGCTAGCACTACTATAGGGACTATTATATAATATACTAAGGGACTAACTCTTAGAAATCTAATGCTAGATTATAGACCTTATAGATAAGGGATAGATCTATACTAGCTTCTTATTAGCTATAGCTCCTATGCTTTTAGTTAAGAAGTTAAATAGTAAGTAACGCTTTTATATTAACTACTACGCCCTTAATAAGATTATAATATAGGACTAGTACCCCTCTTACTAATTAAGGAAACACTCTAATCTCTCTCCTAGGTATAATAGTTTATAAAGGTAAATATCTATATAGTATTCTATAAACTATAGATAGCTAAAGATAAGGAGTACCTTATAGTATTTTAGACTAGGTTTAGGCTATTTAAGTAGCTAGTTTACCTATTTAGACTAGTAAGTATACTAGTAACCTTTTAATATTATATTAATAAATCCTTAGGGGATATATTAAGGGACTTTATTATAGTATACCTAGATAATATCTTAGTTTACTCTAGGGGATTAAGGAAGGACTATATAGTAAAGGTCTAATTAATACTTAGTTACTTAAGGGTAGTAAGGCTATATCTAGACCTTAATAAGTTTATATTTACTATAAAAGAAATCTAGTACCTAGGGTATATTATTATAGTAGGCTATTTAGTTTACCTAACCTAGTAAAGGTTATAGCTATTAGGGAATAGTTAGTACCTATAAAGTTATAGGGGTCTAAAGCTTCCTAGGATTTATAAACTTTTACTAAAACTTTATTAAGGATTTTCTAAGTTAGTAGCATTACTTATATAACTTATAAAAGAAATATCCCCTTCTAATAGGGACCTAAGGAGAATAAGGTATTTAAGAGGCTAAAAGGGGCCTTTATTATATACCTAGTCCTTATATAATAGGACCTAGACTACCCTATAGTAGTTAAAGCAAATTACTTAGGTATAGCCCTTAGAGAGTACTTATCCTAGAAAGGATCTAACTATATTATATACCTAGTTATATACTACTTTATAAGCCTAATAATAGTGTAAAGAAACTACACTATTTATAATAAGGAGCTCCTAGCTATTATTTCCTACCTTAAGGCATAGTTAGTAAAGTTATAAGGCATTTCCTAGCTATTTATAATTTATATAGATTATAAGAACCTAGAATACTTTACTACTCCTATCTAATATTAGAATAGTAAGCTAGGTAGGTAAATACTCTAGCTTTATTTAACTTTTACTTATATTATAAACCTAGTATATAGGCTTAATAACTAGATGCTCTCTTCTAAAGGGAGTAGGATAGAAAGGGTATTAGTATAAAAATAGGATAGATTCTATAGCTTATTACTATTATATAACTCTCTTAGTTACTATTAGATTTAAGGGAAGGTTATAGTTAGGACTTACCTTTATTATATATAAGCTTACTACTAGCTAGGAGGCTCTCTTTACTATAAAATACCTATAGACTCTATAGGATTAAGCTATCTTATTAGACCTTATATATTATATTTAACTATAGGCTATCTAGAAAGGGATATAGAAGTTTTCCTAGAAGCGCTAATAAGGGAATAGGTTATAAATTACTTAATTAGTGCTTATAAGGCACTATAGTTTAGGGGCTATACCTAGGTTCTAGTATAGGAACCCCTTATAATAACCCTTATTTAATAATACTATAATTCACTAGTTATAGGATACCTAGGTTATAACACTATATTCTAGATTCTATAGGAATAATTTCACTAGGATAGGATATTATAGGATATAGCTAGGCTTATTTATAATTACTATTATAATAGGAGCTATAAGAGCTATTAATAATATTAAGGCTTACTAAAACCTTTACTAGTCCTAGACTAGTTCTAGTTATAGATTTCTATTAATTTTATAATAAACTTACTTACTTTATCCTTAGAGAGGCTATAATACCTTATAGTTATTATAGATAGGCTCTCTAAGTTTATTTAGCTAAAGGTAATAACCTTAATTAAAGCTAAGGAGTATATAAAATAGTTTAAGATAGTCTAGTAAAGATTTAGGGGATTCCCTTAGTTTATTATTATAAACTAAGGCTTAGACTAGTTAGGGAAGTTTTAGATAATATTATACTTATTAGTAGGAATAGAATAGTTACTTTTTATATTATACTATCTATAAACTAATAGTAGTATAAAATAGGTAAACTAGGAGGTATAGGTAATACTATAAGTAGTAATCTTCTTTTTTAATATAACTAGCCTAAATACTTAGCTACTTACTAGCTTATAATAAATAATAAGACTTTCTTAGTTATAGGGTAAGCCTAAATAGATTACTTTATAGCTATAATCTAGAACCTATCTAATCCTAACTAGACCTATTAGCTTTTACTATAATACCTAAGGAAGAGCTATTTAGTTCCTAGAATACCTCTAGGAGAGCACTCTCTTAACCTAGGCTATAATAGCCTATATATAGTAATAATAATAGGATATAACTATAGTATTATAATATCTAGTAAAGCGCTTTTAGGTTAGGGATAAGGTATAGCTTCCCTTAAAAATATTAAGATAAACTACCTATTATAAAAGCTTAATTAGGTTATAGTAAAGTACACTATTATAGAGGTGCCTATACTACTTATAGTTTAGCTAGATATACTATAGGGTATTTACCTAGTTTTCTATATAGACCTTATTAAATAAGTAGTAAATAATCCTCTCCTAAGCTAGAAGCTATAAGACTCTAGCTAGCCCTAGAATAAGTCCTAGTAAAGGATAATAATAAACTTATTAAAGAATACTAAGTAAAGTAAATCCTAGTAGCCTAGAATATACTAGGTAAAGGTAATAGATATAATATTTTAGTTAAATAGGTAAGTTACTTATAACTAATATAGGAACTATTAGAGAATATAATAAAGATATAAGCTCTTAATAAGTTTAAGAGGGAGTAAGGAATATATAATATAATAATAGACTAAATTAATTAAGTAAAACTAGTTTACTAAGAGAGGCTATAAATAAAACCCTAGGGGACTTATATTACTATCTAATAATACTTATATATTCCCTAAAAGACTTATCTTACTTTCTTTACTATATTCTCTAGTTTACTTAGGTTACTATAGGATTCTATATTATTATTTACTATATATAGATTAGCTAGGGATAATCCTATTTAATATTTAGGAAGAGTATAGGATAACCTTTACTAGGGTAATATTACTAGCTATAGGCCTTACCTAGGTTCTAAATAGTATAAGTAAAGTAATAGTTAGTAAGTATATAATAAATATATAAAGGTAAAGCCTTACTTCTCTAATACTTACTAGCTATAATAAGAGTATAAGGGTTCCTAGTAAGGTAAGGGAATAGAGGTTAAAAGAACTAGCGCTAAAGGTAAGTTAGGAGTAATACTAGCGCTAGTAGGAAGGTAAATTATTACTTACTTTAATTAGTTAAGAATAGCCTAGATTACTACTATAATAATAAGGAGAGAGTATATTAATTATTACTATAGATTAGTTATAAAAATCCTTATATATAGTAGTTATACTACTTATAAGTTACTAATTTTACTAGAATAAGGTACTAGTAACCTATTAGAGAGTATTTCCTATCCTATAGCTAGCTAAAGGGCTATTACTTATAAAAAGAATAATATTAAGCCTAGTTATATTTAATATAGGTATATTAGTAAAGGGGAAGGCCTAAGGGCTAAATAAACTAGAGCTAGATTAAACTATACCTAGTTTAGTAATATAGTCTATTTACCTATAAGGGTATAAAAGTCCTAGAATAGGATAGGTATCTTTTACTTTATAGTCTTAGTCCTAGTAATACTAGGTATAATAATATATATACTTAAGGTAATTATAGCCTCTAGATCCTTAAGGGTATAGTAAAGCCTAGGGTTAGTAAATAGGAACCTAGTTAACTAGATATAGGTTATATAGTTATAATAGTAAGGAGAATAGGATTCCTTACTCTTAGGGGATAATATTCTAAAATACTAGTAGTTAGGGACTATTTAATATAAGGTCTATATAGATAAAAAACTAATATAAGGGTAGTATACTATTTATTATTTAAGTCCCTCTTTATAAGAAATTTACCTATAGTATAAGCTAGGGGTATAATAAGGACTAGTAAGAGAATAGAAATAGGATAATAGGGATAAGGTATTTTTAGTAAGTAAATAAATAGGATAAGAAAGATAAAAGAAGTAATAAGATAGGAAGGTATATTAGAGTTATAATATTTATAGGAGAAAGGTTATATAAAGAAGGAAAGGGATTATATAAGGAAAGAAAATAGGATATTTATATAGGAGGCATAACTATAGAGAAGGGTTATAAATAGGTAGGAGGAGGGCTAGGGGTTATTATAGTAATAGAGAGGGGTTAGGGGATATATATTATATATATTATATAATAATATAAATATTACGCACTAAATAAGGAGAGGTTCTATAAGGTTTTACACTAAATAGGGCGGTTTCTATAAGTTTCTATAATATATTTAAGTATATATACTATACACACTACCTAATAATAACATATATATTACCTATAACTAAGTAATAATAGGGTAAAGAGAGGTATTTAAGGGTATTACTCTAGGTTATAGGTTTAGGTTTTTAAGGTAAAATTAAGATAGGTAAGTAAGGGTATATATAAGGGCTTAGGCTTTACCTAAGTATTAGCTAAAACATAGGTATTAGGGGCTAATAGGAAGTAATAAGGGGATAGAAGGTCTAGAGATAAGGGATAAAAGGAATAAGGAAGGAGAATAGAAGGAATAAGAAAGGGGATAGAAGAATTAGAAATAAGGCTATTAGGGAAAATAGTAAGGGATAGGGAAAGGATAAATAGGATAGCTAAGGGGTATAAGGAGGGCATAGTATAAATAGGTTTCCTACCTTCTCTTCTTCTCTCCTTAAGCTTCTTAATATTATATTAACGCCTAATAGCAGCCGCCTAGGGGCCAGTCCATCACAAGGAGATCTTTTTAAGATTTAGAAGATAGCACTACCTAATTATAAGGGTAAGGGCCCTGCTATAGGACCTTTAGGACCTTCTACAAGCCCTTCTAGCCCCTAGGGACCCTAATAGGATAGATATAGAAGGTTAACTAGCTATTTAGGCTAGTGCTTTATAACTATAAATATAAAGCTAAATTAAATAATAAGGCAAGACCTTAACTAATTTTATTAGGCATAGTAAAGATAATTATATTAAACATAAGGCTAGTATTAATAATCTTTTAGAGAAATTAACACAAACTATATTAGTTATATAAGGTCTTTAGGCCTTTTCTAGACCTAAGGAAGAAAATACTTAGGCATCTAGAGAAGACCTAGCTACTACTTCTATAAGTATACCCTCTTCTAGTAACTTATAAGCTACCTTTACTAGAGGTACTATAAAGGAACTAAATAAGAAGGTTTACTCTATTCTAGAGGAGCTAAGCTAAAAGGCCTAAAAACTATAATTAGTAAAAGTAAGCCCTAAGTATCTAGTTTAGAGCCCTAGGATTACCTAAATTTCTAGATAATCTAAGTATAGTAAGCTAGCTAGCTAACTCTAATTAAGCTATTCTTTTAATAATATTAAGAGATAGTTACTAATTAGGACCTTAGGTAGCTATATATTAGTAGCTATCCCCTAAAGAAGCCTATAAAGTCCTTATTAGGTAGTATTTATAGAGTGCTAAAATCTAGTGTAGTATGCTATATACTAGCTATTACTCTATAAATTTTTTAAATTATAAGGGATCTTTAGAGGCTTTTAATGCTAATTTTAATAATTTACTAGCTAGATTATAACTTTATAGTGTAGAGATCTCTCTAATTAATTAAGTAAATTATTATATTAATATATTAAAGCAGACCTTTCCTAGTTAGGCTAAGAGATAAAGATTTACTATTAGAGCTTTTAGGGCATAAGGACTACCTATAAATACCCTAAATTTATAGTTCCTTATAGCGGATTTATTATAAGAACAGAGGATAAGACCTCCCCTATAGCTAAAGCTCTTAGCTATAAGGCTTCTAATAATAAGGGAAATTCTAAGGAATAGGAAAAGAATTTATCTAATCCTACCCCTAAGAAAGACTCTAATACTAAGAAAGAGTAAAATAAGAAGGATTTAAACCCTTTTAAAGCCTCTAAAAGAAATAGAAGAAAAAGAGTAGTAATAGGGATAAAGAGAAAGGAAAAGAAGCTACTTTTATATTAGGCTATAGCCTAGCTATAGGATATATTAAAGAACTAGATTCTAGCAAGTCTAGTAGTAATAATAGTAGTAATTCTAAATCTAATTTAGATACTTCTAGTACCTCTAGTAATACTACTAGTAAGCCTACTTTTAGTTACTCTAATAATGTAATTAAAAACTCCCTTTTATATAATATAGGTTTTTCTTATTATATTTATAATAATAGGGCCTTCTTATTATATTTATAATAATAGGGCCTTCTTTAAGGACTTTAAGCCCCTTAAGAAAGGTAAAACTAGCCCTATAATTATAGTAGGAGGACCTATCTATCCTAAAGGTAAAGGCACTGCTATTTTTAACGTTCTAGTTAAGAAAAATCTACTAGGATATAGGCCTTTACCTTTGCTAAATACCCTATATTTCCTAGTATAAATACTAACCTAGTTAGTGGTTTAACTTACTATCTTTTAGGGGTTATCTTATAAAAGATTAGCTATTTCTAGCTAATAAAAGCCCCTATAAGTTATTAGAACCTGCTAAAACTAGCTTTTTTGTAGATTAAGGGCAAGCTACCCTAAGATTTACAAGCATTTAACCTACCTCTCCTTTATAGGCTCTTAATGTTACTATAAGGCCTATAAGACTTATTTAGGTTTTCCTACCCTATAGAGGTTTAAATTCTGTAACTAATATTAAATCCTAAGGAATATTAAAAATTAAAGAATTAGATTCTAAAGAAGAAGAAGATTTAGCCCTATATCCCACTAAAACTCCTAGTTAGGCATCTTCTATAAGGGGTTTAGAAGGTCTATACCCTAATGTCTTAGGTAATAATAGTAGCTATCTAGTGCCCCTAGAGGCCTGTAATTCTTAAGAGGCCTAGTAATAGAGGGAGCTAGGGATAATAGCCCTAAAAAGTCTTCTAAGCTAGATTCTAGTTATAAGAAGTTACTAGATTTAGCCCTTTTTAGCATATTTAATTAGGCTATATAGGGCTTCCCTTACTAAAGAAATTATTAAAATTAGCTAAAGGGATCCCTAATTTTTCCGCTATTAAAGAAAAGGATTTTAACTACTTAGCCTATACGTAATCTAAAGCTATTAGATAACCTAGCAAAAGACCTATCTAGGATCCCCTAGGGTTTTAGATATTCTAGAGGGAGATATAGTTAAAATTAAACCTATACTATATAATAAGAAGGCCCTAGTCCTTATACTTATTAATTAAAAATCCTAGTATAAGTAGTGCTTTTTATAGCTAATAAAGAAGGTTAGACCCTTTATATAGCTATTAAGGGCTTCTTAAGGCCTAAAAACCGCTATATAATATATCCTAGGTACCTTTACTTTAATAGAGGCACTAAAACTAATAATAACCTCTAGCTATAGTTATCTTCTAAAGGAGTTTATTTTAGCACCTCTTACCCCTATATTTACAAATAGAAGAGGCTAGTTAAGAGGGCTATTAGGGTTATCCTAGACTAGCTTAGGGCTACACTTTAGTGGTCTAAGCTGCCTTTATATCTATAGTCTTATATCCTTCTAGCTATAGTAGACTTAGTTAATATTACTACTAATATAACTAAGCCCCTAACCCCTAAGTAGCTATATCTAGCTAACTTAGAGCCTAAGACCTCCTATAAGCCTGATTTTTCTAAGATTAGGGCTATAGGGTCTTATTATAAGGTTCTAATACCTCTAGAGCAGAGATCTAAGCTGCAAAAGCTAGCCCCTAGGACTATCCCTAGTTAGTTACTAGCTACTCTAGGTTCTAATGTTTATCTTTTCTATATTCCTTCTAAAAGGTTAGTTATAAAGAATAGCTTTATTAAGATTATAGAGGACATAGGCTCTATAGGGTCCCCTAAGCCTTTAGGGAGTTATCCTTTAGAGGAGAAGCTAATATCTTATAAGATAATCTAGAGGTTTAGGATAGTTACCTAAAGCCTAAAAGTCTAGCACCCACAGCGCCCGCAGTGCCTATAGCGCCTCTAGCGCTACCCCTAGAGAGCCCTAGCTCTATAGCCCCTAATAAGGTAGCTATAGAGAATCCGCTTATAGATTCAGATTCTCTAATTAATTCTGATTCTATGGATATTGTTGGAACACGCATGATATCAACCGCGCTTGGCAGCCGCAATTGAGGTTAGCAAAGTGGTTAGCCCGCGCGCGCGAGGGCCCCACACGCGACCCACAATGCAGGTATATAATAGGGCAGGGCTTATAGTCACGTAACCCACACAGCCCCTTTTCGCGTTTTATATCTTATAAGAAAACCCTTACTTTTACCCTCTCTTTTCCTCTCTTTTCTCTATAGCTTAGAATAGATAATTAATAATAATACTATTCTTAAGGCTTATAATATTAATAACCTAAATTTAAAAGCCCTATAAAACTAATACTAATTAGTAGTTAACTTTATAACCACTCCTAAACGCATATAGAAAATCACAGATTAGTAAGGTTAATAATAGAAAAGACTTTCCTAGAAGTAGTATAATCTAGCCCTTTTATTAAAGTATAGGAGTAACTAGATTATTATAAGATCCTTAATTATACTAAGGAAGAAGTTTATCCTAGTTCCTTAGTTAAAGTATATAAGTAGCTAATAATAAATAAAAGCCTAAACCTTAAAGAAGAGTTTAAGTCTAGTAGTAAAGTCTATTTTATTATTCTTTTTCTTAGTATATTCTATTATATATAAAGTTAATACCTAGCCTTATAATCCTTTATAAATTATTCCCTTTAAGAAGTAAAACTTTCTTATTACTCTTTCTTACCTAAAAATATAATATTTCCCTATTCCCTTCCTTACTAAGGGTTATAAGTTATAATAGCTAATAGAAAGAAACTAGTATAAGCCCTTAAGAGTTAAGAAGGCTCCTAAATAGGAGATACCTTTACTAAGGTAACTAAGTAGCTTAAAGAAAGTAAAATAAATATTCTTCCTCTCTTATATATCCTATAGCACTTCTATAAGAACCTTATAGAAGACTTATTTTATAAGGCTAAGAACTTTAATAATAAAGAGAATAAAATACCTAAAGTGCTTATAGTTTATATTCTTATTAGAGTTATAGACTATAAAATAAGAAAAGTAACTAAAAGAATACTATTTATAGAGTTTACCTAGGACTTTAATAACTAAACCTAAGAAATATTTCTCTAAACACTACCCTAGTGCTAAGATACCTTAGGGATTACCTTATTAATAATAGGGTATATATAATAATTAACTAGACTACTATAGTAGTAAGGAATCTCTAAGAAGTTATTAACTAATAAGAATTTTACTTCTAGTTATAAAAAGAAGTAAAAGATACTTAGAAGAAGTATATAGGATTCTAAAGGAAGCTTAAGGAAAATAATAACTTCCTAGATAATCTCTTTAATAAAGGGGATATCTAAGAATACTAAATCTTAAGAGCCCTTAACTTCCTTACTAAAGCTTACTAAGTATTACCTTATTAAGGTAACTATATAGCTATAGGTATAATCTTCCCTAAGAGAGTGTATATTAATATATTAAGGGTCCCTCTCTAGGTATTATATCTTATATTCTAACCCTATTAGGGCACTACTAGTAAGCCCTAATCCCCTTCCTTAGTATAAAGAAGCCACTATCCTAGCCCCTATTTCTATTAACTAACTAATATAACCCTTAAGATTATTACTAAAGTAAATTATTAATCTAGCTAAGATATATACACTAGAGTAATAATATAGTATAGATAACTATAATATTTTTAAGTTAAAGCTTTAAATATTTTAAAGGAAATATAAGATTTTAGATATTAGACTAAAATAGGTAAGCTATATATTTAACACTATACTTAAGGGTAAAGCTCTAAGATACTATTTAGATAACCCTTAAAACCTAGGTAACTATAAGACTTACTAACCCTTATTACTTAAATAAGATAGAGGTTTAAGACTAAGAATATAAAATAGTATTACTTTCTAGAATAGTATAATACCTTACTATAAAAGATAATTTATAAGAATAAGGAAAAGTTAAAAACTAAATACTTTAATAATCTTATTAAAAAGCTTATAACCCTTTAAAGAGCTATCCCTAATATTAGCTAGATAAAGTAAGCACTCTAAAATTAAATTATATATACTTATAGTAAAATTCCTAAATATAGAAGCTATATTACTAACCCCTAAAGGTCTATAAGAGTTCTATAAGTAAGTAAGGATAATAATCTGCCTTATTAAAGAGAAATCTAGTAATTAGCACTAATTCCTAGTAAAGCTAATACCCTAGAGTAATTCTAGACTAACTAATAATATAATAGTAAGGGTAAAGAGTTAAGATACCCTTTATTAAGGTCTAGAGATATAAGACCTCCCCTTATATAAAGAAATACTATATCTATAGTAAGGAGGATACTAGTTAATAAAATACTTTAAAGAGAACTATAAGAAAGTATATTAATACTTTAAGAGTTACTACCTTATTAACTCTTTAAAGTCTTTACTACTAGTATATAATATATTCCTTACTTAGTATAAGGGAGAACCTAAGATTAATAATACCCTAAAAGCCCTAGAAGATAATAAAATTACCTAATATATATAGGGCCTTAGATTTACTAATACTTAAGAGAGTAAAGATAGCTTAATTTCTATAAGCTTCTTTATATATAGTACTACCTTTAATAGCTAGAAGGTAATTAAAATCCTTATAAATTAAGTAATACTATATAGCCTAAGTAAGAAAAGCCCTTTTAATAATAAACTATTTAATTAGCTACCCTATATATTTATACTTAGGGATTATTACTCTTCTAAAACCTTCTAAGGCATTATACTAGATACTAGAGCTACTAAGTACTTAATAGTAAGTTACCTATAATTCCTAGTATTATAATATATAATACTAAAGATCTAACTTAATAAATTAAGGGTAGGTAAAGTAGTAATTAGGTTTAGAGAAGGTATACTAATTATTTTAATTAGATTAGTTAATATACCTACTCCCTTTAGTAATATTACTTTCTATATAGTTACTATAAGTATGCCTTTCTTAATATACCTTAGGGATATAGGCTAATTAAAGATTAACTTTATTACTACTAAGAATATACTATAATAAGGGAATATTAAGGTCTCCTTATATATAAATAAGGGTATATATAGATATTACTAGGGTAGAATAAGAAGTTAATAGTATAGAACTACCTTACTAAAGTTAAATTATAGCGCTTATATTACTAATTTAGTTATCCTTTAGTTTAATAACTCTATAATCTTCTATATAAATTAGGGTATAAGATTAATATTTAAGCTATTAAAGAGCTAATAAAGGTATGCTACTAATACTAGATAAATACTAATAGCCCTTACTACTTTAAATTTACCCTTTAGGATAAATATATATTTAACTTTAAAGTAATAGTAAATATTATATATCTTAATAGTAGCTACCCTACCCTTTATACTATTAATATAGCTATAGTATTTAATATAGTAAGATTCCTTAAAGATATCTTAGTAAAGATAATATAGGAGGCCCTTATATTATACTAAATTAATATATACTAAGGACCCTCTAATTAGATTATTACTAATACTAGCACTAACTTCTATAGTAAGGAATTCTAATAATTTATAGTATTAATATTAATCTCTATTAAAGAGGTTCCTATTAAAGCACACTATAGTATTAGTAAGGTTAAGAGATATTATAGGCCTCTCTAAAGAGCCTATAATATTATCTAATATAAATACCTAATAACCCCTAAGCCTATAGCCCTATAAATAGCTATTAAGGCCCTTAATAATACTATAGGCCTAAATAGCCTTATTTTAACTCTCCTTATCTTTAGTGCCTATCTATAGATAATAAGTAAATCCCTTTATCCCTAGAGATATTATAGCGTATAATTATAGTGTAAAAGGCTATAAAGGAGATTAAGAGGCTACACGCTCTCTAGAAGGTTACTAAAGCTCTTATAATAAGGAATAGCCTAAATATATTAATAACCCTTAACCTCCTACTTAGATTATTAGTCTAGGTATAGCGTAAAGATAAAGGGTAGTAAGGCCTATATAACCTCCTTACTATTAATAGTAAAAGCTATATACTTAACCTCCTAAGAGGCCTTAAGACCTTTAGGTTAACCTCTATAAGACCCTATTATAAGAACCCTTATAGGAAGGGCCCTTACTCTTAATATAAAGTGGTATTATAATAGAGGCTAAGGGAGAGCTACTAGAGGCTAGGGATAAATATAAGGCCCTAGGACTAGAGATCCTGCTAAAGTAAAGACCTAGAAGACCCTATAAGAACCCTCTAGCTATTATTAATAAGACTAATATTATAACCTTTATATTAGTAAAGGAGAAGGCTAACCTTAACCTTATAATCTAGTTATATAAGGAAGGCATTATTATAACCCTAGGGAAGCTATTTAAGCTCTTTACTAAGACTAAGATTAATGCTTTAATTAAATAGGGCGGTTTTAAGTTTATTATATTTAATTAAGAGAAGTACTATAGCCTAAGAATCTTTAATACCTATATTATTAATAAGGTAAAGGGAAAGATAAGTTAACTATATAAGAAGTTATAGCTTATAATCTAAGGATTTAGGGATAAGGAGAAGTAATTAATCTTAATATAAGCTCTAATAATCTAATAGGCTAGTTAATAACTTATCCTTATAATAGCCCCTTCTTTACTTATAATAGGATACCTTATATAGATTTATAATATTATATAAGCCTATATCTAGTTATATATAGCCTTAAGCTAAGTTATCCTTGCTAGGCTCCTAACCTAAATCTACTACTAGTACCTAGAGGGTATAATAATAATTATAATTAAACCTCTCTATAGCATTATAGAAGCTAGAATATACTAGTAGGTAATATATTATAAGCATTATAGAGAGAAGCTCTAGATAAAGACTTCTATATATAACCTATACTTACTTATAATAATAAAAGAGAGCCTAGAGTTTATATATATAAGTATGTAAACTAATAATACCCTTAGGTTATTAGATAAGGAGTTCTCTAGGAAAGAGAAAGCTTAACTAGCTACTACTACCTTTACTATAAAGCTAAAGTAATTCCTTAGGGAGGATAACCTACTTATATTTAATAGATAAGTTATTACCCTAAGTAATAGGAATATTATATTATAATAAAAAGGGTAAAGTAGTAAGCTTAGATTAATCCTACTAACCTAGTTAAAGTAAAAGTATATTAAGTAGTAGGCTTAAGGCGCTTATATTACTTTAATTTATTAACTAGAAGCTTACTTTAATCTTTTAGTTACTATATAATATTAGGAACTAATAGTTAAGAATATTAAAGCCCTTAACTACTAAATCTAGTAATAAATAGACTACCTAGAGAGAGGCCTAACCTTTATTCTAATTAACCTTACTAAAGTAAAGATCTATACCTTTATAGATAGATTATTTACTAATAACTAGGACCTTATATTATAGCTAGGATACGTACTAATCCTAGCTAATAAAGATAATAAGGATAGTAAGTTTATAATTAAAGGTAATATTATATACTTTAGCTTAACTAAGAGTAAGAGAGTTATATAAAGTATACTTACCTTAGAAATCTATAGTATAGTTATAGGTATTAATATAGCCTATATAATTATAATAATAATTAGATTAATTATAGGCTAACTAAAGCTTCCCTTAATCCTAGTTATAGTATATATAGATTTATACTCTCTATATAAATACCTTATTAAGCTTAGTACTACTAAGGAGAAATGCCTAATAATTAATATTATAGCCTTATAGTAATTATATAAGCGCTATAAGCTCTATAAGATCTATTAGATTAATAGAGGTAATAACTTAGTAAATACCTTTATAAAGGCATTACTAAATAAGACCCTTAAGATATCTTAAGTAACTAGATAATAATCTAGATAAAGGGTAGGTTACTTACGTAGAGAATAGTTACTATAGATAATATCCTAGGAGGCTTTTAGCCCTAATACTATAGAAGAATATAAAATTCTCCTAGGGAGGAAGAAAGAGAAGGGACTATAACTCTTATTAGGTTAGATTCTAATAAGAGCTACACTTATTATTACTCCTAACCTAGTAAGAGTTATAGAAAGGCCTATAGTAGTCCCTTAGATCCCTATATAATATATATAGAGTATAAAGGAGAAAACTATTATAATAAGGAGCACTATAGTAGTAAAGGGAGGATTAGTATATAGCTAGATTAATATTATCTAGTAGATTAAGGGGAGGTAGAGAAGGCTCTCTTATCCTAATTTAAAAGCCCTAGATTATAGGTTATTATTTTCCTTCCTTTTACTTACTATACTTATATAAGTATCTTTATTCTTTTATTTCCTATATCTCTAATTAACTATAATATAGTCTATTATTTCTTTCCTTCTTTTCCTATTAATATTATATATTAATAGTTATATTAAAAGAGAGAGTTTCTAGTGTTAGAACACGCATAATATTAACTACGCTTAGTAGCCGTAATTAAGGTTAGCAGAGTGGTTAGCCCACACACGCGCGAGGGCCCCACACGCGACCCACAATGCAGGCATATAATAGGGTAGGGCTTGTGGTCACGTGACTCACATAGCCCCTTTTCGCGTTTTATATCTTATAAGAAGAACCCTTACTTTTACTCTCTCTTTCCTCTCTTTCCTTCGTAGCTTAGAATAGATAATTAATAATGATACTATTCTCGAGGCTCACAACATCAATAACCTGAATTCAGGAGCCCTGTGAAACCGACAGATATTAATGATTTTAATTTATCTTTATTTATTAAGGAGATATGCTTTAAGGCTTAATAAAGGGCTAAGTTATTTACTAATAACAATTTAGATACCCCTAAGACCTAGAAATAAGCTTTAAAAAGCAAGGATAGTTAATAATAGATAAATGCTATATTTAGCGAATTTAAGTAGCTTCTAGCTACTAGAACCCTTAAATTTTTAGGGATAGACTAAGTCCCTAAGGGCTAGAGAGTTCTAAAGAATAGGCTTGTTTATAAGCTTAAAAGGATAAAGAAAATAATCCTTTAAAATATAAGGCCTGTCTTATTACTAAAGGCTTTATATAAATAGAAGGTTAGGATTATATTAAGACCTACGCTACTACTAGCATTCCCCTAGTTAGCGAATATTACTAGCCCTAGCGGCTTATAATAACTAGGAAGTTAAATAGGTTAATTTTATAGGGGCCTTTCTAAATAGCTTACTAAAGGAAGCTATTTATATGTAAATCCTTAATAGATTTGCTAAATTTGCTAAAGCCACGCCTAAAATAGCTAAATTACTTAAAAGTATAGCTATAAACCCTCTTAAAAGCAGGTTATTTTCCTATAAAAAGCTTTATATAGATTAAAACAAAGCTCTAGAGAGTGGCAGTAGGCTTTAAAGGACCTTCTTCGGAAGTTAGGCTTTCATCCCCTTATATCTAATCCAGCCGTCTTTTTAACCTAACTACATTTACATATATAGCGACTTATGTGGATGACTGTCTAATTATCCTACCTAAGTACCTAGTCTATAATATAAATAAAAATTAAAAAGCACTAAAGTCTCTGCCTATTATACCTACTATTCTAATATCTCCTTAGTGCTATAAAGTACTCTAGATTCTTATAGTCTATTAGTATTATAAATAGTTGACTAATACTCTATAACTTAACTAACTATACCTTAAGGCATAAAATAACTACTAGTAATTCCTTATTATATATAGTATAATTCTATTAAGCTAGTTATAAGTAGGCTAAGTAGTATACTACTAGATATAAAATTCCTTTATTATTAACCTAAGAGAGATAGCCCCTAGTGCTATTTCTAAATAGTCTGCCTTTACTACTATATCCTTATTAGGATCCTATTAAATTAGAATAGGATATAATATAAAAGCTAGCTTTAATACTTTAAAAGCCTTCTTATAAGTATCTATCTAATAAAATAGAGTGCCTTTCTTTATTAAGTTAATAAGGGGCCTATAATCTTAGAGAATTATAGTATAATATTATAGTAAAAGTTAGTAAACCTAAGGAATCTATAGACTTCCTAGACTCTTATTAGGGCCTCCTAATCCCTAATAGCTATAATCTTCTTATTATCTAGATAAATCTCTTTTCCTATATAGATAATAAATCTAAGATATTTAACTTCCTTTATAGTAAAAATACACTTCTTAATATCTAAGTTTAAACTAGCTTATTATAGTCTAGCTAGCACTCTATAGACCTTCTATATATAATCCTTCTATAAGCCCCCTAAATAGACTAGGATATTATTAAGGTATATAGTAATATAGTCCCTAAGAATACCACTTAAGGCCTTATTAATATATCTCTAAAAGGTTATAGGTATGCCTATAAGGCTAAAGGATAAACTAACTATTTAAATAATCTAAATTATATTTAGAATATAGTCTAATATTCCTTACCTTTAGTAATATATATATAATAGGATACTACTTATATATCTAGCTTTATAAATTACTTTACCTTTACTAATAAATATAGTATTTCTTTAACTAATAATAAAGGATAATAGTCTTATTCTATAATCTTATTTAATATATAATAATCTATATAAAACCTTTACCCTCCCCTAGTTTCTTTACTATTAGTATTAGTACTACTACTAATAATAAACTTACCTAAATCTAACCTTTATTTATTAGGTTTATAACTTACTTCCTAATTTTAAGTAAGTATTAGTATAGTATATTATATAAAGGTACCTATAGTAAGTCTAGTTTATTTCCCTCTAAGTCTTATTTAAGGTAAATATAGTAATCTAAATTCCCTAATATAAGGGTAAAGTATTTACTTTACTTTTATAAAAAGGTCCTTAAAGTCTTATAATACATTTAGTAAGAGCGAACCCACCGGCGACCCGGATTGTGAAGAAGTCATTTTCTTAGCTGCAAGGACAGGCGCACAAAACTACACCATTGTTAGTAACCAAGCCGGACCTAACCTGGGATAGGGCCTAATAGTTCTTAAGAGAAAAGAGGAAAAGAACCTATAAGAAAGTGTAATATAAGAGGAAGGAAAGAGATTAGGATCCTAAGGTAAGACAAACTCCTCTTATAATCCCTAAGGGGGACTATAAGTTATTACTATAAATATAAAGATAATATATAGATATTATAAATAGATAGAAACCCTAAATATAAAGTAACGCTAAAACTAAGGCAAACCTAGATAGACTCCGCCCTTTCTCTCTAGTAATTTTAAAAACTAGATACTCTAACTTTATAACTAGACTAGGCTAGAGAGAGATAGAATTAGCTAAAAAGTAAGGTAATAAGGGTATTAGTAATAAAGTAATAAAAGTAAGAAAAACGTGAATTATTACGCCACACCTAAATTCACTTTATAGAGGATAGATCTAGTTAGACTAGAATAGGACTAGAGAAGGGCTAGGACCTAGGCTAAGGGGGTAAGATAAAGGTGCTTTTACCCCTAAAATACTTAAATAAAGGGATAAGGCTAGCGTAAGCTAGTAATAAACACCTATAATAGGCTACACTAATAGCGGCGCTAACCTAACTTAGGGCTAGCGCTAGACTGCATAAAGACATAAGGGGTTTTTATCCTTCTAAAAGGGTTTCCCTTTAACTAACTAGTAGGAGTACTAGAACTAGCTAGATAGGGCTAGCTAGCGTATATAAATAAATAAATAATAAATACCTTTAGTAAGAAAGCTAAAAGCTTCTATTCTAAAGCCTCTAATATAGTATTAATTTATAAAATAAATATAATATCTTATAAGCTTATAGTATAAAGCTAAATATACTCATTGTATTTCTTTATCTAATATACTATCCTTCTAAATATTAAACCTAAGATTACTACTATAGGTTAGTTAACCCTCCTATTAACTATAGCCTATACTTATAGGTTATTTACTACCCTTATATTTAACTAGTAATACTTTATATTTAAGTTTATATTATAGCGCTCTCTTTATAATATCTCTAAGATTAACTATCTAGTTAATCCTAGGATTATATACACTATAATTAGCACCTCTTATCTATCTAAATTTACCTAAAAATAAATAATATATTATATATAAATATTTCTTATAGCTCTTAGTTCCCCTTATTTTATACTAATTACTATATAAACTAACCTCTTAGTTAGAAAAGGGATATATTCTAGTTAAAGCTTTTAGACTAGGTATTTACTTATAGTAGTATAATAGTTATAACCTATATTAACTTAAGTATCTATAAAGATAGTCTTATTAATTAATATAAAAACTAAGAAAGGTAATAAATCTATATTATTCTAGATTTACTTAAAGTCCTTATTAGTAATAACTATATACTATAAAGCCTTTTATACTCCTTCCTTAACCCTTTTAAATAACTTAATAAAGGGATTACTCTTTTCTAGTTACTCCTAGACTTATTACCTAAGTCTTTAGAATTAGCCTTAACTATACTATAAGTATTAATTAATAATTTCTCTTATAAATAAATAGTACTATATAAGATATATACTATAATAAAGTGCTTAGTAAAGCTATATTATATATATTTACCCTTTTATATTATATATTTAATACTTCTTAGAAACTTACTTAGCCTATTTTACACTACTCTTATTACCTAACTTTAGCTATATATACTAATTCTAAGACTTTCTAAAACCTTTTAAATACTTACTATACTTATTAATTAAATATCTATTATTAGTATATCTTTACCCTATACCTAGTGCTTACCTATATCAACTACTAGTAAGATAAGCTTATATAACTAATACTTTTTCTCTATATAATAGGATTTAATATCTAATAATATACTATAGTAATAGGCTATAATTACTAAGTAATTTACCTAGGGTATATCTTAGCTAATACTATAGTCTCTTATTTACTTATTAAGTATTATATATAATTTAGCTAACTTTATAGAGTTATCCTAGCCTAACCCCTTAGTAAGCGCTAATTTCTATTTAAATTAAATATAGAAATTACTAAAATACTTATTCTAATACTATATTAACTAGTTAAGTTTAGTAATAGCTATTTCCTATTAATAAGGGTTATTAAATATTTCCCTAAGTAAGTAAGAAATACCCTTAGTTAAAAGTCTAGGAAATAGCCTTTTTAAAGTAAGAAGTAACTTAAGCCTAGACCTTAGGTAAAAGGTTCTAGTAAATAAAGAACTTCTAGGTACTTATTTATTAATAGCTTATAAGTTATAAGACCTTTTTATACTATAAATAGTACTTTATTACTATTAAATAAAGGCCCTATAGGTAAGGGTTTTTATTTTAGCTAATTTAAGCTAGGGTTTATACTTTATTACTTAACTAAGTATTTAATTTATTTAGCTTACTTATTAAGTACTTCCTATAATATTACTATCTTATTTATATTTATTCTCTCTAAAGGTAATAGTACCTTTACTAGTTATTAAGTACTTATAATAAATAAATAAGGAAGAATAATAAATATTATAAACTAGCCTTATAGCTACTATATATAAGTATTTAAAGTATAATTATTATTCTTATAGAAAAGAAAAGAACTAAACTAGAGGTTATACTATATTCTAATTTATAGGGGTTATACTTAGTTAGTGCGTAGTTCGCGTACTAACCTATGTTTACCCTCACATAACCCGCGCATAATCCGCACCTTTCTAGACCAAACCTTAACCCGGACTTAACCTAAGCTCCTAGCTTAAGTCTATAATAATCCTAACCTAGTAAAGGTTATAGCTATAAGGGAATAGTTAGTACCTATAAAGTTATAAGGGGTCTAAAGCTTCCTAGCATTTATAAACTTTTATTAAGACTTTATTAAGGATTTTTCTAAGATAGTAGTATTACTTATATAACTTACTAAGAGAAATATCCCTTTCTAATAGGGGCCTAAGGAGAATAAGGCTTTTAAGAGGCTAAAAGAGGCCTTTATTATATACCTAGTCCTTATATAATAGGACCTAGACTACCCTATAGTAGTTAAAGTAGATTACTTAGGCATAGCCCTTAGAGAGTACTTATCTTAGAAAGGATCTAACTATATTATATACCTAGTTATATACTACTCTATAAGCCTATTAATAGCGTAAAGGAACTATACTATTTATAATAAGGAGCTTCTAGCTATTATTTCCTACCTTAAGGTATAGTTAGTAGAGTTATAAGGTATTTCCTAGCTATTTATAATTTATATAGATTATAAGAACCTAGAATACTTTACTACTTCTTACTTAATATTAGAATAGTAGGCTAGGTAAGTAAATACTCTAGCTTTATTTAACTTTTACCTATATTATAGACCTAGTATATAGGCTTAATAACTAGACACTCTCTCTTAAAGAGAATAGGATAGAAAAGGCACTAGTGTAAAGATAGGATAGATTTTATAGCCTATTACTATTATATAACTCTCTTAGTTACTATTAGATTTAAGGGAAGGTTATAGTTAGGACTTGCCTCTATTATATATAAACCCACTACTAGCTAGGAGGCTCTCTTTACTATAAACTACCTATAGACTCTATAGGATTAGGCTATCTTATTAGACCCTATATATTATATTTAACTAAGGGCTATTTAGGAAGGGGTATAGAAGTTTCCCTAGAAGTATTAATAAGAGAATAGGTTATAAATTACTTAATTAGTGCTTATAGGACGCTATAGTTTAGGGGCTATACCTAGGTCCTAGTATAGAAACCCCTTATAATAACCCTTATTTAATAATACTATAATTCACTAGTTATAAGGCACCTAGGCTATAACACTATATTCTAGATCCTATAGTAATAATTTTACTAGGATAGGATATTATAGGATATAGCTAGGTTTATTTATAATTACTATTATAATAGGAGCTATAAGAGCTATTAATAACATTAAGGCTTACTAAAGCCCCTACTAGTCCCTAACTAGTTCTAGTTATAGATCTCTATTAATTTTATAATAAACTTACTTACTTTATCCTTAGAGAGGCTATAATACCTTATAGTTATTATAGATAGGCTTGCTAAGTTTATATAGCTAGAGGTAATAACCTCTATTAGAGCTAAGGAGTGTATAAAATAGTTTAAGATAGTCTAGTAAAGATTTAGGGGATTCCCTTAGTCTATTATTATAGACTAAGGTTTAGATTAGTTAAGGAAGTTTTAGATAATATTATACTTATTAGTTAGAATAGAATAGTTACTTTCTACATTACACTATCTATAGACTAATAGTAGCATAGAATAGGTAAACTAGGAAGTATAGGTAATACTATACTAGAGTATACTTACTACTTACTTACTATTTACTAGAGAAGCTAAAGGAGAGGTAATAGGTTTACCTAGTAAAGGGGGAATTATAGGTTTACTATAAGTGTTAGATACCAAGGGATGCACTAGTGCAAAAGGGGTCTGTTTAAAGGTATAATAATCGTTATTCTATAAAGCTATTTATAGCGTTATGTAGCCACAAGAAAAGGGGACGCGAGTTACGTGTGTTTCTCACGTACAGGTGTAGCTAATTATAGTGCGATATTGCTACATATGCTTTACTTTCCTTAATAGTTAACCTAATGTTAACCTAGCTATTATAATACTAGTAACTTTCTCTTTTTAGAAGGAAAGTAAGTCTAATACTTAAAGAGGGGAAAAGTAAGTATATAAATAAAATAATCCTATTAAAGGAAAAAGTGGGTCTAATATTAAATTTAGAATTCCTATTAGCTAATAATAAGATATAAAGGAAATTAGTTAATTTAAGGATTAGAAAGAGAGCTAAATTAAGAGCTTTAAAAGCTTAAAAACGTAATAAAATCAGAATTAATTAAAGTAAATATAAGTAAATCTAGGAATTAAATGCGGGCCTCTTATTAGCTTAGCTATAGTTAGACTAGATTTTTATCTAGTTTATCTAGTCTCTAGCCTCTTTACCTAGCCTTTAACTTAAATTATAGCTTTATTTAAGTTAATAAAGGTCTTAACGATCTTATTTAGGGATGCCTTTATTATTACATTAGTAAGGTTATTATTTCCGTTAATCTATCTAACTTCGTAGATCTTATAGCACTTATATAATTACTAAAGGGCTATAATATTAATTATAAGGCGTTTCTCTTTTATAAATCCTAGCTTTATAAGGCATTTATATAATAAAAAGAGTCTATATAGATAATTATAGGAATACAGTTAATCTTTAGTTAGTCTGTGATTATATAGAGGGTTATAGCAATTATATAGGCTATATTAGTACCTTATACTATTACGTATAATTTAGAAGCAAGGGCGCTATAGGTTATATGCTTGCTCTTTGTTAAGCTATATATAATAATGTTACCTTTTAATGTAAACGCATTATCCTAAGCTCTTTTGTTACTAATAATAATTATATATCCTATCTAGGAACTTAAATCTTTATTATTAGTAAGAGATCTATCTATAAATATAAATAACTTCACGTTTTTAAGGTCTAGAGGGATATAATATAAACCTTATTCTTAATATTAGATCTACTAGTTAAGTTGCTTATTTAATTAAGTTATATTATTAGGAGTTAGATCTTAATGTTATATAGTGACTAAGAGGTTATAGATAGCTTTAGGTTAATAGATAGTTATAATATAGCTTCCTTAAGCTTATTATTTAATGTAATCTTGCTTTATAGTTAGTGATTTAATGTTAATTTACTTAATCTTCTTACTTTGCCCTTTTTATTAGAGATTTATAGTATTATTAGCGTTTAATAAAGGGTATAACTATTAAAAGTAAGGGATTCTTAGCTAAAAGGGTTTGCTTTAGCTTTACTAAGAATTTTACTTTCTAGAGTTCTTCTTCTTCTTATTAAAAGAAATCCTAATTACTAAGACCTAGCGTATTATTAGTTTGCATACTAACTACACTAAAGAGGTTATTATTGCTTATAGTAGTAATTAATAGGTATAGATTATAGGTTAAAGTTATTATAATAAGTTTATCCTTATAATAGCAGAAGTAGGTTACCTACTAGTAGGTTCCTACCTCTATAATCCTATATAAGGGCTTAATAACTTCTATAATTATACCTTTTAGAAATAAATAGATTATTTACTCTAGTAGAGCAGTGATAATTAGCCTATTTAACTATGTGTTTAATTACACATATGCCTATATAATATCCTATATCTATAAGAAGATTCCTCTAGTTTTTAGTAATAGCGCTAATACTATAATTAGCTATTAACTTACTTATTAAATTATTAGTAATTAAGTTAAAATTAGTTCTTTTTCTCTATTATTATAACCTTAGATAATAAGGTAAGATTTTTTATAGGGTATTACTATTCCTTTCCTTTTAATTTCTCTTACTATATAAGATTTAAAGAGTCTCTTATTACTATACTTAGTAGGGTTAAATATTATAAATTTAAACATATTATAGGCTTATAAAGCGTTAATCTTAGCCTAGTCTAACTGCTTAAAAGGCTTGCCTAGCGTTATTATTTTCCTTTCTTAATATAACTAAAGGGCTAGATTTTAATTAGCTTTTTCCTTTACTATAAGGAATATTTTACTTAGCTTATCTATAGCTATAAGCTTCTCTATTAATACTTCCTCTTAGTCCTTATTTACTAGGTAGGTTATAGTAGATTTATAGGAATTATAAGGAGTATTTTTACTCTTAAGGTTAAATTAAACTATAAGCTTTTTATAGGGCTTACTATATTTCCTCTTAACTTATAGAACTTCCTTATTTCCTTCTAAAGCTTTAGAGATAGCTTCTTTAATAGTAGGTTTATTACCTTTTATAGTCTAGTTATTATCTTTAGGCATTAATTCTCTAGGCTCTTTAACTTAGTATAAGTTATAATAATATAGTTTAATAACTATTAATTAGAATCTTATTAGTCCTTAAGGCATTTAAAGGGTATAGGTCTCTCTATTAGTAGTAAGAAGTCTATAAGGGCTATACTATCTATCCTTTTCTCTCTAAACGCATATATCTAACTATAGTAAAAGCTAGTGTGTAGGTAGGGTATTAGGGCTATTATAGGTCTATAAAGTATTATAAACTTATTACTTTACTAGAAGTTATTAGACTTTATTAGTAGCTTTATAAATTACTTTAGCTTATTAAATAATAAATATACTTAGTAGTAACTTATTAGTTATCTATAGGTATACACTAAAGATAAGAATGGTTAGTATAAGGCTATTTAGGCTTACTAAATCATTTATAGCTTTAATAGCTATTTAAAGGCATTATTTAGGTGTAAGATCTTAGCCTATAAAGTCTATAATAATTATATAGGCTTACTATAATAGTCTATAGTATTATTTAACCTTTCTAATACTATTATAAGCTTAAACTAGAACCTTATTAATCTTAAATAGTAATTATATATAATACTTAAATTCTAATAAAGTAAAATTTCTTCTAGTATTATATATAATCTAATCTAGAGGGCCTAGATATATATTAATCTAATATTTACATAGGGCGTTCTAGATATTACAGGCCTTTGCTTATTTAGATTAAGGAATTAAGCTACTTAAAATAAAGTTATAGAGTTAATAATATAAAGGATAGGGTATTTATTAATTTAAATAATATTAACTATAATCTTATAGTTAAATTTATAGTTATCTTTAATAGTAAACTTAAACTTACCTAGGGCCTTACTATTTATTTAGTAATAGTAGCAAATTTTAGTTAATTATTTAATAGCTTTACCTTTAATATTATAGCTAGCTTATTATAGTATCTTTATAAGCTATTAAACTAAAGGGTAGCTAAAGTAATAGTATAGTTAACAAATTTCTATCTCTAATAGATAGAATATAACTATTTCTTTAGGTTATAAAGTCTACTAAGGATATCCCTATTTCCTTATAATAGGTATAGTCTTATTACCTTAGATAAGCAGGTTAGTAAGGTTATCTAATTTAATGCCTAATTAATCTATATTATCTAAAGAAAATAGGAAGGGCATAGCTATATTAACTATATAGAAATTAATCTAGCCTAATTTAGTTAGTACAGTGATTACTCCCTATATTATAGCTAATCTAGCGCTAAAGTTAACCTTTTTCTTAGCTATTATATCTATCTTTAATAAGGGTATAAGCTTTAGTAGCGCTTATGCTTGCTTAAATCTAGCTATTAAGATTCCTAATGCTCCTATATTTAGTAATATACCTCTAAAGACCTCTTTAAAGTAATATTCCTCTAAAATATATAATGCTCTTAGCTTATTATATAGGTTATACTTAAGATAGGTATATTTAAAAGCTTAGTCTCTTAGGGTTATAATAATATTATTATTAGCTAGTTAGGGGCCTATTATAAAGAATTAAGTAATACTTAGGTAGTTAAACTTTAATATTAATATCTCTTTACTATTATTATTATCTTCCTTTTATTAGCTTAAATAAGTGCTTTAGCTAATTCCTATACTATATCTATAAGTTTATCTTTTTCTCTATATCTTAGCCTTTATAAGTAGTAAGGTAAGCTTAGAACTTCCTCTCTATTAGTAGTATTTAATACCTCTTATTCTTTTACTATTATTCTTTTACTTATTAATACTCTTATTCTAAGTAATTTATTAACTAATAATTACTTTTATTATAAATATAGTATCTTTTACTATTATAGCCTTAGCTTTAATAGCTATAGCCTTTACCTTAACCTTATTAATTATATAGTTAGTTATAGTAGTAGTCTATAAATATTACTTTAGATTCCTTATTATTAATAGTCTTTTAATAGAATTAAATAGTGGTTTTATTAGCTTTAGTAATAGAGATTAATTTTTAGAGGTCTTCTATAAGTCCTTTAAAGCCTAGTAAGTGGTTATACTTTACTTACTAGTATTCTAGTACACTAGAGATTACACTTAAGGTCTAATAATATAGTTCTATATTAACTATAGATAGGGAAATAAGCCTTTATATACTTACTTAAGGGTTATTAGTAAAATCTTAAGATATTCTAGCTTAGATTTTTAGGATTCTATATAATAATAGCCTAAAGCGTTATATTATTCTATTCTTAGTAATAGAATTACTAGTAACTTTCTATTTTAAATTAGTAATAGATATTATTAACTATTTACTTATATATAAGGCCTTTATTTACTAGGTAATTAAGGTAATACTATTTAGTATTACCTAAAAGTATAATTAAAAAAGCCTTATATATATATTCCTAGGGAGGTTAAGTCTATTATATTTATTCTAAAATAGGTTAATCTTTAGTGTAATAAAGTTATATATCTTTTACTATAATAGTTATTATCCTTATATCCTTTTATAAGTTCTAAGATCTTCCTTATAATTTAGTTTTTAGATAGGAATATTATTATTTATATAGCTAGGGTTACTTATAGTTAAATAATTAGGCTAGGGCAGTCTAAGGTATTTATAGTTAGGGTATACCTTTTCTTAAAGGTAGTTAGGGAATAGGAGGATTATTAATAGGTAAGTTATAAGTTAAAGATTAGAGAAAGGGGAGTTATAAATAGAAGGTATTATAATAGAAGGGTTATAAAAGGTAGGGTTTTTAGTAGAAAGGAATTTGCCTATTACTATTTACTTTATAATCTTATTCTAAGGCTATAGAGATATTATATCTTCTTTAAGAACTTAGACTAATAATTTAATAATCCTACTACTTTAATTATAGATAATATAGACACTATTATTATAAAGGTAGTCTTGTAATTTATGTGTTAAAGGTTATAAAGCTTATTTAAGTATTTCTTTAGTCTAGTTATAAAGGTTATTATAGAAGATTTCCTATAGGGCAAAATCTTTATATTAGCTACTCTTATAGATATTAATTATCTAAGTAATATAATTATTAAGCTCCTATTCCTTAGCGGTCTAAGGATCTAGTTCTCTAGAGCTCTCCTAGTTAGTTATAATAACTAAGGTATGCTTTTAGAGTTATTATAGTAAAGTGAATTTATTAGGTCTTTTAGGATCTATAGGTTAAGTAGGCTACTTTCCTTATTAGTCTATAATAACGCTTATTTGTTACTAGAGGGGTTATTATATCTAATTTAGCTAGCGAGGCTAAGGGATTTTTAACTAGTGGTAGTTAAGTTAATCTTAGGTTTAAGATGTTATATATAGCTATAACTCTTAGTTAGTTAATTATTTTTCTTATAGTAAATAATAGGATTAATTCCTCTATTAATAGTTAGAGACTTAATAATAGAAAAGTTAAATCCCTTAGAAGCCTAATATCTAGTATCTAGAGTCTATCTTCCTTTAGCACACTTCCTTAGGTAGCTAAAGGAAGGTCTTTTCTTTATAAGCCTAGCTATCTGTGGTATTTTAACTACTAATTAGTGTTAGATACTAAGGGATACACTAGTGTAAAAGGGTCTATTTAAAGGTATAATAATCGTTGTTCTATGAAGCTATTTTGTTATGGACTAGCCCCTAGGCGACTGCGATAGGGCGTTAGTATAATATTAAGAAACTTAAGGAAAGGAAAGAGGAAGGTAGGAAACCTATTCTTACTAGAGCCCTTATACCCCTAGCTACCTTATATTAGCCCCCTTTTCTATGTCCTTGCTTACTTAGGACTATCCTTACTTATATACGCTATAGTAAATACTTAGGTAAAGCCTAAGCCCTTATATATGCCCTTACTCCTTCCCTTTTACTACCCTTAACTATAGTTATTATAGGTATTTTACCCCCTTAGTATATTATAGGGACCTATTATTTTAACTTTAGGTTTAGGTAGGGTATATAATATATTCTCCTAGCCTTATATTATTATTATATTAATAGTAGCCTTACCCTTACTAGGGTATAACTTCTTCTTTACTAGTATAAAACCCTTACTTACTACTTACTATTTATTTTTATTATATAACCTTACTTTCCTTATAAAAATCTTTCTAAAATATTATAGTGCTATTACTCCTTCCTATCTTACTATTAAAAATACCTTTTATTTACCTATTAGACTTTTACTAGATATAGCCTAATATAGTAACTCTAGTAGTATTCCCTATATACTTTAGCTACCCTTACTATACTAACTACTTAATTTATTAGTAAGTTCCTTATTAAGGAGACTTAAATAATAAGAAGTATACTACTCTCTAAGTAATCTTCTAGCCCTATAGGCTATATATTAAAAGATACCTTACTATAGGTATATTAGACTACTACCCTCCTAAAAGTAGTAAGTCCTACCCTTATATTAGTAGAACTATATAACCTATATTTAGTTAACTAGGTTACTATTAGCTAATCCCTAGCTTTAATATTACTTAAAAGACCTTAAGGCTATAATTACCTTAGGGATATATATTATTATACCTAGTGTTATAAGGACTATAATAACTAAGAAGAAAATACTAGTGCTATCCTAGGGCTTTTACGCCCTTATTAGTTAATAAAATGCCCTTTTAAACTAAGCCTAATTTAACCTAGCATTAGTTTATTTAGCCCTTAGGCTACCTCCTTCTCTAACTCCCTTATTATAAATATAACTAGGCTTAAAGTTATTTCTTTTAGTAGTAGTAGCCCTATAGGTAGCTATAGTATAGGAAACTCTATATAGTAAGTTATAGGTATTTTATTCTAATAAAACTAGTAGATTATAGGTAGTCTAAACTCTATATATTAAGAATATTATAACTAGTTTATATACCTCCTTAAGGCTCTCTTACCCTACTACTATAGTAGTAGCTAAGGCTATTAATTTATAAAGTCTAGAGATAAATTACCTCTTACTACTACTAGGGACGCTCCTAACTTAGGACTAGGTTAGGTTTAACTAACTATTATACTAATTATACCCTAGGTAGTAAGTATTCTCTAATAATAAATACTACCTAATATTTATTCCCTACTAGAGATTAACCTAAAGATAAGCTATCCCTAGCTTATACTTACTTTATATTTACTAATTACTATTTTACTCCTACTATCTAGAACTATAGTAATAGCTATCCTATCTATTATAATACTATTTATATCCCTACTAGATATAAGGTAACACTAATTACTATCCTATCTAATAGTAATAATAACCTATCTAATAGTATAGGTAACCCTTATACTATAGGGGATAAAGGATTCTAAGTTTATTTTAGTAGCTAAAATAAGTTAATAAGGTGTGGATTAGGTATACCTTATATGCTATTAGAGGTCTCTATAGGTAAATAAGTAGCTTATAATTAATTTAGTTTATTATTATATTATATATCTCCTTACTTTACTTTAAACTTATTAAGGGCTTATATTTATATTATACTCTCTAGTAGTTCCTATATTAGCTATATATAACTTACTTACTTAACTAGTATATTATATCTCCTACCCTAGCCTAGGGCATTCTAGGCTACTAAGATCTATTTAACTTAATATTCCTCTATAAGTTTATTATTATCCTTTACTAAAACCTATTCTAGCCCTAGGTAAGAGTCCTAGAGTCTCTAGCTAGGGAGAGAGTTCTTTATAGCCTATTTAATAAGGTTTATATAGAAAACTAGGTAAATACCCTTAGGATATCTAACTATACTATAAGTAGTATTAGTACTTCTATAACTATATACTTTACTATAACTTAATTAAGTTTTTATAAGAGATAGTTAGTCTTAATATTCTTAAGTAAAAGCTATACCTTATCTCTAACTTAAAACTATTTTACTAGCTATTAAGAAGCTAATATAGTGTCTTACTATCTTTATTAAATATAGGCTATTATAGCTTATACTAGATAAGTACTCTCTTATAAGTACTTAAGGAATTATATAGCTTATCCCTTAGGTATTATTATAGAGGTAGACTAGTCTAGTTATAACTAGATTAGCTCTAAGTTATAGCTATATAGTAACTTATTTAGGCTAACCCTTATTATAAAAAGAGCCTATTATTAATTATAAGCTAGTAAGTAGCTAAATACTCTAGCTAATTAAACTATAAGAAGGAGACTATAATATATAATATTACTTATACCTCCTAGTTTACTTACTTTATACTACTATTAGTCTATAGGTAGTGTAATATAGAAAGTAGCTAGTTTATTCTAATATAGGAGTATAATATTATCTAAAATTTTCCTAGCTAGTCTAACCCTTAATCTATAATAATAGATTAGGGAAATCCTTAAAACCTTTACTAGATTATTTTAAACTATTTTATATACTCCTTAGCCCTAATAGAGGTTATAGCTTCTAACTATATAAACTTTAAGAGTTTATCTATAATAACTATAAGGTACTATAGCCTCTCTAGGGATACTACTAGTAAGTTTATTATAAAGTTAATAGAAATCTAAGACTAAAACTAATTAAAGATAGGTAAAGGCTTTAGTAAGCCCTAATACTATTAATAACTCTTATAATTACTAAAGTAGTAATAGTTATAAATAAACTAAGTAATATCCTATAATATCCTATTTTAATAGAATTACTATTATAAAATTTAAAATATAGTATTATAACCTAGGTGCCTTACTACTAGTAAGTTATAGTATTATTATATAAAGGTTATTATAAGGGGTTCCTAAGCTAGAATCTAAGTATAGCCCCTAAACTAAAGTATCCTATATATACTTATAGAATAATCTATAACCTATTCCCTTATTAGTACTTTAGGGGGAAACTTTTAACCTCCTTCCTAAATAGTTCTTAATTAAATACTATATATAAGGTCTAATATAATAGCTTAGTTCTATAGGGTCTAAAGGTACTTAGTAGTAAAAACCTCCCTTACTAGTAGTAATAATATATATATAAGGTATAGCACTAAGCTAGTACTATCCCTTTATACCTCTAGTAATAGTAAGAGTTATATAATAATAATAGGCTATAGGATATACCCTATCCTTAAAGCTAATCTATTCTAGTCCTATTCTCTCTAGGAAAGGGTATCTAGGTATTAAGCTTATATACTAGACCTATAATAAAGGTAAAAGTTAAATAATATAAGTATATTTACTTACTAAGCCTATCTCTCTAATATTAACTAAGGAGTTATAAAGTATTCTAAGTTCTTATAATCTATATAGATAATAAATAGATAGGATATACCCTAAAGCTTTACTAACTATATCTTAAGGTAAGAGATAATAATAAGTAATCTCTTATTATAAATTATATAGTTCTTCTATAAGGGTATAAGACTAGTAGAATAATAAGTAACTAGGTATAAGATACTATTAGGACTTTATTATAAGAAGCACTTACTAAGGGCTTTACCTAAATAATTAGCTTTTACTACTATTAGGTAGTCTAAGTCCTATTATACTAGCACTAGGTATATAATAAAGGTATCTTTTAATCTCTTAAAGGCCTTATCTTCCTTAGGTCCTTATTAGAAAGGAATATTTCTCTTAGTAAGTTATATTAGTAAAGCTATTATCTCTAAGAAGTTACTAATAAAATTATAGTAAAAATTTATAAATCCTAGGAAGCTATAAACCCTATGTAGTTTTATAGATACTATCTATTCCCTTATAGCTATAATCTTTATAGGATCTAGGTAAATTAAGTATCTTACTATAATAATATATCCTAGGTACTAAACCTCTTTATAGTAAATATAGATTTATTAAGGTTAAGGTATAAGCCTATAGCCCTTAAGTAACTAAGAACTAACTAAACCTTAGCTATAAAATCCTTTCTTAACCCCCTAAGTAAACTAGGATATTATTAAGGTAAGCTATAATAAAGTCCCCTAATATATTCCCTAAGGATTTATTAATATAGCACTAGAAGGTTACTAGTATACTAGCTAAGCTAAAGAGGTAGACTAGCTATTTAAATAGGCTAAACCTTATATAGAACACTATAAGGTACTCCTTACCCTTAGCTATTTATAGTTTATAAAATACTATATAAATATTTACCTTTATAAACTAATATACCTAGGATAAGGAGTATAGTATCTCTTTAATTAGTAAGAGAGAGTAATAGTCCTATATTATTATCTTATTAAGAGTATAATAGTTTATATAAAAATACTATTCCTTATTTACCTTTTTAATAAGAAAAATAGAAGCTATAGCTAAAGAGAAGCTAGTATAAATCTAACCCTTATTTATTAAGTCTATAATTTAGTATTAAACCTCTAAGAGCTAGTCCTATAGTATATTATATAATAGTCCCTATAGAAGTATTAGTTTAGACCTATCTAGGTTCTTATATATATATATATAGTAGTTAAGAGAACCCCTATAAAAGGGTAAACTATTAGCCTTAGCCTTATTAAAGAGATCTATAAAGTTTACTAACTCCTTAGGTAATGTTAATATATTAGGACTAGTTAGCTTTATCTTAGGCACTATAATCTATAGTATTATTATTATCTCCTTTAAGCTTATAGTAGTAAACCTTATAGTAATATCCTTATTCTATTATACCTTATAAGCCTTAGTAGTGTAAAGGGATCTAATAATTCCCTATACTAGTGCCCTTACTACCTAAGTAAAGGCCTTAGAGATATAAAGGCTCTCTATAGCTTTAATAACTAGTTATTATTTTACTATATAAATTACTATATTATACTACTCTAACTAAGGTATTCTAAATATTATATCCTAGGTAAGACCTAGGATAATATATAAGTATATAAATAACTCCTAGCTATTTATATTAATTCTAGTATATACTATATAGGTTATAAAAGAGGTGTCTTTCTTAACTTACTTCCCTTTTCTTTCTATTTTTACTATAGTATAAATATATCTCTATTTTAGTAACTATATAAGCTCTAGGCTAAGCTATCTTACTACTAATTTACTTATAGTACTATAGTAATTATAACTATAATTAACTTAGATATTAATAAAATAATATATATTAAAGAGTATAGAAATTAAGAATAGTAGTTAGTTTATATATTATACTATACCCTATTTTATCTCTATATAGTAGTTATAATTATCCTATATTATAGTAGTTATAATTATCCTATATTATAGTAGTTATTTATTTATTTATTTATTTATGTATGCTAGCTAGCCCTATCTAGCTAGTTCTAGTACTCCTACTAGTTAGTTAAAGGGAAAACCTTTAGAAAGATAAAAACCCCTTATGTCTTTATATAGTCTAGCGCTAGCCCTAAGTTAGGTTAGCGCTGCTATTAGTGTGGCCTATTATAGGTGTTTATTACTAGCTTACACTAGCCTTATCCTATTAATTTAGTATTTTAGATAGAAGTACCTCTATCCTATCCCCTTAGCCTAGGCCCTAGCCCTTCTCTAGTCTTACTTTAGTTTAACTTAATCTGCCCTTTATAAAGTAAATTTAGCTATAGTGTAGTATTTTATGTTTTTCTTACTTTTTATTACTTTATTACTAATACCCTTATTACCTTACTTTTTAGCTAATTTTACCTCTTATCTAGCCTAGTTTAGTTATAAAGTTAAAGCACTTAGTTTTTCCTAAATTACTAGAGGGAAGGGCAGAGTTTATTTAGGTTTACCTTAGTTTTAGTGCTATTCTATATTTAGGGTCTCTATCTATTTATAATATCTATATATTATATTTATATTTATAGTAATAACTTATAGCCCCCTCTCTCTAGGGATTATAAGAGAAGTTCTTCTTACCTTAGAATCCTAATCTCTTTCTTTCTCCTATATTACTCTTTTTATAGATTCTTTTTCTCTTTTCTCTTAAGAACTAATAGGCCCTATCCTAGGTTAGATCTAGCTTAGTAGCTAATAATAGTGTAGTTTTATATACTTACCTATATAGTTAAGAAAATAACTTCTTTATAATTTAGGTTACTAGTAAGTTTACTCCTATTTCTATATAGTTCTAGTACTAATCTATATAGGAACCTATGCTCTTATTATACTATCTAAAGAAACTACTTACTTTAAAGTAATTATAGTAAGCCCTTAATTATAAGCTATAAGTAAGTCTCTTTTACTCTAGCGCTAAGCTTATTTTAATACTAATTTAGTTTAGTTAGGTAAATTATAATAGTTTTAGTGTATATCTTACTATATATAATTTATTAAAACTCTAGGCTATTAGTATTATAATATTATTAGTATACTTTCTCTCTAGTTTTACTATAGTAATAAGGCTAACCTAACTAGGTAGGGGCTATAACTAATACCTATTTTAATTATTAGGTTAGGAATAATAGGTATAAGAAGGTATAATATTATCTACTCTAAACTAGTATTATCTCTAACCTATTATATAGGTTAAAATTACTAGCTATTAGGTAAAATATTAGTAGCTAACTAAGGTATTAGTAAAAATTACTAGTAGTATAGAAATAAGTGCTTCTTTAGTAAGTTAAGTCTAGGTCTAAACTAAGGCTAATTTATCTCTCTCCTAGGTCTCTAAAGATTTTAATACTTATATTAAGAAGTTATATACTAAAACTTAAAGTAAGAAAAGAGAAGTATATTAGTAGTAAGCCTTAACTAGGGTAGGGCTAGGTTTACTAGGGACTAGTATAATAAGACTATCTTTAGCTATATTAACTTAATATATAAATAGTAGAAATAAACTAGCTTCTAGTTACCTCCTTACTTATAAAGGGGTAGGCTAAGATTATTAAGGATATAGTTCCTATCCCTAAGGAGAATTAGTTTTTCTAATTATTTTATATTAGTATATAGGTATAATTAGTTTAGAAGTAGCCTAAAGGGAGGCTAATATACCTAGTATTAGAGAGTTAAGTAGTTTAAATTTAAATAAATATTCTAGAGTATACTCTTCCCTTATATATATATATTATAGCCTTACCTCTAGCCTATTACTACCCCTATATTACCTAGGCTAGCTCTTACTCTTTACTATTCCTATTACTTATTATTCCTATAGTCTTTAGATTTAGTCTTATATATTAGAAGTGCCCTAGCTCTAGCTCTAGCGCCCTTAATTTAGCTACTAGGTTATATACTAGTATATAATATTATAGTCTCTTTATTACTAGAAGCTATTTAGCTAAATATCTTACTCTTTAAGGATTATTTAGGGCTAGCCTTACTTCCTATATATTTATAAGCTAGTGTTAGTAAGGTTATATATAGTTATATTTATAGTAGTTAATCATAATATAGTATTAGTCTTTCTTTACTTAGCTATAGCTATATAGGGGTAAAGTTACCCTAGGGATGCCTTTAAGAAAGAGAAACTTATTTAGGCTAATTTTTCCTATATATAATTATATAATTATAAAGAAGATATACTTATCTAGTTTAATATAGAATTTTTAGATCTCTTTTAGGTTATAGCTTAGTAATTAGTCTTTAGTTAGCTCTTTACTATATTAGCTCTAGCCTAATCTTTTCTATTATATTATATCTCTTATTACCTTTTTTACTCCTTATATAAGTCTATATTTAGTTTATCTTTAGTATAGTTATACTTTCTTTATAGTTTTCTCTAGTATAATATAGTTACCACTAAGCTAGTTACTATTTAAATTACCTTTACTATTTTACTAGTAGTAGTTTTATTCTTAAATCTTTACTTTATATAGTTTAAGTAAAGGTCTAGTAGTAAGACTAAGGTCTTAGCTTCTAGCTATACTATTAGTATAGCTTTAAATACCCTTACTATAACTTAAAGATAAGCTAACTAATTTACTATAAGGCTTTTAACTATATCTCTTAGGTTCTTACCTTTCTTAGTTAATATATAGTAAGCGCTTACTTTATAGGTAATAATAAGGTAAATTACCTATATATATAGGAGGTAAGTATCCCTAAAGCTATAACCCTATACTAATACTACTAGTAAAGTAAGTATAAGTTATTACTAGGCTAATTTCCTTTAATAATATTCTTATAAGTACTTTAGGTAAGTTTTCTATTAACCTATACCCTAAGGAATTAGTAAGACTTTATAGGCACTATTTTCTTTACTCTAAGCTAGACTTTAGTTTAGGGAGGTTAGTAGGATTTACTAAAATATATAAGCTTTATCTTAGCTAGGTTAAACTTAACTTTTACTTTCTTTACCTATTCTTTATAGATTTTCTATATAGCCTTAAACTTTCTCTAAGTCTAAGCTATATTTTTCTAAAAGCTATAATATTTATATTATTAGTAAAGCCTATAGCTACTATACCTAGGATAGTTTAGAGGTAAATATAAAGCTTTACTAAATATAAAAGAAAGAGAATATAAAAAGAGAAATCCCTATAGGGTACTAGCCTTAATCTTAAAGGGTTTAGAGAGTTCTTTATTAAAGCTAAGCTAGCTTATTCTTCCTATAAGGAAGCTATATATTATTATAACTAGCTATAGTAAGATACCTATCTTAATTAAAAGGGTAATAAGGTATAGGTAACTAACTCTATTAAATACTAATAATATATCTATTTATATAAGTAAGGTAATTCTACCCTTCCTAGGCCTCTCTAATGTATTTTATTAGGCTCTTATTATAGTCTTTATTAATTTATTTACCTTATTTCCTATTTAGAGTTTTAGGAGGAGGCCCTTTACTTTAGTAAAGGCTATAAGCTACCTTACTATTACTACTTCTATAACCTTTCTTACTATATTAAGTAGTAAGATAGGTCTTTAAGCATTAGCTTATCTTATCTTTTAGTTATTTTTCTAGGCTTTCTAATTACTATAACTTTAGTAAAGCGAAAGTAAGCTAGAAATAGCTAACTTTAAGGACTATATTTAGTAGTCTAGCTATTATATAAAAGGCTATAAGGCTATAGGCCTTAATAAATCTAGTAAGGAGTTTATTATTACCTAGGGCCTTCTAGTTACCTATATTTAAGAGAATATCCCTAATCTCTTTAAAATTAATTTATTCTTTAGCTAGGATTAGTATATTATTAAGTTCTAGGAAAGATAAGTCTAGGATATAAGATAAGTTTACTATAGGCTTAGGGAAGAACCTTTATACTAGTATACTAGCTTTATCTTTATATATAGTAACTAGGTTAGGTTATTTTTAGACCTTTCTAGCTCTAGGAGCCTAGGGAGCTCTAGGGGCCTAGCTCTAAAGTCTAGCCTATCTCTTTAGTCTTTACACTTTTTATCCTTACTCTAGGTATTAGCCTATCTTAGTATATCCCTTTATATATTTTTTCTTTTCTCTTTAATAACTTATTCCTAATCCTTATTTATATTAGTATATACTTACTAATTTACTTTAGTTCTTTAGTATCTTTACTATCTCTTAGCCTATTTAGCTTTAGTAACTAACTCTTTAGCTTATCTAGACTACTATACTTTTAGGCTAGGTAAGCCTTAGGGTTTCTAAGGAGCTACTAGCTTAGCTATTTACTATAGGTTTATAATAAGCTATAAGGTATATATATTAATCCCTTCTTTATTATATAGGTTTAGGGTATTTTCTAGTAATAGCTAGATCTTTACCTTTACTTCTATAGTATATTTATCTATAGTAGCCTAGGTATACTTAAGGGTTAGGGGGTAGCCTCCTAGGGGTTAGTAAAGATATAGATTAGTTATAGTATATAGTTAGACCCTATTAGGTTATTTACTCTATTATAATATACTTAGATATTTAGTATTACCTATACTAGGTCTATAGTGCTATCTCTATTTTCTTTATTTTACCTAGTGGGTTTACCTTAGGGTATTACTAATCTAAGCCTTTACTAGCTTATAAACTCTAGTAATTTCTCTAATTTATTACTAGTCTTATTAAGTCTATTCTATAGTAAGTACTTCTAGTTAAAGTCTCCTATAAAATATATTAATTATAAGGCCCTTCCTTATTAATAGTATAGATAGGGTATTTTATTTATTATTATAATTTTCTAAGTAAAGAGAGTAAATATTTATACCCTATATTTCTATTAGAAACTAGTTAGGTCCTCCTTAGGCTACCTATAACCCTATAGTATACTTCTTATTTATATATATAGTATTATATCTATTATAGTATATAAGTTAAAAGTAAGATAGGCCTAGAGCTAGGGGCTATAGGTATTTTATATATTCCTATTCTTATATTATAATTATATCTATATTAGTATAGTATTAGAGCGCTATATATATAAGGTTATCCTTCTTATTTATATTCTAGTAAAGGACTTATAATATTACTATATTAATTAGGGGGTTAGGGATCTCTTCTATCTTATACTAGTTCTATTCTAGCCCTAACTAGCTCTATATATCTTCTAATACTATTAGATCTAGTAGCTCTAGGTTACTTTATACTTTACTCTATAAGAGTTAGTGTTAGAACACTGCGAATTCCCCGAATTCGCTGTGGCTAGACGGCAAATGCGACTGGCCGGATATGCCCTGTCGCCCCACTATGCACTAATATATGTTTAGTCACATATCCCCTATTGCCCTACTATACACTAACACATGTTTAGTTATATATCCCCTATTACCTTACCTAGGCTAGCTACGTAATTAGCCCTTAGACTAATTACCCTATATTAACGTCTAGACCTTATCTAACCTATAATACTATAAGAGTTAGTATATTAATAGAAGATAGGCTATATCTATAGCTTTAATTCCCCTATAAATAGATAGAAGTATACTTAAATTAATAATATCTTTAAAGATACTAGTATACTAGTGACTTATAGTTATAGGACCTAAAACCCCTAGGTCCTCCTAATACTAATTAGTAGTTACTTAATATAACTAACTATAGAGAAGTAAGGGATTACTTAGAAGAGGTATCTACTATAAACTATAGTCTAATATACTATAGGAAGAAGATATTACCTCTATAATACTAGACTTCTAAAGGATTAAATTACTAGCCTTTATCTAATTAGGGCTAGCGCTATAAGGATTTAATCCCGCTAACTACCTTAGAACCTTAGCTAATAAGCCTACTAAACCCCCTTTTTTTACTATTATAACTCCTTAACTAGAAGACTCCTAAGAACCTTACTCTTATCTAATAAGAGAAGAGCTTCTAGAATAAGTCTAATAATACTAGAAGAACCTCTTAACTAACTAGGACTTAATAAGTAATAATATTAACCTAGAGACTATAACTATAACTAATCTTAATAATAAGATTACTTATATAATCCTTTATTATAAAGAGTAGAAGTATAAAAACTAGGAATAATAGGAGAACTATAGATTTAACTTTAGTAACTAGAATAGAGACCTCTTTAATAAAGCTAATAAAGGTCTAACTAAAGTACTATAAGACCTTCTCTATAAATATAGTGTATATATAGGAGATCTAGTAAAGGATTACTAAAGCCCTTAAAAGAGTGCTTAAAGAAGAATAATAATCTAAATAGCCTCTAGAAGAGGTTAATAAGTAACTTACTATAGGTAGATTTAATTTAAACCTTTACCTAGAGATAAGGCTAGTACTAATAATAAAGAACCTATAATCCTCTTTATAAGCACCTATTAATACGCTAGAACTATAGCTAATAGTATTAAGCCCGCTAATTACATATACCTAGCGCTCTTAACCCCTTACTACTCCTTAGATCTAAGTAAAAGTATACCTCCCGCTACCTTCTATAATACCTTAAGCTTAGGAATAGTTAAATAATATAAGAAAAGTACTTAATCTAATAAAGATCTATAAAGAGAATAATAAGTATAGTAGAAAGATATTTAACTTTATTAAGCTAAAGGTTATAATACTATAAGACTAGTGCTAATAGCTTAACTTTATAGAAATAGCGCTTATAAAGGCGTTTCCTATAATACTAACTAGTAATATAAAGAAGTTTTACCTTATAAATATTACTTTAAAGTTAACTACTACCTTTATATTTAATTAAATAGTTAAGCTTATTAGATAACACTTTAAGACCCCTATAAATAAATAATTCTATTAAAGGGAGTAAAATAGTATTACCTTATAAGGTACTATTACAAAGAACCTAGATAAGTTAAAGATAGAATACCTAGATATAATAATCTAAAGCTTATAAGATATCTATAATAAACTCTTTAACCCCTTAATAATAATATAAAACTCGTTAAATAAACCCTCTAAGCGGTTAGAGGCATACCTAAATATAACCTCACTAAATTCGTGGTTAATAACACATTTAAAGACCTTATAGGCAATCTATATAAGTTAATTAGCATCGCTAAAGCCTAGAAGGAAGCGAGCTAATAGTTTAATAGTAATAATTAGAAAGATAAGGCCCTATTTATAAACTATAGATATAAATAAATAAGGGACTTTAATTATAACTATAGCTAAAGATAACTATAATAATACTATATATATAGCAAGGAAGGATACTAGTCTTCTAAGTATAGCAAAAAAGAATATACAGAGGCTAAATAAGAATAGTAGAAGAATAAGAAATATAGGAATCCCCTATCTAATAGGAAATTTAGAGTCTTTCTATAGGCCTATAAAGGTAATAATAATTCCTTATAGGAAGATAATAATATATCTAAAAGCAATAACGCCTAGGATATATCTAAAGCGTTTCTAGAGGAAATAAGCGTAGGAAAAGGTAAAATAATAATTATATAGTTCTTTATAAGCATAGTAGACTAGATAAATAGAGAGGGAGTCCTTTAGAACCTTAAGAAGGAGGCCCTCTATTATACATATTATAGGGAAGACTAGTTCTAAGCTAAATTAACTACTTATATATTAGAGGATTGCTACTCTAATAAGATATTTAGAGGCATTATCCCTAATATAGGAGCGGTAGGATTCTTAACTACTAGAATTAGCTAGGCAAAGGCATTACTAAAGAAGATACCCTTACTAATAATAAACCTAATAGACTAAGAGCAAATTATTAAATTTAGAGTAGGATTAGCAAGATTAATTAGTATCCTAAAGGTCCCTATGATTTTTAGTTAAATTATATTCTATATGCTTAATATAGGCATACTATTCCTATATAGCATTAATAATATAGATAATATAAATATAAAGCTTAATAACATTAAAAACATCCTAATTTAAGGAGATTAAAAAGTCCCTATTATCTAGAAATAGGGATATCTATAGTAAACTCTAGAGGCCATGGAGGTAACTACCTTTCTTCTATTAGAAAAGCAAATCCAAAGGCTTTACTAATAATTTAGTTACCCTTTTATACAGCGGCTTATAATAGTGCTATAATACGCTAGTAAGGACGTGGAGAATAAGATAATTAAGAAGATTATAAACACGTGCTACTACTATTAACTTAATAGGAAATTACTAGGATAATTCTAATTTACACTAAAAGATAACTATAACTTTAACTATAAGATAATTATTAATATAATATATCTTAATAGTAGCCTAGTACTCTATATTATTAACTCTATAACCTCCTTCTAGGCTACTTACTTCCTTAAACCCTAGAAGCAAAAGGCATAAGATATCTAGAATATATTAAAAGAATACTAGATTAATATATATCTAGGTCCTCTAAACTAGATAGTCTATAATATAGGGAAGAACTTTACTTTAAATAAATTCTAGAACTACATATATATTATAGTAATTAATGTTAATAAAGTGCTTATAAAAGCACACTAAAGTATTAGAAAGGTTAAACACTATTATAGCTTACTATAGAGAGCTTATAATATTATTACCTAAGAGCTAGGTATAAGTATAAGCATTATAAATTATTAGAAGCTTTAAATAGCTATTAAAGCTATAAATAACTTAGTAGGATTAAATAGTCTAGTACTTACGCTCCTAGTGTTTAGCTTATACCTATAACTTACTAATAATTCACCTCTAAGCCTCTTAATTATATAGTAAGCTATAATACTTTAAAAGCAATAGATAAGGCTAGATAATTTCTAGCAAAGAGATAAGTAAATAATGCCCTTACTACCTAGAATAGCCTAGATATAGCGCCTACATATTCACTGCCTTTGTAATTAGATATATAGGTCTAGTATAAAAAGAAGGCTAGAAAGGATTATTTAAGCTAATTACCACTAATAGTAAGGTATATACTCTCTAAATACCTTATAGGCCTACTAAATTTTAAATAACCATTATTAAACCCTACCTTATTAATAATAATAAGCCTATAATTAATAATAAATATAGGCTAGAGAATGTGATTAATAATAATAAGGCCCTCTCTAATATAACTAATAAGGAATTTACCCTAGAGGATAAACCTATTATAAGAAAAAGGCATAGAAGACTCCTAAACCTAAAACCTATAGCTAAAGTAAGTTAAATACCTAAAAGAGGTTATAGAAGGCCTAGGAAGAACCCTCCTTACTTATAGAACTAACCTAAGGCAAAATCTTTATTATAGTAAAGGAGAAAGCTAATCTTAAGCTTACTATCTAGCTATAAAAGATAGAAAGATTATAATACTAGGAGACCCTTTTAAACGCTCTAATAAGCAGGAGATTAACACTTTATAAGCCTATAAAGTCTTTAAATTTATACCCTTTAACCTATTTACATATAGCACCTAATAACTCTTTAATTCTTAATTAGTCTATAAAGTTAAGGGTAAAGGTATAGATATACTATATAAGAAATTATAACTAGTTATATAGGGCTATAATAATAGTAGCAAACTTAAGATCCTAACCTAATTACTAACTATCTAATAGGCTAGCTAATACTTAATTATAGCCCTAGCTCCCTCCCTTAAGGAAAAAGGTATCTCCCTATAGATTTAAGATATTATATAGGTATATATATAGTTAACTATTACACTAAATAGGTCTATTATCTTATAGCTCCTAAAGGAGATTAAATACCTTTACCTAGAAGATATAGTAATAAAAGTAATTAAGCTACTTTATAGAATTACTAAAGTAAGCATATACTAGTGGTTAATATACTATTAGCACTACTATAATAAACTTAATATAATTATATTAACCTATAACCTATACTTACTAATATTAAATAATAAGAACTACTTTAGAATTATTAGAATATAAACTAATAATACCTTAGGACTTAGTAATAATGCTTTCTATAAGTATAAAGAGATAGAGCTTTAAAAGGCTAGTTTTCTAGCTAAGCTAAAGTAAGGACTTATAGAAGAGGCACTACTTATCTTTAATAGTTATATACTAGCTAACTTAGAAAACAGATTATTAATTCTTTACTAAAAGGGTAAAGTAAAAGATCTAACTAGTAAAACTAGCTAATAATATAATAAAGTAATAATACATTAAACAATAGGCACATAGGGCGTATATTATAACTATTTGCTAACCTAAGGCTTTATATAACCTCTCTGTTACTATATAGTAATAAGAAGTTATAGTTAATAATACTAAATACCTAAATAAATAACTTTAGTAGTAAATAAAGTATTATAATTATAGTTTACGCTATATACCACTTAATCTCTTATATATAAGGCTATATATCTTTATTAATAGCTCTTTTATAAATAATAAGGATTTAAGCTTGTAAATAGGATATATTACTATCCTAGGTAATAAAGAAAACTATAATAAAGCTAAGTTTATAATATAAGGAAATATTATAATATATAGCTTTATAAAAAGCAAGTAAGTAATAAGAAGCGCCCTTACCTCTAAGCTATATAGTATAGTATAAGGTATTAATATAGCCTATGCTATTAACACTACGCTTAATATTATAATAAGCAAGCTATAGATACCTAAGATCCTAATAGTTATATATATAGACTCCTTCTTACTATATAAATGCCTTATAAAGCTTAGTATAATAAAGGAAAACGCCTAATAATTAATATTATAGCGTTATAATAGTTATATAAGTAACGTAAGATTAACAAGATTTATTAGATTAATAGAAGGGATAACATCGCTAATTTAATAATAAAGGTATTACTAAATAAGACCCTTAAGACCTTTATTAGTAATAATATAGTTAATATAAGGGTAGAAGGTTTAGTTAAATAACCTATAGGCTAGAGACCTATAAAAATTAATATTATAACTAGCACTAGAAGAACACAAACCTAGACTAGCTAGTTAACTAATCACAAGCTAGATATCGTAAGATTGGATTTACTTATAAACACTTTTATTAAATTCATTTTTATCGCGTTTTTAAGCTCTTTAGCTAAAGGAGAAAAAGAGAGATCACAAGAGCTTTCCGTTGGATAATTTTCGGTTAGATGATTTTTAGTTAGATGATTTTCGGACTAGATCCTAGTGGGTTTAATACGAGCACTTTAATTGGCTGTATTACCACGAAGACCCACTTTTTCTATATACCTAGACTACTTAACCCACTTTTCCCTTTTTCCTCCTTTAACCTGTTTTTGCGCTTTTAACCCTTTTGCTTTTAATAGCCCTATCTTTAATAATAGACCTATAACCTAACTAATTAGAGTAGCGGAACCTGCTTAGTTATTTGTTTTATATTATAAGAAAAAGAAGTTACTAGTGTTAGAACACTACGAATTCCCTGAATTCGCTGTGGCTAGGATAGCAAATGCGACTAGCTAGATATGCCCTGTTGCCTTACTATGCACTAACATATATTTAGTTACACATCCCCTATTGCCCTACTATACACTAACACATGTTTAGTCACATATCCCCTATTGCCTTACCTAGGCTAGCTACGTAATTAGCCCTTAGACTAATTACCCTATATTAACGTCTAGACCTTATCTAACCTGTAATACTATAAGAGTTAGTATATTAATAGAAGATAGGCTATATCTATAGCTTTAATTCCCTATAGATAGATAGAAGCATACTTGAATTAATAATATCTTTAAAGATACTAGTGCACTAGTGACTTGTGGTCATAGGACCCGAAACCCCTAGGTCCTCCCAACAGTTAGATAGCCTCTTTTTCTTCTTACTATACTAGTAAGTGCCTAGGCTATAGTAAGTCTCTCTTAGCTTAGAGATAGGTTTTTATTTAAGGGGTAGGTAGTAAAATATACTAGTTACTTAAGGTATCTTACTTTTATTATATTTTATTTCTCTTTAAGGATAGGGTAATCTTTAAACTAGGCTAGGTAAGGGCTAGTATATAGGATATATTTTTCTCTTACTTAGCTATTAGTAATTAGGTAGGTTATTTTATTACCCTTATACTAGCTAGCTTTATATCTCCTACACTTTAGGGCTACCTTATAGTACTTTATAATATATTTTATTTAGAAGTAGTTATAGTATTATTAGGGTTATAAGGTTTTATTATATAGTTTAGTATAGAATAGCTTTGCTTTATAGACTATTTTATCTCTATAGATCTTATTAGTATCTTTAACTTTAGCTAGTCTAAGAATTAGGTAGTTCTTAGAGCTTCCTTATATTAGGGGTGCCTTATAGTTACTTTAATTATATTAACTTTATTTACTTTACCTAGCTTAGTTACTAGGTTCTTAATAAAGGTATATTTTATAAGGAAGCCTTTAACTATAATACTAAGTATATAGTAATAAAGGGCTACCTCTAGTCTAAATATAGTAGGAATCTATTTCTAATCTTCTTTATACTAAGTAGTATTTCCTTTAAATATAATAATTATATCCTTACTTAGGAGTTTTCTAGCTATTACTACTATAGTTTAGCCTATAGCCTTATTAACTACTATTACTATATCTTTAGTAATCCTAGACTAAAGTAACTCTAGTATAGTATTTCCTTAATAAGGACTTCTCTATATTATTTACTTAGGATCTATAAGGGGGTAATATAGTATTTAGTTATTTTAGTATAAGGCCTATAGTAATACTTACCTAGGTTAGGTAGTACTACCTTTAGTTACTTCCTTTATTACCTTCTTAAGGACTTATAAAAGAGCTTCTTTAGTAGTATAGATATTACTATTATTATTATTATTTACCTATTCTAGTTTAGCTTAGATATAGTTTACTACCTAATAGGCTATAGCCTTAGTAATACACTAGACCTTAGCTACCTTATTACTAGGGATAAGGCTAGTAATTTTATTATAGTATTTTATATCTTTAGGGTATTAAAATTAGATCTAGTCTATTATAGGGTTATTATTACTCCTATAGATATTAAACTATCCTATACTAGTATTAGGTAGTAGTAGCTCTATGCTAGCCCCTTTCTCCTCTATTAATTACTATTAGTACCTTATTCTTATACCTACCTCTAGCTCTATTATAATATAATATTATAGGAGGGGGTAAGTGAGGGTAAGGAATTTAAATATTAGTTTAGTTTGTATTTTAGAGGCGATTCCGTACCTTTAGGGCAGTGCGGAAGAATCTTCAAAGGTTTTATTATAGTAGTTAACTAGCCTATTTACCCCTATATAAGACTTTACTTAGGGGCTACTTATTTTCTATAGAGAAAATATTTACTTTCTTATCTATACTTTCCTTATTTACCCTAGATATATTAATACTAACCTATAGGTAATAAGGCAGGAGAAAAGTGCACTCCTAAATAAAGTAATCCTTAGATTTATATTAGAGGTAATATCTCTCTTAATAGTATTTAGCTAAAACTACTTCTAATACTTATTTTACCTATTATATATTTATAGTAGCCTTTATTTCCTTTTTCTTCTTAGCTAGCTTATTTTACTTCCCTAGTTAAGTCCTTACTATATAAATCTCTATTATTAGAGTATTACCCTTATAGTTAGTTAGGGTTAAGGACTTAGCCTAGTAAAGTTTATATTAGGTCTAGTACTTATCCTCTAGGGTAAGGGCCTTAATATTAACTATAATTTTATAATACTATATAATAGCTATATACTAATTAAGATAGCTATATACTAATTAAGATAGCTATATACTAATTAAGATAGCTATATACTAATTAAGATAGCTATATACTAATTAAGATAGCTATATACTAATTAAGATAGCTATATACTAATTAAGATAGCTATACCCTACTAATTCTCTTTTAAATACTTATTAAGTAATATATCTCTTTTAGAGCTACTAATTTATATTATTCCCCTAGTATTCCCCTCCTACTATTAAGAGCTTTTTTATTTTAAAGTAAATAAAGAATATAAAAATACCCCTTTCTTAGTCCTTATTTTATCTAGTTAAGTCTATCTTTTTTATATAGTACTAATAAAGTTTTTATTTACCTATAACTTATACTTTATTAGGAGCCTCTATATAGTAAATAAAGCTTTATTACTATTATATAGATTATCTATAGGGATTAGTTTCTATTTTATTTTAGGTATAGTAAGGACTAGGTTAAAGGGAGGAGGTAGTATAGGGTTAATTATTAAAGCACTAGGCTAGCCTATAGGGGGTAATTAAGTTAAGGGTCCTATATAATTTATATTTACTTACTCCTAGAGGTATATAATCTTTACTATTTACTTACTTAGTATAAGTTAAAGTATTTTAAATTAGGCTTACTAAGCTACCTATAGTACTATAGCATTAGATAGAGAAGTAACTATCCCTTAACTAAGTTAATCCTATAGTTAAAGTATGCCTATTAAATCTATTAATATATTTATTATATTTTTAGTAGCTATTATAAGACTAAAGGAAGTTTTTTAATTATTATAAACTAGCCCTTAGGTAACTATAATAGGGTATTAGTATAATATTAAGAAACTTAAGGAAAGGAAAGAGAAAGGTAGGAAACCTATTCTCACTAGAGCCCTTATACCCCCTAGCTACCTTATATTAGCCCCCTTTTCTATGTCCTTGCCTGCTTAGGACTGTCCTTACTCGTGTGCGCTATAGTGAATGCTTAGGTAAAGCCTAAGCCCTTACATATTTACAGCGTTATATGGCCACAAGAAAAGGGGACGTGAGTCACGTGTGTTCCTCGCGTACGGGTGCAGCTAATTACAGTGCGACGTTGCCACACGTGCTCCACTTTCCTCGATGGTCAACCCGACGTTGACCCGGCTGTCGCAACAATAAGATCTAACTAATAATAAATTTACCTTAATTTCCTTTATTTATACCTTTATTTATAGAATTTTCTATCTCTTTTCTATATATTATAGCTTAGCTTATATTACCTTATAGTATTTATCTAATACTTAGTCTTTATAATTATTAGAACCTATATCTCTATCCTAATTATAACTTAGTAATATCCCTAGTACCCTTTAATTAGTATCTCCTTAAGTCTCTAATTATTTATTACTTCCTTATTAATTATTTACTACTTTATTACTATAAGGTATAGAAATATTTTATATAGATATTTAGTATAGTACTGTTGGTTACACAGGGTGCCTGATATTAGGTTATCGATGTTATAAGCCTCGAGAATAGTATCGTTATTAATTATCTATTCTAAGCTACTTAGGAAAGAGAGGAAAAGAGAGGGCAAAAGTAAGGGTTCTTCTTATAAGATATAAAACGCGAAGGGGGCTATGTAGGTCACGTGACCACAAGCCCTGCCCTATTATAGGCCCGCATTGTGGGTCGTGTGGGCTCGCGCGCAGGCTAACCACTTTGCTAACTATATAATTATAGCTACTAAGCGTGGTTAATATTATACGTATTTTAACACTAGAAACTCTCTCTTTTAATATAACTATTAATATATAATATTAATAGGAAAAGAAGGAAAGAAATAATAGACTATATTATAGTTAATTAAGGGTATAGGAAATAAAAGAATAAAGATACCTATATAGGTATAGTAAGTAAAAGGAAGGAAAATAATAACCTATAATCTAGGGCTTCTAAATTAGAATAAGAGGGCTTTCTTTACCTCCCCTTAGTCTACTAGATAAAATTAATCTAGCTATATACTAATCCTCCCCTTATTACTATAGTGCTTCTTACTATAATAGTCTTTCCTTCTTTATACTCTATATATATTATATAGGGATCTAAGGGATTACTATAGGTTTTCCTATAACTCTTACTAGGTTAGGAGTAATAATAAGTATAGCTCTTATTAGAATCTAACCTAGTAAGAGTTATAGTCCCTTCTCTTTTTTCTCCCTAGGAGGATTTTATATTCTCCTATAGTATTAGGGCTAAAAGCCTCCTAGGATATTATCTATAGTAACTATCCTCTATATAGGTAACCTACCCTTCTATCTAGATTATTATCTAGTTACTTAAGATAAATTTCTTAAGGGCCTTATTTAGTAATACCTTTATAAAGGTATTAGCTAAGTTATTACCTCTATTAATCTAATAAATCTTATAGAGCTTATAGCGCTTATATAATTACTATAAGGCTATAATATTAATTATTAGGCATTTCTCCTTAGTAGTGCTAAGCTTAATAAGGTATTTATATAGAGAGTATAAATCTATATATACTATAACTAGGATTAAGGGAAGCTTTAGTTAGCCTATAATTAATCTAATTATTATTATAATTATATAAGCTATATTAATGCCTATAACTATACTATAAATTTCTAAGGTAAGTATACTTTATATAACTCTCTTACTCTTAGTTAAGCTAAAGTATATAATATTACCTTTAATTATAAACTTACTATCCTTATTATCTTTATTAGCTAGGATTAGTATGTATCCTAGCTATAATATAAGGTCCTAGTTATTAGCAAATAATCTATCTATAAAGGCATAGATCTTTACTTTAGTAAGGTTAATTAAAATAAAGGTTAGGCCTCTCTCTAGGTAGTCTATTTACCACTAGATTTAGTAGTTAAGGGCTTTAATATTTTTAACTATTAGTTTCTAATATTATATAGTAACTAAAAGATTAAAGTAAGCTTCTAGTTAATAAATTAAAGTAATATAAGTGCCTTAAGCCTACTGCTTAATATACTTTTACTTTAACTAGGTTAATAGGATTAATCTAAGCTACTACTCTGCCCTTTCTATTATAATATAATATTCCTATTACTTAGGTAATAATTCCTTTATTAAATATAAGTAAGTTATTCTCCCTAAGGAATAACTTTAGCTTTATAGTAAAGGTAGTAGTAGCTAGTTAAGTTTTCTCTTTCCTAGAGAACTCCTTATCTAATAACCTAAGGGTATTATTAGTTTATATACCTATATAAGCAAATTCTAGGCTCTCTTTTATTATTATAAGTAAGTATAGGTTATATATAGAAGTCTCTATCTAGAGCTTCTCTTTATAATACTTATAATATATTACCTACTAGTATATTCTAGCTTCTATAATGCTATAAAGAGGTTTAATTATAATTATAATTATGCCTTCTAGGTGCTAGTAGCAGATTTAGATTAGAGCCTAGTAAGGATAACTTAGCTTAAGGCTATATATAACTAGATATAGGCTTATATAATATTATAAATTTATATAAGGTATCCTATTATAAGTAAAGAAAGAGCTATTATAAGGATAAGTTATTAACTAGCTTATTAGATTATTAGAGCTTATATTAAGATTAATTACTTCTCTTTATCCCTAAATCCTTAGATTATAAGCTATAACTTCTTATATAGTTAACTTATCTTTCCCTTTACCTTATTAATAATATAGGTATTAAAGATTCTTAGGCTATAGTGCTTCTCTTTATTAAATATAATAAACTTAAAAACACCCTATTTAATTAAAGCATTAATCTTAGTCTTAGTAAAGAGCTTAAATAGCTTCCCTAGGGTTATAATAATGCCTTCCTTATATAACTAGATTATAAGGTTAAGGTTAGCCTTCTCCTTTACTAATATAAAGATTATAATATTAGTCTTATTAATAATAGCTAGAGGGTTCTTATAGGGTCTTCTAGGTCTTTACTTTAGTAGGATCTCTAGTCCTAGGGCCTTATATTTATCCCTAGCCTCTAGTAGCTCTCCTTAGCCTCTATTATAATACCGCTTTATATTAGGAATAGGGGCCCTTCCCTATAAGGGTCCTTATAATAGGGTCTTATAGAGGTTAACCTAAAGGTCTTAAGGCCTCTTAGGAGGTTAAGTATATAGCTTTACTATTAATAGTAAGGAGGTTATATAAGCTTTACTACCCTTTACCTTTATACTATACCTAGACTAATAATCTAAGTAAGAGATTAAGGGTTATTAATATATTTAGGCTATTTCTTATTATAAGAGCTTTAGTAACCTTCTAGAGAGTGTGTAGCCTCTTAATCTCCTTTATAGCCTTTTACACTATAATTATATACTATAATATCTCTAGGGATAGAGGGGATTTACTTATTATCTATAGATAAGCGCTAAAGATAAGGAGAGTTAAAATAAGGCTATTTAGGCCTATAGTATTATTAAGGGCCTTAATAGCTATTTATAAGGCTATAGGCTTAGGGGTTATTAGGTATTTATATTAGATAATATTATAGGCTCTTTAGAGAGGCTTATAATATCTCTTAACCTTACTAATACTATAGTGCACTTTAATAGGAACCTCTTTAATAGAGATTAATATTAATACTATAAATTATTAGAATTCTCTACTATAGAAGTTAGTGCTAGTATTAGTAATAATCTAATTAGGGGTCCTTAGTATATATTAATCTAGTATAATCTAAGGGCCTCCTATATTATCTTTACTAAGATATCTTTAATAAATCTTACTATATTAAATACTATAGCTATATTAATAATATAAAGGGTAAGGTAGCTACTATTAAGATATATAATATTTACTATTACTTTAAAGTTAAATATATATTTATAATAAAGAGTAAATTTAAAGTAGTAGGGGCTATTAGTATTTATTTAGTATTAGTAATATACCTTTATTAGCTCTTTAATAGCTTTAATATTAATCTTATACCCTAATTTATATAGAAGATTATAGAGTTATTAGACTAAAGGATAACTAAATTAGTAATATAAGCGCTATAATTTAACTTTAGTAAGGTAGTTCTATACTATTAACTTCTTATTTTACCTTAGTAATATTTATATATACCCCTATTTATATATAAGAGAGACCTTAATATTCCCTTATTATAGTATATTCTTAGTAGTAATAAAGTTAATCTTTAATTAACCTATATCCCTAAGGTATATTAAGAAAGGCATACTTATAGTAACTATATAGAAAGTAATATTACTAAAGGGAGTAAGTATATTAACTAATTTAATTAAGATAATTAGTATATCTCCTCTAAACCTAATTACTACTTTACTTACCCTTAATTTATTAAGTTAGATCTTTAGTATTATATATTATAATACTAGGAATTATAAGTAACTTACTATTAAGTACTTAGTAACTCTAGTATCTAGTATAATACCTTAGAAGGTTTTAGAAGAGTAATAATCCCTAAGTATAAATATATAGGGTAGGTTATTAGATAGTTTATTATTAAAAGGGCTCTTCTTACTTAGGCTATATAGTATTACTTAATTTATAAGGATTTTAATTACCTTCTAGCTATTAAAGATAGCGCTATATATAAAGAAGCTTATAGGAATTAAGCTATCTTTACCCTCTTAATTATTAGTAAATCTAAGGCCCTATATATATTAGGTAATTTTATTATCTTCTAGGGCTCTTAGGGTATTATTAGTCTTAGGTTCTCCCTTATACTAAGTAAGGAATATATTATATACTAGTAGTAAAGACTTTAAAGAGTTAATAAGGTAGTAACTCTTAAAGTATTAATATACTTTCTTATAGTTCTCTTTAAAGTATTTTATTAACTAGTATTCCTTTTACTATAGATATAGTATTTCTTTATATAAGGGGAGGTCTTATATCTCTAGACCTTAATAAAGGGTATTTTAACTCTTTACCCTTACTATTATATTATTAGTTAGTCTAGAATTACTCTAGGGTATTAGCTTTACTAGGAATTAGTGCTAATTACTAGATTTCTCTCTAATAAGGTAAATTATTATCCTTACTTACTTATAAAACTCTTATAGACCTTTAGGGGGTTAGTAATATAGCTTCTATATTTAGGAATCTTACTATAAGTATATATAATTTAATTTTAGAGTGCTTACTCTATCTAGCTAATATTAGGGATAGCTTTTTAAAGGGTTATAAGCTTCTTAATAAGATTATTAAAGTATTTAGTCTTTAACTTTTCCTTATTTTTATAAATTAACTTTTATAATAAGGTATTATACTATTCTAAAAGGTAATACTATTTTATATCCTTAGTCTTAAACCTCTATTTTATTTAAGTAATAAGGGTTAGTAAGTCTTATAGTTACCTAGGCTTTAAGAGGTTATCTAAATAGTATCTTAGAGCTTTACCTTTAAGTATAGTATTAAATATATAGCTTACTTACTCTAGTCTAATATCTAGAATCTTATATTTTCTTTAAAATATTTAAAGCTTTAACTTAAAAATATTATAGTTATTTACACTATATTATTACTCTAGTATATATATCTTAGCTAGATTAATAATTTATTTTAGTAATAGTCTTAAGGGTTATATTAGTTAGTTAATAGGAATAAAGGTAAGGATAGTAGCTTCTTTATACTAGGGAATAGGGATTAGGGCTTACTAGTAGTGCTTTAATAGGGTTAGGATTTAAGATATAATACCTAGAGGGGAACCCTTAATATATTAATATACACTCTCTTAGGGGAGATTATACCTATAGCTATATAGTTACTTTAATAAGGTAATACTTAGTAAGCTTTAGTAAGAAAGTTAAGGGGCTTTTAAGATTTAGTATTCTTAAATATCCCTTTATTAAAGAGATTATCTAGAAAGTTACTATTTTCCTTAAGCTTTCTCTAGAATTCTATATATTTCTTCTAGGTATTTTTTACTTTTCTTATAACTAGAAGTAAAATTCTTATTAGTTAATAACTTCTTAGAGATTCCTTACTACTATAGTAGTCTAGTTAATTATTATATATACCCTATTATTAATAAGGTAATCCCTAAGGTATTTAAGCACTAGGGTAGTATTTAGAGGAATATTTCTTAGGTTTAGTTATTAAAGTCCTAAGTAAACTCTATAAATAGTATTCTTTTAGTTACTTTTCTTATTTTATAGTTTATAACTCTAATAAAAATATAGGCTATAAGTACTTTAGGTATTTTATTCTCTTTATTATTAAAGTTCTTAGCCTTATAAAATAAGTCTTCTATAAGGTTCTTATAAAAGTGCTATAGGATATATAAGAGAGAAAGGATATTTATTTTACTTCCTTTAGGCTACTTAGTTACCTTAGTAAAGCTATCTCCTATTTAGGAGCCTTCTTAACTCTTAAGGGCTTATACTAGTTCTTTTTATTAGCTATTATAACTTATAACCCTTAGTAAGAAAGGGAATAGGGAAATATTATATTTTTAGGTAAGAAAAAGTAGTAAGAAAGTTTTACTTCTTAGGGGGAATAATTTATAAAGGATTATAAGGCTAGGTATTAACTTTATATATAATAGAATATACTAAGAAAAGAATAATAAAATAGACTTTATTACTAGACTTAAACTTTTCTTTAAGGTTTAGGCTTTTATTTATTATTAGCTACTTATATACTTTAACTAAGGAACTAGAATAAACTTCTTCCTTAGTATAATTAAAAATCTTATAATAATCTAGTTACTCCTATACTTTAATAGAAAGGGCTAGATTATACTACTTCTAGGAAAGTCTTTTTATTATTAACCTTACTAATCTGTAATTTTCTACGTGTGTTTAGGAGTGATTATAAAGTTAACTACTAATTAGTATTAGTTATATAGGGTACCTAATATTAGGTTATTAATATTATAAGCCTTAAGAATAGTATTATTATTAATTATTTATTCTAAGCTACTTAGGAAAGAGAGGAAAGAGAGGGCAAAAGTAAGGGTTTTTCTTGTGAGATATAAAACACAAAGGGGGCTATGTAGGTTACGTGACCACAAGCCCTGCCCTATTATAGGCCCGCATTGTGAGTCACGTGTGGGCTGCGCGGGCTAACCACTCTGCTAACCACACAATTGCGGCTGCCAAGCGCGGTTAATATCATGCGTGTTCCAACAAGTACTAATATTTTAAATCTAGCTAATAGTTTATTTCCTTTAAGGGTTTAAGAGTTTAATTTATTATAACTTTTAGTTAGAATTAATAATAAATAAAGTAAAGGCTAAGATTTATAGTTACTACTAGATATATACTACCTAGGGGCTAGTATATAAAGGTTTTTAACTCTAATCTCTTATATTCTATATAGGTAGTCTTTACTAAATACCTTACCTAGCAAGTATATAGCTATCTAGTAGCTAGCTAGTCCCTTTATTATCTAGGGGTCTAAGGTTCTTCCAAAACCCTACTATATGATCGCCCTATGTCTGACCTCCGCGCTCCTGACATAAGGGGTCTAATCTTAGTTAAGGTCTCTATAAAATATAGTATATCCTTAGCTATAGTACTACCCTTATTTAATTAGTCTTAGTTGTTACAACATCCGGGTTAACGTTAGGTGCGGATGCTGCGCTGCGATAGGCTGCGCAGCCCCACTTGTGGCGAGGCTACGTAAGCGACAACGGTGGAGCCCTCCTTTTATCCTCGCGGCCTCGCACCTTCAATAGAACCTCTCTTAGTTATCAATCAATCTATTATTAATACATCTGTTATTATCGTTAACTAGTGCACTAGTGAACGAGGTCATAGGACCGAATTATCCCTAGTCTTTCCTACATTAGTTATTATCTAATATTACCCTAGTAAATTATATAGTTCTTCCCTTATATTACTCTTAGGTAACTATTAAGTAAAGCTTTAGAATTATAAGAATAATAAATAGCTAGGTAAGAGGTATAGGGGCTTTAATATATTCACTAAAGCTTACTAGGTTTAAGTATATTATAGTTTAAGTTACTAGCTTATAGCTAGTGGCTTGCTAGTATTACGTAAACCTAGCCCTAGGGCATAGTGCGTCCATGGGTGCACCCATGTGTTAGGAGCGGGCCTCACACCTAGTAAGCTTTAGTTAATATACTAGTGCCCCTATACCTCTTACCTAGCTATCCATCGTTCTCACATTAAAGCTATGAATATTAATATGCCCTTACTACTATAGCTTAAAGCTGTAAATATTAATATGCCTCTATTACTATAGCTTAAAGCTGTAAATATCAATATGCCTTTACTACTATAGCTTAAAGCTGTAAATATTAATATGCCTTTACTACTATAGCTTAAAGCTGTAAATATTAATATGCCTTTACTACTATAGCTTAAAGCTGTAAATATTAATATGCCTTTACTACTATAGCTTAAAGCTATAAGTATTAATATGCTACTACTACTAAAGAGAGCTAGTATATTTCAAGGGGATTAGGTAAAAGGTACTTCTTTTATTTTAGGACTAACGTAGTATGCGCTTTGGTGACCCACTGAGATTTGGCAGGGTACCTATCTATGAATCCCTAGTCCCTACCACAGGACGTCATGATAAGATATGCCGCGAATGAGGAAACTCCCACGTATACTCGCCTTCACGGGTAGAATCGTGCAGCCTGACTATAGTAAGCCAATTAGTTTAAGAAAATAATGGCACCGAGGCTGTGAGTATAACGTTGTTTAGAGGACGGCTCCCTTGGAGGCTTGAAATATAAAAAGGCGAATCACCCTTTAAGAATCATACCGCTCTATTATTGCAGCATTCCTAATCACAATCAGTCACACCAAAGTTTATTATTCAAAGCCCTGTATGTAAGTATCAATAATCCTTCGGTTTCTGCTCATGGGTTAATAGAGGTAGTTGTCGCAATGCATACTTCTACTATAGCTATTGCATTCTTCTTCCTGAAAGGGACTATGGCAGGCTACGCAGAAGTTTGTTTAGTGAAAAGTCGTGGTTGTATTGACTATCAAGTAACAAAGGATTGTTGCGCAGCAGTAGGGGGCCAGCAGCACTTCGATGAGATTGACCATGTCTGCAAGTCTAACAATCTTGTGGTGGCAACAGCGTCAACATTGGAGCAATGGTGAACTGTTGCGAAGGCCGAGGTGCCGGTAGCAGAGAGCTGCCTAAGGGTGCTGGGTCTTGCGTTCCACAGACCCCACCGCCAAAGTGCTGAGCCCCTAGACTGGGGCTCGTCTAGAAGATCAGGGCGGCTCTACGGCCGCCACTCGCAGGATGTGGCACGATGCAAGTCAGATGGGAAAGGTTCAAACTATGAACATCACTTCGCTCACTTAAGGCAATGGTAACACCATGAGTAATTGTTTTTCGTACAAGTCCAATCATTATATGGAAATAAAGTCCTTCATTTTGCCCAAACCATTCCAAACAGTTGCGCTACGTGACTTGAAAATGGTCATTCAGCCGTAAAATGCTAGCGTTGTTTTAAAATTATCAAGTAAGGCTAGTTTACATAGCCATGCTCTTTTTACAAAGCTTAGTAGGAAGATATACAAGTAGGTTATAAAGATAAATTAGGAAAAGCGGCGGATACGCATTTACTTTTGACGGATGCGCGTTTAGTTGCCCTATATGTAAGAACCCAGAAGGTGTGCTAGAATTCCCAATAGACCAAAAGATGCGTCAATGCTAGCCGCTACTACTATTGCACCTTACAATTACCCAAGACCTGTCGCCGCGCCTTGCCCTATGGGCCACGTCGTTGCGGGCACATCGCGGCTTACAACGCACAGCGCCTCACAAGGAAATCTAATAAAGGGAAAAGGGAAGCTTATTATAAGCTTTGAATCTATTAATAAGTAAATCTAGGTCTTTAAATAAAGCCTATAATAAAGAGGAGATGACGAGGGTAATGCCTCAGATGTGAGGCTGCGATATCCTCAACTTGCACTCAACGCCCATCGCGGCGTGGACGACACAGCGACCCAAGGCCGCTGCTTCATATTGTTTCACTTGTACATGTTTCATTTGCAACTCACCCGGCATGCCCAAAAACTCTCCGACTGGATCCACCGCCAAGCAGCCCAGCTGCAACGCTATGGAAAGGACAACGCTGACAAGGAACGCCAAGACTCGCTGAAGGAGCTGTGCCTGAGTAACAGCAACAGCAACGCGCATCGTCGCCCTATAACGCCTACAGCTCAGTCCCGTCCTGACAGTGGCCGGATTTCTGGCAACGGCCCTTTTTCCAACTTCCAACGCATCTTCGCGAGAAAATCATCACGGCCGCCTTTGAGACCGTGCGTTGCACTTGGTGCTGGAGTATCGTCAGGCCCATCAACAGAACCCTCAGTCCCACGCCGGCTTCTGGCTTGGCCAGTCTGCTCGCGGGCCGTCATCAGACGTTGAAGGGGACACAACTTCAACTACAGCTTGGAGATGGCGAAGCTGCGTTTGTCACCGAGACCCTCCCACCCGTAAATGGTCCGACGTGCACATGTCCCTCGATGGATGTCTTCAAGGTGAACCCATGTCATGTGCACATTGGGAGAGGGGAGCATCTATGCCTGGTAAATGCCTCGTCGGCGTCACGGGCTGGCTCCTCTCATGTCGACAGTCGTAAGTACCGAGTGTTAAAAGCCCACGGTCATCTCCGTCTACGGAAACTTCTGGATACTGGATTGTTCAAGGAATGGACGATTATATACCGCGAGAATCGCATTGTTTTCAGCCGAGTTAAAAATCAAGAAGTGCGGCGCTCATGTGGCTTCGCTATTAAGATCCGACTCTATCATTGTATTGTTGTAACCAGGCCTGATACACCAATACAAACGTAATTCTTTAGCCACAGCGACTTGCAGTCGGCTCCAACGCCCGAATTCCACTTGTAGAATTCACTTCGAGAGTGAAGGAAGATTTTGTTAGCAGGAATACTCAATACTCGTGCGGCGGGTTGGTAAGAGCTCACCTGAGATCAATGCCGTTCGAATTGGCAATGGACCAGCAACTATCACCATCTTTGACAAAGTAAAATCGCTGGCATCCGCTTATCATTCCCGGCTGGAAGTAGAGCAAGAGCACTATTGTCAGCGTATTCCATTGCCGACGACGTGCCACCTATTGCATTTTGTGGTGGTCCCGGGCTGAGGGCCGTTTGTCTTTGTCGACGATGTAGTTGTGGGCGGAGGAGTCTTGGACACGCCAACACAGTAGCTGTTGCCGAGCCAGAAGTTCTTGGTGCAGTCGTCGGACACGTCTGGGTTCCACTGTGTAAACTGCTTGTGTTGGATCTTGTATTTTGTCTCTACCGTCGCGCACGAGTCTCCCTTGACGACTGTGTGCCAGGCGTTGCAGTGTTCTTGACGGTACCGGGGAAAGTTGGTCCCTTGGGAGATGTCTCCTGGGCGTTGGACAAGCCGCTGAGAAGACAGCCAGCCCCCGACGCAGATTAGCATGCTTCCAATACCGGCGAGTCGGTACAATAAATAAATCACAACTTACTTCCACACGGCCTTTGGTAATTCCAACCTTGGTGATACCCGATCGTCTTTTGTTAGCACTCTTGCCGCCAGGACATGACGGCGACACGACAGTGCGACCCTGACAGTAGTCCTGCGTCGTGCCGCAGAAGCCGAACGCACTGCAACTAAAGATATATGTTAGCTCCAGCTCTGTGGTATCGCAAACCATATCTGTTCGCTTATTACCAGACATTCAGCGGACATGTCGATGCATTTGACCATTGCAGCCCCCATCCTGGATCACATTCGCTCTTCCAATTGCACTGAGAGGTGCATCCAGGGCCGCAGAACTTGGGGCCCGCACCACATACTCCTGCACCAGAAGCATCTCTACCCAAAGCAAACAAGTCAGCTTATCAAGCCTCTCATTCAATTACAAGACGTTGGGTCGGGTAACTCACAGTGGCCCACAGCACCCCAATTCGCACCCCTTTGTTTTTGAGCAGGTGTAGTCAGGCTCGGCTTGTATTTGTATGCTAACACCACCAGACCGGGCTGTGGCATTATGACCCGGCGCGCGGAGAGTTAGCTTTTCATCTGGAGAGAGTTCTGTGAAACCTTGTGAAAACTCCCTCGAGGCTAGCTCATTGTCGTTTTTGTGCTTGTGCAATGTGAACATGGCCATCAAGCAAGTCAGAGGGCAAGCCAGACGCTTGGCAAAGAAGCGGCAAAGATGATAGCAGGAATTTTAGCAAAGCCATAATGTCCAAACTCAATGGTGGAATCTGGCAATGCTACCAGTCCTGAGTATCGCGACACGCTGAGAACAGGTAGCTCATATCATGCTTGAACGCGGGGAATAGCAGTATACCCATTGACTCGACGGCAATCACATCATCAATTGCCTCCTCACGATCCTAGGTATCGCTGCGGCGACCCGCATGGACCCCTGCAAGTCACAATTAAGAGGGTCGCAAGGATAGGCCAACGCCGATCTCCTGGACGAGAACTACAAAGACTTTTGCAACAATTACGTCAAGAAGCCAGATAACGAGGTCGGCTGGAAAGCTGAGAAAACTTACAACGAGAAAACGCCCGAGGAGCACAGTTTTGTGCTCGATTTGGACGACGCAACAGAGTACAACAAAGATGAATGTTTGGACTCCTTCAAGCGCATCATCCACGGCTGCGACGGCGACGCAACAAACAATCCCATGAACTGGAAATTTGGGGGCAAGTACGTCTGCGGGGCTTATACATATGAGCTCAATATCAAGAGAGATAACCGTCCGTGGCCACCACCTAAAGAACCGTATGGTACATGTGGCTCTGTGGACAACTGGATTTTGTTCTTCCCAACATGGTCCAGCTTTGTGATTCACGGCGCGGGCTGGGCGGGACACGATTGGGGCCAACAGACATTGCTGAACAATGCGAAGAAGTGTCTGGGCCTCGGCGTCACAATGTGGCGATTCGACTATTTCGATAAGCCCGACGAGAATGGCATGGAGTGGAAGTCCGAGTTTAACACACCCATTCTTGTTCAAGGGCGATGTTTTGACAACGAGAAGGTTGCCAAATGGGGCGGCGGGAGGACACGATCTATCAATAAAGGAGAAAATAAGGGTTGTGGTTTCTTTTAGACTTGGAGGGGGACTCTTCCCTTCGTCCGTGATTATTGCCCGAGGTCGATTATCGTCGGATTGTTGCGAGGGCAGCGGATCGTCCGCCGCCAACATTCAATACCCCAAATGGCACTGACTGGCTGAAACCCACGTGGCTTCTGTTCCAAACGCCCCATCTCAGTCTGATCGATACCGTAATTCTTTCCGGTCAAGTTGTCCGTCCACTTGGGAATATCGGGCTCTTCAATCCACGTAGTAGGATGACGAAGGGGCTTTGTGTCAATGTCGCCATACTGTCAATGATCATTCTCTAGTAGCAAAAGCCCATAACACAATTATAGCACTTACTAATCCCACCAAACCATTTACAAATAATGATTCGAAATATGTCAACCTTTTCCACAGAAGAAAAAGATTACATGAAGTGACCGACGAAATTGTTTTCATGTTTGTCTACCAATGCAGGAACACCTTCATCCCAAAGGAAATATGCCATAGGATTAGAGCCTGCTGGTGGCGCGATTGACCCTCAAACCATTCCTGCATACAAGAAACAATATTCTCTTTCGTACCATTCAACTGGGCTCCATTGCATTTCTGCTGGATGAAAGAGGAAATGGTAGAGAAAGATGTATCGATCGGAATGTGATCGAATTACGCGTGACGCTAATTCTACTGCTTCAACAACCGTTCAAGGAACCGGTCGTTCGTGCATTGCGGTGGGATGTACCAAGCTATCACAACCAGTCAGCAGAAGTCGAGAAATGTTGGCTGAAGCTCTATGGTGAGTTGAAAGCGGATCTCACCTCCCCTCGCCCCTGAAAGTAGAAATATGTAATTATTCCAATTGCATGTCACCATTACAACGAGCCCTCAGGCACCGTAGTACTTGTCGGCCATTTTTCTATGGTCCCGACGTAATGTCTCTGGTTCAAGGTCTTCAAATGCCATACTCCAAATAGCCTGAGCTTCGGTTATGGCGGTAGCCCGTGCGGAATCTAGGCCTGAATATTCTTAAGCGTCCATGGCCTTTGATTGTGCAGAAATGATTCACTCACCAATATGCTGAGCCATCACTGGATATAATGCATATCGAGTGAGCCCTCCTCTATAGCTCGGTCATTTAGCATCAAGTCAATTTGACCCTGACCTTTACTTCTGAGGAATTGCACAAGTGGTAGTACTTGCTCGCGTGGAAATATCATTATTTGTGAGCAGCAGCCAAACGGCTCGTCAGCTACTCCGTGTGACGGTGGCCAAAGTGATGCCTTGCCACTTTGGAAAAAGAGAACCACATAGGACGGGATCAGAATTACCAGCAGCACGAACAGCGATCCCAAATTGAGAAACGAGTTCGCGGCTTTCCACCGCCGGCGCGCAAAAATAATGGGCGGTGTGATAGCCAACCATATGCCCAAAATTATCCAATACTCATTATTGCCACCAATGCGTCTGCTTGACCAGCCTGTGGATCGTTCCTGATTGAACATCCGCAGGTACAGCCATGGCTTGTTAGATTTGTAGGAGGCAGATATATGGCGCAGTCCTGACAGGAGATGTACAAGCCAGCCATCAGCAAGCATAATATCATCCTCGAATATGCCTACATATGGAGTCTCCATCTTCTGACATTCCTCGAGGGCATATGTGTAGTCAAACACGCCTTTTTGGCAAAATTACGCTCTTTCTCGAGTTCTTGGAGACGCTCGCCCTCTGCTTTTGACACATTGTAGGTGTACATGTTGTCGACGGCTCGTGATACCCAACTCTGATGCCAAGTTGGGTGCTCGTTAGGATCGGTGTGAGCGATGAAGACGTTCAAATATAGATCGTCTCGCTCTTCCGGAAGCAAGCCGGCCAGAGCACTAGCGACTGTGGTCTAGATTGTGCAAGAATCTAAGTTAGAAATAAAAATACTGCTAAAATCTGGAAGGGGACTAACCTCAACATACTGAGTGTATCGCCTCCTGACGGAAGGAATCGTTACACAAAGGCTCCGATTTAACACCTGCTCATTTGGTGCCAAGTGAGCAGTGGAATTAGTGATTTGTTCGACGAATGTTTGGACCTCGACTTTGCGATATTGCGAATATTTCTGCTCGTACGCGCGACTCTTGTCGAAGAACCTGCTCCCGGGTCGCGGTAGAAATGCGTTCGTGCGTACCAAATAGTGCAACCAATCAAAAAAGGCCGACGAACACTTTGCAAAGCAGAGGACGGAATTCTCGTAGGAGACGTGGGAGACGAATCATGTTTATGTGCTCACGAAGTGTCCCCAAGGTTCTCATCTGGGGTTGCAGCATGAGATGTACATATAGCGTCAGTAGCGTCAACGAAATGTGCTTTTTAATGCACTGATTGGACGGGGTAGTGGGTTTCCAAAACGGACACGTGATCAGTAGTGAGGTGTGTCCTCCCGCAATTCAATCTGCCGGGCATCTCGAAACTGTACCTCCTCACTCTCCTCGATTCCTACATGCTCAAACAGAGCGCACTTATAGACTCAATTAATCCGACTATGCGACGAAAGAAGAATGAAACCACACCCCCCACCAGAAGCCGTCTTGAATCCGGGGAAAAATGCACCGCGGCAGAGAAAATGGTCCCCAAAGTGAGAACTGGCTGTGTTACCTGTCGGTTTGTGAACCCATGCCACGGCTTCAAGGCATGCTGAGATTGCCTATCGCGAGCAGCCACTAATTCACTACAGAATACGTCATATAAAATGCGACGAGCGGAAACCAATCTGCGAAAGGTGTCCATCGAGCGGCGTGGGATGCGACGGCTACGTTGATCCCAGAGTGCCACAAACGACGACCTATTCCATGTCTCTTCCCGCAGCATCTGCAATCCTCGCTAAAAACACCCGCTATAGCAGTTATTGTGTAACGGGCTGAGCCCAATGGTGGCTCGACTTGCGCGCTCGCCAGTAAGCGAGATTAGCTGACCCCAATTGCCACTCAAAGATACGGAGTAGTTCGCCTGGTATATCCACTCCGTCTGTAAGCAAGCACAGTAACGGCCATCCCCAAATTTCTTCCAGTTCCACTTGCAGCCATTGCAAACAACCGTGCTTGTATAACTTACATTGGCGCTCGTTCTGTGAGCATCGCGTAGATAGTTTCTCTTCCAACCATGACCGTGTAACTCGTATTCCCACGCCGATTGGCGCTTTGAAAAAATTGCAACACAAGCTCTAGATAAAAGGGCGCGGCTATGTCTGGCAGCTGCATCACCGCCGTTGGAGTTGGGTTAGATCAATTGCATGAATGAATAGCGCTGCATCATCACTTACACATCAGGGAGTTTGTAATCTCTTCAAACGCCTGGAGTATGTCAAAGCCCATTGCCACCAACGGCTCGAATGCGTCATCCACGGCCTGCGAAACAAGTCAGAATCACCGTGTTCCTATAAAAAGAGTGTGGTGCGACTTACCCAGCTTAACACGGCCTTGGAAGCTTTGTGGCTCTTGCTTTGTCGAACGCCCATCAGAGCCAGCCCTTGCAAAACCAGCGTTGCTTGAGGCGTGGATAGCACGATGGGCGCAATTATGCCGCCGATGTCTCCACGGTCCGATAAAAGAGAAGGTATATATGTAGCCAAGGGGCTAGCTTGGCAGCAAATGATGACGGTCCCAATTAGATTGCCAGACGGATCCTTGGCTCTTACAATCCCACACGCCTTGTTCTCTGAGAGGGCGTACGTGTACAGTTCGTGAACTTCCGGGTTGGCATTTGCACGAACATGGTGCAACACGCCATCCGCATTCTCCAGACCATGAATCAAATCAAAACTCAAGTCAGCTCTTTGGATGCTCTGAAGAAGTCCTTCAGGGGCTATCCAATTAGGGAGGTCGTTGATGATCATGTTCGTCAGGCGACGGGGAAACTGTGTGTCCCATCCGCTGTTGCTGAACCATTCTTTTACGGTGTTGACCTCGATATCCAGAGGTATGCCCAGGAAAATTCCTGAAAGACATTCCAACTCGCACCTTCTTGAGACCTCTTTGCTTTCCAATGCTCTTCAGGGCTCGTCTATGAAGTGATGGTCCAATAGAGACATTTCGTTTACCAGGGTCGACAAGCAACGCCCCAATGATGCCAACACCGCCAATGAAGTAGGTGGCTACAAAACCGTAAAGGGCTCCTGTGCTGCTGTTTCTCACGACAAAGTGAGTTTCGTTGATATTTTGGTTATGAAGCTCGAAAGAAGCCGCGCTTGTTGACTTGAGAAAATGAAGGTCTGGCGCCCTGGCTCTATGAACTCCCTTGAGCAAGTCATCCAGACCCGCGCAGTCTCTGCTTCGGTCGTACTCTTCCACGAGCCAGTGTTGTCTCGACTTGAGTACCTTTTGCTCTTGCGCAGCGTTCCGGGCATGCTGCCTGTAGGGCTAATCTCACCCACCAACACCCGAAGCAATGCAGACATGGCGTTCTCTGTGAAGTCAAACGTGCAAATGTAGGTGCCGATAGACTTGTCCATGGCAAAGTCGTATGGAGAGCTCACAGCGACCACGATCAGCTGTTTTTGTTTCCCTGCTTCGATGCATAGAGCACATCATGTCCACATGCTTAGTGAAGCCTGCTTGGTACATGTTTCGATTGGCATCTGCTGTGACGATGATGATGCATGAAGCCCTATTAATGAGATTTTCGTGGACTGTCATTTCGTCAGCGGAATGTCACAAAGGGTGGGAGGTCGAACCATTGGTTTCTTCTCACCTGGTCTTACGCCATTCGCCGTGTAGCTCGTGTGGAGAAGCTTCTCGTTGCGGCATCTAGCAAGGTTTTTCCAAATTCGCGAAAGACGCCCTCACCACTCATGATGGCACTCCTCTGGCGTTCTTTGTGCGCCCAGTCATCATAAGTTGTGGGAGCTCGTGACCAATTCTTTTAGATCCCAGTAGGCTTTTGGTCATCGCAGAGGCGGGAAGGGCCTTGACCAGGGGCGTGAGTAGTAGGAGCTCTTCTCCAGGGTGCATGGAGTTCGACAGAGGTAGTAGTTTCTCTTTGTCGCGGAATACAGTGATGGATTCGTCATAAGCGTGCCGGGAGAGAGAAAGATGTGATGGGTGAATTTGAGACAAAGGGAGATGCCTGGCGGGTTGAGAGCTTTCGTCCAGGATGTGCAAGTGGATTTGAGATGTAGAATGCGTCTTATTGAAGTGAATATTCTTTCTTTCGTTATGATCCCGTTGTCATAGCCCAGCTTCAAGCCCTTGATAGCTTCAAGCTGAACATCGTAGGCGCGGCAAAGGAGGACCAGGTCGCAACCAGCTTCGACTGCCATGACCACTCCGTTTTGAACGCCCAGGTCGTGACTGAGCGCTCCCATTTCCAAACATTCTGAAATAGCAACCCCTTGAAGCCAAGCTCATTGCGGAGTAAATCGTCCACGACCTGGTCTGAGAGACAAGCGTGACCAACGTTCATGGATGGGTTTGAAATACTACAGCCACCGACTAACATGGCACCCAGCTTTCCAGACGCAATTGCATTCCGGAAGGGAACAAGGGCGCTTAGACTTAGTTCTTCCAGAGTTTGTGTGATGATTGGAACGTCGAGGTTGGAACCTTGGAAATCCAGATTCCCGTACGATGGGAAATGCTTCCCGGCAGCGGCCATTCCAGCATCTCGGACACCGCTGAGAGCAGCAAGACCGTATTGAGAGGCTTCCAGAGGGTCGTCTCCAGTGGCACGAACACCAAGTGGTTGATACCTTGCATTGTTGAGAACATCCAGAACGGGGCCGAGCATCAAATTCACACCACACGCCGAGATCTCCGTTGCTGTCGCTTTCGAGATTTCGTAAGCCAACTCGATGCGCCCAGTGGCTGCGACACCCATAGCGCTGGGGAACTGGCAGACATAGTCCTCGTCGAAAAGGCTGTTGACGCCGCCATTTTCCTGATCTACAGCAATGAGCAGTGGGTGGGGATGGCCGGAATTCTTGGCGATGGTCTGTAATTCTTGGACAAGTTTGGCCGTTTGTTGAGCAGCTAGTTGACCAAAGTCAGCACATTTCCTTGATCTGCGTTTCCCCTTATTTTCATTCTCTCCCCAAAGTCAGAGCTGAACAAGGCTACACAGCATGATAGATTTCATGTAGGTGAGCTGACGTCCTTACAAGGGGACAGTCCGACTTTTCGGTTGAACACTGGTATACACGAACATTTCAAGTTCTTGGCTGTGAGAATGATGGATCCCAGGTGATGGTCCTCGATAAGACTCTTAATCTGGGGAGTTACTTCAGTGCCATCCCAACCCATGATCAGCATCTGGCCAATCGCCCTGTTACAACACAAGCAGAAGCCTCTACGTCAGCGTCTGTTCCTCGCGGGCTCCTCAAGCATTCGCCACATTGATTGGTGTAGCATAAAATTCGGTTGCAATTCAACAACAAAGGAGAAAACATACCAATCGAGGTTGTGCCATAGTGGGTCCAAGTCGCCGGCCTCAGAGCTCGCGTTGGAGTTTGAGTTGGCAGCCATTGTGGATGGGACAAGGACGGCGACTTGTCCAGTTTGCTGCATTCATAGTAGCCGATGGGCCTGCGATGTGATCGGCGCCTGAGGCTCAAAGTAGACCTCCGCGATGCCCTGGATGACCTGGATGAGGTGGATGACCTGGATGAGGTGGATGAGGTGGATGAGGTGGATGAGGGAGGGACCAGTGTGTGGTTTGGAGGGCCTGTCTGACAGCTGAACGAGCAAACAGGTCAGACGGCTGCCAACAGTTGATTTATTAGTGATTTATTACATCGAGAGAAGGGGCCAGCATCGAAGGCTAGCATAGCAACTGGGGTGCTCGCTGAGTCGCTGCCGACAACCACTACCCTGTGTCTTAGCAAGTGAACGTTGCATGGGCAGCATGTTATGTTTTGTAACAATCAGAAAGATGCTGGCACGGGGTGAGCTACGACGAGCCCCAACGAACCGCACCCCTCCCTGTGCTCCCTCCCACCCTTTCACCCTTGCCCATTTGCATGTATCATACACATGTACGGTCCACGGAGCAGACAAACATGGTCGCAACGATGCCATCGGGACCATGGAGCATCCGGAGCATCCAAACGCTCGTACGGAGTACTCCGTACATGACCGTATATATCTATCTGAGCTTCTCCTGCCTTCGTCTCCTTTGACTGGCCTTGACTGGCCTTGACTGGCCTTGGCTGGAGCTATACATCTTTCGTCACGGGTTTTCCGCCATCTGCACGATGCCCATTGCGCTCTCACCCCGAAGCGCCCTCGGCCTAAAAACGGTCTTACCAAGTTCACCAACTGCCGCCTCGTGAGGGGCGATGCTCTGGTCACCCAAGACCTCTGGGTCAGCTCAATCACGGGCAAGATTATCAACAGCCAGGCTGCTTTTTTCGACGAACTCAATCTTCCGGATGAGACCATCGACCTCGGCGGGCGGATTGTTTCGCCCGGCATGATCGAATGCCAGCTCAACGGCGCATTCGGGTTCAATTTCTCGACCCTGCTCGACGACATGTCCCAATACGGCAAAAGGTCAACGAGGTGAACAGATTACTCGTGCAAACCGGCGTAACATCATACCTCCCCACAATCACCAGTCAACGACCTGAGCTGTACCAAAGGGTGAGGTTCCCTGCTTTTCCGAGCTACTGCTCTCTCCTCACTCAATGGCAACCCCCAATTGCTGACTGGAATTCTAGGCGCTTCCATTTCTAGGTCCATCGGGGCGAAACCGAGATGCCCAAGACGGTGCCGAGTCGCTCGGTGCTCACTGCGAGGGCCCGTTCTTGAATCCTACGAAAAATGGAGTCCACAACGTCCATGTCCTGATTGAAGCTCAGAGCTTTGCCGACATCGAGGCATGCTACGGCGCCCACAACCTGCGCCCAGGGCGCGAGGGCGAACCGATCCCCGTTAAATTGATCACAGCGGCACCGGAGCGCGGACAAATGATGAGGCTGATTCCCGATCTGACTTCGCGGGGAATCGTCTACTCGATCGGTCATTCCGAAGCCACGTACGAGGAGGCGTCCGAGGCCGTCGGCCAGGGCGCGTCCATGATTACACACATGTTCAACGCCATGCGACCTCTGCATCATCGCAACCCCGGTATTTTTGGTGTGCTGGGCAAGGCCGAGAATTTGACCCGTCCCTATTTCGGCATCATCTCTGACGGCATCCACCTTCACCCTACCACGATCAAGATTGCCTTCAATGCGCATCCTGATGGCTTCATTCTTGTCACAGACGCGATGCACCTCGCTGGTTTGCCGGACGGGGCTTATCCGTGGAACAACGGCGAGCAGACGTGCAACATCGTCAAGAAGGGATCGAAGCTGCTGTTGGAGAACTCGGACACTATTGCCGGAAGGTGAGTTCCAAGTCATTTATCCGGTTCCTCCGTCGTCGTGCACCAACTCAATCAAACCACACGGGCCCCGTCAGCTGTAGTATCCTGTACAACAATCGCACCGTGCCCACTGCCCCGCACCGCTTCCAAGATCCTTTACTCCGTCCATTATGAAGAGTTTCCTTTGAAATTGCAAAAGTGCTATTAACAGCCTTGTGTAGTTCCATCACACTAATCGAATGTGTCAACAACTTCCTGGCGTGGTCTGGCGCAACCATCCCCAGGCGCTCAAGTCTGTGACCTCGACCCCTGCAGCCATGCTGAGGATTCAGGATGTCAAAGGAACCCTGGAGGCCGGGGCCGACGCCGACCTTGTCATCTTCTCTGACGAGGAGTCTGCTACTGGCTCTGGATCCAGGCAACTCGTGCTCGACGAAGTCTGGAAGTTTGGCGCCAGACTTTGTAGCACAGGCAACGCCGCGGCTTCCTCATGACGAAACGAGGGGACAGAATCTACCAAGTTTGATCAAGCATTCACGGTTTATGCAGCAAGGTGGGTTGACCTTTGCACAGTCACTCTGACGAGCATCGTCATGAAAACCTCGGGTAAGACTACTACTAGATTGAAGCTGTTGAATCCATCGCGAAGACGTGGAGCACGTGCAATTGCGCATGTATATATTTTCCCGACAGGACAGGGTTGGATCACTTCCGACGACATGAGTTGGAGAAGCAGAGCGGGTGGCGGTAAATAGAATGGCGTCTTCGCTTGTCCTCATCGACTCGATGCGAGCTTTCCTTCTTCACCTTCAAGTGAGATGCTTCTATTCAAAAATCGTGTCTCAGAGCCAAGGAAGCGAAGCTCACGTGCTAGTACTCCTCAGTACAGGCCGAGTCGCGCTGGTTCGATCCATCCAAGTCATGTCTTGTGCTGAAGGAAGGTTTGTGCAACGCTGCCGACCGGGGCCAGGTACCAGGCGCGAGGTTTTATCATGGTAAGCCCTCAGTGGACTAAGCTGGCCTGTCAAGATGAGAACGAATATTGGGTTACACTGATTGCGTGAGCGCGTTGGCATGTGCAGTATTTTTTTCATGGTGTACACTACGGACTACACGCCCTGAATTATTTTACAAATCTACATAACAGGGGAATTAAGCCAATTAGCTATCAGCAAGGAAATAAGGAGACAGGTACTAGGATTAAAAGGTACCTTTTCTTACTAGTAACCTATATAAAAACGGATGTATTCTTTTATAGCGCTATACGGAGTATACCTGTGTATTTTCCTTATAAAATAATTCAGGGGTAGAGTGTAGTCTTCGAATCGCAGCGTTCCGACTTCTAAACATTGGACTGAATTCAGGGCATACGCTCCTCGTTCCCTCTTCCCCACGCCGTGCTGTTCCTGAATGTGAACTTGATGGAATGAGGGGTCCGTGTGCTTGATCGATAGGAGATGACTATCGCTGAGTTTTTTAACAATTCTCCGCGATCCGTCCCGAGCCCAGAGTACCTAGTCCTTTTCTACCCAAGTTGCTGACCCGGCGGGGTTGGAGTATATAATGCCCCCTGAATTATTTTACAAATCTACATGCCCAGGTGCCAAGTCACCTCTTAATAAGTCACCTCCTAATAACAGGCATTTAAGCCGCGCAGACTAGCCGCTATTAGAGAGTCACACGGAGAGAATACAGGGTATTGAGCGCCACTAAAAATACACTATTTTCTATGTACAATTTTAGGTACCTATTAAACCTAGCCCCTGTCTCCCTTATTTCCCTGTCCATGTCTGATTCGCTTAATTCCCCTCTTATGTAGATTTACTAAAATTTATAAAATAATTTAGGGATGTGTTGTGTTAATGCAAAAAGCCAGCCAAATCCTCCCTAACATGTCAGTTTGCTCCAAAATTGTGAGACACGAACATGCGGGGGGTAAAGGGTCCCCTACTATCGTGCCCGCGTGGTGGCAGTCAGGTCCGAGAGTCCGACCTGCGCTGCCGTGATAAGAGTCCAGAAAGCCAGGCAAAGGGCTCGAGGCAGGAAGCACGGGTCTTGGAAGCAGTGACACTTGCCTTCTCGACTTCTGCACCACCAGGAACTTTAGAAGGCTGGCGGGGCTGAAGCTACCACAAGTCACAAGCCCCACAGCCTCCACAGCCCCCACAGCCAGGCTCTTTGTCCACATCGCCAACCGAAACGGCATCATCCAGATTCGTTCCGGCTCTGCAACACACAGCACCAAAATGCTGCCTGCATCGCTTTTCTGCACACGCACTGCACACGCAGAGACGGACATTACCCGTAGACATTGCTGGCTGCGCAGCTGGGTAGGTACCGTACCCAGGGTTTTTTTTTCGAGTTTCCGACGTCCTTCATCCCCTCGGCATGGTAGGTGCGTGGTACAGAATTTGCAGCCCTCACAGTCCACGCTATATCACACTCTGTACCGCGTCGGTTCTCGGTGCTTCTCGGTGCTCCGTCTCTTGAACGGTCCAACGCTCAGCTTCTCACGCTTCCATCCAGAGGGTGCAGGCGGAAGAATCTTGCGCACGTTGACTCTTGTTTTGTCCTTCTCATCCAGCTGCTGCCGATTCTCATCTGGATTTATCCTACCCAAGTCGCCCTCCCGCTGCAGCTTCACTGCCCTCTGCCGAACGGTCTATTCCTGGCGACAACCTACCCGCATCGCCCCAACTTCGAGATTGGCCTCGGGTTGAACAACCCGTCGTTCTGTCGATACGGTGTTTTGCGTACGGCGCCGACGGCGGGCGAACGATGCGATGGCTACGTTTAACTCTATGCCGGCTATTATGACAGTCGCTACGCCCAACGAAGCAATGGGCTTGAACTATGCTGCACATGGGCAACCTATGACCATGCAGCAGTTTGACCAACAAGACTTCAACTTCGATGAAGCAGTCCTGTAAGTCATGCATATTCTGTTGCAGCTTCAAACTCCGTGGCGAACGCAGGCGTTGGAGAACAGAACGTCGGGATCTGGATGATGGGAGACTGCCATGGTTTACTAACCAGACTGCAGTGACGGCACCCCGTTGCCTGCCCTTCCATTCGCGCCTGCGTATGACTTTGATAATTTCGCGACTACTTTTGAAGATCCGTTCGCATACTCGACACGAACCTTTGAGCCTACGCCAAATCCAGATGCTCTCAATGAAGAGTCATCGCCCCAAGAGCTTGACAACAAACTGCTTGGATTCTCAAACCCCATCATGAATGCTACCGTCGTGGATGATACAGGCAAGTTCGCTGATGTGAACATGAGCGCCGAACTGTACGGCATGTTCTTTGTCGCAGAAGACGTTTTTGGCGGCGATAACACGGGTCGACCTCTCGAATTAACCTGTTATCGACGTAACCTATGGCAATGTTCTGGGCAGATAACACTTCCAAAGAATATCCCTCACTTGATAGACAAACAGGGCCGCCAACTTCCAGTGGACGAATTGTTGGCATCGATAACAGCTGTCGAGTCAATTGAGGGCAAGGTCACGGAAATTATATCTATCCCTGGAAAAGCTCAAATCCACAGGCTGGCGCTGGCGAAGAGACCAAGATCGCCGGAGCGCCGCCTCAGATTCCTCTCGAAATGAGTAAAGCACAAGAGGTAGATGCCGCCCGTGTCACTTTGCCCGTGTCCTGGAAGAGACTACAGTTCAAGCATGCCACAGCCAACAATGGACGGCGAAAGGGTCTTCAACAGCACTACGTTGTACAAATAAACCTCATGGCCAAGTCCAGGGCGACGAGACGATCAAAATCGTGGAAATTCAGTCTGGGCCCGTGATTGTTCGAGGTCGTAGTCCTCGCAACTTTGACAGTAAAAAGACGTGCCTCTTACAGGGGAGAAGCGAGTAGAGAGGAAGAACACAGCGAGTTCGGACAACGCGACTTTGAAAATGGAGCGTGAGAATCTGCAGGCGACAATGCAGGGCTTCAGTCCATGGGCAGTGCAGGAGTAAGTGTGAAGAACAAATCAGGACCGAATCTTTGCAGCGCAAACCCTGTGCTGACGAGGTAATAGACTCCCGCCGAGTGGTCTGGGAACAGCCAGCAGCCAGTGCCTCAATCAAACAACCAAATTCCCCATCCGGCCAAGAGAATGGCGCCTTCGCCCACTGTGAGCCGACCACCCGTCCCTGCTTGGTCAGCAGGTGCGAAAAGCATGGCAGCCAGCCAAGGTCACCGAGGACCAGTAGGTCGCCATAATACCGCGGTTCCAATCAATCTCTCCTTTCCGAGGACGAGAAGAGCCCGAATCAGTCAAGCGCACAGCTCCAAAGTCCTCAAATGGGCAAGGCGCCCTAATTTCGGGACAGAACGCCGGAAATAGCCCTGCCGACGATCCGGATCCCTCTACGAATACTTTCCTCTTACAGTGGATGATTGGTCAGTGTTCTGGCCATCCGGCCCGTCAAATCACTGCCATCGTGATTCTATGCTCTGAAAGCGCTAACCACTTTTCTCCAGGATGCCTCCAATTGATGCTGTGTACAGACCACATGTGGTTCACCAAACGATTGTACCACCAGAAATCAAGGCCCAGCAGAAACAAAGCAAAGCGAAGAGATATTTTGCTGCTGAATAAATGGGGATCTGCTGGCGCCGGACACTGTACGACCCGACCCTCTCGATGACTCTCTACGTTGGCGTCACCCTAGTAGGGCACTTTTTTATTCACATATTTCTTGGAGAGCGATATTGTATCATGTATTGTTACCAGGCGCATCAAGCATCGAGCACAAATCGAGCCACTTTTATATTTCGGCGTTTTCATTTATTCCAAGGACATGCATGACAGCTGGAGCAGAGCAACGCAAGAAAGAGCAGCGTGCCTTGCGCAGGGACGCACCATGGCATACTGAAGGACTTGCGGGTCGATTTTCATACACAAAAACGCAATCCGGCGGAGCAGACGCAGCGATTGGTCAGCGGCAGGAGGCCGTTGTTGGACTCCGTCGACCTCTTCGCGCGCTATCCTAGTAACACTAGCGACACGGCGGCTGTGAAACACGGCAGTGTCCTAGGCTCATGAGAGAGGCAGCTGCGCGTCCCTCCTGTCGGCAGATCCAAATGTTACACGGGGCTCATCCGGCTCGGACGCACCCGAAGACGCAACGACTACGTCCGTACCTGTACTGCCTGTTGTGACACAAACGATATCAACATGGACCCTGGTATCGGGGCTCCGTACAGGCAGTAAGGATGCATGCTTCACCCCCAAGGTCCCACAAATAGTTGCTCCGTCAGTGCGTGCTGAGCCGTTCGAAATAATCTAGTTGGCCAAAATACCACAATAGTTTGTTATCAGTTTAATCCATTACGACCAAGACTGACTGGTATCCAATATGTCTCATGGCAGTTGTGAAAGCCCCGTTCTTTTTGTAGTGAATTATAGTTCCTCATCTACCAAACGAATGTAGTTTACATAGACCCAGGACAAGGCGATGGTGGTCATGAAAGCCAAAAATGCGGAGCAGACAACACAAAGGGGTAAAAAGTTGTCATCGAAACAATCATCATCACATGATCCTCCTCTGCTGCGAGACATCTTCCTAGGCAGCGATGGCGTTTTGCCGAGCAGTCTGCTGCTCTGGATTAGGCGTTGACCGCTTGTTCAAGCTGTGCTCGGGAATGCGAGACGCCATGCGGTCGGGAACTAGCTCGGGCGAACCTGATCTGACGGGGTACTCGGTGGCAGGAGTAGCACCGAGGAGTCGATAAGTGGGGGCTGAGGAGACAGGATGGTGGGAGAATTGACCTCCTCGTCGACGCGGGTCTTGGGGACAAGATCGTTTCCAGTGCGTACCTTGGAGGGCAGGATTTGCTCGAATCCAGCCTCCTGGCGACCTTTTCGATGCTCTTGAAGTACTGCAGAGACAAGAGGTTAATAAATGCGCTTCCGCGTGGGAATGTGGATGGGATGGTGGGCATAAAGCTTACCTTGACAGTCTTGACCTGAAGCTCAAGAGTGGCATCCTCATCGACGACAATCATGGGGTGGGATGTAACTGCAGACTGGACAGAGTCCACATGTGATTGACGCCCTGCTCGATGCAGCGCTGCAGAGCGAGAGACTTGCGCTGACCCAGGATAATGACAACCACCTCACGAGCCTCGAGCACAGTCTGGACGCCGACGGTCAAGGCCATCCGAGGAACCTGGGTGACGTCGTTGTCGAAGAAACGAGAGTTGGCAAGAATGGTGTCGTAGGCCAAAGTCTTTACGCGGGTCCGGCTGGCCAAGCTCGATCCGGGCTCGTTGAAAGCAATGTGACCATCCTCTCCGATGCCAGCAAGGAAGAGGTCAATGCCGCCGACTGCCTTGATGGCGTCCTCGTAGGCGACGCACTCGACGTCAAGATCGGGGCGTTTCCGTTGAGAATATGAACGTTGGAAGGGTGCACATTTACGTGCGAGAAGAAGTTCTTCCACATGAACGAGTGGTATGATTCGGCGTGGTCGCGAGGGATCCCCACGTATTCGTCCATGTTGAAAGTGACGACATGTTCAAAGGAGATCTACGGACGCGGCTTGCTCATTAGTCGTTTTCTCACTGACTGACGGCATTCCATTGGGCCACCCTGAATGGAATCAATCACCAAGGTGTGGTGAAGAAGAAGAAGCTCCGAGGACCGCCCGAGTTCAGATTATGAAACACAGAGTACGGCTTACCTCGCCAGCCTTGTACTTGTCGACAAGGATCTTGTAGACGCCGAGAGGGCTAGAGCCAGTGGGCAGGCCGAGAACGAAGGGGTTTTCAGGGGTGGGACTGAAGCCCTTGATTCGGTCGATGATGTATTTGGCTACATAGCTGCTGGCAGCTGAAGCATCATCGCGAATGACCAATCTCATTTTCTTGGACGGGAATCTGTCGTGGATGTGGAGGGTATGTGAGTGTAAGTGATATATCACTGACCAGCCAAGAAGGGTGTTTTCAATCGTGATTTGGGTTACGATCAGGAAAGGCAAGGAGAAGATTGCTGCCGGCCTTTGTCTCAGAAGCTGAAGGGTCAAGCAAGGATGGAAAGGAAGAGCGCAAAGAATAAGAAGCGAGCAGGGCAAGGCTGGGCAGATTAGGTCCAGGTTTGGGTGGGAGCCAGTCAGACATATACGGACCGGACGTAATAATTCGTAGCCATCATCGGCATTGGTCTCGAAGAAAAGAAGATGGAAGAAAATCGATATTGAATCACGGGAAATTCCGGATGCTCGGATGTGTCATTGCAACAATGAACAGTGTCTCCTTCTCCGACTCGGACTCCAACTGACCCTGCCAACAAGTATTATGTATCTACCAACGTCGCATGCCAGATGATGTCGAGGTGGAGCTCGTGGGTTTTCCAGAGAAGCCGGATGGAACGTCACTGCATGCTCAAATTCTCAATGCTCTTAATCCGTAGTCCGTAGTCCATATGTAGTCCATACCTAGTAATTCTGCTCTTTTGTGGACGAGGTGCCGGTCATTCATGAATCTGCGACTGGCAGCGTAATCAATCGTCTTGTATCTGGCCTTCTTCGCCTTGCAGTCCTGAGTGTGCGAGTGAGTCCCTCCATTGGCTATGGAAGCTGAAACGCATGTTGATCGAATGGACCAGACCCTGGTTGTTTGACGTTTGCTATTTTTCGCTTTGCTGCGTGACGATGGAGGCCAACATCAAGGCGTGCCTTTGTGCCGGGTAATATGTGAAAGTGAAGGAATCGTCAGCTGTGCGCACTGGCCTGGCCAATCCCAGCCTTATCGTGGCCGTATTGGCTTGGTTGGGGGCCTGGCTGGGGGTTGGCTGGGGGTTGGCCCGGGGCGGGGGTGGGGGCCTCATTCGACAATCTGCCAAGTCGGAAAAGTCACCTTGTTGACCACCTCCTTGACAGGAACCCATCGATGCACCCACCGCAACGTTACAGCCCCAGCTTCTTCCTCATCCCGGCAAATTTGACGCCAGATCATCGTGGCTTATCTGGGACATCTCCATATCTGAGCATTTTTGGCATCTGGCAGCTACTGGTCCGTACTCCGTACTCCGTACGCCTGGCCCTTGTCCACAACTCATGCGTGTCTCATCCGCACTTCCGTGCCATCTGCACTTCACCATTGGCTCCGCCCTACCATCTGCATCTGCATCTGTTCTTTGTTGCGGCGCTCTTGATGTGCGACTTTGGGTTTGCTGAGTGGCCAGACGAGGGTGACTTGGTATTGATTGCCGGTGCATCAAAGCTGCATTGATTGATCGGCAACAACACCAGATGAAACAACCGCACCAAACGGGAATACGTAACCGCGGGCTGACGAAACTACTATTGAACTGACAATTCGTCCAACGTGCCTAGCCGGCTGCGGTTCCATCTTGGTAACAACCAGCCGTCTTCACTGCTGCGAAACGTGCCCAGGCCTTGATGGTCTGTCTGATTCCTTACCATTTTCCGCTGGCGTGTATCAGACCGACCAGACGTGACGGTTTTGCTTGTTATGGGTAGGTACTTTTACCACGACCACGACCACGACCACGACCACGACCACATCCTTTTTCTTTCCCTCTCCACACAAAATGATAAGACAAAGCTTGCCCCAAGATTGCATCAATACTCGGGTAGGTTCCATTCAGTCATCTGGTCCATCCTTCGGTGTTCTTGTTGACAACCTCTCAGGTTCCCATTTGACGTACTTTTCTTGATCGGTCCGTCCGGTGTAGCATCGTCTCTCTCATATTGGAATCTCTCTCTTTCCGCTTGCTTGCATGCATTCTCAACGCGGCAGTATCGACCAGACTCTTTACGGATTCTTCCGCTTCCTCATTCCCTGCTTGGCACTACATTTCACCCCTTTAAAAAAACCCATTGGCCCTCAACGAAACCATATACTCGATACTAGCTCGGCTTTGTTTCGTTTTGCTTTCTGCGTCTACACAACCTACCAGCCGCCCATTCGGCCTTTTCTTTGGGCTAGTCGATCTCACGCCGGATCTGGCGATTCATTTATTTTGGCTCAACCCAAAATAGATGCTACCTTGCAACACCTGTCTACCTTCAACTCCCCAGAGAAGCCATTTATCTTGACGCCCATTTCCACCAGCTCTAGTTTAGGCCATCCTTTTATACACCATTGTCTTTGCAATGATGGCCTTCCACAAAGTATTCCTGGCTGCTATCGTAAAGAGTTTGCTTCGCGGCAAGTCTCTGATACAAGTCATACTGGCTTACTGGGTCAGCCCAGTCGCAGCCAAGGCAAGCAGGGCAAGCAAGGGAAAGCCGTCTAAAACGCTGCAGGAGTTTCTCAAAGAGGCCGAGGCTGCTCTGCTCGGCCCCGTCAGTGGCGAAGGACTCCAGGAATTGTCCACTGGGTTAAAGAAACAGTTCGTCGAACGCTTGCAAAAAGATGAACAGTGCATGCTACCCTCTTACAGCCACCAGCTGCCGTTTGGGAGCGAGTCTGGAGAATATGTAGCTTTGGATGTCGGTGGTTCGACGTTGAGAATTGCCATAGTAGCACTGTGTGGCCGTGAGGCTGAGACGGACAAGCAAAATGAAATCGTCAGCATGCACAGCTATCGAATTGGCAGGGACATTAAAAATCTACAGGAATGGCATTCTTCGGCTGGATGGCGCGGAAACTTAACGAGACTCTCGCAGAGAGTGGTGTTTATGCTCACAGCCTCGAAAAGCCTCTGCCTGTTGCCTGTGCATGGAGCTTTCCAATTGAGTAAGTACTCTGATTTTGCCCTTTACTAATTAGCTACTTTTGGGTTTGTCTCTTCGATGAATCAATGGTCTAACAGTGTATAGACAAACGTCAATGGGTGGGGGCAAGCTCCTGCCCATGGGAAAAGCATTCTTGGCAGACCAAAGATTGCTGGGTGCAGATCTTGGTGAAGTCATCAAACAGGCTTGTAAAACCACGGCCTTCACGTCGAGCTGCGGGCCATTCTAAACGACTCGACTGCTTGCCTGTTGTCTCGGGCCTATTCCTACACATCCACTCGTTTTGGTCTGATTCTGGGTACCGGCGTCAACCTGGCTGCCTACCTCCCAGTACTGAGCATTGGCAAGAACAAGTTCGGCGTTCGACCGGACGCATGGCTCAGTGCGGCCAGTCACGTTATTGTTAATACGGAAGTGGGCATGTTTGGCCAAAACATCTTGCCGCTCACGAGATGGGACAGAGCATTGGCAAAACAACATCCTCGTCCTGACTTTCAGCCTCTTGAGCACCTCGTCAGCGGCATGTATTTGGGTGAGATTGTTCGAATCGTTCTTTTAGAGGCTATTGAGACTGCCGGTCTTCTCGATGGTGTTGTGCCTCCCTCGCTGAAGAGCCAATACTCGTTGGGAACCGATACCATCTCCATGATTGAAAGGTCAGCCATGTTTCCTGCGTTCATCCGTCCCTGCCCTGCTTGTTGGTAATTTCTTGTTTACTGATGTGTCATTAGCGATACTTCTTATGATCTAGAAGGTGCCATCAACATTTTCTCAGAACGCCATCCATCACCACACCAAGCCACCACTTCCGACCTCGCCGCCATCAAGGCCATCTCGTCATTTGTATCTGTTCGCTCCAGTGCGCTAGTGGCCGCTTGTGTATACGCGCTATGGGACTTGCGACTGGACTTTGAGCAAGAGTATATTGAGCCTCTTCCTGAATCGTCGCGTGAGCGCAAGCGCGTCGAAGCCGATATGGAACTACAAAGTACCACTGTTGCATTCAATGGCAGTGTCATCGAGAACTATCCCGGCTACCTAGCCAGCTGCCAACGCTACCTCAATGAATTGATTGAGAGCAAAGGATTACCCGACCATCGAACAATTGACCTTGTCCCCGCTAAGGAGAGCTCTTTATTAGGAGCCGCTGTTGCACTGGCCTGCGTTGAACGCGACAACTGATAGTTTTTAAATTGTTTTGTTGTCCCCTTCTCGGGCAAACGGTTGATATTTGGATGAGGCAGCGATTTTGAATTCGTCCGGAACGAGTGAGTATATATACATGTTGGCCGTGGAACAGATTTGTTTCTTCCTTTTTTTTTTTTTCCTGCATGACATGTGGTGTCAATTATGATCATCATCGAGTGTGCGGGGATCAAAACGCATCGTAGAGCTCGCAGGCTACCATTTCTTCACATCATGAATTGTGTCAATTTTTTTAATTTCCGGGAGAGGAGTTTTGATGCTGTTTTCTGTATATACCCCGAAAAGTCTCAAGATGACGTTGAGCGTTCAGTCTCAGATAATGACATCACACGCCTCTCTATCTGAATTACATGGCAGCGAGAACGTGGTCTGATGCTGGTGGGTCCTGGTCGCGTCGCGGGATTTTTTTGATTGGCAAAGTAGAGTAACTTTACACACTGTGAAACAGCGCACCGAATGGGTTCCTAAACTTCCAATATCATGTGACTGCCTGCCTTGTTCGCGTTTCTAGCTATCGCGTTCACCGTTTACCCAATCAGCCCCCGTTTCTTGGGCACGCGTCCCTTACACAATAAACCAGCCAACCAAACATTTAACTTGGTTGTTCGATCGCACCTCTCCAACCAATTCGCGGGTCGTGTGATTTCAAGTATGCATCGACGAGGGCATTGAAATAATACCAACATCATATCTAGGCGCTCAAGTGAATAAAGTTGACAGCCATGGCTGCGCACCCTGGTGTCTTTCACGAATGCGCGATCGCGTTCGTTCCGAGCAATGAGCTCACGCCACATTTCATCAGCGAGGTTCGACGACGATACTACCCAGAAATTACTCAAGTTATCGTTGACTAACCTTGCTTCTTCAATTCAGTTGGCAAATGTTGTTCAAGACAATGGCGGAGCGGTTTGCGAACCTCGTCGGAACGGCACGATACCCATTGACAAGGTTACTCACATCGTCTCCAACACCATCAACTTCGAACAATATGTCGAATCGCAGGCAGTCATGATTCCCGTGGTGTCAGACAAATGGATCAGCAACTCTGTACTCAAACGAAAGACGGCGCAGGTGAGGCCATTCTCGCCAGATCCCCGCATGATCTTTCGTGAGATTGTTGTCACTTGCGCCGACCTGCCACAAATGGACAAGGAGAGCATTCTTGGCGCCACCATGGCTCTGGGTGGGCAGGAATCCAAAGACGCATCGAGGTTGACGACACATATTTGTGCTCTGAGTATGGATGCGCCAAAGGTGGACGCTGCAGTGCAGAAGGGATTTAAGGGCAAGGTCGTTTTGCCTCACTGGTAAGTCTTCAACGCATGAATCGGTTTTCTATTGGTCGTTTTCGGGAGTTGAGGGGACTAAGTTTTGAACCAAGGTTTGACGCATGCTTTAAACTCGGCAAGCGAATAGACGAAGGGCCCTACCTGCTGCCCGAACCAGAGATTCTGAAGAAGAGTAGCGCGGATGATGTTATCATTCCTACGAATGCAAATCTCGTCGGAGCCACCTCGGTCAACCCAGACTTTCTTCCGCTACCCGTCAACAGCATAAGCGCACGGTCACCGGCGACGGTCTTTCAAGATAAGCGAGTCATGTTGTCAGCAGACCTGGGCATCACTCCACGACTGGTGAGAACGCTCGAGGGTATCATCACAAACGGTGGAGGCAAGATGGTCGATGACGTTGACTGCTGTGACACGTTTATCTGCCAGTTTCGGGATGGTCCCCAGTATATTCACGCAGCCCAAAGTTGCAAAGAGGTCGGTAGTCTGTCATGGTTGTACTCACTCATAGTCAACAACCAGTGGCAGAACCCGCTGCACCGCCTGCTGCACTATCCAATTCCGCGAGCAGGCATCCCGAGGTTCAAGGGTCTGAGAATCACAGTGTCCAACTACGGAGGCGAGGCAAGAATATATCTCGAAAATCTCATCAAGGCCAGCGGTGCAGAATTTACCAAGACCATGAAGGCGGACAACACTCATCTCATTACCGCCCGCAATTCGAGTGAGAAATGCAAAGCAGCTCCGGAATGGGGTGTCGCGGTTATTAACCATCTGTGGATCGAGGAGAGCTATGCGAAGTGCGAGATGAAGCCAATCAATACCCCAAAGTACAACCATTTTCCGCCGAGGACCAACCTGGGTGAAATAATAGGCCAAACGTTTCTGAGCGAGCCTAGCCTGCGCGAACTATACTATCCGGGTGGAGAAGAGGCCATGTCCACTGGGGCGAAGAAGAAGCGAAAGATTATGGAGGCTGCCGAGGATAATGCGTATCACAAAGGCCCTGCAGAGGATTGGTTATTGGAACTGATGAGGCCTATGAAACTATGCCGCATGACGACGAGGAAATTGAGATACCATCATCAGGCACCAAGACCAAGAAGCCAGCAGTTGTCAAAACACCGGTGCGATCGCGACGCGCTCACTCTGGCAAGGAAAACGAAACGCCATCAGGTGTGTCGACTGGCAGCCGTAGTGCCAAGGCCAAGGCTCGAGATTTGTTACAACACATTGCGCCAGATATCGCCTTGTATGAGAAGGAGAAGAGGAGACAAAGTAAGCCAGGGGCCCCGTGGGGCGGCAAACGAGCGGCAGACTTGGCGGACCGAGAAAAGGTAGCATGACAACAACGAGTCCCAAACATCAGCATGACGAAGACGAGGAAGACGACACTGGCAAGAGACGACCTGCAAAAAAGCACGCCCGTCATTGCCTGAAGTAGAAATGCGAATCATCATCACGGGCTTCAACAGATGGGTCGGGGACAGCAACAAAGAGGATCACGATCGAGTACGTTTAACATTGCAACTCTCTCTTTTTTTCTCCTTTTTTTTTCCTGTCAAACCCCATCTTCTTGTATGTATCAGTGACGCTAAGATCTGGACCTGTGTTTGACAGAGGGAACTGCGAAACCTCGGTATTCAAATCGTCCAGGAAGGCCAGCCATGCGACTTCCTGGTTGCCCCACAAGTTGTGCGAACTGTCAAATTTCTCTGTACGCTCGCCCGTGGCGCCAGGTCCTGTCATCCGACTTTATTGAGACAGTGCTAGAGTCTGGCGAATTACCCGACGTGAATGACTTCATTTTGAAGGACAAGAGCGCGGAAAGCAAATTCGATTTCGACCTGACACGCTCTGTAGCCCGCGCCAAGGCTAATCGAGGCAAATTGCTGCGAGGGGTTCCCGTGTACTGCACCGAGAAAGTTCGAAACGGGCCCGATGGCTACCGCTCCGTTGCAGAGGCCAACGGGGCCATATTCAAGCTTTACCGCGCACGGGGCGGCACAACCATCAAGCCCACCACTGCAGAGCAAGACGGCTTTGCGAAGCCCGAGCCTGTGTACCTGCTCAGCGGTGAAAGTCCAGAGGAGAAACAGTTGTGGGCGAGATTTCGCGACATGGCGGAAAAGGGCCATATGGAGCCGCGAATTGTTGTGCCAGACTGGCTGCTAGATGTAGCCATGGCACAACAAGTGCGTTTCGACGAGAAGTTCCTAGTCGAGAACTGGAATAAGGTCTAACAGTGACGTGGTTGGCCGGGATGCGCGCCACACAAGCGAAGCATCTGCTGGATGGAGCATGGCGTTGATGCGAATTTGGCAGGGAGGTAATCCGTAGATAAAAGTTATAATTTCATTTAGGCTAGAGTGGAATTGCCGGATGGTCGGTTGCCTTTTCAAGCATAAGTCGTTGGTTGTATTGTATACGAATATGGTTATATCGACTGGTGTTGTATTCTTTGATGTGGACATGAGATCAGAAAAACTTGACACCAAGAGAGTCGTCAGAGCCGAAAATCTGTGCCTTGCCTTTTTGACCAGGATGTTCAACGCCTTGAGGAGCACGTCGTGGTCCAAGCCGTGCAATTCTGCATCCAGGGGTCAGCTTTTCCAATGCCATGTCCCCCTCTCCCTCACTTGGGATGTCTGAGCAAAACGAAAGGATGAAATGAAATAAAAAAGAAGAAGCACGGATTGTCAAAAACACACCTGTTCCCATTGTCCCCTCCCCTCACTCATTTCGTACACAGTCAACACACTCCCCTTTGCGCCGTGTCGTCGACATATTTCTCAATCAGGGCAGCCCACTCCTCGGGCTTATTCCAGTACACGAAGACGACATCCTTGCCGGACCCGGACCCCGCGAACTCTGCTCGTCCGTCCTTGCGCATGAACTCGAGGACCTCGTGGATGTCGGGGAGACTCAGGCGGCGGCGGAGGCGGGCGTTGTGGAAGAGGTCCGTCTGGGAGGCGGTCGAGACGGAGAGCTTGAAGAGGCGGTGGTGGCGGGCGTAGGAGAGGATCAGGGCGGACCACTTTGCGAGTTGGGCGTGGTGCGTGGTCAGGTTGGGCTGGGGGTGAAGAAGGGGAAGTGGTATTCGCGGGGAAGGGGAAGGGCGATGCTGATGCTGATGCTGATGCTGATGCTGATGCTGATGCTGATGCTGATGCTGATGCTGATGCTGATGTTGATTCTGACATGGTGGAGATGTGATGCGATGTGGGTTGTGATGACAGTTGCGTCACCAGACGTACATGTCAACAAGTTGTTTGACGTGCCTTTTCCCGCGCCCCGTCCGTCTCCCATCTGATTGTCGGTCGATAAACGGCGCTGATAAGAAGGCAACCAATCACACCACGATGACGCAGCCGCTTTCTCTCTCCTCTTATCAGAGTGCTCCACGTATGTATCGATAAAATCAAAAGCACGGGGCGGGCTTCCTCGAAAGAAGCCCATAGATAAAAAGGTGAGCCACGATAACAACTCCGTGGAAAAGCTTGTACTTTCACCCGTCAGCCAGTCCCTTTCTCCGCGGGGTCTTGAATAGATCCGCTGATTCGGATAATCGCCCTGGAAATGATTGGCCCAACGCACATGCAAACATGCTTTCATCACCCCTGTAAACCTAACCTGGCCCTGAGCCACGATGCCAGCTCTGATGTACGAGACCAATAGTTTTGTTCCGAGGCTTGCGTTGGTCGGATGCGTTCCGGAGATGTTCGCATTGCATCCAGAGGCAGAGAAAAAAAGTCCACCTGATAATTCCTCTTGTGAAATCATGGAGAAGGAAAAAAAAAAATTGATTTTGCACACGTTACCACCTCGCTCGTGTGACCGACCTTGTTCTTGGGGCAGCGGGGCAACTTTTTCTCTTTTCTGAATTCATCTCTTCGTTTTTCTTTCGTCTTGGTCGTCTTCACTGGTTGAGGTGCCATCCTCGAGGGAATTCGTCTCAGCGTATGATGATGATGGCTTTGGAAAAGAAACGAGTCGTGGTGGTGGGTCTGGGGATGGTAGGCATCGCATTCATGCAAGTCGCCTCTTTTTTTTTTTTTTTTTTTTTGACTCCAACGCTTGCGAGCGATCTTCTCTCCGGAAAGCTGTGACTGACATTTCTTTGGTGGCGATGTGTGAGTGAGTAGAGAGAAATTGTTAAAGTATGACGCCCACGAGCATCAATACAGTATCACAGTACTCGGGAAGAGTCACATGTCGCGTACAATCGCGTTGGACTTACAAGCTTCTTTGAGCATCGAAAAGTAGACAACTTGTACATGAATCCGCTAGAATGGGTATGTTTTTTTCTTTTCAATCCGTGGCTTGGCCTTTTACCTTCATCTCCCCCTCCCCCTTAAAGGAAGACGGGGTTGGAACGCTCTGACAGTGGTTTCGCATCCTTCCTTTCTAGTACAATGATCAAGTCAATGCTTCGCTCAACTATCACATCAACACAAAAGTCACGGCCATCGATTCGGATAACAAGATTGTCACGTGCGAAGGGGGAGTCATTGTCCCCTATGACATTCTCGTGCTCGCCACGGGTTCCCATGCCTCGTTACCTCGTCATACACCCAATTTCGATGCCAAGGGCGTATTTGTTTATCGAACAATAGACGACTTGGTCAATCTCATAGACTTTGCTGCACAGAGAAAAGGGACGACAGGATGTGTCGTTGGCGGGGTCTTCTCGGTCTCGAAGCGGCCAAGGCCATGATGGACTTGGACAGTTTCAGCAAAGTCAAACTGATTGAGCGCAACAGATGGGTTCTGAGTCGGCAGCTAGACCAGGAGGCAGGCACCATGGTTGTCCAACAGGTGCAAGAAGAATTGGGCCTCGACGTGCTCCTCAGCAAGCGCGTCGGCAAAATACAAGTCGACGAGGATAACAGCGTCACGGGCGTGGTGTTCGAGGATGGCGAAGAAACGGCTTGTTCGACCTTGTGCTTTGCCATCGGCATCACACCCAGAGACGAGTTGGCCAACGTCTCGGGCTTGGAGTGTGCGGAGCGCGGAGGCGGAATCGTCATCAAGGACGATTTGAGCACCAGCAAAATGGACATTTATGCCATTGGTGAATGCGCCAGCTGGCAAGGACAGACGTTTGGCCTCATCGCCCCGGGAGTGGAAATGGCCGAAGTCCTGGCGTACAATCTGACGCAGGCAAAACTTCACGCACCTCGCGTGTTCAAACGCCCTGATCTCAGCACCAAGCTGAAGCTGCTGGGTGTCCATGTCGCCAGCTTCGGCGACTTCTTCGCTGACAGGGACGGGGCGAAGCATCTACCGGCTCGCTATGCCAAAAACATGTCAAACGGCAAAACCGGCACTGCCGCCGTCGCGTCTCGCCCAGAGCAACATGTCAAGACACTCACGTACAAGGACACCTTTCTCAACGTCTACAAGAAATACATCTTCACCGCCGATGGCAAGTATCTCCTGGGTGGTATGATGATCGGCGACACAAACGACTACATCAAAGTCGTCCCCTTGGTCAAGAAGATGAAGGAGCTCGACATGCCACCCAGTCAGCTCATCCTCGGAGCCAAGAAGAGTGGCGACGAAGACGACGACGACGACGACGACGATCTCCCCGACGACACGCAAATCTGCTCCTGCCACAACGTCACCAAGGGCGATGTTGTCCGCAAAGTAAAGGACGGGTCCTGTGAGGACCTCGCGGCCATCAAGACGTGCACAAAGGCCGGCACGGGTTGCGGTGGGTGCATGCCTCTCGTGACGACCATCTTCAACAAGACCATGACGTCCATGGGCAACGAGGTGAAGAACTACCTCTGCTCCCACTTCAACCTTTCCCGTGCGGAGCTGTATCACGTCGTCATGGTCAAGCAACTCGAGTCGCTGCCCGACGTGATGCGCGAGGCGGGCAACGACAGGGACAGCTCAGGCTGTGAAGTGTGCAAGCCTGCCGTGGCGAGCATCTTTGCCTCACTGTGGAACAAGCACGTCATGGCCAAGACCACTCATGGCCTGCAGGACACAAACGACAGGTACCTGGGAATATCCAGCGCAACGGCACCTACTCTGTTGTCCCGCGGGTGCCCGGCGGTGAAATCACGCCCGACAAGCTCCTTGCCATCGGCCAGGTGGCCAAACAGTACAACCTGTACACCAAGATCACGGGAGGTCAGCGCATCGACCTCTTTGGTGCCAGGAAGCAAGACCTCGTCGACATCTGGAGCAAGCTCGTCGCCGCGGGCATGGAGTCGGGCCACGCGTACGCAAAGTCCCTCCGCACGGTCAAGAGCTGCGTCGGCACGACATGGTGTCGATTCGGAATCGGCGACAGCGTAGGTATGGCGGTGCGCCTGGAAGAGCGGTACAAGGGCATACGGGCACCGCACAAGATCAAAGGTGGTGTGAGCGGCTGCGTGAGGGAATGTGCCGAAGCACAGAACAAGGAGTATGTGGTTTCAGTTTCACTGCAAACAGTCTTTTGCCCAGACCAAGAAGAAAAGAAAAGAAAAGCTGACGCTCTGACACGACTCTGCCAGCTTCGGCCTCATCGCCACGGAAAGAGGCTTCAACGTCTTCGTCGCCGGCAACGGGGCGCCAAACCCAAACACTCGGAACTCCTGGCCACGGACGTCGCTCCCGCAGACGTGGTGCCCATCCTCGACCGCTACCTCATGTTCTACATGCGCACGGCGGACAAGCTCCAGCGCACAGCTCGCTGGCTGGAATCGCTCCCCGGCGGCATCAAGTACCTCCGGGAGGTGGTCCTCCAAGACAAGCTCGGCATCTGCGCGTCGCTCGAGTCGCAGATGGAGCAGCTCGTGGCAAGCTACTTTGACGAATGGGCCGAGGCCATCAAGGACCCGGACATGGCCGCCCAGTTCAAGCAGTTCCAGAACACGCCCGACAGCCTGGAGACGGTGGAAGTCGAGCAGGACCGCGGCCAGTCCCGCCCCGTGTACTGGCCCAGGAGTCGGCCGCCGACAACTTCGCCGGCATCCGGTGGTCGAGCACGGCGTGGGAGCCCGTCATCGACGCCGAGTACTTTGGCGGCGCCGACGAGCTCCCCAACGGCATCTCCGCCACCATCAAGCGAGGCGACACCCAGCTCGCCGTCTGGCGCTTCCGCGGCAGATACTATGCCACGCAGCAAATGTGTCCGCACAAGCGGGCCTTTGTTCTCTCAGATGGCCTCATCGGCCAGAACCCCGGCAGCAAACACGACACGCCCGCTTCCTCTCTTGCTTCCTCCTCTTCTTCTTCTCCATGGATCTCCTGTCCCCATCACAAGCGCAACTTTGACATGCAGCACGGCTCTTGCAGCAACGACGCGGCCCTCTCCATTGCCACCTTCGCCGTTGAGCCCCGTCAGGACGGCCTCGTTTACCTCAAACTCCCGCCTGTGCACGAGCTCGACGCCGCCCTCGGCACGTCAACATGGAAGGTCAACAAGGGAGAGAGCGGCGACTCGCCCTTCGCCGAACTAGATGGGAAGATGCGACGCGTCGGCAGAAGGTCCAGAAAAGTCAACGGCCCGGAGCACAAGCCCGCCGCCGTTGATGGTACCAATACGGCACCGCATCGAGGAGGATGCGGAAGTGCACCGGATTGGTGAACGGGAGGAGAGAGAAGGATGTACGGACTACGGCTAATGTGCATGGGAGTACAACAGAAGTACCGAGTATGAGATGCGCTATGCACATGCGAGCGAAATATCCCATGTTTTTCTTTCCTTCTCCCTTTTCCGTCATGTCAGATACGATATTCTCTTCCTCGAAAGAACCTTCAACACATGACCCGTTCACATGCAAGACGTAGATAATGGTGAAAATGAACCAGGTGACGTCCAACGTATTTGATCAAGGAAATGTGACATTTATTCCCGCTTGATCTGTCGGACAACCTTTCCTTTCAAAGTGGGGCGTCGCATAGGAGAGCTCGAATGAGAGAACAGCATGGTCTCTTCATGTAAAAATATCATGTGTAGATAGTAGCGCTCTTTGGGTAGAACTGGCCAAATGAACGCCAACGAAAGAGGTCCGAGTAGTCCGTAGTCCAGGTCCCAAAGCCCAGCTTGCGAACTACTTATTGCAGACATAAAATTTCCGAGCCAACGTCATGTGTCCTTCCACATGAAACGTTTGTTGATTTTCCTCTTAACCCCCCCAAAGTTTCGCCATTAATAATAGGTGCAAGACCAAGAGAAATATGACTCGTCAACTCGTTATGTCCTTTGCCGGAACAGAAAATGAAAAACAAAAAGTTCAAGTGCATAGTCGTACACACTTTTCCCGAAATGAAGCCAGGGAAGCCAGGGAAAGGAGGGAAAGCAGGATAAACAACAGTATTAACAGGTGGAGTATTTATTTGCATGCCGTGCCGCCATTGCCGAACCACACAAAAACGCCGTGAAGAGGAAGAGGAGGGGTATCAACAATAGTTGGCGATTGTTATTCCAAGAAGAAAAGAGAAGAACAAAACAGATGGAAGGGGGTGGGAGAGGGGAAGCTGAAATTTGCGGGGAGAATCAAGGACGCGTCATCCAATCGCACTGTACATTTTACTCTTCTCCGACCTCATCCTCACTCATGCTGCCGTATCCCGTATCTATTTCCATGCCAACCAGACTTTTCGTTACGCCAAGGCATCTCTCTACGACCTCCTGTCGAAGCTTAGAGTCAACACCACATCGGCTAGCAAACTGGCCGCCGATCCATAGGCGTAGAGTCGCCGCAAGCCTTTCTAACACAGACTCAAATTCCAGATCCATCTTCTTGTGCAATAGTAAATGTTCCATGAGTTCCATGATCGAAGTGAAGCCTAGTAAAGACATGCGAGATGTGTTCTCTGGCCGCACGATATCGTGGAGAGATTCAACCTTCTGTAAAGTTGCGCCAGGTGTTTGCTCCACGCGAGTAATGTGTGCAATGGCCATGGCGCACCGTAGAGCGGTAGAAAAGTCGGTGGAAGAGTCGTCGAAGCCGTGCCCAAGAATAAGATTCGATCTGGCGAAGGGACTTGAAATCCTGTCCGACTTGAGTACTTGGAGTGCCGTGGCAATGTTGGCTCCACGAGACTGTTTGACGAGCACGGCGCGGGCTAGGATGGCGCGCATCTGAGCGTAAGAGCCGATGGGTGAAGCATTGATGGCAACTTCGATATCTTCAGTAGGATTTGTCATCGGCTGTGCCTTCTTATTCAGAGTATCTGTGAGAATGCGATGCAGAAACTTGGTGGACCACCACGCAGCGACCGCATCCAAGGGCGAGCAGATGGCCACGTCGTCAACCACGCTGTCCATTCCGTCAATTGGTGAAGTCACGTTGCATGTTGTGTCCATATTAAACGCCAGGTTGTGTGCTCGCCGGATGACTTCGGGGCTGAGGACTTCGTCGCAGTCCTGTTCAGCAAGAGCTACAAGGTGTTCAGGTAACTCGTCATCGTGTTGCACTGAAGAACCCCGGCGCAGCTGAACGAGAAGCTGATTCAGCTGACGGGCTTCGTTCCAACGCAATCTGGCTATCTTGGCAGCAATCGTATTGATGCTGGATTGCAAGAGCTTGCAGTGAGTCAGATGCCACAGCAGCACGCGGATGTGAAGAGCCTTCAGCATGAGTCGAGTGGGAGTATCCGGCAGTGTGCCAGAAGCGAGTAGGGTCAGAATCAGACGGCTCGTGCAGATATCAACATCACCGCCAGCGAGTTGTGAGTCCAGAGCAATCGACCAAGCCTTGACTCTTGCTGCCTCTTGCTCTTGCGTCAGTCCGGTGAGCATCTGGAAGCTGTGCGTGCCAATAGCATTGCGTAAACTAAGTTTCATCGTTTTGAGGATCAAGGCTGCTGCTTCCAGGAAGAAGTTGTGCCGAGGCACCCAGACGGTCTGAATAGCTGTGAGCCAGGCCTGTCGGCGTATACGAATTGATGAGGCCAGTGAAGGGGCCTTGCGCAACATGGTCGCCTGCGGCTTCTTGTCTTTGGGCTTGGCGCTTGAGAACAGACATGGCACAAAAATCCACAAAAATGTGCCCAGAAAAAGCAAACCTTTCAGTGAGGACAAGACATGATAGCCCATGAAGTGTACATCGAGGCTTGATGCTGCAGAACCCAGAAGACGGAGTGGCAATGAGAAAAGACCACGGCCAGCGGGCTGCTCACTGCTCGTCTCCGACTCCCGCATTGCTTCGATGAACATGAGGCCAGCAAGAGATCCAACCATGAGTTTACCAAAGTACGGATTCCCTTGCATCCAGCCATTTTGCTGAGCCAGATGTTGCTGCTGGATCTGCTGCTGCCGAACTATTGCAGGGGTTGTACCGCGGGAAGTTTGCTGCGGGACTGGATAAGGTTGACCGATGGCCATCTGAGCCGAGATGATCCGTTTCATGTCGTCAGGGACCTGGATCATGCCGGCAGGTGCTGGATTCCTACCGGGCTGCGGAGTCGGCAATGGGGAATTATTGAACTGTTGGCCGTTGTCTTGAGCATACTGTATCGGAGTAGGAGGATGCTGCATAGGACTGATAGATCCGTTCATACCGCCGGCCGCGAACAATTTCTCAAATGCGTCGATTCGGCGATGCATTTGGGCATTCTCTCCTAGTAACCGATTATTTCTCTTTTCAAGATGACGGATGTACTCGGTGGCTTTGCTCAGGACCTATGTGATGATGTCAGTTCAGTAGCTTGCTTGACAGGAGAGGAATGATGAGAGAGAGAAGGGGGCAAGGACGGGAAAAGATATGGCGTCTTAAGAGGAAAGACATACCGTCGCCTTGTTCAACTTGTGAGCGGGAGTTAGACCATGCAACTCTTCTCGATCTTCCGTGGTATCTTCTCCTTTAGCACTCTTGGACATGATACGCAGGCTTGGAACGCTGTCTCGGAGGGCAGCAATTTTGTCGTTGATGTTGGTCCGATATCGCTTCTCAATCATATTGTGAGCCGTTTTCTTGACCGGCTTATCCTCGTCGTCGACATCATCATCATCATCTGGTTCAGACGAGACTTTGCGTTTTCTGTTTTCTTTCTTCCATGTGTTAAACTGATCGGGAGAGGCCAGGATATGTGCTTTGGAATCGCCCTTGGCCGATTCGGGACTAGAAGCACTCTTTGGCGAATTATACTGAAGATGAGCCGGCATGGCAATATTTTTCAGCTTTTGCTGCAGGGCCGGCGATATTGACGCGGAGACGGGTTGTTTGATATCCAAGGCCTCGGACTTGGGAGCTCCGAACGTGACATTTGACTGAACGTCGGCAGGCGTGAAGCTGTCAAAACTGAAAGACCCGTCCTGGGATTGATCAAAGACCGGTAAGGGCCAGGCAGAGGCGGTGGCAGTGGCGCCAGGTTGAGTAGATGGTGCACTTGACGTGCCGGTGTTGATGTTGTCGTAAGCTGGGCTGGTTTGGAAAGCCCAGGTTGAAGTTGACGGGGGTAGAATTGCTGAGGACCAACATCAGCATGCGCCTGTATCGATTCCGCGGATGCATTCGTCACGGCACGGGCGTCGTTCATAAAGCCAAAAGTCGGGTCGTTGAACCGGTAGCGTTCCGCAGCACCATCCTCGGCCATTGCGTCGGGTGCACTGAGTACGGAATATTGGCTGGCGAGGTCCCCCTCCAGGTGTAGCGGTGTTCTGGTGTTTGTCCGTTGACTGTGTCAAGAATCGGCGGCGTCGATGGCGGGCTTGACGGCCAAATGCCAAATGCCAAATGCGAGGGCAGTGTGTTGAACCCTTTGCAAATCGCCGGCACCGATTGATTACTAGACGGCAAATGGCTCGGTAAGATCAGGGCACAGGCAGGGTGGGCGGAAGCTTGTCCGTACACGCAAACACGCAAATCAAGCTGAAAATGTTGGGGGCGGGCAGCAGCGACGGGGTGGTGCAGGTTGGTGCAGGTGGTGCAGGTGGTGCAGGTGGTGGTTCAGAAACGAACGACGATGCCTGGCAGTCATTCGACTCCTGGGGTTGACGGGGTAGAGTCTAACGGGCAGGGACCAATAACGACAGCGGCTGGCCTGTGGTGCCGACAAGTCTGCTGCTGATGGGGATTGCAGTTGAAGCGAACGAAGTCGGCGGGTGAGATATATGGATGAAGGGTTCAAAAGGACGAGAAGCGCACGGCAAGAAGATAATATTGGGCTGGTTGGTTGGATGGTTGGATGGTTGGTTGGCTGGCTGGCTGGCTGGCTGGCTGGCTATTGGCTGGCTGTCACGCCCGGTCCTCTCAGAGGGTCGGCGATGTTGACACTGCCTCTCACTTCCCAGCCCTTTTCGCTTCCTTGGACTCACGGAGTATTTACTGCACTGATATCATGCTGCTTGTGAATGCAAGTCGAGATGACCAATCGACGAGATAGACGTCAGGATGTGCTATTAATACCGCCACAACAAACCTGTGCAGGTCTGCTCGGCTCGGCTCTAGTTGCCGTAGACCCCGCCAGGTAAACATTGAAACAAAGCGAAGCAGACACGCAGAGTGCCCGAGATTGACGCACCAGGACACGCATGCAGAAACCCACGCAGAAGCGCACGGAGCAGCGGGAGCTTGCGGACTACTATGCCCGGTCAGGGTTGTTGGGCTTGCGACGGCCTGCGAGCTCCACCCTCTTTGGCCTTGACGAGCTTGACAGCGCACGTTGACTGGCCCAGTTGTCCACGGTGCCACCTGCCGCTGCCCAAAATCATACGATGAACATCAAAGACTAGCCGTGACTGGCCAAGCCGAACGGGCAGGCTCCACTTGCCATGTTTTCCCTTGAGACGAAGCAGACAAGGAAAGTCTGCCCGCAGCCAGCGAGGACACTAGAGAAGCCAGACTCCACCGATCACCGATCGGGGCAACAACATCAACTCCCCGAAGTGTGAAGTAGTCCGTAGTCCGTAGTCCGTACGGATTACAACATATACATACGTCCGTATATATACTGTACTTGGAGTAACAATAGGCCTCTACTCCGTACGGATGAATTGTTCTAGCATTTACGTGCTGGCTTTGCCCAAAGACAGGCAGGCAGTCAGTAAGTCAGTCAGTCGCAGTCAGCATGAATGGGGGACTGACAGATATCTCGGCAGAAAACTGAAGATGACGGATCGGGGACCGTGCGTCAGGTCAGAACGGGCCGCACCTCGAAATCGATTTCGTACTGTACGGAGTATGATCAAGTTGAATTGGATTCCCGGAGCATCGTCATAACATGGCCTGCTGGTCTGGCGCCAAAATGTGACACGGGTAAGTCCGTATCGAAGACGGGTTTTCAAAGTCGTGGGGCGGCCAAACAGCCTTGCAACCTGCCAAGTGCGCTACAACGGGGCTGAATGACATCTTCTACGCGTTTACCCAGGCGGCCTACGAAATTCTCCGATATGCTTGATCTACTCATCAATCAAGCTGAGAATGTTTGCTTGCCTGCCTACCTGGCCAAAAATGCGGTTGGTCCTCTGGGAAATTGGGACAATTGAACTCAACGCAAGATAGCGCCAAAGCGTCGAAAGCAGATGTCACACGACTCAAGCCACTCCTCTGAGTCCTCAGTACGACGGAGTATGTATTATGTAGTCCGTATGTACATGTGTGTCTGGCATCAATTCCAGCATTTACCCGCGGGTTTCGGGCCCCACAGAGCCCTGACTCTGACTCTTTGGTTTTTAGAAGAGAACAACCGACTACGGATTAACATGTACGGATTAGAGTCAAGGATTCTCATCTCCCCATGCTGGCCGATCTCAGCCAGCTGACCATTGCATCAGCGTCGTCATGGTATTCGATAGGTTGCGAATTAACCCACCCTGACTTTGAGGCCATCACCGGGAGGAAGCTAACTTATGTATAACTACCTATGCACGTTACCTGAGCAGCTAATCCGTACATGTACATAGGTGAAATGAAATTTCAAGGACAAAAACTTTATTCATGCTCTAAGCCGGCTCTGCTACGGAGATTCAGCAAGATCTTTGTTTCCCGTGGCACATTCAGTAGCTAAGCCAGACATGGCTAGCTCTGCAATTGCGAAGAGAGACACAGCTTGTCGTCTTTTTCTCTTCTCGGTAAGCACAAGTCGCCACGTGGTCGACAAGTCGGTCGTAACACTCAAACTTTGCTCGCGACAACGGCGGCGCGCTAAGCCGGATTGGCGTTTGGGGCTGAAAACTCGGATTTTTTTCCTCGGCCAGGTTACACTTTCGCGGAGCCCACAATCAGAGTCGGCCTGATACAAACAAATGCCTAGTACCATGGAGCAGAGAAAGGAGTGAAGACCAACAACATTGCGATTGATTCCCTATCCTGGGTTCAGGCCAATCGTTCCCACTTCGATGTCACTCGGGGTCGAGCTGACGATGATCGGGATGATCCCTGTAGCCAGCATCACAGCCAAGCCAAAGATGGCAATGAACCCTACGATCATTCACTGAGTACATATGTACAGAGTATGTACGTATGGCATGCATCCAGGTTACCTTTTATGAGCCGGCATGGACAGCGCGATATTCATGGCAGCACCTTGGAGCTCCGCAAGAGCGATCTGTTCTTCCTGTTCTAGAGCCTGCGGCCGTTAAAACGATGACGAGAATGCCCAGGCACCCAAAACTATGCCGGGAGCGGGACGGTTCAGTATTTCCTAGGGCCGCCCATGAATCAGCTTATTTGCAAGGACTCTCTCTATAAGCTATTCGTGTACGGACGTATAAGTGGCGCCTGGCCCATGCCCTTGCCCAGTATTCGATAAAGAGATCTTGATGGTGTATCCGTGAACAAGCCGCTTGCTTGGCAGGAGAATGACATTCAGGACGGCCCCAACAAATCGCCAGGAATTTATGCAATGATCTTAAAGAATGAGTCCACCGGTTCTTTCGCCAAGCCGTCATACAGCGTTGCAGAGAGCGTACGGAGTAGAATGCCTGCACCGGCAATATCGTGAACCCACGGCGACATTTCCATGACCCAACTCGCCAGTGCTACGGTAGCCCGTTGTCGAACACAGGGTCAAGACACTTGTCTACCATTTCATCAGCCCAGCCAAAAGTGCATATCTCATGTCAATATGAAGCGACGAATCCACAAAGGGGATGGTTTATACCGAGGCGGCGAGTCTGCACCATAAAGTCGAACCACAAGACACAATTTGAGATCCCAAATGTGCAACATCTCCTCGAGTGACATGCCAAAGCAATAATACCCTTCCATGAGCATTTGATATCAACCAGGCAAGGCAGTTCTTCAATCAGACCCTCGCGCCTTCAGCCTCAATATGCTTCTCCTCATCATCAATTCGGACGCTCTCGCACACGCACAGAATTTAATGTCGGCACTTATTCCCACCAGGTTCCCCTACCTTCTCAATCAACCCAATGACACATCCGCAGAGGCATGTATCACATTATCCACCACCCTTGCCCCCGGGTTGTAAAATGCCTCGCCATGCCCGCCGGCAACTGCAGAAGCTGTCAGTATGTATGATTCCGTCTCCCTCCCACCTATTTATTACACACCATGTCGGCAACGATTTCTCGGTGCCACCCTCCCTGACGCACCGCTCCGTAATGCGCGACACGCAGCTTCACTCTGCCGCAAGCTACGACGGCGTTGTGCGCAAGACATTCCCAGTCTCACGCCTCGCTGGATCCGGGACATGGCAGGAATAGTACGGATAACGGTTGATCCAGACGGTCAGCGCGACAACAGATGTTCCATCACGCTACCACATTACTGCTTCCTCACACGCTGGGTAAAGCCACGCGGATGCAGACTGCTCGTGCGGTCTCCCAGGGACATACCCCGTACTTTGCATTTCAAAGGGCTCCTGAGAATGTCGGTAAACATTTTGCAGAAACACGACAGGGCGGCGCTGGGCTCTAACACGCCAAGGGGAAAATCCACAAAATAGCGTGCAGAACCGTTAAGGTCGACAAATCTTTGAAGCGAAGCGAATATGCGTTTGTTTCCCGTTGGGAAAAATAGCCGGGAACGAATTCTGCAACTTCCAAGTAGGTCAATCATTGGGGCATGGGGACATTGACATGGAATGGGAAACACCCTGGTATAATTAATCCACGTGAGTGAACGTACAAGTATATCACAGTGACGAGGGAACCCTCGAGAGAGGCCGAGGAAGAGAGAATAAAAGTGTGTTTAGGATCGACGGTCTGATCAACAGTATCCTGATGCTAAGTTTGTTTCTCCACCGCGTACAGTGCCTTCCTTGCCCCATCTTAAACAAGTTTCAAGTATTGGTTTTTCTTTTCGCAAATGATAATCTATGGTATTTGAAAAAAATAAATAAGGGAAAGAAAAGTCAGATCCCGCAAGGAAAAGAGACAGTTATGTCAAGTGAGCACCACCGAAATGATTGCCATGTCATGTTTCAACATGAGTGATTCTCGGTCAAAAATCGTGCATGTACCGCATATATGAGGATTGTCAAGTATCTTCACCACATCTCATCTGAGCCTTTGACCATCTCTACTGTTGGGGTTTTCGGCATCATCCTCCTCATCCTCTTACGATCCTCTTTGGTGACGAGAGAAGGAGTGATTGGGACAACCGGGGTGAATGGCTGGTATGGAGAGTACGGCACGGCACCGGCCGTCATGGGTGTTCGGCCGTTTGTTGGCGAGAGCGGTCCCCGTCGCTCGAAGACGGTCTGCTTGGTGGCGCGGGAAACGGTGGATGGCGAGCTCAGCGCTGGCTCATAAGCTCTCAGTGGTAAATTGCCGCCGGTTCGCACTGCTGATGGAGCGTTTGCTCTGGAGAATGTGGCACCGGGCTTTGGCGATGATGGCAGTGCAGGAAATCTTGCACCGGGTTTGGGCGACAAGGGAGCCCCACGAGGGTGTCTGCGAGTGCTCCGAGGATGCCGATACAGGATCGACCTCTGACGCTGCATGCCATGTTTTAGGGGACCAATATGGGAGTTGATACGCCCATCGATGCTCTGAATGCTTTCGGGAGACATGTTTGGAGTAGGAAGAGCACCGCTGTTTCCGACATGGGCACCGAAGGGTATTTGATCTGTTGGTATTGGTGGCGGGGTGGAGGAGCATAGTTTCTTGAGGGTATCGCGCTCATTTCCTGCAGCTCATGTCTGGGAAATGTTCCAGACTGGGGGTCATAATCGGCGATGAAATGTTTACTCCTTTGACCTGCTTCTTTCGCGGCGAACGCAGAGAGGCAAAGAAGGATGATGTTCTGGATTGAGTCTTGTCGTCACGTGCTGCTGCACTCAGGTTGAGGTTGGCTGGCTTGACTCGGTCCTTTCTCGGGGACGTGACGGATTTGTCGGAGCTTGAGATGCGCTGGCTTGATGCAGGAAGGACGTCGGGCGCCTCCAGCACAATTCCTCGCTGCTTTGCATCCTCCTGCTCCATGACATGCTTGTACATTTCTTCCAGCTGGGATTGGGCCATTTCCGGTCTGCAGAAACGACTGCTTGATCGACGTACGGGTCTACTCCAGGGAGGTTGCACGTCGATGTTGGTGACGGGTGAATATACGGAGCGTGAGAGAGCAGCTGCTCGTTGAACCGAGTCCGTAGAGGCGAGGGATATGAGAAATTCGGTACTATCTCCTGGGCGGTTTGCTGACCAGAAAGGGATTGTATCCGTCTACGGGCGAGTCGTTGCCATACAGTTCCTCTGAACCCTGGTATTCAACCTCGTCGTCACCCAAGTGGAGATGCTCTCGTCGCTTCTTTGCAAGTGACAGTAGAGTTATGGCAACCAGCACCAAGGATATACCGTATGCCACAACAATGCCACCAACCTGAGCTGGGAGATATTTTGTGTCTCTCAGAGCACCGGCTGAGAATGCTGGACCGTCTTCAGGGCTCGGCGCTGAGCTCCAGTCGATGCTGAGAAGATTTGTATCTCTCTGAGTTACGTCAAATGTGAATTCTGCACCAGTTGGTCCTGTGTGGATGAGTGATGTAAAGAGCGTAAGGGTTAGAATCGTCAGTGAGGGGAACAGTTGAAGGTGCCTTGGTGGCATCGTGGAGAGGAAGGCGAGCCCTTTATGGCGGCGATCGCTGTGGGATGTGACCTCCTAAAGGATTTCGACGATACATCATCTGAAGGAGAAGTGACAAGGACGGGGAGTGGATGTGAGCGACATGAGGCATGTTCCAGTATATACCAGTCGAGCGGCTGCTGAAGTTCGGCAAGTGTCTCGAAGGCTAGCGCTGGGACGGCGAGATTTGTCGCTGGTTTGCCGATTGGGTGGGCGCAATGGCCATGCCCCGGCCGTGCTGCGAGACCTATCTGGCCATGCATAACGGCGGTTGGACGAAAAGGCTTTTTAGTGAAGAGAAGGTGATGGATAGTGCAGAGTGGCACGGGAGGTTTGTGCAGCTTGATGTGCTCTGGTTGGATGCGGAGTCGTGATGACAGGGATGCTAAGCGCCGAGGTGGACGTGATGGGTGTCCAGCGCTTGTGATTGGATGTGGGCCGTGCACCTGCAGACCCATTAGCTGCTGGTCGACCCCGCTTCTCAAAATATCACAAGAGATAAGAAAGTGCTCAGTACTCCGTACGGAGTATCGACTTCTTACAATGCATACCTCTCTCATTGTCAACCAACAAGAATAGACAGACTGCTTACTGGACCATATGGGTGGGCACGAGAAGGGAGCACGAGAAGGGAGCACGAGAAGGGAGCACGGCGAGGGAGACAGGACCTGTGAGGCGGGCGTGTCTACGGAGTATAAATATGTTGTTCAATCGCAACAGCTTTTCGTCAATCCTGGTACTTAGAAAGTGCCCTGTACTCCGTAGTGAAAGATCCATTTTTAAAGTGGATGCCTCTTATAAACTGCTTTTCTGATAAAAGGTCTCTTACGGAGTTCCTGTTCTGCACCAACTGCTTATGTTTAGTAATGCCCATCACATGACCTCGCGACTGACAGGCGTTGTACCTGACACGCTGCAATCCAACCACAAGTCTCACATAACAAGTGGAAGCTACACAAGAGCAATTGTTCGCTGTTGGTGTGGTCGGTAGAACTTGCTTGTCCTTTGCTGTCGGTTCGGTTTTATTGATATTGTTTCAATGCGTATCTGCCCATACTCGCGTTCTTACCGACGCGTCAACGCGCTATCATGGCCGCCACAGATTCGGATTCAATCTTGAAGTCGCTGAACAAGGCTCAATGTCGCGCTGTCACATCAAATGCGCCCACAGTAGCCATTCTAGCTGGTCCAGGAAGTGGTAAGACACATACGTTGACATCCCGTGTCGTATGGTTGGTTCAACAGGCGGGTTATCAGCCTGCCGACATCATTGTCGCAACTTTCACAGTTAAGGCTGCCAGAGAGATGAAGGAGCGGATCAGAAAACGACTGGGTGAAGAAAACGAGAGAAAATTGTTCTAGGAACCTTTCACTCTATTGCTCGTCGATATCTAGCAACCTATGGCAAGCGAATTGGGCTGGACTCGAAGTTTGCGATTGCAGACGATGGGGACTCTCGTGCCATCATCCAAAGAATCATCAAGAGACTCGATTTGAAAATTGAGCCTTCACATGCCAAGGCTTGGATTAGCAAGAAGAAATCGAAAGGAACTACACCAACTCCCAAAACGGGAAGCAAAAAGACAATCCATCACTGGACGTTTGCTACCGAGAGTACCAAGAGCATCTTGCCAGAGCTAATCTGCTAGACTATGACGATTTGTTGGTGCGATGCGTTGAACTACTTGAGGACCACCCTCATGTGTGTCCAATGTGCAGGCTGTGTTAATTGACGAGTATCAAGACACCAATGGCATACAATACGACCTGATGAAGCTCTTTGCTCAGGCGCGACAAAGAATCACAATTGTGGGCGACCCAGATCAAAGCATTTATGGCTGGAGATCTGCAGAAATCAAGAATCTGTATCGACTTCTACGTGACTACCCTGAAACAGACGAGATATCATTGGAAGAAAATTACCGTTCTTCCCAACTCATACTCGACATATCACTGAAAGTCATTCAGCAAGACACCAAACGATACGAAAAGTTCTCTTGCCGGTTCACACTAAGGGAACGAAGCCGGTGCTAAGAAAGCTTAGGAGCTCACCTGTGGAGGGGAATGGATCGTGTCAGAATTAAGGAGGGTGACATCAATGTTTGGAGGTTCGTTGAAGAATGAGGATGTAGCTGTTCTCCTACGTTCAGCGTCACTATCGAGACACATAGAATCGGCTCTAGGAAAGGCAGGTATCTCCTACCGCATGATTGGTGGACACAAGTTTTACGAGCGCAAGGAGATCAAGATTCTCCTAGATTATCTACGAGTCGTGTACCAACCGGACAACAATGACGCTGTTGCACGCATAATCAACGTACCTCGGCGAGGCATTGGGAGACAACAATCAAGTCTCTCCTAGAAGAAGCCGAGAAGTCTAAACTCAGTCTTTGGGCTCTACTATGGAGGCATTGTCGTGGCGGACGACAAGCAACAACCAAGATCCGGCCAATCATGGAGCAGAAGCTGAATACGGAATTGCTGAAAATCATTTCTGTATTGCGTCAAAAAGCAGAGCAGATCAGCGAAATGGGTTCATTCTCGTTGGTGGACCTGATTGAACAGCTAGTGAACCAGCTTAACTTCCAGAAGTACTTGGAGGCGGAATACGAAGAGGAGCACGAGCAGCGATGGGCTAATGTGCAGGAATTATTCAACTTGGCCGGAGATTTCGCACGGGACTTTGGCAACCCCGAGGAGGAAGAGCTGCCTGAAATCGACGAGGTGGAACAAGCAAAAGAGGATGACATACTCGGCAGGTTTTTGGCCAACGTAGCGTTGGCATCAGACGCGCAATCGGACGACAAACAGCAGGACAAAACATGCCAAATCACGATATCGACCATCCATGCTGCCAAAGGCCTGGAATGGCCAGTCGTCTTCGTTCCATCAGTTTATGGAGGCTCGATACCGCACTCTCGAGCAGACGACATGGACGAGGAGAGACGGCTGCTCTACGTAGCAATGACACGCGCCAAAGCCTTGCTTTACCTGAGCTGCCCGATGTACGGACCCCAAGGACTCAGTAACAAGGTCGACCTTTCGCCTTTGTGTCGTCATTCGCTGCAGCTTTCGATCAAAGGGCCGTCGTTCGACCGACCAGTTGTCGAAAGTATTGGGAGAATCCTTGGTCGAGTCGTCCCATCCGAGAAGGCGATATTCGATAAGCTTCCCCATTGTTTTGTCCCGAGGACGATAAATTCCCAATTGAACCGTTCGATCCAAAAGAAGCCGATCCACTGGATCCGGATGCAGAAACGCAGTCCGCCAGGCCACCGAAGAAACAAAAGACGGGATACGGCCCCAGCGCCTCAGGTGAGAGGCAATGGAAACCAGAATATGCCACTACAATGGAGCAGAGCGATGGTTTCACCATGTCATCAATGCCAGCGTTTGTCACTGCTGGAGCTCTTGCAGCATCTAAAGTGAAAGCAACATCATCTTTCAATGCCGAAAAATTGATTCGAAACGAGGACCCAAGACGGATCCCGCCAACAGACGGCCGGACCAGCGAAGTCTTCTTGGCTATATAACAACAGAGTCCAAGGCACCAGCCACGACCATGAGTCACAGAATTCAGCCAGTGGACTATTCATTAGCTCGGTATGAGGCCGCCGCATCTAGAGCGGCTCGCCTCGCGGCGCCACAGCCCAACGTGTGTAATGAAAAAGCCTGCGATTGACCCAGAATTCGCGAGACACAAGATCCGGGGATCAAAGCCAATATCGCGAAGCCCCATCGGCAGACCAGCCACAAGTGAGCTCCCGGCAGAGAGTATGCCTGCTTCTCCAGTTCTCCCCTAGGCAGGAATCTCCCGAGCCACCCAAAGATGAGCCATCAGCCACGGTAGCCGCGCCCCTAAAGCATGCACGAGCTTCCACTCCACGACCTTTACGGCAATGAAGCCTGTTGGGGTGTAAGACGACCAGTAGGACTAGGCCCACCACCGTCCATGGATCGTCTACGGAAACCATTCAAGCCACTGACGATTAATCGTCCGCAGGGTCAACCAAGAAAGCCATGACCGCGAGAGTGATGGGGACGGATGGGAAGCCGAGCTCAAGGTCTGGTACCCGCCATCGCGTGGTTGGTGTCATGTACCGAGCAACCGTGACGATCGAGCGTCAATAGCACGGAGGCGGGGTTACCCTTGCAAATTGTGGCGTGGCAATACCAGCTTAACGCTCAAGCGTCATGTTCGCGTTTATGGTTGTGTAGACTTCTTGGAGCATGTGAATGACGAGAGACTGTTATTACTCACTGACTTTGCTGCTGCCCGCCCCCACCAGACGACGGCATCCAATTTTCTCTCCGTTTGAGAATCCACCCCCAAAGTCTGGGGTCCACCACAGCGCAGCTCAACTGTCGCAAGGCATATACAGTGGGTGTAGGGGATCATTCACGCACAAATTAGTGGCCAGTTAGTTGGCTGCGCCGCTTTTTTCGTGCAACATCAACACCACCAGTGACCACCAGGCACTTGCGACGACATTTCTGCCTACTGCCAAGTAGAACGAACGCATCTCTGCCTCCTGCCTCCTGCCTCCCCAAACCGCAGCGCAACTCCTCATCTTCACCAAATACCCCCTCTCTCACCCACCGTCATAACCCCATTGCTTCTCCGTCCCTCATCCCTTCTTTATGAATGAGAATAGAAAATAGAAAATCATGGCTTCACAATACGAAGGTTCGTAAACCACACCCTGTCCGCGAAATCAAGATTCGTAAAATAAATCCAAAAAGTCACAAAAACACACAATTCCAAAGAGGACAAACCATCTAACCCCCTCCCAGTAGAGCACAACGTGCGATTCGCCCCCTCGGCCCCCTCAACCCGCCGCATCAACATGGCCTCCTTCTTCTCCCTCCTCGACCGCGTCTCCGTCTCCTCCTCTGGCACCGCCACGCCGCACAACAACCCCAACGCGACGCCCACGCTCCCCGACGTCGCCAACGTCTTCCGCCTCCTCCAAGACCAGATGCAGACCCTCGCCGCGACGGCGCCCACGGACGAGAACCGCTCCTTCCTGATGGAGCTCGTGTCCGCGCTGGACGAGGACATCCACGATCCTCCTTCGCGGCTCGAGGGCGTGAGCCAGGAGTTCCTGGACGCCCTGGAGAGGGTGAGTCGCAGCAGGTTGGGCAAGGGGAGGATTGTGCCATTTGCAAGATCCCGTATCTGGAGGACCAGTATTGCTTGGTGGTGGAGTTGCCGTGCAAGGGGAGGCATCAGTTTGATCTGGAGTGTGTGGGACCGTGGTTGAGGAGCAAAGGGACGTGTCCCATGTGCAGAGAAGAAATGGGCAATAAGAAGGTTGTTGCGGCTGCGGAGGAGGACGATGATGAGGATGATATGGACATGATGTACGCTTAAGGGTGGGGTATTGAAAGGTTGTGGTTTTGAAGGAGTCTTCTTTTTCTGTTCCTTTTACTGGGGCATGGCAAGAATGGCGTACTGGGAGGTGCGAATTGGTCAAAGGAGGGAAAGGGGTTAAGGATGTGTGGATTAGGTGACAAGTTGGAGTTTTTGAGAATGGGCGTCTACAATCGATGGGAGGGATCGTACGTGTCAAGACACGAAAGGCATAGCATTGCTCATCTTTAACTTTGTTCCAGCCACTTGTGTCGGGCAGTTTTTTCCACCCTTTTTGTCCCCATCATTCATGGAGCGTAACTCCCCGCGCAGCCTCCGTTAGCCTTCAATCTCCTTCATCTTCTCCAATGCCTTCTGGGCCTTTTCCTTGGCAGCACCGCTTCCCGCGCCGGCGCCCAGAACGCCGATTCTCTCCCGCCAAAAGTTCCATCGCTCGGTCGTCAGTCCAAACTTGTCGCTCTTGAACAAGCTTCCAGGCTTCAAGGCGCGCGTCTCCATGGCATCCAGCTTCTCGACTTCGGTCCCCTTCTTGTGCAGTTTCTTGCCAGCATGGGTGATCCACTCATAGGCCGTGGCAATCCTCGTGTCTTTGGCATTGGGTCGATCTCGGGCGTCTCTTCGAGACCAGAGCGCAGTTCCCAGATGGCAAAGTTATGCCAGTCTTGAAGAGAGAGGCCGTAGAGTCGGGCGGCAAATGAGTTGAGGGACACCCATTCTTGAATCGAGGCCGTGTCGTTGTCTGAGCCGTCAAAGTCGGGGATACTGTGGCGGGGCCATATTTGTCAGTTATTCGAGGGAACCGTACTGCCTGGTAACCTTGGTGTCCGACGCTGAGGAGAAATAGAGGTTCGTGGGACAAGAACAACAACAACAAGGTACTCACGATTCCATGCATCTCTCATGACGGGTCCCAACATGGGCAATTCCCCAGACCCTCGTCTTCTGCCCCCACATCTCAACCTCTTCATCCCTCTTGGTCTTCAACTTGGCTACCGTCAGGGCCAGGAGCTGCTGGCGCTCATCATCGGCGGGGATCTTCTTGGCCACGCCAACAAGGATGGTCCAGAAGCTCCAGAGCCAGTCTTCTGCGTCTGACGAATCAGCAGGGTAGAGCTTGTCGATTTCACTGGCCGTCGTTTCGGCGGAGTCTTGGGTGGGAGATGACTTGTTGATGGCGTTGGAGAGGACGGAAATAATATGGGGTTCGTGTTTGGAATCGGCGTTTCTGGAGACGGAGCTGACGTCGATGGGGAAGCCATGGTCGCGGTCTGGCTGTGGAGTCGGGGACGACGAGGTTGTTGATGCTTGAGGAGGAAGCGCGTGGCGGGGTGGGAGCTGAACGGGGATTGACGACGTTGCTTACGGGCAGCCGTGAAGGCGGGGTGAGTGTGCTGTCGGGAATGAAAATGGAGAGAAGGCTCCTTTGATGAAGCCAGGCGGCTGATGGGTTCGGGAATGGCTGAAGAAGCGAGAAATGGCCACGTTTTCGTCGTTTTTCTTGTTTTCGCAGCCCTTATTGGGAACATGCTGCTCGAAGTCGAGTGAAAGTCCCCGCCGGAGCAGTACGGACTAGTAGTACGTCACTCGGCAAACAGCTTGCCACTGTAGTCCGTATGTAATCCGTAAAAGCGGAACTGGCGGGGGGGCCTGCTTGTTTTCCTGCACGTGCAGTCAGTCGAGGCATCGACCCCACGTTTTTCCGGGAAGTTCATGTTGATTGAGTATTTTGTTATTTTGTTGGGCAACCCAAATTGAAGTTTGATTTGGCTGCCAACATGTCACTCGTGCGGAATGCGTCGAGATGACACGAGAGACGATTGCATTCGCCGGATCTCATCACACCTTTCCACGGGGAGAATGGAGGGGGCCAGACCAGACTTGCTCAACGACAACGCCCCGTCGGCGGCTGGCAGCGGGATACTCGGCTTTGACCGTCATAAATGGGCCCACTTTGGGCCCACTTTGGGCCATCCAGCACCCGGATCGGTCGGGCACTTGCTGACTTCAGTTCATCAGAGGAAACCCCCCCATCACGGCGGGCAAAACCATCTACGCCGCGGCAATTCGAACCCGTTCTTTTTCATCCTTCACCAGCTCGGGTCCAGGAAGCCAGCCGGTACGACCGTGAAGAAGAAACATTTGTCCATTGCAGTGGCGATACTCCTCCGTACTGTCGACCCAAGGGGAAAAAAAGAGGACATGGGTTCGACACCAGATCCCTGGTCAGAAACACCTTGGGGCCGCCGGCAAGATCTCGCCGTCCCCATGTGGCAGAAATCCCGAGTCCCCTATGTTTCCCGTCCGAACAAACTCCAACACGTTGATGTCTGGGTCCCCGCAAAGTACGCGCCTCACCCCGACCGCCCTCCGGCCTCATGGCTTCCAGATGCTCCTCACACCCTCTGGGTCGTCTATATCCACGGGGGCGCATGGCGAGATCCGCTCATCACGTCCGAGTCCCTCGCGCCGACGCTGAAGAGCCTCCCGCCGGCGTGGCTCGCATCGATGAAGACGCCAGTCGCCTTCGCCTCCGTCGGCTACACCCTGTCTCCGTACCCAGATCACCGTCGCAACCCAGCGTCCCCTCGGACCGCAGCCGCAACGCCGCGCACCCGGCACACATTCTCGACGTCCTCGAGGCCATCTCCTTCTTGCAGCGGCGGGCGGGCTTCCGAGACAACTACATCCTGGTCGGCCACAGCTGCGGTGCCACGTTGGCGTTTCAGGCCGCCATGGACCTGGCGAGATGGGCCGTCGACAGGGCCGGCGGCGGGGCTTCTGTTGTTGTCAAGGCACCTCGATGGTCCTGGGGCTGAATGGGCTGTACGACCTGCCGGAACTGACCGAGGATCCTGGCGGCGGACATGAACGACATCGCCGTGTATACGCCCGGCTCACGAGCAACGCCTTCGGCCATGACAAGAATCTGTGGAGAGCCGTCAGCCCGGCACTGGTGGAGAGCTGGGCGACGGAGTGGCCGGGCGGCAGGCACGTCATGCTTGTGCAGAGCCCTGGAGATGCTCTGGTGCCCTACAGGCAGGGCGAGAGAATGAGAGACGGCCTCGTCGCGTCCAAGACGGACAAGTTGGCGGTTGAGCTGATTGAAGGCGGCGGTGACCACGACGACATTTGGGAACAGGGCACGCTGATGGCTGAAGTACTCGTTCGGGCCATCCGCAAGGCGTCAAGCCTGTCGTGAGTAATTTGCAGACACATGATTCTAATCACAATTTCAAAACTTGATTGGATATCAATGACTGTCGCTGTGGCTTCAGATAGCATTCCCATCACCACGAGAGCCCATGTCCACGTCCACGTCCACGTCCACGACCCCCATCATCTACGCAATCGACATCTTCATGCCCCCGTTGGCACAAACCACACTCCCGTCGTCCAACCCGCCTCCTCCGAGCACAGCATATCAATCGTACCGGCAATCTCACTCGTGAAACCCGGTCTCCTCCCCATTCCCTCCCTCACCGTCCTGTCAAACCTCTCCGCATCCGCCCCCGCCAGCTCTAGCACCTCCTTCTCCCCGTCATACGCTGCCAGCGGCGCAGCATCCACGTACGGCTGGTTGATCTTCCAGAACTTCTCGCCCGCCTGCGCGTACATGTCCCCCACGCGGGGCCGGGATTCACGGCATTCACCGTGGCCCTGCCCGCCAGCTCGCGACTCCACGTCCTCGTCATGGCCTCCACGGCCGCCTTGCTGCCCGCGTACACGGACTGCCCCTGGTACCCAATCGACGAACTGACGCTCGACACGGTCACGATCCGTCCGGACCGGTCATTCGGCAGGTGCGGCGCCACAGTCTGCGTGAGGAGCAGCGGCGCGAGCACATTCACCGTGTACACGCGGTTGAACTCGTCTGCTGTAATGGGGCCGAGTGCCTCGTCGTTCAGAGCCTGGTTCGACGCCACGCCCGCGTTGTTGATGAGAATGTCGATCCGGAACTCGTCCCCTGCACCGCCCCCGCTGTACGACGAGAAGAGCTCCTTGCTGCTTCGAGGATGGTCGTCGCCGCGGACGCGGGGTCACACAGGTCAGCCTGCACGGGGAGACAGTGAATCGAGTGTGTGGCGGAGAGGTCCGCGCAGAGCTGCAGCGTCGGTGCCTTGGACGACTCCGATGTGTATGCCACGAGGAGGTTGGCTCCCTTGGCGGCGAGTCGTCTGGTGACTGCTTCGCCTATGCCTGTTTATTTATTTATTTATTTATTTTTAACATTCACAGATGGTGACTAGAGTTGGTGTGCGAGTAACGAGGAGAGGGGGAGTCCAGTCCTGCGTACCTCTGGATCCGCCAGTGACAATGGCAAGTTTGTTCTCATACGGCCGGGCCATCTTTTTCAGATGCAAGTGTCGTGATTCGGATCAGGACTCGACGATCAAAGGCACAGCACCAAACGTTGAGGATGGACTGCGTGGGGTGGGTGAGCAAAAGACGGATCTTGGACTTTAAGTCACTTGATCGTCATGAATTGAAAGCTCCGGTGGGTGAGAGGGAAGTGCAGGCGTGCACCTTCCTCCCACATGTTAACCCACTATATCTTGATTCCGCCACCACACAGAGTTTTTCTTCTTCTTACTTCTTATATTGTTAGATTTTTAATTTAATTTAGTTATAACCTTTCTTTTTCCTTTAGCTTTGTTTAAATTATGCTTTTTAGCGACCACGCTAGGAGATAAGCGATAATTAATAAGCTTTCTAAAGCTTCCTAGAATTATTAGTCTCTTAGAATTAGAGTAGTATTATTAGTTTTCTTTAATCCCTATTAGTATTATTAAGTTCCCACTTCTATTAATAGCACTTCTCTATTTATCTTCTAAATCCCTGCCTCTTTCCTATATTATCCTATTATCTACCCTAGATTTATTAAATTAGAAGGAGTTCTAGTAGAACTTATAGACTACTAAGGTGTTTTTACCTAAGTTATTAGCTTTATAGTTATTATTACTAAAAAGCGTTTTACTAAGAGAAGAGTAATTTCCTTATAGTAAAATAGAAGATAAGGTAATACTTTAACTTACTAACTATTTTAAGAAGCTAAATTCTCTAGTTATACCTAAGATACCTTTATTTAACTAGTTAATAATATTAGCTTATAAACTCCCTTCTTTAAGAGATATTAGGACTTTTAATAGAACTATATCTACTAGTTATTAGTTAAGTTAATTATAATAGGTATTTAAGACTATTAATAATAGTTAAGATATTAATCTAAGCACTTTTATCTAAGCTATTAATATAGCTTTAGATAGTAGTGCTACTACCTTTATTAATAGTTTAGAATAACTAAGAATAGTGGTTTCTAGAGCTAAGTAAAGCCTAGTAACTAATAATAATCTAATTATTCTTTAGTGTTTATTATAGGAATAGTACCCCTAATATTATTAATAAAGAGGTTAAAGCTAGTACTAATATTAAGATACATTAGAGTAAGGGTAAGGCCCTTGCTATATATTATTTATAGGTACTAAATATGCTCTATTAGGCTAGAGGTAGAGATAAACTAGTTACTTCTAATAACCTACTTACCTTAATTAAAAGCTATACCCTTAGGGATTTTATTTAGCGTTTTATTTAGGGATTATATAATAAGTTATTAATATAGGAAGCTATTAGTTAGAATATCTTAGCTACTAATAGTCTTAGAGGAGCTAGAGAACTAATTAAGTAAGCTACTATAATTTTAGAGGTAAAAGCGGATTTAGTAAAGTTAACTACCTAAGATATAAAGATCTTACTAATAGAAGAGTTTATTAAACACTAGAGTAAATACTTTGCTAATAAAGTGTTATCTTAAGTATATAAGTTATCTCTAGGGTTTATAGAAGTCTTAGGAGAATAAAAAGATAATCTATACCTATTAATACCTTAATTACTTAACTCTAACTATCTATATTATACCTTAGACTCTTAGGAGGATAGGGTTACCCTAACTCTTAATAGTTTAATAGGTATTAACCTATACTACTAGTTAGCTAGAATCCTACTCTAACCACTTACTAGTAGCTATAGACTTAGGCATAGAGTAAACCTAATATTAATATAGGAAATAGAATACCTATTAATTAGTAAAATACTAACTATTCTAGCCTAGCCTATAGAGGAAATAGTGTTCCTCTATATTAGAATAATACTACTAGTTTATATTAACTACTATAGGGTGTACTAATAGTATTAGGTTCTAGTCTATAGGGATATACTTTAGAATTAAGACCTATATATAAGTTAAGAAACTAGTATATTAATAGCACTACACTATTACCCTATAGAGGTGCCTATTTTAAGTGTGGTGTTACTAGGCACTACGCTACTAACTATATAGTAACTAGAGATACTTTACTATAATAATAGGAGTCTTTATAGTTAAAGTTAATAACTCTTTCTCCTTAGAATAATAACTCTTAGGTTCCTAGGCAAGCTTACGCTTAGTCTACTTAGATATATTTAACTAGGGATAAGCATAATAATATTACTAAACCCTAAGTTATTAAAGAAGTGTTACCTAATACTATAGTTAGAGTTTATTATGCCCTAATTAAACCTAGGTTTATAGTAAGCTCTATAACCCTATCTAGAGATTATTAGTTTATTTAACTTAAGAAGGCTTTATTATCTATCTCTTAGTAATTAGTAACTATAGCTAACTTATAGAAGCTAGGAGCTAGGAGAGCTAATATAAAGGTATAAGTTAAGGATATTACTAATAAGAAGGTATTACTAAAGCCTCTTCTAAGGAGCCTTAAATAAGCTAATATAGAGATACTAAAGTCTATTACTTAGGGTGCTCTCTAGGTTATAATATTAATCTCTAAGGCTAAGCTACCCTTAAAGAAACATAAGGGCATAGCAATTAGTAGTATATTAGATAATAATAAGACTCCGTGGCCTAAAGCTACACTATTAGTAAGGGAAAAAGTTATTAAGTAAAATACATAAGCCCTAAGTAAAATCTAGGGTTATAAGGGTCTTAGTCCTATTAACTAGAAAGCTTTAGTAAGTTATATTTTAGTACCTATCTTATTAATAGATTTATAGTAAATTAGTCTAGAGATATTAAAGTAATTTTAGAAATTATTATTAAGGGTAACTACTTCTAAGAAATAACTAAAGAAAAAGGTATTATTTTCGCTTAGGTAAGTTCTATTTAAACCACTTCTAGCGAACCTAGAAAGGGCCTAATACCTAATAACTTTAACACTAAACTACTCTAGGAATATTAATTAGGTACTAAGCTATTTAGAATTACTATTTAGGCTTATATAGGATTTTAAAAGGAATAGGTATTTAATCTTAAACCTAGATAAGCTATTGCTAACTAAGGAGCTAAGATTAATATTATATCTTATGCCTTTATTCTAGAGGAGAATATACCTATTTATAACTTAGGATCTATTAGATTCTAAGGACTATAGATAATTAACGCTAATAGTTAGGAGAATATAGTTACTTACTTTATGTTAATAAAGGTAATTTACTATAGGGTTATATAGTTAGTTTAGGCTATTATTACGCTAGACTATTAACCTAAGAATTAGACTATCTTAATTTTAGGGTTGCTATAGCTTTATAACGTAGGTGCTAAGTTTAATATTAGAAGGTCTAAGCTTATAATTAGAGTTAAAGATTATAGAGATAAGGTAATTTCTATTAAAGGTCTAGAAGTAGCCTTATCTAATAAATAGAAAGTCATGCTCTATCTAGCTAAGCTAGAGATCTTAAAGAAGTATATTAGATAGGATAATGTAAATATATTACTAAATAACGCTTTATCTAACTCTAATAATAATTCTAATAATTTAGAAAACTAAGTTCCCTATAGTAACCTAGTTAAGTTAAAAACTAAATCTAATAGCCTAGAATAAATATCTAAGTAAAAGTCTTTAGGAGTGTCTATTTATTTACTTTTAGGCTAAACCTATAGTGTGGTTCTTAGGATATATGCCTTAAATTACCTACCCTATATTAGTACGTAAGGAATATTAGCTTGTAAATTAACTTAGTCTCTATGTATACTTATTAGAGGTAAATATGCTTAGAGAAGAGGAATATATTATAGACTTAAAGGATAATAACTATAAAGATATAGTTCTATAAATAAAAGAGAATTAGCCTAGACTAATTACTTAAGAACCCTTATTATTCCTGTTTCTAACTAATTAGAGGGTCTAGTAAAGAGAAATAGATTAGAAGGTTCTAATAGAAGTTATATTAGCTTAGTTTAAAGGTTATAAAGTAACTTTAGGCCCTCTAGTTCCTAAGTTAATAGTAGAAGAAATTATATAAATGTTTTATACTTATAGAGACTTAAATGCTTTATTTATTACTAATATTCCTACTATAGACCTCTATATACACATACCTTAACTAAAGGAGAATGTGAAGCCTTAGGTATATTCTCCTAAGAGAAGGTAGTCTAAGCCTTAGAAGTATTAGTTAAATTAGCTAGTAATTAAGGGGTTAAATCTAGGATATATAAATATATAATAGCTATAAATAGGAGAATATTAGACTAGTGTGTAGAGCCTATACTAGTGCTAAAGGATAAGTCTAACCTATAGGCTAAGTATTAACTTATATTTAACTACTCTTAGGTTAAAGAAGACATGCCTAGTAGTTAGTTACCTTTATTAGCTAAAGTTTATAATTAACTCTTAGACCCTTAAATTAATTCTTATAGTGTATTTAACCTTAAATATACTTACTAGTTAATACCTGTGGTTACTAAGTTAAGATATGTGTTTACTTTTAATGTACCTAGATTTAGTTAGCTATAACTAACCTAAATACCTTAAGGTTCTTAGTTAGTAGGGTTTATAATAACTAAAGTATTAAGGATCGCTCTAGGTCTAATTCCCTTACCTTATCTAGAGCTATCTCTTTTATACCTTAGATACTAGGTAATCTAAGTGCTTTAATAAGCTATATAGATAATATATTCTATAAGTATATCTCTTTTATTAAATAATAGTTTTATATTAAAGATTACCTACTACTAAGACTACTATAGACTCTCTTAAAGTTAAGTTTTAAGAAGGTATCCCTAGGTATAAGTTTAATTACTATAGTTAGTTAGATTTATAAAGTTAATAGGAGGATGTATATTAAACCTAACTAAGCCGCAAAGCTAAGGGAGTAGCTAATACCTATAACCTAATTTGCTATCTAGTCCTTCCTAGGGACTATTAGACTATATAGATAATAGATAAAGAACTATGCTAAAATTACTTAACCTCTTAATTAGCTAACTAGGAATATAAGCTAGTAATAGGGTAATTTAGAGGCATTGTTATTTTCTATGCTAAGAGAGAAGGCTACTACTACTATAAGTATATATAGGTATATATTTAACTTACCTACTTAAATGTATTCTAATACTAGTGGCTTTAGAGGTAAGTATATAATTATTTAAACTTATAATAAGGTCCCTATCCTATCTTATATAACTCCTTCTTATTTATAAGAACTTAAAGGAACTATAGTACTTATAAGCGTAAGCTATATGCTATTATTAAGTTTTATTAAAAACATAAACACTTCTTTAAATTAAGGTTATAGTTTACTATCTTTACGGATTATAAGCCGCTTATAATATTTATAATAGCTACTAGGTATAAGGGGATATATACTAGGTAGGTTATAAAGCTTAGGCTATTAAATATTAAAATCTGCTTTATATAGGAAAGCAAAATGCTACTACTAATAAACTCTTATATACTATATTTCCTTTAGATTACTATGTTAATAACCTAACTAAATTTAGATTATAGGATATAGATAAAAATTAATAGGTTTAGAAAGATAAAGCTAAAGGATATAAGGAAATATTAAAGACACTAAAAGCTACTAAGGCTTAGAGGGAGTCTAGGTTATTAGTAAAGCTAAGTTAAGGTATAAGATAGGTAGAAGTCTTACTAAGATTTAAGTTATTATAGAGGAAATACTTAAATAAACTATAGTATAAGGAGATTATAAAGTTCCTAACTACTAGACAGTGTGGTAAGGGAAGCTATAATTATTATATAGCTTAAAGAATAGTAATAATAGTCTAGTAATATAAACTAGAGAATAGGATCCTCTAGTATAAGGGAAGATATATCTAATAATATTATTTAGTAAGGGGAAAAGTAATAGGTACCCTTTAAAGCGCTTATAATAACACTAGGCATTTTAGAGTAAATCTAACTTAAAGGAGACTAACTTAAGCAGTATTCTAGCCTAGAATAGGAGCTAATATTATTAAATATATCTTAGGGTGCTTGCTATATGCTTAATATAGCCCTTAAAAGAGAAAGGCACTAAACTAACCTATACTAGTAGATAAACCTTTCTAAGTTATTAGTATAGATTATATTAGACTATTCCTAGAGTTAGGGCAGAGAGTTAAATATATTCTAGTTATAGTGGATTATTTCTCTTAATTTATTTAGTTATTTCCTATAAGTTAACTAGAGTAATAGAAGTAGTAAATTATCTAAAAGCTTAGATAAATAGACTATTACTAGCTCCTAAGGGTTTTTACACTAATCCTAGACTAGTATTTAAGTTAGTAGAGTTATAATTATTTTTAAAAGAGAGGGAGTAAGTCTAATAAATACTCTAAGGCAGTTTTATAAAAGTATTAGACTAGTGGAAGTCTTAAATTAAATTCTTTAGGGAGTATTAAATAAAATAATAATAGATATAATAAATTAGGACCTTTAACTTCTAAAGGTAGCTAAAGCATTAAATTATTATTATATCTAGTCTATAGGGTATTCTCCTATTAAAGTTCTATATAGACTAACGCGAACCTTAGGAATAGGGCTAGAGCCTTTTTAACCTAAACTTTAATTAATTAGAGTAATAAGTTTTATAAGGCTTTAACCTAGTTATTAGAGGAATTTATAGATAGAGATGTAGTAGTATATTAGGTAGGAAATATTAAATCTTATTATATAAGGGTTATAACTAATAGATAGTTAGAAGTAGCTATTTAGAAAGATTACTATAAATAATAGAAGGTAAAGCCTTTTAAGCTAGGCAAAATAGTAATAGTAGTTACTAAGGGAAACCCCTAAAGTTATAACCGTAATAGCAAGGCCTGTTTTACATTAAAGCTTAGATAGGGCGTGTATCCTATTAGCTTATTAATCTAGATAGATTAAAGATTTAGGGAGGTTAGGATTTAGACTTCTATAAGGACATATTAAAGCCCTATAGCCCTTAGACTAGCTATCTTAAAATGCTATAGGATAGATTATTATTAGGAAAATAAGGTTAAGAAGATAAGAGGTTTGTAGGGAGAAAAGAGTAATGTAGCTACAAACTAGTAAGTAAGAGAGAGATTCTTAGTGTTATAACTTAGGAGCGGAAAAGTGAAGGAAAAGTGAGAATTATCTAAAAGCTACGTTACTACGTGTTTCTTTCCCTTTCTTATATATTCTATCCTCTTCTATTCTTTCTTATAACCTTTTTTTCTCTTCCTCTATTACATTTTACTAACCTATCTATACCTTCTTTCCTTTTTTTTTTTTATGTTTATTCTATTTTATCCTATTCTTTATCTCTTTTCTCTCTTCTAGAGGATTTTATAAGGGGAATAGACATACCTAAGGATATTAAGGCATTAGCTAAAAACTTTCTCTTATAAGAAGGACACTTAGTATAGTTAAACCTAAATAGTATAATACTAAGATAGATATAATAGGAGGTTACTCCTAAGTTTAATAAGAAATAGCACTAGTAAGGAAGGAGGTTCCTATAGATTAACTGCCTTTTAAGGTAATAGGAGTTTTTTTAGTTTATCTCTAGAACTAGAGGATATTACCTATACTTACTAGAGATAGTAGTAAGGTATATAAGCGTAGTAATATAGATAAATTAAAGGGATTACTATAGAAGTTAAGGAGAGTTATCCTATCCTAAAGTATAAGGATAAAGTCCTAGCTAAAATAATTAGTAATATAAGGGAAATAACCTATTCTTAGTGCTAGGTTTTCTTATAAGAAATAGATAAAAACTATAGTAATTAATTATTTAAAACTCCTCTATAAAACTAAGAACCTAGTAAGCTAGGGATAGAGAAGTACTATATAGGAATCCCTACTAGTGTTAATAAAAGGTAAGGGACCTAAAGCTATAATTAAGGGTCTAACTTAGGTGTTTATAGGGTATTATACTAAGACTATACACCCTCTAGTAGTATAAATTACTAATAAGAATTAGAAAAGGGCTACTACTAATAATAATAACTATTAGGCTAGTAACTATTATAACTTAATATATAGAAAGATCTATATATCCCTAGGTTAGTTATTTTATACTAAGACCTACTAGTTAAGGGGAACCTAAAGGTAATTTAAAACTTAGTTAGTTAGATTACTAAGTCCCCTTTAAGATTAACTACTACTATAAAAATAAAGAAGTTAGGATTTAGGTAAAAGTCTCTAAATAAGAGAGATATACTAAACTTAGAATCTCTCTTTACTTAGTGTAAAACTATATAATATTAATTAGTAAAGGAAAGCCTATTACTCTAATCTATACTAAGTAAAATCTAGTAATTAACATAGGTCTATAGGGAGGAACTAGAATACTTAAGAGAATAATAGTCTTATAGGATATATAATATAACTTACCCTTATAATAAGAAAGCCTTAGGAGTCTTTTAGAGTGCTTTCCTTTAGTAACTATACTAAATTTTCTAGATAATCTCTTAAGTATACTAAAGAAGTTTATTAAAGGGTATCTATATAATATTTTTATACTTTTACCTTATTAATAGCAGTAGTAGTATAGGGAGACCTAATAGCTACTCTAGGATTTATACCTAAAGTATTCTAGTATATCTAAGAAAAGAAAATAAAGAGAGTAGTTCCTAAGTTAGCCTCTATTAAAGTTAAAGAATTCTATCTATATTTCTAGTATTAGTTAAGGATATACTATAACTTAAGGCTATTAAAGTTTCCCTACCCTTTTTAAATTATTTTACTAATAGTAAGGAGAGTTAATAAAATAGTAGTTAGGAAGGACTAGATAAGGGTCTTAAGGGCTCCTAAGCACTCTCTAAATAATAAGAGAGTCTAGAACTAATTAAGGCTTATAACCTTATAAGTAGAGGGATTAAGTCCTAACTTTAGAGTGCCTATATTACCCTTATTCTTATAGGAAGGTATCTAAGGAATACTAGTATAAATAATAGGACTTAATAACCTATCTAGAAGTATACTATTAATAATAGTTTAAGGTTTACTAGGATTAGGATCCCTTATTTTATTAGTTTACTAGTAATTGTAGAGAGTAGACTATAGTAATAGATTTTCTTGCCTAAGGAATATCTATAATATTATTATTTAACTATAACTTTACTAGGCTACCTAGAATTAGGTAATATATTTAAGGGTAATATAGATTAAATTTTTATAAAACTAAATCTTAGAAGTTAGCCTATTTACCTATAAAAGTAAATAAACCTCTAAGTATAGAGCTACCTAATAATATTAAGGGTAATAGGAAGATCCTAGTTACCTTAGCTAGGGAAAGGGAGAAGGAGAATAAGCTAGCTAACTCTTAACCTAATAACTTAGATAAGTTAAATAGAAGTAGCTCTAGTAGTAGACTAGGTAACCTACCTCCTTCTTCTAACCCCTTACCTTCTCTACCTCCCTTAAATCCTCTACTACCCTTAAATCCTTTACTACCTCCTCCTCCCCCTATTACCTCCTTTACTACCCTTACCTTCCTTAACACTATAGGATAATAATAATACTAGTAAGCCTAAATAGAAATAAAAAGCTATAAATAACTCTAAACTTAAGCTTTTATTAATAAATACTAGGAAGGGACTAATAATAAGAGCACTAAGGATTTAATTACTTATTTACTAGACTTAGAGGGATCCTAGGTTAAGAACCTAATTTAGTAATTAGTAAAGAAATAGAGAGTATTACTACCCTTAAACCTAACTAATAGTTAATCTAACTTTATAGCTAGAACCCTAATAATTATAAATACCTTTATATATATAAGTATAACTCTACCTAGAACCTTATATAATCTCTAAGATATGTTTTTATTTAGGGTTACTTCTAAGTTAACTAAGGAAGTAGTATAGCTAAGTAAAGTAAATATATTACTATAATATTATATATTTATAAGTTTATTAGATTAGGTAAGCTTAAGTCTAACTTCCTCTATAATCTTATTAGAAAGGCTAGTTATTAATAGATAATTTAGGATATATAAGACTTACTAGGGATAGTAAGAGATCTTTACCCTTATATTAACCTAGAGAGGTTTTCTTTAATAAGAATAGTAATCTTATATTATTAGGCTTACTAGCGTTATTAGAGGTAAGGGCTATATTTGCATAGGAATACTATAGGCTAGTAAAGGAGGGGCTTAAAGCTAAGCTAAAGTTAATATCTCCTCCTACTTAGCTAAGACCTAAAGTAACTAAGGGTTAGATTAAATAATTATTAGAGAATTTATTTCTAGTTTAAAACATAGAAATTTTACTTATATAGCCTTAAGAGATAAAGAATATATAGGCCTAGCTTAAAGATAATTTACTATAGTATAAAAGGGTAAGATAAAAGCTCTTAAGGTACTAAGGGTAATCTTAAGGGCTTATTAACTATTCTATATAGCCTTAAAGGGGTTATAGGAACTTATAAAGGTTTATAAGAAAACCCTTAAATTTACTAGCTATAGAGAGCTAAGTTTAAATATAATAAGGAATATAGGGAGAATCCTTATAGCCTAATTAGGTAACTAAGGAGAGTTTACTATATTAAAGGAGTATATTAGGTTATTATAAGTTAGGGAGATTAAGAATAATACCTTTATAATTTATAGTCTAAGTAAGTAGGCTAATAAACTAGCTAATAATAAATCTAATAATTATAAGTTTACTATATAGGTTATAGTATAACTTTATATAATCCTTAGGGGATTAGGTTCTCTTAGGGGACTTAGCTAAATTAACTAATTAGAGGATTTAAAGAAATATCTAATAGAATTAGGGGCTTTACTAAGAGAAAATCACCTATTAATAGAGGTAGTTACTATTTATAGGGAAATATTTGCAGAGAAGGAGGGTTAAAGTTAGGATTAATAAACCTAAGGGATATAGGGATATTATTAGGACTAATTATTAAGGTTTAAGAGGGTGCGAATAGCTTTATTAATTTAGATAGTTAGGGACTATTATTATGCTAGTGGATGTAAGAGGGAAGTGCAGGTGTGCACCTTCCTCCCACATATTAACCCACTATATCTTAATTCCGCCACTACATAGAGTTTTCTTCTTCTTGCTTCTTATATTATTAGATTTTTAATTTAATTTAGTCATAACCTTTCTTTTTCCTTTGGCTTCGTTTGAATTGTGCTTTTTGTGGGGAGGAAGGAGGAGTACTCGCTTTCTGGTGGACCTTTTTCCGTCTGTGGTGTCTTGCCTACCCTACGCTTTGAAATGACAAGAGCGCTAGGTTGCGGTGTTTGTAACGTGCAGTAAAAGAGTAGTAAAGAGTAAAAGTAGGTCCAGGCTTGCATCTTTGTCCATTCTGGAGAAGCTGGGAGGCCACTGAATTGTTAGGGATGGTTGCTACAAGTCACAGACAGACGGCAACTACTGCGTGCGGATTACACTGTACGTTTCGTGATCCATAAGAGTAGACGTCTTGGTACTGATGCCTCGTGCCTCGTGCCTCGTGCCTCGTTGCCTCTAGTAGACAACAAACACAAACAACTGCAATTGGGCCTGGCTGACCGAGGGAAGGGGAACTCGGAGACAAAAGTGTAATGAGTGTACTTGCGAGGATGATCGGGCTCGCCGACGGGAGGCCTGGAATAATGCCGACTCGATGTCTTGCTCAGCGGCCGAAAAGCAAGGCAAGCAAGCAAGCTAGCAAGCAGGCAGGCAGGCGCCTGAGGCAGCCAGGCAGCCAGGCAGCCAGGCTTGTTTGACGCGGTAAGTTCCGCACAAGTAGGAGATGCGGCATGCCACAACAAGGACCGTTCCCAGTGAGCGGATTGGCTGATCCACCCTGTGACCCTTGCTCAAACGTTTCAGAACTGGAGCGAGCACGTGGAGAAAAGTTGTGCATTCACTGTGGTGGCCTGCATTACTCCGTACAGGGTGTGATGATTCGATCCGTGAATCAGCGAGGTCTACGGATTACCGAGCATCAACACGAAGATCAAGACATGACCAGCGTTTGCGCGGTATTCTCAAAGCTTGTCCGATCCCGTCGCTTCCACACAATCAGAATGCACAATACCACTTGCATCAGCCACCATCTGCAGCACGATTACTTGCTAATTTAGTAATTTAGGGAGGGGAAGCACGATGCGGTCGGGTGTCACCCACCGAGCCACTCCCAACCACTCCTGGCCACTCCTGGCCACTCCTGGCCACTCCAGACCACCAGGCCGGACCGCTGAATGGATTGATTCGTTGATGCTCCCGATCTGAAACAAGCTTTTGGTCTTTTCCTGATAGCGCTCTACCTGACCATACGACGAATGAGTCGCCGCTTTTCGCTTCACGCCCCAGCTCTTATGTACAATAATTACATATTACATACCCTGGTTGTTCTGGTTGTTCTGGTTGTTCTCGAATCACGCAACCCCCCACCCACCCACGTCCCTCAGACCGGACCGCAACTTCGACGTCGAAAAAAACCCCGAATCAAAGGCCGCATTTGATCAATACAAGCGCCTCACTCGACCTTCAACTGTCGGACGTCCTTGTCAGTCACCCGCAGCCCAACAGGCTTTCGATATCCAGCATGCTTTTTGGCTTGCCACTGAGATAAACCCTCTCTCTGTTCTCCTCTGCCCTTGGCAACTTCGTCCGACAGCCATGGGCAACGGTCAAGGAAAGCCCGTCGACCTCAACGGCGAAGGTACGTTGTCGCACTTGGAACCCGTCAGCCTCACAAAACTGTTCCTGCGCACGCCGAAAGCGCATTTCGATAGCTCTTGCTTTGTTCGCATTCCATCCCGAAGGGCCGAAGGGGCTGCTCTGGTCTGCAAATACTAAACCGATTCTATATCTTGAGACTGTGCCCATCCATGTCGTGCGCCTTTCCACGAGATTGCTGATGAGGGATGTACTAGTCAACTTGAATCATTTCCGTCTCCTACGGGTTGTCGGCCGAGGCGCTTTTGGCAAAGTGCGTATCGTCGAGCGCAAAGACACCAGCCTGTCGTTCGCCTTGAAATATATTAGAAAAGATGAAGGTATGCCGCTTGCTCGCGGTGGGATTCCGAGCGTCTGGGCTGATCCATCAGCACCTTCTTCTTCTTTATCTTTATTCTATCTTTTCGGCGTGGATGGCAATCGGAAGAGGGTGTTTTCCCACACATTCGGAGTGCTAATTCGAGTGTCGAACCAGTCGTTAAATCAGAAAGCGTGCGAAACATAATTCGTGAGCGAAGGATGCTTGAACACGTCAATCACCCTTTATTTGCAATCTGCGATACAGCTTTCAGGATATTGAATACATGTACGCCCCCTCTTATGCGAGCATCTTCTCTCGTGGCTAATCTGGATCGACACAGGTATCTCGTGGTGGATTTGATGAGTGGTGGTGATTTACGATTCCATATCTCGAGAAAGACATTCACCGAGGAAGCCGTTCGGTTTTGGATCGCTGAGCTGGGATGCGCCTTGAAATATATACACGGTCAAAATATTATTCATCGAGACGTCAAACCCGACAATGTTCTATTGGATGCTGATGGTCATGTCCATCTCACAGACTTTGTAGGTTCTTGTGGATCAATGCACGTACACGAGTGACAGCTTTTAACCAATCACGCAGAATGTCGCGTCAGACGTCATTCCTGGCAAGGTTCTCACAAGTAAATCAGGCACCTTGGCGTATCTGGCTCCTGAGGTATACTCTGGAAAAGGTTACAACGTGTGCGCTGACTGGTGGTCATTGGGTGTCTTATTCTACGAGTGCATTTATAACAAGGTACGTGGCGAATCTCTCGGTGCGGTTTCGCATATTGCGAAACGAGGTCCAACACAGCGGCAAGTGCATCTCATGACGAACTAATTTGACTGACTGTACTGCCAGCGACCATTTGATGGCAGCAGCGAGTCAACTCTCAGCCAACAGATTCAACAATATAGCCCCGATATCCTGTGACGCAACCGCCAGTGTCTTTGACATGTTTGTATGCCATTCGAGCTGCTTTGGACCCCAACCCCAAACTCGGATGGGCGCGACTTGGGAAAGCTTCATATACAACGACTTTTTCAAAGCAATCGACTTCGATCTTCTCGAGCAGAAGCGGATTGAACCCATTTTCATACCCTCATCCGACAAGACCAACTTTGATGCTACCTACGACTTGGAGGAATTACTTCTCGAAGAAGCTCCACTAGAGGCCAGAGCGAGACGGCAGAAGCCTCGAGAGCAATTAAGGGAAGATGCTACAGATCAAGAGATCCGCGAACATGAGCTTTACCGCATGATCGAGAAAGATTTCCGACCATTTGACTACACGCTAGCCGCGTACAAGAAGTATGAAGCATGACTTACTGCGGGTCAATTGCCCTTTATCTTGAGACTGTCAGAACTGACATGCAACTACAGAATCACTGAGGCGTCTCGCGTTGTCAACGAAGACCCGAAACTCAACCCATTAGCCAATCAAGGGCCTCCTGCGAGTCCATCGTTCCAACAAGGACTTCAACCCGCCGCACTGTCAAAGGTAGCAACATCACCTGATCATAGTCAAGACCGTCATGTTCGCCCTGCACAGCCTCCGCCTCTGTACCAAAGTGAATATCTTACCCGAGCACTGCCAAGCACGAGCAATCGAGTGGCGAGCTCAAGCGGTGGCGTGCAAGTGACTTTGGATGGGGTGGCAGCTGGTCTGAGCTTGCTCGACAAGACGCCACACTTCCCGCAGATGCCAACCCGCCAGCCGACGCCAAAGCTGAAAGTTCGAGTGGAATGTTTGGCTTCCTGAAGAGCAAAAGGGCAGGAACAATAGTCCCAGACCAAGAGAACGAGGTGTCTTGGGCAAGGAAGGCGCGAGAGTCGTGATTAGCTAGGAGACTTGTTAAACCAACGGGCAGTCGATCTTGGTAGCCCATTGCTACTACATTGGTACTTCTGCCAGTGGCCCTGGCGGCTCCCGAGCGACGAAAAAGTCTGATCATCGCCTTCAAAAGGGAGTGAGTGGCTAGATGCTCTGAGACTACATGATGAAACCTGCACCGACAATGCGAGGGATATCCTCCGTCGTTTTCATCGAAGAACGATGTTGATCTTGGCCCCGGGGATAGATTATGATGATTCCCGTAAAGCAACATCGGCACGGATGTGACAACAACGTTCGATCGCGAGCAGGTCACCGACTCCAAAGAGTCGGGATCAATGTCACGCCACAGCCAGAGTCGGCTGGAGCACAAGTTTTCCATGCAAGCATCGCATATGTTTGCGATTCGTTCATGACATGAGGCGACGAAACGGCCATCCGACCGAAACTTGTCGCATTCAATGCGTAGATAAAAAAAAAAAAAAGTGAGTTGACGGAATTCGCCGAGTTCACTCACAACATCAGCGGCCTGTGTTTATATTTCCCATTCTTCGTCAATTCTTCCTGTCAGTCTTCTCCCGCCGGGTTCGTTTTCTTCTTCGATCGCGAGTAGATTTGTTTGTTCATCATCATGTCACATGCCGTCGTCATTCCTTTCGAGAATGTGTACTCTGACGTTGGGGGTTTTTTTTTTTCCATTTCTCAGACATATATCTTGGGTGTTTTTGTTAGAAACTTATTTTCTCACGCATGGGGCGGCGCATCCAAGACAGATAGATACTTCCAAGTTCAGATGCAGTTTAAACACGGGTACAGATCACGGAACCACGCAAGATGTTGGGACCCGAATTGGCAATTCCCGGGAGGAGGCGGGCCCGGCGCGCTGAGCCGAGACGACGGCATTTTAGGGATCCGCAAATACAAATAAATGAATTGAACGAACGGGAATTGTTTTCCCAACCAATGATGGCACGGCTAGGAGGTGCGCAAATCGGTAGTCGCTCTCACTTGCTTTTTACCTTTTACCCTCGTGGGAGTAGATATAGTTATATAGCACGGAGTACGGAGTTGGAAAGAGCCGCAACAACTCTTTCTTGCATGATGGACCGTCCGGATTTCCTTCCCCACTTAGATTGTGTCACTGCGTTGACGTGCATTTATTTACTGACGGGCAGGCAAACGGAACAGGCAGGTGCACATCAACCATTGCTCCATTGCTAAAAGACAGATGATGTACATGAACCCTGAAATAAGGACCCGGAGTCCGAACCGAGTTGTCAGCGGCAAGGCGATAGATACCTAGGTACTCCGTACGTACCTAGGCACAAAGGTCTGGGCTGCATCGCGACAAGACCAGACTTGTTCTGCCCACCCTTGCATTTCGGCCATGTCCAGTCCGATCCAATCCAATTCGAAAAGAAGAACTGGGCAAAATGACCGACTCCACTTCGCAAATATTTATATCCAACTCAGCTCGGTACGTCGCAAAAGGCAAAATAGAAATCAACGTTTGTCGCGGTGAACCGCTTGAAAAAAAAAAAGAGCAACTACGTACGTGTGTCGTGTAGTGCACGACTTGCACGTGCTCCATTCGCTGAACTCGGTTAAATGTCATAGACCCAATTTCGATACCCGTTCTGCGCCTTGTCCCTGTCCGTGAAATCTGTTTTCCTCGTGCCTTATTATCCGACTGACTGACGGTGGCCAGTTCTTTGACGCCGTCAAAGTTTCCTTGCTCCTTTACGTGAGTGCAGCTTTGCCCGAATATGCCTTCCCACGTTCCGTCATTTACATGTATGCGTTTGTCATGATACAGCCATTCTAAGGCATGGCAACGCCGTTGGGCGCGTCTGGGTTGACAGCTATTCCTGGCTTGTCGGCGGAGCGATCCGCTTGAACATCCTTGCCCGTGTACTTGTTGAGAATCGAGTCAAATTCCTTCTCACTAACAACAGGGCCGCTGCCTGAGCACTTGGCCTTCTTTGTGAGTTCAGAGCAAAGCCCGTCGAGATCGAAATCGCCATGTTGGGCTGCGGGGCATTCCTGGAGTTTCTCCCTGAAACAATGTGTAAGTGGCTGATCGCTCTTATTGGAGTTTTTGATAATTTCCTGTGCGTACCAGAGTTGATTGCAGCTCATGTTGGGCTTCTTGCCCGCGTCGTTATCGACGGCGTCTTGCTGAGCGTCAATCTCCGCGATGAGGTTCTTCTTTGGTGTTGCCTCAGTCGGTGCAGTGTTGAATGGTGTAAAGAAGTCGTCATCCAAACCATCATTGAAGAAAAAGTCATCAAACGAGGGGTTGGAGAGCACATTCTCCCGTGGCTCTCGAAAGTCACCAAACAACTGGGGATCAAAACTACCGCCGCCATTTTGCTGAACAAGCCAGTCAAAGCTTGGGCAGCCGGTATCAACATTAGCAAACTGGTCGAACGGCTGATTGGCCGCCGTGGTGGTTGGTTGCTCCTCGCCGATGGTGTTTAACATCTCGAGTGGTTTGAAGCCCATGGGAGACTGTGTGGAGGGCTCCGGAGATGTGCCGCATGAAGAACTTGGCCCTCCGGCATTGGAGTTAGAGGAGGCGGAGGGTGAGCTGGTAGCAGCGGCGACGCTGAAGGGCACTGAATCCACACTGGCGCGGGAGCGAGTGCCAGCCGAGCCATTCGTAGAGGAGGCGAAGGCACCAGCGAACTTGGTGAAATCATCTGCACTTGATTGCTGCAGGTTTGCGTTTGTAGATTTGCTCTCGCTGCCTAGGCTGCGAGCACGACTGTTTTTCTGACCATTCTGCCCGCTCTGCTGGGGGCTGACGGGTTGTGATGACGTGGATTGCCCGCTGATGGGTGGTCCGGGTAGGGCTCCAAACTTGGGAAATTCAAAATGGAAGTTGACGTCGCTCAAATTGTTGAAAGCAGCGCTGCCGGTGGACGTCGTCACTGTAGGTGCTGGCTTTGGTGTCATGACTGACAAACGCTGCTTATACTGATTCAGTTCCGTGGTCATGCGATCGACTTGAGCTCGCAGCTTGGAATTTTCGTGGTTTGCAGCCTCGGAGGCCTTCTCTAATTCTTCGACCTTGGTTTCCAGATCCTTAAGATGCTTTTCTTTGCGTTCTCTGAAGGCACGCTGAGCAGCCCTGTTCTGCGCCTTGCGTTTCTACACAATTGGGTGAGCAAGACAACAGGAACGAGAGTACGATCACGAGTTCGTCGTCGAATGAGACGGAAAACTTACTGAAATTGGCTCCGAGGTCAATGGCTTGCGGCCGGGCTTCTTTGCCACCTTCTCAGTACTCTCTCGTCTCTTCGAGTCATTACCTGGGCTACTGTCACCCTCCTCATCATCTGGGTGGCTTCTCTTCTCATGGGCTTCACCCTCGGTCGAGTCAGAGTTCACCGTGTCGGGAATGTCACCCATCATCTTGGCTTGATCGCCACCGGTGCTGGCAAAAGAAAAGTCGAAGCTAGAGTCGCCCAAATCATAGTCGTAATTGTCCAGGTAAGGGCTCTCCTGAATGCCAGCATTATTTGCTTTCTGCATCGGCGAACTCTGCAATGAGGTAGGGGACGACATCAGCCCCTTGGCGGTCGGGGATGCGGTGTTCCGTTGTTTGTTGGCACTGAGAGCAGCGAAGAGCAGGCTCTGCTGGTGCGGGGTTAAGAGGAAGTTAGGTGGCAAAGAGCCGCCTCCGCTGCCACTTGATGACATGGCGAAATCAAATTTCTCGATGTGATGAGAGGCGGGAACGAAAAGAGTTCAAAGAGGGGTAATCGGGCAAAGACGATAGTCAAGTTTTGTGTGTCAAGAGAGCTTGATTAATTAACGATGGATGTGTACGGAATGTTGAGTGCGCGATACCGAATTTAGCGTTATCTGCGGTGGGGAGAGGTGTCTGTAACGCAAACCTGCCACGACTGTAGAAATACAAAAAAAGGAAAAAGAAATCCACTGTCCAACGTACGCTCCGAGCAAAGACAAATGCGTCCTTGCGTCCTGGACAAGTTGGTCTGTGAGAGAGGCTGGGAGGCGAAACTGTGTGTTGCAATAATAGTTTGAAGGGTTTCCCGTTTGGTGACGGAAGCGAAGGAGGGTGGACTTGGCTGCCTGAGGAGCAAACAGGTTTCTAGTTCTAGTCGGTTCTGCCTCCGCAGGCAAGGAAAACTGCTTAATTGTGCTGTCAAGGATCAGTGGTCATACGGTACAAGTGTGAGTGAGTAAAGTGCAAACGCCAAGTCAAATGGAATCAACGTCGTTGAGACTGCATTTGTATTTGTAAGCTGACTGAGGCAGGGTGGGGTTCAGCCTCACACGAACCTGTTCAGGCCAAGCCTGTCAAGTAGGTTAGTGCTGACAACTTGCAGGATGAGACCAGACATCCATGGACCCAGACTTCTTACTCCGTACAAGAGATGAAATACTGACTGGTGCTTAGCCACTCCCTTGTGTCCCTTTGCTCACCAGGAACCAGCAATGCCTCGGTCTGCATGCCATGTGGCTATTGCATTTGAGGCACTACTATTGGGACATCGTCACCTCATTCCACTTTCATGCGAGGTGCCCCAAACGTGCACCTCATCAGTGTTCAAGGTGAAAGTGCAAACACACCCAGTCTGCCATCATGGACCTTTGTCTGAATAGTGCATCGTCCGATCTGGGAGGGATGGTAGCCACTCGATAAGAAAGAAGTTGGGAAAACGTTTTCCATCTCGTGAGATAAATAGTGCTACGCGTGCTTTTAGCTGGCCAAAAACTGTATTCTTAGACGGGTCACTAAACGCGCATACCTCCTTTTTAAATGCGCATAGACAGTTAAAACATCCTGATGAGGAAGCTGACAATATTTGCTAGTGAGGAAGTGCTTGCGGCCGACCGGGGCTGTCACACACAAACGTACGCACAACAAACGGCTACCACGAGATAAATCTAAAGCCAAATACTCGACTAGTCTTTACTAGGAAAATGTCTCATAAAAAAGCAGGTAGCTGCTTATTTTTCATTGTGCTTTGGGTTTATTGTATTAATTCGTGCGTCATCTGGAGCACATGTAGGATATAGAGAAGAGTCTCGCTTTCCATAAAAAATTATTCCGCATTCCCATGAAACGCCTCAGTCGATTCGATTCGTAGACTGGCTTAGTTTTGGCGGCCTGCTTGTGAACCTCAGCCCTGGAGTCGTGGCCCTTCTGCTCGAACTTGTCACCGATGGCATCCTTGGCAGCAGTCAGACTAGATTTCAGTCCTGTCAGCAGAAGGGTCATGGAGGTGGCGTGTAAAGTGAGTTTGGCCATTGGCCAGAGAGAACATACCGAGTGCTGGCGTTGACATTGCTGTCCTTGGCAACCTCCTTGTTGGCCTCGTGGCTGGCACCAGAGGCGGCACCCTGGACGGACTCGGAGACGTAGTTAACGGCTTGCTTGACGGTCTCCATTGCTATGGTAGGATGTGAAGTGTCACAGAAAGATGGGTTTGGATGTGAGATTATTTGCGATTGCGAGTTGTGATGGTTGATGGGGATGGAAGAGAGGCATTGGAGAGGCAGATTGAGGTTTATATGGGACATCGGGCTCCATCGTCGGGGACTTACTTGCCCTCCTCCAGTTAGTAGGTTTTCCTGGGCTTCAGAGAAGGCTTGACGGTCGCGTTAGTCTCCGAGGGAGGCACCATCGATGCCGCCAACATGAGCGGCAGCCGTAGGCATCGTGAACTACCCAAGTACGTAGCCGCGATTGACGTCAGCACAGTTGACCGTTGTTGCACCCCTCACGAGACCCTCATGCTTTTGTCCGCCACTAGCCCTTGGAAGTGGATCGATAGGAGGAATTGCTTTTAGCTCTTTAAGAGGATGTACCACAGGGTGGCGCTTTTACTGGTAAAACCACCGACTCTGGCCGGTAGCCACGCTTACAGAACGCTTGATGATGCCAGTGCATGCATCTCTGGACTGATCGGGCATTTGTATGTCTGATCACGATGTTGTCTCAACATTGATTGCCTCACATGTCAAAGTACATAGTTGTCGTTTGCCCCTCTTTTGGGCGAAAAGGCATATCGAATCGGACACTGGGGCCAAAATGACCAAGAAATGACCAGGAGTTCGTTACTCTATGGGAAAGATTGTTCAAAGAAGCAAAACATACCGGTCACACCGGTTGGGACCGTGCACAGCCCGTTATCAAGAGTCCTCTGCATAACCACGAGAAAATGCGGATTATTTCGACAAACATCTTGAGCGGAGTATGGCTCGGCAAGATCGTAGCATTTCCTTCCGAAGGAAAAGCAGAGGTCCTCTGCCGAGTGGGAGTTCTGAGCGATCCGATACTGCCTGCGCAGTTCACGCCAGTATAGAAGCTGGCTGAGGTAGCTATTGTTAGTAAACCCGCATACGTTAGGAACATACCAGGAAGCTCTGGCTGACACTTGAGTCAACAGTTGTCTGCATATATACTCGAGCTGCGCGATGCTGTTCCGATGCACTAGTCTCTGTTCTCCCTGAGTAATGAATGTGCTTGGAAGTGACAAGTTCGGAGTCGAACACCCACACAAAAGTTCCGTCACTTATGAGGCCTCCGAAACCCGGGCGAAGTGTCACGTGTTCCTTGAGCCTGCTATATCCAGTCGGGCGCCCCATGCCGCCTGCGGAAGCCCCGCCAACTCCAGCCCCGGTGCATGCGGTCAATCTCCTGATTGAACCAACCTCGAGCATATCAACTGCATAAACCAAACGACCGGCATAAAAAGACAGCGAGAGCCACTATTCTGCCACATTGAACAAGATACCAAATAGCGTGAGCAATCGATGGATCTAGCTTACGATCACATTCAGGAGGAGGCCTATCCCAAGGACAGAAAGGAGTCGAATGAAACACCAAAACCAGAGCTGGGGAGTCGTCTCTGAACAACGACTTGCAAGATGCTTACAAAGCTATATCTTCCAGTGCATGGGGTATGAAAATTGGTGGCTTTCTCGGCAATGTCATGAAACAGGCAAGTCGATGATCGACAAAGGTCTCAGCACTTCATGAAGCTAACCGGGCTATCAGGGTGAATCCGTCTATGCACAAGCCCAGAAAGAGCTCGCTGAGGTAGGAGAAGATGCGACCAAGGGCCTCACAGATCTGAGGGAGACCCTGATCAGCCAAACGCGATCAGTCTCCTTGATCACGGCGACGCCGGCAGACGGAGCGCAAGATGGCGACGATACACAATCCACACCCACCAAGACGAAGGTCAACCCATTCGATGATGTTGCAGAGCAGTCCGAGACGGTCTTGTCACGACTTCGCGCAGAAGCCGCGAAGCGTCTCAAAGACCTTCAGAAGGCTGAAGATGCTGCCGACGAAGCTCTTTTACGATTTGGCGGAAACGTTAGGAACTTTCTGCGGGATGCCATCAGCGTTGCGCCCCGGATGAGTCGTCGCAGGGGTCTACGGTTCTCTTCGAGAGCAAAGATGCACAGGGAAAGCGGGTCATTCACACATCTCGCTTCGACGCCCAGACGCATGTCATCCACACATCCACCGAAGGATTCACAAGCGATCCTACGGGCAACGAATTTGAGAAGTGGGCTGCGGACTTTGATGTGGAAAAGAAGACGGAAGCAATTGCTGCTGATCTTACGATGTACCCCGAACTTACAGCTTCAATGGAGAAACTTGTCCCCGACCAGGTTTCCTACGCAGACTTTTGGAAACGTTATTATTTTCTTAGACACGGTATTGAAACAGCTGAATCGAGACGTCGTGATCTATTGAAAGGTACGCAGCTATTTGGATTTTACGTTTTCAGCCCGCTAATCTCTCTTAATTTCAAGCTGCTTCCACCGAAGACGAAGTAGGATGGGATGACGACGACTCTGATGAGGAGGCCACAGAAGGCGTGAAGAAGCCTGTTGACGAAAAGCCTATCAGCTCCGGGGCTTCCTCTACCACCATTCAACGTCAAGACGGTCTTCTTAAGCCAATAGAGTCCCGCAAATCCAATGATGAAAAATCCCAAGCGGATAGTGAGGCGAGCTATGACGTTGTTGGAGCTGCCTCGGGTAAGACCAGCCAGGCGCCGAGTAGCCCAAAAGGCTCGAAAAGGGAGACGATAGTGACGATGACTGGGAATGATGTGACTCCTTCATCGACTGAGCAAGCAATCATATATAACTGTGATTGCACGGAGCTCGGCGTTCTGATTGTATTGCTGATTCCCAATTCCCTTCGAGAACTTGGTTCATGGCACGTTGTTGTATGTATACGCCGGGTATCGAGTCGTAGCAGTGGGCGTCCAATTCAAGGGCAAAACTTCCACATGTTTGCCCACTTTACCTTTTGTGAGTCACCTTGGTGAAGCCGTCGTCGTCTACCTCGGGTTCTGGTTTTTCTTTCGGTGCCGGAGCATCTGCCATATCCACGTCGGCGCCTCCTCATCGTCCTCATCGTCGTTGTCGTCGTCATCAGACTCCCAGTCTGTATCCTGGTCTGCATCGTCGGCTTTCTTGAACATGGTGTCGACATTGTTACCCTTCAGGTTCTGAAATCGCTGTGCTAGCTTCCTAACTTCGTCGAATTGACCAATGGCACATTGTGCGCGTGCGCGAATAATGTTGCCGGCAACTTCTAGCCCTGAATCATCGTCGGTGTTGACATCGAATTCGTCAATCATGATTTGAAGCAGAAACGTTTCAACATATTCCATGTCAGGCTCTTCAGCAATGTTTGTCTGCCCTCCCTGAGCAGCATCGGTAAAGGTGGGAAATAAATCGGCAGTGGCACCGGCGAACCAGTCACGCTTGTCGTCAGAATCCGGGCCGCCCCAGCCGTTCTGGACAGCCAGAGTTAATGCAGGCCAAAGGTGCAGGAGTAGGCAACTGCCTGCTCAAAATTTGTCTGTCGCTCAGCTGGGTAGACTATAAGTTAGCACTCGTGGGACCTTCGAATACAATTGTACGCTCCTATAATACCTGCTGGTGGCAGCTGGGCACTGTCTGCAGATGTAGCCATGATTTTTATCTTCCGCGATGTTTCTACCAGCTGATATTTTCCAAAATTGGCGGGGTGTTGGAGGGGCAGACGTGCACAGAAATTTCGTCCAAAGCGCTGGCCAATCAGGGACTTCTCCGGGAGTTAGGGATGTCGGACCCCTTGTCACACGATAAGTCTCGATGCTTAACCATCTAAGATACTAGGTTATTGCGCCCTAGTTATTTTCTAGGACTTTAGTAAATATATAGTATATTTTATCCAGCTAGATTATACCCTATATTATATAGGTACTTAGTTATTTAAGCAACTGTCCTCACCCTCTTATAGGGTTAGATAACTTAATCCATGCTTATTAATCCGACCCTAGCTATGCGGTCCAACAGGGGAAAAGTCGAGGGCCCCACCGTATTAGCTGGCGGCGCAAAACACATGACATCATGTCGCTCGGCTGGCCCGTGCATCAAGGGAAGGTCTCACTTGATCATCTCGTCTCTGTAATTATACATTGTTGATTATGTTTCTTTTGTTCCCTTGCGAGTTTCCGTTTCCTGTTTGTTACTACATACCTTGCTTTGATTACCACCTTTAGGAGTCTGCAATCATCATGTATAAGCTGAATACTACGTCGGTCTCCTTGGCCGTGACCCCAACAGTAGTGTCAACATTGTTCTCTCACGTATGTATATACACCTTGCATATCTCAGGGATATCGCGTCGCGTGGATGGATTCTGCCCGGCTCGATGGCTCTTTGGTTTACACTTGGGACTGACTGTAGTTACTTGCTGGCTTCATAGTATCTCAAACGAAAACCATTGAAAGAAAGACCGACTGCGCATCTGTCGTACGATGAAGGACTTCACCTCATCCGATCATTCTTGGATTTCGCGTCGCATCATACTGTGGAAGAGCTTCAAGCTTTCACGTCCCAATGGGTTCCGAGTCCACAATGGGTAAAAGTTGAGATAACAAAGATATCAGAGGAGCATCTTTCTCGATCAGCCGAGTTGATTCAAACCCAATTGGGGGCAGACGGTATCGCCCAAGTCGGAGGAAAACATGGTGGCAGTGGCGGAAGTCGAAGTCCACACTGGAGGCGGAGTGGATCGAAATGAAAGCTCACTACAACGCTAGAAAGGCAATCGATGACCCAGGAAGGCGTGTGATGCTCTATGTCCATGGCGGCGCCTATTTCTTCGGAAGCGTCGACGAGCACAGGTACCAGATGCAGCGTCATGCCCGTAAGCTGAAAGCCCGTGTTCTTGCTCCAAAGTATCGCCTAGCCCCTCAATTTCCCTTCCCTGTGGACTCCAAGACTGCTTAGCAGCCTATCTGTATCTCCTTACTGTTCAAGACCCAACCACTATCATCTTGGCCGGAGATTCTGCTGGAGGAGGCATGGTGCTGTCCATGCTATGTATTTTAAGAGACCAAGGACTTCCTCTCCCTGCAGGAGGCATCCTGATTAGCCCCTGGGTGGATCTGACGCACTCCTTTCCAAGCGTAGGGTCTGATGCGCCGTTTGATTATATTCCGCAGTCAGGCTTCCATCACAAACCCTCTCGCGCTTGGCCACCGCCAAATGACAATGACATTGCAATTCTTCAGGGAGAAGCAGACACACAGACGGGTAAGACGAAGAAGACTGCAGACCCCGAGGCGGCCAAAAATGCAAGCAATGGCGCCATCGTTGAGCATGGTAATGCAGTTGACGCCGAAAGGCTTGCTGATTTAAGCGGCAAAGGGGCCAGCTCAGCAAATTATCTGTCGGTGACTGTCGACGGCAAACCTCTTGCGATTAGAGATCAAATTCAGGTGAGTGATTGTCGACATGTTGAAGAAGAAAACCCTCAAGTCAGATCAACGCTTATGAGAATAGCTATATACAACGAATGCCTTGCTTAACCATCCCTGGTTAGCCCGGTCATGCAGACGACTTTGGGAGGTCTGCCGCCCTTACTGATCATGGTTGGCGGTGGCGAACTTTTGCGTGATGAGCAAATCTATTTGGCGCACAAGTGTGCAAATCCAGCTAAATATGGGCCGCCGCTTGACTCCTTGTCGGACCTTGAGCGTGAGTTGTTGCAAAAGTATAAACCAACAGACGTCCAACTCCAAGTGTGGGATGACTTATGCCACGTCGCGCCAACTCTCAGTTTTACGAGGCCTGCCAAATTCATGTATCGATCCGTTGCTCAATTTGGAGCTTGGGCTCTCGCAAGAGCCCAGAAGAGAGGCATTGAAATATTGGACGATGACGAAATTTCTGTCATCTCGAGCTCAGGATCAGAAACGCAGAACGCGATTGGTGCTCAGGAGTGTGAAAAGAAAAGCGCCGGATAGAAAAGGCAGAACCGGGACAAGTAGGGAAAGCTGGCGATCCATTGCCCCCATTCGAGAGGCACATGATTCGACAACGAGTCACACGTCATGGCGTCACTCTTCCTTTGGCTCCTGAGGAAGAGCTGCCAGGTTGCTGCATCCAATCGTCCGAAGTTGGAGTGGTCAAAGGGGCACAGTCAAGCGGTGGCTGGAGACGAGGAACCAGTGGGATCAGAGATTCTCATCTGCCAAAATCAAGGTCCACAAGAAAATAGTCAAGGACATGGTGAAAGGCTTCCAAGACTTCGGGCCGGATGAGCATCCCCGCCAACAGCACTCGCGGGCAGACGACTGGCCGGGGAGGACATGGTGGACAAGAAGAGGTCCAAGAGTATGGGCCTGGCACTGTGGTCTCTTTGGGGCTCCAAGCACGATGAGCTTACTGTAGATCGTGAGAAGGAGGTCGACAAAACCCCGAGGCACAGGATGTTACTGGAGATGAAGGAAGAGGTGCCAGGTCGTATCAAGACATCGAGTCTCAGCAACCATGTTCCTCCAAGGCAGTTGTTGCAGATAGGAGCCGCTCTCGCCGCTCTCGCCGCCGTACAGTCGTTGATCAGCACCAAACAGATGGACCGGCGTTGGCTGAGAATACTCCTGTGGCACAGCTAATGGAGCGCCGCAAGGAACAAGAAGCGGCCCACCCTAATGTCGGGGTCGCTGGTAAACGTCCCTTCATAGACGGTATAGCCTTGCCGTTCAGTCTTAAGAAGGATGCAGACACAGCGAGCATGGTGACCTTGAACTCGGCAATCACTCATGCGCCTGGTGGTTCTCGTTCGCTCAGTACTTTGAGTCCCCGGATGGACTTGTCTGGCCAGCCGGCATCGGAAGATACGGCTCGAGCGGAGGACTTATTAGCTGCTGGCACAACAAGGCCCGCCATTGAAAGTTTCCTTTCGGCCGACGCCAAAATTCCTCAGATTCAGGAGCCTGATGGAACTGGCGAGGAATTTCTCCCAAGTAGAGTATACCAAGAGCGAACAGTGTGAAGGGGAACATATCAAAGCAACCGATCAGCAAGCCAGCAACAGATATCCCGTGCAAGCGAAGCACATTCTTTTGAACTTTTCTGTATTTCCCTTTGTTATTTTGATTAGATCGTCGAATAGTTGAAACAAGGAGAGTCCATTCTGTTCGATTCTCCCAGGTATTGATATAGACCGTGATGCGTGAGTATTTTTACAGGTTGGGATCTGGGTATATGTGCAGATTTTGAGAAATGTTCCCAATGACGAGATTGTGTGTCAAACCTCCCAGCCGACGCTTCCGTATTGTTGACCTCCCGTCGTTCGTTCAATCAACTTGTTCGCCCGTCACGCCGAATTCGATCAGTCCACACCATTGTATCGCTTCCACTGCTCCACGTAGAAATAAGGGTCTTGAGGACCCTTTTCCAGACCTTTGTAATCACCAGACTGCGCCCGGACCTCGCGACTCACAAATGGGGTAAGCTAATTCAAGAAGTTGTTAGATGCTGCAGTTTTGCGCCTCCCGCCCCCGGATAGAATGGCCTGCCTACCTTGAAATCTTTCAGCCCTGACGGAACGGCATATGTGCGCACTTTGTTCCACTCAATCACATATCCTCCGTATTTGGTGTGGCGACCCATTGAGCCGGTTCGGTTGCCTTTGTAGAAACCTTTGCCGACATCTTTGGTTGTAAGTTTTAGGTGGCGGTATCGCCCGACAGAGAGGACTTGTGTGGGACGCATTGGCTGTGAATGATGGCGAATTTCGCTGCTGATTCAAGGAATGGGGAGATGCGAGTTTCCTATGACTGAGGTGTGAATGAAACGGCGACTGCGTCGGGAACAAATAACAAGTCGATGGACTCGAGGCTGGAGCGGTTGTTGAAATTTCGGTGTTATGTCGGGAGACGGGATTGTTCCGGTCCGGGGAGCTGGTAGAACGCGGATGGTACAAAGGAGCAAGATTTAAAAACAAAAATAAAAAGAGCGAGAGACAGAGAGACGAAAAAGGAGCTAGTCTGGCAAAGCTCTTATTGAATAAACCCAGTATCAATTTCGTGTATTGTAGTTTGTTTCGAGGTGAACAATTGCGACGTCACTGTGAAGCATGGCAGGTAATAAATAATAGCCTGTCCCCCTCCTGGGATGGGGGCTTCACTCGTTTGAACTGAACGCCAGACACCTTTGGTTCTAACCCATCAAGACCTCTCCCGTGGATGTTGTGTGAGCAGATTGACGACGCTCTGCCCTCCCAGATTGGGATTCTTCACTATGGATGGCTATCCCCGAGATAGCTTGGACCATCATGTTCCTTTCTTGGTCGCATCGGGCTTGAATGCAGCGGAGCCGCAGCTGGACCTGGAAGGAGAGCTCAGCTCCCAGGGACTGCTGGTCAAGTCGCATCTGCCACCACTAGACACCAGGAGTCGCAGGTTCTCGAGAAATACTTCGAGGAGATAGACGCGAGGGGTACTTCCTGGGCTGTCGTCCCCAGGGAGGAGCCATACCGACTCCGGATCAAGAACGTTGGGAGGGTACGTGTTGGCAATGGGCTGTAATGGGCATGATCTTAGTCCGGATTGGCTAATACGGGGAGCAGTCATTTGTCCTACCGCCTCGGAAAACGACTCTTCCCGACGACACAGAAGAGCCAGTCGGATCGAATGCGCAGCTTCATTCGCCCTTTTCGCCATTGTCGCACGTTTCCACGCTATACCCCGATGGCTTGATCGACTCACAGTGGATCAAGAAGCACCAAGCTCTGGTCCCAAGCATTTTTGTGTGCTTTTATATGCTTGGCAACGACAGCCGCCTCAAGTCCGACGTCAACGAAATAAAAGCAACTTTGGCACGGTCTGGATTCAAGACCAGGGTCGCCGTCGTCTTGTTCGGTGACGAGGATAGTGGCACTGCAGAGCTCACGGAGACGGTTCAGGATCGACTGGAGCGCATCCGAAGGGGAACTGCCTTGGACCCGAAGTCCATCTTTTACATCCCTACGCAAGAGTCACCTGGTGAACTGAAACGTGTTATTGACAACATACTTGCGATACTCTACTCCAGCGCCGTAGAGTACTATCGCGATCTTGGTCGACACGCGAGGAAAAAACGAGCGAGAGGGGTCGCACCACTTCCGACGATTCCCCGACGTCGGGAACATCACACACACTTTCTCTGCCGGACTGGAACTTTCGCTATGACTTCAAGACCGCCGTGTTGGCAGAGTTTAGACAAGAACTGGACGCAGCCATCCGCTCCTTTGAGCAAGCCTATGAGATTCTTCTGGGGCAAGATGTTTTGGATGTGGTTCCTAGCTGGAGTCCTCGCTGGAACGAAGCGCGACAGTTGGCTGACATTATCTCAATCCGATGCCTGCGGCTGCATCTTTGGATGGGACACACGAGCCTAGCGGTTAGAAGGTGGCAGTCACACAGGGATCGAATTGCTGACTTTGTTGACCGGAGGGCCCGGGGACGAACACATACGGCTGGCAGGCTTGGGAGGCAAGGTGGGCTACGGTGATGGCCCAGCTGATAGAAAAGGTCGAGGTCCCCGGTTAGTCCCGGCTTCAATGACGATATTCCTGCCGCCAGAAAAGGCCGTCCTGGGAGAGCGTCTGCAACCTTGGGAACTCCTGCATCATACGGGGTACTGGTATCGCATTGCAGCTCGGCACCTGGCAGCGCGGCGCACACTGGCACAGATGATACCGAGCGAGGATCGACAAGCGCCGGATAGCACGTCTGCCAAGCCCTCTGCAAGTGGCTACGACACTTACATGTGTCCTCCTCCATACGAAGAATACCCCTTTAATGGTCAGGGCGGTGTCAACCATGCGCAACAAATCTTGGATTGTCTCATTACCTCGAGAACGCAATTCCAGGCGCGGAAACAACTGCGCATCGCCGCGGAGCTGTCGCTGGAATGTGCCAAAGAGATGGCATCACTGGGCTCATGGGAAGAGGTAGTGTCGATTCTGCGACCGGTGTGGGATGATGTGTCATTTCGCTGTGATAATTGGCTCGATGTATCAGAACATCTCTGCTGGTTGTTACGCAAGGCGGCCAAGGAATCTGGAAGAGCTGATCTCGTCGTTGCCGTTGACTGGGAGCTGATGAATCAGAGTAAGTCCAGTCCTGGCCTCAATGACTGCAAGGCGGCTGTGTAAATGCTAACAAAGTCTTTTCTTCTTCTTTTTTGTGTGTGTGCCTTCAGGGCTCTCCTCCAAGCGACAACATTGGAGCTATGACCTATCGCAATCGCTAGATGGCATGACAGTAGACACTAAGTCGTCAGTACGATTATCCGATGAAACTGCGTCGCCGTTAGTTTCCTCCAGCTTCGTGTTCCGAACCAAGGAGAGCAAGGCTGGGGACTACTGCAAAGCGCAGTTGACGTTGACTTCCAATGCTATGCCGGACTCGAGCCTCATTAGCATTGTATCGGTTCGAATAGACTTCAAAGACAGCTTGAAGCCCATCGTCATTCATCACACGCCAAGTGAAGCAGGGGAGACGTTTGGGAACACACATTTGGTTGAAGTCGTTCTGGAAGAGGAGTTTACGAAAGGGGATTCGGGTGATTTGCCTTCTAAACTCACAGGGGCCTGCGACTTGTGGCTCAAAGCTGGGCAGCGAAGAGTACTGGAAATGGCGATTCCGCTGAGGGAGCCGGGAGAAGCCGAGGTGTCGTCAGTGACTGTACACTGCGAGAACAAGGCGTTTGACCTGCAATATACCAGGTTGTTCAGGGAAACGGATCCGGTCACAGGATGGTACATCAGTGGTGCAGAAAAACCACGCCAATTGCGGGCTCATGCTCGAACCTTGCACATCAAACCTCGGCCACCAAAACTGCAAATCACCTTGTTGGATCCTCTACGCAATACTACACGGATGAAACTGTCCAGGTTGTTGTGGAGCTGCGGAACGACGAGGAAGAAGCGGCTCATGTCAAGATTGATACGCAGTTATTGGGGAACCGGTGCCATGTTTTACGCTTCAGATTGGTGAGGCAGAGTTTGCCGGGGCGGCGGCAGAGGAAGATGGTGAAGGAACTCAGGCGATGGGCGTGACAGTGGGCACCATTGCCAGTGGCGCAAGCGTCAAGATGAGACTCAGGATATGCCCTACCTCGACATCCTCAACGCTTGATCTGCATCTACGTGCAACATATCACCTGGAGTCAGATAAAGCCACGCCCATCCTGCAGGTGTTGCCCCTGCAGCTGAACATTGTGGGACCGTTCGAGGCAAACTACGATTTGGTACCCAGACTTCATTCAGAACCGTGGCCGAGCTTGTTTGATTGTGACGGAATCCCCAGCGCGGCAGACGATGATGGAGGAGCAGCGGCAGCACCCAAAGGTCTCGCGCAAAAGTGGTGTCTCATGTGTCGCTACGCCTCCTTTGCATCAGAGGATCTAGTCGTCACGGGAACCGAGATGCAGGTAGTGTCATGTATAGGCGCAGCCCGATGCAATGTGTTGACGCGACCTGAGGAAGAAAAGCCAGCAGCAGCAGATGGCATTACCGTGTCTCCAAAGACGATGCACGAGGCGCAATTCGACCTAGTGGTGCAGAAGATGAGCCTCGATGACCGACACCCAGTGACGTTGGACCTAGCATTCATCATCAAATGGAGGAGAAAGAGCGCCTCGGAAGCAGACAATGGCGACGACAACGACAACAGTGTCAACACAACCGCGATGCCGGTGGGACAATACTTGGTTCTGGGATCCGAGCCAAGGGTCATCGCAACCGCGATGCACTCCAGCCCGTCGGCACCAGCAAGATTACTGCAAATCGACATGACCATTGAGAATCCATCGAACCACTTCCTCACGTTTGGGCTCACCATGGACCCCAGCGACACGTTTGGCTTCTCGGGGCCCAAACAGACGACGGTGCACCTGCTGCCCATGTCCAGACGGAGTGTGCGCTATAGACTGTTGCCGTTCGTCAGGGGCGACTACGTTCGGCCGGGGATCACGGTGCGCGACAAGTACTTCCAGAAGGTGCTGCGGATCATACCCACGGAGGCTATGAAGATTGATAAGGACGGTCTTTTGGTCTGGGTTCCCTGAACGGCGACGCGGGCGTCTGATGGGGATGAGGAATCATGGATGGGGTAGAAAGTATGCTTGGTGCATGGTACAGTACAGAGCATCTAATCCGTACTCGAGGACGAGTTGTTGTATACTAGCTGGTGTCGAATTGCAGGGAACATGCGGTATTCATGGCTATACCGTCCGAATACAATCAATATACGAGGGCACCTCTGGCAGAGGTTCCGTTCCTCTGACTAGTCTCACCCCTCAAGCCTGAAAGTCCACGCCACCGTAATAAGCAAGCACGGAGTAAAGGAGTAAAAGCAAAGAAACAAGTCGCGCTCAGCATCGACTGGAGCTAGTCTCCTTGGGGTATCGGCTGGTCAGAGGACTTCATGACCCATCCGTGTTGTGGGTCCCGGAAACGCCCATCTTTAACGTTTATTGATTTGATTTTTAGTTTCCGACGGTGCGAAACGGTGGGTTTCCTTTTTGACGGAAGTTGCTACTGAGAGGGGAAGTGCAGGCGTGCACCTTCCCTCCCACATGTTGACCCACTATATCTTGATTCCGCCACCACGCAGAGTTTTTCTTCTTCTTTTAGCTTCTTATATTATTAGAGAGAGAATTTAATTTAATTTAGTTATAATCTCCTTTTTTTCTTTTTGGCTTTATTTAGATTAGTCTTTTTAGCGACCACGCTAGAGATAAGCAGTAATTAATAAGCTTTCTAAAGCTTCCTAGAATTATTAGTCTCTTAGAATTAGGGTGGTATTATTAGTTTTCTTTAATCCCTATTAGTATTATTAAGTTCCCTACTTCTATTAATAGTACTTCTCTATTTATCTTCTAAATCCCTGCCTCTTCCTTATATTATCCTATTATTTACCCTAGATTTATTAAATTAGAAGGAGTTCTAGTAGAACTTATAGACTACTAAGGTATTTTTACCTAAGTTATTAGCTTTATAGTTATTATTACTAAAAAGCGTTTTACTAAGAGAAGAGTAATTTCCTTATAGTAGAATAGAAAATAAGGTAATACTTTAACTTACTAACTATTTTAAGAAGCTAAATTCTCTAGTTATACCTAAGATACCTTTATTTAACTAGTTAATAATATTAGCTTATAAACTCCCTTCTTTAAGAGATATTAAGACTTTTAATAGAACTATATTTACTAGTTATTAGTTAAGTTAATTATAATAGGTATTTAAGACTATTAATAATAGTTAAGATATTAATCTAAGCACTTTTATCTAAGCTATTAATATAGCTTTAGATAGTAGTGCTATTACCTTTATTAATAGTTTAGAATAACTAAGAATAGTGGTTTCTAGAGCTAAGTAAAGCCTAGTAACTAATAATAATCTAATTATTCTTTAGTGTTTATTATAGGAATAGTACCCCCTAATATTATTAATAAAGAGGTTAAAGCTAGTACTAATATTAAGATATATTAGAGTAAGGGTAAGGCCCTTATTATATATTATTTATAGGTACTAAATATGCTCTATTAGGCTAGAGGTAGAGATAAACTAGTTACTTCTAATAATTTACTTACCTTAATTAAAAGCTATACCCTTAGGGATTTTATTTAATACTTTATTTAGGGATTATATAATAAGTTATTAATATAGGAAGCTATTAATTAGAATATCTTAGCTACTAATAGTCTTAGGGAGCTAGAGAACTAATTAAATAAGCTACTATAATTTTAGAGGTAAAAGTAAATTTAGTAAAGTTAACTACCTAAGATATAAAGATCTTACTAATAGAAGAGTTTATTAAACACTAGAGTAAATACTTTACTAATAAGGTATTATCTTAAGTATATAAGTTATCTCTAGGGTTTATAGAAGTCTTAGAAGGATAAAAGAGATAATTTACACCTATTAATACCTTAATTACTTAAATCTAACTATCTATATTATACCTTAGACTCTTAGGAGAATAGGGTTACCCTAACCCTTAATAGTTTAATAGGTATTAACCTATACCTCTAGTTAGCTAGAATCCTACTCTAATTACTTACTAGTAGCTATAGACTTAGGCATAGAATAGACCTAATATTAATATAAGAAATAAAATGCCTATTAATTAGTAAAATACTAACTATTCTAGCCTAGCTTATAGAGAAAATAGTGCTTCTCTATATTAGAATAATACTACTAATTTATATTAACTACTATAGGGTACACTAATAGTATTAGGTTCTAGTCTATAGGGATATACTTTAGAATTAAAACCTATATATAAGTTAAGAAACTAGTATATTAATAGCACTACACTATTACCCTATAGAGGTGCCTATTTTAAGTGTAGTATTACTAGATACTATACTACTAACTATATAGTAACTAAAGATACTTTACTATAATAATAGGAGTCTTTATAGTTAAAGTTAATAACTCTTTCTCCTTAGAATAATAACTCTTAGGTTCCTAGGTAAGCTTATACTTAGTCTACTTAGATATATTTAACTAGGGATAAGTATAATAATATTACTAAACCCTAAGTTATTAAAGAAGTATTACCTAATACTATAGTTAGAGTTTATTATACCCTAATTAAACCTAGGTTTATAGTAAACTCTATAACCTTATCTAGAGATTATTAGTTTATTTAACTTAAGAAGGCTTTATTATCTATCTCTTAGTAATTAGTAACTATAGCTAACTTATAGAAGCTAGAAGCTAAAAAAGCTAATATAAAGGTATAAGTTAAAGATATTACTAATAAGGAGGTGCTACTAAAGCCTCTTCTAAGAAGCCTTAAATAAGCTAATATAAAGACACTAGAGTCTATTACTTAGGGTACTCTCTAGGTAATAATATTAATTTTAGAGGCTAAGCTACCCTTAAAGAAATATAAGGGTATAGTAATTAGTAATATATTAGATAATAATAAGACTTTATAGCCTAAAGCTATACTATTAGTAAGGGAAAAAGTTATTAAGTAAAATATATAAGCCCTAAGTAAAATCTAGGGTTATAAGGGTCTTAGTTCTATTAACTAGAAAGCTTTAGTAAGTTATATTTTAGTACCTATTTTATTAATAGATTTATAGTAGATTAGTCTAGAGATATTAAAGTAATTTTAGAAACTATTATTAAGGGTAACTACTTCTAAGAAGTAACTAAAGAAAAGGTATTATTTTTACTTAGGTAAGTTCTATTTAAACCACTTCTAGTGAACCTAAAAGGGCCTAATACCTAATAACTTTAACACTAAACTACTCTAGGAATATTAATTAGGTACTAAGCTATTTAGAATTACTATTTAGGCTTATATAGGATTTTAAAAGGAATAAGTATTTAATCTTAAACCTAGATAAGCTATTACTAACTAAGGAGCTAAGATTAATATTATATCTTATGCCTTTATTATAGAGGAGAATATACCTATTTATAACTTAGGATCTATTAGATTCTAAGAACTATAAATAATTAACGCTAATAGTTAGGAGAATATAGTTACTTACTTTATATTAATAAAGGTAATTTACTATAGGGTTATATAGTTAGTTTAGGCTATTATTATACTAGACTATTAACCTAAGAATTAGACTATCTTAATTTTAGGGTTACTATAGCTTTATAATATAGGTGCTAAGTTTAATATTAGAAGGTCTAAGCTTATAATTAGAGTTAAAGATTATAGAGATAAGGTTATTTCTATTAAAGGTCTAGAAGTAGCCTTATCTAATAAATAGAAAGTTATACTCTATCTAGCTAAGCTAGAGATCTTAAAGAAGTATATTAGATAGGATAATATAAATATATTACTAGATAATGCTTTATCTAACTCTAATAATAATTCTAATAATTTAGAAAACTAAGTTCCCTATAGTAACCTAGTTAAGTTAAAAACTAAATCTAATAGCCTAGAATAAATATCTAAGTAAAAGTCTTTAGGAGTTTCTATTTATTTATTTTTAGGCTAAACCTATAGTGTGGTTCTTAGGATATACGCCTTAAATTACCTACCCTATATTAGTATATAAGGAATATTAGCTTATAAATTAACTTAGTCTCTATATATACTTATTAGAGGTAAATGTGCTTAGAGGAGAGGAATATATTATAGACTTAAAGGATAATAACTATAAAAATACACTTCTATAGATAAAAGATAATTAGCCTAGACTAATTACCTAAGAACCCTTATTATTCCTATTCCTAACTAATTAGAGGGTCTAGCAAAGAGAAATAGATTAGAAGGTTCTAATAGAAGTTATATTTACTTAGTTTAAAGGTTATAGGGTAACCTTAGGCCCTCTAGTTCCTAAGTTAATAGTAAAAGAGATTATATAAATATTTTATACCTATAGAAACTTAAATACTTTATCTATTACTAATATTCCCGCTATAGACCTCTATATACACGTACCTTAACTAAAGGAGAATATAAAGCCTTAGGTATATTCTCCTAAGAGAAGGTAGTCTAAGCCTTAGAAGTATTAGTTAAATTAGCTAGTAATTAAGGGGTTAAATCTAGGATATATAAATATATAATAGCTATAAATAGGAGGATATTAGACTAGTATATAAAGCCTATACTAGTGCTAAAAGATAAGTCTAACCTATAGGCTAAGTATTAACTTATATTTAACTACTCTTAGGTTAAAGAAAATATACCTAGTAGTTAGTTACTTTTATTAGCTAAAGTTTATAATTAACTCTTAGACCCTTAAATTAATTCTTATAGTGTATTTAACCTTAAATATACTTACTAGTTAATACCTATAGCTACTAAGTTAAGATATATATTTGCCTTTAATATACCTAGATTTAGTTAGCTATAACTAACCTAAATGCCTTAAGGTTCTTAGTTAGTAGGGTTTATAATAACTAAAGTATTAAGGATTACTCTAGGTTTAATTCCCTTACCTTATCTAGAGCTATCTCTTTTTATACCTTAAATACTAGGTAATCTAAGTGCTTTAATAAGCTATATAGATAATATATTCTATAAATATACCTCTTTTATTAAATAATAGTCTTATATTAAAGATTACTTACTACTAAGACTACTATAAACTCCCTTAAAGTTAAGTTTTAAGAAGGTATCCCTAGGTATAAGTTTAATTACTATAGTTAGTTAGATTTATAAAGTTAATAGGAGAATGTATATTAAACCTAACTAAGCTATAAAGCTAAGGGAGTAGCTAATACCTATAACCTAATTTACTATCTAGTCCTTCCTAAGGGCTATTAGACTATATAGATAATAGATAAAGAACTATACTAAAATTACTTAACCTCTTAATTAGCTAACTAGGAATATAAGCTAGTAATAGGGTAATTTAGAGGTATTATTATTTTCTATGCTAAGAGAGAAGGCTACTACTACTATAAGTATATATAGGTATATATTTAACTTACCTACTTAAATATATTCTAATACTAGTAGCTTTAGAGGTAAGTATATAATTATTTAAACTTATAATAAGGTCCCCTATTCTATCTTATATAACTCCTTCTTATTTATAAGAACTTAAAGGAACTATAGTACTTATAAGTATAAGCTATATACTATTATTAAGTTCTATTAAAAACACAAATACTTCTTTAAATTAAGGTTATAGTTTACTATCTTTATAGATTATAAGCTACTTATAATATTTATAATAGTTACTAGGCATAAGGGGATATATACTAGGTGGGTTATAAAGCTTAGGCTATTAAATATTAAAATTTACTTTATATAGGGAAAGCAAAATACTACTACTAATAAACTCTTATACACTATATTTCCTTTAGATTACTATATTAATAACCTAACTAAATTTAGATTATAGGATATAGATAAAAATTAATAGGTCTAGAAAGATAAAGCTAGAGAATATAAAGAAATATTAAAGATACTAAAAGCTACTAAGGCTTAGAGGGAGTCTAGGTTATTAGTAAAGCTAAGTTAAGGTATAAGATAGGTAGAAGTCTTACTAGGATTTAAATTATTATAGAGGAAATACTTAAATAAACTATAGTATAAGAAAATTATAAAGTTCCTAACTACTAGATAGTATAGTAAGGAAGCTATAATTATTATATAGCTTAAAGAATAGTAATAATAGTCTAGTAATATAAACTAAAGAATAGGATCCTCTAGTATAAGGGAAGATATATCTAATAATATTATTTAGTAAGGAAGAAGTAGTAGGTGCCTTTTAAAGCGCTTATAATAACACTAGGCATTTTAGAGTAAATCTAACTTAAAGGAGACTAACTTAAGTAGTATTCTAGCCTAGAATAGGAGCTAATATTATTAAATATATCTTAGGGTATTTACTATATACTTAACATAGCCCTTAAAAGAGAAAGGCACTAAACTAACCTATACTAGTAGATAAACCTTTCTAAGTTATTAGTATAGATTATATTAGACTATTCCTAGAGTTAGGGTAAAAAGTTAAATATATTCTAGTTATAGTGGATTATTTCTCTTAATTTATTTAGTTATATCCCTGTAAGTTAACTAGAGTAATAGAAGTAGTAAATTATCTAAAAGCTTAGATAAATAGATTATTACTAGCTCCTAAGGGTTTTTACACTAATCCTAGACTAGTATTTAGGTTAGTAAAGTTATTATTATTTTTAAAAGAGAGAGGAGTAAGTCTAATAAATACTCTAAGATAGTCTTATAAAAGTATTAGACTAGTAAAAGTCTTAAATTAAATTCTTTAGGAGTATTAAATAAAATAATAATAGATATAATAAATTAGGACCTTTAACTTCTAAAGGTAGCTAAAGTATTAAATTATTATTATATCTAGTCTATAGGGTATTCTCCTATTAAAGTTCTATATAGACTAACGTAAACCTTAGGAATAGGGCTAGGAGCTGTTTTAGCCTAAACTTTAGTTAATTAGAGTAATAAGTTTTATAAGGCTTTAACTTAGCTATTAGAGGAATTTATAGACAGAGATATAGTAGTATATTAGGTAGGAAATATTAAATCTTATTATATAAGGGTTATAACTAATAGATAGTTAGAAGTAGCTATTTAGAAAGATTACTATAAATAATAGAAGGTAAAGCCCTTTAAGCTAGGCAAAATAGTAATAGTAGTTACTAAGGGGAAACCCCTAAAGTTATAACCATAATAGCAAGGCCTATTTTACATTAAAGCTTAAATAGGGTATGTATCCTATTAGCTTATTAATTTAGATAAATTAAAGATTTAGGAGGTTAGGATTTAGACTTCTATAAGGATATATTAAAGCCCTATAGCCCTTAGGCTAGCTATCTTAAAACACTATAGGATAGATTATTACTAGGAAAATAAGGTTAAGAAAATAAGAGGTTTATAGGGAGAAAAGAGTAATATAGCTATAAATTAGTAGGTAAGAGAGAGATTCTTAGTGTTATAACTTAGGAGTGGAAAAGTAAAGGAAAAGTAAGAATTATCTAAAAGCTACGTTACTATGTGTTTCTTTCCTTTCTTATATATTCTATCCTTTTCTATTCTTTCTTATAACTTTTTTTCTTCTCTTCCTCTATTATATTTTACTAATCTATCTATACCTTCTTTTCTTTTTTTTTTTTTTATATTTATTCTATTCTATCCTATTCTTTATCTCTTTTCTCTTTTCTAGAGGATTTTATAAGGAGAATAAATATGCCTAAGGATATTAAGGCATTAGCTAAAAACTTCCTCTTATAAGAAGGACACTTAGTATAGTTAAACTTAAATAGTATAATACTAAGATAAATATAATAGGAGGTCGCTCCTTAAGTTTAATAAGAAATAGCACTAGTAAGGAAGGAGGTTCCTATAAATTAACTATCTTTTAAGGTAATAAAAGTCTTTTTAGTTTATCTCTAGAACTAGAGGATATTGCCTATACTTACTAGAGATAGTAGCGAGGTATATAAGCATAGTAATATAGATAAGTTAAAGGAATTACTATAGAGATTAAGGAGAGTTATCCTATCCTAAAGTATAAGGATAAAGTTCTAGCTAAAATAATTAGTAATATAAGGGGAAATAACCTATTCTTAGTACTAGGTTTTTCTTATAAGAAATAGATAAGAACTATAGTAATTAATTAGTTAAAACTCCTCTATAAAACTAAGAACCTAGTAAGCTAGGGATAGAGAAGTACTATATAGGAGTCTTTACTAGTGTTAATAAAAGGTAAGGGACCTAAAGCTATAATTAAGGGTCTAACTTAGGTGTTTATAAGGTATTATACTAAAACTATATACCCTCTAGTAATATAAATTACTAATAAGAATTAGAAGAAGGCTACTACTAATAATAATAACTATTAGGCTAGTAACTATTATAACTTAATATATAGAAAGATTTATATATCCCTTAGGTTAGTTATCTTATACTAAGACCTACTAGTTAAGGGGAACCTAAAGGTAATTTAAAACTTAGTTAGTTAGATTACTAAGTCCCCTTAAGATTAACTACTACTATAAAAATAAAGAAGTTAGGATTTAGGTAGAAGTCTCTAAGTAAGAGAGGTATACTAAACTTAGAGTCTCTCTTTACTTAGTGTAAAACTATATAATATTAATTAGTAAAGGGAAAGCCTATTACTCTAATCTATACTAAGTAAAATCTAGTAATTAATATAAGTCCCTAGGGGAGGAACTAGGATACTTAAGAGAATAATAGTCTTATAGGGTATATAATATAGCCTACCCCTTATAATAAGAAAGCCCTAGGAGTCTTTTAGAGTGCTTTCCTTTAGTAGCTATACTAAATTTTCTAGATAATCTCTTAAGTATACTAAAGAAGTTTATTAAAGGGCACCTATATAATATTTTTTTATACTTTTACCTTATTAATAGTAGTAGTAGTATAGGAGACCTAATAGCTACTCTAGGATTTATACCTAAAGTATTCTAGTATATCTAAGAAAAGAAGATAAAGAGAGTAGTTCCTAAGTTAGCCTCTATTAAAGTTAAAGAATTTTATTTATATTTCTAGTATTAGTTAAGGATATACTATAACTTAAGGCTATTAAAGTTTCCTTACCCTTTTTAAATTATTTTACTAATAGTAAGGAGAGTTAATAAAATAGTAGTTAGGAGGACTAGATAAGGGTCTTAAGGGCTTCTAAGCACTCTCTAAATAATAAGAAGGTCTAGAACTAGTTAAGGCTTATAACCTTATAAGTAAAGGATTAAGTCCTAACTTTAGGTTACTTATACTACCCTTATTCTTATAGGAAGGTATTTAAGGAGTACTAGTATAAATAATAGGACTTAATAACCTATTTAGAAGTATACTATTAATAATAGTTTAAGGTTTACTAGGATTAGAATCCCCTTATTTTATTAGTTTACTAGTAATTATAAAGAGTAAACTATAGTAATAGATTTTCTTACCTAAGGAATATCTATAATATTATTATTTAACTATAACTTTACTAGGCTACCTAGAATTAGGTAATGTATTTAAGGGTAATATAAATTAAATTTTTATAAAACTAAATCTTAGGAGTTAGCCTATTTACCTATAGAAAGTAAATAAACCTCTAAGTATAAAGCTACCTAATAATATTAAGGGTAATAGGAAGATTCTAGTTACCTTAGCTAGGGGAAAAGAAAAGGAGAATAAGCTAGCTAACTCTTAACCTAATAACTTAGATAAGTTAAATAAAAGTAGCTCTAGTAGTAAACTAGATAACTTACCTCCTCCTCCTAACTTACTACCTCCTTTACCTCCCTTAAATCCTTTACTACCTTTACCTTCTCCCTTATTACCTTCTTTACTACCCTTACCTTCCTTAATACTATAGAATAATAATAATACTAGTAAGCCTAAATAGAAATAAAAAGCTATAAATAACTCTAAACTTAAGCTTCTATTAATAAATACTAGGAAGGGACTAATAATAAGAGTACTAAGGATTTAATTACTTATTTACTAGACTTAAAAGGATCCTAGGTTAAGAACCTAATTTAGTAATTAGTAAAGAAATAGAAAGTATTACTACCTTTAAACCTAACTAATAGTTAATCTAACTCTATAGCTAGAACCCTAATAATTATAAATACCTCTATATAGGTAAGTATAACTCTACCTAGAACCTTATATAATCTCTAAGATATATTTTTATTTAGAGTTACTTCTAAGTTAACTAAGGAAGTAATATAGCTAAGTAAAGTAAATATATTACTATAATATTATATATTTATAAGTTTATTAGATTAGGTAAACTTAAGTCTAACTTCTCTTTATAATCTTATTAGAAAGGCTAGTTATTAATAGATAATTTAGGATATATAAGACTTACTAGGGATAGTAAGAGATCTTTACCCTTATATTAACCTAGAGAGGTTTTTCTTTAATAAGAATAGTAATCTTATATTATTAGGCCTACTAGCGTTATTAGAGATAAGGGCTATATTTATATAGGAATACTATAGGCTAGTAAAGGAGAGGCTTAAAGCTAAGCTAAAGTTAATATTTTCTCTTACTTAGCTAAGACCTAAAGTAACTAAGGGTTAGATTAAATAATTATTAGAGAATTTATTCCTAGGTTAAAATATAGAAATTCTACTTATATAGCCTTAAGAGATAAAAGATATATAGGCCTAGCTTAAAGATAATTTACTAAGGTATAAAAGGGTAAGATAAAAGCTCTTAAGGTACTAAGGGTAATCTTAAGGGCTTACTAACTATTTTATATAGCCTTAAAGGGATTATAGGAACTTATAAAGGTTTATAAGGAAATACTTAAATTTACTAGCTATAGAGGGCTAAGTCTAAATATAATAAGAAATATAGGAGAATCCTTATAGCCTAGTTAGGTAACTAGGGAGGGTTTACTATATTAAAGGAGTGTATTAGGTTATTATAAATTAGGGAAATTAAGGATAATACCTTTATAATTTATAGTCTAGGTAAGTAAGCTAATAATCTAGCTAATAATAAATCTAATAATTATAAGTTTACTATATAGGCTATAGTATAACTTTATATAATCCTTAGAGAATTAGGTTCTCTTAGGGGACTTAGCTAAATTAACTAATTAGAGGATTTAAAGAAATATCTAATAGAATTAGGGGCTTTACTAAGAGAAAATTACCTATTAATAGAGGTAATTACTATCTATAGGGAAATATTTATAGAGAAGGGAGGGTTAAAGTTAGGATTAATAGACCCTAGGGATATAAGGATATTATTAGGACTAGTTATTAAGGTTTAAGAGAGTGTAAATAGCTTTATTAATTTAGATAGTTAGGGACTATTATTATGCTAGTAGACGTGAGAGGGGAAGTGTAGGCATGCACCTTCCCTCCTATATGTTAACCCACTATATCTTAATTCCATACTACGTAGAGTTTTTCTTCTTCTTTTAGCTTCTTATATCGTTAGAGAGAGAATTCAATTTGATTCAGTTACAATCTCCTTTTTTTCTTTTCGGCTTCGTTCGGATTGGTCTTTTGCTACGGGACTTGGCCCGCTTTTACGCTTACAAAATTCGCGACATTCACGAAAACTCAACCTGGTCTGCACCGTCCTTGAACTACATCCGGCATCTTCTCGGGCTGGAGCACCGCCGCGATAACCGGCTTCAAGCTCCGAAACACCCCTTCATTCACAAACATACAAACAATGGCCGCTCACCGCCCCGAGGCCAATCGCCTCTCCATCGACGAGTCAGAAGTTGGTTCCGGCATCGCCTCCCCGTCAGGAGGACCCAGACGACGCCATTGTCGACGTTGACGAGAAACCTCGGCCCGGTCCCGGAGACGACGACGGCAACACTCCCAACTACCCGCATGGCCTGAAGCTCATCCTCATCATATCCGCCCTCTGCCTGGCCGTTTTCCTCGTCGCCCTGGACCATACCATCATTGCGCCTGCGTTGGGCGCCATCACCGCCCAGTTTCAAAGCGTAAAGGACATTGTGCGTCCCCTACTTATATGAGGATTGGTTAACATTGAAGAAAAAAATGGGAAATTTTTTTTTAAAGAAACGTCCTCTCAAGTCATCACATTGCCGCATGGGATGGCAGGGCAAGGAGCTAACGACTTGCAGGGATGGTACGGAAGCGCATATCTTCTTACGACGACGGCGCTGCAGCCCATGTACGGTGCCGTGTACAAGTACTTCAATGTCAAGCTGGTCTTTCTCGGGGCTGTCTTCATCTTCGAGATTGGTAGCTTGGTGAGTGCTGTTGCGCCCGAGTCGACCACGTTTATTGTCGGAAGAGCTATTGCTGGTGTAAGTTTGCCCATGGGTAGGTACCGCTGTATGAGCATGGGCGGCTGGGGGTTGTTAATGGCTCTGAATGTAGATTGGCACGGCGGGTTTGTTCTCTGGCTCCATTGTCATTCTCTCGCTTTCGAGTAAGTATCCCGGCTGCACCACAGGCCTTTGCAGGGACAAGTCTCAGCTTGGTTCTTCGGTCTAACATGTTTCAAGTGCCACTGCGCAAGCGACCCGTGGTGTCCGGTCTGATCGGCGGCATGTGGGGATCGCTTCTGTCGCAGGACCTCTTCTCGGCGGAGCATTCACGGAAAATGTTAGCTGGCCATGGTGTTTTTACATCAATCTCCCCATCGGTGCCCTGGCCATGGGCATTGTCACTCTCTTCGTGCACGTCAATCGCAACACGTCGGAAACCGAGAACATGACATTCATGCAGAGAGTTCGTCAGCTCGATTTGCCCGGAACATTCATCTTCATCCCTGCTATTGTCTGTCTGCTGCTTGCTTTGCAGTGGGGAGGAGCCGAGTACCCGTGGAACCACTCCAAAGTCATCGGACTGTTTGTCGGCTTTGGCCTCATGATTGCCGTTTTCGTGGGCATCCAGTTCTGGCAGGGTCATCGGGAACCTTGCCGCCCCGGCTTTTCAAGAACCGCAATATCCTGAGTGCCATGCTGTTCGCCTTCTTTTTCGGCGCTGGATTCTTCCCGCTGATCTTTTACCTCTGTATGACCCCATTCGTCACAAATCTTGCTGGCCCAAGATATAGCTAACGCCACCGTCTCACAGCCTTGTACTTTCAAGCCATCCAAGGCGTCAGCGCCGTCCAGGCTGGCATCAAGATCCTCCCTCTTTTACTCTCCACGGTCCTCATCTCCGTCGCGTCGGGCGGCCTCATCTCCGCCATCGGGTACTACAACTTGGTCGTCATCCCTGCATGCTTCTTTACACCGTCGGAGTCGGCATGCTCACCACCCTCGACTTACACCCCTCTTCGCGAGTGGTTCGGCTACCAGGTCATCGCTGGCCTCGGCATCGGCGCCGGTTTTCAAATTGGTGTCCTCGTAGTGCAGACAGTCTTGCCGCAAGACATGGTGCCCGTAGCCACGGCATGCGTGCAGTTCTTCCAAGCCCTCGGCGGCGCCATCTTTGTCGCCGTTGCGCAGACACTGTTCCAAAATGGTCTGATTGATACCCTCGCCAGGGACGATATTGGCATTGATGGCAAGATCTTCATCAACAGCGGCGCAAATCAGATCCATAGCGTCTTGGAGAGGATGGGTCGTTTGGATGCCTTGGACTCTGTTCTGACGGCGTACATGACAGGATTGAGGCATACATATTACATCTCCGTTGCATGTGCGGGATGTGCGTTCTTGGCCGTTCTTGGTCTGGAGTGGCGTTCTGTAAAGAAGGGTCCTGGTGGGGAGAGGAAGGATGCTGCCGCTGCTGCTCCTGCTCATGTATAAACTCTTCTCTGATCGTTTCGAGTGTGTTTTATGTGTGTGCATACGGGGCGTTTTTGTCTTTTCATCAGAGGTCCGAGGAGGAATTACGAACCTCTCCCCACCGATAAAATGTGCATGACGAGCTTCCTGAAATCAATGGAAGGGTTCCAGCCCATTGCCAGCCCGTCTTTTGTCATGTATCACTGTGTATCATCCGGCGGCCGATCCCAAGACGAGCCACCCTCGTCCTCCTCGCCTGGGGATCTAATCCCACAAACCTTGCCACCCATTCCCTCACGATCCTCGTCTTCTCCCGCTGGGGGTTCTCCTCCTTGGCTCGCAGGCCCCTCGAGGAATAGTGCCCGCTCCCATCTGCCCTCCACAAGAGATGCAGCTTGGTCAACCCCTTCGCAGACTCTGTCCATAGACCTTGTCCCTAAACACGTGCAGTGCCACATTCTCCAGGAGCACCACGTCCTGGCGTCGCAGCGCCACAACATCACTCCCAGCCACCTTGTCGCTGGGCACCCAGAACGTCACGGCGAAGCCTGCGGCCGTGTCGTCGCCCACGAGCACTTCCACCAGAGAGAGGGTGCTCCCCAGCGCGTCGTCACTGTCCGGGGCTGCGCAACCGACAGCACGCCGACAATGATGTTCAGGGTAATGGTCTGGGGCGCCAGGGAAGCGACTTGCTTGGCGGAGGGAACATGCCCCAAGTCAGAGAGGTGGCGTGCGCGGGCGGGATGCTCGTCCTCTGAGAGGATGGAGGAAGCCGTGAACGACTCGGTGAGATGCAGACTCTGACTCTGACTCTGACTCTGCGAGTCCGAGGTGTCGTCCGAGGTGTGCACGCGGAGGGATTTCTCGCAGAACTGAGTGAGCAGGTCGCTGCTGGCTGACGTGTCCTCGTGGGATGGGCCGTCGTCGTCGTCGTCGTCGTCGTCGTCGTCGTCGTCGTCCCCGAGCGCAGTGGCATCAGCCGTGGTGAAGAAGGCGCCGTTGGAAAAGGTCGACATGTCCACGGCGTGGGTTTGCGTGAAGCCGAGGCCCGTGGGGAGGAGCGGTCGGCGGGTAAGTGGGAGTGAGCGCCATGCTGCTGCACATTGGGCGGTATGCGGGGGATGGATCCAGCAGTTTGGATGTCAGGGTCGAGGTCGAGGTCGAGGTCGAGGTCGAAGAGATGGAGGAAGGAGCCTCGAAGCCGGTGATGGTGCAGGATGATTCGACGATGGAGGAGCATGACGGGGGCCGGTCAAGATGAGTAATTTGGGCGTCATGACTTGCGCGTTTTTGGAAGGCGAAGCATGATGAACTTGTTAGGCTGGGTGATTGACGTTTTGACATTGCCGAGGTTTTTCTCGTCGTTCGCCTGCGTTTCATGATTCACACGGTGGGGTACACAAAATACACAAGGTACAACAAGAGGAAGCGAGCGTTTGTCGTAACGACGGGGATCCACGGATCGATCGGCACTTCTCTGCCCCCGTATTCGTCTTCGTCCCAGTCCCCGGTGCCATGTTATCATGTATCATGTCTGGTTTTTCTTTTCTCATCGGCACTTGTAAGTTTTAAATTTCACTCGGAGACAATGAAAACCATCAGGCTTCTGGCCCCAGTGCGACTTGCACTAGCATAGCTCAGGGCTTCCGCAACAGAAGCACCGACCGACGGCACTATTTATTGGAGTTTTTGCCCATTCCATTCTGCATTCGTTTCTCCTCCACTGTGCGTGCTTCACGGCCGTCCGACACATGGGCCGAGGCTGAGGACAACGAAACGGACCTTCGTTCATCACAACAAAGACAACAACAACAACAACAACAACAACAACAACAACAACTACTACTACTTGTCAGCATGTCCAAGTTCAACATCACAGAGCACGTCATTGGCGCCTCTCACGTCAGAGAATACGCCCGCGCCACTTCCGATGATCAAGATGCCACGCTGAGGCTTCACATCAAGCAATACACGCCCAAGGACAACCCGTCACCACGCAAGGGAGACGTGACCATCATCGGTGGCCATGCCAATGGGTTCCCAAGGTAACGTCCACATTCACCCTCTTATCTCATGACATGGATCCAATCCAGCTCCGTGACTAACTGATGGGGAAAAAAATCAAAAAAATCGCACCACTCGTTCCAGGAACTGTACGAGCCGCTCTGGGATCATCTCCATCAGGAATTGAAGAAGCAGGGCATCCGTATCCGCCATGTATGGATCGCCGACTGTGCGTGGCAGGGCCAGAGCGGCATCTTGAATCAAGACAAGGGCCTCCTGGGCAATGACCGTAGGAAAAAAAAAATTCACCACGCCCTCCTCCGTTCAAGAGAACTCCGTACGCTGACCGAAACGTAGCCGGTTGGTATGATCACTCCCGTGACACAATGCACATGATCAACACGTTCCGCATGCCGCGCCCCTCGTCGCCATAGGGCACTCGTTTGGCGGCGGCGCACTCGCCCACGCCGCTCTTCTGCATCCCCGACTATTCCACAGCATCATCATGCTGGATGCCGTCATTGCCCGTACGGTGCCGGGCCCTCCCCGTTCGAAGCCGGTCTCGCAGCCGCGAGCGCCAGACGCAGAGACGTGTGGCCGTCGCGGCAGATGGCGGCCGAGTCACTCAGGAAGAGCCCTCTCTACCAATCGTGGGACCCAAGAGTCTTCGACCAGTGGGTCAGATATGGACTCGAAACACCTCTGCCGACCCCGACGGAGAGGTGACGCTCGCAACCACCAAGCACCAGGAGGTCTTTACCTTTTTGCGGCCATCATGGCCGGCCTTCGATGCCGGCGGCAAAAATCGTCAATCCAGAATGGGTGAAGGAATTTGATGCGTCCCAGAAGCTCGACGTGGCTCTGTTTCCTTTCTATCGTCCCGAACCAATCACGACGTTTCAACGCATCACCCATCTTCGGCCCGGCGTCGTCTTCATCAACGGGGGCAAAAGTCGCGTGGTTGTGGGACCAGAGGTCAAGCAGAGGACTGCCATCACGGGCACCGGTCCGGGAGGAAGCGGTGGCGTCAAGACAGGCCGCGTCAAGGAAGTCACGCACCCGGATTACGGACACCTCGTCCCCTTGGAAGACCCCGCCTTCTGTGCCCGAGAAATCACCGCCTTCCTCAGAAACGAGTTGGCCATTTGGACTGCCGGCGAAGGAGAGTATGAGGAGTGGGCAAAGCAATCCAACTATCAGAAAACTACGCTTTCTCAGGACTGGAAAACGCACCTCAAGATCAAGGACAAACCCAAGCCGAAGATGTGATTTCCGCTAGAGAAAATAGTTAGATGCACGTGGTCACGACAACTTGCATCATCAGAAAGTAGTTCGATTCATACATACACAACCCGTGATAAAAATACCCCGCTTTGGCATAATCTATCACAAAACACATCATACGATCCATCATTCTGCCTATAGGCCGCTTCATACGTCGCATTGTTCATTTCCATCAATTCCTTGCCCAGTACTTTCCAAGCTCCAATGTCCCGAAGAGAAGAGTCTATCAAGTCGACTACATGTAGTACATGGTATCCTGAAGGTTGCGGTGAACTTGTCTCACCGTCGCAGGCGAGGACTCGGTGGATGAAGTGGCCACACTTTCTACATCACTGACGTCGTATTCTGGGCGATGGGCTCGGGCTCGCTCACACACAATGTCGGCATAGTATGCGGGTGGGCAAATACTGACGGCCTTGGTTGCCCGTCCATACAAGTAGCACAGTTCGTGTGTTAGGCGCTCGAGTTCATTTGCCGCCCGCTCACCATACTTGGACCGGAACACTTCGTCCAGCAGGACTGTGTAATGGGCCGGTCGTGCAGTCCCTTGCAATGCATCATGAGCGGCCAGAAAGAAGTCCCAGTACGGGGCGAGGGTGATGCCACGGTCCACAACGGTGCCACTTTTGACGTTGCCAGACCTAGACATGTCGTCCTTGTCCGTTGGATAGAACCGCGTCTGGTGTCGCTTGACAGACACAATGATGGTCAGTTTAGGCTGCTTCTTGTTCTTATAAACCAGTCGGCATGCACCCCTGATCATGGGCAGTTCTTGGTCAATGACTTGCGCAAATTGGCCTTCTGACACGCCGTCGCGGAAAATGACGATGTTTTCAGGAGGGAATTGCTGTTCTTGGACTGCCATAGCCGGAGACGAGATTTGAAGGCCTCTGTGAGCGGGCCATCGAGCATTTCTTGCTTCGCCTTTTGCTCCCATGCCATGGCGGGCCATTGGGCAAGATCTTTGTCGACAGAGGCAACGAGGCCAACCAAACTGGGTGGCTCATTGCCCTTGGTCACGTTCATGTTGGTTGGGTGGGTGACATCATAGCCAACGAACATTGTCTGGCCATCTTTCAAAAGGCCAAAGTCATTCTTGAGCTTGTGGTTCACTCCCCAGCCTTGAGATTGATCTTTAGGCCGACATTGCTGTAGTAAGAAAAGTTCTTTTCTTTGTACAGATTCTTCGCCACCATACAAGTTGTATGGATACCAAATTGGCAATCTCCAAGCCGCTTGATCTTGGTATACAGTCCTGTACTGTCCTTTTGGGGAGGACGAACATGATGTGCTGGATGCCATTCTTTGCCGCCCACCCGAAAAGGTTCTCGAGTCCATTATTCATCATAGCTGTCTTAAAGACCATGTGTGACTTCGGCAGGTCGACTGGTGACTTTGCAATACTCACGCCCATATTTCTGGACAAGAATAAGACGAAGTCTTCCATGGTGGCCTTTGGAATCTGTCGACTGGCATCGTTCTCGTGCTGCAACATATTTATGAAGGTCCACTTATTGACGGGTGCGCCAGGCTTCACTACTCTCACATCCCTCATATTCCAAGAGCCGTTGTATGGCGAAACTGAAACAGGCTTCCTCCCAGCATCGACATAAGCCACTGCTGGAACGGACAAAACTCTGCCATTTACAGTCGCCAGCTGCTTGCCTATGGATATGCCGAAGTCCTCGAGGATGGAATTGTTATCGTACTCCAGGACCTCACGAGCATCCTGAGCGATGGAGAGGGCGTTCTCGTACGGGGTGCGACAGGCAAAGGCAAGCATAGCCGTTGTCTCATCTGCCGTCAACTTGGCCTTGACACTTTGTCCCTGTTGAATTTCCAGAACTTCGGCCGGGAAGAACGTGGGCCGTTTGTTTGTGCCAAGATTCAGGAGTGGGAGGTTCTGCAGAGTCATGCCATATTCTGTCAGGGGTAGGTCAGCATAGAACCAACGGACAACTGCCTGTCTTGGTTGAACCTACTCTTCTTGTAGTAGTCATGCACGGTAATGTATCGGCTTCCGTCGTCATCTGTGAGCCAGAACTTGATGTTCTTTGGCCCGGGATATTCCCAACCAGGCTCAATTTGCGGACGATTTGGGCCCTCTGCCATTGTCCCTGTCAATCGGTTCACCATGCCATTCAGAGCCTTACTCCGTCGAACCTTGGGTCCATTGGCAACAGAAAATGTGGCCCAGACACGCGTCTTGGGCAGAAACTTGGCAAAGGCACCAACCAGTTTCTTCAGCCTATAATTATCCTGTGATACTGGCTGAATTTGAAGATTGTTCATTATCTCATTGAGTTTCCCAGAGACCCTGAAAACGCCATGGGTGATATTTGTGTTCAGCAGAAGACGTCCAGTGCCGATCCTGGCTGATTGGAAGAAACCCCGGGCGGCGACCAGTGCTCGATAATTCTGCATCAAGCTGGCCGTTGTTTTGTCCTTACCAAACGGAAACAATCTTGAGCTTCCGATGGAAGTTACTTGCCCGAGCTTGATTGCGCGTTGTGACCCAAGATAATGTCCAAAGCATCAATTACCTCTGGAAACTTGGGATACGTTGTTCTTTCACCATGGTCATCCATGGAGTGGGTGTAGGACACGAGGTCAGCTACAGGAATCTCCACGGGTCCGCGAATAGTGACTGAGAGTGTGTCAGGAGTTTGATCCTCGCTCTCTGGGGAATCTGTATAGACAGAGGGTTCGAGGTAATTTCCAACTTTTCAGACGAGACGATCTGGTTCTTGAACTGCGATGCCAGTGCAATCTTCTTGTTCTGGCTGGCAAGTTGTCGCAATACCTGCTGTACTGCGAGGTGGAGCTTTCGGCCTCTGACATCTTTGGAGCCACCTGGTTCCTTGCCCTTTTGGAATCTTCTTTGCCCTCTTCTTTGAATTCCACTTCGTACTTGTAGATGTACTCCGCCTTGACATGGACAGGGAAGTAGTTCGCCCACAGGATTACACCTTTGCCACTCGATCCAAAGGCAGGGCGACATGGGAACACATTGCCAGAATCATCCTGTTGCTGAATTGACAAGGACCCCAACTGTGCCGTGACGCCTTTGACAGACGATTTCTTCATGGCGAGAATCTCATCTTCCAACTTGGTCACCGCCGAGTCAGGCCCAGGGACACGCCCTTCGGCGCTAGGTGCAGTGTCAGTATCAGGGCAAATTTAAACATTTCTCGGCAATACAAACCTGTAGGCTTTCGACCGAGAGTCGTTCGGAGGGGCACCTCCACGGCCGCCTCTGAAACCTCCACCTCCACCTCTCCCACCTCTATCTGAGCCACCACCTCTGGAGCCGCGAAAGCTTCCTTGGAAGCCACGGCCTCCGCCGCCTCTTCCTCTACCACCGCGATCCGACATGACAGACTGGCAAGATTGAAATTGATGTGGTAATGATAATGGATGTCTTCAAAAGAACACAAAGTAGAGCTGAGGGCAAGTAGAGCGCTCGAGGCTAATGAACAGCGAGTGTTTATCGCGAAATGAAGAGCTCAGGTAAGAATATTATTTGCCGTGCCCACAGAAAGAAAACACAGGATCGCTGAGACGGTGCGGGGTTAATTTGGGCGGCGGCGACTTTAATATAAATAATTGGAGCTAAAGCTGGTGACCAGCCTTATGTTGGTTCTGGCCAATATGGTGATGATGAGCCAGAGATGGAATGCAGGTGATCAGAACAGTCACTCGGTGTGCAACAGACAGGAGGCTTGGAGCGTGAACGTGAATGTGGCAGGGAGAGCAAGTCCGACAGCAAACTCGCGTGTCCTCTTTCGGCAGCCCTTTCAAGTCGGATTTTAGCAGAGGCAAAGAAAACCCGCAAGTTAGGGAATCCTAGGCGTGCCTGGGCAGAGAAAGAGCGATGCTGAAGATGTCAATGCTTGGGTCAAGTTGCGCGTGTGCTTTTGTTGAATTTGAAACGGTGGACCTAGGACACGCCGGGTCGGCAAACAGCTGTAGAGAGTGTTGGCAGTGCCTCACACTGTACTCACTCGTCATGGGCAGTCCCTGGGTACCTGTCAAGGTAGGGGTTGATTGGGTTGATAGAAAACGTTCAATTAGTCAATCTAGAGGTGCAGACGGCACCCGACTTTTGTACCTGAAAGGTACACAGTGTGCTATAGTATAGTCTAGCTAATTCCGGTACTTCTGATATACCGTATCCACCTTTGTCTCAAGGAAGGGTCTTATCCTCGTTAGTGCGGTCAATGCGCGCGCCACCAATGAACGACTAATGCTTCTAGGAGCTCTCCTGAAAAATAGCTGATCAACGGGGACTAGAAAAGAAGATGGACTCAAACTGATTAAAATGATTGATGATGTAGCTAGAAGAAAGGGAAAACTCTGCTCGGTGGCAAAGAGCAAAAGGTAATGTAGGTGGGGCAGGTGTGGGCAGGTGTGCACCCGCACCTTCCCCTCTACCTGACAGTACCTAATGTAGGTACTAGGTAGTCAGGCTGCATGCATGTGTTGCACGAACAGAATGTTGTGCGCCCGGTTGCCTATGCAACGGGACTAGCCGTGAACAAGAACTCTCAAAGTAGGGTGGGGCGTGGCGCGATTGTTTTCGGCAGTCAACGACAGTATCATATGGTTTGAGAAGAAGGCGGTGTGACGACTGCTGGAGCAAGGTCGGCTCGCGAATTCCCTATTCATGATGCGCCAATTCCCTCTACGACTCCCCTCAATGTAGCTTCTGTACGCATTCACAGAAGAAAAGATGGCGAGACGAAGCATCGCAATGTGCTTCACTTCTGGTGCGACGCGTCACTTTTCAAGCCACCATGTTTGCCGCCGCTGGGAAGGGCACTGCCTTCAAACAATACTACCAGAAACCACATCACCGAAATTTTATGCCCCCAATGAGACCTGCTGGAGGGAAGCAAGAATAAACATGTTTCATTACCGCAGCATCATCCGTTCCCAAGGCCCTGTGGGAACATCCGCGCACCATGCACGATACCCCTTGAGGAATCATTCGGACTGTGGCTGTGAAGGAGTGATACCAACCGGCAATTTCCATTAAGCGTTTATCAAAGATTTTTTTGGGGCATGCATATCACCTTGAAAGCACTGCCCCCACTGGTTTGGCACTGCTCGCCGAGACGGAATATATAAAGACGGTATGGCAATCGAGCTACATTGTATCTGCATACCGGTTTGATTCACACTTGCTGATCTATCAAATACTCAGCAGAGAATCGATTCAGACCACAAGTACTCAAACATCTGGTTCATTTTCCTCCTACGCGAAGCACGTTCCCCCTCAAGGCCCATCAATCACTTCCCAACCATGGGTCTCGCCAAAGCAGCCATCAAAATCATCGTCATCCCGATCGTCATTGTCTTTGTGCTAGCTGTTCTTGCGGTGGTTCTGATAAAGATCAAGAGACGACGAAGCAAGAACAAACACATCCAAGGCGGAGAATTCCCACCGCCAGCACCATTACAACCACCACGCTACGCTGTACCACAGCCTCAGACGGCGCAATTCGCGCCCATGAAAGGAGGAAACAACAACGGACTTCTATAAGCCAAGTGAGAAGGAAATGTCGCACATGAGCTGGAGAAGAACAACTCTCGTTTGTTGGAAAGAGTGTTGTGAAAACCTGTTGTGGCTGGCCCATGCGCGAACAAACAGGTCGCACGTGAAAGAGGTGTCCCTCGATCGACTTGAGAATTGCGAATAGAAATGCTTTGACTAACGGTGACGAAAAATGAATCGCAAGCGGGAACATGCAGCGCCAAACCTTCATGCTTCACTCCTTGCCCTGCAACCTCACACCCAACAGCCTCTGTTCACGAAGAGGACATGCCGATGATGGCTCATATGCCGCCATTCTTGCGTTGGCCATAAGAAAACACCATCATCAATGCAAGGTTCCGTGTAACAGCCGTACAACACCACGTAGATCAGACCTCTTGCGAACCCATCTGTCCTTCACAGCATCCTTCTCGACTAAATACAAAAAGCCCAGAGCCGCACCCGTCAAATGGCAACATTCTGCACACCTACCTCAAGTTGCGAATCGGTTTTTAAAAAAGCAATCCCAAAACAATCCTTGCAAATCTACACTCGAGGCCTTCTATCAAAAACCACGAAACACCCACCCTCCGACTCTTCAACTTCTGCCTCTGAACAGATTGCAGAAGGCCAACATGTGCTACAATTGGATGGTAGCATACATCTGCCCCTGCAAAGCACCTTACTGCGGACGTCGAGACAACAGGCGAAGAAGCAAAAACGCGAGGGACACGTCATGCAGCGGTCAACACTTCAAGGGCAATGGCTGTATTGTGATCGTTGGTTCATGACCGACACGGGAGACAAGAGACTGAATGCGTTTGCGTATCCAAAGGAGTGTCCTGACCTGCGAGTGGAGGACATTGATTCGAAGATAGACTACTGTGACTATTGCAAAGAGAATTGTTGTCCCGAGTCATACGACAATATGATTTGATGAAAACACGGCTCAGTCGACAGGGGGTCAAGGCAAGGGGGGCACGATGAGAGGGAAAGACAAGCGCGATGGAATTAGCCGATTCAGATCATGGCGATATTGGAGAGGGAAAACGATGTGAATGAGAATCAAAAATGAACTGGCGGTCAATTCATGGGCGGTTGTCATAAAATGATTGGATTTGCAGAACTGACCGACTTTGATAATCTGAAAGAACCTCCCGCAATCCGAGCGAGGGTGTCAATATCTCAATGCCATGCTAATGTGATCGCCGTGGTAAATAGTAGTACCGCTGCGATCAGTACCTCCAATGTAATCGCTCTCCGGCGGACCAAGGTACGAATACCGAAGATCACCAAGGTCCAGAATCAGCTTCTCCAAAATCATGTTCGGCTTTCGGAGCCGCACTTCGATGGTGTGAGCACCGACAGTGACATGGCCAAGATTGTGCGACTTCTTCCACACACAATCCATGACTGCTACATTCCAGCCTCTGGGAAGACCGCGATCATTGCCGGGATCGTCCTCTGTAAGCCGCAGCCGCTTGATCTCACCTCCATCCCAGCGCAGATCATACTCCATGCGGTTCTTTGGGTCCGTTTCGAGCGTCATATTGAACTGGAGCTCAAGGTTTGCATTGTCACGATCGGAAAAGACATAGATTGGATACCGCAGAAATGGAAGGGTGTCGGGGTTGTTGAAGTCCTGCTTAAAAGGCAGAGTTACGGATCCCGAAATGGGATGACCAAGGGCAGGAAGTGCCATGTACGGCGGTGTCACCCATTTTCCGGCGTCAATTGCGAGGTGGCCGCTTGTTTCGACGAAGCCAGTGAAGTTGTTGGGTACTCTCCTGTTACGGGCGGTGATGTGAACTTTTCGTAACCATCACGCGTGCCAATAATCTCGACAAATACTGACTCGTCGAAATTGTCTGGAACTTTTGACCAGTCGATAGTTACGATAACCTTGGTATCGTCATCATCGGGTTTGAGATCACCATTGTATTGACTGAGCTTGATCCACTCATGTTGTGGTTTTGCAACCCAGGCAAACGCCTTTGTTCCACGATGGTATACCTCGAAATATCGGTCTTGAGGGCCGTAAGGGGTGATGAAAGGTAGTGTGACACCAGGTTCAAGCCACTTGCGGGATGGATGCGTCCTGTCCGAATCTTCGTTGATGTGCCCGGCGTTGACGCCTTCGTTGCTTTCTACAGCTATGCCCATCTGTCCAAGGCTAGGTTCGAGTCCTCTCTAGTTTGTACATAACATAGGCCCTCAATCATATTTCTATAAGGCTGAGCACCAGTATCTCCGTATCCATAGTGCGGCTGCCTCATGATGTGATTCCATTTGTCATTATTGATTGTGTGGTATTCTTGCATGAGGTCGTAGTCCTTGTCAAGAATCTTCAATGACTTGTGAAAGAGTACGTTTGTGGTGTTGCGGCGCTGTTTTGCGAACAATTGATTTCTGTACTGAGTCACCCGAAGCAAGGTACACAAGTAAGATGCCTTGATAGGGTGAAGAACAAGCTGGAAGAAAGCCGACTTGTACTCGTTGTCGATGGTGGCGCCTATTCTTTTCGCATCCTGCAATAGAGACTTCCAACGACCCACGATGTTATCGGCTTCGTGGTACTTCAACAGCACAAACGTGCTTACGTCGACATGATCCTGTTTTCGAAGAGCAACTAGCCGGTCAAAATCATACCATGCTTTTGCAACGTCTTTGGCTTGCTTGCTTCCAAATTCTCGCGTCGCCAACTGCTCATAATAGCCTGGGAACGAGTCTGCGCTGATGCAATCAACATCCCAAGCGAGGTCGAATGCAAAACTCATTGGGATCTCGCAAGGCTTGAGATCGCCGACATTGAAAACCCATATACGATTTGCCCTTCAGCATGCGCTAGACGTAATTGATGCCATGCTTTACCCTAAGTGTCTGGTCAGAAAGCATCTTGAAGAAGTGTGTGGAGATTTACATGCCAAAGTGTTGCTATTCATCCACCTATAGCATCGCGGATAGCCAGTGTACTGAAAATGATAGTAATACTGGTTCATAGCAAGGTCAGTGGAGAGCATGATCCCTAGAATCTAGATAAGCAGAACGCATACCCCAGAGCCACCACTTCGTTTCTTTTCTTCTTCATTGGGGAGTCGACGAAGTGACGCAAAATTGTCATCCGCGAACAGCAGTGTGACATCATCCGGTATTTGCAAGCCATTATCATAGTACGTTTGGACTTCGTTGTAAAGAGCCATCAATTCTGGATGTGTACTTGTTAGTCAGGTCGGCCATGGAAAGTTTAAGCCGGTCGACTCACGTAAAACGCCGCCCTCGCTTCCATAATTGTCCTTGATAATGCTTCTTTGCACGCCCAGCACTTCCGTCAAGATTTTCTTCGGATCGCTTCCACTGATGGGATTGTCACCTTCTGCACGCATACCCATGGTCACGTAGGACTCATAAGGACGCGCCCGTTCGGCGCCATCCCTGAAATACTTTGTGATCTTTTCCTTGTTGGTCTCCCAATTCCACGTATTCTCTGGCTCCGTCGTAGACCATTCATTCATGGCTCGCTGCATGGGTTCATGGTGGGATGTGCCCACCACTATCCCGTAGGTATCAGCCAGAGCCTGATTTTTGGATCATCGACAAAGAATGACCTTCCTGGATATGGATAGCCTCTCCACATGGCTGGCCACATGAAATTGGCTCTGAGTCTCAATAGTAACTCGAAGACGTAGTGGTAAAAGTTGGAGTCGAATTTAGGACCAAATTTCTCATGGACCCAAGAATCCATTCCCGGTGCCTCGTCGTTGATGAAAATTCCTCGATACTTGACACTCGGCTCACCATTGAAGGTCGAAACGGGACGAGCATAAATCTCAGCATGTTGTTTTGGCGGAACATCTGCCCACCAGTACCACCTACTCCAAAGTTAGTAATCGCGAAAACCTGGATTTTGAAGGAGATTCAACCTACGGGGATACACCAATTTGCCCCGAAAGCGAGTAGATACCAAATATCGCACCTCTCTTATCACTTCCGGCAATGACCAAACCATTGTCGTAACTCTCAATAGGGCTAGAGACGCACACGGTGATCCATGACTCCCATTTCCCAACAAGACGTGAGAGGTCGATTTTTTTGCCTGCTTCTAGCTGCTTGATGGTGATGGATTTTGATAATGAGCCCACAATTATACAAGACGTGGATTTAGCTTGCCTTGCCGATGTGCTAAGCACAATGGTACCACCTTGAGGGGCAACCTTTGAGAAGTCTTTGGACAGGTTTTTGGCGGCAATGTGAACGCCTTGGAACTCATCGTCGTCAATGATGATATCTGCACCAACCAGACTAAACCCTTGACCTGACTCAAACGTTACAATGGGTTCCTCGAACATGTCGTTGATCGCCTCGAGAACAGCAAATGTACACGTCTTGTGAGAGAGCGAGAAGTAATGACATCAAATAACGGAAAGGGCAGATGGTGCGGGTTTTATAGTGAGATCAAATAAATGAAATGATGGGGATGCGACGAATGTTGAGGCTGCAGAAAATGCATCACGAGGTTGTGGATGGTGGAGAATGCAACACTACCTCCTGCATCACATCAACACGAGACCAGCAACAAAGACAAGAATGAGAACAGAAGTCAAGTAAGTAGTTCTTAGCAAAATCGTACTATTTTTCGTGCCGCCTGGCAAAAGATGACATAGTATGATTTGATCAGACAGATGTAGAGTTCTTCTGGGGCGTAGGGATGTGGGGACAAGCTTGCATCATCTCCCCACACTTGTTGTCTCAGACCGATGACCGACACGGAACGGATTCTGATGATGTATTGGGTGGGTGGCCTTGACTGTCAAGATTGAACCCGTCACTCGTTCAGCTGGCAAAACCCCGCATCCAAGACACGCTTTTGTTGGCGGCATGGATCCTTAGTCTTGTGGATGTCGTCGGAGTTCCCCAAATCAGAGCTGGGACAAAAGTTGATGGAAAGTATAGTCTGGGTGACTCGGTGTGCAATCAAGTGTCAGTTGTGACCAGCAGTTGCAATCTCGAGAATATCTTTTTCCAGTCCAGGTACCGGAAAGACTTTAATACCCGCCGACTCGAGCATTCCGCGCCCTGGATTCTGGCCAACGAACTTTCGGGTTCCTGTATGCCCACATACACTTCCTTGATCCATGCTTTTTGACGGATGATACGCTCAACGCAAGGCAACTTGCCACTCAGACGCTTGAAGCATGGTTCCATGGTCGTATATAGGGCATGAGGATTTTTGACGAAGTCGGTGAGGCATTCCTCAGTTGTGGATAGCTGCTCTGCCAGCTTCAAGAAACAGCATTCCTCAGCATGCGTATTGCCTTCGCATTCTAAAGTGTACCCTTCGGTAATGACCTGGCCGTCGTCAAGTTGGACTAGGAGTGCACCGACACGGAAATTGCTCGGCTTTGGAGGCGACTTTTGGCCAGCTCCAAGGCACGCTGCATTGATGCCAGGCGATGTTGATCCGTTCTCCGAGTCATATTGACGTCGATGAATGTGGTTCAAAGAGGTTAGAGAAAATCACTGTTGCAGGAGCCAAGGGAACGAGTTGTTTAAGCGACCGGGCAGTTAAGCCGGTGTGATGGCGTGGAACCCATTGATGAGTGGTCCGACTTTTTGTTCGACATTCCAACGGTCCCAGCAACAATGCCCCGCGCCTATTAAAGCTGGGGATCCACAGGCAGCTCTAAACACGCGCTGCGACGCGTGACCCTTTCGGCAACAGCTTGTCACACTCGACTCACCGAGTTCAACACCGCGAACGGGATATTGTACATCAATGAGGTCCGCCACGAGACAAGACACTACACAGCTACCATGTCAGATATTGGAAATTCTGCGGACGTTGAACTACCGGTCATTGATCCGTATGAAACCTTGGGATTGGAAAAGCAGGCTACAGCCGACCAGATCAAAAGCGCATATCGAAAGGCGGCACTGAAGAATCATCCAGGTGAGCTAGCTTTTCACGGTAAGCTGCTGTATTCATCGGCTGACCACTTTTCTTAGACAAAGTCTCGGATGAAAGAAAGGAAGAGGCCCATGCCAAGTTCCAAGAAGTCGCCTTTGCTTACGCCGTACTCTCCGATCCTGTCCGTCGCAAGCGTTACGACACTACCGGCTCAACCTCAGAATCCATTGTTGATGCAGATGGCTTCAATTGGAGTGACTACTATCGAGAGCAGTTCAAGGACTCAATATCTGTTGATGCAATCAATAAGTTCACCGAGAAGTATAAGGGCTCGGATGAAGAGAGGGCTGACGTGTTGATTGCGTATGAAGAATGCGAAGGAGACATGGATCAATTGTTTGAACGAGTGATGTTGAGTGACATCGTAGAAGACGACGAGAGGTTCCGCAAAATTATCGATGAAGCAATTGTCTCGGAAGACGTTCCAGCATTTGACTCCTACAAAAGGGAATCCAAGAGAAAACGCTCGGCTCGTCTCAAGGCAGCAAAAGCAGAGGCAAATGAAGCAGAAGATTATGCCAAGGAGTTGGGCGTTCACGATCGGCTCTTCGCTAAAAAGGAAAGAAGAGCAAAGGTAGCTCAGAAGACGACCTTGCTGCCTTGATTCAGAAACGACAACAAGACAGGTCATCCAGCTTCCTGGACCACCTGGCTGACAAGTACGGAGCGAACTGCACCAAGGGGAAAGGGGGCAAGAAACGAGCAGTAGAGGAGGATGAGCCATCAGAGGATGCTTTCCAAGCCGCAGCCGCCAAGTTAGAGAGTAGCAAGTCAAAACGTGCTAAAAGTAGAAATCGTCTGGTCGCTCGCTTTGGGTCAACAACTTTGGGATATGTGCTATGAAGAGAGCTTTGACGAAACTGGTTATGATGCACATTGCTGTATAGTATGATTCAGGAAATCGGATACAGTACGGAGTCCGGAATTTATTGACTGGCTAAATAAGACCCTATTGCAATTTGAACCATGTTCACACTTGACTCCTTGAGTCAAGCCAAACGTACGGAGTACGGAGTAGGTTCAATCAATATCCATTTTGTTACAATATGTTTGTTACAACATGACTGGTTGTCGAGTGGGGTCAGGGCGTGACGCGAACTGTCACTGGGGAGGAAGGCACAGATCAGATCAGACTCCCTTTTCCCTGGTGGAGCCTTCCGTGCTGCCTGTGCTGTGCCTGCCGTTGGGTTTCGCGCACAATGTACGGAGTAGCGTGTGAATCTTGGTGTCTGAATGGCATGAACAACATCGGCTGGATATTCTTTCTTAAGGCGTGAGGGCGCACGCTATGACTCTCGGAGGCGCGCGTTTGCAGTCACAATCATGCCATGACTGACGCGTGCAAGACCGAAATCTATCCACGATATTGCTTTCACCTGTCACCTACTGTCAACACCTGGTGTTTCTTGCCAGCGCTCAGGATTCACGCTCTGCAGCAACATGCAGGCTTTGAGGGTAAGCACCGCCGCATTCTCAGGTCTTTGAAAGATGACCGACTCTGACTCTAACTCAAGGCGAAAACTTCTTCTTCTACAACAACTTGCCAATAAAATGGGTACGCATCGTGGGATCTGTTGTCGCAATCGATGAATTTTCTGGACGACGCGTCTTTACTTTGGATGACAGCAGCGGAAGATGCATAGAGGCATGGGTCCTGCTTCCATCATCCGCCCCTGGCAGACCTGTTCCAGAACTACAGCAAATTTCAACAGGGGCGAGCGTAGCGGTTGAAGCTGGGAAAGCCAGCGTGTTTTGTGACCCTCTCTCATCAAGCCCTTACAACGACATCGACATTGGCCATGTTCTGGATGTGAAAGGCAGCTTATCCAGTTTCAAAGGACAGATGCAAATCAAAATTGAAAAGTTCGCAGTTGTCAAGAGTACTGCACACGAGATTGTTCTGTGGCAGAAGAAATCCAAGTTCCAGCGCGACATCCTGCACAAGCCGTGGATCTTGAAACCAGGAGTTATTCGGCGGTGTCGCAAAGAAGCTGAAGCTTCAGGATCGAGCTTGGAACGAAAAAGAGGCGTCCGAAAGCGAGCACAAAGACTGCTTCGGGCATAAAGGATTCAACAAATCCTTTGATTGGTCAGACTTCCGAATCTGCCCAACCTAACAAAAAGGAGAAGAAACCAAAGCCTGCTGAGGTTGCTGCGCGATTGAAGGAATTGATTCGGGACGGTTCGGCGAAGGGTAAGTATGGCGCATTGGGTCTTTAGTTGGCTTGTAATTTTGTCATGGAGCTATCATTATGGTCTTTTCGTGGCCCTATCTTTCTGCTTTAGGTACTAATTTAACTTGGTGTTTGCGAGTCACAAAATCACCGTTCATATTGGAGCTTCGGATATGGAGAACAACGGCGTTCCTTCCTCGAAACTGGCATTCCGCAACCCACTTACTTACAGAGCAGTAGGTGTTGCAGGAAGAGCGGTATGGTCTTTCCTGTTGTGCTGAAGCGCTTTCATACCACTTCTTCAGAGTCGTATCATAGGTGCCTCTGTCTGTTCTTGGAAAGCTTGGTCGCTTGACTTGAGTATTCCCATGTAAACCTCATGAGCATCACCGCTTCAACGATTTTTCAAACGTTCGACTACTCCTAAGAAACTACGACGATACTTTGTACCCATTTCTCTGATTGTCCATGAAGTAAACCTACAACCTACATCCTACAACTATTCAAAAGGTACCTCAATTCCCGGGTTTCCGTTGCACGATTAATCACGTCTCAGCTAGTCCATTCACTTGCATGAAAAAAATTCGTGAATCACCCTCAACGCCCTGAGGATCTGAGGATATATCTACCCGAACTATGTATAAATTGAGGACGGGCCTTTCGCCTTCCTTTGACGACCATGTCTCGGACGCATTCACACCGACATGACCAGAGGTAGCTGGTGTTGCCTGGACTACGAAGGCCCATAATGGAAATACGTCTATTGCTTATGTTGTCAAACTGGCTGACAATCAGTTTAGCGTACCTGCGTACCATACATAACTCGAAAGGCGACTTTCGACAAGCTCCAGTAGAGTTTCCACATCGTGAGCTATCATATAATACCTCCGCAGACCACAAACAGTTAAGTGCCGTCACTTCAAGCCGAACCCCGTACACGACCCCGGAACAGATCAGGCACGACTTGGTACCTACTGGCGCTACAGTCAATATTTGGAACAATTTTACCAGCACTCAGCCTTACGCTACGACTACAGGCCAAACTCGGGTATTTTCAGATAGCAGAGACGCCCAAGCACCCGAAGAACCTGAATACACACCGGGATCGATTAATGTGTTGTTGATAGACGGAGCAGCCCTGTTCCCAGATAATATCGAGCCAAACAAGATAATAATGGCGAGTCAGAACATTTTCGCAAAACCCATTGACACCAAGGCACCACCATCAGGCATCCCCAACGACACGATCATCCGGTGCCGCGCAAAGGATTCATTCATCGGGACCGTTGCAGACCAATAAGTTCTACTCTAATTTCTTCTTGGGGACCAGAGAGGACCCGCTTTCACATTCCCGTACTCTGTCTCTTGGGCTGGCGGCAAAGGCGCGAGTGGAAGTTGGGGGATGGCTTGTTCACATATCGAAGAACGACAAAGGGTCTTTGGGAAGGAGAAGATTGATGGAGCCTCCTCGTACTATCTGAACCCTATAGGGATTCAGTCCATGGTTCTGTCGGCCAAGGAACTTGGATGCGAAACAGCCGTATCAACAGACAGCATGACAGCATTCTCAGCCAGAGTGCACCTGAGCAAGGATAGCACAGCTCCCCAGCAGTCTCGTTCCCTCTGGTGCAAGGAATGGCCTATATTACGGCACAATACGATGGATCTATCCCTTTGCTGCAGTCGGGGGTCTTTTTCAAGGCTGTAAGTCGAGTTACGCACAACCCCAAAGAAAGTGTCACGAAATACAACTTTCACTTGGAGGATGGGACCATCTGGCATGTGTATGCGTATCGGACCAAGGGCGAGGAGCTTGATCTCAAGGTCATAAATAATGGTTTGGCCGAGTCCAAACATGCCTTCCATGGAACCATCCAAGTTTGCAAAGACCCCGGCACCAAAGGATCAGAGGATCTTCTTGATGACGGAGCAGGAATCTATCCCGGCACACTCACCTTATCAGGATCTGTGTTCGGAAAAGAAGGCACGTATTCCTTTGCATTCGAGAAAAATGGACACCAGCTCGGCCACCTGTATATGTACGCTCTCCCGCACCACTTATCGTCGTTTAATGCAGAGACGATGAAGCGAGTTCGAAACGTTCAGCTTCAATCACCTACAAAGGCACGGCCACTCTGGTGAAGGGCACCGAGTGGACAATGATTGAACGACGCATGCCTACAGACATGGATTTTGCGCCTTGGCGGCCAGATAAAGGCCCGTTGAAGCATCTTTCTGACAAGGCTAAAAGTACTATACGGGCAGCGGCGGCGAAAGAGCTATCCCAAAATATTGTTGCGCAAACAAACTTGGACTCCATGTACTTCAGTGGAAAGGTGCGTGACTTGATGGTGCATCATGAGATCTCATACTGATCTGTACTGGGGTAGGCATTAGCTAAATTTGCCACCATTTTGTATGTCATTGACGAGCTTCTCGGCGACAAAGCATTGGCAAAGAAGAGCCTCGGTCCGTTGAAAGCTGCTTTCGGCACTTTGCAGCCAACACGCAAAAGTTCCCGTTGAATCACGAGAGTAGGTCACCCCTCAAACCTCGCTCATGATGCACTCGCTAAAGCTGCCGTCTGATTAGCGGCGTGGGGGTTGGTGTCTTCAGCCAGCTACGAAACAGGAGACGCTGGCGTCGATTTCGAAACACATACTACAATGACCATCATTTCCATTATGGCTACCACATACTGGCTGCGGCAACGATTGGACATATCGACCAAGCATGGGCAACGGCAAACAAGGACTATGTCAACTTACTCGTACGAGACGTAGCCAATCCTAGCAAGGATGACAAGTTCTTCCCCATGTGGCGCAGCTTCGATTGGTACCATGGCCACAGCTGGGCTCATGGTCTCTATGCCGCCACGGACGGCAAGGTACATCGTATCATGTTGTCGAGTACAATTCACAGTTGAGGAGCTAACTGGCTTTGCTAGAACCAAGAGTCCAGTTCTGAGGACATGATGTGCGCTTATGCGCTGAAAATGTGGGGAAGGTGAGCAAAAATACAGATGTTGAAATGAGGTAAGTTGTGTGAAAGAGAACGCTGTCGAGCACTCAGCATCTTGACTAAACATGTTTTGCAGAGGAAACCTTCAGCTGTCTATTATTGCACGCAGCTTGCAAAGTTACTATTTGTATAAAAGGACAACACTGTTCAACCGAAGCAGTTTATTGGGAACAAAGTAGCAGGCATCCTCTTTGAGAACAAGATTGACCATACAACCTACTTCGACCCGAGCATAGAAGCCATTCAGGGTATACATATGATTCCCATACTGCCCCCATCGCTATATGTGCGAGACGAAAAGTTTGTCAGAGAGGAGTGGGAGGCGTATTTCAGCAACGGACGCATAGACGACATTCGCAACGCTTGAAAGGTATCATCTATGCGAATTATGCCACCATTGAGCCTCAGAAAGCCTGGGATTTCTTCACCTCTAAAGACTTTGATCCACAATGGCTGGACGGTGGTGCGTCTTTGACTTGGTATATGGCATACTCGGCCGGTATGTTTACGTTTGTGAAAAGTAATGTGGTATGCGGCGATGCTGACAATCGAACAGCATTGGGGGTTGTAGTGTATTCGTGGCGGATTCGATTGAGAACACAACCGGATTGTTGGGGCCCCGGGGGCATTGATGTCATGGAGGAGACCAGGGTGTTCATTTTGCTTCTCCCTACTAGTTCTCTGCACGTTCTACTAGCTTAGCATGCATTGAATTGGCCGCGAATGCCAAACCCGCGATATACGTACAGTGAAGGGTGAAGTAAGTCCATGTTCTCGGTAGTCAATCATGTCTGTCTCAACAAGGTGGCAGTGGGTAGTTAGTGCCGAGTGGAACAACGGCCGACCGACCCCTGCCCATGTTTATTTTCTACTTTATTTTGGCGTATCTTGGTGTCTGATGCTGATGCATGCCGATCCCCACAACGTGCATGTCTGGGGTAACATGCTCGGCAGGTACGGACGTGCAGCGAGCGCATGAAGAGAAATGAAAGTCGGGGCGGCTCGGGATCACGGTAGGGTAGTGCTTTTGCGCAAGCCTTTGTGGCAGAACATGATGTTGAGCTGTCGTGATGGTTGTTGTCGCGATGACGTTATTTGTGGCATGGACGATTCCGAGGGGAGGCCTCCCAGGCTCTGATCAGTGATGAAACACGCAGAGCAGAGCGCTCCACTCCACACCTCGTCGTCATTGGCTTTGGCGCCCTGCGCGCCACCTGCGGCGTTGACCAGTCAGGAGCTGACGGGCCTTGGACTGCCAGTGTGCGTGTGTGTGTGCGCGCGTCGTCTCGTCTCTCTTTCAACGGTTTGACACGGACAACCGTCCATCAACGAAGCTACACCACGTCGTCGCCTCGTCCTCTTCATCTCGCCATTTCACCAGGAACAAGAACCAAGACCGCAAGACCGCAAGACCGCAAGACCGCAAGAGGTCGAACTTGCTTGTCTGCTGATCAGTGAACAAGCATAGATAGACTTGGGACACTGGGACCTACTTGATAACTTTGAGCTATGGTTTTCGGAGGTCTCGGTAAGCTTTAGCTTTTCTTTCACCGAAAGCATTGATGGCTTGTCGCTACGCCCATTCTTAAACAAGCTCTTCTCGAATCCACATTTGTCTGGGACTTGCGGATAGACGCCACAGAAACAGCGTCGTCACTCCCCGCCTTCAATTATCAAGAGATTTACTATGGCCCTGCCGCTATCCGCTCAACCCTTTTTCCCTTTCCTTTTCTCCTCTTCCCTGATACCTTTTTTCTTTCTTTTTCTTTTTTTCTTTTCATTTCATTTCGCTCCCCTTCCCACACACTTTAATTCACCAAAAGTTCTTGGAGCTTCTTGGCCGTCATCGACGAGATACTCTTGCATCATTCCCAAAGCTAACTCGAAGCCGGGCACGCGACAGTCAGCGAATCGTACCGACATCTTCGTCGCCAAATGGCAAACAACAATTCGAGAGGCAATGCCAACGAGCAAACGCCATTGATCAATGGCGAGTCCGCTTCGTCGGCTCATGCTGGAAACTACATTACGCAACATTCAAATAACAGTGTCTACTCTTTCTTCTTCGACCACAAGCACACTCCTGGCAATGACAGCGACTCCATCGTCGTGCGCAGCGCTGCTTATACCTGGCATGTTACCAAGGTGACGCTTCTGAGCAGTAAGTAAACCTTTCAACCTCGGACAATTGAAAAACATGAGCAATGGGGCTTTCCTCCCATCGCCGCTTGTCATCATCTTGACGTGCCAAAGGACTAACACAACCTTTGCCAAGACTATGTCAACTTCTTGCTGGTCATGGTGCCGGTAGGCATTGTGGCAGGTGCGATGGGATGGAACTCTACCGCCGTTTTCACCATCAATTTTTCGCCATCATTCCGCTGGCTGCCGTTTTGTCGTTTGCTACCGAGGAGATTTCAATCAAGCTGGGCGACACAATGGGTGGTCTGCTAAACGCGACTTTCGGGAATGCTGTCGAATTGATTGTGAGTGGCCCGGCACACTTACCAGCTATTATCGAGCGTACCAAAGATCTGCGCGCTAACTATTTGTCGCTGTATAGGTCAGTATTGTGGCTCTCAAGGATGGCCAGATTGAGGTCGTACAATCGTCAATGCTCGGTTCTATTCTGTCCAACTTGCTATTAGTTATGGGAATGTGTTTCTTCTTTGGTGGATTGGTTCACCGGGGACGCAATGGCGCCGGTACAGAGCAGACTTTCTCTGGAGCTGTCGCCCAGACGACTTGCTCTCTGATGACCTTGTCCTCGGCGTCGCTCGTCATTCCCGCCGCTGTGAGTGCTGCTTCTCAAGCTCACGTTGGTCAAGGATCTCTCGTTTACTAACGCATGGCTTGATTAGCTTTATGCCGTCCTCGACCAGAACAACTCTGGCGACAAGAACCAGAGCATCCTTATTCTGTCCCGAGGCACAGCCATTATCCTTTGCTCCTCTATGTCCTGTACCTTGTGTTTCAACTTCGAACTCACAGCAATCTTTTCGACGCAGAAGTCCAGGGCGGTGCCGAAGAGGACGGTGAGGGCGAGGTGCCAACCATGGGCCCGATCGCTGCCGCCATCGTTCTGGTTGTGGTCACGGTTTTAGTTGCTGTTTGTGCCGACTACTTGGTAGGAAGCATCGACGATATTGTGGAGAGCGCCAATATCAGCAAAGCATTCATCGGTCTGATTCTGATCCCCATCGTCGGGAATGCTGCTGAGCACGTCACTGCTGTCGTTGTTGCTCTGAGAGACAAGATGGATCTTGCCATGGGTGTTGCTATTGGCTCGAGCATTCAGATTGCTCTTGGTGTCACCCCTTCCTTGTCATAGTCGGCTGGATCATTGGACAGCCCATGTCGCTGCGCTTTGAAACCTGTAAGTTTTGTATCCCTGTTGACACTCACGCCTGGGCCAGGCGACATGGCTAACGTATGCCTTCACAGTTGAAACCGTTGCGTTTGCCGTCTCCGTTCTAGTCGTTACATACACGGTCCAAGATGGCAAGTCCAACTACCTCGAAGGTGCCATGTTGCTGGGCTTGTACATCATCATCGCAGTCGCGTTCTACGCCACTCCTAGCGGTGCCTTTGACAAGTCCACATAGTTGTTGGGTTGCAGCCACACGGGTCTAGATTGATGCTGGGTGGTCAGCGAGACCTGCAGCGGAGATGATATCTTGGGTATCTTCACGTTGTACTACTGAGAAACGATTGATGTTTGTTTTGAAACAACAGAAAAAGAAGGTGCGGTCAGGAAAGGCCCATGCCTAACACACGGCTCTACGCCAGTTTACCAGCTCTGCTGAGACGGTCGTATTTTTCCTTCCTCCATGGGATGGGGTCGGCTGATCAGTCGGCAAAAAGGGATGCGGCGTTGAAGCTAACCAGGTAAATTTCCATTTTGTTCGCCATGTCAGTCTATGTACTGTGAAATTTCGGACCATCATGTGAACCAAATGCCTATTTCCAAAGACGTGACCAAAAGGAAGTGAAATAGTCCGTGCGTGAACATGCCAACCAAGTCTACGCAGTGGGTTTTGAAATGGGTGCAATGACTCCTGCTTCATCAAGACCCGTGGCTTGGTGCTATCCTGGAACGTCTCCTTCGTCATCCACTCGGGCCCAACCGGAAGTCGTAGTGATCGCTCGTACTGCTGCCTGGATTCATACTGATGAGGTAGTTGGGAGGCCAGGTATCGATCGTTCTGGCGCATTCGTTAGTTGACATCGCGTCCGTCCGTGCTACTTGTATTCCATGGCATCCCCACCCCGTGTTCTTGTTGTTCCGCATCTCTGCATTGATGAATGGAGCACGTACACACGGAACAAGTATAGGAGGAAGACTCGAAACTCACCTTTTGATGCGCTTCTCGTTGATAATCACCTTGTCCAACTTTGCATCCTTCCTATCCTTCCTCTTCACACCCTCCACCTTTGTCAAGAAGCGGCCCTGATGCCTCTTCTTCTCACGATTACTCACGCCGTCGCCGACCCAGGATCCCCACCCAGGAGCGTGTTGTCAATGACCTTGTCGTCGTCTGCCTCGGCAACGGCGTCCTTTTCGCGGGAGAATTCCGTGACGACGTCGTCGCCGGCAAAGGCGCGTGCGATGAGGGCCCGGTCACGGATTGCGAGAGGAGGTGCTGCTCTGAGTCGGAGTCGGAAGATTCGTCCTGGTTCTGGTCCTGGTCCTGGTCCTGGTCCTGGTCCTGGACTTGGACTTGGACTTGGTCATTTGTCTTTGTGTTGGATTGCTTTTTGGAAGAGGAGGACGATGACTTGGGGGTGCGGCTACGAGGATATTGGCGTTGAGGTCGAGATCTTCGCTGCGGATGGGGGCTGCCTTCTTACGGCGCGTTTCGCCGCGAGACCAGGCTCCTGCTGTGGAGGGGGTATGGAAGAGGAGGAAGGAGCTGTGGCAGCGGCAGAGGCAGAGACAGAGTCATAAGCAGAGGATCTGGACTTGTTGGTGATAATATCGACATCTTGATAAGGCGAAGATTGTCTCCGGGTGCAGAACGCCTGGATGTGTCCAGGATAGGCTTGTCTTTGGAGTCCGCGACGCCGTAGCTTCTGCGTCCAACTTGATCGGGGTCTTGCTGGTCATCTGATTCGTGACTGTCTTCGCCGTCGAGATCGCGACGGATTTGACGAATCATGTCGTCGTTGGCTTGCTTCTTGGCCGCCTCGGCTTTCTGCATAAACTTCATGCTCATCAAGCCGGACTGGGGCCGGCATGCTCGTCTTCGAGCTGGCGGAGCTGGCGACGAAGATCTGCGTCATTGTCGTCGCCAGGGTCACTGCCAGAACTGCTGGTTGCGTCGGAGTCAGAGTCATCTGCTGCGCCTGTCTTGCCCTCTTTCCTTCGACGCAATTCTTCGTCTTTGCGCGCCATTTCTGTCAAGCCAGTGCGGAATTCTTCATCCCATACGGCTCGTTTGTTCCTAGACCCGATCTTGGCCCATTTGCTCTCCTTGTGACGCTGGCCGACGCGTTCTAGGGCTCGTCGACGATCCTGCGCTTCCCGTTCATCTTCGGAGTCGATCTCGCCCGCTTCTTCCATGGCCTCCTTGGTGGCCATTTCGTCTCGCTCTCGCTGTTTTCTGTGAACCCTGTGGTAGGCCTTGCTCTTGATCTTCTTGATGCGTTTGGCGCGCTTGGCCTCACGGGAGCTGAGCTCTCGCTCCATGCGCTTCTTAGCGAGTGCTTCCTGGCGGGACAGCTCGTTTCCTTCTTCGTCATACTCCTTGGGCTTGGGTTTGGCTTCCTTTTGCAGCGAGAGCCCGCTCTGCTCCATGATGGACATAATGGTGGATTCGAGCTCGTTGCTGGGGTTGGTCGACGTCAACGGTTGGATCTCAGCCGTGTTTATCCCTGCCATGTCTGAGTTTTGCGGAAGTGGGAACACGAGATGCTCGGCTCGTCGGTTCTGCTTGACAGTTTCTGTCCATCGGTCCAGGGTTTCATTGGTCTTGTCGAAGGCTACGCTTCGGTCTAAGCGGCCTTGTTCTCGTCTGGATAGCGGGACGGCAAGTTTTGAGCGGCGCTGGGGCGCTTCTCCTTGGCTTCCTTGTTCATCAACTTGACGGACTTCTTTAGCAAGGGATCGTTAAGACCCGTGAGGCCCAAGTCGCCGAGAGAAAGTTTCTGTACGGTGCTTGATGCGGACTTCTCTTTGACTTTTTCTTGGCCACCGTATTCTGAAATAAGTCCTTGCAAGGCACTGAACTTTTCTGGGTCGACTTCGGAATCCTCATCATCCTCATCCTCATCCTCGTCTTCGTCATCGTCTTCGTCTTCGTCTTCCGAGTCGTCCTCATTTTCCTCAGAGTCCTCAGATCTGGACTCGTCGTCCGCCTGCGGCTCTTCGTCCGATTCTTCTTCCCACTTATCGAGAGCTGTTGCCAGATCGATGGCATCTGCGCCAAGAGTCTCGCCTTCGTCGTCATTTGAGTCATTTGAGTCGTCTTCAGAGTCATATTCCTTCTACATGATGAGTTAGCAGGGTTTCCTTTTCTCTGTCGTTAAGCCACCTACCTCTCTACCATGTTTCTTCTCTACCTCGGCGTCGAGTTCTCTGGCTCGCGGGGTCTTCTTGAATTTGGTCGGGTACATGTCCTGTGCAATTCCAAAGGCATTCAAGGCGTTCTTCTGCGACCTGGCTTTGGAGCCTTTCTTAGCACTGGCCTTGGTCTTTGGCGCGGCCGTCAACGACCTGCCATGCGCTTGTCGCCCCGGCATTTTCGCTGATTTTGGTGCCGACTATTTTGATTGTACTGGGCATGGACATCAGACGCCTGGAACGTGGTGGCACCGCTGTGCATCTTTTACATTTTTCTGCCGACCTGAAAAGTTTGGGCGGTGAAGCTAGGACTTCATGGCGGGGACCTGTCAGGTTACCCTTGTTTCGCCACCCCACCAGAAGTAATTTAGACTGTCTCCGGCTGGCCGACGATAAACTTAAAACATTTCGATGCTCAATTGTCTCCCGGTGTTGCGACAATATGACTCCCTTCGCCCCCGGCATCCGGAGGGTAGCTCTCCAAGCATATCCTCGGCTGTTCTTCGCCTGCAATCAATGCCTCCGACAGACGACGGCGCCACAGCAGCGCCTCGCTTCCGGAATCCTCAATGTCGTACGATCTCGAGGCTTTGCTGATGCGAAGCCTATAACACCACTGGGAGGCCTGGCAGACCACGTCGCATCACGGTCTACATCGGCCCAGGCCGGGAACTGGCCAAGACGGCCTTCCCAAGACAAATCCCAAGAGTGTTGCGTATTGGCTCATCGGTAGCGCCGTCAGTGTCTTTGGAATCGTTGTCTGGGGCGGTTTGACGAGATTGACGGAGTCAGGGTGAGTGCAACAACTCCGAGTCCAATCAATATCTCTCCTTCAATATCGCAAACGCATCAAGCCACTGACTGTCGATCTATCAATCTTCAGACTTAGCATCACAGAATGGCGCCCCGTCACCGGCTCATTGCCCCCAATGTCCCAAGCCGACTGGGAATCCGAATTCGAAAAGTACCGTACATCTCCTGAGTTCAGGCTCCTCAATCCACACATGACCCTCGACGAGTTCAAAAGATCTACTTTATGGAATGGGCACACCGCGTATGGGGCCGCTTCATCGGCATATCGTTCATCCTTCCCACGCTCTACTTTATCGCTCGTCGCAAAGTCACTACCAAAATGGCATTCAACCTCCTTGGTATATCTGCCCTCATCGGCTTCCAGGGTCTCATCGGCTGGTGGATGGTCAAGTCCGGACTCAAAGACGATCTATTCGCGCCCGATCCCATCCTCGCGTCTCCCAGTACCGTCTCACAACCCATCTCTCCACAGCTTTCGTCTGCTACTCCTGGATGCTCCTCTCCGGCCTCTCCATTCTCCGCACCCATCGTCTCCTTGCTGATCCCAAAACCGCCATGAGTGCTCTCCAGGCCCTCAAGAACCCGGTCCTCAACGTCTTTCGCCGCTCCGTATTTGCTGTCGCAGCGCTCACCTTTGTTACCATCATGTCAGGGGCCCTTGTCGCGGGTCTCGACGCCGGCCTCATCTACAACGAGTTCCCCAAGATGGGCCTCGGCCTGACACCGCCCAAGTCTGAGCTCTTTGACAGATTCTACTGCCGTAAAGAAGATGGCTCTGATTTGTGGTGGAGAAACATGCTCGAGAACCCCAGCACTGTCCAGATGGATCATCGTATCCTGGCCGTGTCCACATTCTGCGCCATAGTGACCCTATTCGCGTACTCGCGCACGGGTCGCGTAGCCGCTGCGCTTCCAACGAGTGCAAAGAAGGGCGCCTTGGGCCTAGTGCACCTTGTCTGCATACAGGTTGCCCTCGGCATCTCAACGCTGATCTACATGGTTCCCATTCCACTGGCCGCAGCTCATCAGGCAGGTAGTCTTGGCGTCCTAACGGGTGCACTCGTCCTTGCTTATCGCCTGAGGGTTCCGAAGCCTACAATGCGACTGATTGAACAACGATTGAAGCATCTCAAACGTTGAGGCTTGTTAAATAGATAAAAACCATGAATTTGGATTTCAACATCCCATGTACCACCAATGTAGCGATAGACTTATTAAATATTCGAAATGTGTACAATACGATGGCAGTAGCTCTGGCATTATAGATTATAGAAGTCGAAGGGGATACATTTCTTTCCCAGGTTTGAAGTTTGAATTAGAAGGGGCTTTTATTTCTTTGCCTTCAATACAAACAAACCATCTTGTGACAATTCAAAACATATTATGCATAAAAACATCTTGGTTCTCGTAATACATACATGTCCACTCGTCCCGAGACAAAGGCGAACTAATAGACAAATCTCAAACCCCCGTGAACCCCCGTGCAGGGAGGAAGAATAGAAGGCTTTTGGCTGAATGAAAACATTTCATGAGCAGCTCTTCACTGACTGCCAGGGAGAAAGAGAAATTCCTCCTTCGTTGCATTAGCTCGAAAAACAATCATAAAGTACATCTTCTTCTTCATCTTTGCGTCATTTCCCCATTCCGGCCAGCAGCCCCAAGTTGAAGTCAGCTTCTCGTCTCCTGTACAATAAGAAAAACATGGGCCAGTACGTGCTCTTCGTCATATTTTTCTTCTTCACATCCCATTGTCCATGTACAACGTATTACCACCAACTTGCTGCATCATGGTCATATCCCCGCCTTGCATGTGGCTCCCCTGCATGGCAATGTTCATGTTCGGCATGGACCTTGTCATCCCCATGGGGACCGACCAATGGGGCTTTCCGCACCACTTTGCATCATGAACCTCATGCCAGGCGTTGAGCCTTGTTGCTGAACAAGCACTCGGGTTCGCGGAACGTCTAATGATGCTGATTGGGATTGGTGCAGCGGCGCGTGGGGCTGCTTGACGGGAGACGCGTTCATCATGGCAAAACCATCATCGTCTTCCATTTCGGCATCAGCATCCTGGTCACTTATCTCCTCTTCTATAGATGGTGACCCTGTAGTGCTGGTGGACGGGACACTGTGTTCGCTCACGGGCCCAGTGGTACAATTAGCAATAGACGGCCGCTTTCCAGTCGAATTGCTCTCTTGGTCGACCGTTGGTTGGTGTTGCTGCTGCTGCTGCGCACCCTGAGACACGTCTTGCGACTGGGATCCTGAAGGGCTGTCGTGGCTGGTCGACGATTGCATTGGTCGATCCAATGGTTGTTGTGCACTCATGCCACCAGACGTTGCACGAGTCGACGTAACGACGTTTTTCCACCTTTCAATGGATTTTGTAACTAGTGTCGCGATATCAACGTGCCGATCTTTCATGTCAAAGCCTACACCTTTGCCACCTTTTACTCCTTGCTCGTACGCATAACTGATCACGTCCCGGTCAATTGGGATGGTGGTTGGTGATAGCAGCTTGAACTCGCGGGGTTGCTGCATTCGGTTAAGCTGGTCAATTTGCATTTTCAGGTTTGCGTTCTCTTGCTTCAGACGATGCTGCTGCTCCTTCATGTTCTCCAATGCCTTTTGCTTCCTACCAGATCCCCGGGCAAGTTCAAGTATCCAAAGCTCTTGCTGTCTCTGCATTGGCAGAGAATCCCAGACAGCGTATGCAGATTGCAGATGCTCCTCAACCGAGCTCTCCAGATCTTCAGCTGCTTTCTCTGCTTTATTGATAGCCTCATGGCCGTCCCTCTGATTGTTTCTCGATGGCGGATACGTGAGCTCCTCCGCATCAGCCGCTGTAGCGGATGCACGGATCACTTTCCAGGCTCTAAACTCCTCTTTAAAGAATGCTTGCAATGCACCGAATTCTCGCCGTCCGGGAGACTGTACAGACCAAGAGGTCGGCGTGGGATGTTGCGTTGACGAAAAGAGAGTCGGCGGTGGCTGTAAGCACTGCAATGTAAGTGCTGGGAAGTCGAGTGCTAAAGGATCAAAGTCGAAGGGCGTGGAGTGGTTGTCAACGTGTTGCCTGTCGCCTCATTAGAATTTAACAGTCCTTACCAATCTTGGCCGGGGCAAAGTAATTCGCCTCCGGTAGAGCAACTTACTTGGCCGCCCTCCATGAGCCGAGGAGCTCGCGTAAGGCAAGCTCCGCGGCCCGAGCTGTGTCCATGGCATCCGCCAGTCTCTGCTTCATATCAAACTGAGCCTTCTGCGCGGCCTGGGTGCTGGCGTTTCGCTGCATGCTAGGTCCTTTGGCTGCCTCATAGCTTGCATCTATTTCCCAGGGGCCCCTTGCTGGGATGTCATTGATGACACCAGTGGCCTCCCACCGAGGCAAGAAGGGAAACTTGCCCAACGTCGAATCAACTGCACAACTGCCACCTCGTAGTACGGGTTCCCCGTTTGTAGACCCGTTATCTTGCGGCGATGCTTCTCGTTTAGACGAACGACGCCGTGTTCGCACAACCGTTGAGTCATTCCGGGCACCAATTGAGTTACGGGGTGCCTTCTTGTGATGCCACCTCTAAGCTTCTTAATCGCTTCCACATCATGTATACCATCTGAGGGTTTCGGGTTCTTCTCCTTGATGTACAGGTCGAGATGACGTCCGAGCGAAGATGATGTAAACGCTTGCCCACAAAACGGACAATTTTTGTCCTTGGGGGCACAGGGCTTGGCAGGCGTTGATTCGGAGTTTTGAGATGCCATGTCGGCCATTCTCACCTTTATCGACAAGATCGGTAAGCGGAATTTGTAGGCAAGGGGTTTCGAGTTGAGGTTCAACGAGCGTAGGTTCGATCCCTTTGAAAACAGATAAATGTACTACCAATGCGTCGTACAGCATAGAATTTATCAACAATTCAACAACGAAGCCAAACCGATGAGCCCGGCTCCTTCCATGGAGCAGTATCCAACCGGGTTTTATTAACGAGAGTGTGGGGAGGAGGCAGCATCAACGGCAGGAGGTCCAGTTAAACACCGTCAGGAAACGAAACGAAAACGAAACGAAACGAAAAAAAAAAATTGAGCCTGACAGCTTCAAAGCAAGGCCACGGAAAGGAAATTCCGTTGGTAAGGCCTGCTTCTCTCGTGGAGAAATATGAAATAAAGGAGAGAGATGAAGTAGTACTAGACATGGGACAAGTACTCCGTCATAATTTTTTTCTCCTTGTTCTCCAAAGTACTCTTGATGATCCCCTGATTAACCTCGGGGTGGAGCCGGACAGGGATACAAAGGGGACTTGGATTGGGACCGACTTGTGCACTTTTGGCTCTTGGCTCTTGGCTCTTGGTCTCTGGACCTCGGAGCCCTGTGTGTCCCTGAAGACGCCAGGCCCTTCCTCAACAAGCTCCTGGGTCAGCCTACGGATTATGCTTGTCCAAATTACCCGCTCACTGACCGGCGGCGTGTCAGTTCCCCCGGTCCCGCAGTCCCGCAGTCCCCAGTCTCAGCACCACCCCTGGTCATTGTGAAGCCTGGTCTAGCTTGGTTTTCTCAATGCGTATTTTTGTTTCCCCTCTGATGGAAATTGACTTGTTTGTACTCCGTAATCCGTGTGCACATATATACATCAAGCTGACCATGCGCCCCTGGAGACCCGACCTGACGATGCTTAGTAAGCAAATAAACATATTGCCATTAAAAATAAATTGAGATAAAATAAGGTAAAATACTAATATAATAATTATTAATAGTAAAATTTCAGAATAAAGCCAAGTGTCACGGTTTCAACCGCCAAACTCGGCGTTAATTGCATGTAAAGTACAAGTTACATAAGTACAAGTTGTGGGCGATAACTTGCCCTAATGTACTACACTCCACGCGCAATCCAGCCGAAATGGTCCTGATTGGCTGCACACACCCAAATTGGCCCCATAGTCCTAGGCGCAATATGCCATTTTGTTTTGCCGCAAATTATTTTGCGACTTTACGCTTTTCGTCCTCGACAGAGAGAAGGCCATTCTGTCGGGTCAGGAGCTCCAGAACCCTGTCCTGACCACAAGCACCAACCCGCCATCCCACTGTGCTGTGATATGGTGGTCAGCCAAGTACGCGGCCATCTCTTCTACAAAGGGGCTTGGAGTGTTCCATACGGCGCTTAACGAAACTGAGGGTCGATTGTTGAGCGGAAATCTAAGCCAATGATGGTTGGCAGTTTGCCATTTAGGGATGTCGGAATTGACCCTAATGAAGGGCCTTAGCGGAGACTTTGTTGGCGTCAACGCCCCAAGTGGAGGCCACTGTGAGAAATCTTGCGAGGTATTCGGCGTCTGAACAAAGAGGGGACCGGATACTGTCCGGGTCTGGACTGAACAACTGATAACTTGATTGCAAGAGCAGCCCGGCCACTAACCCCTTCAATTAAAAACGACCAACGGGCTGAACGCAACGCAACGTCATGCAATGATGCCAGCAAGTACCGCCGTGACAATTCTTGGCAAATCGACTGCAGCCATGTCATTGGATGCAACTAAGGAAACATTGTCCCGGCCGTTCTTTGCTCCTCAATCTCGACTCCCAGCTCCTTTGCCAACGAGGGAAGAAATTAAAACGTCGAGCGAAGTCCTTCAAGAATATACCGGCCGACGAATCGTGCGTTTTGGTGACCATTACGTGATAAAATACGGCCTAAACGTGAGCCTGACCGAGGGCGAGAACATGGTGCTGATCCGCAAAATTCTGCCAGATCAAGTTCCAGAAGTGTATGCCTTATATTCCGTCGAAAATGAAGCAGGCCGCATTGTCAATTACATTGTCATGGAAAGAATCACCGGAGACAGGCTTGACACTATATGGGACGGCTGTGACTTGGCAAAAAAGTCGGAAATTGCTGAGGAACTCCGGTCGCACATAAATACGTTACGGAGTATCCCTCCTAGGTTATTTCGGATGTGTTGGCAGACGGCCATTTGAAGATTCCCTGTTCTGGACAGCGCCTAATGATAGTATTTCGGTCAGCGGGCCTTTTGATTCAGTCTCTTTTGAACAGCGCTTTGATAGACAAGTATCTTTACAACAGCGGCCTGGATCAGAAGGCCGCATTTACCGCCGTGTGCTTCCACTCATTCTGCGTGGTCACGAGCCAGTATTCACGCATGGTGACTTACAGAGAAAGAATATCATGATGAGAGAAAACGGGCGGTTGTTTTGATTGATTGGGAGACAGCTGGTTGGTATCCGGAATACTGGGAGTATGTCACGGCAGTATTTGCGTGCGGCGCTTGGCAGGATGATTGGCATGAGTTCATTGGCCGCGTCTTCGTCGAATATCTAAACGAATATGCATGGTTTGATATGCTGAGGAGAGAATTATGGAGCTAGAAGAACAGCGAGCCTGAAACATTGGGCAAGCCGTGTGTAAATTTCTCTCTGAAACGCGGACAAGGACTTAAGCGTTTAGCTAGGCTAGCCAATACCTGGGGCTTAGATTCGATTCATCAGTCTGTTTCGAGACGAGGAGATTTATCGTGTCCTTGCCGAGACCAGTACAAACATAAATCGAACGAAAATCGTCCCTCTCCTGTATTGCTTCATTCTTTCAGGTTACTCATTTCTTGGCTCTTCCTCTCTCCTTCCGTTTTCTCCTGGCTGACTGGTTTGACCGGAGGTTTCACCTGCCTGCGCCCACTCAAACGTCCCATCGCCGTCATCATGATACCAGTTCTGGTAGTCTTCACTTCAGAGTCAGTATGATGCCTCTGCACTCGAGACGGTTGCCTCCTCCGTTTGCAACAGACCATTCGCAGCCAATGCTTGAATTGTTTCATTTGTCCACTCTTGACAGCGACGCAAGGGTTCTTTCGGATACAACCTCTTTGCCCCATCGAATTGCTTCAATGGTGGCGGAACACCTCGGCAGACGCCCTCAATATATTGGAAATTATCGGCTGTAACCCAGCCAAGTCAGGTCTTGTCGACAAAGGTTGCCGAATCTTCAGGGCGTTTAGCTGCCTTTGTCTCGAACCTCATCCCGTTCTGTATATCTCCTGTCACATGGAATACTACTCCGCCGCCACTGGCATCTGTTTCGACAAAATGGCATGGTGATTGCGAGGAGTACCAAGAGAAGCCACTTTGAAAATGTCGTACGACATTACTGTGGCCTTGTTTCGTATCTAAGTAGATGTTAATTGAGATCAGGTCTAGTAGAAAAGGCTAAGACAAGAGAACACGGTAGCTTGGTTGATTTTCTAGGCAAGAAATTTAGCGGGAAACTGCTCGAATTAGCGGTGAGGTCAATTAACCGCCGTCCATGTTGTCAGTACGAAGTGAGCGATACGCCGACCGAAGATCTCGAGCATTGCTATTCGGAGCTGTACCCACATGCCCCCATACCTCTTACCTAGCTATCCATTATTCTCACAACTAACTACACTATAAATAATGCTCTAATTAGAGTGCTAGGCTAAGTTCATTAGCTTCTTAAGTGAATTAGGGCATAGGAGCTAGCTAGTTTACTTAGTAAAATTACTGTAGGCTACAATGGAAGCTCTATATCGCTAAAAGAAGCCCAAAAACGCGTTTTCCTCTTATATACATATTAATAAAAAGTGTGGAATGTATGAATTATAGGAGGTCACTTCTCTTACAGATTTGCAGGCGGGGTATCTCTTCAATCTCACTGGAAGACGCTTACAGACCTCGCGGTGGATGGAATTGCGTCGAAAATAGATGGCTATGAGCTTGTGGAATGCGCTCGCAATGATGGACCGCAGCGTATTCACTCGATTTTGTTCACTTCTGCATCATCTGGTCGTCCAAAGGATGCCCAATGCGCGTGGCAGGGCAAACGCACTATATGGTCGGTATTCCGCATGGAACTTGTTGAGGATATTCACAGCCTCACATCGCAGCCTCAGGCATCAGCCTCGTCATCCGACAATGCAGCCTCCCATATTGCGTTTGCTATTGCGTTTAATGTCACGATTCATCGTAGTCTCTGTTCAGAGATTCTGTTCAGACCTAGATTCATTAGATTAGTAAATTTAAAGCTTATAAGCTTCTCTTTTCTCTACTAGATTCCGAATTCCTAGATAGCAATTCTATATTATCTTCTCTTCTTATCTCTTAGCCTTCCCTCCTTTCACAGGTTATAAGCCTAGCGCTCATAGTCACGCTCTTTCTTTTAATTTTCCTTTTATCTAACTATTGCAATCTTATGTATAATTACACATGTTTTCCTAATAACTAGTTAAAGTAAAGTTACTTAACTAGTAGGGTAGTATAAAGACCTTTTCCTTACCTAAAACTAATAATAGTAATGTTATATAAGTTAAGGTTAAATTAATTATAAAATTATCTTACATATACTATATAAACTAAAAATTACATATTAGGGAATTAAATGCATAACCTTTATTATATTATTTCCTATTCTATAGTTATAGTAACCTTATTATAATATTATAAACTTTAAAACACTATAAATTCTATAATATATATAAAAAGTTAATCCCTTCTAGGTAGATCTTAGTGGATAGTAGGCTAGGACAAGACATTCCTTATAGAACTGCCTTAGGCACCTAAAACTAATAATCTAGATCTATTGCTATTTAGGTAGTAATTAGTATTATAGGTATAATAGTATATAGTAAAGTAAGTAAAGTAAGTATAGTAGTTACCTTCTAACTAGGCTAAGGTAAAACTTTAAGGGAGTGCTTAAGAATACTTATTACTCTTAACTTTATAACTCTATATATTAGTAACTATATAGTAATTTAATTAATTAAGAGCTACTACTATAACTCCTACTTAACTAAACTAATGTTAATTAGTATTAAGTAAGTATAGTAATAGAAGTATATAAATTCTAATATATAACCTTACCTTCCTTTTAATATAGGTAATAACACTAGTAGTGCTTCTAGCACTATTCTAGCTACCTAACCTAACTTAACTAAACTTAATAATATTATAAAAGCATAGTACACTAGAATAGTAGTTATTATGCCTCTTAAAGGAGTAGAGAACTTTAAGGAATAGGAAATCTTAATCTAAATATAAGTTTATATTATATAACTTACACTATATTTAACTAGGGTAATTACTTAGTTATAGGAGACTAATAAGTACTATGCTATCCTTTTATCTATTATTTAGTAAAGCCTCTTATTATAAATCTAGAAGAATTTAATATATATAGGATAGACTAATATAATACTAGTTACTAAAATAATATAACTAATTAAAAGTAATTGCGGATTTAAGGCGGATTTAGCTATTATTAAGCTACTCTAATAGTTCTCTAAATTAAGAAAAGCGGATTTCTTAATAACCTAAGCCTAGCTAGATTACTACTAGAACCTTTAGAACTAAATCTATAAGATTAAAAAGATCCCTAATATTATTTAGGTATTGTAGATAATTAAAGCTATTAAAGGCTTAATACCTAAGATTTATAACGCATAGAAAATTAAGGGATTCTCTAAGGCTAAATTAAAGAAAGATAATATGCTTATATACCTAATGTATAAAGCTAATAAGCCTTAGAAGGACTAAAGGTTAATTTTAATACTTAATAAAAGAATAATAAGGACAATCCTAATTCTAACGCAAAAGGCAAGGGTAAGGCGCTAAAGAATAAGATATCTAATACTATAAAGCTTAACTGCGGTTATTTAATTTCACTAGGAAGAATAATCTATATAAAGGATAACTACTAGAAGCTTTATCCTAAAAAGAAGCCTAACTTAATAAAGAAAAAGGTAAATAAACTATAATAAAAACAACTACTTCTCCTAACATTATGTTAGCTAGAAGTAATCTTGCTTTAATAGTAATTAATAGGGACTATTTGTTCTAAACTCTTGTAAACTAGCTCATAAAGGAAGATTACATTCTTAATACTAGTTATAACACACACACCTTTAATTTAACTAGATAGTTTACTTATTTAAACACTAATATTAACGCTAAGCTAATAATGGCTAGTAATAGAGAAGAACTTCATGTTAAAGGGATTAGTAACGTTAAAATCCCTATTAGATAAGGCTATCTAGAACTTCTAAACGCTTAATACACACTAAAGGCTAAAGTTAATATGATTTTACTAGGACTTCTTAAGTAAGGTAGAGTTATTATAGATAGTTTTAAGGACTAATTAATCTTATTACCTTTAGGTAAAGTAATTAGTAACTATACCTAGAAAGCGAATGTTTTTACACTAAATCTTTAAGATAAAGAACCTTAATATAACTTTATAGCCTTAATAAGTAAGTCTATAACTAAGAAGGTTAAATTTAGACTCTTATATAAGAGACTTAGCTATATAGGAAGGAATAAATCCTACTTATATATAAAGAAGTAGGAATTATAGTTAATCCTACCTCTATGGCTAATTTTTACTACTTAGTATGCCTTTTATTAAAGGCCCCTAGATAATTTATTAGGAGGAATCTAATAATATAATAAACTTCCTTTCTTATGTCTTCTAGGACTATATTAAATATAAACCTAAAGGCTTTAGGGAAAGAAGTATATGCTATATACTATTAATATTTATATATAATTCCACTAGGTAATCCTAACTATTAATAGGTCTAGCGTAGTTAAAGCTATATAGGCTTAGAAGGCTACTATTAAAAACGTAAGCGGTGGATTTACTATTAAATACTTCTATATAGATAATATAACTAAATTCCTTAGAGAGAAGTTTAAGACCTTCTATTAGAAAAAGGCATTATCTATTAGACTAGCGCTCCTTACGTTCTAGCTTATTAGGGCATTATAGAACGCGCTAGCTAAACCCTTATAGAGATAGTAAGAGCCTTAATAATTAAGGCGGAATTACTAGAGCTCCTTTAGCTATATATAATAAAGTATATAGCTAAAATCACTAACTTATTGCCTACACACAGTAATAAGAATAATTAATTACCTTAATAGGCTTTATTTAATATCTTAGGCCTTAATAACACCGCGTTAATCTAATATTTACGTATATAGGGATATATTATATACATATATATTCTAGATAAACATTATATTTAATCTTAAAAGATAGCACTAAGGGCTAAGAAAGGTTAACTTATAGGTATAGAAGGCCCTAAATATTATCTCTATAAGGTCTAGATCCCTAAAGAATAAAGAATTATTTACGCATAGGACGTTTAATTTAATAAGACTAACTTATATATATTTTTAAAGATAACGAAGTTATCTATATTATAGATCTTATTAATCCTTCCTTTACTAAAGAAGGTTACTATATTATTAATATCCTAGATATAATAAAGGAGAAACCTTATTCTTAATATAATACTAGTACTATAAAGAAAGTAGTCTAATTTATAGAAAGCCCCTTAGGTACCTTAGAAATAGATAAGAATTACTACTCTTTTAAGGAGAAAGATAATCCTCCTCTCTAAATAAACCTAGGAGCTATCTCCTAATACCCTCTAAGAGTCCTCCTTAATAAGAGAATCTTATAAGATATAAATAATAAAGAATTAATAATAAGGATATAGTCTTTCTAAGGAGCTATCCTAGGGCCTTCCTAGATAAAGAAGCTAAAGATAATAATAACTCTAATGTTCGCTAATAACTTAAATCTAAATCCTAAACACTAAGATAATCCCTTTAATCTAATATATATTAAGATTATCTTAATATTATAACCTCTAGTAAGAAGAAAGCCCTTCCTTAAGACTCCTATTAATTAAACTTAGTAATTTATTATTATAATAATAACCTATATAATAATAAAGTAAAAGAAGTACCTAGGTTATATACCTTCTTAATAATTAAAGTAGCTAATATAGCTAATATAAAGATTAATATCCTATCTAACTAGTTTAAGGCTAAGGCTATAGATAACTACTATATATTTTAGAGACCTACTAAGAAGAAGGAACTCCTTAAGATCTATAAAAGAACTACTAAGATCTTATTTACCTAATAAAGATATAAAGATCTTTAATAGATAATAGGTATATATAGTAAAGCATCTAATTAATTAAGAACCCTATGTAAAGGCAAGGTAAGTTATAAGAGAGGACTAGAATCTAGAGATCTTTAATAATAAGGACCTTTATATAGTAGTTATATACCTAGTTTCTTTATAAGTATTCTATATACTTATTATAGTCTTTAATTATAAATAGTAGTAATATAATATTATAAATACCTTCCTTAATGCTAAAGCGTAAGGAGATATTTACATTAAGTAACTATATAGCTATACTAATAGTATAAGTAAAGTTTATAAGCTTAAAAGAGCTCTTTATAAACTACCTATTTCTTCTCTTTAGTGGCTAGAAGATATTACTAAGGAACTTAAGAAGCAGGGCTTTTATTAGTTATTAAGTAAGCTCTATATCTTTTAATATAATAATATTATACTTCTTCTTTATGTAAATAATATAATTATTATAGGAAAGACCCTAGTAATTATTAAAGATATTACTAAGTAACTAGAGAAATACTATAAATTAAAGTAATTAGGCAAGGTTAAGCTATTCCTTAGTATTAAATTCGTATATAATTATACTAACTAAACTATTCTTCTTTACTAAAAGCTTTATATTTAGAGTATTATAAAGAAATTTAATATTAAGAATATTAATGCTTTAAATATTCTATAGCTTCTAAAGACCGTAATCCTATTAGATTAGAAAGAGCTTAATATAGCCTTTAATCTCTCTAACTAGGCAAAACGCATAGGAAGCTTTAATTAGCTCTTTATATTTATAAGACCTAATATTATATTTATAATAAATTAACTCTATAGTGTAAATTCTACACTAAAGCAGGTTTATATAGATCTTTAGAAGTATCTTTAGAGATACCTTTATAGCTTAGAGGATTTAGGGATTATTCTTAGGGAAGAGACCTTTTAGACCCTAAATTAATCCTCTAAGTTAAGGGATTTAGTAATGCTTTACTTATAGATAACTTAGATATAAGACAGCTTAACTATAGGCTATATTATAATACTAGCTAGAGGATTAATCCTTTAGTAATTAAAGAAGCAAACTCTTATAGCCCTTAGCTTAACTAAAGTAGAATTTATTAACCTTACACTAACTAGGTTATTAATACTCTAGGTAGTATATTTACTTAAGGACTTTAGGATTAAGTAATTATAACTATTATTATTATTTACTAATAGCTAGAATATAAAAGCTAATGTGCTTAATAAGAAGTATAAGGGATATACTTATTATATTAATTTATAATATAAATAGATTATATAGAAGGTATAAGAGGAATTCTAACTTTAATAGATTAGGATAGACTAAATAATAGCTAATAGCTTTATAAAGGGCCTAGAACGCATTAAACACACTAATTTTATACGCCTTTTTATATAATAAAGGCTAGGGACTTTAAGAAGGGTTATGTTTTAGAAGAGGCCTTAAAGGCCTAACTTTATATAATTATTTTCTTTTTTTCTTATAGTAGCTAGATATACTACTAAGGGCAGTGTTAAGGATATTCACAGCCTTACATTATAGCCTTAGGCATTAGCCTCGTTATTTAACGATGCAGCCTCCTGTATTGCGTTTGCTATTGCGTTTAATGTCATAATTTATTGTAGTCTCTGTTCAGAGATTCTATTTAGACCTAGATTTATCGGATTAGTAGATTTAAAGCTTATAAGCTTCTCTTTTCTCTGCTAGATTCCGAATTCCTAGATAGCAATTCTACATCATCTTCTCTTCTCATCTCTTGGCCTTCCTCCTTTCACAGAACTACAGGACACGAACCCTTTGCTGTCTTACGGTCTTTCGCTGGTAAGCACACGGAGGATATTAACAAACACGTCGAAGACATGCTTGGCAAACAATACGTGCTTGGGGTATACTTACCTTGAAGCAATTGGGCCTGGGCGAGTTTCCCATAAATGCAACCCACAAGATTGTGAAATCCGAGGTGCAGAAGGCGGTGCTTCAGTATCTTGGGTGTTCCGGCGAAAAAACCCCAAATTAATCGCTCTAGCATAGATATTGCTTTCTAGTCCACCTCAATATAATAAAATAATATTCCTCATACGCTGCTCCGCTTTGTTTTTGGAATTGCTGCATGCCGAATCAGACGCTGGCAATTTGCAAGAATGTACCCAAGTATATCTTTCCATCCTCCTACGAGGTCAGGTAATATTGGTAATCCCGATGTAGGACTCGGGCTATTTCTCCGCAAGCCGCTCCAACCTCCGATATTCGTGCAGCCGGGACTCGGTGAGCTGGGCTGCACCGCCAACTTTGAACAGCTTGTTTCATGACAAGCGTAGGTCCGAGAGGTCATGTACAAAATGTACAAAGTATTTTAAGAAGAGACATCTTGCTCGTTGCAATGAAGGTTCGTAACCCTTTTCCTGCAAACTCATTTATTGGAAACATCCACAAACTTATGGAGGTCGTGGTCAGTTTATGAACAACCGCCAAAACTCCTCACCATGTCTACGACTCCCATCTCCAAAGTTGAAACGCCGTTCACTTCCGGTGCACTCAGAAGTGGACCTAGCCTGGACTTCTGGAAGGCCTACGTTGAGGCCCGCCCAAGCCCGACTGAGGACTTCTTCGAGCTCATGGCCAAGTATCACAAGAGCAACGGCGACGCCCGCACTGCCATTGCCCATGATGTTGGCACTGGACCTGGCAACATTGCCGGCAGACTGACCGCCTACTTTGATCACGTCGTCGGATCTGATCTAAACGGAGACGCCTTGGCGGTTGCACCTGCTCTCGCGGCTCCGGAAATTAGAGACCGACTGACTTTCATTACGTCTCGGGCAGAGGACCTGGTGGAGAGTACACCACTTGCGTCTGGCGGCCACGGTAATACAGACTTGATTACTGTTAGCGAGTGTATGCCCCTGCTGGATGCCCCCAAGGCTTTGAAGGCCTGGAACAATCTTCTTCGCCCTGGTGGCACTGTCGGCATATACTTCTACGGACCTGCCGTCTTCGCCGATGGCGATGTGGACAAGTGCAACGCTGCCTATGACAAGCTGGCCACTCGCATCTGCACCTTCAACCAGCCCATGAAGGGCACTCCCGGTTTCCCCTTCCATCAGAGAGCCGCTCAGACGCTGCTCAGCTATATGGACGATATTGCCATCCCCTCTGAGGACTGGGAGAACGTGCAACGACACAAGTGGAACTGTGACTACCCACTGCTCTTCAACAGCAAGGCTGGGTTTGACTTCGACTTTGAGCACGTCCATGTCAGAACCGCCACCGAAACAACCAAGGAAGTGATTGACCGTGAGTTCTGGTCTGCTGAGTGGTCTATTGGGAATGACCAGGCCTACTTGGACTCTGTCTATCCCAACTACCGCGACAAGGCGGGCGACCGTTATTCCGACGTCGAGCAACTCCTGGAAGAGCTTCTCGTTGCCATGGGCGAGGAGAAGAGGAAGGTCACTTTCCCAGTTGTCTTGATCCTGGCCACGAAGAAGGGAGCTGAACAGGTCGTTTCCGGCCAAGCCAAGGTTGTTCGCCTGTCTGCAGAGCGCCCTGGCCTTGGAAGACTTGGTAGCATTCCCGACGGCTCTATCGAAAAGGCAAACGAGTTGCTCCAAAAGAACCACGACGAGCTGCATATTTTCTGGAGAGACGTCAACGGCCACAACCACCTGGCTCATTCCCTCCTCACTACCTTTGCTCTCGGCGGTACCCCTGCTGAACTGCAGCGCGCCTATGACGATGGCATCACTGTCCAGCGTCCTATGCCTAATCTCGACCCCGAGGTCGTCAAAGGTCTGGTCAATGAGGACAAGATGATTGAGGTGCTCGGCCAACTTCCTCAGTACACCAACGTTCTGGCTTTCTTTGAGCAGGAACTTGACAAGGGCGATTGGAAGGATGTTCTTCACAAGTACTGCTTCAGCCGAACCAAGCTCGCGGACATTATCCTGTCACGCATGTACGAAGGTGCTTACCACCCCATCATCCACCTTGGTCTTGGTGTCGAGTTTGAACAGCCAAGCATCATTGCTGAAGGCCTTGCACAGGCGGTCACCCACCCGTGGTCAGGTATCCCCGAGTGCCTCTTGCGCACCGATGAGATCGCCGCACAAGCTGGCGCCGCTGCATCCCACAGATCCCTTACGGATATCTTCGCCGAAGCCCGAGCCAGCGAGGTCATCCGCAATGGCCCACACTGGGAGGACTTTGGCTTCAAGATGAGAGACGGTGTTCTGGGAAGGTCCAAGGACGAGATCACCAACCTTGCCGCGCAGTACCGTGTCCAGGCTTCCGAATGGACAAGAGGGCCGCCGAGTCTGTCAACTGGACTGCATATCTCTCTGGCGCGGCTCAGAGGGCTGGCAAGACGCCCAAGATTGATTTCTTCCACATGCACGCTGTGACTAGCTCCATCTTCCTTACTGTTCTGCTCCAGCAGCCCTGGATCAGCCTGGAGAACAAGGTCAGGATGGTAGAGTGGAAGGGCCGCACCGATCTTCCGTGGTACGTCGCTAGTGGTTGTGCTGAGCTCAACTTGGACGAAATCTACAATTACAAGGCTGAGGAGAGCGCAGCATGGGACTGGAGCGAGCTCTACCGTGCCATCAACGTGATGCACGACGATGGCCACGTGGCCAAGTTTGTTCGTGCGCTCAAGAATATGTCAGGAAGTGCGATGGGCTGCTGATTCTCTGGCGAAGGGTTTGGTGCCAGAATCGACTGTCCCAAAGTTAGCCTGTGTTGCTGAACCATACGGGACTGGATAGGGGAACAAATAGCGTAATGGCATATCAAGGTAAAACTTAACCCCAAAACTGCCGAATTGAGTAGCATTCTGTTAGCTTTCCAAACAACGGCGGCCACTCGTCAACTTGTGTAAGGCCAGTGGTCACTGAGATGATTGCCAAGAAACAATAACAGGCGTCAAGGACACAGAAGATGGACGTCCAACCAATAGCTGACACAACAAATCTAATGAATACGTCTTGCGCTGAGACGTTTCCAAGGCGGCTAAAGAATGCAACCTTCTCCGGCGCGAATACGACGGCGCCCTGTGCGGGATCCTGGGGCGGTATACCCAGCGCATCGATGAATAGTAAGCATAGAACCAATGTCTTTAGCTTGCCGAGAAGAAATCGCGTGCGTGTGGGCACCCACTTTGGGTTGTTGAAGTCAAAGGGCGGAACATTCTTGACTTCCCAGGGGTTTGCAGGTGCACGCCAGCTAGTCGAGGCAAACCAGCCCCATCGCAGGCGCGCCCATAGGCTTTTGTCGGGTGCTGGGGATCCTTGGGATCCTTGGGATCCTTTGGATGCCCCGTTTGAACGGTGTTTCGACCAAGCAGGAGTCGGCTCCAACTGGATATTGCGCTGGCCGCCGAGCGAAGAGGTCGGGCCTTGAGCTGAATATGACCACCTGCTTATAAGGACAGAGTCGAGATATTGGCATATCGTGCCGACACTGTTCATGGAGAAACTGCCAGCCACCAATTTGGTAGGCATGCCATGGAGATTAAGAGGAAGTGCATAGATGCCCAGCGCAACAAGCAATGGCAGCACAGCGGGGCGTATGAGCGAGTTTGAAGACGTGAAAGACAGGACTAAGAATAGTACGCCGAATTCCAAGGTGTGGAAGCCGGTGGCAACCCAAAAGGTCATGGTGAAGCAGTCGAAAATTTGTGGCAGGTCTGATACGCGGTGAAGGCCAACCGGGTTGCTATGCGGCAACGCCCACATACCGTTTATATAGTATATTGCTAGTTGGGTGGTTTTGTGCGCCTTTGTGTTGCAGAATTCCATCAATGCTTCTTGGCATGCTCTGCTCCGCTCTCAGTTTCGATGCTCCCGATTGACGAATGGCGATACCTGGTGTAAATGCTCCGACTTGTGAGCCCTAATCGGAAGCCGAGTGTAAGTCAGGAACCCGGGCATGGGGCGGCCGGGACGACCATGAACAGTGTTCCCAATAAGCCGTGGGTGCGATTCCATGATTTGATAATTCACATCATACTTGTCTATAATCTGGATAGGTGTCGACGTGGCAAACAACAATCTTGCTTGCATCTACCCACAACGCCCTGCCGCCTCCAACTGCCCAGCATGTTTCCTCTCTCACCAAGACATTCCATCAAACGGCCTATGCAGCCCTGTACCATACGCTTCCAGCACTGTCCGCAGCCGGCAAAAACATAGTTGTGACTGGGGGTGGCTCCGGCATTGGAGCCGCGACGGCCCTTCGGTTTGCTCAGGCGGGCGCCTCTTCTGTCACCATCATCGGCCGAAGAACTTCACAACTGGAAAACACCAAGAGCAAGATTGAAAAAGCTGTTTCAGGTGCCAAGGTGTACACGTACTCTGCCGACATAACCAATGGGGATTCAGTCAGCGCCACATTCAAGGCGATACATGAGGCCGTCGGCGACATTCACGTGTTCATCTGCAACGCTGGCTACATCTCGAACCTGGGCCTATTAAGGATGCAGATGCGGAAGAATGGTGGACCGCTTTCCAAGTCAACATCAAGGGTACCTTTCTCACAGCGCAAGCCTTTTTGCATCACAAAGCTGCCAATGCGGTTGTGATATACATTACGTCGGGTTGTCGCATGTTTATGCCGGCCCATTCAAGTCCTCCTACGTCTCGAGCAAGGCGGGAGCGGTACGATTCTTCAATGCTCTGCAGCTTGAACATCCTGAGCTCAGGGTCATTTCTTTGCATCCGGGAACCGTTGAAACGCAGATGCTCAAGAAAGCAGGTCACGCAGCTGGCGTGGATGACGGTAAGCCATCTTTTTATTCGAATTCACCGAGCAAAATTTGCCAACTCTGTGTCTGCATCCATAGTCGGACATGACCGCCATCGGACTCGAGTGTCCAGAAACCATACATCTAGCCCAACGGGCGCCGAGGGTAAGAGCACCACCAACCCTCCCCAGGTCGAACTTGCGCCAAAATGCCCTTGAAATCGTATATTCTCGAATTTGAGGAACAGTGCCGGGTCCTGACGTCAACGCCATGGTAACCTTTGCCAAGGAGTCTGGCGCCATGGCCGGAGACGCAGATACTTTCCGCTTAATGCTGTCGCGGAGGAGAGAATTTCATTCCCTCCACGTTTATCGTATCAGCGGAGAGTGATATCCTGTACGGAGAAGCGAAGCTTATGGAAGAGGCTCTTAACGAGGCTGGGACTTCTGTAAAACATGATGCGTACGAGGGCTGCCACACTACGTGAGTACTGGATCTATGATTTTCTTACCTTTTGAATGGCGGCTTACAAAGAGTCGACCACTTCTGGGGTGTTCATCCTTGGCCTGATAGTCAGACATTCGTTCAAAAAGACCTGGTTCAATCTTTGAAACGGCTGAAATCACAATCCTAGAGCTGGGGCACGACCTTTGTATGTGGTCTGGGAACTTTATATGCAAAGCTAGAGAATGACTATTGAAGAATTTTGTATTCGCTTTTCTCCAATTCCATAGGTGGTCAAGGTCGTCGTTGAATCCATCGTCGCCGATGGTCGACGGCGGCGCGAACGGCATACCAGAACGGATCCGTAGATATCCTAGATATCCTCATCGACCCGCACCCACCCGTCAAATTCCCTGTTCCATCCGCCCCCAACAAAGCTGTTGTTCGTGCAGAAACAAAACAAGTGCGGTCATTGATAAGTCCCGCCTCAACTGTCTGGATCGTGGGCGCCGTGCCAGCGTAGGCAGTATCGTTTCGCACGAGGGCGACCTGCAACAAGCTGAAGTCGAATGACGGCTCCACAGAGTCCCTGAAAGAGCTGTACATAGGTAGAAGCCGCCTCATGCCATGTATACACTAGATGGCGATAAATCGTAGAGAGACGGCAGTACCGGCTACCATGCCGATCGAGATTGAATGCCACATTTTATTAGGAGAATCACGAGACCAAGTGTGGGCTCAGCCACTTTGCCCTCTGCAGCTCCAGCCACATGTGGCTGCGCCAGCGCGGCCATGTTTTGACGCCTTTGTTGTTGACGCGCACCTCCCACCGGTCGCGCGCTCGCTGACCGAACCTTCACGAACAAACAGCTCCATGAAACACGTTTCTTGGCAACGCCTTCGCAACTTCAACCCTCTGCATTCGCTTGGCTCTCTCTTCCAAGTTCCATCAGACTCCGCCGAAATGCCTCCAGGTACGTCCGACATTCAATGCGACTGCAACGTCAGCTCCAGTCCAGTAGCGCCAGTCTTCACGTTGCGAAAACCACCGCAACAACGCCGGCAGCGCGCCATCTGACAATCCCTAGCTCTGAGCGATGAAGAGACCTCCGACCGGGAGATGCAGCCGTCTGCAGCTCGTTCCTCCGCAGTTCACGCTCTGCTGCCGACGATGCTGTGATTCAAGACGAACCTGTAGCCGCCGCCGCCGCCGCCGCCGCCGCCGCCGCCACGCCAGACGTTGCCGGAAGCAATGGCAGTGAAGACGAAGACATGGAAGAGGACGAGTATGTAACGGCTGCGCTGGCTTATTGCAGGAGCCCAATGACTGACATTGATCCAGGTTCATCGTCGAGTCGATCAAGAACCACATGATTGATGAGGATGTGAGTGTGCCACCAGGCCCGATAGGTCGGCGTGAGCATCATCGAGCTGACAGGATCATGCAGGGAACACTGAAATTCCAGGTCAAATGGGAAGGATATGATTCCAAGAAGGATCTAACCTGGGAACCAGAGGAAAATCTGGAGTGAGTACATGATGTACAATCTGGGGACGTGAGCGATGAAAGAATCACGCTGACTGTGGGCGTCAAAAAAACAGGAAACGGCGCACATAATCCTGGATGAGTATTTCGAAGCCATTGGCGGAAGGAAAAGATCTTTGAACAGACAGAAAAGGCGGCAAGAGGTAAGAAGAGAGGAGAGGCGCATCCAATGCGGGCGGCAATGCAACAAAACGTTCACGAAGGAACGGCACGCATCCAGCGGACTCGACGCCTCCCGCATCGGCACCAAAGCAGTGGGCACCTCCGGCTGGGTCTTGGGAGGAAGAGATTGCCACCATTGACGCTTGTGAGGAGGAAAGCAGCGGCCGGCTCGTCGTCTTTCTTATTTGGAAAAACGGCATGAAGACCAAGCATGACACTGCAATCATTTACAAGAAATGTCCACAAAGGTAGGCTCCTCTCTTTCTCACACAGACACACACACACCTCCGACCTTTATTGGGTCAGGTAGCAGTAAAATGGGAGGCGCAAGTATTGTTGGCTGACGGCTGTGATGAAAACCAGATGCTGCAATTTTATGAGAGACATGTGAAAATCATCAGAGACGACGCCAAATCGGTCTGAGGAATTCGAGGAAAGACGAGGGCGGTTAAGGAGTAATTTTGTTCCATCTTGATCGATTTTTCTTTCTTTCTTCTTCTTCACGTCACCGAGACGGTGTGTTGGTCGATCAGGGGCTCATGGAAAGGGTCGTGTTTTGTCCCTTTCTGATGGCTTAGGGATTGCACGAGAATGCCTGGGCCCGGAGGGCCGTTCACACTGGGGCGGAGACTGGAGAGCTTACATGAACTTTTGAAAACAGCTTCCTGTTCAGAGAATTTCAAAGTGATGCATCTTGTGCTTTACCGTGAGGAAAGGGCGTCGCGACATGCATCGGGCACTCGGAGCAGAGGGGTTGGGTTGGGGGCCCATCAGGTCTCACCAGGCCCCACAGCAGCGGCCTGAACCCCTGTATCCCCTGTATTTCCCACCCGAGCCAGGCTGCCAGGGACCTCCTCCAGCCATGCCAATTTTTTTTTTTTTTTTTCATTCATCGACTTTGGTCGTATGTAAAGCCGGTGGCAGGGCAACCAACTATATCAGCAGCTCCAACGCCTCGCATTCTCTGCTCTGCTCTCTCCAATTCCAGTCAGTCTGCCCTGTTTGCGAATTATCCGTCCGTTGTCTCTTCTCTCTCGCCGAGGAATATCCAATTTGGCTTGGCTTCCAGAACCTGGCTCCAACATCTCCCGCGCTTCAGTGCCACCGGGGACAACCCCACCCACGTCCGGCCCGACCTGCGAATAGCTTCAACTGCACACCAAGACGTCGTTGCGGTCAAAACCCCAATTCACAACTTGCCCACACCCCAATACAATACACCATCATTTTTTTCCAACATAGCATCATCCGTCTAATAACACGAAACTGTCCGCTGTCCGCTGTCCGCTCTCCGCTGCCCAAAAATCAAAATAAAAAAATCCCGCCACAATGGTGCAACGAAACCACGTCATCGCCATCATCATCATCGTCCTCTTCGTCGTCCTCTTCGCCGTCTCATTCGGCATCTACAAAGTCGTCCATTTCGTCAGGAGAGATCTGAGCGTCACGTCCAGCGAGAGCAGCAGCAGCGGGGCACGCAGTCGATAGTCGACTAGGCTGGCGCGAGAACGATGATGAGACGCGTTGTGCTGAGGAGACGAATCATACCCTACCTTTTTGGCCCCCGTAGCAATTTAGGGGGTTCATTTGACTGCGAATGCCGAGAGACACGAACATGGAATATTATTAGGATCAGGGTCCATCCGGCGAGGCTGTTGATGGATAGCATTTTGGAAAAGCGGCGTGAGCCTTTTTATCTTTTATTTATTTCGGAAACGTTGCATGGGAACGAACTGGCTTGGTGTTTTGGGGTTTTCGCATCTGGCATGCATGTATGGGCATTTCATGACAAAGACGATGTTGGGAATGGGATGGATGGGCTTCATGACAAAGACGATGTTGGGAATGAATGAATGGGCTCGTTCAAGGGTATATACAACTGCGAGCTCGTGGGAGAAAAATGTCATCTTTGTTCGTGCAAAGGGTTTAGGGGTGTTGTAGGTCTCGTTGGCTGTTCCACCCACTCCGTAATCCGTAGACGGCAAGCAAATACCTTGGTTGTTCAGACGGTGTTTAGTCCGTAGGCGTGTTCAAGATGTCCTGCTTGGCGCCGCATCCCATCATGACAAGTCAGGCATGCCGGGGCCTGGAATTGATGAGCCAAAGGAATGGCTAGCGGGACTATGTTTCCGAGCTCGGGACTAGGGAAGCAAATACTCTCTTGGGCAATTTACGTGCACATGTTTACTTATGTCTTGCCATGTCACTCGTTAATAAGTATATAGTGGATATCTAGACAAGCTCAAGGGCAAACGACAAAACAAGCCAAAGCACACACTCAGCCATGACGAGAATTAGTCGTCCAGACCGTCGCCGTCCTCCTCGGCGAGTGCGCTGACCTCCTGAGCAGCAGCGACGTCATTGGTGGTGGCACTGGCCTCGGCCGCAGCGGGCTCTTCCTGCTGCTCGTTTCCATCCGCGGCCGCGGCAAAAACTCCGAGTCTTCGCCCTCCTGGCGAGCAAAGACGATGGCGGCATCATCGGCAGTGTCATCGGCAGCAGCATCCCCATCCCGCTTCACCAAGACAAAGTCCGCGCCACGCTCCTGGAGGAAGTCTTCAACGCCACTGAAGGGCTGGAAGGAGTCGAGCTGTTCCTGGCGCTTGATGAAGCGATCGGGCACGGCGCCGACCTGCTCGTCTACCTGGTCCAGATCGGTGCGACGGTGGTTGTGGTTGCTCTGCGTCTTTCTGTTGTTCTTGTTGTTCTTGGCGTTGGCCCTGGCCCCCTCCTCTCCTGCCGCCCTTCCTGCCTCTCCTGCCGCCCTTCTTGCCTCTCCTGCCGCCCTTCTTGCCTCTCCTGCCGCCCTTCTTGCCTCTCTTGCCACCCTTCCTGGCCCTTGTCCTGGTGCCCTTCCTGACCCTTCTCTTGCCGCGCTTCTTGCCTCGGCGTTTGCCACGTTTCTTGGCTGCCTGTGCTTTTCCTCCTTTTCCTCTTTTGCTGAGGGCGTCGTCGCTGGCGACATTGTCTTCGCCGTCGTTGCTGGTCTGGACATCTTTACCGGCATCCTTGTTGCCGGGTTGGACGCCCGTAGCAGAGGGTGGTGGGGTTTTGTTGTCGCCGTCGTTCACGTTGCCGACTCCGTTGGCCGGAGTGCTGGAACTATTGCCATTGTTGGAACCGTGAGCGTCAAGGGCTCCGGCGAATTCAGCGACGCCAGAGGTAGCTAGTCGGTTGTCAGTAGAGTCTTCTCGTCTTCTCGTCTTCTCTTCTACTCGTCTCTTCGGTAATGGCTCAGAAGAGGCAAAACTTACGCTGGTCATCCTGTCCCTCATCGGCAGAAGTAGCAGGCAGAGCGGTGGCGAGCTGCGTCGAGATGACCACGGCATAGGTGAAGAGCTCGGAGACCTTCATGATGGTGGGAGATGGGGATGAGATATGTGATTGATAAGTCTCTCTCCGGTGAATGAGTCTGTGGCCAGCACGACGATGACAAAGGGAATGGATGAATAAATAAGGTATTAAGCTTGGTGAGGAGGAGCACAGCTCTCCTGGCCACAAGTACACAAGTAAAGGAGAACAAAGTAGACGACTCAGTCACAGACCCAGCCGAATCTTGATGCCTTGATTGATGGATGAGGAATGAAGTGCTTGAGAGATGGTTGATGAATTCCATTTCATTGACGGCGGCCACACATGGTCTTATAGAGTTTTTTTTTTTTTCCTTTCTTTTGTTTTTCGTTTCCGTTTGCTTGGCCCAGCGACTCGTGGCGCCGTCCATGGTGGTTTCGCTTCTTTCCCTTCCAGAAGGGATAGAAACAAGACTACATACAAGACTACATGTAAGCCACGTCATTCATGACCTGGATGGTTTTCCGTAGGTTGTTAACAGTGGAGACGGTGACGGTGCATGACGGCAAATGATTCGTGCCCGGAGTAGACAAAAGTCAAGTTGCCTGCTTAGTCCGTCTCAAGTCCGGTCCACTTGTGCGGAAGTCGCTCACGCTTTCTCTCTTCTCTCTCTCTCTCTCTCTTTTCTTTTTTTCTTTGGTCAATTGCCGGATTCCCAAACTTCGATTCAGGTATCTTTTCCCATGACATGACATGCCGCGGACGCCTCACGACTGACGGCCAGCCCAGCAGCTCAGTTTCGAGGCCCGTCGCCGTGGCCGTGGCCGTGGCCGTGGACGTGGACGTCGACGTCGAAACGAGCCGAACAATGGCATTCAAGATGTCCGGGCTGATTTGGAAGCCATTGCCGGCGCATAAATGGTTTTCGGGGACGCCAGACAGCTGACTGACTGGTGCGCGCGAGCCGCTCGTCGTTGAAGGTGAAGGTGACCATGGCCGTGATAGTTGATCATCAACCGTGTCGCTTGTTTCCCGTTGTTTTCCCAACAGTCGAAAACAACGGAAACGCAGACAATGGCCCCGTCGTATCTCAAGGTAACTCTGATGCAGAGCTGCGCTGATGATCATTTTCCTCTGGTGACATGGTCCCTTTACTATATTAGGGATAGCTTATAATGTCCTATTCTTTTACATTATATAAGAATCTAATCAAGGAAGAGATTTCCTTACTAGTGTGCAAGATTCTTCTTCTCCACGTGTCGCCCGTTGTTCCTGTTCGCTCTCCCCGGCGCGCCAAAACGTCGACGTTTGAAACACGACGTCTCCTCTGCATTTGCATGACGACCAGCGATTCTGATCCACACGAGATGAGGCCAAACAAAGATGCTTCAGGTTCGGTCGTTGTGTTTCACCGCTCACCATGAAGCCGATGAATGAAGATGCGTGAGTGAATGCATGGTGCAAGTTCATAAAAACGAAAAACTCACCCGCCTCCGCGCGCGCACCTTCACCAGCTCGTCAGCCCCTTCACTCTGTCGAAACCCCCGCGTAGTTGCCTCTCAGGCTTGACCACCTTGCCCTTGAGAACAGTGTACCGCACGAGGTTCTCGCAGTCTTCTGGCCTCACCCTCGCCAGCCAGATGCACTGCGCGGCACCGACATCCGGCAAGTCCGGGTCCGGGTCCGGGTCCGCGCGGCCATCCGGGAGGCGCAAGCGTTCCCAGACACGTCGTGGTCCTGGCCAAAGGCATTGGGCCGGCGGTAGACCATGACGTTGGCAGAGTACTTGTGTCCGCCGACGTGACTGATGAAGTAGATGGCCACTCCGCCGGGCCGCTCGTCGTGCATGTCCCGGTAGAGGCCCAGCGGTCGCAGATGGCGTTCCAGTTCCTTGCGCAGCAGGGAGCACTCTGGCCGCAGCGCGCGTCACGCGTCCTCTGGCTGCACATGAGGATGACGGCGCTGTGAGGGCATGCCTTGGTCCCCAGGACGGGGGCGCCCGGGTCTGCGCTCGCCTCTGCGCTCGCCAGGAACGACGCCGGGAGGAGGAGGGCACCAGGGGCGACTCGCTGGTGGGAGATTTGTCGACGAGCTCGCGGATGAGGGTGCCGACGTTGCGCGGGTCGACGTTTTGCACCACGGTGAAGGCCGGGAGGAGGAGGACCGTCGTGGGCTCCGAGTAGTCGCGTGTGCCGCGTGGCGTGGCCATGTTGGATGCCGAGACCATGAGCCTCTTTTTGTTGTTGTTGTTGTTGTTGTTGTTGCCTCGTCGTCAGTGCATGGCATGACATTGAGTCTCATCAAGTTGTCATTGAGTTTTTCTCGGGACAGGGGAAGAAACTCAACTCACCCCATTCGTCGGTCCGTCCGCCTTCCCAATCGCCTCCATCACGCTCCCTTCTCATCCGCCACATCCCGAGCCCAGTCCGTCTTGCCCGTCCCGACCAGCACATGTGTGCTCCACCCCTTGACCTGCCCGTACAAGACGTCGTCCTCATCAATCTTGAACCCCCTCGGGTACCGAACCGAGCAGCTCTCGCAGTCGCGCAGGCAGTCGTCGCCGTCCGCGGCCGGGTCCGTCTTGGCGAATAGTTCATCGCGAGCCGCCGCCGTGCGTTTGCCGCCGCCACCAAGAACAGACGACATGAGGGATCTGAGTGAGACGGCCATTTTCTGCTTCGCGGGCATGGCCGAGGTTGAACAAGGGCAAAAAAACAATAAATAACGGAAAGGCGGACTTGTGAACTTGGTCTGCGTGGGCTTTTGCTTTTGTTCCAACAGGAAGCTGTTTGCCCGACAACTGGGGACGGCGGCGGAGCGGGCATTTTAGAAGCCTGCCAAGATGCCCAGCCCAGCACGCGCATTCGTCATCAGATCCGAAAGAGAATGTCAAGTACGGACCACACGACAACACACTGACAACTCAGACCGCTCAACTCCGAGGCCCGGTGTATCATTCGCTGAGGCGGCCCTTTGTCTGATCCAAGGTGGAGCCGATGCAAGACCCCCTGCCCAGCCAAATGCTAATGCTGATTGATCATCATCATTCTAAGTTGTACACCGAGGCCGGAGATGCTCAAGCGTCGGGCTGTTCGTTGTCTACCAGGTCTGACCTGTTCGACAAGTCATCTTTGGCCGCTGCGATTGTGTGTAACATTGCCATTCGTCATTATTTACAAAGGACCAGGCGAGCCCTCGTGCTCGAGGTTCACCATGACACGGCATGACCCGAAATTGTAGATACAGTGTCATCATTCAGCCCAGTACATGGAAACAAACGCCGGATTTCGCAAAACGTGCAAAACCATCGTCGCGTGAGCAATACGCCATCAATGTAGATAGATGCCCAAACCTCAGAAGGCGAAAAGAAACCCTTCGGTTCGGCCTCGCTCATCTTTGCTCGTTCAAATATTCTTTTTCTTGCCTCGTCATAGCCCTCTTCCTCGCTGTCCTCATCCTCCTCCTCCTCCTCCGCGCCCGCCTCATTCAGCTTGTCAGACCGTCTCCTTCTGTCCTTCATCGCCTGTCGAATCTTTTTGCTCGCCTCATTGAATCCCTCGGCCGAGTCAAGAGTTGTGAAGCCGCTGACGGAAACCCCGGAACCGAAGCCACCACCCGCGCTGCTGGGACGCGAACGACTTCTTGATCGAGACGGCGGTCGTGTGGAGAAGATGCCTACTTGTCCGATGTTGCTGAAGGAGTCATTTCGGGGAAGAGCGCGACTGGACTGCGTCGTGTTGCGTCGTGACAGCATCGACGGCGTGTCCATGTCTGGACCCGTGCTGGACTGGTCGCTGTCCTTGCGCTTGTGCGATCTCTCCGTGAAGGCGCCGCCGTCCTCCAGCTTGGGCGTATCCGGCACGAGACGGGTCTTGTCAAAGTCCGGGAACATCTCCGGGCCAAGCGTGTTGATGAGGTCCGTCACTTGAGCACTCAGTTCAGCGCGTCGAAGTCGCAGAGTGTGGATATTGAAGTCGGAGCTGGGAATGAGGCACAGTACAAGTGGCCGCAGCGACTTGAAGATGTCCATGCCCACCTCGCCGAATCTCAGCGCAGCAATCGTGATACCAATCATGGCTGGCCAGATAGCAATGTATGCCAGCCAGAGGGGCACCCACAGAGGCACATGGCCCCAGAGCCTGTCTTGCCAGATCTTGAACACAACGATGATGGAGTACATGTGGTAGACGGTGGGGGCCAGCACCATGGCTACCAGAATCTTCCACGTGGCCATGACATCGCGACCACGAACTTTGACGGTGGAACCAGCTAGTGCCGTTTTTGCCTTCTGGATGCTGATGATTTTGGTTGCCACGAAGACGGGTGCGAATAATAGTAATCCCGGTACAGTGCATAGGAACAGGATCGACAGCTTGATCGAGCGGTAGACGAAGAGGAAGAGGACTTTGAAAATGGACATCCTGGCATATTGAACTTGATGGTCCTTGAGGTTGAGGTATCGTAGTTGAGAGTTGTAGTTCTTGACAGACGCTTCAAGAGAGGTGATGCGCTCGTCGTTCTTGTATCGCTCGTAGCCCTGCGCGAGCCGTCTGTTGAGCTCGACAACGACTGGCAGCGGCAACTTCTTGCCCGTCGGATTGTACAAGCGCCGGGCTGCTTGGATCACCATGAGAGTATCGTAGTTGGGCGTCGACACCGTGACTGCGCTTAGAGCGTCGTAGACCGTGTCAATGACCTTTCCGATGGCCTCTCTTCGGCGGTTGTTGCTGTACGCCTCAACCAGCTGCGGGGATCTCGAATGGGGTGCCGAATTCGACGACGGCGCGGCTTCGAAACTTGTGAGCGTGGAAGTAGTTCATACCCACTGGCACGATCTTGAGACCGCACTCCGGGGCCTGTTCGAGAGCGCCTAGGGCCATGATGGCGACACCAGCCTTGATAGGGAGAAGCTCCGTGCGGTCGTGACTGCCACCCTCCGGGAAGATGCCCACGCAGCCGCCGTTGAGGAGTCTGGAAAAACTGCCTTGTAGACCTTGGTCTGATCGATATGTGGCGCCACCTTGAACTTGGTGCCCTCGTATCCGGGAGCCGGGCCCTTGACGTGGGTGTTGGAAAATTTGCCGTTCTCATCTATGTCGTCGCGACCGGTCAACTGCAGCATGGCCAGCTTCCCTTGAAAGGTCGCTTGAGGCGGATCTCCTCAGGACCGATAATCTCGGCAATATCGTTGCTCACCGACGCAGTGTCCTTGCCCGGCGGCAAGAAGATCATGCCATTAGTCTGGCCAGATTCGGTGCCAAAGTTGGTACCGACACCTCGGACCAATGTTGGATTGTTTACGGGATCGGGGAGAAAGATGGTGCCCAGGGCAGCTTTCGTGGCGTCTTGGGCTCGGCCAACCGGTACGGAGCTGACTTGGCGTGAGGCCCAACCGATGAAGCCGTGGATGGATTTTGGGCGATGAGAAGTGACACGACGGCCAGCTTCTTGCCTTAGCGTTCGCTGGAGGATGAGGCCATCGACAAACTTGAGAGACGAGATATGTTAGTACACATAGGAGCCAAGCTTGGGTAAAATCCATGCTTACCTGGTTTGCGTGTGGTGCCGCAACAAACAGCACAGGTCCAGATCGCGGGACCTTCCATGATCCTCTGGGCACGACCTCACGAAAGAACAAATCGACCAGGTTCCCCATGACATGCAGGAACAGATCATATTTCCAGTTGACCATGGGATATAGCTCCTTTGCTGCTAGGTCTTCCTTTGCCTCCGCCTGGGCCCTTTCGCCGTCCTTGCGCGCGGTGGACGCCATGGCTTGGGGCTTGGAGCTTGGAGCTTGGAGCTTGGAGCTATCGGGGTTCCCGGTCGTGGTGCAAGGAATAGCTTCACGTAGACATGTGGGTGGCCTTTGTCTGCCCTCGCAAAACAGGCGCCTCGTCAATTGCCGCAGCACAGCACGAGAAGCGCAACGCGAGGCAGGGTGAGGGGATGAGGAAACTCTGTCGGGTGCTCGTGCGAAGGGAGCGGAAGAGCCGGCGCGGTGTGCAGGAGCTTCACGAGACGCAGGTTGGGCAGAGGTGAAGGGCAGAGGTGAGGCTTGTTTGTATAAAGAAGAGGCCATGGCGACATCGACGGGACTCGACGCGGAGGGGCGCCGGAGGGGTATTAGCGAGCCACGATAAGCCAAGCAAGGCATTGACACCATTGGATGCTGTTCAGTGTTCAGTGGATCAACTCGCAGCCTCCAGCGCCTTCCAGCGTATGTGCACTCTCAATTCGACACTAGCCGACCCGACTCTGCCATGCATGATGTAGTCACCAGCGGGCCCGAGCCCTGTCGCCGAGCCGTTCGACTCCATTCTTCGATAGGATAGGGGAAAAGCCTCGTCTCTACCAATGCTGCGGGAACGCGCAGAAGCCCGCCCCTTGTTCGTCAACTTCAGGAAACGCCTTAGACATGATGGCATGACGACATGTGGCGCGCGCATTGCATGTGGTGAATGTCGGTCGCATCTCACAAGACGCACAAGACGCATAGATGTCCATCCCTACATACTGTACATGCTACCACAACGAGGTGCCCCCTGAAACTTTTCACAACGGTAGCTAGCCGAAAGCATTCACGACAGCGGATCCCGATACTCCGTACACAGAGGGAATAATGCCATGCTCATATCAGACTCGCTAGTTTCTCGCAATGACAAAAGAGTCGATGACTTCAAAACTCGCGCCGTCATTTCAACAACGCTGAATGTCGCCCCATCATCTATCTCTTCCTCCTCCTCCCCTTCTTCTCAGGAACACTCGCACTGCCCCCTTCCAACTCGCCCTCCTCAATCTGCCCCTCATTCTCCAACTCCTTCAGCTTCTCCTGCCCCGAGATGAACATGCTCAAATCCCTATTCATCTCCTTTAATTCCTCATTCTCCGTCTTCATTTCCGCCATGCCCTTTTTCACCGCCTCGTTCTCTACCCCAAGTGCTCGATCCTCTTCATCAACCCCTCGTTTACGCGCTTCTCCTCTTGGAGCGCCTTGCTCATACTACGAGCCAACGCTTCACCCCTGGATGCCTTATTTCGCTCTCGCTCCAGGTCCCTTTCTAAATGAGGTATGATTTCCTTCGTCAGAGCCCTGAGCTTTTCTTCGAGGTCGCTCAGTTTCTCCAAGGCAGTGGACGATGCCGCAGCGGTGCTTTCGGCCGCTTCAGAGGCGCGCGCTGCTTTATCGACGGCTTTGCTGATCAGTTCCTCATAGTATGCTCTTTGCGATTCGAGCTGACTGGTCATGAGGTGGGTATACTCGAGGCCGATGTTGTCGAGTTTGGCCCTGGGAACAACATCTTCGCTGGCGTTGTGATTGCTCTGAGTGCTTCTTCCCGGCAATTCGACCACTTTACCGTCCCCTTTGTCGCGGATCAGGCGGTGCACCCACATGTCTCCGGCGTAGTCCCATACGTGCTGTGTTTCCAGCTCCAACGCGAAGCTGTGTGCTGTTTCTTTCCAGTGGTCCTTGGCATGTCCGCCTTTGTACCTTCCACAGCCTACGTAGCCACATATCAGGCAAATCCACAAGTCGTCCGTGCAATCACACACGCTGCATAGATTTGAGATGGATGACCCAAATGGCTGCGAATATGGGTTGTTGGGATCGCCTGTGGAGCTCTCCGATCCTGAGGTATTAGTGAATCGACACACCGGGCAGCCGGCACCTTTCCAATTCTGCAGACAGGTACAATGGAACACATGGGAGCAGGGTACGGTCATCAGTCCATTCGTTTCGTCCATTCGCTCCAGACATACCGGACAGGTCGGTAGCTCTATCAAGTTCGGCGTTGGCGGCGGGAATGGCCGAAGACTATTCGATACAGCTGACGACGACGATGGTAGAAGTGCGGTCAAATGATCAGCCCGATGCAGTTGCGCGGGAGTCTCAAATGTGATCGACTTCACGAATACAACATGGCACAGTTGTGGCTGCAGACAGCGTTAGTTAGCATAATAGAAGCGGAAAACCATGGAGGAAACAACAGACCAGCCCACCATACCTCCATAGAGTTGAACACTTTGCCATCAAACTCTCGCTTCCATTTCTTGGCGGCCTTGCTTTCCCGAAAGTTCAACAAGGCCAGGTAGCGATTCATTCTCGATGTCATTACCATCCTACAATGACTGAGCTCTCCTCCCCATGCATCTCCAACAAATCCAAGGAAGTCACTTGGCGACATGTACGCCGGCACAGCAGGGATACACAATGTCTTGCACTCATCCACCCGTGATGCCATTTCTAGCTCTTCGCCGTGGTTATCAAAACCCATGTCGGTAGTCTCTTCGCCTTCGCGATAGAAGTGGACAATGCCCCATCCAACTTCCGTGGTTTTGCTCTCTATAGGTACGAATTCGGCCTTTGTAGCGGTGCCTGCGCCACCAAAAGAAGGACCTAGGCTCGGCGCCGCTGAAGGCCCTGCACGGCTGGACTCGCCCGACATGTTCGCCTTTTGAATTGTTGCGGTCGGATCGATAGTCTTAATGCTCACGCGGCCAAACCGCCAATCTCTGATGGCAGTTTGAGGGTGTACAGCAGTTCTAGGTGAGGAGGCGGGCAGCCGTTTGCCCTGTCGAGCCACTGCCTTTCCGATACAGCTTCGGATCGTTTGTTTGACTCGGTTGTTAGAGCTCGCGAAGCCCCGCAGTCGATCACGCCTTCAGTTTTGCTATCAGCGATAATTTCCGTAGGAGGTGGTGGGTGATTTTTCGAGCAACACGCGCCAGAACGGTCGAGTAAGGGTACAGAGCGGTGTACTGGAGGATGGGAGCGAAGATGCGAAGGCAGGTCCTCAAAAATGCTCATTCCCGGGTAGGCAGCCAGACGTTCCTTTGATCGGTCTTCTGTGACTCCGGCACAGTCGGATTGGATTCGGGATATAATTCGAATTTAATATGATAAAGGTAAGGCATGGTCTTTTGAGTGCCTTCTCGCAAAGGGTGTTGCCCGCGCGATGGAAGTTGTCGGTTCACGAACCGAGTGTTTATTGACGAGGCTAATGATAGTGATGTAAGCCTTGTACCTCCTCGATCAAGGGGTAGCAACTGTTGGAAGAGCCAATGTATGGTCAAAGTCAATGAATACTTCATGGCCGACCCTCATCATGAACTCATACAAAGGAGGTAGCTACGGGAGCTTTGCAAAGAGCTCGAAGGACGAGAATTTGACACGAGACAGGTCTGTCCGGGTGCGGCGTGATGATGCGCCCCACTCGGGCTTGCCGCGCAGCGTAATAATGCGCGGGCTCGACAAGTAATAGGTCATGGCCATTAATTCATGTCGTAAGGTTTGATTCGAAATGACCACATTTCACATTCACTATGGACAATCTACGATATGGTACATAAGTATGACTGCACAATGAGTCTATATTCCATACTACTGAATGAACAGTGCATGTTTGAACTAGCCTGAGTAACCGTCAAGAGAACGTGTACCCCGATGTCGTGAACATTAAACCCCAAAACGCCAAATTCCGCTGCTAATCAGCGGCAATCCATGAAACTTGTCGCAACTCACTGACCACCACGCAGACGAAGCACGAGATGCAAAGTGCTTTCCTTCTGGATGTTGTAGTCGCTCAGCGTGCGGCCGTCTTCCAGCTGCTTCCCGGCAAAAATAAGTCGTTGCTGGTCGGGAGGGATGCCCTCCTTGTCCTGAATCTTGGATTTGACATTGTCGATGGTATCAGAAGATTCGACTTCCAAGGTAATAGTTTTTCCAGTCAAGGTCTTGACAAAAATTTGCATACCACCCCGCAGACGCAGGACCAAATGCAGAGTAGACTCCTTCTGAATATTGTAGTCGGACAAAGTTCGGCCATCCTCGAGCTGCTTACCAGCAAAGATGAGTCGCTGCTGGTCAGGGGAATGCCTTCCTTGTCTTGAATCTTAGACTTTACATTATCGATCGTATCCGAAGATTCGACTTCCAATGTAATAGTCTTGCCAGTCAAAGTCTTGACGAAGATCTGCATACCACCACGGAGGCGAAGGACGAGGTGAAGAGTGGATTCTTTCTGGATATTGTAGTCGGAGAGGGTACGGCCATCTTCCAGCTGCTTACCAGCGAAAATCAATCGCTGCTGATCAGGGGATACCTTCCTTATCCTGAATCTTCGACTTGACATTGTCGATGGTGTCGGAGGACTCGACCTCAAGGGTGATGGTCTTTCCGGTCAAAGTCTTGACAACTGTTGCATAGAGTTAGTGTGCCTTGCTTTCTTCGACGATCGATCCGAGAATAAACTCCAAAGAAATACTTACAGATTTGCATGCCACCTCGAAGGCGGAGAACGAGGTGAAGTGTTGACTCCTTCTGAATGTTGTAGTCAGAAAGAGTGCGGCCGTCCTCGAGCTGCTTTCCAGCGAAGATCAGACGCTGCTGGTCAGGGGATTCCTCCTTGTCCTGAATCTTTGACTTGACATTGTCAATGGTATCAGACGACTCGACCTCGAGAGTAATGGTCTTGCCGGTGAGGGTCTTGACGAAGATTTGCATGGTTACTTCGATCTGATTCCTGTCGCTGTGTTGTATTTGCTTGTAATGAAATCTAGGTCGGCAGCGACGGGTAGGTCTGTCTAATGAAGGATGGAGAGAGTGTGAAGGAGAAGAGAAGATCTGGCGGGAATGGCCAGAATAGTGTGTTTAAGTAGTGGCTGACTCAAGTGGTGGGTGGTGTTTGGGATGGCAAACGGGGAGGCGAGGAGGCAAAGGCGAGGAGGCAAAGGCGAGAGGCGGGCAGGTGGAAGCGGGGCGCAGTGACAAACAAGCGGCAAGTACGGACTACATAATTACGCCTTCACGGGTGGTCCTGACGCGGCCAGTTCGCAGCACGGTGCTGCGGACTATTACGGAGTACATATGATTCATTAGCCAATGCAATGCGCCGGGCTGCGCAAAGCCAATAACAACGGTTTATGTAATGCTCCTGGAAGGCTCCAGAACCCACAGAACCTAGCCACACGGCGAAGCGCAGCCACCCACAGACACGCTTCAAGTCGTGCTTTGTTGATGGGTCGCCGATACTTCCTCCGCACGCATATGTTTGGTGAGACAGCCGCGTACGGAGTACTAACAACATGAAATGTGTTCCTTGTCCAACGCATTCTCAGTGGATCCGACCTTGATGAAGTGTTCTACGGAACTCAATGCGGTCATCGTAAGAGACCCCTCCGTACTGCCTCATCCTGTCTGGTGCAACCTGAGGCTGGCATGGTGGGTCCGAGGCGAAGGAGTCATGTGGCGGGTTGCTTCACAACGCCTTTATCGCTCACTAGTAATCCGTGCGTCCGTACGTACTAACCAAGACATGGACGCAGACAGTCAGTCATTCACTGTCATCGATCCGCGCTGGGTCACAGGAAAATTGTCACAAAGCATGAAAAATACGGTGCTCTTTACCTTTTGACTGGTTTCTGTGCGTACATTCGTACGTCGTCTCGTAATGGCCAGCTGCAGTGCCCCAGAAGGACGCTTTTTCTCAGGCGAAGACAGTGAGGCCTCACCAGTGGGTGGTTGGTTTGCTTTGCTGGGGATTGCGGCGACATGCACTAGTTGTATTGCAGGTGAGATGGGCTTCTTTTATGATTGAATCTCTTAGATATTTTCAATGACGCTTTGCTCATGAGTATGTCCTGGTGCACTAGCTTCGTGTAATGCATGTGAACTGACGAGGCTTACTAGTGCCGTCATCCAAGCCTCCCAAAGTCGCTCAACATGATGCTCTTGTGTCCCAGTTCGAGACTCCCATCCCATGCGTTATTCATCTATGTCTTCAACCCGAGTATCGTATTGGTGTCCCTGTGATATCGCACACCGTTTTTCGCGATTGCTTTGCAATCATCCATAGATAATGACACGAGAGGAATTGAATACATGTCAGCCCCGTTCGCGCCTCCATAAGACACTATCATCCGAATCGAAAAAGAAAAATAAAATAAAATAAAATAAAATAAAGAGAAAAATCGAGGTCCGCTTTATGAATGTTCGAGATTGAATGATAAACAGTCGTATAATCGTGTGAACAATTCGTTAAAAGGTCATAACACATTGCACCGCGTCTCAGGTAACTTCGTTTCGCGATACGGTGACCAGCCGTGAAGAGAAGAGGATTGAGAAAAATTGAAAGAGGCCACGCCAAAGTGTCCTCGAATCGTAGGGTTTTCAACGATTCTATCGCTCGAGTTGAAACTTGGGTCGAATACGCCGCCACGGAATTCATCATGAGCGGCGTGCTCCGAAGTTTGTGGTTAGGTCGAAGGGTAATCAAACAAAGGAAAATGAGCCTCGTAATGAGAAGCAATAATAGAAAGTAGATCGAGACATGGACAACATTGTCATCAGACTTAGTTTGCGCGAATAACAAGCTTCGACAGGAACTTGTTCGACAGGGAGTCGAAGTCGTAACGATCAAACTTGGTCTCCTTACGAGTACGCAAATACGATTCTGCAAAGCCATTGTTAGTCATGAGGTTCAAATCTTTGTAGGGGGAAGAGGCTATATAGGACACACAGGGAAAGGGAAATGTCGGGCAAGGTGTTGTGGAGGAGTATACTAACCATGCTTGATGACATGTTGGCGGACTTCGGTCAAAGCCTCACAGACAGAAACGTTGCTGTGAAGGAGGTGTCCATGCTGTCTGGTGTCCCAATCGGTGAAGGCAGGAAGCTTCTGCGATATGGCATGGAAAAGACCCACGATAACTCCAACAGGAGTTGTCTCCATGTCGTTGCAGAACTTGTTCACGGCCGCGGAATCAGGAACACGGTAATGACAATCAAACTGCATCTCTTCCCACACGGCGAGAAGGATCGAAGCCAGCATGAAGATGGTCGGCCAATTCTTCATCTTCTCGCCGCTGTAAACGCCCGAATACAAGGACGATAACTCCTCCAGAATGTCCTTTTGAAGTTCACGCCACATATCGGCCAGCGCGCATTTGATCTGGAAGTTGATCATGACAGGTGCGACAGTGCGCCCATAGAACTTGGAATCCTCGTCATCAATTTGACCATCGAGATTCACTTCAGAACCTTGGTTCTCAACCATGGTGATGTGCATCGTCAGGTTGTAGGCGAGCACAAGTTTAAGTGCCTTCTTGATGACTGGCATTCTGTCCTTGATGTAGTAGCGATGGGCAGTTTTGAGGATCTCAGTGATGAAGGAGTGCCTTCGAAGTGATCATCGATGAAATCTTCGAATGGTCCATCCACGTGCTTGTCGAGATACTCCTGGAGGGCGTCGAGACGGATACCTTCGGCACCAACATCGAGCTTCTCTGTCTTTGTCTCAAAGTCAATGGGGTCCTGGTTAGGAATTCCGGACTCAACCCATTCAACAGCAAAGCACCCTTCATCCGCGACGAAAACTTCACGAACCATGACGGGAAGTGCGAATCCGTAGCCGTGGGTTATCCACATCAACGTCTCTTTGGATGAGAAGCCTTTGACATTGTACACGGACATGCCGAGGTCGGCGTGTTTCTCATAATCAGCCTTCCAATCCTTCATAAAGTAACCGATATCCTTGATGTCAATGCGAGTGCAAGGAACCTGCCAGAGACGAGCATGCGAAGGCTGACATCCGGCACAAGGCTCTCCCTTATCACATGTCTTCTTCAAAAATTTGCAGCGCAGACAGGCTCTTAATTTTCTGATTTCGCTTGCCTGTTTCCGTTGCTCAGGTAGGAGAGGACCTTTTCTGCGGCCGACCTTCTTCTCAACAGTACCGTCCTTCTTGCCGTTGGAGGTCCGGCGGATAATTGTCTTTGTGGTACTCTTGGCAATAGGACTCTTGCGAGGTCCTGAATTCCTACGAGGGTTTGCAGTAGCAGTGGGAGACACGGATCCAGCGCCGCTACCAGGACTGTGACGAACTGATGAAGGCTCTGCCTTGATGGGCATTGGGGCGGACGTTGTGGGGCTGACGGTTTCATGACTGTGGCTGTGGCCATCACCGGTGAAGCAATTGCGGTGGTGATTGTGATTATTGCTGTGATCCGTATGACCGTCTGACCCGGGCGAGTATGGAGAGTAAGGAAATGGATTTCCTCGAAGCCAAACTCCATAGAGTTTGCTCCTTCCGAGGAATCAGAGTTGGTACGAAGATGTAGGGTCTGACTGGGATTGAAGATGGCAGCACCTTGTGCTTGTTGAAAGTGATCTAAACCATGATGGCCCCAGTCAACCATAGCCCAGCCTTCTCCGGATGAGGAGGAAGGGATAGGACTTCCAGATACGTTCCATTTGGAGAATTGCTTCCAACACTATCCAATCGAGTTAAGCCATCCATTTGCAGCGTGCTCTGAAAATCGTGCCAATTGTCCATGCCGCTGCTTCCCCAATGCATGGCATGAGCCGTCTCCTCCATAGAGGCCATGGTGTGAAATGGCGAGTCCAAGAGGTTGGCCTGAAGGGCCGCTTGACTGGTAGGAGGGAGGTAATCAAGAGGGTTGGTTTGAAAATTTTGAGGATAGGTATTGAAGCTTGCGAGGCTGAATCCTGGATAAAATGAGCCATGTCTGGAGCTGCCATATGTTGGTGCGCTGCCGCAGCTTGTTGTTGCTGCTGCTGCTGCTGCTGCAAGGTCCAGTCGGTCAGGGGTTGGCGGTAGGAGGAAATGGAGATTGTTGCAACGATGAGTGCTGGCTATGCGGACTTGAGGCATGGGAGAGTGGTGAGCTGCCTTGATGGTCTTCGAGAGAGCTAATTGAGGCCGCGGCCTGTGGAACATTGGAGGCCATGTCGAGCGGCAAGGTCCAGGGTCGAGCGTTGGTCATGATGCCGGAAGCAGGTAACGGGCTGGAGTGAGCGACCGACGAAATTGAATAGGCATACGCGGCTTGATCTCGGTGTTGCTGGTCGAAGGACAGATCGAGCAAGGCATCACCCCACAGTTGGCATTGAAGTCGAGGGTCATGCTGGCGGAAGAGTAAAAGCAAAGATTGGTTGCGAAGTTGACGGTATTGTAAAGACGAGCGGGTGACACCGCTCTTTCGTGAAGTCCCTGATGTAGGATGTGTACGGGGTAAGAAAGATAGATGGGACAGGAAAGCAAGGGACGAGGGCGGTAGGAGAGAAATGCTTCCCAAGACAGGCGGCGTTGGAGGTGGCTCTGTCGAAGCTACGTGGGCGTTCGACAGATACGATAGACAAATGGGTGGTCGTGTCGTGGGGTATCGGGATTGTCGAGCGGAAGGGGAAGGCCCGGCGGGGAGGGGTTGAAGAGGCGGTGAGGTCGTCCAGCCCTGGAGCGCATGCTGCAGCCAATCGTAGCCGCCGATGGCGCCTGTGCAAGCTGCACGCAGGTGGATTCGTCTGGCGGGCGATCCAGGCGTGCTTGTACCAGTCAACCCAGTCAACCAAGTCACCCACCCGGTGTGCCAGTCAAGTCCAGTACAACAATATTAGGCCGGGTGTTGGAGTTCCCAGCCGCTCCATCAGACCTATCAGTCCGTGGCCGGGGTCTTCATGTATGGACGTGATTTATTTCGCATACCTACCTAGGTAATCCGTAATACTTGACCGTACTCGAGCCAGACAGCCCAAAGACAAGGTCCACTTGGTCAAGAACGACGGTGGATGTCTGGGAAAATATCATGTCGCGCCGCGGCACCTGGTGGATGGACAATTGGTGGAGTTCCGAGGATTTGAGGTGGTGGTATCCACATACGGAGCACATGGCAATGTCAATCCATGGCACAAGGTGTGCGTCACGTCAATCAAGCTGGTAGGCTGGCGGGCAGGCACCAGACTGCAGCTGAACGCAACCATTGCAATCAGAATCAGATTCCGTCCACACAGCGTCCACACAGCATCCAGCGCGCTCACCTCAACCCACACACACAAGTTCATCGTCAACGCCAGCTGTCGCTTGTGGCGAAGTGCTTCGGGCGAACCAAAAGTCGAGCAGTTCTAGCGTGGCAGCAAGGTCACGGACAAACTGGAACAACGCAGCGCATGGCTCTACATTGTAGCTCCTCCTTCCTCCCTGGTCGTCATGGCTTGCTTTGCCAAGACAGACAATACTACGAGGGAAAAGTTGCAGGCCATACCATCCAAAACTGGCACGAACATTTCGCTTTCCCAACGATCCCTGTCTCCTTTGCCTCCAACAACGAACGAGCCTGGGATGATGTCGATGCACAATGGCTTGTGTTGGTAGCCATCAGAGGGAGAGAGAACAAAGACGGCCGAAGAAGGAGGAAAAGCAGAAATGCTGTTGCAAAAGTATAAACAATAAAAAGTAACTCGATTCAGCAGATGATGGCTCTATTATGGCGCCACCAGAAGCCACCACGCTTTCCGCACTTCTCTTTTTTGCGGAGTACTCCGTAATCCGTACCCCACGAGTGATCCGTAAACCACCACTTCTGGCTAAAAAGCCATGCTTGTCAACCAGGCTCAACCGCCACCTTTTGACTCGATTAGGTACGCGATACGCTTCGCTTCCCTGGTAGTCCGTAAAATTTGCTACATGAAGAACACGAGCTGAGCCCCAGTCCTGGACTGATCTGCGGTGTCAGTTGAGATCTTCCTCCACCAACATGCAATGCGCACTGTGCACTTGGCGCCCACTTACCCGCTCAGCGGGGATGTTAGCAGTACGACACACACTCACTTCTCAAGGCCTATCAAAACGAGATGCTTGTGTCCACACGACTTGTGCGACGAAGGCGTCGGGCGCTTGATGGAACACAATGGAGCCTCGTGGGCTGTTTGAAAATGCCTCGGGTCTTTGTCATTCGCTAGCGCCCCTTTTCGGCGGCTGCTGATGCACGTCTTCGCCCGTTACTTTTACAGGAATCTCCTAGGACGGACCGCGGTATTACAATACCAGCCAACTTTCTGATAAGATGGGTTGACACGATTAGCCTTCGCACAGATCCGTCACCAGATCCGCCACCAGATCCGGCCACCATTGATAGATAGCCCCTGCATTCAGCTGGTTCATTCTCTCAAGCCACACAGGCGGAGGCACTGTCGGCTGTGATACTAAAGTACAAACTTCTTCTCCATGAGCGGTTTCCGCGCCTACACAATAGACTAATGTACTGCCTGTGTTGGCAGACTTGATACGCCCGTTCCCAGCCCCAACATCTCCGAGGCGCTTCGGCAACCAAAAAGGGTGGTCCATGCCAGCGTCTCTCATGTAATTTTTCCTCGGCATGCCATATTCGCTGGCACGCCAGGCCTCAACACGATTCACTTGGAAAATATACTTCCTTTGGTTCTCCTTCGCACAATCGCGGCGTGTTGTCCGTTTCGCTCGCATCACCATTTTGACCGCTACGTGTGGAAGGGTAATCAGAAGGTATTCCCTACAACATTTTTGATTTCCTGAAAAGGCCTAGGTTGGATCAAATAAACAACTTTTGAGGCAAGAGTGAACGCGACCAAAGGTCCGAGACACCCCCTGTCAAGAAGTTATCGCGTGGAAACGTGGCCAAAGGAAGAAGAAAAAGCGCAATTGCCACGCATACATAATATAACAACGCCCCGTGCCGCGCGGTCTTGCAGCAAAAATGGACGGCGCGGCATCGCAAGGAGAGGAGGGGTTAATGACACACGCAACTGTGTTTTTGCGCTTTTGATTGCCCAGTTGTTCCTTGTCAACATGTTGTGTCTGAATTGAGTGAGGAACAATGCCTGTTCTCATCATCGCCTTCATGATCATTTGAACGACTTACAATTCCTACGAAAAAACCTCGGATCAGGAGCCAGCCGTGAAGTGAGGTTTGTCTTCATCTCGACTTCATGCCAATGGCTCGCGGTGCCGTAATTGATCGGTGCAAGACTTTGCAAACAGTTCTCCTTGCTTCTTAATTTACTGTTGGAGCTCTGGGAAATGAATCATAGGCTTGTCTATTTCTCTCTGACCAAGCTTCCTTTCTTCCTGCAGAGTTGCGTCGTTGCAGACATTGCACGGCTTCTTTAGGGTACTTGGTCCACTCGTACCCTACAGTGATGAAGTTCGTCGTCGCCGTCATGTGCCCAGCATCTATATGCTTGGTTGGGTCAAGGTCAAGGAGTCAGGACAAAGACTAGTGTGCCTTTGCACTGTCGCTAGCCTATTCTTTTGAGAGCATCCACATGGTGCGAAGCAAGGAACGTGGTGAAATCCACGGAATCGCGACCAACTTCACTCCATATGCCAATCATGCAGCGGGGTTGGAATCCATCGACCGCGATTGGTCGGCAGTTTGCGAATTGCTCAGAGCGCACTGTTTGTGAAAGCCGAAATGAAAGCTCATGGTGAAACGCGCTCATATTTTAGCTGCGTTTAGCATGCACGATGAGTGAGTGAGGCATCCCGCCGTCTCGCTCATGTGACAAGGCACCATTGGTACCCTTGCGGCCAATAATTTTCAATGCACACACCTGCCTAATACTTGGTTGAAGACGGGGCGGAGGATGGTAAAGCGCAACTAGACACTAATATATATGTACCGTGATAAACAGTTGCATGAGCGTATGGGGCAAACCTGAATTTCACATTATAATAGTTGTTCACTGATTTTTCGTGTCGTCATGCTTTTTGACTGACACTCTTTTGAGTCTTTGAGGCGGCCCCCTTCCATGGTAAAATTGATACCCGACCAATTCCCGACGACAATACGACAACAACAATGCTTGGGGTCAGCGCTTATTTTGACATTGTTCATCCGCGAGCTCTAACCCTCTGACATTGACGTGATACAAAGCGGCTGCGCCATAAATGAAGAGCTGAATGGAGGCTAACAGGATACACAAACACATGTTACGGAAAGTTATTTAGTCCAAGTGGGCTTGCTGGACGACGGGGACTTTTTCCTTCTCCCCTCTTCCTTTTCGGTTCTCCGCAGCACAGCACAGGAGGTGCCGTTATGAAAGCTTCTCCCCGACACGCCCGCGCTCGACATAAAGTAGTATTCAAGCATCACAACAGCAGGAAAATGGCGACCACGGCAAGTAGAGGGTCTTCGATCGGGCCCAACGCTGAGCCGGATACATCATCGGTTCCAGTGATACCCAGTCTTCTCACGTCACACCCTCCGATTCGAGATTCTCTGGCCACGGACAGCTCGCAACTCCAGGATGAGACCGTGGAGGAGTGCGCACCTTTCTTGACAGGATACGGCCACGATCGCTGCAACACTCACGGGATCCCCGCTGCTGCGTGATCGCCATGTGAAATTCCTGCAGAAGCAGCTGGGCATGTTGCCATCCATTTTCAAATCTGCAGACCCAAGCAGGCCATGGATTTTCTACTGGTGTCTCAATGGATTGTCCATTCTCGGTGAGGATGTCGCTGTATATCGCTCGAGACTCGTTGAAACTGTCCGTCCCATGCAGAACAAGGACGGGGTTTTGCAGGAGGCTTCGGCCAGACCTCTCATCTTGCCACCACTTATGCAGCTGTTTTGTCGCTGGCTCTGGTCGGCGGGGAAGATGCATACGAGGTCATAGATAGGAGGAGTATGTGGAAATGGCTCTGCTCGCTTAAGCAACCAGATGGGGGCTTCCAAATGGCCGCTGGTGGTGAGGAGGATGTGAGGTGAGCTCACTTGGTCCCCCTTCCTTGTTCGTGACAGGTGTCGTGGCACCATGTGCTGACAGGGAGCTGTTCAAGAGGAGCGTACTGCGCAAGTGTCATCATCTCACTGCTCAATATCCCTCGCAACCTAGCACACGACTCGCCTGCGTGCAGTGCCGGACATACTGATCTCTTTGGCGGCCTTCCAGAATGGGTCGGAAGATGTATGTTTGATACTCCGTCACACAATTCTCATCCCTTAATTGATTTGTCCATGTCATGTTTTGCAAGTTCACGGACGTTATTTGACGAAATCCCCGTGTCTAGGCCAAACGTACGAGGGTGGCGTATCTGCAGCACCAGGCTTTGAGGCCCATGGTGCATATGCCTTTGTGCTCTGGGCTGTCTGGCCATTCTCGATTCCCCACATAGAACTATTCCCAAGTAAGTTTCTCGTTGGATTTGATTAAGACATGGGTTGTGATTGATCCGTCGTGGAAGAGGGGAAAAAAAGGGGGTGAGTTCAGTTTTGTCAGGAATTTGCTAACCCCACGCCTTCACAGATATCTCGATGTCCCGCGTCTCCTTTCTTGGCTCTCTTCTCGGCAATATGCACCAGAAGGTGGCTTTTCTGGCCGGACGAACAAACTGGTCGACGGTTGCTACAGCCACTGGGTCGGGGATGTTGGCCACTTATCGAGGCCAGCTTTCGCGGCCCTGAGGGGCAACCTGCCCGCCCTGCAGACAAACCGCTTGAGCAGGTGGACGACAGTCTTTTCAACCGTAACGGACTGATACGATACATTTTCTGCTGCTGTCAGGATATGTCCAAGCGCGGGGGCCTCCGAGACAAGCCTAGCAAGTAAGCCATAACACAATGAACCCAGGTTCAAGCAAGCCTTTGCAGCTCTATTTCTTGCTAACTGGCGATGATTTCAGATATTCAGATGCATACCACACTTGTTATGTATTGTCGGGATTAAGTTCTGCGCAGCACAAGTGGACGTTAGTGTCTGCCCGCGCTGATGCTGCTCTGCTGGATGGAGACCGTTGGTTTGTTTCTCCCTTCATGTCGGCAAAGGAGCAGATTTTCGAAGAAGTGGACAGAGTTGGGACAACCCATCCGGTTTATGTCATCCCACAGCAAAAAGTTGATGACTGTCAACAATATTTTGTCGTGAAAACAGGATTCTAGGCTGCCCGCGTGCCATCTAGAGGACTCCTCCCGAAACTTCTCTACAAATTTGGTCCGACCGGTCATATCGAAAGGGGCGTTCCATCTCAGACGTTCGCAGTTCTCCCAAGTGCGCATCATGCAAGAAGAGTGCACTCAATGGAACCACTTTTGGTCTTGTCTATGCGCGCATGGTGGTGGATATACCGCCTAGTGTCTAAAAGATTTCTGGAGTTGTTGCAGGTGAAGAACCAGTTCTTCAAGCAGCGAGATCGGAATGGAATTTCAACTCGGCCCGTCACCGCTGTCGCCAAGACGGTTTCCTGCCAGCCAATCTCAAATTCCATTGGCAGAAGATTCTGGCATAAACCGGGGCCAATGTTCTCCCCAACCAAGTTCGCGTGCTACGTCTTCTCCAGTTTTGTCGTGTGAAGCGACTTTCGGATCAGCTTGGTGCTTCTCTGTCTAGAGTCGCGTCTTGGGTGGAATTGAACCATATATGACCACCGGACAACACTTCTTTAACAAAGTTGAATTTCAGCTCGACCAAAGTGAGAATGTGTCAGCTGTTCTCGAAGAAGGCTTCGAGCAGGGCCCGACTGCGTGTCCAAGCCTGTCAAAAGCAGGAGGGTACGACGGCACCATGGTAGTATTGATGTGCGCACGATCTGTGGATTAGTAGAGGATACCTGCAGAGACATATATTACGAGAATCATGCTCCATCCAACGTGGGTGGTGTGTCATGAACTGGGGCTGACCCTTCCCATCTGGGTATATCTTTGGCCGCATGCTTGGCCTCGAATGCCTGTATGTGCATCAAAAGGACTCACAGCGACGCAGCGAGCTTTTTCGGGGTCGTGGAGTTGTCGATTGTGCGTCATTTGCAGATTCTGTTGCCATCGAGACCTCGCGATCGTGCTTCCAACCGCTTCTTGAAAATTTCACGTGGACCGTTCATACCAGAGCTTGCTGTGTTGTGAGCGCTGAAGAGCGTCAAAAATCATGTGGTTTTATGTAAGGTTAATGCAGCGAGGCTCGTACAGATGTGATACACAAAGTTGTACAGCATTTATGTCGTGAAAGACGTGTGGGCGAACCACCATGTGGACTCAATTGTACCAGAGCCCGAACCGTTTGCGCTGCATCTGTAAGCATATTATATCACTCGTCGTTCCACTACCCACGAACAATGAACCACCAAGTGCGGTGATATCTGAACTGACGATTGCGTCACATGGAAGTCCTTTCGGGATTGTATCGCCGGCGTCGGGTAGGCTGGCTGGCATTCAAAGCCACCAGGACCCATCATGTGCTCGTTTCTTTTTCTTACTGACTCTTCATGCCAATTTGGCCAATCTTGGATGTTTTCATTTAGTTCCAGAGGAAAAAGAAAAGAAGAAGAAAGCAACGACATTCTACGTACAATGATGATAACGCTTGCTGACTGATGCAAATTGCAAGCCGGAGGATGTTCCGAGCATGGCAAGAACCAATAAAAAGATATTAATCATACTTGGAGAATACGACTCGCGAGTCGCGGGCGCGAGGAACGAAAAGGGCAAGAACGAACGAATACTGCACTGATGAGCCAGCAGTGCTTTCCAAAACTTGGGCATCTCGACAAATGGGTGAATGCGGGTACAACATGCTTCGCCCCTTCTTTCTTCTTCTTAGACTTTGCACCAGACTCTATGCTTTGTGCTCCGTGCTCCGTGCTTAATCCTCCGCATCTCGACATCGATTTTGCACATCAGAAGTTTCCTGCAACCTGCATGTACTGGCCACCTTTGGTGCAGTCGCCACCATTGGCGGTTTGCGCTCCATAATATTACCGGGGCAATTGTCCTTGTTGACGTGTCTGCGGAGTAATACGGCGTACTCGCACCTCACGCATGCGGGGGCGTGTTTGCCTCGGATAGTCATTGTCAGGTATCACTTTCCAAAGCTCATCTTTTCCCACCATGATCTGGGCGAGATGGGGCGAGCCAAGTCCAGATGTAGTCATCGTCACTGCCCGCACACGTGCCCAGCAAACCAACGAGAGCAGTTCACGGCCCCTCTCTTTGGATGCCAACTCACAACCCAATGCCGACGACGCAATACGCCTGGAGTGATGGATACGGAGTGATTTCTCTTATCTGAAGGAATTAAACCCAGCTAGTATGGTGGCATAGGATACTGTGGGATTGGTAGCACAGCCACAATTATCGAAGACCGATTAGCGAATCGACGTTGGCTGGTCGGCGCAACAAAACTCTGTGCCAGGCAGTCGAAAGCCAACAACGTGGCTACGATGATGTCCATGGCTTGAATAGGACAAGTGGTCTTTGGTGACTGCTCACACGGGACACTGAAGGACCTGATGTTATACCACGAATCCTTCAGCCCGGGTACGTTTCACGAAGACAAGGAACAGCGGCAACATCTGGCTGGTTACCAGTCTTACGGCACCTGGGCTTGGAGGGGCGATCAGAAGCAGCGCCCCAGTTCCGATTCGGCGCAGCCGCGTAACCGCGTCCTCGGCAAGTGTCTGGTCATGTTGCGTGGCTGACTAGCGTTACTCGCCCAGGTCTCTCTGTAAGTCATGCTGGGTCGGTCGTCGAAAGAGGGTCTAAGGCGGAATGTTCTCAACTTTCATGGCAGCATCCATTATTGGTGACATGTAGGAACGGCATGCGTCGAGACCTTGTTCTCTCAAGCGTCCTACTGACTGTGAGACGAGACAGATATCGCGTCATCGAACCATCCATGACTGGAGCACAAGTATTACCCTCTTTCGGGTCGGTTCCTCGACAGTCAAACAGGAGACAGGACAATCAAGCAATCACATTGCTAGATCCTCGTTTCTGGCGAAAGATTTGACTTGCATGGCTGACCTATATATCTCAACTAGTACATATAAGCAACAGCCTCTGTTGTGATCGTCTTACAACCCCAACTGCCCTGCCCTTGAATCCGTTCGCTGTGGAAACACTGGGAACAACGCAGAAGACTGCAACGATACAATCGCAGATGCATATTACGGAGTACAGGGAAGGATTTGTAGGTGAGAAGTCCTGAAACGTGATTGCTGTCAACGTCCTCGCAGGTTACCCAGCCAGCCTAGCACAGTCGCACGGTCAGATCCACGAATGCCGAGCAACAAACAAGTGACTGGACAAAGTTTGGCAAAACTACCATAAAGTCAACGCCGCCGACGTCCTCTTCACCTTTTACCCCGCGCTGCGAAAACGCAACTCGCAGCTTCCGAGGCCAGAAAAGGCGGCCAGGTACGGAGTACGTGTGCCGCGACCTGGGAAGAGGCGCTTCAAGTGGGCTGCCGTTTTCGCCATTTATTACACCACTAATAAAGCAGCGGCAATGCCAACTCATCATTGCATAAGAAAAAGGGTTAATACTGCAAATTTGCTACCCTCTTCCATCTGGGCGTGGTCCAATCAGCCGGGGTATCTTCACCGTCCACGGCGCAAACAAGTTCACAATATCATCTTGCTCAGCCAGGACAAGACTCCATTATTATTATTATTGGAACCCCAGTTCGCAATGGCCGTTGAATAATAACGCATCTACGGATCCGTACGGAATACCAGCCGGCCACTGTCACCAGCCCCTCCTCTCTCAGACAAAACAAGGATAAAAAGAGAACGGCCGTGGATGATGCGGGCGTAGCGCCGAAAGCTGGAGCTGCCCTCTCCGTCTTCCGTCTCCGTCTGTTTTGCCCTGATCCACAATGCCAAAATGCCAAACCCCAACCACCAGTCTTGTGGGCGTTTGCCGGCAGGGCTACTGCGGTTCATGCATGCTCGCTCGATGGCTATTAGTGTAGTCCGTACGGACTAAGCAATTTTTCGACTCACCGATGGTTGTGTGTTCCTCGATTCTGATTGGTGCAAGCATGGCAACGGCGCCTCTGACTGGACAATGGCTCGAGTAAAGGCTCAATTTGCAATGCCCACACCAAACTCCATAATAAAATGGTCATCTCGCTAGCGCATCTAGATATGAAGCGGGCCCGACCGGGCGAATCGCTGGTTTACCAGCCACTTGGGAACTCTGTGTGAGGGCGGCCCAGGGCCTCGTGGTAATGTATTACAAGCCTCCCTGCGGAGTACATACACAAGAGCACCGACAACATGCATCAATGGCATAATCCATTCATTGCCAGTCAGGCCATCATGATTCATCAATCGATCCCCACGCCCCGGCAGCACGCCCCGGCAGCACGCCCCGGCAGCGGGACGACGAACCTCATCCCTCGGCGGCCGCAGCCAAACAGTCAACGGGGCTGGCATCTGGCCGTGGTCAATCCTCGGTATGAAGTCGAGTCCCAGTTCAATTGCTCCGAAGAACAGAATACATCGACCACCAGGAGGCCCAGTTCACCAAAATCATCTCGACTTAATTATTCCTATTACTCTGCATTAGTGGCTTGCCGAAAGAAGAGAGATCTAAGAGGTGTAGCCAACCAGAGCTGGCCGTTGTTTAAACTGAGGGTCCCTGTTGTGAAGGACCAAGCTCCAGCCTTCTTGACATGAACCTTTCGCGTGTCCTACAGAGGCGTGTTCTACAGAGGAATACTCCGTCTCTCCATGCCATTCGGAGTACACACACCCTATTACGGAGTGCGACTACGCATATGTACATAGATGGAGTCTTCGCCTTCTTGTGGCCCCCTTGTTCTGCCTTTGCCACCACACCAAGTAGGTACGGAGTAGCATTCATCCACGCTTGAGTTGTGCACGACACCATGACGAGAGGCCCCTGCCAATTCTGTTTCTGCAGGAGCATATGCGATTTAGATCTCATGATGGCTGCCTGTCCTCCTGTTGGAGAGATAATCCAAGAAGAAGAAGAAGAAGAACAACAACAACAACAGCGACAGAACCAATGCGTGGACAAGACAAGGCTTATTGCTGGATTCACAACGCGCAAAAGCCATGGGCAGTACGGAGTACATTTTCCTCTGGCGCCACTCACTTGCTTGCTTGCAAGCGCAAGACGACGGATCTACGCTGCAACCGCCCCTGCTTTCGGGGTCCCTGTTCTGTCAAGCCCGGGACCCTTGCTGATTTCGAGAAGCTGGAGTGATGTGGCTAATTGTACATTAGTAATATCTTTCGACAAAGAGTCTGGTCTGGTTGAAGTCAGAGTTGGTTCCCGGCCGAGTTTGTTTGTCATTGCCGCCACTCTGCAACACGGCACCACTCACTGATGGATGGATTGCATCATTGCACTGCACGGTAGATTGTCTGGCCTCCCTGTCCTCTACATGTCGTCGACCAGACGAGACGTGGTACGTAGAGTGTAGAAGGCAGCATCGCGCGAAGCCCACCGCAAGCGCCGCCGCAGTGGAGCGGCCTAGTGCCGAGTGGTTTTCCCATCAACTGGCAACGAAGCACGCCAGCACATCAATATGGGTCACACGCTTTTTATTTTCCCAGTCCCAGTCCCCTTCGAGCAGAGAGAGCCGCGATCCCGTTTGCTCGCATTGCCTTCATTCGCGCGTCGCAATGTCTGGAGACACCCCGGCTACGCCCTACGCCGCGCTAACAAGCTCTGCTCTTCGTTCAAGAATCAAACAACACACACATGTCTCGCCGTTGGTGGCTCGTTTGTTGGCCCTTGCCGTGGCCCTTGCCGCGTCCACCCATTGCACACCCCCTGTGGCTCGGTCCCTTGTTGATTATCCAACTCTGTCAAAGGCTCTCCTCTCCCATCTCATCTCGCATCTGCGACTTCCAAGAGAGACGGACTGACGGGTTGTGAGCGAGCAAGCGAGCAAGCAAGCAGGCAAGCAGGCAAGCAGGCAAGCAAGCAAGCAGGCAGGCAAGCAGGCCGTGGGCCAAGACCAGACGCAATTCCATCTGCAACCCTTGCTCTGCACCGCGCACCGCAACTGCAACTGCACTTAACTTAATACTTTTATTACTCGTCTTTTCCCACATCGCCTCCCTCTCACTCCGGTCCTTCTTCACGCCTCAACTCTCGCTTCGCCCATCCCCATTGGCGCCATTGCCCCTTCACCAGCCCTGATCTTGCATTCTGTCAACCTCAATTCGCTGCATGATACACTCAATTCGTTACATTGTATCTGCCAGCACCCTCACTCGCCATTCGCACGGCTTGCCACGGGCCATAAACTTTCCATTCATCTTCCCGGGACACGTCGGCTTCTCGACCTTACACAACCACCTTGTACGTTTTCACTCTGAAACACAACCACCACGATGGGCGGTTTTACATGCAATACCTGGAAAGTAAGTTTTGTTTATTCGGCTTCCATTTGATTCTGCAATTCCAAATTACCTCCATGACAGTCCCGCTTGATGAAAGTCGAGTGAGTGGGAGAGGCTTTTCCCCTTGCCATAGCCATGAGCTCTGTCAACGACGAGATGTCGAGTCCATCGTCAAAGGACCGAGCTCTTTGCTTCACATCACTTTGAGCTTTCCAAAGGCCGGGCTGGCAGTGTTCTTATAAAGAGAACTCAATTGGTGGCAGCTTGGAACTTATACCCCAACAAAAAGGCGATGATATCAATGCAGTACAAATTGGCGGCTATTGCATCGTGCTGCAGTGTCTCATTGGCACAATGCTTGTGGGATTACCTATATCAACCTCGTGGATAAGAAACGGCCTGTGTTGGGTTTCAATGCAGCACGTCATGCAAAAACATGCTACTTTCAAAACGTCTTATTGTACCCCATCACACGTCTTCCTTGGCATTATGACACTTGGACACCCCCACCCCTCTCCTCTTCCAATCGCAATCGCCAAAAATTGAGAGTAAAAAAATTTTTTTTTTGAAGCTTTACTAACCGCTGTGTGCCTTTGTGCTAGGCCTCTGTCGCCGCCGAGGATGGACGGATCCTTCGTACGAGTGTTATCGAGACCACAACGGCTTTACCTGTCTGGTGCTTGTCAATGGCCGGGAGTATCAAACAGATCTCTCGTACGAGTCTGATGTTTTGGCCCAGGAAAACGCCGCCATGCGTGCCTTCATGGTCTGCAGAAATTTCTCTGTGAACGGAGGCATGCTTGCCCGCAACGGAATCGTGCAAGGCTTGCCTGCTACTTCCGACTCTGGTCGCCGCCGCAAGAGCCGTCATACCTCTTCTAGGGACAGCAGCGAACGTCATGGTCGTCGATCAGGAACTCATTCCAGCAGTTCCTCCACGGCATCGTTCGAGTAACGCGTGTTCTACCTCGGCACTAGTCAAGAGAGACATGGAACGATTGCCCACTTCCCACCCAACCTGCGCATTCCCATCAAATGCTTCTTTCCACCAGCCCCCAAAAAGAATTACATCGGCGAGACGACAACAACAACAAATTTTTCTATTTTGATACAAAGCGGTTGAAAAGCTTCGCAGCAATCACCGAGACGAGTGGCACAAGTCTTACTCGGCAACCGTCCGTTTTTATGAATTGAACGACCAAGAGGAGGCTGAAACCGAACCATCAGCCCACAATTACCATCTATGATGAGAAGCGACGCATACTGGAGAGTTTTCCTAATCCAGTTTCCAAACTCACTTTTGCAACGATCTTATGACGACATGTAACGACAATAATTTAGAAACGCTCATCATGCTACTTAAACGGCCGCCTTTTCCCTTTGTCTTCTGCTTCTTGATGCCTTGAGCATTTGCTATTTTCCTTTTCATCATGTTTGTGCGAGACAATGTTCAGAATGTTTTATGGAGACGTATATTCTCGTCAGTGTTCCTGCACAGCCATTGTCTTCAGCTTACCAATGGCTCTCGGTGGTTGAATACATGAGACCTTCGTTACAATTTCTTTCTGGGGAATTTCATTCTCATGGTTGGGATATAACAGAACCAACATATTTCCCACCTGGTAGTTATCTTGGAGTCATGTGTGCAGTCCTCCTTGTGTGTTCGTTTCAGGCCACAGGCAGACCTCTTCTTGGCAAAACACATGCACTGCCGGGTTGTCCTGAAGAACCAGCAGCCCTTCTTCGCCGTCTACAATAGGCGCCTACTCTTCCCGTTTGGAACTTGTTCGCGTCCTCGGCAATTGAGGAAAAGAAAACCCACAAAAGATAAAAATAAAAAAATTCTCACGTGATGAGACGGTGGCTCTTGTCTATTTTTGTTGAAATTCTTTCATTCTCGACTGCATAGCCTGCGCACGAACTTTGAAAACCGGAGTTCGATTTGCGTGACGAGACTTACTTGGCAACAGTGATGGGGGCACAAGATGAGGTAGGGAGGAGGCATTTGGATTTTGAAACGAAGACAATTCACGACTCTCATTGTTTCTGGGCGGCTGGCAAGCGATGGACCAAGACTGGGCTGCTTTTTGCTTCTTGTTGACAAAAAGCCATGTTGATCTTTTAAATTGGGAAGGAACGGGGAGAACTGACGCAAGTCGGGTAGCGGGCGAGATGCTCGTGGCGATAATGAATCCATGACGCGATACAGTCAAGAGCTTCATGATGATGAATGATATGACGACGGTTCTCTTCTTCTTCTCTCCTTCATCTTTGCATCATGAACCAACCAATCAATCAATGGTTGAAGCAAAGTTGGTTCTAATTCTTGATGTTGTATGCCACCATGCCGCGGAAGGGTTGGGTCGGCCAGCCAAGCCAATCAATGACAAGGGAAATGGGTTTCTTTTTCTTGCATTGGCCTGGCTGCCCATTTAGATTGACGTTTGTTCCATCGACGGCAGTTCCAGATCGGAGATCGGCCCAGGTAAGACACGCACGCACGCGCGCACTACTGCAACACCAGAAATTGGTCACTTTTTTTTTTTTTTTTTGCAATAGTTGACACGACAAGTGGTCTGTCTGTACGTCCGTAGTTGCCGCCATTCCGGCGCCCACCCCCTCCCTTCCTCCAGACTGACGTGCAGAACTTTCAAGCCTCGGCGCATCGGAACAAAATGTTCGAACGTTGGGTAGAAAAAAAGGCAGTGAGTGCTCTATTCGAATCCTGTCCGTGATCCGTGCATGCGCCATGTGCAAATGAAATCCAATCAGACTTTCACTCATCTCGTGTCCACCCCTGCACATGTGCACCGCCCTCTCCCACATCCTTCTCGAATCGGCCCTCTCGTCCTCCCCAATCTTGGGCTCGAACACGGTCCTGCCCGATGAGTTGATATCCTCCAGATCGTCAATACTCGACCACACGCCCGTGGCCAGACCCGCCGCGATAGCTGCGCCGAGCGAAGTCGTTTCCCGCATGGCCGGGCGATCGACGCGGATCCCGCTCAGATCAGCCTGCGTCTGCATGCACAGATCTGAATCGGACAAGCCCCCGTCTACGGCGAGAGACGTCAGCGCGCTGCCGGAGTCTTGGGCCATGGCGTCGAGTATCGCAGCCGTTTGGTGGCATACTGCTTCGAGTGTTGCGCGGGCAATGTGGCCCTTTTCAGAATGTGCCGTGAGACCGACTTTGATCGCAGTGGTTAGCAAAAGACAATTGAGAGATGGCTTTAAGAGAACCGGGGAGGGGGTATGAACGCATACACACTGTGCCTTTGACATCGTCGTACCAATAGGGCGCGAATAAGCCACTGAATGCAGTGACAAAGTACACACCTCCATTGTCGGGTACCGAAAGGGCCACTTCATCAATATCCTTGGAGTTCTCGATCAAGCCTAGATTGTTGAGGAGAAAAGAGACGCCCGATCCTGCCACGGCAATGCTCCCTTCCAGGGCGTAGACAGGGTTCCCATCCCCAAAGTCGTATGCCACGGTGGCGAGGAGACCGCTTTTAGAAATAACGGGTCTGGCACCGACGTTGTAGAGGAGGAAGCAGCCTGTTCCGTACGTGTTCTTCGCCTGGCCTGGCCGGAACCCGAGCTGGCCTACTAGGGCGGAGGACTGGTCGCCTAGACATCCGGCGATGGGGACACCCTTGAGGGGACCGGTGGCGAGGGTTCCGAACTTGGTGGGGTGCGAGGAGGGCACGATTTCGGGAAGAGACATCTTCTGAGGGTCAATGTCGAAAAAGGAGAGGAGGGTGTCGTCGTATCGCAGTGTCGAGAGGTTCATGAACATGGTTCTGCTGGCATTGGTAGGGTCCGTGACGTACACGGGCTCTCCACCTTTCTTGCCCACGCCCCCGTTGAGCTTGAAGATCAGCCACGTGTCGATTGTGCCAAAGGCCAGCCGGCGCTCCTGGTAGGCTGTCTTGACGGCGTCGTTGTTGCGCAGAAGCCAGACGAGCTTCACGCTGGAAGGGTAGGTGGAGAGCGGAAGACCACATAGGTTGAGGAGCTTGTCGGCGCCGTCTTTGGCTTTTAGCTCCCGCACCAACGGCCTTGTTCGCGTGTCGGGCCAGACGACGGCGTTGCAGAGCGGCTCGCCCGTGTGCTTGTCCCATAGAACGGTGGTCTCGCGCTGGTTCGTGACGCCAACGGCGCGGATTTGAGAGAGGCCGTGGCCGAGGGCGGTGAATTTCTCAGCGGCCCTCTGTATGCATGTTTCTACGGAGGAGAGGAGCTCGTTGGGGTCGTGTTCATGCCACCTGGGAAACGCAACTGCTTGTCAGAGGAAACAGAATTCTCATCTCACCACAAGAAACCACAGCGAGCGAGTACATACCCTGATTGGGGATGGATGTTTTCGAATCCCATCTGGTGGATGGCCGCCGGCTCTCCGTTCGAATTGAAAATGACGAAGCGCGTCGACGTCGTTCCCTGGTCGATGCTGCCGACGAATTCGTCCGAGGCGGCTGGCCTCGAAGGAGGACGAGGACGAGGACGAAGAGGAGCATCAGCACCCATGCTGGCTATATATGGGGTTGAACGCTGATGAACGACGGCGAAAACGACAAGCAGGAACGGCGTTGACGCTTCCACGCAGCACAGGAGCACATTTAGACGAAGAAGCAAAGTGAGCTTGACTCATTGCGCTCCGACAGGGGCAACGCGGGGATGGGATATCTGGGGAGCGAATCGCGCAGAGACACCAGGTTCTTCACCTCGAATCCATGAGGAGGGGAGGGCTTTAGCGCGAGCGATTGATTTGCTTGTATGCCGTTCATTTCGCTGCAAATGCTGCCACGGGCGCATGAATGACCCTGGTCCAAACAACTAAAACCTTCAACAACAAGGATGGGGAATCGCCGTGTTCTTTTCGCGAGACTCCTGCCCCGCCGGTGACGTCGGAGGGGCTCTCCCATGTCGGGCCGGGATCAAGGGTCGAGGAGAGGTCAGAAAATGCCATTTTGGGGCAAGTGGGAGAATCGGATGTCTAAATGCTGGGCCAGGCTAGTCATGGGTCCAAGACCACGAAAAAAAGGCGCAGTTTGGGCGTGGATGAGTCAGGTACATCAAGATCAGCTGGCTAGTCACGTGGACTCTTGAAAAGGAATGTCATCATTTATTCTGAGAAGCTACATGATAGCCTTTTCGCATAAATTAAAAGTGAAGGTAAATCCTTCATAATACACAAAGGGATATGCAATTCTGCTTTAAGAGGACAATAAATATCTTCGGAATAGGTAGTAGTTAAGGTGATGGCTTAACTAGCCTAAAACTCTCGTAGTCGCGTGATCAGTTCAGTTCTGCCGACACCAGACCATCAACGGGCACTCATCTGACACTGTGCCCAACCCGTGAGGAACTTAAACGGCAGCTTCAACGCTTCTGGGTGTCGATTTCCCTTCTCCAGAATTCGTTTAGACTGGTCGAGGTATGCGCCCACAAAGGACAGCCAAGCCAGTTTCTCAACGTCCGACGTCCGACCTGGCTTTGGTAAATATGGATCATTTCTTTTGGCAGCTTCAAGCGCCCTCGCCACACCTCTTTCGTCCAAGGAGATTTTGCGGACTTGATTGAAATCGAGAATGTAAAAGTCTGCACCCCTTAGCGACGTCGTACCTCCCAAGACGAATTCCACATCTCTGGCATCAGTCAAGGCTGCCCAGTGCATCACTGCCAGCGCGATGGCCATTCTGCGAGCTATTTTCTCCACATCCAGCATCAACCGCTCCATCTGGTTGAGATGAAGCTTGAAGTTTCGCAGGCTGAACGGAATTGGTCTGCCGCTTGTCTCTTTCGATACGTCGAGCCGGCCACGCATCGAGCCGAGGTACATTCGGATGAGACAATCTTGATTACCCCAACTGTTTCTGGCTTCTTCTTTGACACTCTCAGGGCAAAATATGTCTATGAGAGCCAAACGTGTCGGCTCTCGCAGTGACGGAATGCGAGATGCCACTATCGCGCAGGTTGGAATGTTGCAGGTGCTGTTGACGGCGGCGAAGAGACCGGGATGCCTTTTGCAAAATCGCGAAAGTGCTCCTCCTCGACAAACTTGTAACACTGTGGGACCTTGACATTCTCGATTCCGTGCTTTTCGAACTGCTTCTTGATCTCCTTGTGCATGCGATGGTCGTTCAGTAGGTCGGACGCGAAGCCGCTCTTGGCTAATTTAATGATGATGCCATTCTTGGCACAAACGACACCACAAGAGCCCCAGCCGATCCGGGCAAAAGGCGTCTCCCGGTCGGTTGATCGCAGTGCTGTTTTCTTGTTGGCCTCATGGACCGGCGGCGACGTAGAGGGAGGGTAAGTAGGACACGAAGATGGAGAGGGGTTTGCGACATTCGGGGCTCGTTGATGCAAGCGACATAAACAAGCTTGTTGGATGGAAGCCGGATGCAGAGTTTGATACAGTAGAAATGCAGATTTGGCTGGACCTCCCCATATATATAAACAAACGAAAACGCCAAGACGTGGCAATTAAGTTTAGAGTTGCAGACAAAGGCACAAATTCGGTCTCGGTCTACTCCTCGACGCTCGTCCCTGCTTACAATGATGGGAAGAGGAAGGCACAGGGTTTCCTTCCTAGTCGCGTCGGACCGACCTGCTCCTAGCAGCGGCGGAAGCAATGGTCCTTCCTCAGCTGGGTGTTGAACACTATGCCGGTTATCCTTGTTAGTGACAAACTCTATGCAAGAATAGATGGACGGAAGAGGCTTGCCAATGTGCCAACCCTCCCCACAACAAAGTCGGTGATGGTCTCAATCTGCACGCAGAGCAGACAACATCTGTTGAAGCGAGCCTGGAAGTAGGCGCTGCATTTGTGACTCAGTTGATCAGGTATCCTCGAGCACGCGGGCCATTTCAACCGATTCTTGGCTCATAGGGTGCAGTTATAAGCCATGCCTCACTCCTCAAAGCCCCTAATCTAGACGCCTCTAGGGCTTTTGCGCGACAGCCTTTCATCAAGTAAAGTTGCGCAGTTTTCAACAGCCGGATGCTCAGCGCTTCCTAGTAAGCCCGCCGCGCCCCATAAGAACCCCAGGTGGTTCCCTTCTAAAATCGTCGCCTCAGCCACTTCAAGCTTTCCGGTCTCTATAAGAACTTTCACAAGATGACATAGAGCCCAAAGCGTCCACGCAGCACGACTATCTTCGAACCGGCGCCAGGATCCATAAGTTACTCCTAGATTGTCCAGAGCTCCAAGAGTGTCCGCGTAACTTGGATGGCCTGGTCCCATCACGGACTTCATTCGCCCCACTGTCACCTAATTGTAAATCGAGAGCTTCTCTGTACTTGCCCATTCAACCAGTACGATCGTCCAACATGATTCATAACCTGCAGAGTTTGTTCATGTTCCGCCCCCAACTGTTTTGTTCTTCCCCACTACAAAACACTGCAGTGATATGGCATCGTCCAGGCGGCCGAGTCCCCAGTACACAGCTGCTAAGCCTGTCATTGCTGTCATGGCTCTCTACTTGTTTTGCCCCAAGGCTCGAGTCAGTCCAAAGCCAGGTATCCGAGCGTTCGAGTGATTAGATTACCGGTTTCCCTTATTTCAGAATCCAAAAGCTTCGGGACAGCCGCACTTGTGAGCAACAACTGAAGGGCCTCATCATGTTCAAGCCCACGCAATTCGAGAAACCCTAGCTCTCCATCAGCTCAGAAATTCGGGCATCTGGTTATGACTAGTGCGTGTGCCGTGTCATTCGGCGGTAAAAGGCTCCGGATGTTCATGTCGGGATCGTCAGCATTATCAATTATGAGAAGAAACGGGACGGATACATGCGATAAGAAATGCCTCCCGGAGGTTTCTGTTGGCTCTCAGCCGGCCGCTTTCCCAATGTCTGCAAAAGAAACCGCGATGGTGTCTATAGAAGCTGCACGGATTGTGAACACCGCCGAGTACCTACAACACGTTAGCATTGCACATGACAGGACTTGAATCTCAAACATACAACTGCCTTGACTCAATGGCAAACTCAGCACAAAGCTCAGCCTTTCCCGACCCCCTATCCTGTAAATAACAAAAGATTTACGACAAGTCGCTTGTGTAGACTGGCCGTTTGGGAAGAACTTGGATCTCAGGATGCCCATTGGTTCCCGGCGACCAATGAAAGTAGGGAAACTTTTCTCCGGAGGACAGAAATATTGAGTGCCACTGGTGCTACTGTTTTCACTGGAAGTTGGACGGTTTGCGGGTTGACATGGGACCTATAGCCCAGCTAGTTCGCGCGCAAGCTCGGTTTTGTACTGGCGTAGTTGTTGATCTGCTTCAATCCATCGACGCCTTATAACGTCTGGGGCTTTTTCACAGTGCCTCATCAAGGCAGCTATGATTGCTCAATAGGTAGAAGGTGTTCTCGAACGAAGCCTGGCCATGTTGACGTGAGTTGCATGGATACTTGCAATCTTGGCATGGTCGATTTTTGGCACTGCGCAATCTGGTGGTACAATCAGGACCTTCTCAGATCTCAAATCCATAGGAAGCTCGGCCCAGAAGAAGAGCATGTGGAACTTATGCGACAATGGCAGAAACACATTATCTACCAACTGTGGGATCTGCCTATCTTGCTGCAATGAGCGGTGTCGAAAATGGAGCGCTGGTAGCATTGAATGCTGTTTGAGGGTCGACTGGCGCTGTATTTCAGCCCAATGAAGGTCGCAAGTCTTTCCATGAGGCGCCCTGAAAAACATGATGGAAATTTTGAGATGTATTGATCACGGAGATGAGCGACTCTCTGAGTTGTCTGTCTTGTGGCTTGGTTGGGGGTTGATGTGTTGAGGAGTTGTTCCTGGTCAACAAGCGGAGACTCCACTTTTCTTGGGTGCCCTGAGGGTGTGATCCAATAAACTTCGTCGTTTTTGGACCCACTAGCGCGTTAGAGCTGGCGCATTCCCATATTCAGACAGTATTTTACGGTAATCTGTAGGTACACAACCTGGGTAATTGCCATACCCTTGCTCACAATGTACTAAAATTACAGGGACATTATAGGGGCTATTTAGATAGCTAAAAGAGGGAAGCCCTAGAGAAAAGTTGTCTTTCTGCCACTAGCGTACTAAAAAGAGTGCGCTGATTGTTTTAGCGCACTCTTTTAGACAGTACAAAGTAAACTCTCCACCTATATCCACAGCTAACTTGTACCTACGGGGGTCTTGAGTGCGCTAGCCTTTAGAAGACTGCGTCGACTTGGATCAGAAGGAGGAATCCTTTCCGAATGCGCATCCTCCCTTAGTCCTAAAACGGAAGAAGTACGTCCGTACCTTTCCACCTAATTCCCCGCTAAATACTCTATATACTAGCTCTTTTTAGTGGCAAATGCAGGTAGCTCATGGTAGCTTACTATAACGCGTAATGCTTATAATTCCTTCCTTTTCATTATTACAAGGCCTCACAACGCAACATAACCTTTATTTTGACACGCAAAGCCTCCTCAAATGGACCCCAAGGAAGACAAAAACAACGTAGATGTGTACCGATACTGGATATCGCAGGCCCATCTTAAAATATAATGAGCAAAGTAGTCGAGCCAATCAATCAGCCACATTTGAATGTAACCACCGATTTGTCTGCTCCTGTAGAACTGAGAAACTCTTCAAGTGAGATGGACATGAAGTCAGGAGCCCAGAGATAGACTTGTCATCTACCTACGTAGACACTTCGTCCATCAGCCAGTCGGCCAGTCGGCCCCTGAAGTCCATCATCTCATGCGCCACTACGAATTTATGCCACGAGGCTCGCCCGGACGGGGACACTGGTTCGTTCGACAAGACAAACTGGCGTTGTGGGAATTCTCGGGAGTGAGTGGCATTGCAGAGCAGTGGCAAGGGTGTCCTTGCCGAGACGTGTTATACTCGTATAGAGCCTTGTTTGTTGTGAGATGGGTGCTACGGCGATGTTTCCGAGGCGACTCTCCTCGCCTTTGTGCGGCGTTTTGTTGCTAGATGACCTTGATTTTGTCGAGTAGCTAAAACTCATCGACTTGCCATGCCCCCTTCCATCTCCCCGATACAAAATTTCCGAACTCATTCTCCGCCAAGATCAAGCCTTGATCTTCAAGTACGGCGCAACCCTCTGCAGAGCCACGGCCCTCAATTTCCTCTGCTCCGTCACACCAAGAGGCTGCTTCGCAACATGCTCTCTCCGGCGCCAGCTCTCCTCCGTCTCGACAAGTCTCACGTCGTCCTTGTCGTCCTGTGATTCGGCAAACGTGTATGATCTGCGCTCGCAGTTTTTCCACGCCGTGGCTGACGTTTCCCTCTTTGCATCAGTTTGGCTATTGCTTTCTTGCTTTCTTTCTATACCTTCCCGAAGACAGACCAAAGAAAAAGAGCAGCAGGAAGAGTGATGAGTCACTTACCTCTTTCAAGTGGGATGCCCTCCCAGTCATCGGTCAAGAAATGCAAGAAGCCCCGTGCGAGACCACGGCGACGTCACCATCTGAGCCCTCGGCAATCTCCTTCAACGCCCTCCTCGCTTCCTTTGCCCGCGCCGTCAACGCCTCCAGCGTGGGTTCAAAGATGCTGCCTTTCCCCTTTTCTGTCCAGTCGTCTCTCACGCGGCTGGCGTCGATTTTGCCGCCAAACTCGGCAGCGAGCTTGTCCTTGCTGGAGCCCGTGTCGCAGGGGGCACTCGATACCTCCTGCAGGGTGTCGAGGAGGACGATGGGGTACAAGGGTTGGGGCCCGCCAAAGGACAAGTCGCAGGTGTAGATTGTCCGTCGGAGAGGCGAGGCGACGAGCTTGGGGAGTCTGGCGGCAAGGGAACGAGGCGCGGAGGCCGGCGCACTGCTGCTCGCCGAGGGGGTCAGATCTGGATCCCGGATCGACTCGTTTTCGACCGATACATTGTGAAGGCCTTGGGCGTGGCGGACGATGTGGATTGTCGGTGCCATTTTGTGTGTGTCCTTGTGTTTGTGTCTGAACGAGCGTGTTGGGGAAATGTTCTCCGTGAGAAGGCGATGGGGGCTTGGCTTGGGGGCTGTTTCGGTTGGGTTTGACGTTTTGGACAAAGCACGTCGGTGAGCAATGCCGTAGAGCTTGAGGTGATATGTGTACACTTTGCTCTTTTATCGCCCGTCTACTCCGTAATCCGTACTTTGCACTTCCTCACGAGAGTCAAAGACCCATCCTCCATCCTCTTTGCCCCCGGACACGGCGGACAACGATGATATCGTACGTGGGGCACGTGACTTTGTGGGAAAAGATGTCCCCTAGCAGGATGATGAAGAAAAAGGGTTGAATTGAAGCTATCTTATATCATACAAATAGAAGGATAGAAGCTCCTCTTTATAGAGAGAGCAGTCTAAGTAAGAGTTATATGCTTTTTCGTGTGCGTTATCGCGTTTAGCTTCGTGCATCTTCAGCTTGCCTAATACGGTCACCTACGCATGTTATTCGTCATAGACGCTGTATCCGCCATCGGGCAACAGATGACTCACTCAGGTGGGTCTTGCCCGGGTGACAACGGTCCAACAGTCCGTCCGGCTTGCAATCCGGCGCTATTTATTACTACTCAGCACGGACTGCTCCGCTCCGAGTGAGCCGTCTAGCTATCTCTCTCGCATCGCGGAAGGCGGATCCCTTTCAATGGTTCGTGGCGTTTCAACCAACGGACATGGAATGGACTTGGCTGTGATGCACCGAGCTCGGCGCTCAGTGTCCCAGTAGGAATTTATAAGAAGGGAAACCCCGACATTGAGGGTCATGTGGTGGGTGGATGCTGACGACGACTGGAAACATGTCTTGTCTTTTATTGTAATCGCTCACTCTGCGCCAAGTTCGCTGGTGTCCAAAGAACACCTTCTCCAGGGTCCTATCAATCACCAACCACGTGGTATATTACGGCAACGCGCAAGGCCTCTATCAATTCCAAGACTAGATCCTACCAACGGTTCAATCCTCAACTGACCAATCTGGTATCGTCAAGTGATATTACACTTCAGCAGCCACTCCCACCTCTATACGACATAGTCAAGTTCTCCGAGTAAGTGTACAGGCCTCATTCATATTCGCTCACAATTCAATGAGAGCCTCCTCCTGCACCGGTTTCTGAACGGGATCATGCTGTGGGACGGATGGAAATGAGTCCTGCGTATAGCGAGTGTACGCCCATGACTGAGGAGCCGCTGGTGGGACTTGCTGCGCGGGCTGTTGCTGCCAGTACGGCTGTTGCGGTGATGCTTGCTGGTGTACCGGCGCTGTCGGTTGTTGTTGAGGGGCCGCGGCAGATTGAGACTGAGGTGAATGCTGAGACGGCCTACGCGTCGGTTGAGCCGGTTGCGCCTGGGTTTGCACGGGCGTGGCTTGGTTGGGCGTCGCAACAGCAGTAGCTTGGTGGTATTGCAGTGATTGCTGGAGGTTGGGATATGGTGACGGTGAAGAGTCAGGGGCCATTGTCGGCGCCGATGGGCCAGGAGGCTGGACTGATGCATGTTGCTGCTGTGTGGTGAAGTAGTAAGACCCCGGCGCTCAGCTGAGGGAGATACTGCCGGCTGTTGCGGTGTTTGCATCCTCTGCAACGGTTCCTGGGGATCTGCTGGTGCTGCTGATATGGATCTAGCCGAGCAGAGGGACCAGGCTTGGCCCTTGTTTGCCAACTTTCCGTGCCTTGAGGTGGTGCATACTGGCCGGGATGCGACTCTGGTGGTTGGCTGTATGGATGGAATTGAGGTTGTGGAGTTGCCTGTGGCGGCGGTTGCTGGTACGTTAGTCCCGTGTAGAAACTCTCTGCCACACCAGGGCTCGTCGGAGGATGTGAGGGCATAGATCGATACGGTCCGGATGGTTGAGGAGGGGTGGGAGATTATATCCGCCCATGCTTTGCTGACTGTAGGCTTTTGAAAGTCGCTCTTCCAGCATGCGGTCATAGTAGCGTACCACTGTGGAAAGCTTTGCGTGAAGATCCAATAATGTGTCTACATAATATTAGCTGTCAAGGATGTAGTCGTCGGAGAAAGCCGCGGCGACCTACCATGTTTGCTCATAGTCTCGCCGTACGTCCGCGCCAGTTTCGGCCGCAGAGTGCCGATGCTGTCGTACAGTTCCTGGATCTGAGGCTCCCGCAGAATGGTGCCGGGTGGTTGTGTCTGAAGCCGATCAACCAGGGTAGCAAAAGATTGATGTTCTCCGCCTCAACCGGTGTTAACTCGTAATCATTCTTTGGAAGCACATGAGATCTTGACGCTTGGCCCGCAGATGGATTTGATGTTTGCTCCTTGAGTGCGGCAGTGTGCCTTTTCTTCTGCTCCTCCATGTCAGCTATTGATGCGGCAATCGCGGCCTTCAAGTCTACGTCCTCCTCTTCCTCTTGCTTTGATGGGCCCTTTTGCGTCGTAGGAACGCTCGGTGCCGGTTCGTTGTAGCCCCTAGAGTTTTTTTGACCTCCTCCAAGCTCATAGCCAGCGCCTTTTTCAAATCCTCGTCGAAGCCGTCGTCCACACGGGCATTCCGTGGTTGCATGGCAGACGTGCTTCGAGTCTTGTGTGGATAGGTTGGTGATTTGTCTGGAGGGCCTAGTTCTTTGTAACCCTTGCCTGTTAATTTGGCGTAGCATCCGTCATCGACTCGAACCGGCGCCTGGATACCCAAATGGGGCAGCGGAATCGTCTTGGTAGAGCACTGCTGATCAAAGCAATTACCACAGTTCCGGCAGTGATGTTTCCGGTTCGTAAAGGTGAACGCCGTTCGGCAACGCATACAGACATCGGAATCGGCCCATTCGGGTGGCTACGACACACGCAACAGTTAGCTAAGCCATCATTTGTGTCTTTTGTGTCATCGTGGCAACAAGATTGAGGCCCTCGGATTCCTGCTTACCGCGCTGCTATCAATCATGCTGCTTGCCACCGTGACCCGTGGAGGGAACTGGAATCCTTCCCGTTGAAGCGTCCTGTACACTTCGCCAATATACGAAAGATCGTGCCTACCATCAGTCGCGGCAGCCCATGACTGGATTAGCTCTAGCATTTTAGATCTAACATCGGTGTTCACAGCAAAGGTCCAACAGCTTGCAGCAGCGATACTAGGTTGTCCATGAACTCGCGCGACGCAATTTCTGCTAGGAAATGTGAACCACCATTTTTGACGCATGTATCTGTAAGCTGTATGGAGCGGTGAACGGTCAGCCATCTCAAGCACGGCTTGGCAACGAAATATGAAGCGCCGTCTTACATTAAGCGCGCTTAATTGTGTGTTGGGATTTTTGTTCCCGATTCGTTTTTTCAGTGATCGCATAGCTTCTTTGGGTGCTACGGTTTTGGATCTGATGATGTCGGAGATTTCGAGATTCAAAGCGATATCCTCCTGCAATGACGACCGGATTAGCAAAATTGACAGAGTGCATAGCTGGACAACAAACAGTGCTTACAAGCTGCTGCTTGTCGCCTTCCCGATTTGCTCGTCCAGGGCCGTGTTGGTCGAGGATGACCACCAGCTCATCATTTTGGCGATCGTGTCGTTGGATTGCTTGGGTCGGGAAGAGAGTGGCGAGAATGGAAGAGCACGATCAGGAATGGTGACGCAGTGCGGGGAGGGGAGAGGGAGGGGAGAGAGAGAGCTTGACAAGCTGCTGATCGCGGCCAAAAGGAGGGCTGTAGATGCAATCTAGAAGACGGACGAATCCGTCGCTTTCGTAGCTGAGATACCGATGCACGGTGGTGGGCGAAGTGGCAGCCTTGCGGTGACGACCAACAAGCAGACAAAACGGAGTATGGACGTTGCGTCAGTGTTGTGGAAGGCTTTTGATTGTCCTAGTGGGGCGCGCCAGGGCTCACTGCGTTGCGCGTCTGCGACGTTCTGCAGACTAAAAAGTGGCCTCGTCGTCCCCTGCCAGACTTCCTTCGTCACCTGTCTCTACTACGGATTACATGTACACCACCATCAGTCTCACCCGCGAGTTGCGCCTAACACGGCCGACTCAAAGCCAGGGCCTTTGCTCTCTGGAGCTTGAAGCCAGAACTGTTGTGCCACTCCAGTCCCGAGTCCTGCTGCCCGCCACTTACCAAACTATCCGACTTTTGCAGGAAGCTCCGCATAAACAGGCACACAAAACGGTTGTCTTTGCCCCGTCAAGGCCAAGCGGATCGGAGCAGCCTCCAACATACTTCACCAAGTTCATTTCGACATCTACCGGTAAAGCTTGGAGATGGGCTTTAGCTCACATCACACCACATTGATGAGGTCACCATCGGTCTCGGCCTGCGCTTTGTGAATGAATGTCAGTCACCTGGACCGAGCAGCGCGTTCATGGCCACAAACGCCAGATACAGCCTCCTCCAGGGGGCTACGACGGCAGAAATGGAGGAGCTGCGAGGCCTGGCGCAACGCCTTTTCCTCATATAGACGACATAGTCGCCATTCCGAAAGACATAGACCCAAACCAGTCCATTAGGCGGCTTTTGGCACAGGCGGAGAGCTCTCTACGGCAATCTGAGATGAGCAGAGACTTCAAGAGGCCTGCTCTAGCTCTTAAAGATTATATTCGGGCATATGTTATCGCCGTACAAACCATCTTGGAACACCAAGACTACCCTGCTCTTCGATCCACGCATGGTGGTGATGTTGCTCGCCTGCATAGCTTGTTGCTGAAAAGAATAGATCAACAGAGCGTTATATACGAGAAGATCAAACAAGACATTATCGCTGACAACAAGATCAGCGGAGTTCAGCCCACTATTGGGCGATCAGCTCCCTCACCAGCTACGAACGGGCTTTCGGCTGTTTCATCAACAACTAGTCATGATACCGGCGGGAGAACACTACAACGACCCGTACCCCGTGGGCTTGCGCCGAATGCTGCCAACGAGTCTCCTGCCAAGGCAAAGCCAGTGGTGCATCCGAAACCTCCTCTCTTCATGGAAATGCCATTCCACCTGGACATGCTCGAGCCAACTCAACTAGTAATGTGACGCTGGATCTGGCGGCGAGATTTGCCAATCTGAGGGGACCTCAAGCTTCACCTGGTCAAGATCCTCGTATCAAAACATATTCGATCCTTCCACAGAAACTATCTGGGCCCAGAGAAATGCCACCATCTCCTCAAAAGATCAGCATCGACACAGACAACGCCGCTGCGCTACCGAAATTACCCGACGCTATATACAGTCCAGCACGCGGCAGTGTATCTGGAGCAGCTGCTCGTTTGCCAACAAGCACACCTCGAGGTCTTTTCAGCCGAACAGGATCGTCCACTTCACTGGCTAGTACGACAAGCTTAACCCAACCGCGACAAAGCAATGAATATTTCCCGTCCCACCAAACACATCCAGCTCATCGAGCATTGCCGACAAGCCCTTTGAAATACCTGAAGGTGATACAATCACCCCGAGCAGCTCTACGCATTAAAGAAAACAAAAGCGTCCGTTTTACTTATCGATATTCGTTCTCGGGATGACTTTGATGAAGGTCATATCATGGCTTCTTCGATCATATGCATTGAACCCAGCATATTAATGAGGCATAATGTTTCAGCATCTGACATTTCAGACAGCTTGGTACTATCTCCAAATTCCGAGCATGCTGTATTCGAGAAGCGAGACTTGTACGACTTGGTCGTTTTCTATGATCAGAACTCCGAGTATATTCCTCACACGCAGAAGAACTCAGATGAAGAGGTCGTCATATCACTGCACCGTGCCCTAGTACTTCTCAACTATGATCGTGAACTGAAAAACTCCCCAAGCTTCTCAGAGGTGGCTTAGACGGCTGGGTAGACTTGATGGGTTCCCATTCACTACAGTCGACTCCGTCGGCGCAATCCAAGGCTAACCAAACAAGGGCTCGTCATGGTCTCATCAGGAGAAAAGGATCCAAGTACATCGTCACACCGTTGCAGTCCGAAGAAGATATAAAGGCGTGGCAGAACACACTGGACAAGGATGCCAGCCGCCCTGCATTTCCTCGTACTGGTGATGAATTCCTCAGGCATCCTCCCACATCAACTGAACGACAGTCCATGGCATCGACGATGTCCACAGAGCAGCGATACAGACATGACTTGGCAAATCGATTTAGCTCACCCACGCAATTACCACCACCACCAGCTCGACCTCAAGCTGCGGTCCAACGACCCAGTCATAGTGGCCTGTCTCAGAGCGACCATGTGGAGGATGACTTTGCTAGTCAAACCAAGAAAGTCCCCGAGCAACTATACTACACCGGCCTCAACAACCCTCGCAACTGGTGTTACGCCAACAGTACCCTACAGTCGCTCCTCGCCTCTCCAGGGTTCGGACGAGAGCTTGCCGATCGAGCATGGGAGAAGAGATACAAGAACATGGTGCCGCGAAAAGGAAACGAGAAGAGGGATCAGCCACAGCTCATGATCCAGATGATATCTAATTTATTCCACTGGATGAGTTCGGGCAAGTTCGAGACAATGAAAGCCCAGATGCTCATGGTACGTTGCATAATCCTTGCAGCAAATCTTGATCAGCCCAACGCGCTTCGATCAAGGCTAACCCCTCATGTAAATAGGAGTATTCTCGACACCTTTGTAAGACTGGTGACCCGCAGACTCAATTCGGTGGCCCGGATCAGCAAGATGCCCAAGAGTTCATGTCCTTCATCATGGATCAACTTCATGAAGAGACAAATCTTCTCCGCAATTTGGAGGGCATAGCCGACAAACCAGACACCAAAGGACAATCGCCCGCTCGAGCAGCAGTAGAGTACTGGCGAAACCATTGCAAACTGAATGATTCGATTGTTGACAGATATTGGCGGGGACTGGAGGTATCAACAGTGCAGTGCAAGCAATGCGAAAACCTAACATACACGTTCTCACCCTTTGAATGGCTGTCGGTCGCTGTACATGGAAAAGACGACATGACGCTAGCAGAGGCTCTTCAGAGAACTACTGCCGACAATGAGCTCGCTGATTTCGAGTGCGACCACTGCCGAAGCAAAGGCCGGGCGATACAAAGAATGTCGCTGGCCCGCATGCCGGAGCTTTTATGCATCAGCTTCCGCCGATTTCATTACCAGGGCAGAGGATTCACCAAGAACAACGCAGCGGTGACCTGGGACTTCAACGACTTCGACTTCTCGCCATACTTTATCGACTCGGCATGCTCGTCTCAACGGTCATGTACGACAGACAAGGCCTTCTCCGGCCCTTTTAAATACGAATGCTATGCCGTCATTGTCCACGCAGGGCGATCAATCAACACGGGCCATTACTACGCCTATGTCCGTGACTCGACAACCCACGGGCAAGACGCTTGGCTCCTTTGCAACGACAGCGTGGTCAAGAGAGTCCGCATAGGCAGTCGGAAGAGTGACGATGTGCAAAACGACGTGTTCAGATCAGGCGAGGATAAGGTCCCGTACCTGGTCTTTTTCCGAAGAAAGGGTGCATGAGGAGGAGCCCCATGCAGTATTTGATTCATCTTTACGATGATGCATACCCCATCAGGCCATTGTCAAGGAGGAGAAGCGGGGACTACGCAACATGTTCACCAACAGTGTTGTATCAAGAAGGAGTCATAAAATCAACACTATGGATGCCCATATTGTTGAATGAAAGGAATGTTGCAATAACTTTTCGCGTAACACATGGATTCCCCATGATTTAGAGCCTTTGTTTACGATTTCGGAATGTGGTAGGTATATAGGGGACTTCATGGCGAGCATATAGCGGATATGGCGCTTTTTTTCTTTCTTCTTTTTGCGCACAATCATTGACGAGTTACGATGTAGCGAAGTTGTGCCAAAATCTAGTGAGTGATGCGTCAAATTATCGTGCGCGAATCGGGTCCATGGATCTGGAATCATCAACGAATGAACGCTGTGGCTGGATACCTACCGTTCTACCTACCTTTGTAGATGTATACGGTGCGCGACCTCACAGTCGCTCAAGTACGGTTCTTCACACAAATCACGAACGCTCAGATTTCAGAGAGAATAAGTATGTGTCATGAAAAGCATCTGACCGGTACAATTACTACAGAGTTTCGGACCATCCGCCACAAGCTAATATTACAGATAGGACGGGTTACATGAAACGCAATACAAAAATAGCAGGCAGAACAAGGCATCATATCATGGTATATATGGAAAAATTACACAGCTGTACCGGATTCATGATGGGTCGAGTCATCACGCGCATCCTGATCTTTAGTCAATTTTTCCGTCGGGTAAACCATCACTTTTAACCACCGAAACATCCGGGGTAGGAACCGTTCCCGCCCGTAAACAGTTGCCGAATAGTATGGGTTTAGGAGGTGCTCTTCAAGCAGGCATCAATCTCCTTCTTGTATCGGTCGCGGATGACTTTTCGGTTCAGCTTTGGGTGGCGGTAACGAGACCCTGTAAATTTCATTAGCTTTCGGTGCAACCAAGATGAAGAAGAGTCAAAAGACGCAAGAAAGATGGCGTCTTTACTTACGCTAGGGTGTCCACTCCTCGTCAGTAATGACGACTCCCGTGATGATTTCCATCGAGCTCAAACCAGCACGCTTGCCAGTAGCCTGTAAATCCTTCAGAACAGCGTCGCGAACCTTGGAATTGGTGTGCATCTCGTGCTCAGCAACACCCAGCTCCTTGGCCTTCTCGACAAGAACCTTCTCGTTGGGCATGATGACAGCAACAGGTCGCGAGTGTTCGGGGTCGGCGTGAACCATGACGTTGCTGACAGTCTGGGCTCCTCGGTAAATCGACTCAACCTTCTCCAGAGCAATGTATTCACCACCTTGCATCTTGACCAGGTTCTTGAGACGGTCAATGACTCTCAGGTGACCTTGGGAATCAAATTCACCAATATCGCCCGTCTTGAACCAACCATCAGGGGTAACGGCCTTGGCAGTCTCCTCGGGGTTGTTGTAGTACTCCTTCAGAATGGGTAGTCCCTTCATCCAGATCTCTCCCTGGGGAACCTTGACATTGTCGGTATTGTAACCGAGCTCGGGGCAAGAAACGAGCTTGACATCGATGGCAGCGGGGATGGGACCAATAGCGTTGGGGAGAATTCGAGAGGGCAGCCGAGGGCGCCGTTGGCACAGGTCTCTGTGAGTCCGTAACCGACCAACATAGGAGCAAGAACAAGGGACAGGAACTGCTTGGTACTGTCCGAGATGCCACTAGCACCGTTCATGGTGAATCGGAGACGGCCACCGGTCAGTTCGCGAACCTTTGAGAAAACAATGCCGTCAAAAACACTGGCAAGCGGCAGCTTGTTTCGCGACATGAATGACTTGTAGTTGTAAGCGCCCCAGAACAGGCTCTTGAGAAGAGGGCTGGAGCTATCCAGCTTGGCCATGACCCCCTTCTTGACCGTTTCCCAAACCTGTGGGACACCAACCAGAGCAGTCGGTCGGAATTCGCGCATGTCACCAGCGCAATTCTTGACGGAAACGTCGGATAGAGTGCGAGGGTTACCATAACCCAAGGTTCCACCGATGAACAGCACCAGGTTTTCTAGGACCATCTCGAAGATATGAGCCAGTGGCAGGTAGGCCAAGACGAATTCCTTGTCGCTCACGCACTCGTCAACGCAGGTAAGAAGGCCAGTAACTACAAATTTATATTAGCCTCGACAAATTCGTTGGGGACGTATGGGAGGGCCTCCAATGACAGCAACGTACCAGCAGAAACAACACCCTCGTGAGTAAGGCAGGCGCCCTTTGGCAGACCTGTCGAGCCAGATGTGTACATGATGCAATACAGATCCTCAGGCTTGGGAGGGACGGCATCTACCATGTTTTCCTCACCGAGCTTGCGCAGTTCTTCGTAGGTGAGGACCTTGAGGTCAGGGTTGTTGTTCTTGAATTCCTCAACCTCGCCGCCGGTACCGAAGATACAGTCCTCATTGATGATGACGGTCTTGACACCAGACTTCTTGATAGGGTTGATTGCCGTCTTCAGCAGATGAGGGTCCACAAACATGGCGGTGGCATCGCTCTGAACAAGGGAGTGCTCGACGCCGCTCTCACCGAGGGTATCATAGGCGGTAACGATGGCGATAGACTGCGAGGCGCAGCCGTGTGACATTGAGATCCATGGCAAACTAGTTCGCGAAGATGTCAGCGAGGGGCATAGTGAATGGAGAATGCTCTGAGGCCAGGAAAAGAGTTTACCTAGTGGTTGCAAACAAGTGAAGCTTGTTTTCTGGAGTAAGTCCTAGTTTGCGAAGACCCGAGCCGAGCTGAAGAACAAGAGTCTCGTACTGCTTGTAGGTGATGTAAGAGTATCTGGAGAGCTCGAAGAACTGCCATTCCTTGTCGACTTCCTGAATTTGGCCATCAATGGTCTTCTTGACCTTCCTGGTCTCCTTGTGAAGCTTAACAAGCTTGCGTGAGGCCAAAGCCTGATGGTTTGGGTAGACACGGGCGCTGTGCTTGACAATATCAAAGATGTTTTTGATGTCGTCGGCGGGACGTGTGAGAAGTCCGTTCTTGGCACGGGGATGGCGACGAGGAATTGTTTCTCCAGGGACCTTTTCGTAGCCGGGAGCTTCGATAGTATACGGCGGCTTGTGCACCGGGGATAAGGGCATTATGCCCGTAGTGTAGTCCGTCATGATGGTGTGGTGACGGGGAGCGACAGGCTCGAGAAGAGTTGCAAGGTTAAGGAGGATGCGGACGGAGGTTGGAGCTGGAGCTGGAGCCGGAGCTGGAGCTGGAGCTGGAGCTGGAGGGCACAGCGACAGACGAGAAGAAGCAGATCAAGGGGACGACCCGTCACGTCGGCGAGGGCTGTGGCGCTTGAAAAAGGAACTTGGAGGTGGTGAGGGAGAGGGCCAGAGGAGAGGAGGAGTCAAGAGAGGCAAGAGGACGGAGCAGGAGGTTGGTTGTCAATGGTTGGCTTGTTGTCCGGCCACAGGCTGCCAGTCCAGTCCAAAATCTGTAATGACGCCGCGCTGCAGCAGGCCAAGCTCCGTCGGCGGGTGGATGGGCCCCTCGGAGACGGGCCAGTAATATTATCAGTCAGCCAAGTCTCGCTCACCCTCCTCGCCCTTGCAGCTGGCATTGGTGGGGGTCCCTTCTGGTGGCCTCCAAGCCGAGCTGACCTGAAGACTTGTAAAGACAGCCGCGCCGTAGAGTTGTCGCGACAAATTGCAGGTTGACTGTGAGTCTGCACCTCCTCCTCCAGCCATACATACATACATCCGTACATACGGAGTACATGCCTTTGTCCTTGGCCAGCTGTCCCGAGTGGCTCTCCGAGGCTTCAGTGTGGACACTGTGGTCGCGGGGTCTCTGGGTCGCACTTGCCGTCTTTATGAGCTTTCACGCGCCCACCAGACCATCCGAGGCAAGTCGTCGACGTCGAAACAAGCTGCTCGGTAAACCCAGCGGCTTCATCACAACAAGTATTCGAAGTAGCCGCGGCAACAAGACTTACATGCCCCCAAGATCTTGACGAACCTTCCTTCCCATGACCTGGTCAAAGCATCACCGGCTGCCACTTTTACTTTTAAACTACACGCTACTCCGTACACCCTACCATCGTCTCCAATCCTTCCCCGCCTCAACAAACTCGCCCACCAGCCACGTCACGCTATAATTGCGAGGGATAAGGGACTCGGAAAGTCAATACTTCGCATCAAGACTAGAGGTTTCCAGGCGGGCCGTCGCCACAGGTTTTGTCGCTTGGCCCCGAGGTTCACGCACATAATGACCCACGCAGGATGCAGCAAAACATCACAAACAGGGGCATGGGTTCCAATGTTGCGAGCGGTTGGCGATGATGCCATCCATTAACTTCGTCTTATTCCTCCACCTCTTTGTTCCACTAGCAGTGGGGCAATATGAGAATGACCACAAGATGATACGATAAGTTGATATCAAGTTCTGCACAATCCATAGATAGGCCAGGATCAATGATGAGTTTTGTACCTACAGCACCTCCCATCGCTCGTTGCGGCTCGATTGAAACCCACCCAAACTCGAATTGCAGGACTGGACCATCTGCATCTCGCCTGATTCCATGCCTGCACGGAACCCAAGCATCTCCATAGTTGACGGCGGGCCGATCAATGCGAGAACCGAGAACCGAGAATCAAGCTTAGGGGCATGTGCTGTCTACAATTATGCAACTGAACACAAGTCGCCCAGGCTGTTTGCTGCACACCAATTTTGTCTGCTTCTCAATCCTCCAGAGGAACTCCAGAGGAAGAGGATTCCTGCATTTGATTAGTGCGAGGCACAACTGAGCCTGATAGTGAGGAGGGATTCCTGCAAGGCCGAAGGCTTAATCTGCTGTCAGATCCCTCCTCACTATCAGGCTCAGTTGTGCCTCGCACTTTCACATATTTTGCGGAGCCCCAGTCGAGATTGCGAATCGCCCCGTTCCGAGTAGAAAGATAAAAAAATGGAATATAAGCCTGCCGCTGTGGAGAGATCTGTCAAAGAAACCCCGGCCGGTAGAATTTTCTTTGTTATTGCACAGACGCGGCTTATCACAGAAAACTCTTCTGCCAGCTACTACCCACGCACAACAGCCCCCGTTCCATCAAACCTACCGGTGCTGGACCGAAGCTAGTTGCAGCTGATAGATGTAAGCTTGGTCGTGGTGCATCAGGCGCAGCAGATTGACGGGGTTGGTAGTAGGCTATTAGGTCAAGATCGGTTGATGGACAAGTTTTTCCTTGATTATAGGGAATATTGAGAATCGTCAGGCCAAAAACAGGATGCAGGATGCGCACCCTTGTTAGGACTGCGGCTATAATTTCGTTCATTTAACAGGAAACAGCCTGCAACTTAATGCTATTGACACGAACTGATGTCTTATTTCCCAGAGAGGGATTATGCTCATATCGGACGTGAACGGTCCAAATATTTGGGTGAGATTGTTGCTAGCACCAATCCTAGTCCTCACAAACATGTGTAGTTATTGTCATACTGGCGATGATGGATACCCTGCATAGCAAAAAAGGCGAGCTCTGGGTTTTCAAAATGTTGCGATGTTGATAGTCAATCTCAACCCGCTTGCAGGACGCACGAGTTCATAATTACCGCATTGACCGATACTCTTCTGTAATAGGACAGATGCTGCAAATTGAGCCTGAGGAGCCTTCGAGATCGGTTCGAATCTGTTGATATTTTCCACACTGGATTTTATCATGTTTGAAACTAGATCGCGAGTGACGCGTACTAGTCTAGTCTCCTTTCTTGAACGGCCTGTAGACAAGGACTTTTGCCATTGCAGAATAGAACTCAGGCCTCATCAAGCAAACTATGAGAGTGACGACTATCACGCCGTCATGCAGCCATGTTTTACTCGCAGAATATGCCTGTGTTCAAGAGAGGTGGTTCCACTGTGAAAGCAGACAGTTCTCTTACCAACTCTAGATGATCGAGTTTGGCTCGCAGAGTTCAGCTAGCCTTCCATCGAGCCAGGATCTATCTAACAGGTCGTGACAACAGTATTAAACTCTCGTCAATCATGCAGAATATTGTATCTCATCGTTTTAGAACACAGGAGACGTATCCTTCACGCGTTGTTGAGCATGTTTTTGGGAATGACTTCCAGTTTTCCACTCAGGTAGAAGCAAGTACCTATGCATTGGGATCTAATGAGGAATTGGAACTAAAGGAGAACAGTCTGTGTAATCTGAATGAGAAGAACGGAGCAAGATTTGAGAGATGGCTTGTCCTCGAGACTGTGTCTTATTTTCTTCCAGCCTGAGCCCAGGGTAGCTTGCTCATCAACAGATACACCGTTCACCAGATGAGACTCTTGAGATCTAGATAACCACTTGCTTTAGATCAAGGGAGTCTATCTGAACACGATGCTAACAGCTGTTTAGGTGGTCCTAGTCCTATCATTCAGTGACTTGACGTGACGCGTCTGGGAACAGGTGGGCGGTTGATACCTGTTTTGCGAAGATGCTGCTTCGTTTACACCGCTGTCGAGGCGTGGCGAGGCGTGGTCATGGTCTTTTCTTTCGCCAAGGGATAGGAAAGGAAATGGTCGCTGTAGACATGACGGTCAGAAATCGTAACTTGACCAGGTACATTTTGGTCGAAGTAGTCACTCTCTTAGGAACAATTTGAGAATGACAAGCACTTGTCCTTTGCCCAGTCATATATATATCAATGTTCGTTTCCTCCAGAAGTAGCATCGACCTTCTCAGAAAAGAAAACCACTTGTTTGGGTTTCGCATTACACCGTCAAATAGAGAGATGAAATCCACCTCACGAGAAGCCATCCAATGCCAACCTCACACAAAAGTCAACCACCACAGAACAAACCCCTTTTTTTCTTTTTCTCACGCAACATGCTCATCGAGAACGCACGCATTCACCGCCTGTCCCACGTTACGCCCCAAGCACACAAGCTTTCGCCCAGGATGCACCAGAAGGCAAGAAAATTACACTCCCCTTCTCTCTCGAATCAACCACCCCCTTCCAAGTCTGCTGGCATGCTGGCAGCATGCGAGATTGTCAATCGAAGGGTGGTGTTTGCGCCGACCAAGCATTCACCTGCGTACGCGTGTGCGGCTTTCTCGAGGGAAGCGTTCTGAGCATTCCCTGGCCGAATTGGGCCGGTGTGGCGTCTGCAATGAGCCAGGAAGTCCTGGCTTGCAAGCTGGTGCTACCTGAAGGGGGCGAATGGGGTGCGTCACGAGAATATCTGACGTCCTGCTTGGGTGTGTACTTTGGTACTTCGCAATGGAAATATGTAGCTGAAATAAAAACACAATATGGTTGGTGATTTAGCCTTATGTATACACTGACAAGTCTGGAAAGTGTGATTGTAGGGCAGATTTCCTCAACCCTCCATTCACATAATTCGTAAACGGGCTCTGCTATACCGCATACCTAGTTTGATACGTTATTAAGAAAAAAAGAAAAACCGAAAGGTACACGCACCGTTTCCCAACAATGCCTCATCTTCATTGGCGAAAAAGCGTACAGCATCAAGAACCTGGGAAGAACTCCATGCTCATGCTGTCCATCGCCGTTCCCCGAGGAGTTATGGCCAAAAACTTTCCAGCCGCATGACGCTTTCTATCCAAGGGAAACGAAGAAGAATGCAATTCGGACCGGGTCATGTGGTGACACCAAAGACTGAAGGACTACCAAGACGCAGCCCGCCTGAGAAACTAGATCGACCCGGCCGCCGCGCGGGCTGCTCGTTTGCACAACAGAGACGACGGGGTGGAAAGCCTGGCTAACGGCACCCGAGTGATTTTTTTTTGGGGTTAGACGCGACCGATTCGTGCCTGTTATGCCAAATCGTGATATTCTGAATGGGTGCCTCCTCGGCTCTCACGACGAAGTGATTTCCCCTGTCGTGCTTGACTCATTGGATGTGGATTTTGAGCTCAAATGGAGTATATATATATATATATTTGGCAAGGCATCTAATTTTAGGTGGATATTTGAGTGGTAGGGGGCGGCGTCCACCAGATTCATCGTACATTCGAGCCTGATCGTCTTCGTGTAGTGGTCATCAAGCTGGGCTTGTTGTAAGAAGGTTAGAAGATGGTCAACTTGGCGATTGCCCGACACGGATTTGGTCGGGTCCCTGATGACATTCCCGGAAACATGGGAGACGACGCCTGGGTGACCAAGCACTTGCCCGAGTGATGACTTGTGTAGCTACGGAATACGACTTATCGACTTCCGCTCTTGAAATTCTCACCAATCCCTTCGCAGATCTGGTGTGTTCCCGTAGCAAAAGAATATTCCATGCTGCTGGCGTGATGAACCAGTAATTGCTTACGGCTGGGCTCTCACAGAGCACATTCAATTTACAAGGACGAGTATTCGTGGGCAGATAATGGAGGTTCAGCTCTCATGCTCCTGATATTAGTCAAGATGAAAAGAAGCAAGCAGACTATCATGTGCGAGCCTCGCATTGTCGCCCGCGTCATAGCTGACATTGAGTGGGAGCACAACATACCGATCATGGTGGGCGGTAAAACGGTCATAGGACATGACGAAAATGCTTTCAAACAGGTCTTAGTGAACGAACGCCTTGGCTTAACTGTTAATGAAAATTGGCAAATTTTAAATCATCCCTAGAACAAATTGGCATGTTCGTCCGGCTCTTTCCGTCAGCGTGTCGAAGCATTTGCAGTTCGGTATCAGTCAGGGCTAGGATGCGTCTGATATTCGGAGCCAACGCCAACATCCCAGACGTTCCGGTCATTAAATCACCGTGAGCCCGGCCCATGGGCATTTGTCGACATAATCATGACACCAACATGGGAAGAAAACCATCCGATATGTCGAGTCATCGTCTTTGGCTTCGTCCGTTCTCATATTCCGAAAAATGTGAACATCTGTTTACATAATGAAACTTGACCCATTCTGTTTACCGAACAAGATTGATAAGTCAGGACTCAGACACACCCTGGTGAAGAAGACATGTGGCTTTGCAAGGTCACGCGTGAGCTCTGAGTGAGCCTCTCACTGGACCTTGCACAAACAAGATGGCACAGAATGAAGCCTCCTGAAACAAGGAAACTCTAGCCGAGCGCTGCCCAAGAGAGCTCGTGCGTTGCCGACTGTTTGAATGCCTCTGACCGGACCGCTATCCCGCCTGAGGGCAAACAAGTATTTTGTGATGCAAGATTTGATGCAGATTCTCTCACCGCCAGGGTTACGGGGTATATGGAACTTGTCGGGCATTCATCCGTCGCTTCGTTTCCGCCGGCAAGAAGATGCCCAGGCAGTGTGCAGTCTTGCCGAGAACCTCCATAATGAGTCGGGTCGGGGGCCATGGGGCGAACGTGAACGCGTGGCAGCATGCCCCTATTCCTATTCCTGGCAACGACTGCATATGTAATGTACATTTTTCATGGAAGATTCGTCGAGCATGGGGGCCGGAAATCATAGAGCAGCTATTATTACACGCACCTGTCGCTAAAAACCTCAAGTGCCAAAAGGTCTTCATGGTCTTGTCACTCTTCCTGGTCTTCATGTACTCCGTACTCCGCCTGGAGTAAGTGTGTCCCTGCCTGCATGATCAGCCCCTCTTACACCCGCGATCACCTGATGACGAGAGCTGGGGCCAAAGCTGAAAGCTGATTCACGATCTAGAGCCTTAGTCATGCAATATGTATGAGTTTACTCGTGTCGGGCATTGACAGCTCGGCCAGCTGGCAATTGCCCGCACAACCCAGTCTGCTCCTTCCCAGTCCTCCCTCTGCTCAGATTCTCGGCCGAGGCAAATAGGATATCCTCAGGCATTCAGCTATCTATGATGTATTTTGTCTGGCTGCGCTGCTCCGCTGCTCCGCTCGCCAACTTACAACTTCCCACGCTCTGGGCGACGAGGTGCCAGCTCAGCCTGCCCGGTTCAGAATACCAGTGCACTCGGCACCGCGATTATTCGAACATTTTCCCGCTGACGGATCATCTGACATCATTTATGATCCAGTTCAAGCCTCCTTTGACGAGTGAGGGTGCCTGGGGAACCGAGACATTGATCCCGCGTACCTTGAGAACAGAGAGCCCTTATCGGCGATCCAGGGACCAGCACATTCCATCTCCAGATTGCAGCTGTTACTCGCCTTCTGCTCCTTCTAGGCTCAGTCCATCAGATTACGTCTTCCTTGATACTTAGTCTATAGTATATTCAGCAGCTCCGGCATTGGATTGCCTCAATGATTCGAGCAATCAACAGTCAACCCGTGCGAAGCTGTAGACCAAAGTGCCGCCCGGCAATACAAGCCAGCACGAGAATGACTGACGTTGGAACGGGCCGTTAGATACCAGTGAATATAATGAGAACTGATAGGTGCACCCCAACAGCAAGCTTCAAACGCAGCAGCCCGCCACCTCTGCCGCAGTCCCTGGCATTCTTCGCGTTTTTTTCGCGTCTACAGCATACGCAAGCCATGCCGTTTGCTTTGGTGTTTCTCGGAAGGCAAGGCATCGTTGAAAGTGGCCCCTGTTAGTCCTCTCCCGACCCCGAGCGCTAGAATGGGAATCTTAAATTACTGGGGTTCGGGCAGGTACTAGTGGGAAGACCTCGTTCACCCGACCCGATGAAGCAAGGATGCGTTTTCTCGAGAAAACAAAGGTGAGAACAACTTTCCACTCTGTGCCTGATTTCAACCCGCCCCTGTGTCGCCGACCAAGAGACATGGGCCGTTTGCAGGCTTGAGAGTGTGCAGCCACGGGTCACACAATTCTGCCCTGAGATTCATCCAGGGATGACCTATCACAAATGGCCCGTCTTTGCTATTCGATCGTTCCAGTGAATTGGGTTGATCGCTGCAACGAAAATCCGATCCCCAGGCAGCCCTAGCAGCCACTATTTTCCATGAATGCCATCCCTTGCCATGGCGGGTTGCTTTTGACAGTCTTCGGCTGGCAGCCCTTGCTCAAGTACACAATGTCCTTGAAGCTGGGGCAATGTTGGCAAAAGAAGAACATTTTTTTTTCAATTCATTTTCAAACAAATCTCTTGGGAACAAACCACTAGACGATGTCGCAGGAGCCTCAGTCACAAATCGTGGATTGTGAGCTGTCTGTTCTTTGACACACCATGATGCAACTTGCGCTCTTGCCAAACACGCACTTCAGATTACTGTATTGCACACACAAAAACGGTCGGTAGGCATTCCTCGGATCACACTGAGTAGCAGCATATCGTCGTCCATGCTTCCAGATCAAGGCCTATTCATTGCTTTTGATTAGGCTGTTGCATGTCATCAACGTCTCTGAGAGACGAATCCTGACGGCACATCCTCGTGGCGAATGGGACAGTCTAGAATGCTGGTGAATCAGGGCATTCATTCATCGGAGAAGACGACAAGCCGTTGGCTGCGATAGTGGGCGTGCAAGCGCATCTGTCTGGTGGGCGACTCTTATTCGTGGTAGCACCGCCCTGTGGTTTGACCAGATGACCTCCGGAAGCTGTTTTCGGTTCCGCGATTGGACGAACATTGCACGAGCTCGACATTTTGCTTTGTCAATGGTGGCTTGGGTAGCAGCTTGCATGGAACAATGAGATGGCTTGGATGGCTACGTATCATTGCGCCGCGAAACTGGGGTGATGAACTGCATGGGGAACTACAATGGCTTTCGACGCAATCCAGCCCATCCACCAGTCGGAACATTGAATTCCAGGAGTTGGGCCAAAAGCTAAAGCTAAAAACAAAACCCCGGGAACAAGGGCTCATCCTCCGTCCGCCAACAGCGACGGCGGCATGACCGGCGCCACCCGCCAGTCCAGCTGGGGTGAAACCAAGGGGAAGCTCCTTTAGTGATAACTCACATCCTCGTCCTCGTCCTCGTCCTCGTCCACGCAAAAACTATTTGGCGCGCGTTACTCCGTAGTTGAAGTCACCATGATTTGTGTCGGGATAGCGAAATGGCAAAATCTCAGCATCACTTTTCATTCCTCAATATCTGAGACGACGTCATGGCGTGTGCGGCGTCTCTGGCTGCTGCTTGTTTGCGTGTCCCGAGTCTCGAGGGTTTTGCGTAGTCTCCATGGTCGACGCACCTGGGTTTGTATTGTCCAGCCCTGCTGTCACACACATTACTGTGTGCAATACGAATACCAACAAGTATCTACTGTCCTGGATCTTGGTTAATCAGAGAAAACAAACCAGCAAGTGAGAGTGGCTGAACGGGATTTACGCAACAAACAACAAACACATCTCTGCCGGCAACAAGACCATTCATTGCCCAGATTTGCTTATCATGAGAGCAGGTGTGAGCAAGGTTCTCGATACCATTGGCTTAATGCATCTCGGTCCTCGCATGAGAATATTCATCTCCTTTTCTTAATTCTTTTGAGGGGGAAGGTCTGTTCTTCTTTTTTTGCTACAAGGGGGCAAGGGGTCTTTCGAAAGAAAAGAAAGATTGTTAGGTAACGAGGAAACAAGGATGAAGCAAGCAGGTATGAATCCAACACAATAGGGACACAATCTGGAGTATTTCTGGAACCAAGTTGCGGCCAAGGAAGAGCACGGGGTAATTCAAAAGGAAAGCAAACAAGGCTTACGACTTGTTGGTGCGGCCGCTCCGACCGCCAAAAGAAAGGAAACGATGACCATTCGGAAGAGATGATTGTCAGGCGGCGGAACATGGTGTAGCTGCAACTTTCACAGGGAACGGCCGGACGTGTACGGGACTGTGAACCTCGGGACAGGCTGCGCCCGCCAGTTGGACCACCCGAAACCAGCAAAGAGCCCAGGTGACCGTCAAAGTGCCAGAGGGTGTCTGGTCTGGGGCATGCATCATGATCCTTTTTGATGAGCTGGCACCGACAGCTCGGGCTGGGATGGCCACGCTGACGTATCAATTCAGGCCCATGATGAGCGATTGGAAGGACCCTGACGATTTGACATGATGCAGCAGCCCTTCCCCACGGAATTGAAATCGATTCGCAACTCCCTGGGCGCTTCTCCACGGCGTGAAATCACCTGCCGTACGCAGCAAAGGAGCAGTTGATCAGCGGCAGCAATAGGCTGTTTTCGCACTGCCATTGCCTGAGAGAAAGTTGGGTTTTCCATAGGCCGATTGGCATGATTGGGTGGAAGCGATGGATTTGCGTCACGAGGTCAACTGACGAGGCCACGGCGGGGAGCGTCGGACTCCCAGGGCAGGGCTGGCCCCAATTGAAATCATTTTCTAGCGTTCACAGGCACGTTGCAGGCCATGGTCGATTTCATTTGTTCTGAAAGCGCCCTGGACGACGATGCACACGAGGGACCAAATTGACTGGGCACGGAGGCACTCACCTGATATAGTTGCAACATGCCAGTCGGCTCGAGCGAGATGCAGTGAGAACGAGAACGGCATGAGCGGCATCACTGAACCCTCGGCATCGACTTCCTTGTTGGTCAGCAACTTGTAACTCGTAATAATAACGTCCAGTTGACGAGGCGGAGGGAGAGGTTCGTGCCCGCCGGCGGGTAACAAAACCCACAACGTGACACGCACAGCTTCCCGCAAAGCATTGATTACCCCGTACTCGAGCCCTCGAGACTTCATGTGCGCCAGCCTCCAGGACAAGGCCACTCACTCACTGGAGCAGGCGGCCTGAGCGAAGACATTTGTCCCCGGAGCGAGCAGCCGGCCTGCCGGTGTAGCCTCGATCAAGATGAGGAGGCCGAGTTTGTTCGCGAAAGTCGAGACGACTGACTAATGACAACTAATCAAGTACAATGTACAATGAATGCCTCGATGAACCTGATGTTGGGTAGCGAGCTATTAGACGGGACCCGGATGCGGGCGGGAGTAACATCCATCTCTCTGCCTTGCGAGAAGACCGCCGTCACCGTAGCGACCAGCCAAATTGCTTGTGCTTGTGCTTGCCTTGCCTGTAAAACGTACGGGGTACTTGACACTTTGAGTCTGGTCCGTTTGCATCCGCGCGTGACTGCCAGCTGTTTCAAGATCACGGGAGCAACTTGGTGTGAAGAGAAAGACAAGACACGTATTATCTGCTGGTCTGGGGAAAGGGGGCGCGCGAACAGGGCCGCGGAAGAGCGGACGCAAAGAGGTTAGCTGAAAATTATTCAGCTAGACCTAAACCAGTGCTGTTCTCGTCGTCAAGAAGTCAAGAATACCCGACGTGGCAAGCGATTGCCCATTTGAGCATGGCATGTATGATCACGCTGACCTGAGGACAGCGAGAGAGCACGCCCTCTCACCCCACACCCCAATTGCGCCCCCATCCCCATGCTGGGTCTTGGATTCTTGTTACTCATCACAAGAGAGCGACCGCCCTGATCGTTCCCAGCAGGCGCCTCCGGTATTACATACACTGTTTCGGCAACCTTTGCTGACTCGTCGCACCCCATGCCGGGCGCGGTCCCACGCCCTGCTCCTCTCCCCGGTACGTACCACATGGCTCCGACCCTTGCTTGTTGCTTGCTGGGTCCAGTGCTACAACCACACCACAACTCACTCCCTTGGGCTCTCCTTCCCACCCATCCCACCTTCCAAGTCACTTGCCTATTCCCACCTTCATATCTATATCCTCTTCCCCGGACGCTCCTCCCACAAGCTTCCTCTGCCTCCATCAATCCCTACGACCAGACGACCTATTTCTCCCGAGGACAACTCCGTCTCAGTCACTCATCGCAAACCTTCATCACCCATTGCGAGGAGCAATCCAATTGTCTGGTCTCACCACTGTTATTCCGTCACCGACTTTGCAAACGCGCACACGCCCTTTTCGCACTTACTCAAGACTGTCAACGAACGATCCCTTCTCCTGGTGTCCAACGACACGAATTGGCGCATCGATTATATCACCGGCCTCATGAGAACCTACCGCTTGAAACTTTGCGAGCATTGAAAGACTCCCGTCCTGCGCCTCCACCGCCCCCGCAAGCGCTGCGACGCAAGGCACGCTTCCTTTGCCACGCCATCTTGATCAACTCTCTCCCGAACGCCACAACCAACGCTGCTAGAGGCATTAGAGTCTCATCCGGCAGCGATGCCTTATCGTTTAGACACGCACGTATTGACAGTCGACGCCAACGTCATCCACAAGGTTGATACCGCCAATCCCGCCAACTTGTATAGCATGTGGACCGGTCAGTAATTTTTGTGTTTCGCCATCCATCAACAATGCACCTCGCATAGTCATGCTGACAAACTGTTTGTGAGCAGTCTTTTCCCGCTGCGCCGACTCGGTAGAACAAGGCCGACGGCTAGAAAATCTGAGCTGGCGTATCTGGCAAAGAGAGCAGCTTGTCGAATCCTCAAACAAGCGCGCCACTTCCGCACACACCATCATTGCCTCCTCCATCGCCATCCCCAGAACGTGCGCACCGAGTCAAGGATACAAGAAGTTCCTCAGCTGTCGGGCAGTGTCGACTCACTAGCCGACGACGAGGCCGTTGAATTGACTTCGGTATCCGCCCCTTTGAGATTCGACCCAGAATCCACCGATTAGATTCATCCACCAGCCGACGCGATCGTCACATTAGCTCCGACGACTTTGAGAAAATGATTGTGTCCATCGTGAAAGACAAGGCACCTCTCTCTGCACCATCACAAACGTCGCCACTCATGGCAGCCACCAAGAAGGGGCTTGCCGTCTCAGCTACAGGTCCTGCCCTGCTGCGATCAGGCTCTACCACCACCACCGAGTCCCAACCATCCGAAGGGCCCTCCGAAGATTCACATCCGTCCCCTCTTCCAACAACCACAGAGACTAGTCAAGTCCGAGCCCCGATTTTCCCAGAGCCTGCTGCTGCCGCTTCATTACAACACCCTTCCAGAGCCCAGCTCGTCACCAGCTGCCAAGCATGTCCAACCCAAGAAGCAGCCAGCCCGTTTCGCTCTCGGAGGATCTTGCTCTTCTAGCGAACAGAGCCAGAGCATCGAGAACCTCAAGGCCAGTGCCGTGCTCGCCAAGCAGCCACTTTTCCAGATTGGTGATTCTTCGGGGAGGAATCCTCAAGAGCTCCGTTCACTCAGCCATGCCCCCAACTGCTCACATCAGCAACCTGACTTCCAGGCTTTGCAGCAGCAGAACGAGTCTGCCGTAGACTCTGATACTGAAGCCGAGTATCTTGACGAGAGCGCCATCGATGATGATGATGATTCTTCCGAATGGGAAGATTCTATCGAAGACAGCGGCAAGTCTAGCGTCGACGACAAATTCTTTCAGCGGGTTGAATCGAAAGCCAACCTTACCTCCCGGCCTTCCCTGATCACTCTGATGCTCGCGCAGAATGAACGGGCCAAGACCCTGGGCAGTCATGCCTCGCAGTCTACTCCCGCCATTCAGCGAACGCGTGCTGCTCCCAATGGCCATTGCCTGGGCGGTTCCCCAACGATTCTGACGAGTCGCCTCTCATGATGAAGGGTATGCGGCCTTCGGGACTCAAGCCCATTAGCGAAATTCCCGATCCAGCGCCCAGGCCATCACGGCGACTGCAACCCACATCCCCTTCCAGCCGGCGCTCTCCCTCGAACTACTCGGCGGAACATGCTGGCCACGGAACTCACCGAATCACTCCGACGACATCTTTTGTGGGAGCGACAACAGAAGACTATGACGGCCAAGGCATCGCTAAAGCGCCGTCACACCTCCCATGATGTCGCCAACCTGAGGCAGTATCCCGACAGAGTATGTCTGAAGCCCTGCGAGGACGTCGAAGCCCACAGCTGGAACCAATACTTCTCCAAGGAGGCTTTGAACGGATACCACTCCAAGGGGTGGTAAACCAGTCGCCAGCTTCTCCTCCCAGCCCTTGTTGTCATGCATGTGGCCCGGAAAGAAGGATGAAATTTCCCTAATTACACTACACGCACACATCTACTCATACAACGACAACAACGTCTTCCGATTTTTAACGACAACAGTCTGGGTTTCCAAACCCCGATTTATTGAGCGAGCAATCATAGCGCCACACGCATACCAACGCGTGCCAGCAAGTGTCTTGTTTTGGGGACGCTGGGAGACACGTCGTGTGCTCCAACAGCGTCGCTTGAAAGTGGCGTGCTGGACCCTAATGTCTTAATTCATTCCATTACAAACCCCGATTTGCACTTTGCGAGGCGTTGCATCTCTTCCATTTTTCTTTTCTTCATACCAAATGATACCATGCATAGGTCTGGACATGCTGGCTCCGCAGTGGAGCGCGCGCATTCATGTTTTAGTTGATTGGCTCATCAGGGCACATGTACTCTATCAAACGGAACGGGGTATGGAATTATCACACGGACATTCTACAAGGGCGACCTTGAACAGGGCTTGTCTAGTGAGTGCCTTGGTGAGCAGGGGGAGGAGGGGTTCGTGGTTCCCGCCGATGCAGGCCAGCAGGGCAGGGCGAAAAGTTACGCAGAGCAAAAAGTGGGCGAAGATAAAAAGTGTGGAAGCGGATTTCGAAGAACAAAGGAAGAAGCCGAGAGGCAGAAGGTGGAACAGCGGGCACAGGAGTCCATGATGTGAGCTTGCTACGTAAAGGATAAGACAAAATGAAGCAGCTCGAGGTCTTGTGTGAATTGGATGAATATGAAACTCCAAGAGTGAATGAAGTAGCTTGACCACGTAGCATGGAGGGAAGGCTTGTCAATGTGTGTTGCAACAATGATGATTGAACCTGAGCATGTGTCAACTTTCTGTAATCCGTACTCGGTACCGAAGGCCGAAGTTCTAGACGCAAATTGACCTGACCGCCTGCCAAGAAGCATGTGAAGGGCACCGAGTAAGTCAAGTACAGATAGGAAGTACCGCACCGCACCGTATTACCAAGTGGCACATGCGGATGGGTACGTACCAGCCAAACGCAGCCATGCACATGCCGAAGTTTTCTTTCTTCACAAGTGCCCGTGGGCCAGCCATCCTTGTCTATTTCCAGGGCGGGGGAGTTTTCATTATGATAAAAATTTTTTTTTTTTTCGTTGCAAAAGATACATATATACGGATCCGTACATGGTGGGCTGACAAAGCTGATGCATACAATTGCGGCGGGGGCTCCTGCCTGGCTTGGGTTTTCAAAGTGGATTTCACGTCGGACCGACTCGTGCTCCGTGCCTAGCTCTTCGGTTTGAAGTTTTCACCAACGCCCGCCGTGATCCGATCCCGTACAAGGGGGCGTTTTCCGCATTTAGAGGGTTTTTTTTTTTAATTTTCTCCCTTTTTCTGGGCATGGGGAAAATAAAAAGGTCAGGCTAGGGCGGGCAAAGAGGGAAAATTCTTCTTCTCATGGCCTATCTTGTTGATGAAACCCCACTTGTGGAGAAAGAGGGGGTGGATTGGACGTTGACGTTTCATCGGCTTTCTTTGGGCACGTGTTGGGTGGTTTTTTTTTTTTTTTTCCTTCGTCTCCGGGGCCGCGGTACCGTGGTGGTTGCTCCGTAGGGAAACTGCCGGTTGGGAAAGAGCAAAGAGTTGTGTGTCAGGGGCCCCACACGGACACCAGAAGTCACTGGGCAAAACTTCCGGCTTGCGGTTGAAAGTGCCGAACATGTCTTTGCATGGCCGATGATCAATCTGCACGAGGGTACCTGTCGGCGACTAATAAGAGAGGGGGAAAAAAAGAAGAAGAAGAAGAAAAAGGGCTCGAATTTGGATTTCAGTGCGTGGGCAGGCTTGTTCTTACATTGCCGCCGCATGCGGAGCTTCCCCAACGTCGAATGCGGGGGAGTTTGTCATGTTCCGTCTACATCCGCGCAATGTGGAAAAGATCCGGGGCAGAGGAGAAGATGGATCTACCCGTCCACCAATGAAAAAAAAAAAAAAGGCATTCTCCGCGAGAAGGTCTGACCTGCATGTGAAAGCATTCTTTGAACACGCGCATCTCGTGACAGTTTCCAGATGGAGCGCCAAGGAAAACCATCTTGCACCCCGTCTTTGCCTGCATGGGGCCTGATGGACTGGACGCGGAGCCATCAGCAAGAACGGACCCCCTTTGCCCTGGTGACGCGTGCATCCTCTGTGTGGCTTTCGCAATGTATTATCCCGAGTCTGCCTCTATTATTCAGTTATTTAGAGTTGTTGAAATTCGTTCTTGGCTGGTTGGTCGGCAATACCAAATGACAGCTACGAACGAGAACTGGAAGAAAACCCAACCTCGCCGACTTCTTGTGTTCCTGCGCTGCCTAACCTTGTGAGATCTGATCTTCAACCTAACGCATCGCTCACAGGGCTTTCCATCATCGAGATCCTTTGTGCAAAGGTGTGACGAAACTACGTCATGCAAAACCTGGGGAAGCAAAGTTGCAAACCTTGTGCCAACTGCCATGCCACTCTGGGTAATCGAGACCATTACCCCAAAAAGTCAACACAAGGCGGGGACAGGCGGGGGTGGGCAGGTGGGCAGGTGGGTGGTGTTGCTGCGTGGGCAAATCTCAATTGCAAGTCTCTGTGCCCATCTGCCCGGTGCCAATGACGGCATAACGGCAAGGCTGCCAAAGCATTCTTGGGTAACATCAAAGCGTGACGGACCATCAACGGTTTGAGATGCCTCCCGTCGGATGTTGTCTGCAACCAGCGAAGCCGCGGCGCATGTACAGACACACCGGCAAGAGTTTTGATTGGACCAGCTCTCATTCTTCCAGAAGCCTTCCAGCTTCCAACAACACGTGGATTGGGTGGATTGGGGGAGCAGCGAGAATATTCCGGCATGTTCAAAGAGGGCGAAGGCGAGTCCCACTCCGGGCTCTCCTCCGATCCAATCAAAAATCCAGGGCGGCCGGAAAAAAAAAAAAAAAAAGAGGAAACAAATAAAATAAGGATCCCACTCGGTAACAATTCAAAGGATGCTATTCTGGGTCTGTGAGATTGTCGCTCATTCCCTTGCTGCACAGTCGTTTGGATGAGCCGAGGGCCGCCGAATAGGGCATGCGTCTTTTCTTGCTCTCTTCTCCCCGTCCGTCCATCCTTGCTGCCTGAAATGGCACGTACGGAAAACTCGGGAAAGGGGAATCCAGCCATTGGACCACGGAGACGAGCAGTTGTTCATCAGCATGGCCAAAAATAAACAACAAAATCCCAAGGACATAGAAGCTCGACGCAGGGAAGGAAGGTGCTATTCCTCCGCTCCGCCGCCCCTCGAATTTTCTTTCCATTTTCCCCATCCCAATCATGTGACGTGCGACGAGCGCGGGGGGGGAATTGGGTGCTCCATGTCCGTCACGTTTCAGGTGCGTCGTCGCCCATCGGGCCGGCCTCAACGGCTGATTTCTATCAAGGCGAGTCAACCTCGCGCCGCCTAAATGCTTCAGGGCCCACGAGACAGCTGCCCCCAAAAAAGTCAGTCCCTTCTGTGCATTTGCCAAATCTCAATCCCCAGTTCAGCATCAGGTCACAATCCCAGCCCGATCGGGGGAAGCATGTACGGAAAATGCCGTTCATTTGTGAGACCTCAGACAACCTGATAGTGGTGGAAATCGACTCCTGCCGTGTTGCAAGGATTGAGAAAAAGAATACGTCCATTTGTGACGGAACTTTGATTACGCATCTCAGTTCAATGATACTGTACGGCAGGATATACCCATTGTCCAACACGGCTTGCCCGTACTCCGTATCCGCACATTCACGCGGAAAGAAACTTGTCAATGACTACAATGTACATGTACATTGTATCAAGTAGGTTCCATAAGCACCCATCCAGGCTCACCAGCCCACGGAGAAGTTTGCGCCAATCACACAACTTGCCCCTGAGCCCATTGACCAGGATGACTCCTGGCCCGTGATCCCGAGCGACTAGTGGTTGGGCAAGAAAAGCTGGTGGTTTTGATGGGTTTGAATCTGGCAGGTCAGGCCGACCCTTGTACGGCGAAGAAGGTCTGGAAGCTTCCCCATGCTCTTTGATCGTGAATGAAAGTGGACAAGGGCAAGGTTCCTGGGAGGGTGTGTGAGTTGGCTGAACCGGCATTCCAAAATTCAAAATCGTTGATTTTTATTTTTTTCATTTTTATTTTTTTAAAAAAGAGGTTTGGAAAAGAACGGGAGGAGCAGGACCACCTTCTTGTTTAAACGTTACCGCTTCCACGGATACGGTACCACGATTACGATGCATGTGCATATTCGTCATGCACTCAACTCCACAGAAATAAGTTTGCTGCATGTATTTATAATTCGAGAGGCATCTGACTGAGACAACGCTTAGTGATGCTTCTTCTGTTTACTCCGTACATCGATTTTCTTTAAAGAAAATCGATTAAAAGAGTGAAAAGGAGACAAGGCCGGATGCCGCGTTCTGCTCATTTCGTTTCTTCAGTGGCCAAATTGGAAGCTGCCCTTAGCCCCTTCCTTGGGACCGGGAGGGCTCCTGGCGTGTCACCATCGCCACCGTCTACTCCGCAGTACATTGTCAGTTGAACCGGGAAACAAATGGCCTTCCCCAGACACTGAGACATTATCTGCATGATTCACTCCAGGCGCTGCACACGGGCTGCCACGAATAAGCGTCCAACGTTGGACGCCGGCAGACACACACACGGGTGTCACATTGACGGCCAGTAATACGGAGTACGCCTGTGTATGTAGGGCGTGCAGATCAAACCAACACCCGCATTATTGGCCTCTGACCAACAACCCGTCGTGGTGTTCCCATGTACATAATACTTCATGCCTTTTTACATCCCTCAGCCTCTTGTACTTTCGCGGGTCCTTGCGACTCATGGTCCTCTGGTCCCGGGTTCCCTTCCTCCCTCCCAGAATCCCTGCCCTTCTTGCCGATGACGCTGCGTCCGCAGAACCCGCAGGCCTCGACCATGAAGTTCTGCTCCCGACTGCACCAGCCGCAGACCATGCGGTTCGCCCATTCATTCATGTGGTCTTCCTTGTCGTCGTGACACTTGTCGCATGGATGAACGCGGTTGCAACATGAGAACCGGAACCAGCGGTACGACTTGCGGTAGTGAGGGCAGGTACCTCTGTCGGCGAGAGCTTCTCCGGCATGGAGGCCCAGCTTCTCCGTCTTCCCGCGTGCGCCGGCTGTTGGTGGAGGCAGCGACCCGGGCGAGATGAAGAGGAACTTGACCTCGGGAATCTTCAAGGTGAATTTGCCGTGGCATTCGCGGCAGACATTCGTCACGGTTTCACCCCGAACCGACACGAGCCCTTGGCCGGCACTTGAGCACCGCGTACAGGTTGGCACAAAGGTGCTCGGGAGCATGTCTGCCACTTTGCAGCCGGATACATCAACGAATCCGGCCCGAGAAGAGTGCTCGTGAACCAAGGTCTGGCCGAACCTGGCTGTGAGCTGCATGGCGCATTTTTACAGCTCGCCGTCTTCTCGGTCCCAGGCTTCAAGCCCGTCATGTCATTCGTAGTTTTGCATCGCTCGCACTTGACGCTGATGCTCAAAATTGAAACCTGTAGCACTTCAATGCCGTGGAGCTCAATACGAGGGAACGACATCATGGTGCCCTTCTCTACAGTCTCGGTTGGGTGCGAAAGTGCCAAAGCCTCGCCATCTCCATCGCGTAGCGCCACACCGCCATTGTCATCATCATCATCATCTGTGCCAGAGTACGACCCACTGGAATCTTCCGCCTCCTCATCGCTACCCTCTTGAGGATAGTCCCATTCTGGTGGCCGTGGGATAACCTTGATGTGGCTTCTCTCATCAGTTGATAGCTTAGAGGGGCCAGCATCCGGTATCTCGGACTGGGCTTCATTCAAAAACTCTGCTGGTTTCTGGGCCTCGACTTTCCCAACCGACTCTTTGGCCTGCTTAGCCAGGACATGTAGACTCTGAACCAGATAGTTCATGTGGCTCATGAGAGACATGGACTTTTGCCCAGCTGCTCGTTTGGTGAACAGCTCCTCCACTGGCTCCGCATCAACAGCATCTGCCTCGTTGAGTTGGATCCTCAGGTCTTGCAGCGGGTACAAGAGGGTACAATCAAATGAAGACTATTCACTGAATGCAGTCCAGTCGGCAGCTCATTCCTTCTTTTCGGCTCAATGGGCAAAGTGAAGACGATACCGTCTGCAGACCGTCGAAATCGGGGCAATCGACCCATGCGCGCTTCCAGCTGACGCACTTCTTGGGCTCTTTTGCCTTGGCATCAGCAATCTCTTCCCTGGAATATGACGGCTCAGGAACGTATAGTCTTGATGCAGACTTTGGCTTCACAACCTCTTTACTGGGGGCGGGCATCGTCGACTGCTTCACGGAGCCAGTGGCGTCAATGTGTCTCATATCTTTGAACGCAACCAGCTTCACGGTCTCCGTCCTTTCTTCAGACAAGAGTTTCTCCAGGTTTTTGTCTAAAGCGTTGACAATAGAGAGAATTGTGGCGCCTTTCCTTTCTCTGGCCAGCCGATCCCATCCTTTCTCGATGTTAATTCCGAAGCCTCGAGGGATGTTGCTATTCCGCACGTGCAGCCCCGGCCTTTCGTCTGGATACTGTGCCGGAACGCGAACATCGCACTCAAGATGCGTCAATTCGAATGGAAAATCGGGATCCGAAGGCTTGAGCTTGAACACCAAGGAGGTGACTCCGTCCCCGACGGTTGACTCTTTGGGAGAGAATCGTCGTCGGAGTTGCTCGAGTTGGTATCCACGGGGGTCCTCGGCCTGCGACGAGGGAATCGGCTTTGGCACAACACGGGATGTAGAGGGCTCCACGACAGCCTGTCTACGGGTTGGTGGCGAAGAACCATCTCTCTGCGTCCCCAAGGCAATCATGGTTAAATGAACACGATCCTGTGCCGGTGATTGATGGATGGAATGGTGGATGACGTGAGGGGCTTTGCTTTCTATAATTTTTTCCCGAACAAAGGAAAGAATCAACGCCGTCCACGAAGGAGGATATGTACAGACAAATGGACAAGAAGAATCAATTTGATGAAGGGGAAAGGGACAGTCGAAGAAGGTGAGAACACGATTGAGCTTCGTTGAAAGTGGGGTGCAGGCGGGGCTGCGTCTTGCTGCTTTCCAGATCGAGCCGTGTCAGCAATTCTGCCCCGAATAATCTAATACTCAGAATGGCTCATCCTGTGAGTCAGAGTCGTCGTAGTCATTCAGCTTTTCGCAATGCGACGAATGTATCTCGAGGATATCATTGTGTTGTGCTACAAGATGCGACTGGCGTCAAGTCCGACGTCAAGTCCGACGTCAGCACTGGCAAAGAACTATTGAGACGGCAATGTGTAACGAAACCACAGCAGATGCTGTAATGTGGTGATGCATTTATGATACGGTCCACCTCTATCAAGTTGATGGCTTTTCTCCTCCACTACGCAGGCATACCTTCGTAACGCAATTCACATTGCTGAACAGGTGAATGGCATGACAACAGGGCAGAATTACATCAAGTGTGTTGGACACATGTTTACGACTCACCATAGGTCAGGGGCAACAATCTCAACATCACAGTTCCTTTTCTTGCAAATATGACACCTCATGTCCTTTCTTGCCTTGACCTCAGTACATGCAATCTGCTTGCCCCTTCGATGTCATCAATTGATGATGCCCACATGTCCATGCCTCGGATAGTTCAGCAACTTCGGAATCCACATCGCGGAGTACATAAGCCAGGTTATTCTACGGACGGCGGGGCCGATATCGATCTGATGGCCAGAGCCACACTTCTATCGAGATTGAATGCTTTGAAATGCCCTAGTAGTGTGGTTAATACCTAATCAAGGCCAAGACCAGGCTATTCCATGATGTCGAGAACAGTGGAGAATCGAGGATGATGTGTTGTCTCTTGCCCTCCGTCTCCACGAGACATGGCACATGCAACCATTTTACCAGCAATGGCACTAGCGCAGGCCCACGACTTTCGGGGTAGTGAAAGGACAGTAATTCGGAGCTAAGGGTGACAAGAAGAGAGGGCGTGTCAAGTATCGTGGGAGAAGAAGTCCTGCAGAAACTGGGTTTCGTAGGTGCTAAAATTGTCAACACGATGGCCTGATGCACCGCGGGTGTGCATCGGGCATGCAGCAAAGCCAAGGGTCGGCCACGTCGATGCAGTCACAAATAAGCATCATCAAGCGTCATACAGATGGGTAGGTTTTTTCATCTCGTGGAAAGTTGGCGGTAACTCGACTATGGAATATGGAACATAGAATACGGGAAACGGGATGTGTGGTGTGGTGTGGTGTCGTTGTCGTGTCGTGCCGTGTCGTGTCCTGCCGGTAATTGAATCGCTCGTTGGAGTGGAGAGTCTCCGTGACCACCATGAGGTGAGCTGTTCTGTGCCAGGTGAGCCCTACTTCACGGCCAACTCATCAACTAAATCATCACGTAGGCAGGGCCCGTGAATGCATTGGCATCTTCACCGCAAGAACCAGTGGCTCGAGTATCTGTGTAAAGGAGGGCGTATGGGCCACCCAGATCTCTTGGATCTAATCTAGGCGGCGCATTCGAGGTTAGATTTGTTTTGAAATGTGCTCTTTGGGCCGCGCTGTCGAGGTCAACGTGCCACGAGGGTGCGATTGGGATTGTTGGGACAATCGGAGACAACTGTTGGGATGCATCGGGGTGCATGGGGGTGGGTTTGGATGGACAACTCAGCATTTCTCAGGCAGATGACCCAGATGACCCAGGGCCAGGGAAGGAGCAGCCCAGAGGGCGGTGAGGGGGTGAGAGAGTTCTGGAGGGCCGAGTAACCCATTTTTAAAAAAATCAAATTATTAAAGTTGATCGTGACGAGCGGGCATCTTGACTGACCGTTGCGGAAACGGCTGCGGCCCAGGACGCCGAACTGATTCATCACCAGCCATCACACTTGTTGTTGAGCATGTGTATTTCTGGAAATCCGAGGGAGTATCAGAGGTATCAGAGTAGATGGAGAGCAGCATTCTTGTGTGATTTACTCCCAGCGCTCCATCCACACATCCCGCCCCGTTTTCTTTCATGGTTGAGGCCACATACAGTGCACATGCCTCAAAGGCAAGAGCTTCTAAGAAGCCTGACCAGGTTCACACCAATGTGAAAAAGTCAACAGATTAAGGTAAAACCTCAAACATTATACGATTCAGGCCTACTCGATGCGCGCCCGAGTGGCACCCTCCGGAACAGACGGTGAGAGTCGCTCGCGTCCGCCACTCTCCGCCACGCTGCAAGCAGTCCCATCTGCTGACGGACGGAGCAAAACACCAGACGGCTCTCCGCCAGACTGGACGTGAATCCTGAATCTCCCACCAGTCTCGGCGCAGCGAGGCTGGGCCATGTTGTCCCTGGCCGCCGGAAGACGTGCATGCGCTGAGGTAGGAGGAGCGGCGTGTACATGAGCGAATGCAACCTCACCTCACAAACCCATCGCTGTGTACGGATTGCCGAGTATACGGAGTAGATTTTACGGAGTATGGAAAACGAAGCAAGCGGCAGGGCGCCGGTGTGTTGCACAAATGCTAATATTGCGCTGTGGTCGACCAGAAATCTTCATCTCCGCCTGAAGCACTACCTCAGCTGCAGTTGCAGTTGCAGTTGCATATGCATTTGCATTTGCATTTGCGCAAGGCTGCCTGCCCGCCCGGCTAAGGGTTGTCTCACGATGACAAACATGACGCTCTCGTAATCTGGGTCCAACGCTGACACTACCACATGGTGAACAGATGGAGGAGATGCTTGCTCTGTATGCATACGCCGGACCAAGTATACGGAACACGCAGGATGGGGGCTATTTCTGATACAACCCTGAATTCAAAAATAAAATAAATGCATTGGCGATATTCTCGGTGTTTAAATCACAAGTGTAAAAAGACTCATCAGAATTTAAAGGCAATGAATCCCGGCTTGACCCAGTCCCTGCATATCCGCGCGACGTTATCCAGACGCGGATGTAACCCAAATACTGAACTCTGCTGGTCTCGGGCCGTCAAACTTCTAGACCCTTTGCTTCACGACGCCTCGAACATTGGGAAGGTGTCCTCGCGTCTTGGGCCCAGCACATGACCTTGTCCGACAGCAGGACATGGGACTTTGCCATCTAAACGCCGTCTTCGTGGCCCTACTGATGCGGAACTAAATGCCATTTTCTCGGTGTTTCTGAGCTTGCGATACCCTCTCCGCTTGATGCCTTGTCGTCGCCATCACCAAGTCCCGTCATGCTTTACGGCTTACACCAAAACACCGGCATCGGCAAGCATCAGCACAAGCTTATCTGTGCGCCTTGCGACCATCTGCCTCCACCGCCTCGTCGCATTCATCGCAAACTAGAAGCGTGCGTGTGGATGGTACATATGGATGGCACACATGGCTTTCTACGAGATTTGCTGTGAGAACAAAACCCGCAGATTGTGCGATGCTGTTGTGGAGTGAAAATAGAATATTCCCTGTGGAACCGAACAAACATGAAGCTGAATTAGGCAAACTTGAGCGGAAAAATGCATTAATGTTTTCTTCTAATACGTGAAAGCTGCATTTCATCAGATGCAGCAACTGAAGATGCCTCGACTTAGACATCTCCTTGAAATACTATCAGCCTCATCTCCATAGCGGAATTAACCGACGACACGTAGTATCATCTTGCCTGCAGTTCTTGGAGAAAGCTTTGTTGCGAATACATTCACAATTCGCGACCTTGCACATAGCTCTGTTCAGTGGTTGAAATGGCTGACTCGGTGTCGGGTCTGAACAGGTATGTATTTGTTTGCCATTACTTTTGTACCTTGAATTCATCGTTTTGGTATATTCCTGTCTTCCTTTTTGATTGTCTACCATAGCCCCTCTCTAAAAGTCGTTGTCATCCGCGCCCGAAACAATAACGTTATTCACCTTCAGAACCATGCGACATAACTGTGTAGCCAGCTGAAGCTGCTGTTTCTTTCCGATCAACGGGTCAATGACGAAGGCGTCCTTCATATCGTTGTTGCCACGCCCCATGCAGTCGACACCCAGCTTGCCACGACCGCTCGGGCCAGCCTTGACCTGTTGGCTTTTCACTTCGGCCAGAGTAGAAATGGGGTTCAGGCCGCTGTTCTCGGCCAGCGTCATGGGAACGGTATCCAAAGCCTCCGAGAAAGCGCGCATGGCATACTGCTCCAGACCAGGCGTTTTGACAGCAGCATCTTCCACGGCTAATGAGCAGGCAATTTCAGCGGCACCGCCTCCGTAAACGACACGGTTATCTCGGACCAGATTTCTCACAACACACAGAGCATCGTGTAGTGATCGCTTGGCTTCGTCAATGATCTGCAGAGTCGTGTTAGTCCAAAATGTTTGCCCTTTGCTTTGCATCCAATCATGTAAAACTTACCATCTTGTTACTGCCGCGGCAGAACACAGTTACAGCGCGAGTGTTGGCACACTCCTCAATGACCAACATCTTCTCTCGTAGTGCCGAAGATCATCTCACGGACGACACCGGCTGAGCCAAGTTTCTCAGGCTTAAGGTCTTCAAATCGGGGAACTATTCTGCCATTCGTGGCAATGGCGATGAGCTCAATTTCGGGGCCGCCGACCCATCTGACAGCTGGAAGCCCGTTTTGTAAGAGCAAGTGGTTGGCTTCATCGTCGAAGCCCCATTGACAGATAGCCAGGTTGGCACCGGTATCCTTGACCTGCTGAATCATCTCAATAAATTTCTCCCTTTCGTAACTTTGAAGCTTTTGAATTCCTCTACACTGCCGATTTCAAGCTTGTGCTTAGTCTTGGGTTTGGGAGGCTCGAAGGCGCAGGTCAAAATCGCAATCTTGGCATCGCGCACCTCCGAGGGCATCTGAGGGTGGGAGAAGTCTTTGTCAACGATGACGCCTTTCACGAGCAGAGTGTCCTCGAGAGAACCTCCGACCTTGCCATCAACCTTGATCAACTCGAAATCAACGTCTTTTCGCTCCAGATCGGCAACGGATAAAACAGCATCGACGGCAATGTTGGCGAATTGATCGTGGGCTTTAGAGACAATTTTGCTTCCCAAGCTTGTTCGTGCAACCTTCACTAAGTTGGCAGTTTCTGTTTTGGAGAATTCGATCGTGTCAGAGATTTTGTCCAATTCGGCGACGGCAATGTCACAAGCTTGATCGTAGCCATCGGCAATTCGGATGGGGTGGATGCCCTTGTCGATGAGATCGGCCGCTTGCTCCAGTAAAGCACCAGCCAGGACGACGACGCCGGTGGTACCATCGCCAATCTCGTCATCTTGGGACTTTGAAAGTTCAACCAAAGCTTGGCGATGTGGCTGCTAACTTCCATTTGCTGCAGAATAGTGGCGCCGTCATTGGTGACGGTAATGTCTCCATCAGGAGAGATTAGGATCTTATCGAGGCCGCGGGGACCGAGAGAGGATTTGACGATGTTGGCAACGGTTCTCGCCGCGAGGATATGGGACTTGACGGCTTCATTTCCGAATTGACGTTTCTTTTTGCCTTGACTATATATTTGTTAGCAACTCTTCCGTACGGACCAGCATGTTTAGATTTTGAACTGGGTGCGGCTTACTCCTGACGATGATGAAGGGTCGACCTTGCTCATCCTTCATAACCGCCGCTGTTCAAACAGAATAACAAGTTAGTTGTCAGGTCGCATTTTCGGGATTCTTGAGAGATCGTAATTACCATTGGAAACGTCCAAATCTGCGCACTAATTGTCAGCTTGCCAATATTGACCAGTCCCCCTGTGAACTCGGGAAATTCAGCTGCACTTACTCAGTGACATCTTGGCGGCACTTGCCCAGAGGCTTAAGCTGTAATCGCCCTTTGTGTATAGTTTGAAAGCTTGCCGGCGGAACTGAGAGACCCCGAAGCTTGATTATGGGCTGTAGCTCTGAGCTTGTCGTCGTGGCCGAATTTTTGAATATTGGTGCTGCCTTGAACCGTCGCAGTGCGGGACGCGGGAAAAAGAAATCCCCGCCGCGCGTTGGCGTTTTGTTTTGTGGTCTGGTGGGCGTTGGGCTTCTGCAGGCTTCTGTGGCGGTCACGCAGACACCAGACAGACACGGCTCCAGGCCTAACATGGAGCTCTAGACAAGGTAGCGGGGCATGGCGAGCGAGCCCAAGCTCAAGGTTTTGCCCTCCACGACGACGGAGGTTAATTTTGCCCCGCGTCATCATTCATCCATCTGCGCTTAAAGAGCATTTTCGTCCCCACGATTATTGCTTTATTTTATGTTTTTCTTTAGCAGTGTTCTCTAGCAGTGTAGAGCACAGTCGCTTCTAAACATTCACCATCCCATTCCCTTTTAATTGTCTTCATATTCATTTGGTCTTGAATATTAAAAGTCGACATTCTGCTGACCGCTGAAGTCACACTCATAGACCAAAGGACTTTAGTGCTCACGGTGTAACGGGTCGAGAAGCCCTCGACAATCCTTTCAAGCCAGTCACATCCTCTTCTACAATATTCAGCAATGGCACCGGCCGATCTTTATGATGAAGATGACTTATATGACGGGGACGACTACGAAGAGGGGCGGAAGAGGAATTGAGCGCGGAGGATCAGGTCATCATGGAGCAAGGCACTGCAGATGTCAAGAAGTCTCTCGGCGCGAATGCAGGCAAAGTTACTGTCAAACAGATCCAAGAAGCACTTTGGCACTATTTTTACGATGTGGAAAAATCAGTGGCTTATTTGAGCAAGACATTTATTACACCGCCGCCCAAAGCTACACCCAAAAAGGTCCCCGAGGGTAAGTTGAACGGATTCTCTTTTTCGTCCACGCTCGGCCTGTTTGTGAGATCGACCGGAGCGGATACTGGAATGCCATCGATGGGCTCTCAGCAACTTGAAACCCTGCCACCAACACCAGAACAAGCGTTCGGTTTCAGTCAGAGTTCAACTCCATTTAAGCCTGATTTTAGCGATATGCCATGGTTGGGAATACCCCAAATCGCCAGGCCAGACTCATTTCGCCGAATCGTCCTCGGGGTGGTCTCCTCGGCGGGGCAGAAGGGACACCTAAATTGTCAAAGCTTCAAGCCTTGGCTGCAGCCAGGAAAAAGAAGAATGACGAAAAGAAGGAGCAAACAAAGACGTCACAAGCCGAAAATGGACTTAAACGGTTGTCTATCACGGATGGAAGTCAGAAGGAAAACACCAAAGCATCTCCATACCTGTCGAAGAAGCTTCGCGGCATTGAAGAGTCTTCACCAGCTCGCTCGACTCTCAACAATTTGACTCCACAAAAAAGCTATCACGGTCTGCAATCTGACGAAAATTACAATGAAAATCGTGTAACTCAGAAAGATATATCTGCAAGATCATCACCTACCCCAGCCGATGATGGAGTGGAGGAATTCGATGCACCACTGGTTCCCAATTGCACACCATCTTCATTCGCCAAAACTCTGTTTGGTTCTGCTCCGGATAATCGTCAAGCAAACAGGCCTGATTTTTATGCAATGCCATACGCCTCATCTTCATTTTTCACCAATGCATTTTCCGAACCTAGTCCGGATGATGTTGTCCTGGCAGCGCAAGCAAAGGTTCGAATTTTGCGAGGACAAAATGATGAGCTAATTCTAATGATATTCTTCAGCGGGGAAGAGGGCTTTGCCTGCTTCTAAAACAGCAGCTTCAACGAGCAAAAGTTCCGAAAGGCGATACCACTTTCAAGGATGTCAATGTGGTAAATAGTGTCTCGAATCTCAAAGTTAGCGATGTTCCTCCCCAAAGAGCAAAGGCTTGAACGTGGTGAAAGAATACGAGAGCAGTAATAGCAAAAGAGCATGAGCTTTGTCGTAGTCGGTAAGTCAATGCAGCTTTGGTAACTCAACGCGAGACTTCACTCTGACCAGCAGCAGGACATGTTGACGCAGGGAAGAGCACGCTTATGGGACGACTTTTACTTGAGCTGAAATATGTCCAAGAACGAACTGTCGACAAGTATCGTAGACAGGCTGAAAAGTCTGGAAAACAGTCTTTTGCTCTGGCTTGGGTGATGGACCAGAGAACTGAGGAGAGAGAACGTGGTGTCACAATCGACATTGCTACGAACCATTTCGAGACGCCAAACACCAAATTCACGATTCTAGACGCGCCAGGTCATCGAGATTTCGTGCCCAATATGATTGCTGGTGCGAGCCAGGCGGATTTTGCCATTCTCGTCATTGATGCGAATACTGGCGCCTACGAGAAGGGCCTCAAAGGTCAAACAAGAGAGCATGTATTGTTACTGCGCAGTCTTGGTGTGCAACGCTTGATCGTGGCCGTCAATAAGCTTGACATGGTTGGGTGGTCTCAAGACAGATTTGACGAAATTTCTCAGCAGGTTATGGGCTTCCTCGCCGGCCTGGGCTTTCAAATCAAGCTCGTCAGCTTCGTTCCAATCTCAGGTCTCAACGGAGATAACATCGCAAGCAAGACTGAAGACAAGGCTGCTACTTGGTACACTGGCCCAACTTTGATCGAGACTCTGGAAGACTCTGAACCATCACCATCTCGAACACTTACAAAGCCATTCCGGATGTCAATTTCAGAAGTGTTTCGAAGTCAGCAACAAGGAACTACCACTCTCGCCGGCCGAATCGATGCTGGAACTGTTCAGATCGGCGATGCTATGGTAGTGCAACCTAGTGGAGAGCAGGCATACATCAAATCAATCATGACTGATGCGGATTCTCAAGAATGGGCCGTTGCAGGACAGAGCGTCAACATTGCTTTGACGGACATGGACCCCATTCATATTCGCGTAGGCGACATCTTGTGCGGTGCCGTGGATCCCATCAGTGTTGGCGACACATTTACAATGAGAGCTATGGCGTTTGAGCACTTGATGCCCATGCCTGTCGACCTTCATCGAGGACGCCTGCATGCTGCTGGGCAGATTCAGTCCATACCTGCTACGCTTGACAAAGCTACTGGCGAAATTATCAAAAAGAAGCCCAAAGTGGTTCAACCAGGCGGCGTAGCCAGAGTCATGGTTAAGTTGGCTTCGAAAGTTCCGTTGGAAAAGGGTCAGAGAGTTGTTCTTCGAAGCGGAGGTGAAACGATTGCCGCTGGTCTACTAGAATGAGCGTATCTTGCGTAGACTCCTTGAGATGACATCCATGCATTGATAAGGTTAAAGTGATCTGGGTTGGCATATTTTAATCACGCGACTACATATAGAAACAAATGAGTCATGTGGAGCAGAAGCCAGATGTGAGAATAAAAAGAGATTTGGCATGTTGAGTTGCTGACGCTGTTGAGGGTTCCATCATTACTCCATGCAGTCGGAATATTCTCGAAGTCTCCAAGTGGATCATTTACGACATTGTGGAAGTATGTGGTTGTGCAACGGTGTCCTGTTGCTTTCTTACGGACTAATAACAAACAATCAAGAAGGCGTGCGGTGGCGGCTAATTTGAGTCACTGTGACGTGTGGATGCAACCAGACATCTCGGGTCTCGATGAGCACTCTGGCACTCCATGTGTTGACCGCCTTCGCTTTATTAGTCTCCGTCTCTACTCCGTATGTAGGCACGTATTGACACAGTATGTCGCTCTGTATGTACAGGAAACTTCGTCCAAACATTATTGGTGGCGCTTGAGATGCGACTTGCCCGAAGCAACTGCGGCGCCAATGGCAGGCTCAAATGTGCCGGACCCTGTGTGGTCATCGGTCTTGGCACTGTCTCCTGTAGAGCTACCGCAGAGGCTCATGTATGTAGGGGTTTGGGGGCAGCACTGTGAGCAAAAGATACGTTTGAAACCCGGCTTTGAGCTCCTTGCCGTCGCCCCCTTATGCGTTTGAGAACATACCGTGCGAGGCCTGGACCGGACCCCATCCACAGACCCCTGTCACGTGGGACTAGCTCTGAGTTGTGAGGCCCGCCAGAAACCTTGCGTGAAATCTGGCCTTTGTGCACTCTTTGGACACGACATTCATTCTTTCGATGCACCGCTTATTCTTAAGCCGTCGCGCATCTACTTTCTCGACCCTGGTTTTTCTCCTCTCCAACTCCAACCTCAATTGATACCCATTCGACCCCTTCGGTGAAGACGCTAGATTGAGGTCGAAAAGAACCTCGCTGCGTAGAGTGGATAACTCTTTCATTTTCTTCTCTTGTCACACAATTAGTCTCATTTACTCGCGAGAACCGCAGACTCACCACACACAGCCTATTCGCAATGGCTCGGTCAAGGAGCACATTTGCCTTGGGCCTTGGGCTCCTTTGTTGGATCACCCTTCTCTTTTCTCCTTTGGCTTTCGTCAAGTCCGTTCAGGCTGACGAAACTGACAACTATGGCACTGTCATTGGTATTGTGAGTACTTGAGACAACCCCTGGAAACCGTGACGCCGGAGTGCGTTCGTAACTGGCACACATTCGCGAAGGCTACGCATTCACTTTCATCGGAGAGAGCTCTCTTTGCTGACAGTCGCTTGTGTTTGCGCTATAGGATTTGGGTACCACCTACAGCTGTGTCGGCGTGATGCAGAAGGGCAAGGTCGAAATTCTCGTCAACGATCAGGGTAACCGAATTACTCCTTCCTACGTCGCCTTCACTGATGACGAGCGTCTGGTTGGTGACTCCGCCAAGAACCAGGCCGCCGCCAACCCTACCCGAACCATTTATGATATCAAGTAAGTAAATATGTACAAAACACGTCCGCAAACCAGAATGATTGATAAGTTTGATGATCGATGAGTCCTAACACCCTCCACCAGGCGTCTGATCGGTCGCAAGTTCAATGAGAAGGATGTTCAGAACGATATTAAGCACTTTCCTTACAAGGTTGTCTCCAAGGATGGCAAGCCCGTGGTCAAGGTTGAAGTGAGCGGCTCTGAGAAGACCTTCACTCCTGAGGAGGTTTCCGCTATGGTTTTGGGCAAGATGAAGGAGGTCGCCGAGTCCTTCCTGGGCAAAAGGTCACCCACGCCGTCGTCACTGTTCCCGCCTACTTCAACGTGAGTACCATTTTCGATCTGCATCTTGCATCTCCGCATTTACTAACCCATTCTATAGGATAACCAGCGCCAAGCTACCAAGGATGCCGGTGTTATTGCCGGTCTCAACGTCCTCCGAATTGTCAACGAGCCTACTGCCGCCGCTATCGCTTACGGTCTAGACAAGACTGAGGGCGAGCGACAAATCATTGTCTACGATCTTGGTGGTGGTACCTTCGATGTCTCACTTCTGTCCATTGACCAGGGTGTTTTCGAGGTTTTGGCTACTGCTGGTGACACCCATCTTGGCGGTGAAGATTTCGACCAGCGTGTCATTAGCCACTTCGCCAAGACCTACAACAAGAAGAACAACGTTGACATCACCAAGGACCTCAAGGCTATGGGCAAGCTCAAGCGTGAGGCCGAGAAGGCCAAGCGTACTCTGTCTTCTCAGATGAGCACTCGTATTGAAATCGAGGCTTTCTTCGAGGGCAAGGACTTCTCCGAAACACTGACCCGCGCCAAGTTCGAGGAGCTCAACATTGACCTCTTCAAGAAGACCATCAAGCCTGTTGAGCAGGTTATGAAGGATGCCAACGTCAAGAAGACCGAGATTGACGACATTGTCCTTGTTGGTGGTTCAACCCGTATTCCCAAGGTTCAGGCTCTCATTGAGGAATACTTCAATGGCAAAAGGCCTCCAAGGGTATCAACCCCGATGAGGCTGTCGCTTTCGGTGCCGCTGTTCAGGCTGGTGTTCTTTCCGGCGAGGAGGGAACTGAGGAGATTGTCCTCATGGACGTCAACCCGCTCACGCTTGGTATTGAGACCACTGGTGGAGTCATGACCAAGCTGATTCCTCGTAACACCCCTATTCCCACTCGCAAGAGCCAGATTTTCTCCACCGCCGCTGATAACCAGCCCGTAGTCCTGATTCAGGTCTATGAGGGTGAGCGTTCTTTGACCAAGGACAACAACAACCTCGGAAAGTTCGAGCTCACTGGCATTCCTCCCGCTCCTCGTGGCGTTCCCCAGATTGAGGTGTCATTTGAGCTTGATGCCAACGGTATTCTCAAGGTCTCTGCCCACGATAAGGGCACCGGCAAGCAGGAGTCTATCACTATCACCAACGACAAGGGCCGTCTGACTCAGGAGGAAATCGACCGCATGGTTGCCGAGGCTGAGAAGTATGCCGAGGAAGACAAGGCTACCCGTGAGCGTATTGAGGCCCGTAACGGTCTCGAGAACTACGCTTTCAGCCTCAAGAACCAGGTTAACGACGCTGAGGGTCTCGGTGGCAAGATCAACGATGAGGAGAAGGAGACGGTAAGTCAATCCCAATTCTCTTGATTTCCCACATTTACGACGACAGTTCACTAACAATTTGCTCTCAGATCCTGGAAGCTGTCAAGGAGGCCACCGAGTGGCTCGACGAGAATGGTGCTGAGGCTTCCCGGAGGACTTCGAGGAACAGAAGGAGAAGCTTTCCAATGTCGCCTACCCCATCACCTCCAAGATGTACGGCGGTGGCGCCCTGGTGCTGAGAAAGAGGAGGGTGATTTCCACGACGAACTGTAATTGCATAGATTTTATTGAAACTGAAAAAGGTTTTAATTTGAAAGGGTTGAAGAAAAGCTCTGGCTCAGGTGTTTTGCATGGAGCATGGGCTTCACGGACCTCGGATCTGAAAGTGCCACGGAATGTAAAGTAGACATAAAACTGAGCTTTCTTAGAAACATGCGGCCATTTTTAATGAGCTAAACGGTGAAGTCTTCAATACCGTGTGTAGCAGGCACCATCTGTGCCAAGTCTGCCAGCTGTCCCGCTCATAGTTGCAACAGATGACAAGATGACAGCTGCACAAATGCCGATTGCCTATATTCCCACTCAGGTAGGTAGCTTATTCCTATGAATGAGGTTACAGGCACATTGTTTCCTCTCGTCGGTCTACTTTCTCCGGATTCGGTGCACCTCGATCTCGCAAGTCGCTCATAATCATACTCGCCAATTACGAACTCGAGTCCAGCCTGGGGCAAAGCAGTGCGCTTCATCTTTTCGGTTTCATTTGGGTCATTCGAACCGACTCTTCATCAACTTCGTCATGGCAGCGCGAGCTGGGGAGCGAGTTCCGTGTGGGAGCAGAGTTTCGAGACTCGCTCCGACGTGTGTTCAATGAGGCCAGGAGAAAAGGTTCAACACTCGAAAGGATTTCCACAAAATCACGGCAACCATACTCAAGTTTCTGGCTCTCCGGGGACAATGACCGGGGCCCAGGCGCGTGCCAGCTGCCCTGTTCGTTTGCCAGATGGCAAGCCCGTCAGCACCCATGTAGCTCTTCCACCCCAGAGTCTGACACTGAATCGTGAGACTCAGCAACGTTTGCGAAGGGCCGAAACCGACAGGGAGTTTATCGGGATCCTACTCTCCGCGCAGCACGAACAGATGACGAAACTCAACGCATCAGGGGAAGCAAGTCTGAAAGAAAAAGGAAGAGACGGGCCAGGGACATTGTGCTTTCCTCTCCGGATCAGTCACCACCCGTGAAGAAGTTACGACGAAAGGCGACTGCACAGAAGGCAGCTGATCATGATGGCTCCCCGTTTGCTGCGGCACGAGCAAAGTCCCGAGAGCTACTACAGGGTGTTGTGTCCAACGGCGTCGCGCATGATGATTCCACTCCAGGACAATCAGGGCGACGACCAGAGGGAGGAGGAACCGTGGGCGAAACCATCTGTTCCGATGAAGAAAAGGGGTCCACCACACTCAAGTCAGGCAGCAAGGTCCAGCTCTCCGGGAAGAACTCGAGGTGCAGCAGCACACCCGCAAACAAAGGGCCTGATGTCGAGAAGGCTGTCCACCTCGCCGGGGAAAAGACTGCCGCAGATGTCTCGCAATCAAGCTGCAACTCTCCGCGGAGCAACAGCAACGCAACTGTCCATACAGTTGCCCTGAATCGGGCCCCAGGTATGACTCACACGTCATCGGCCGCACAGGACAAGGCTATCGGTGAAAAGCCAGATGCCAAGGACATCGCGATCTCCTTTCAGAAGTCACGCATGTTCCTTCCCGCTACCCCTCGCCTGCGCAGCCTCAGACTCCAAAGCGACGACATCGCGGCTATGACGACACTGACTTTTCCCCGAGCGATAGCGGGGCGACATGGTCCAAGCAAGCAGCGCGACATCACAGATGGACACGGAGGATCCGGAGGACGAGGCCTCTCTTACGAGTGGCCAAAAGCTGGCAAAGGATATCGGGTCAGTGTTGCGATCCATTTCTGGGACGAAAGAGGATCGCTGGGCAGATAAGGCCGTCATCACGGAATGGCTGACAATAGGCCATCAGCGGATCCTGAGACAACACGCCACAGGCCCTACTGGCTTGTCCGGGCCGGCCACTCGACTGGAAAACATTGTTCGTCATATCCCCGGCGAGTTGGAGGCGGTCAGCCCCGAAAAGCGAGCGACTTACCTCGCGGGGCTGAAGAAGTTTTGCAATTCAACAATCATACACAACATGGACTATGAACAACGTCTCTTGAAGATTGTAGGGATCGTATATCTAGAGGAGGAGCTTGACGCCGTGGCAAGGAATGAATGGACTAGGCTGGAGCGGATCGCGGGACTGTGCTCCATCATAGCGGAAGCCATAGGTCCCGAGGACGAGATTGTCGATGAGCAAACGAAGAACCGGTGGATTGCCGCGAGAAAATGGATATTGCTTCTTTGAAGAAGCTTCTGGCTGCGAAGGAGCGATGTCGTAGCTTGGGCTTGTAGAGAGAGGTCCCGCCGAGAGGATGGATGTTGGAGGTTCAGTTGGCGAAAGTACACTCCGAGAAGGAATTGAATCGAAGCGAAGCCCTCCACAGAGTGAGTGCGAGGGCATTGGAAACAAATGCACAGGCACGAATAGCAGGGAAACGATCTGCACATTTGCATAAGATTTGGCGTTTTGTATCATGCACAAAAGTTGCAAATTGTTTTTGTTTTCTCACAGGAACATACACGCCTTGTGAAAGGCGCATAGTGATGGCTTCACTTTCCTCAACCATTCGCTTTCATGTAGTTGCCGAGGAGTCCGGCGGTAGTGGTTAGAATTCGCGGACAGAAGACTACCCAGGTAGCTTAGCTAGACCAAACCTCACACTCGCATCAGCTCTACAGAATGTCCTGCCCTGTATTAATCAGATTGGCACTTTGCTCCCACTGCAGCTAATCTGACAGCACACGACGTCGCGGCTACGAACAGAGAGTATCAGACCTCTGTCCATAGGAAGTTCTGGTGTCGAGACAGCTTCTAGCCTTGTCCGAAATTTGTAGAGAATCATGAGATGGGTTTGCCACTGCCATCTGCATACGTTATATCAAGGGATGGTCCCAGCCTAACGAAAGCGACGCCTCTTGAATCTTATTTTCAACATATAGTTATCCTCGTCTTCAAAGAAAGAAAAACTCCCGACGACATGGGGGGTCAATCGCCGCTCTTGCTCCGTTTTCGGTCCATCGAAAAGCAGTCATCTTTAGGAAGAAAAAGTCCAGAGGCAAACGGAAAGTCGAACTACGTTGCTGAGGCTGCCCCAATGGGCAGATTAGGAGGGACACGTCCTAGCCACGAGAGAGCAATATTTTACTTTATACACCGCAATTTTTGAATAATCTTTTTCTTTCTTTTTTAGTTCCAAGTCTCTAAGCGATGGTGTGTATGGACATGAAAGGTTTCATACAGGTACTGCTGACAAATATATTAAGCAACGTAACGTGGATGCATACGACATGGGCAAAACGAAAGGGGACATGATGCAAGGAACGACAACGCTTAATGCAGACCACTTTCTCCCGTAGCAGCCATATACTGTTGACAGTTGACCAAGATTCTGACTTGATCGCTGACTTGATCCATTCGATTGAGCACCTTCTTGTTTCCATCAATGAATTTCAAGATGGCATAGGGGATACCCGTTTCGGCGCAGAACTCCTTCACCATGGTCTGCGCTTTTCGGAGATTATGTCTCGGAACGCGAGGGAACAGATGATGAACGGCTTGGAATTGAAGACCACCGTGGATGAAGTCCAACCAGGCAGGGCAGTCGACGTCCATGGTAGTGCGGAGTTGGCGTTGGGGAAAGACTCGTCCTCGCCCAGATCGGCCGTGGACATACCCCAGTGCGAGAGTGTGATCTGAACATGCAGCGGCATGGTGATTATGTGGGAAACCAGGACAAAGGCGACGCGAATGGACCATGTAGGCAGTGTGCGCCAGAGGAGGACATAACCAAACAGAAACCAGTAGCAGGCCATAAAGACTACCTCGGTAGGACGAATCCACCAGGCTTTGCTGCTTCCGAGGGACGAGGACGTCTTTGAGAGGACGTGTCTCCACGAGAGAAAGTAGAGGTTGAAACGAGCGATGCCCATGATGGGATAATAAATGTACTTTTGGTACGGGACGATAACTTCGGCAGCCTTGTCCCACACAAAGGTGAACTGGTAGTAGGTGGAACGGAGGGACTTGAAGAAGGAAGGGCAGGTAGCGAAGAAAGGGACATTCTGGACGTCGGGGTCGTGTTCCTGTGCAGATTCACTCGTCAGGTCGTGCTCTCGTGAGTGTTAGAAGGTGTGGGTCAGCTTACAGGTTGGTTTGTGACGAGATGGTGAACATTATGGCTACTCTTCCACCAGCCCATGGATAGACCGCAGCAAAAGTCGGCGATGAATAGGGCGATCAAGGTGTCAACGGTGAAATTGGATGTGATGGCTCGATGGCCGGCATCATGGGCCGCGAACATGATTTGGTGCTATCGTTTGCTGTCGTTAGTAGCCGTACGCAGGGAGGCGAGGAGACGAAAGAGAGAAGAACACTGGATGGTAGGGGGTTGTCAAAGTATATACGAACCCAGAATAAGCCCAGGAAGATGGCAGAAGTCATGTACCATTCGGCACGCACGGCCACGACAAATCCAGCGAACAGAGCTGTATACCGAGCCATCTCTTTTCCATACTCGGTGTATGGGCAATCGTAAAAGCCTGCATCCTGAACGCGCTTATGTAGCTGCCGGTATTTTCTTGCGATATCTTGTTGCACGGCTGTGTCGACAGACGGGTAGTCCCTCACATCAACATTCTTGCCTTGTTGAATGGCCCATTCAGTCCATTCATCTGGGCTGAGGGCGAGCTGGGCTGATTTGATAGTAAAGTCAGTAACGTCGACCTTGCCCTCGTAGACAGAGGAAGGGTTATCTGCTAAGTAACCAGTCCTGGCACGAGGGCGGCCCGTTCAGGGCTTAGAGATAAATCGCGGCCGCTTGCAAACTCAGGTTCGGGAGTGCCAGTGCCAGATCTATGCGATGCAGCACTGCCGTAACCCTCATCGACAGATTCCTTTTCTTTCACCATTTCGAGATGAGAATCGTCCGGTGAAATATCCGATTGGGCTCTGGCATGGAAGATGCCTCCCTGATTGGTGGTGTTCGGTTGGTCCAGGGACCTATTGGTTTCCGGCCGATCCGGTATGCCTTCATGGTGCGGAGAGTCTTCTCAGAGTGGTACCTAGGAATGGGTGTGTCAGCACCATGTTACACAAGTACTCGCGCGCCTCACTTGTTTTTGGCGGATTTGCGGCGGGCGCCTTCGATCTGACAGTTGAGCTCAAAACCTAGATCTTGACTTTTTGAGAATAGTATTTTGCTTTTCCCACCCACGACACCACGACTGCAACGGGTCCTGCACTGCGATGCAATCTTGAACCTCTTCCCGCCAGGATGCAGAGAAATCGAAATGATTGCGAAGGACAAAAACATTTTGTGTTCTTTCTCTGAGGGGTCCGTTTTTCTTGGGGCTTCAACCCGACCAAAAAAAAAAAAAAAAGGAAAAAGGAAAAAGGAAAAAGTTTGGAGGGGAATATTTACGCTGTGATTTCATCCGTGGCATCTCGACCAACCATGTGCTCAATGGCTAGACGTCCACCTGGATGTCTGTCGAGCCATGAATTGAGGCGAAGCACATCATCTTGAAAAATTACGACGGTGTCGCCATTGGCAATCAGCTCATCCACCATCTCTGGCGCCAGGACAGCATCGCGGCTCATCTTGGCGGTCAATGCCATGATATATAATAGGTGATTGGCTGAATCGTAGAATATCAATATTGAACGAATGGACTCGTTACGGGCGATGTGTCGAAGACGGGGAAAAACGGGAAGTAAATCGAGGTCAACCGTTATTTCGTCGGCGAGGAATATGCGCTATTCGTATTTCGATTTCAAAGGAGCGGAATCAAAAGAGAGAAGCCAGGCAAGATCAAAGATGCGATCCAGACATTAGCACCATGTCACGACGATGAAATGGCTCAAAAGTCGATCGTACGGTGAGGATCTTGGAAGAACAGAACAACAACAAGATGCACACAGAGAGAGGGAGGTACAGGGACGGGTACGAGGGAATATTAAAAACGACGGATGCAAGCTGTTCCAGAACGCTGGTGTACAGCTCAGTCCAATAAACTCGAGCCGTGCCCAGAAAGACCACGAGATTGAGATCACCTTGCATTGTCGCTCTCCATCGACTCGTAAGCGGGGTCCTCCAGGATTTTCTGGCCACTCACAGCGGCACACCCTGTTTCTTTTCTGTTACGGAGTGCATACGTATGCATACGTAGTTCTCGTACCAGACCTTCCCTTTGTGGTCGTCAGTGCCTGCCAGCTGCCAGCCTGCCCTGCGCCTGTCACAAATTGGAAAGGCACATGAGGCAGGGGCCATGTTTTGTTGGAGGAGACGACCTATTAAAACTGGGAATCAAGGCTCAAAGCAGCAGAGATCACCACTTTTTGAACAGACACAGCGAAAGAACCGCCATCCGCCTCGTACCTAGCACGATGCAGCCTGATGCAGTTTGATTCGGTTCAGGCTGATTCCGCTTGATTTCACATACCAAAAACGCCAGACCGGCTTGCCGAATGTCATGCCTGCGTCAGACATGTCATGTCTGCGTTGCTACGAGCCGCCAATAGGTATGTATGTACGGAGTACCTGGGAGCATGGAACATGGAAAAGTACATGAGCAGTGTTATATGTGGTGCATTGTTGGGGTTAATTCGAGCAATGAGCTGCACTGGACAAGCGAAAGCCCTAACAGCTGGCTTGGGTGTGATCCACGAAACCTGACAAACTTTGCATACATTAAAACGCGCTGAACATTTTCATTAGCTACTTTTCTGGAAATTATGGAGGCTGGTCCACTTTAAATAAGTCCCTTGTTTTTCTTGTTCATGATACACCACACTAGTCAGGGCACGAAAACGCCCGTAGTAGGCGTTAGATGCTATAAATAATAAGCAACTTTAGCAATTTTACAGCGAAAAAAATTGTGTAATTCCAGAAGCCCGATAGTAATCCACATGACTTAAACCGTCGATCGTCCCTGCCAACTTTGTTAGGTCTCGTGGATCACGCCCTTGTTGGGGTCAACATTCTGTCGCAAGGCATAGGGGATAATGTACGCACAAATTAGTGGCCAGTCTGCTGCGCCTCTTTTTCGTGCAACACATTCCTCCACACGGATGAGCGGATGAGCGGATGAGCGGATGAGCGAATGAGTGGGCAAGACGAGGAAGCCTCTGCACATTGGCGTTTGCGGACCCACAACTACATTGCTTGAAAGAGGCCACCCACTGTGGGCCGCGTGAAACGGTCCCTGAGATTTCTTTTGGTCTGGCCTGATGTCCGGTTCCTTGCAGGTAGGTGACTGGGGGAGGCTATCAGCATTTTCACGAACACCAGCATGTCGGCTCGAGGCGCACTGCGCTGCATGCAGGCAGCCATGCACTCGCTTCTACGGAGTACGCCGTACCGGAGTACGAAGTTGGTAAAGAAATCAGCCAGCCAGCCAGGATGTCCCTTGTGGCGTTTGCGGCAACCATCCCAAGACAGCAAACACATTTTGGCTGAATCTTGGAGGCCGCAGCAAAACGTCGTCGCAATCGCCCCGCCCACTTCCTTGCCTCGACTCTGTTTCCTGGTTTCTACCCTTTCCTCGTCTTATGTACTCCGTATCGAAGCCATCATCCGATGAAAAAGACCATGATGGGGCTTTTGCGAGCGTGGGGCAATTCGGCTTGGCGTTGTACGGAATTCTCCGCGAATACCTCGAAGAAATCAACAAAATGCCCTCAGAGCCCTGCAGCTAACATTTTAAGGTGGAGTTGGACTTGAGGTGTTGTTTCGTAATGCCGTCTAACACGATTTTATGTATAGCCGAGATTTCGGGCACGAGCTACCATACCAACCCTTTTAACAAGTACTTGCAACAACAGTTCGGAAAGTAACCTCGCTACCTAAGTATTGGGAATGTCTAAACGTTTATCTATTGGGCGCGCTAGTATAACCTAACCATTAAGCATATTTTTAAGCTTCCATCCTATCTTGGAGTAATGAGAAAAAGAGTTTCAGTCCCATGCTGACAGGAAGAGTAGCTGCTTGTCCCTTTATTAATTTGGCTCAGCGTTACAAGAAGGGACTTGCACTAAAGTGACTTACTCGCTGGGCCAGCTGCGGTCATCACCCCGTCCTCCACCTCTCCCGCGTAACGTCTATCAAAGGCAGCAGCGTTTCTTTACATCGTTTATCTGTACGTTTCGTCCTACCACAAACTCCAACGTGCTGTGTTATTCTCCATTGCCAGTAGTCGTGTGGCAGTCATTCCGACGGTTGCTGCCTATGAGTCCCCTGACAAATAGCAAAACGATCGCAAGCAACGATGATCCACGCCAGAAGCAAGCAATATATGAGCTGCAGCATCAAGCTTTGGTGAGGATCAAGATGGAGGAAAGTGCGGACAGGACAACTCATTGAGTGGGATCATGACAGCGCTGTAGCCCAGATGCCCAAGGTTATGGTCTGAGCTCAATTTAATTCGTGCCGGACTGCGCAGTCTATTCCCAGTTTCTGACTCTAGCAGTACCAGAAGCAGGAGAGGCGGCTTTCTCAACCATGGCATGTGTTTTGGGCTTCAAGTTGACCCTGAACGATGTCGACACATGCAACAGCCCGTTGCGAACAATGACGTCATCCGTCTTAATGTCGCGGAACGCTGCCTAGTGTAATGATGTGGAGGAATGAATCGAATGTCTCGCGCGCACGCCACTTATCAGGTGGGGGTTTTTTTCATTTCTTTGCCTAGAAACCACTTTAGCATGCTGGAATAGTCCAAGTCGGCGCTGTGTCGTCTAGCATGCCAGTTTGACGTAGATCAAGAGGTGTAGTGCATCCAAAGCCCCGACGTCAGGTAGCGTCAGGTAGAGAGAGGCCCTCGTTATTCGAGAATGAATACTTGGGCTTCGTTAAACAAAGCGCTCCTACGCAGACTAGCCATGTGTCACTTGGTCGATTTCGTTTAACTTACTAGGTCTAGCATAGTCGATGGATCAAAAACGAGAAGAGCCAAGACGCCACTGGCACTATCATTTCTTGAATGTCTCGTCACAGGGTCTATTTGGCTTATTCCCAACTTCTTGGTTGCAGTTGAATTTTCAAGGAAGCCAACTTTCCTAAATGGAGACGTGAAACATCTTGTGACCATAGTCTGGATTGAATGTGCATCTTGTAAAGTTGGTCCATGTTCACCTGGCCAGGTATAACCAGCATCTATTGTGTAGAAACAAACCTCGGCGAACGAGTTTTCATGGAAACAGAATGTTAATGAGCAACACGCAGAAGTCGATCGAGAAAACAGGGCCAACGCCATCACCGACAATATCCTGAAAGATGTGTGCAAGAAATTGCTGGTTCCATGTCGCATCCATTGGCCTAAAACGATTGATTGTCTTCATTTCCCTAGTTCACTGATTGGCGCATCTGGATACACTTCTTGGTCACCTGGAATTCAGTTTGTTAGTTGTTGGTCGTAACAAGCGACATTACACGCAAATATAGCGACTCCTCTCGGGTGTTGATGGTGATGTTGGCGTTTCGGGCAAGGACGTTATCATAGTCTCTGATGTCCCGTTCAAAAACACCATCATGCAGCAAGTATGATAATGGCACACCCTGTTTGCCATGAGGCGATACCCGCACCGTGGCCAGACGTGCTGGTCGTGGAGGAGCTGAAGTTGTGTTGAGCTTGAGCTTGAGCTTGAGCCAAAGAGTGGGGAGGGGAGGAGTATGGCCAGCCAATCCAATTGTACCTGAACGTTGTTGCAATGACGCAACGGACTTTACATGGCCGTCAATGCCACTCAATCCCATCTGGACAACCACGATTTCACGAATAAATCCGCCACGGACCTCAAAGCACCTCCCCAAACGAACCGTCATGCCGGCGCGCAAAGATTGGCCCCAAAGCCAAGCACTGATCGAAGGCGGTCGGGCCGCCTATCCACCAGTGAACAGAAGGGCTCTTACTTTGAGGACGCCCAGGATTCAGACGACAGCGTGGCTCCCGCGAGAAAGCAGCGCAAGGTCGCGTCCAGGAGACAATCGAAGAACAAGGAAGAGAGCGAAGACCAATATGAGGAGCATCGTCAAGGAGACGACGACGACGACGACGACGACGACGCCCCGCGCAAAGTTGAGATCATACCTCTCGAGAAGATGAGAGACACAGGCGGCGTCGACTATGCAGATTACAAAGTGCACAAAAACACGCTACTGTTTCTCAAAGATTTAAAGGCGAACAATAAGAGATCTTGGCTGAAATGTGAGCTTACACCGTCACGACAATCAAGCCCGTCCGTCGCCCGGCGCATCTCATCGCTAACTCTGCGCAGCTCACGACGAGGAGTACAGACGAGCTCTGAAGGACTGGCAGTCGTTTGTTGAAGCAGCCACGCAGACTGTCATTGATGTGGATGAGACGGTCCCGGAGTTGCCCGTCAAGGATGTCATCTTCCGCATATACAGAGACGTCCGCTTCAGTAAGATCAAGACGCCGTACAAGGTAAGGGGAGGTGGGGGTGGTGAAGAATCCATACTCGGCACACTTTCATATCACCGCGACTCATTTTTTTATTTTTTTGCTCCTTCTCCATATAGCCTCATTTCTCGGCCGCGTGGTCAAGAACCGGTAGAAAAGGCCCCTACGCATGCTACTACGTCCACTGCGAGCCCGGGTCGTCGTTCATCGGCGGCGGCCTATGGCATCCGGAAGCGAGCTCCGTGGCCAAGTTGCGGCGCAGCATCGATCGACATCCCGACCGGTGGCGCCGAGCGCTCAACGAGCCTTTGTTCAAGAAGGTTTTCTTTCCAGAGATCAAGGCCGGCGCGGGGCCGGAGGCTGCCGTCGAGTCCTTTGCCGAGAGAAACCAGGAGAATGCGCTCAAGAAGCGACCCATGGTTCGTTTCGACTCCCCACGTTTTCCACCTTCCATCACCATGTAGTGAGTCGCTCACGGCTACGAATGTCCACCAGCTGATCTGATGCATCATCACACAGGGGTACGAGGTTACCCACCGGGATATCGAGCTGCTGAAGCTCCGAAACTACACGGTCGGCACCAAGATTGACGCGGACCTCGTCACAAAGGATGATGTGCAGGAGAAGCTGGCAGAGATGATTCGAGGGCTTTCCGGATTTGTAAGTTACTAGTGTGTTAAATTCGCTGCTTTACGACCGACTAATCGATGTAGGTGTCGTTTTTGAACGGCATCATCATGCCTGACCCGGCGCTGGACGGCGACGACAACAGCGATGAGGAGGAGGAGGAGAACGAGGATGAAACATAGAGCTTTTCGAACTACTGTTGGCAATTTTTTTTTCTTTCTTGGACAAGGCAATGTAGGGATATCCGCTGTATGATTATCAACGCAAGGGGCTTTGGCAGTGCGCAGACATTGTCCGCGCATGATGACAATCGATCCGTAAACTACGCAGCCCTGCCATGTTGCATTGTCATGATGTCTCCCATATCCCACGTCCATCTCTCCTTAGAAGCCACCACGGCATAGCATCGCAACGACCTCGTTGGCGTCGTCGTTATCTACGACCCCATGCCCATGGCAAAGTGTCAAGTCTGTGAACAACGCATATTGAGTTTGCGTGATGAGAAAAGCAGAAAGGGGGAGAAGGCCACCAAACTCACCACCGTCGAGCCATAAGTAACGCCCCTTGGCCACTGATGCCCGTCACGGTATAGTTCCTCCTGACTCAGACATCGACATCACCATGCTTGTTCGGCCGGCTCACCAAGATTGTCGACATCCCTGACAAGTCACCAGCTCTCCGACCAGACTATCCCAGAAATCCAGCAGCCCATAGGCAGTCGGGTCCAAGCCGACTTCGTGGTCTAGACTCGAGAGTTGACCCCGATGTCTGGCAGAAAGGAGAGAAAAGAGGTGCGGGTTTTCTCATCTCTTACTTTCGGCAAGCAGAGGCAGCCGACGACGAGGTAATCATGGCAATGCGAGTTCCATGGACCCATGGGTCTACTGCCGACCGACCTACCTCTTTGGGTAAACACCTTCTTTGCATCGGACTCCGATGCCAGGCCCGGCTACTGACAAAAACATACTACCAGACATCACTGATCACATCACTGGTGACCAGCGCGTGCAGACGACTGCATTTCTACCTCTAGATATCTTGTAATGTGTCATCTCAGTTTACCTTTCCTTCTCCTCCTCGTTCTTCAATCCTCTCAACAGATAAAATCACCTTTATTTCGCTGTTGCATCGCTCAGCTCTCCAATCATGGAGTGTGAGCAAAAAGAAAACCTGAGGATGGAGGATAAATGCTCTCGTCAATGTTGCGCGCATCATGTCTCGCATCGTTGCAGAATACCCCACGAACGCCTCAAAAATACAAAAGAAAAACCCAAAATAAAGAGACTTTGAACATCTGCTATCCAATCACATAACCTTCAAATAGAGCCAGATTCCGCAGTCGCCTGTTCCTTTCCCTTGCTGGGTTTTGCGAGATCCAGCTCGCGATACAGGTTGTGCTCGTAGATGTAGTTGATAACGTCGTCGGGAATACTGTGCATGGTCAGTACAATTGGCCACCCGCTACTGGTGGAGATGTGACAAGACGTACAGGTAGTCGATGTTCATATCGCGCTTCAGCAGTAGCCGGACTTTGGTGCTCGAGATATCATTCGTGACAACCTGACGTCGACTGTCAGCCATGCATGACGGGCACTTCCGAGGAAATGCCAGAAATAACAGGAACATACCTGTCTGATGACATGGATGTTCTTCTCCCACCGCTTCAATGCTGCCAGGGCCGAGTCAAGCTCAGTCCCTGTCCGTTCGAGAACAAAGATGCCGAAATTACCGAGAATATGATCCACATCCTCGGCATCCCAGATGTCGGGGTACTGATTGTTTGTATCAGGTCGGCGCCTGCTAGAAGCACAATTTTGCGGGCTTGCGAGTACCATCGGTGCATTCAACGCCGCCCATGACGTGATTGATCTCATAGTCAAAGTGATCCAGCACCCGGGCAGTAGGGATATACGTCGGGTTTTCGGCCTCCCATGGATCTACCATCAGCCATTTGGATGCGTTTTCGGCAGCAAGCTGACACATTTGAATCCGGTGGTTGGCCGGCGCGAGGCCCTTCTTCTTGTAGGCATCAGACACTGGTGAGAGGTAGCCACCGATGACTTCGAATCCTGACGGGTGGTTTATCGTGGTTAGGTATGCTATGCGCTTTGGCGAGGTTTTCGAGGACGCGGACAAAGTCGGGTGCTCACCTTCATTGCGGGCATGATCCCGCGCCATGGGAAACATGCGCAAATGTAAAAACGTGATGGGAGAAACTGCAGGTAAGTATCAGTGTCATGCATGCATGGCACATATGGAAAGAAGAAGAAAGCAAACGTGTATGCATCACAGTCGAATGCATTATGATGTATGATGCATGTGCAAAAGATGACTCACATGAGCCACAGGCAACTAGGACCAACGGCGTTCGGCCGGGGTCGCATGTCCGCCGAAGCCGGTGGGAGGGGAATACCCGTCGACCCTCGGGCGCCATTTGCTTAACGTAGGGAAGTCGGAGGCCATGACGGGCTTGAACCGTCGACGAGGCGACGAGTCAGGAAATATGGTAATTATGGCAATGTGAATGTTGAGCGTAGAGCAGGCAAGCTGCGGGCGATGGATGATGCGGGTGCAGGAGAGCGGCCTGCCTGCAAGTTGGACGTGGGGTGCTGCGCGACATGGAGAATCTTGCACGTGCCTTGGCTGGAAGGTGCTTCTGGCTGACGTGCTCTGGCCAAGTGCGAAACCATCAGTGAAGCGGGGCAATCTACATACACCACTACCACTGTACATACGTCCTGTTCCGGCGCTCCCCATTCGTACTTGACACAATCATGTACAGTGGGGTAGCAAATGTTGTAACGGTGTGTCGTGTCCATTACACACCCATTTACAAATTAATAACGGTGACATCGCTGACTGAGCTGCATGAAATTGTGGCTTCGTTCGCCAGTACGGACCAAAGGGACCAATGGGATATGCCGCACGCCGCCACAACAACCGCTCTTTGGATTCATTCCCAATTCCATTCCCATTCGGCTTCATAATGTATCACGCTAGCTAGAACCTAGGACACGCTGAATTTATCGTCCAATTTATTTCACCTGTTAATCACCGGTGACCTCCGTAAATGTGATGGGTATCTAAGTCGTAGAATGATATGACTAATTGTGGCAGATTTCGTGTGTGGGCTTCTCCTTGGCTAAAACCCCAACGCATGCTTCCATGAAATAAAAACTTTTCAAGATGAACGTTAAAAGTCCCAAGTATGCTCCCGACCCTGCAGGCTTTGGGGGTAAAAATAAGATACCTCGATGGGTTTTTCTTCTTCTTTTGCTAGTAATATCGGCGATTGTATGGCTGCGACTCAACGTCATAGCCATATGGCCCGCCACGATACATTGGTGCCGGTCCTCCACGCATACCCTGGGCTGTTTCAGACCAGTCGTAGGCGCCTGCTGGAATTGGTGCTGTCATTGTTCGACTCGGTGGATGCTGCACAGGCGGCGCTCCTCTTCGTGGTGGTACCGAGCCTACTGGGCCTGTCATGCTACGAGAAGGCGGAGGAAAACCACCAGCGGTTCTGTGTGTTGCAACAGATGTAGCCGGGCTTGCTCGTCTGTCAGCATTATAAGGATTATATGGTTGATACGTCATGGGGCCTGTAGTCGTGCGCCCCATGGCGGGCGCTGTAGCATTGGAGTCTACTGACCGATTCGTGAGTGGCCTTGCGTGGCCAGGGTATCGCGTCATGTTATCATTAGCAGGACTGGCCGTGATTTTTCGGAGAGGGTGTCCCGTTGGAGAGTTATCCATGGGGCCGAACCCAGGTCGAACATTGGAGAAACTGCGCTGTGAGTTGGAAGTTGCAGATCGGATTGGCCGTGCGATGCCAATATTGAAGTCTACATCCGCAAGACTAGTTGCTGGTGACTGTGATTCTTGAGCATATCCCATGTTTGCCGCAGACGATGTTAGTGGAGCTCGGGAAGAGTGGCTGGACGTCGAGCCCGCCGTGCCTGTCCGTTGCATTCGATGTCTCCTCCCATTAAGCCCAATTCGAAATTGCCAGGCGGGCTAGGACGAGATGTGTACATAGGAAGGGTGCTACTGGTCTCCTCGGCATGTCCCATCGAGGGCATTTGAGGAAGGCTATCCTCCATTTTCCTTTGAACAATGGGGACCGTGGGCAGCGTAGCTGCGTGGTCGAGATGTGGCACCTTCTCACCATTTCTCTTCGCAAACTCCAACTCCGCCTTGAGTCTATTGGCTTGGCCTTTGGCCAGAGCCTTGTTGACCTTTGTCGTCACAATGCGAAGCAGCTTCTTATTAACCTTTCTCTCGCAGTATCCGGCAAGGCCCCCATCAGCCCGTGGAATCCAGTGAAAGAGGAAGAAGACGTAAAATAGCACAGCCATCAACAGGAAGAGGGCTGAAAAGGCCCATACGACAAAGGTAAAGCACATGCCGGAAAGAACAACCGCCTGCTGGTAGTCCTCCGAGGCAAGCACCTTGATCTTGTCGAAAAGCCTAGGATTGCGCCGTCGACACTGGTGGCGGTAGGCGCGAGCTTGGCCTGGTAAACAGATCTTAGTGTGAGGGCGTTGACTACTTGGCGAGGTCCAGAGCAAAAGATGACTCGGACCCATGCTGTATAGGCAGTTGTTAGTAAAGTAAAAGGTTGGACATGAGTGATAGGGGCACACATACATTTGAAGCTGAAGTAAGTGAAAAGAGCTACATATTCAGAGCCCTTTTACTCTTGGTAAGCTCTGCAAACACCAAAAATCTTTTCCATCCTTGACCTTGCCCAAACCTAATCGACTCCCATCGAACAGCCAGATTGTCAAGAAAGCATTCGGCGACATTGCCTCGTTTCATGACACGGATGGCTCTGAACCCTTCAAATGCAAGGTTCACAAAGGATAGCAGAATGCATACCGAGAAGATGCATTTCGAGACATCAAAGGGAATGGTTGGTTTAATCTTGGACGACCACCTGTTGAAAGCGAGGAGGTTCACGGCGGTGAAACTGTCAACGGCATATACCGCGATGGAAATGATGAGCATGAACCACAAGTACCCATATGCGAATCCGGGGCCACACCCCTGGCCTTGAAGTCTTGAAGGTTGATGTAGTCCCACTTTTGGTCGGCAAACTCGCGTGTCTGCTTCTTCCGGTGGCTTGAGCAACCCATTATGTCTGTACGTGGAACGTGTACAATGGTCCAGCCACTTCAAATTGTACGTATTCTGAAAAAGTTGCAATTGAGTGAGTCTTTGTTGGTTTTGTGGCTGCGAGAGAGCTATGCAGTGATGCGGGCCTGCCGACAGCACTTTTGCTCCTCGCAGTGGTTTCCTCCACTCTGTGTGGGGATGGGTTGAATAGGAGAAAGTGTTGGGAAAATGGCGCTCTTCTATAAAAACGGCAAGTAAGCGAAAAGGGCGACTCGGTGAAATAGACTATCTACACGGGTTTCCCGTGTCCTTCCCAGACTAGACAACGTCGTGAGGCTTCGTCGGTTTATCGGTTCGATTGTCGTGGCATCCAGCTTGGTGAGGCATAAAAGCAAATGATGCCATTCACCAGGCAACTGAGGTTGGCAGGATTAGAGGAGCGTTCAGCGGCTGAAGCACGGAGGAGGGCGTGACCAAGAAAACGGTGTGCAATGGTGCGATTGTTCCTTGCGAAGTTGGAATTGCAGTCTTAAGGCCTAGGCATCTTGAAGTTTGAGGAGGAAACGCGGGATCAAGTTGGTCTTGGCAACGAGAAAAGTAGAAGTAGCGACGGAAAACAGCTTTACTTGGATGGCACTGTGAGACGCGCGCCGAGACGTGGCAGGGGAAATGCGGGCGAAAGCCAGAAAAAAAAAGAAACAGAATGAAAAGAGCGGCTATTGTTTGTGCAGGAATGCACAGCTTGGGCGGCTGGAGACAGGAAGACAATGGGGCGACGACGGGAACGAGGGGAAGGATGGGAACGTCGGGAACGGGTGGGTTTCAAGGGCGGGTGGCGGGCGGAACACAGTTCGGTCATGTTCACGCCACAAACAGGAATGGGCAGATGAGGCATCCCTGAGCATCCCTTCTCCAAGACGAGACACGAGACATTTAAAAAGTAATAATACTTGCAGACTCCAAACGCGAATGGTCTGGCAGACCGGGTGGGCTTGCTGGCGTCTGTCATCTGCAGCCCTGCAGCCCAATCCTGCAGCCCAATCCTGCAGCCCAGTCCCAACCCCATTGGCCATCTGGGAAGTCGCAAGGGGCATTTTGACGTGACTGTCAGGGGTCCCGTCCTCCGATTGGCTCATATTACCATGGAACCTGGCGGGAAGCGCGACGCACCTCAGACCACTCGAATCCTACGGGAGCACAGGGAATTTTAAGAGTCCATTGCTCCTCTCGTAGCGTCTCACGAACTCTACTAATTGGCGCTTGACAAGCTCCCAAGATGCCATCGTGGTGTTTCCAAGCCAAACAGAATGCACGTTGCCGCCGACTACGGATTATCCGCCGAGGAGTCGCTTATCACCAATTTCTTCACACTAAAGCCAACCGATCCGGTCTCCTGCCCATTGGCCATTGGGGAGGGGGCGATTACAGCTCCACTTCTTAATGCCAGTGACGGGGTATCGATCACGGTGAAACAAGTTGCTTGCTGATACAGTGACTGTACCTCAGGAACATCCCCGGCAATACTGTGCGACAGATTCATTGTTGATTTTTGTTTCTCAAAGTTCAGACAACTAGCGTAACTCCAGTCAAGCCTCTTTCGTCATTCATTTGCCATACTTTTTACATGAAAATTCGCATCATCGTTTATGCTGACAATACTCCGTAGTCCAGTAATGAATGAGCTCTGCGAAATGTACCGTCTCGTCTAAATCACGCAAAGTGCCGCTTGTTGGCATCTGCGCTGCGCTGCGCGTGGCAAAGCGTCACGCAAACCCCAAACGAGGAGAATCGGTAGGGGTTTTTTTTGCCGTTTTGCATGCGTCCTCCTAGCAGCATGCATTGAATGGATCTAACAAAGTTTAGAAAGTCGCATTATTATGGAAGGCCATCCACTGCCTTCGCGGCACTCTATCCAGTGTTGTTCATGTTTACCAATTGAGTTTATTTCTTGAAACCATATTCTGCACACCAATCTCAGGAAGCCGAAATGAGTTGCGATCAATTTCAGACCAGAGTACCAGTGCCGCCCGATACTTTTGCAAGCTGTTGGGAAATTTACACATCACTACGAAGTAGATGGAGCAACACTTCCATCCCACCACAAACCACAAACCGGTGATGTCATTGGTCAACAACAAGGTTGGACAATTAAAGGGTCCCCCGCCCGTTACTACCGATTTGGCTAGCGTGGGTCAGAAGCTTGCATCCGCCGACGTCTTGACTCGAGCGAAGCTAATAAAATACACCTCCGTTGTCGATGGAAAGAAAGCAAACCCCGACCTTTGCACGCGAAGCGATAGCTGGTTCTCTGCCGTACCTCTCCAGTCGTCGACGTGTCTCGTCAAGTCATCCATGTCACCAGCCCCATTCTAGTTCTATGCCAAACAGCCTCACCGGTTCCTGCCTCCCGTTCAGTCATACGCCATCGCCCGTCTTTTCAACCCGAGCAACTGAAGCAAAGATGGTCCTCTCGAATCCATCACCGCCTCTTCTCCTGACAAAGAGACTCAACGCTTTCCTCCACGCCAATCAGACTCCTCAGCTGCCGACTCTCCTCCTCACCACGTACCACGGCAAGCTGCTCGCCCACGCCAGTCCTCACCCCGTCTCGGTCCTACGGACTCATGCCACCGTAGCAGCCTCCTTCTCGCCATCCACACGTCCTCCTCCGTCGATGTTCCCTTCGCGCTGCCCGGCTCACGAACTCCAGACCCAATCTCCCGCTCCCCGTCCTAGGGTCCGACGACGACGACGACTACTATGACCGCGACGACGACAACGACACAGCAGCCTCAAACAATGCCGCTGCACGAAAGAGAGCCGCCCAGTCAGTCCGACCAGTCACCATCACCGTCCAACTCAGCGGCGGAACAGTCATCATCCGCCGTCTCAAATGCGGCCTCCTCTTCGTCTGTGTCGGTCCCTCAGCGCACGATCTCCAGCCCGATGCGCATCTCCACCCCGAAAACGGCGACCTCACCACCACCGGCAGCCCCAGCGAAGTCGACAGTCTAATCAGCGCGGATGCTCAGACGACGACGAGCCTGGACAGCGTTGGTGCCGCCTCGGTCATCGCCATGAGAAAGCACGCTGGTGACTTGGCTCGGTGGCTCGACGACAAGCTCGGAACGTTGACAGTCCCAGAGGAGGGCGTCGGCTCAAGCGACTAGATACAAAGTGTCGGGAAACAAACAAGCAAATGAGAAAAATACATTGCTGCAAATCGACCTTGCTCCTTTTTCAAAAGCAAGGGCATTCAAGGGCGTCGGGAAATTTTGGCTTGGGGAATGGCGTTTTCACCCTTCCTAAATTCTTGTCTCTTCTTCTCATTTCTGCCCTCTTGCATTCTCTTGCGGCAGGCATGGCTGTGGCGGGGCACCTCGATTGTTTCGAGTTTCATGTACTTAGCGTGCGTCACTTTAGATACCATCATTGCTCTTTTGCGCTATGTGGCCTGCAAGGTTGCGCGTTCGCTGCAGTTTTTATTTGTCTTTAAGCGCAAGCTTCTTGACAAATCGATTCTCCACGTGACCAGTATCAAAATAGGTTCTGTGTTCATCAAGGGCAGGGTCACGAAGTTGCTCATCCTTTCGGTAGATGTACGGAATGAACGAGTGACTGCACATGGCAGAGTACGTGTTTGATAGTGACACGTATATAAATCAAGCTGGTTTTCGAGACAGCTTCATTGATGATGATTTTACCCCAAATAGTGATACAATAGGCAGTCCGCCGACATTACCTACACGCCAGACAGACCCGTGTCAAAGCGATAAACTCAGTTGTTGAGCCCCGAAAAGTCAACCCAAGCGCCGTAACAGATGGGACAAGATTAAAAGAAGAGAAAAGAAGAGAAAGAATAGTGACGCCGCATATGTACGAGCAAGTACTCCGGAATGCTGGCCCTCAAAAGAGAAATTAGTATACACCACACCACTCACTGCCCGGTTGCTATCGATTGCTACTCGATACTCATTCGCATGATTCCGTCATTAGTATCAATCATGCCTTGAAATCCTACTCTTACTTTGCCGCTCTGCCTTCCGGTCGTTCCAGCAGAAAAGTTGACAGGTGTTCCGCAACTCACACTCCCAGCCTCGCTTTGTGCGCTGCTGCCCGCCCTGTCGCCGCCAGTACTGCCGGGGCGTGAGCCCCAGGGAGCAGAGTCGCGCTGCATCGGGCTCTGCAAGATTGGTGAGTTGTGGGCGCTCATCCCAGGACTCACGGCTCGTCGCTTGAAGCTAAGCGGGTCAAAGTCGTCCTCCCTGCGTCTCTTGTTGTTGATGCGCCGTGTGATTTCGGCGGCACTCGGCCCTTGTGCAGTGCTACTATGAGAAGCCTGTACCATGCTGTGTGAGCTCTTTTTGTCATTCGTAATCTTTCAAAATCATGGAAGGCTTACTGAATTGCCAGATGGCCCCCGGAAAAGGAGAGTCCATAGTCGCATCCTCACTCACGCCAGAAGAGGATCCTCGGGGAAGAAGCGCGGGGGTGGCGGTGTTGTTTGCGCACCGCCCATGCTACTTGACTCGGAGAATGTGTCCCAAAACGTCTTGCCCTTGGAATTCTTGATAGCATGTTGCTTAAAGCTGCTGGATAGCCCTGAAGACAAATCGGCCATCATGGCCATGTCATCCTCTTGAATATCGTCAATGGTAACGGTCGTCGTCAGATTCGGAGAGGACAAGGCGCTTGCGACTGTCCCAGATTCGGCTGAAGGGGTGCTGCCCGGGGCTCGAGAGTCACGTCGCTCTCGCGCACTTGCTTGACAACTTCTGCTTCTCGTCGCGTCTCTGCTTCAGCAGGGGCTACTTCTTCAAAAGCGCAGCGCGAATTCGCGCGAACGTCTTCGTCTTGGGCTAATATGGGATTAGGTTACATGTCGGAACATCTGTGACGTGAGTAAACTTACGAGAAGATTGCCACGGCGCGTGACCGGTCGTCGAATGACTCCTCGTTGCCCATCGCCCCCTTAGCATCAACATCACTTTGCGACTTCCCACTCTCGTCGCCGTCCGTCGCAGAGATGTGTAGCTGATTAGCTTGCCAGCTAATGCTTTCCTTCGGGCCTTTGCCGAATTGCTGGGCGGTGACTTGGAAATGGAGGCAGCAGACACATTAAATCCCAGTCTCAAAGGACCGCGCATCTTCTTTCTGGGCTGTTTTCGATGTCGCTGTCGTTGTTGGAAATTGATCAGGCTGCTCATAGCAGGTGAACCAAACGACCCAGTCGGCCCAAGATTCGAGGTGGTTCTGGACACTTGCGGAGTCGTGATATACGGCTCCTCCACGTCTTCTTCCATGAGATCGGCATCATCAGACGAGCTCGACGAATCAGACCCAATGGCTTGTTGCGTGTTACTCCCCAGAGAGCTGCTGACATTCATCTTTTCATGATTGCCCATTATCGACCACAATGATGAAGACGTTTGTTCGGGACCGACAAAGTCGGCCCTACGGCCAGGAATTTTTATGGCTCGATTCCCGATGGTTGGTGATGAGTCCGGAGATGACTCGGCCAGCGTCGAGTGATGTAGGCTGGTAGCCGCACGAGAAAAGTCTAGACCTCGCGAACGACGGGGCAAGATGTTGGTCGGGGAGGCATAGATGTGCGAATGATCGAGTTTTGGAGAAAGAGGCGGCGGTTTAACATTTGAATTGGAGGCGGCAGGTGGAGGAGTGAATTGACGCGGAGGCATCTGTAGCGACAACGCCTTGACTTCGGAGCGGCGTGGAGTGGCTGGCGGTTGCGCGTCCCTCACATCGATATCGTCTTTGGATGTTCTTCGCGAGGCCTCGGTGATTTGTGGCGATGGGGAGAGGTTTGACGGCGTTCCGCCTGCATCAGATAAGGACCGAGTCCTACGACTGGCACGGGGCGACATGTCGTAGATGACGGATCCCGGATCTCTGTCGTCTACAACGGCAGCCTCGTCTATGGTGATGTATCCCGAAATGCTTGCCCAGTTGCCTCCTGGTGCTGCTCTTTGTTGGCGATGGCGAATCCGGCGCCAAAAGATGGCCAACCTAGATGGTGCCCGTCACCAAGTCCCAGGACCCAAGACCCCGGGTCGGCAGCTGGTGCTCGAGGTAGGGGGCAGGCACAGTACTATAGCAGATGAGTAGCCATCGCTCGGCGGTGAGTCAGGCTCATTAAACACGAACAAGGAGTATGGATTTGTTCCGGCGCGGAGAGGAGGGATGGCTGCAACAGAAGGTGATGGGTTGTCTGTTCAGTTTCCAAAGTTGTTTGAACAAAGTGCGGGTAGAATGGTTGAGCCAGACTGGCTGCTTGCTCGGGTGGGGCTGTCTGGTGGGCCCTGGCCGTATGTAAATACTGTATTGGGCCTAGTGGGATATCCATCCTCTCCCATCCTCTCCCATCCTTTGTTTCGTTTGCTTCACGCTGCATTGCCAGAGAAGGATAACCTGAGTGTTCTCTTTCTTTAGAAGCCATCCCAGAATGCAGTGGTCCCATCATCTTGATCGGCCAATGCTCTGGAGACGTAAGACCCACCTTGATTTGCGGCGCCAGGTTTTTTCTATTGACATGTACTTACGTGAGCCCCACAATTTAACAAGTATTTGACGTCAAGTCGCTCCGCTCCACGATCTTCAACGGCGGGGCAACCACTGCGGGGTGGACGCAACGATGTCATGCTTTCCTCCTCAGCAATATCACATCTCTTGCACCTCGGAAGCTCCCCAAGGAACGCAGACACCTGCAAGCCCGGCACCAAGTATCAACGACACCTTGATGAGCATAGTCAGGGCAGAACAACGTATACAATCCCTCACGACTTATCTACAGCCTGCTCGATCGCCCTCAAGCTTTCCTTTTCACGTACATGATCCCACATGCTCGTGTTTTGATGAACGCTAGCTAAGCTCTTCTAGGCCGACATCTCACAAAAATGGCGGCCAAGACGGATACCAGCACCTACAAGCTCAATCACACGATGTGAGACTGACACGAGGCACGTCATCCCATCCATCCTGCTCTTGTACTGACGCAACGCTTTCCAGGATTCGAGTAAAGGACCCCAAGGCGTCTGGTAAGTTTCGTATCAGCATGTTCATGTAGCATAACAGGCTCCAATCAGCAGCAGATCGACGAAGTGGCGGCTAACCAGAACGCCTCAAAGTGAAGTTTTATGAATTCCTGGGCATGTCAGTGGTAAAAATACTAGAGTTTCCCGACAACAAGTTTGATCTATACTTCCTTGGGTACAATGGCCCCAAAGCAATCTCCCACGGAAATTCCCAAGTCAACCGGGAAGGTGTTATTGAGCTGACACATAACTACGGCACGGAGAATGACCCTTCTTTACCGTCAGCACTGGTAACAAAGAGCCGCATCGCGGCTTTGGCCATACATGTATCAGCGTGGACCACATCCAGGCTGCTTGTCAGCGTCTTGAGGACGCTGGATACAAGTTTCAGAAGAAGCTTACTGACGGTCGCATGAACAACATTGCCTTTGCTCTGGACCCCGATGGCTACTGGGTGGAAATCATTGGACAAAACCCCGTTGAGGAAACTGCAAATGTGAAGGAAACCGATGTCACCACCTACAGAATGGTAAGCCTCCCTCTCCTTGTGCAGGTCCCTCTGCCCACCATGTTTCAGCTTCTGTAAATTCCATGGCCCAAACAGCTAACGTTGGATTCAGAACCACACCATGATCCGAGTCAAGGATGCCAAAAAGTCCCTCGAATTTTACCAGGAAGTCATGGGCATGACGCTATTCCGAACCTCTCAAAACCAATCTTCTGGGTTTAACCTTTATTTCCTGGGTTATCCTGGGAACAGGGTATGACTGAGGACGGAAAGACAGCACATCGCGAGGGCCTACTGGAGCTCACCTGGAACTATGGTACGGAGAAGGATGCCAACTTCAAGTATCACAACGGCAACGATGAACCCCAAGGCTTTGGCCACATCTGTAAAGTCTATCATCCCAGACGAAGTAATGCATCTTAGACTGCAGCCTAGGCTGTAGGCACTAACCGGCGAACAGGCGTGAGTGTTGACAACGTTGAGGCCGCATGCCAACGTTTTGAGGATCTAAAGTGTAATTGGCGAAAGAGACTTACGGACGGACGTATGAAGAATATCGCTTTTATGCTTGATCCTGACGGCTACTCGATTGAAGTAATCCCAAATGACAAGTACAGTGATAAGTCTCCTAGCTAGATGCTCAAGCCGTCTAGGAACATAGTATTCAACACGGATCATGTGACACGAGACTGTATTCGAGCAAATCACGAGATAGGCCGCGATGGAAATGCAGGATCTAAATATACCGGTCTAACGTTCTGTGATGACTGCACTATATTGTGCCTCTTGACTGTGCTGCGGAGAGTAGTTCCAGATCGGCATGTCGTGATGACTACCTGATCTACCCCCAGGTAGGTACTCGACGAGTCAAAGCTGAAAAGGGCAAGTACATGCCGGAACGGGCGGCGCCAAAGATGACTGCTGCTACAACTACCGTTGGGCACCCAGCTTGCTTCTCTTTGAGTCGGCATGTAATCATCCTGTCTGTCTGGCCAGTCTGCGGATTGCTTCACACGTGCTCAATGTTGGTGTGCCATCGGGATCACACCTAACGATGAGAAAGCAATCGCGCTGAATAGTAATCTCTACCTCATTCTTGCTTCCCTGGACCCCATTGTGAAGCAGGACTGATGGGGCAGAGATACAGGATGACAGGCAAGGAATTGATACCTTGCCATCCGTGTCCCAACTCCCGACGCAACGCGGGCAAAGTGACTATTCTCCTTCCCTCCTTCGACGTTGATCCCCGCCAACTATGTACTTGAGCTTGCCTGCATGTTGGTTGGGTACAGTACCAGACCAGACCGCATCGCCGTCTCAATTACAGGGAAATGGGGCCTACTCGCAAGAGGGAGGGCGCGGGAGGGGTCGATTCTGTTCAATCAACTCCAACATGGACGGGAAGTAAGTACTGGTACCTAGTACCTACCTACCTAGAGGTACTAGTAGGAGCAGATTGTGTCCGCCGAGCATCCGTGTATATGTATGGCCCGCCTATGCTTTCATGTAATGAACCCATTGTAAGATGGACAGTCGAACGATGGGTCTGCATTGACCCTGATGATTCCGCCCTGGGATCAACACTGCCCGTTTGATCAATTGCAAGTTGATGCCTTTCACCACAAGTCTGTAGGCCGGTGTCTGGTTCTAGTTTGTGGCTCTAGTTTGTGGCCGAGGGGTACGAAGCCCAGGTCGTCATCCTGTCTAGGTATTTATGCACCGTCGCCCTTCCCAACACTAATTCAAGCGAGGATCCAAGCGAGGATCCAAGCGAGGTCGACGACTTCAACCTCTGTCTGGTCTTTCCTTCCCTGGTAGCTTCTTGAACAAGCGGCCTTTCCTTTCGTCGCCACAACCTTGAGATCTCGGCATCATCGGTACTGAGATGGAAAATCCTCATGATGACGCCAATTGCCATATCGGATATTGCGCCCGTATCTCGTCCCTCGAGACCTCGCATTCTCGTCCCGGAAAAGGTCTCTGCCGATGGCCTGGCCCTGCTCACGCCTCACACGCCTCATTACGATGTCGATGTCAAGCTTGGGCATGCCAATGCCCTTTCCCACCAGGTACCCATGCAATGCTGCATTGACCCGCCAAAATGCCCAAAGAATCCAGAAGTCCGTCCATTATTCCCTGAAAGTCCTGAAAGGCATTGAAGAAGGACCTCTAAGTGCGCGTCCCTCCTTTTTTGAATGCGCAAGGAGGCTTGGCGAGAAGGAGAGGAGAAACGTGAGTGTGTTCTGTAGTGTGTGACCACCTGATGGGGAAATGTTAATGCTTTCCTGACACCACTTAAGGTTGCTCTTGATTTATCTCTCCTAGTCTATCCCAGCCCGATGGCTAGGAAAAGCTCACTATTCCCTGTCTAAGAATCCCTCCCCATTCCTGCACAGTCGCCGACTCCTGGGTGGAGGAGAGGCTCTCTGCTGATGAACTCATTTCCATCATTCCTGGCTATCAAGGCCTCATCGTTCGATCAGGAACAGAACCCCGGAGATCCTGCAAACGGGGAGCAAGTTAAAGGTCGTAGCACGTGCTGGTGTCGGCGTCGACAACATCAACGTGCCTGCAGCTACCTCTCAGGGCATCATCGTGATGAACTCGCCTGCGGAAACATCTTGGCTGCCGCGGAGCACACTGTCGCTTTGCTGCTGGCGACGGCCCGAAATATTGGTCGCGCCGACGGAAAATGGAAGCGCAGTAAATTGGTTGGTGTTGAGGTTGGCCGGAAGACGCTGGGTATCGTAGGGGTTGGAAAAGTCGGCTTGCACGTTGCCAGGATGGCCAAAGGCTTGGGCATGCAGGTAAAGGCAGTCGATCCATATGCGAGCGCAGACATGGCCCGTCCAGCTGGTGTCGAGCTTATACCGAGTCTCAAGGACTTACTGCCTCAAGTTGACTTTCTCACCATTCACACGCCACTGTTGGCAACGACCATGGACTTGATTGGTGAAGAGGAGCTGAAGACTATGAAGTAGACGGCAAGAGTTCTCAATGTTGCTCGAGGTGGTGTGTATGATGAATCTGTACTGCTCAAGGCTTTGGAAAAAGGATGGATAGCTGGTGCCGGCCTGGATGTCTTCACGGCTGAGCCTCTCACCCCGGACTCGGTCGCTGAAGAGCTCGCAAAGCACCCAAAGACTGTGTCAACGCCTCACCTGGGTGCCTCAACGGTAGAGGCTCAAGAAAACGTATCTATGGATGTTTGTACACAGATGCTCGAAATTCTCCGTGGTGGCCTACCTACCAGAGCGGTCAATGCTCCCATTATCCTTCCCGAGGAGTATCACAAGCTCCAGCCCGCTGTCGCTGTACAGCTGGTTGAGAAGATTGGTGATCGCAAATTCGAGCTCATCTACCACGACGACTTGGCTGGCATGCCCAACACCAAACCACTCTTCGCTGCGCTGGTCAAAGGTCTCGTGGCCTCCTTTAGCGATCCTCATGTCAACATTGTCAATGCAGCTCTCATTGCCGAGGAGATGGGCATTGCCATCAACGAAACCCACGCCCGCCAGTCGAAAGATCTGACGTACTCAAGCCTGGTGACTTTGACCGTATTCATCTAATTAAACCTGCATGCTTTCTGCTCGGTCGCCCCATATCTGCAGGAACGGAACCTGGCCGGATGCTCTCGAGGGTGGGGGCAGGCAGGCAGGCAGGCAGGGCGACCACCGGAGTAAAAGCAAGAAAAAGAAGTCGGTGGATGTTCGTTTCATTGGAAAACACAACAGCGGCTTGTCACTGACTGCTGAAGGGGACTTTGTGGGGATGACAGGTTCAAAGATCACGAGAAACCACCTTGAAAGGGAAAGAGCGATGCATGGTGAAGTCGATCTCCACTTTGCAAAGACATTTGAGTGCACAGCCAATCAACCACAACAAGGAGGTGTTCGTCCCACCTTGTCGTCATTAAGACACCTGCCCGATAGCAGCGAAGGTCTCCACCGGCTACTCGTCCTGTGTGGCCCAATTCTAACCTGTTCATCTAAATTCCAACCACTCTTCATCGAGCAACGAATTTCAGACACCTCAACACCGTGGCCGTGCGGCCAAGGCTATCTGGTAGGCAGAACGAGCTTCAATTCAACTGTCGCGTGCTGCTGTGAGCTACACACTGTGCTGTGCCGTGCTGTGCCGTGCTGTGCCGTGCCGTGCAAGTCAGTGGACGGACGCTTTTGGCCGCAGACGTAATTTTAACATCAGCAACTGACGAGGAGCATAAACGCAGCCGTTCTAGGTTGAGCCAAGGCAAGGCGTTTCATCACACCAACCGACTCGCCCCAACACTATCATCGAATTGATCATCTGAAATTCATCCTGGCTGACTGTCTGCCTTCGCCTGTCACGAAACTTCGCTCGTGCTGCCTGAAGTACGACGCCTCGCAAAGTATACATCCGATAACACCTAACACGGTTTCCATCGTCCCTTCCGAGATACCACATCAATCAACATGCGACAAAACAACGGCTCTGGTGGCTTCGCCAGCGTGCGAACTTGTGTACTAGGAATGGGTAGAATTTTAGGGTCGGTCTCTCATCTGTCGCCGCAGCGCCTTTGACTCAACGCAAGCACGAGGATGACGATTTCGAGAGCACTCCCGTTTGGGTGCTCTATGTGGCCTCAATGGCACTCGTACTACTTGGTGGTGCTTTTGCTGGTCTGACCATCGCGTACGTTGGTGTCTTTTGTCTTTTTGTGTTCTTGTTCCATCTATTTTATCGGCCCGTGACTATTGATGACATCAGTAACTCAATCTGTGAGCTGGCCTTGCTAACATGCTTTCCGATGTAGTCTCATGGGACAGGACAGTATCTACTTGCAAGTTGTATCCGGCGATCCATGCGAACCACAGTACAAGAATGCGAAGAGGGTCTTGAAGTTGCTCAGCAAGGGCAAACATTGGGTGCTAGTCACCCTCTTACTAGCCAACGTGATTGTGAATGAGTCTTTGCCTGTCGTTCTTGATAGGACACTGGGCGGCGGCGTTGCGGCTGTTGTTGGCAGCACGGTTCTCATTGGTATGTCCAGAAGGATCATTGATAGTGATAGTAGCCTCGAAACGATTGGTTAACATTTGAGCGCTCTACGCAGTCATCTTCGGCGAGATTGTTCCCCAGTCTATCTGTGTTCGCTACGGTTTACCGATCGGTGGTTATATGTCAAAGCCCGTGCTCATGCTAATGTACCTCACGAGCCCCGTGGCATGGCCGACTGCCAAGCTTCTCGACTGGATTCTCGGCGAAGACCATGGGACGGTGTATAAAAAGAGCGGTCTCAAAACGCTCGTGACCCTTCACAAATCTTTGGGAGAGCTTTCTGAGCGACTGAATCAAGACGAGGTAACCATAATCACAGCCGTCTTGGATTTGAAGGACAAACCTGTGTCAGAGGTCATGACGCCCATGGACGATGTATACACGTTGGCGGAAGATCATGTATTGGACGAAAAGACAATGGATAACATCTTGTCTTCGGGCTACTCTCGAATTCCCATCTACCGCGCAGGCAACCCTTCCGACTTTGTCGGTATGCTATTGGTCAAGACGCTCATCACTTATGACCCCGAAGACAAAATACCTGTCAGAGAAATTCCTTTGGGTGCAATAGTGGAAACACGACCAGAGACCAGCTGTTTAGACATTATCAACTTCTTCCAAGAGGGCAAGTCCCACATGGTTCTGGTGTCAAATCACCCAGGTTCAGATCATGGTGCTCTCGGCGTCGTTACCTTGGAAGATGTCATTGAGGAGCTGATCGGAGAGTAAGTCGTGCCCTCAACTCTTCGTACGAAAACAACCTCTAATTTTCGTATAGGAAATTGTTGATGAATCGGATGTCTACGTCGATGTTCACAAAGCCATTCGTCGTCTGACTCCGGCGCCGCGTGCCCGACGCATTCATGCTGAAGCTGGCGCCGCTGCTGTGGGTAGGAAACCAGGCGAAGGCGCTGCGCTGGTTGATATTGCGGAGCAATTAGAAGCTGGTAGCCCGGTTGTTGGTTCGTTAAGTGCGCTGAGCGATAGCGCGCCAGAAAGACATGCTAAGATGGCAGTCTTTATGCGCCGTCGTGGGTCTGCTGGGCCAGACGGCAAACCTGATGACAGGCCGGTTCCTTTCAAGGCGTCACTAGACGAGATGAAGCAACAGCTTCGACACCTCGCTCCATCGAATCGCGCTGCCAATCCTCGCAACACTCGCACCAATGTCTTCAAAATCAAACAAGGCCTGAGCGTGACCACCTTTGTCGCAGGTGATGGTCCTGGCAACAAAACCACGGATGATTCAACGCTTAAGGCGAGCGATACTGCTGAAGGAGATGAGTCAACGCCGCTCTTGAGAACGCCGAGTCTGAATGGTGGTCAGGCTGAGAATGGGTACGGGTCCGGCAAGTCGAAAAAGGATAGTGTCAAGTTCAAGGCTCATGATCGGCAATAAGTGTTGACGGGCTTTTTAAGGGGCGAACAGGTAGTCTGATGGAGGTGTTTTGTTGTATGCTTGATTTGCTTTTCCGGCTCGCCCCTATGGCAAGATGGCAAGGCTGTTCATTCGGTGGAAACGGGGATACCAAGACAGTATTCGGCATCAATTGATTCCGGCTTGAGGCCGAATCAGGAAATCTCAGCAGTTCACAGTCATGTTGTGTGTTCCAGCTTTGGCACCCAAAATACATGCAACGTGACTGTTGGAACAAGCATAATATCAATTTCTTCGCAGCCACGGATGTGGCCGGCAATAGGTCGGCCCGCGCGTGTGCGCGCGACCCCCTCGCGGACCCACAGGCCCCGTGATAGGGCAGGGCCTATGGCCACGTGACCCACACGCGGCGCCCCCTTTTATTCTTATAAGAGTGCCCTCTCTTTAACCTCTCTTTTCCTTCCATTTCTAGATAGCCTAGAATAGATAAGTAATTGCATTACATACTATCTATTCTCTGTCTCCGTCCCTATGTAAGATAGGAGTCCTGATATCAGGAACCCTGTGTAACCAACAGTGACTTCTTCGTGGATCGCGCGAGCATGCGCGTCACAAGTCGAGGAACATGATTTCTGTATACTGGGACAGGCCATGAAACAGTTGGACCTCGTGTGCAAATTTTTCTCTCGAAGGTTTCCATGATTTCAGAAATGCAAAATTCATGGTATCTTGACTCATGGGACCATGATGCGATCGATCAATCATACCAAATAGCATTCATTCCGAATCCTGGCTCCTGCACTCGAACTCGCGCTACTCGGGCCAAAAACTCATCTTGCCAGCGATAGATCTCCAGCCAGCCTTCCTGATCATCGGTAAGAGCCACCCAGTCATCGCACCAATCGCTCGGTGTCACGGCGTTGCTGTGTCCGCCACTCGTAGGCGTGGGGTTCAGACATATCTGTCGCTCAATGGCGCCATTCCCGCCCAATTTAAACGCGGCAATGTAACCTGTCAAATCAAATGAATTGGCCCTCGATGAAGCAAACAAGTAGTTTCCCGAGTGGGACAGCGCACACATCAGCCCTGTACATGGTCCACCGATCGCGTATGCCAGGCGGAATCAAGGGGTACTGCTTGTCCGTGTAAAGGGGCATGTGCGTGGCAGGATCGATGGCGTACTCGCAGATGCGATTTCCTTCTCCATCAAGGCATACAGGTAGTTCCCGGAGGGATGCATGGCCACCCACCTGGGATGATCTCTCCCATCGGGACAGTCCACGCTGCCAACGAGCTCGACAGAGGCATTCTGGGGAAAGGGCTGGTCTTTGAGGCGGCGATGGAGCCAGATCTTGTTGGTTTTCAGGTCGGCAGAGTAGAGGTACGTTTCTGAAGGGTCGAAGACCATGCCGTGGATGCCACTGTCGGGCTGGTAGGCGTAGTGCTGGAGAGGTTCCTGGAGGGTTCCGGAGGGGAGGGGCGAAGACGGTGCCGTGGCCGGCGTGGTCGTAGAAGGGGTTGCAGTAGACGCCGTAGGGGGTTGTTTGGCGGCGAGGAGGAAGATGGCGCGGGTGTTGGTGGCGGGGAGGATGCTTCAGCTGTAAAATGAGGCTTGTTCAGATGTTTGTGGCTACATGGTTGGGTTGGTTGCCAACGGCTTTTGTCAAAAAGACTTACGCCCGTGGAGCATTGGCTGGGACGTCTGGTGAAGAATGGAGGTGGGTGATTCGACGGCAAAGCTGGACCATTTCTTCATCGCGGCGCCGTAGATGTTCTTCTTGGCGTGCTTTTTTTAAAAAGAAAGGAAGAAAATTAGAAGAACAAGTACGTGTTAGTCGTGTGCGGTGAGGGATCGGGCTGAACCAGCAGGGGGCTTACGTCAAATGTCATCCAGGAAATGGGTTCATCTTGTGGGATTTCCGTCCGTCTGACAAGCTCGAGCGTGAGCTTCTCGTCGTCAAAGGCAAACGTGAAGATGGCCCCTGGCGGCGTCCAGGTGCCGACCATGAGATGGTGGATGGGCATCTTGTTGTTGGCTGTGAGGGGTCTTGTGTCTGTCTTGCAGTAGATACTAGAGAGGGGACGTCGATGGAATGAAACCAAGCTGTGCCGTCACGATGGACTGGCTACAAGTTGAAGTCGACAGACAGAGAGTCCCGGCCTCACCTCCCGAGGTCCCGACGCCATGGCCAAAAAGTGACCCCTCATGATTCGCACCGCACAATTACATACATGTACGTATGTAGATGCACCGACTGCCCCGCAGGGCAAAGACCTCGAGACCAATCGGCTTCGCATTAGCCGTCGGCAGGTCCACCCGGCTACTGCACATTGGTGGTGCACGACCCTTCCTGCCGGTTCCGAATGCCATGAATGGTGTGAGAGAGGGAACCAGCCAACGACTTGAGCTGTGATGGTCATCGTTCCTGGACACATGGCGCCAGCTAGTTATCTGGCGTGAAACTCGGGATTCGTGGGAGAGGCGAAAGGCGAGTATATAACAAGTCTGGCTCGCCGCTCCCGAGGGTGAGACCTCGTTTGGTTTCTGAGCTCGGCCATCTAATAATCACCATCTTGATTCTTCATCATCTCACAGTGATTACCAGAAGGACAAAAATCGCACCCTTTTAAAAACAAGCAAGCTCCTCTGTCAAGAAGTCTACAACTCCTTTCTCCCTGACGGCTCCTGAGCGACCGACGAAATCACTTGTTTACGCTTTTGTTCTCCTCCATCACATCACATCGCATCACATCACAGCCTTGATTCATAATGGCCACAAACAAACACACAGGCGGCAACGGCTCTAGCCGCTTTGATCCCACCTTCACCAGCCGTGTCATCAAGACCATGGGCCCCAACATGGAGCCCAGAACCCGACAGGTCCTCTCCAGCCTGATCACTCACATTCACGACTTTGCTCGCGAAGTCGAGCTCACGAACGACGAGTGGATGGCTGGAGTGCACTTTATCAACTCTGTCGGTCAGGCTTCTACTAAGACGCGAAACGAGGCTCATCGTGTTTCCGACATTCTTGGTCTTGAATCGTACGTTGCCTTCTTTTTAACTTACTCCAAGCCCTGCTACATCCTCCCTCATATTGGAACATTCACGTACTGACCTTTTTTTTTTTTTTTTTTTTCCTCCTTGACGGATAGACTAGTTGATGAGATCGCCAACAAGATCATCGCCGAAGAAGGCGACATCGACCCAACTTCCTCGTCTATCCTCGGCCCATTCTGGTCCCCTGACGCGCCTTTCCGTGACAACGGCAGCACAATCATTCAGAACCCCAACCCTGACGGCCGCGTGTGCAAAATGCACGGCACCATCACCGACCTCCGCACCGGCAAGCCTATCCCAGGAGCCGTCTTCGACATCTGGCAGGCCAGCGCCAACGGCAAATACGACTTCCAGGACCCAGAGAACCAGACACCCAACAACCTGCGAGGCAAGTTCAGGGCCGACGAGAACGGCAAGTACTGGCTCTACTGTTACCATCCTACGGCTTACTCGCTGCCCACCGCTGGCCCCGCTCACCAGCTTCTCATGCTCATGGATCGTCATCCCATGAGACCAGCTCATATTCACATCATGGTACGTGAAATTATCTTGTCGTCCAATGCAGCAAAGTACCGGGGAGAAGAAGTCCAACGCAAGAGGTACTAACGCGGAAAAATCACAGGTCACTCATCCCGAGTACAAGGGCTGCACAACCCAGCTGTACCCCAAGGACGATCCGTGGTTGGAGACGGATACTGTCTTTGCTGTCAAGGATGACCTCGTCGTCGACTTTAAGCCTTACAAGTATGACAAGGCTACTTTGGAGCTCGAGTACAATGTTGTCTTGTCACCAAAGGGGTACAAGGGCAAGGTCTTTCAATAAAAGAGACGGATTTCGTATGAGAACCAGATATTGAAGAAAATCCAGGATGAATGAATATTTCAGGGGGAAGAAGGAGCCTGGTGAGGAAATTGCATTGGATAAATGATATGGATAAATGACATGGAAAAGTTTCTACCCTGTACATGGTATGATTCAATTTAGCGTTTGAATTAGGTGGCATTTTTAAATAGGGGTTTCTTTATTTTCTAAGATGTGAAAAGAGCACGTTACTGAGATTGTTTCTGTGCCTTCTCAAGATGTGTATGTAAGTGCGACGATGTTCTGATCTGAAAGCCGTGTACCGGGTAGCTTGGGTTTGCGGAGGGTGTTGCATGAGCAGTTGACGAATGGCTTGACAATAACCTGAGACGTGAGAGAACGTTGGTTCCTTGCATGGTGGTGGTGGTCCCGCAACGGCTGAGCAAAACACGACGGCGTGCCGTAGCGTGGGTGAAGTCTAATTAATAAATGATATCACGGCGCATGACCAGACTACTTCCGGAGTAGTCCGTAGAGATCCATAATTGGCCGCGATAAGATAAGCCAGCCACACGGGTCGTTGTCACAGCAACAACGCCCTCTAGTAAACAATGGCAATACCCGTCGAGCTAGGTAACGGGAGCCGTTTGAAACCCTTGTCTTATTAACGATGCCGCCGTTCTGTTCATCAATCCTGCTATAATACCACTTGGTGTGCACGCCGCATGGTGCCTCTTTTCGCAGCCTCTCCTTCTTCTCGCTTCATCTTTTTTGCTTCGTGTTTGGTAATCTGCTCTACTTGTTCTGCTACCCAAGGGGGCCCAGGTCGTCGTCATCGCAGCAGCCCATTTCCACAGACGCTCCTTCGAGTGGCTTGTGGTGACAACGTGGTGACAACGTGGTGACAACAGGGGAAAAGGCCGGAATATTGAAGCATATAGCAAAGCCCTCCCCAGCTCTTCTCCGCTCATCCCGTTTCTTCACCGTCAACAACCTCCTGCCAGCTTTGGCAGCCCTTCTGCAACAGCGTCTGCAACAGCGTCAGTCGACAGCCAGCAGACCTGGCAGCAAGACAACATGGTAGGACAATTCGTCAGGAGCAATCCGGGTGCTCTCGGCGAGCTGCCGCAGAATCACCAGGGATCCGCTCCTCGGTCTCCCAGCAGGCCTGGCGATGAAGGCCGGGATGACACGGCTCGAAATAGTGCACGTTCACCGACGAAATCTGTATTGGGGAAGCTTCCTTTCGGTCCGGTGGCGGCGACAAGGGGTCTTCACGAACGACTGAATCTCGAGATGTGTCGCCCAAAAAGCCGAAGAAAACAAAGTCCGGCACGAACCTGGCTGGGTTACTATCTCGCCCCAAATCGCTCAGGAACCTGTACAAAACGGCAACCGATGATGAGAATCGAGCCAAAGACAAAGAGAACGTGACTCCCAGTGGCACGCCCAGCTCTGAGAGGCCACCACCACCCATCTTTGCTCAATTCGCCTCGGAAAGAACAACTGCGTCGCAGCAGGGACATGGTTCGGAGCCCATGTCAACCAAAATGGCCAAAGACCGGCCAAAGTCAATGCAAGCTCCCAGACCACAGCTTGATCGTGCTCAATCCTCATCACCTTCCAAGACGCAAGGCTGTGCTGCCAGGCCAGTGTCCGTGTTACCCGACCAAACACGCCGCAACAAGTTCTTCAGCGGTTTTGGTCATGCCCGTTCGAAAACGACCGTATCGAGCCCCACGAATGAGATTCCGGAGCTGCAGATAGAGCCCGAGGACATCAATCAACAACTTGAGGCTCTCTTGGATCGCCGAAACATCCCCGAGAATCAGCGATACAAGATGCGCAATCTGAATGACACAATCAAGCTGGAGTTCATTCGACAGGATCATGCTGAAATGCAAGCCGCAAAGGTGGAACGGTCCAGTGCTACTGGCACAGCAAGCAGCATGGCTAGCAACGATCGGGTTATGAGCAGCAGCGGAAACAGTCCCAATGCCGAGGATGAGCGACCGAAGCGCAGTCGTGGAAGAAGCTTCACTTTTTCACGGGGTAAGAAGGATTCCAGCTCGCCGACGAAGAAGCCCAAGGGAGAAGGCACTCTGGGTCGGCATTTTCGGAGCAGGTCGACGGACAGCATTGCTTCCGAATCCCATCCCTTCTCCTCTGGCCAGTCGGCAGGGGCAGGGTTTTGTCCAAGATGAAAACTCAGCAAGGCCCATCCGACTATGTGGCGTATCTGAGAAAAGTCCAGCAGCCGGAACTTGTCGAGGTGGGTAAGCTACACAAGCTGCGACTCTTGCTTCGAAATGAGACTGTCGCCTGGATCGAGGACTTTATTCAACAGGGCGGCATGCACGAAATTGTTGGTTTGCTCAACCGAATCATGGAGGTCGAGTGGAGGTATGCCCGATGCGAACCAGACAAAATGCTTCCATCAAGTTTGAAACTAACTCTTGTGTGTCTAGAGAGGAGCATGAAGATGCCTTGCTGCACGAAAACCTGCTCTGCCTCAAAGGTCTAACAACAACGGCCAAGGCGATGGAATATCTTGAGTGTGTTCAAGCAGACTTGTTTCCCAAGCTCCTGCACTTGCTTTTTGACCCAGAAAAGAAGGGCCCGAGCGAGTTCACGACTCGCAACATCATCACATCGGTTCTCCTTACCTACATCGAGTCCGCCGCCCCGTGGAACAAATGATACGAGCCAAGAATGTCTTGGGCCATCTTCGCGACAAGCCCAGTAAAGAAGACGAGCGACCTCTTCCGTTTGTTTTGGAGATGAGACAGGAGCGACCGTACCGCGTGTGGTGCAAGGAAGTTGTCTCAGTGACCAAGGAAGTCTTTTGGATCTTCCTGCACAACCTGAACGTTGTCTCACTGCCCAGCGATAAGACGGCCCAGCCCGGCCTCACTGGTCAGGACGGTCGAGGCTCCAGCGATGACACGAATGGACCTTTTGGATACATGCTTCGCCATTTCCTCGAGAGCGTCCGCCGGTTCCTGCTGCGCCATATGTCGGCGGTGTCGAGTGGGACGCAACAAACTATCTTGCTTCCCACCTCGACCTGATGAACGCCATCATTGCGTGCGCAGCCACGTCCCTGGAACGCAACAAACTACGAGCAGAGTTTCGCATCTCGGGCTGGGAGCGATGTCTGGGCGGCAGCCTCCGCATCTGCAAGGAGAAGTTTTACGGCAGCGTACACGTTGCATTGCGAACCTGGGTTGCCGCAGCTGCTGAAGATGGCTGGGACGTCAGAGACGTTCGGTTCGGCCCTGCCCCCAGCCAAGGTCTCCCCAGAAACCAGGAGCTGGTCAGAAGCCCAAGGTTGAGCCTGCACCCAAGTTGGACATGCCCAAGCTCGACTTTGGCCTTGATCAGCAGCCTGGCGCCAAAGATGCATGGCTGTGATGGCGTTGGTCGTCTTGGCATCATAACGATGAGTACATAGATACATGACCAACTACAATGGCCACAGAAGAAAGGAAGGAAGGAAATCACAGCACATGGATCGGTGTACGGAGAGAGCACCGTAGTGCCACGGTGCAATATTCATTTTCGTTTCGGAAAGGAGCAGACGTGAATTTGGGACCAGTCACTCACTTCCCTTGTGCTTGCGCACGTCACGTCACATGACGTCACATTTTTCATCATGAGGGTTTTTCCCTTTCCTATTCCATTCATTGGGTCAATAAGGTTGCATTTTGGGAAATACTCTTCTTCTTCTCCATTGTCGATAGAATAGGATTGCCAGTAGGGGCTGTATGGGTATGATTGCATTGGTTATATGAATGAATTGATGACATGATGAGACATGGGCTTTTATACATGTTTCTCGACTTGAGTCATTGACGGATGATTCATCTCCGTCTCAATGGCAGCACAGAATGATTGCATGCCATTTCTGCATGTTGGTGCTGAAAAGCGACCTCAGACCGACATGCAGTAGTCTAAGTGACTCTAGTCTAGCCCTCAGTATCATTTCACTGTCATTTTTCATTTCGGCTAGTGAGTCAGACGAAGAAGGGGAAAAGTCGGTCTAGCAGCGCGTGGCCCTTGCATGTGCGTGAGCGATTTGCGCGAGTTGTTATTATCCAGCCCATCTACCTACCCTACCGGTGGAGTTGAAAGGCATCATATACCGACATGCCCTTGAGCACATCCTCCTTGACCTTGTCATCTGCCGAGGTCAACCTGGGCAGCATTTCCAAAACCTGGTCGACCTTGTCCCGGGGATGACGACGACGCCGTTGGCGGGGTCCTGGAAGGCGATGTCGCCGGGAGAGACGTTGACTCCGTTGATGTCGAGGGGCACTTGGAGGGCCCAGGGATGCTGCCCCTCCCGATCCAACGGTTGACTGGCCGAGAGCGAGAATCTGTCCATTCTGGATTAGTTGGACGGAAAAAAAGAAGAAAGGGGGAGGAGGGGGCTTTTTCCACCGACCGGCAGCTTGGTGCTCCTCAGTTCCTGCACGTCTCTGACCCGGCCGGCGACAATGATGCCCTCGACTCGTCGCATCTTCATGCGCAACGCCATGATGCCGCCGCAGATGGCGTTGGTCTGGCCGGGGCTTGCTTCATGACCACAAAGGTACCGGGTTCCGAGACATCGGCCCAGTGAGTGTCCTTTGGCACGTTGGGAGCCAGGGCGGCCGGGGTCTCGCCTTTGGCGGCGAACAGGATCGTGGAAACCGGCGCGATGGTCATGGTCGGCGAGGTTGCGTCGCTGGAGCTGGAGGGCTTGCTGCTGTAGGGGGCGAGGTCTGCGAGGTAGCCTGCTCCGGGGACCTTGAGCTTGAGGAGGGCGTCTGAGATATCGCAGGCTGTGTATTGCTGGAGTTTGGCCATGGTGGCTTGTGGCAGCGTCGCCGCCGCCGTCGACATGGCTTGTGACGCGGTTTGTTGGCGGGGACAAATGGATTGGAGTCGAAGACGAGGCTTGCGTATCCAGGGAGTGATTCGCACGCGAACCGTACTCATTTCTTTCTTTGATTTTTAATTTTCAATTTCTTTTTCCACACCATCTCCGTCTGATTCCTAATCGGGCGGTTCGCGGCTCGTGATGTGATGGATGGCGGTTTGGTGGCTTTAGTTGTCGACCCGAAAGGCCGAGCCGAGGTGCCTTGCTGTGCCTTTCCAATTATAGCCCAAATTATCTAGTCGGCTGGTACATACGACCACAGCCGCCAGCCAAATCTGGATCCCGTCCGATCTCCGCTAGATAATCTGGCGAGCGCTAGATTAGTAGTTGAGTCGGTGACGATCAGCGAATACCTAGTGTTGTATGTTTTATTTTTGCTCCTTGTTCTGTTGATCTTCCTGTTATCGCGAGCCCCTCGACAAATCAAGAACTTGTTCCTGCCCGTCAAAGTCTCCGCCCGATACGCCGGGCATTGGTGCTCGGTATTACTTCCCGTACGGAAGTAGATGGCTTATCTATCCCCACACTGAACTGGCAAATCGCCCGTGTGTTGGACAAAACAGCTATTAGGCCACAAGTCAACGGGATTCCAAGGTAGCTGGCTATCGTGCCTCTGTTAGTCCAGCTTCTCGCCGTCTACCACGCCTTTTCTGGCTTGACGTGCATTTGTTCAATCATTGCACGGAGTGCAGCATCTGGAGGGATAGATAGGGAGCGCAGGCGGTGACGGGTGGTTGGTTGAGGAGAAGACATGTGAAAAAGAGGAAGCGCTGGTACGGCGCAGGCCAAATTGAGTCGAGTCAACATCCTGGAGTTGTATCATGTCTCGGGTCACGTTTGACTCTTTGTCGGCGCATAACCTCATGTACCAACTTAAGCTGGCGTGGAGGAGCCATGAGCTTCTGCTGGATAAATCAAGTGAAGAAGTGATCAATTCGATCCCAGGCAAGCCAGCAAGAACTCGTCCGCTTCAGGCCGGGTACCTGACAGCTCGAGCTTGCCAACTTTTGGCCTCAAAGCCTCGCACCACTCACAAGCGTGACGCACCCAGAATGCCCCACTTCTTTGAAAAGGTCCCATCTTTGCGTATGTATTTGCCACTGACTTGACCTGATTTGTCTGGCTGTTATACTTTGCTTCATCACCCTCTTGTCTTCACCTTGCCCAGCCGCCTATTATCTCATATCTCATCCTGCCTCATCAAGCTCCCAGCGCAAACAACGCCTACGCCCAAGCCCACGCCGGGCTGCGCCACACTCCACCAGGAAAGAGCAAAATGTCGATAAAGTAAGCCTCTCAGCATTCAGCGTCAAACGACTGGTCTTCTCAGTTCTTTGTCTCGATTCACTCCCGCTACACCCCTCGCCTCACCGTCACCCTCATCATTGGCCCTCACACTATTCTTGCCTGCCCTTTGACGTTTTGCATGTCTCTCTTGATGTCTACTTCTTGGTCCTTGCCTCAGCCGACTCAGCCAACATCATGTGTTGAACTATCTACCACTCACTCTATTCTCCCCATCATCGGCGCACTTGCCATTCACTTTTTCATCCCAGGCATATATACATATCTTCATATATATGCATGAATGCATCCAGCCATCTCCATCATCTCCACCACCTGGCTCCATGGATAGATGCACCACGGTATTCTCACCATGGAAAATCCGCATGACTATCTGATCACCAGTCCACCACGTCCCAGACGGCCGACTAACCATGACTCTACTGCTAGCTGGGTCATGCTTAGCCAGGAGGGTTTGTTAAGTTGGGAAACGAGCGAATTCTCCTCAAGCTCGATTCAAGAATATCATGCGAGTTATCTGTGCCCCAGGAGCTGAAGGCTCGATGCCCTCCTTTCCAGTGTAAAAGCGATAAGGGGGCGCTATTTCTCACAAACAAAAGAGTGAGTCGTTCAAGTGTGTATAAGCTACAACGCCACGTCCGCTAAGTTTGCCGCGACTTGATTTAGATTGTGTATCTGCCCGCCAAACCCACACAAGAACCAAGATTCGAATCTTTCAGCGCCCCAATTCTCAAATTTCAAGATTCAAGCACCTCATCATCCATGTGGTGGGGTTGGGTCTGGAAGTCGGACTGTATCCCCGTTTCTGGAGGGGGATCCCGCCTGACTTGCCAAGGATAGAAGTCAAATTAACATTTTCTGATGGAGGAATGATGGAGTTTAATGAAACGTATATTAGACTACGAGAGAGGCTGTTCCAGTACCAGGAAATGCGAAGGAGATGGGTTCTGGAGCGGATATTCCTGACGAGCCTTTACCCGCATACGAAGCCTCCGGAAATCAGCCAATTGAGGCAGCAAGTTCTTTGGATGTTCCAGGGAATAATGGATCAAGCATTTCTCCCAGTTGTCGCGCACCCGACGAACCACCGCCCAATTATGACGAAGCACAGGCGCAACAGTTGAGCATGCGACTTGAAGACCATGTTCGCGGTGAAGCAGGTTCTTGATTTCTCAGATGGTCATTTTTTCTGAGCAATGAGAACTCGGACGGGTGCATTTTGTTCCTGTTCAAATTTAACGTGAAAAGAAGTTGGCTTCGAACAGTTTATACAATCACGAATGTGTTATAGAGACCATGAGATTCACGGCATGCATATTGGGCAGTCCGTGGCTTCTGCGGCGCTGGTAGCCAAAAACTGTCCACCGCAGTGGGCTTGGGTCGGCATTGTTGTTTACGGTCCTTTCAATTCGTCGTATTCTTTTTCATTTTCCTACTTCTGTAATTTTTTTCTTTCTCTTTCTAGTCATTTGCTCTACTTTCCATTTCCAAGACATGCCAATTGGGAAGCTGGAACAGCCAAGAGCATGGCGGCGTAGTCGTCATCGGGACTGTCAATGCAATGGCTGAATAGACGACACCTGTGTTGGGTATTCCTCGGGCGCGGTGCAGTGGTGCTCATATGTACGTCGCGAATAAATGATGCGCATGTGATGCTGCACGTGATCTGTTGAGTTCCCAGCGGGCTCCATCCACCAATCAATGTGCGCCAATTCCGGAATCAGTTTTCGACTTTGACCCGACCGACCTCGCATGATCTTGGTCAGACCACCGCAAACCACACATCACCTACAACCGTTTCCGTTGTGATCCGCCGAACCGTCACGATGGGTATCTGGGACGCCTTTTCCGAGATTGTCGAGGCCGTGACGCCATGGAGTGTTGTTGAGGCTGAGGCCCCGGCTGAAGAGTCCAAGGTAAGGATTCCATCTTTATCCTTCCCTTGATGCACGATGTTCCTAGGCCGTCGACACCGCTAACCGGTGCGGCACCATATTGATGCCTACACACAACTTCGGAACACAATTTCTAATGGAATAACCTTGGCAGGAGGAGCAGGCCGCCGATACCGAGTCCAAGGACGGAGACGCTACCGAGGAGTCAACCGAGGAGTCCAAGGATGAGGAAGCCACTGAAGACGCCGACGAGGAAGACGATGAGGAAGAAGAGGAGGAGGAGGAAGACGACGAGGAAGAGATTGTCGACCCTAAAGAAACTCTCGAGGAAGGTTCGTAACAATTGCCTGCCATTGGTCATCAATCCGAGAGAAATGGCCAAGGACGTCATGGTCCTCGGCCATTCGCGAGAGGGACTTGGGTCTTTTCCCACCACGTCAATTGTTTACATATATCCACTGGCGCTTTTCCTGACTGATTTGTTGAACCATACAGAGTGCAAGAACTCTGCTCAATGCGCTCCCGCCAAACACCACTTTGATGAGTGCGTTGAGCGCGTCCAGCAGCAGGAGAGTGAGGGCGAGGCCAAGGAGGACTGCGTCGAGGAGTGTACGTTTTGACCCAGCTTTTCCCAAAGACCCCACCAAGCAGGCTCGACCTATTGCTTGTCTCATTCAATCGGTGTTTCTGTTCGATGTGAACGAATCGGACCCCTTCGCACTCCTATTATCCCTATGTTCAAATGCAACTAACTTGTGTCCTGCAGTCTTCCACCTCGCCCACTGCGCTACCTCCTGCGCCGCGCCTAGGCTTTGGTCCAAGCTGCGATAATTCCCTGCGTCATGCGTTCAACGGCTACTACTTGATTCGTCGAAGCTTGCCCGCCCGTATCGGCGAATTTGCTTTTCCTTACCACGGTGACTGACGAGGAACCGAAACGTAGAAGAGCAAAGAGCAAAGACTTGGCAAAGGGATGAAGAAGCAAAGGGAATGTTGGTTGGGGGCCTTATTTGACGGAGTGGTGTTTTCGTGGAAAACGCGTCCATGTATCATCTGCCACGACTGGGTTGGTAGGCGGACTTGTGAAAAGGGTCCGACTTGCCTCGCAGGATGGTGAAAATTTGTCTGTATCATAAATGCTGCAGCGCCAAGAATAGATTTTCTCTCTTCCCTACACGCCTTTTCCCGTGTCTTATGCCCCAAGTCATGTCATGGACGCAAAGTTCATGTACAAACACCTATAAAATGGTCACACAGCTATGGGCACACGCACCTTGGACGCGCACATTGACTGGCTTCTCGTCATGTCTACGCAGATGGGGTGAATATATCTTTGTACAGTTTGAGCCCACCACGGTCGTCTCCAGACCATTGGGTTGCACAGCATCTCTCTTCACACCCACTGTTTCTCGCACGGAGTCACACCACTACGCTTCGCACCCTTTCGACTCTCACCATCACTGTTCACACTACCATGGGCCCTACTTCCCTACTTCACTTGGATGTCCCACCTAGCCTCCAGATCTTGTGAAAGCACGCAGGTTTTCTCTTGCCTGCGCGGATTCGTCGTTGCCATCTGGCAAGGGCAAGACGCCAACCTTGCTCAAGAATCCCGCGCTCTTCACCAGTGCCAACTTAAGCCTGGCAGGAGACGAAAGGCCACCAGTCCGCCAACTGTCTGCCCATTGAGACCTGGCGGTATCAGCCAGATCTTGGAGCATATCTGACAGCGCCCGAGCGGATGTGTGTCTCTGTTTTCTCTACATCCTGGCGAATCGCCGCCATCCACGTGCTCGAGTCTTTGCCCCTCAGGGTGTACCCTGTCGCGCGTAGAGTCTCCCAAAACTCGCCCATGGTGAGCCCGCCTTTGACTTGGGTCACAATGCCTGATGAGCGCCCCAATGAAGTTTCTATGACAGTCGTCGCCGTGGCAGCGGCATCGGCTATGGGGATCCAATTGTCGGACTCCTCGCCATTGATGACGCCTACCCGGATACAGGCGGCGGCCATCCTCCACAGCCAGTCGTCAGCATTCGCGACACCTTCGGTCGGTGTGCCCACAACGAGACCAGGGCTGACAACTGCGAACTGATCTCGTCTGCCTAGACCTCGCGCCGCAGCACGCTTCACCAGGGCCTCGGCGATAAACTTGGTCGCGGTGTAGCCGTTGGGGCTGTCGGCGAGCGCCTTTGCCACGTCCTCCTCACGCTCGAGCTCAGGGTCGCAGCATCGCGCACTAGAAACGTAAACAACCCTCATGGAGGGGTTTCCAGCAGCCACGCGAAGGACCTGGGCGGTTGACTCGACGTTGGCCGCCTGGAGAGCAGAGTAGCTCTTCATGAAATGCACCGACGCCCTGTTGTGTATGAAAACATCCACAGTACCATCTGCAAGGGTGTTCCAGTTTTCTTTATCGAGACCCAGTCTCGGCAGCGCCAGGTCTCCGCGCCATACCTCGAGCTCGCTGCTATAAAACTCGGACCACCACTGAGCGTTTTTCGCAGCGTCGATAGCTCGCTGTCTGGCCTGGCTTGCAGAAGTACCCCTGACAATAGCAATCACACGACTGAAGCGGCCGTGATCGAGGAGCTGGCGGAGAATCTGGGTGCCAATGAAGCCGTTGGCTCCCGTTAGCACAACGGTGAGCCGAGTGTCACGAATACTCCCGTGCGACGTCGCACTCAAACGCTTATTAGCAGCCTCAGACTGCGCCATGGCGATGGTGCAATCGTATCGGGCAAGGTCCGACAGAAGACGATCCGAAATGACACCTGGCAAAGCAGCTCCTGATTCATAAACGCCCGCAGCTGCTGTCTGAAGCAAGTGGGCAATGCTGGTTGTGGAGTGACGGAACATGTCGGCCACCTCCAGCCTGATGCCTTCCTCCCGGGCCATGCTGACTACCTTCATGGCGCTGAGCGAGTTACCACCCAGCTTGATGAATCCATCGTCCAGACCAATCTGACTCGACTCGATATTCAGGACCTTTGACCAAATTTGCTGCATCGCCCTCTCCGGTGCCGTTGATGGCAGTCGCTTCCTTGCCGTCGGCGGTGCCTTTGCTGCAGGCTCTCAGACAACATGGAGCGATCGATTTTGCCGGTGTTGTTGACCGGCATTTTGTCCAAGATCTTGATCGATTGCGGCACCATGTAAGAAGGCAGCTTGGATCGTAGCAGTTGCTCAAGTTCTCCGCGCATTTTGCTCTCGCGCTGCTGTTCCAGCGGGTTTGTGCTGAGCACATGGCAGGGCCGGCCTTCATGATCAGTGGGAAATCGGAACAAGGTCCTCCTCTCACTGTCTGTGCCACTCCCGCCGCGGTAGAATACAGCGTCTAACCCACCGCGTTGTGAGTACTGTCGAGCCCAGCTGCATTCGACTCTGTAGCCCGCCAGCTGCGCAATCTCGGCGAGATCAAAAGCACATAGCGATGAGTGTTCCTGCGATGCCTGAAGAGCGGCTGCGAGCCATGCACTCTCGCACTCCAGCTTGGGAATGTTCTTGGACGCCTCGACAGCATTGACAATTTCTCTTTCGTAGATTGTCTTGCTGCAGGGGATGTTGCTTATGGCCACTCTGGATGCGGTGCCCAAGAGGCCCGGTACGGCCTGACGGTCGAGACCGTTGGACACGTAGTCAATCCACTCGTCCGCACCAATATCCTGAGCGGGGCCATCTTTCGCCTGCTCGCCATGGGAATTGACATGCAACACCGCTGCGTAGCGGTAGCTGCTGAGCTCGTTGGTGGCCTTCATCCTCTTGGGTAAGATCTCGACATGTGTCACGCCATGTATGCGGTGGGGCAAACTGGTGAAAAACCGGGATCTACAAGCAGCTCTGGCTCGCCTTTGAGGAGGTTCTCCATGATCCCACCGAACTCTTCCCGAGATGCGTCTTTCCCGGCAATGTGCAGAGCACGCCTTGCCATGAATTCCTTGTGAAGCGCATGAGAGCGGATGTCACCTAGAAAGATGGTCTTGATGCTTCCCAAGCTGGCCAGATGCTGGATGATGTTGAAGAGATAGTCTTGGCTTGGGAAGTACTGGACGACGGAATTCATGACGGCAAGTTCGGAGTGGATGGGCATGTCGAGGTTCATGATATCCTCGGCTGTGCCCTTGAACACGTTGACCTTGTCTGCAAGATCCGGGATGGACTTGGCGGCTTTGATTGTAAAGTCGACAGCTCGCATGGCCGGATCCACGCCTATGTAGCTCTGTAGGCCGTGGTTGGCCAAATTGAAGAGCATCATGCCCGACCCGGACCCGATTTCGAAAACATGGCCAGCGGGCCCGCCGTTCAATATGGTAGCAATGGTGTCGTCCAGCCATTCGTTCATCTCGACTTTGTTTATCTCACTTCCATCGTACATGGACGACCACCCGATGAAGTCCCGTCCGATGTTTTCGGCCTCGGTGGCGCCGATGGCCAGATAAGTTTCGCCGTCGAAATCTTCTTCCCAGGCCTGAATCCTTTTTGCTTTAATTGTGTCTTGTCGTGAGCAGGCGATTGGCTCTGTGGTATTTTGCCATCGTCCTCGCGCGTAGTGACAAACGCAGCAAGCCACAGCTCCTGGTCAGTCAGACGGTGAAAGACAACCACAGCGCCGTCCACGCTCTCGTGGCTCCGCAGAACCGCTTCGATTTCTCCTGGCTCGACACGCTGCCCTCTCACCTTGACTTGAGTGTCTTTGCGGCCGACAAACGCAAGAGAGCCGTCACGGTTGTACTTGACCAAGTCGCCGGTCTTGTACAGTCTGCCTTGCCGGCCGGGGTGAGAGATGGATCCCTCAACAACCACTTAGGGTCTTCAATAAACGCTGCTGCTGTCTTGGCTGAGTCGTTGAAATAGCCTCGACCGACAAGAGGTCCCTCTAGAAGCAGCTCGCCGGCACACCCCAGTGGCAGCAGCTCGTCATGGTCGTCAGCATCAACGATCCACGTCACAACGCCTGCACCTTTCCCAATGTGTGTCGCCATTTGAGGTTCCATCGGATTGGCGTTGATGGTGGCGGTCGGTGTGCACTCGCTCGGCCCATATGCGTTACATATACGTGTTTTGCCACACCACTTCTCAACGTCCGCCTCGCGTAGAGGCTCGCCGCCCAGTGTCAGCTGGCGCACCGCGGAAGTCTCTCTGGAGAAAGAAGTTGCAAGGTAGACGGCGTCAGGTCAAGCGCATTCACGCGTAGAGACACGATACTCTTCTCGATGTCATCTGTGCGGTCACTCTCGCTGGGGACGCAAAGACAACCGCCGCACGCCAGCATAGAAATGATGTTGCTGATGGAGACGTCGGAACTGTACGAGGCAAAGTCGAACAGCCTTGATTCCGGTGTGTGTCCCATGGGCTCGAGTTGATGGTGCTGAGCAGAGACGGTATTTGCGTGCGTTACCACGACGCCTTTTGGTCTTCCTGTACTTCCAGAGGTGAAGACGACGTATGCGATTGATGACGGACTGACAGATGGAAGCTCTTGCTGCGTCCAATCAAGCTGGCCAGAAAAGTAGTCCCAGCTAATGGCGACCGTCGCTTCTGCCAGCCGCGAGCACAGGATCTCTCTGGTGGGACAAGTTACGATGACTTTGCTTCCGATTTGATCGACAATGTCTCGCATCCTCTGCTCTGGAAGATGTGGATCAAGGAGGATAAAGCCGACACCGGCCTTGAGGACGCCAAGGATGGCCACCGCTGTCCACATGGACTTGTCAAAACAAAGAGGCACCAGACCTTTATGGAAGCCAGCACCAAGCTGCAGTAGTGAGTGTGACAACTTGGTCGAAAGTTCCTCCAGCTTGCGGTACGTGAGCTCCCCATCCCATGCGCAAATGGCAGGACTGTCTGGCCGGGCTTGGACTTGGTCGGCGAGTAGGTCGTGGATACAACGATTCACTGGTTCGGGAACCTTCTCGTTCCACTGCCAAATCTGTTCCAAGTCCTCTGCCGACGACACGTTGATTTCGCCCAAGGTCTGTGAAGGTGTGGCATGGTGGAGCTGGTGCATAGTCGACTCCAGTCGCTGCAGCATGCCTTTCACCACCCACGACTGAATCGTCCTCGAGTCAAACATGGCTGAGGCAAAGATGCCATCCGACCGCAGCCATACTTCAATCGTCAACGCATACGTGCTGAACCACTGGTCCTGGCTGTCGCTCCGCCACTGGCCTAGAAGGCTTCTGCCCGGGATGCAATCCTCGGGTTGAATGACGACATGGGTCTGGAACTTGCAGGCCTTCTCTGCATCAGAAGACAAGGCGGCGATCCTCTGCAGACCCGTCTGCTCGTAGGGCATCATCTCGGCGGCTTCCTGTGTGATGGCCTGGAGATAGCTGGACACGTACTGGGTGCTGCAGAACCTCACGCGCACTGGGATTGTCGCAATTGTCGGGGCCACCATTTCATCTAGGCCGGTCACGGCCGCATTGCGACCGTGGAGGGTAGAGCCGAAGACGACATCATTCGAGTTGGCCATTCGTCCGACGACCAAGGCCCACGCCGCCCTGATGAGCATGGATGCTGTGATGCATCCGTGGTCACCGCTTGGAGTGGCAAAGCTGTGCGCAACAGCCGCGTCTGCGACAGGCTGCTCGACCGACGGCACATTTGGTGGGAAAGGAGCTGAGTCGAAGCCCTGCAGGTTCCGTTGCCAGAAGTTCATTGCCGCTCTCTCATCTTGGTCCTGGACGTACTTTATGAAAGCCTGGAACTGCGGTCCTTGGGGAATGCTCTGTCCCCATATGCCTCGGCGACAGCATCAGTGACGAGGCGAATGGACCAGCCATCATAAATGGCGTGATGGACTGTCCACACCAACCACTTGCACGTACCCTCCTCGTCTCTGACTAACGCAAAGCGCGACAGCGGCTCTCCCAGCCCCATCGAGCGCTTTCTGTCGGCGGCGAGATATTCTTCTAGCCCTTTGCTTCATCCCAGTCAGCTGTATCGTCCAGGACCAGCTGTACCAGGCCAACATGGTTATGCTGTGCAATCCGGGTTCGTAGAATCGGCATGGCCTTGACTGCCTGCTCCCATGCATTGCGCAAGCCCTCCAGTGACAACTCCCGAGCCAGCTCGAGGACATTCTGCGCAATGTAGTCTCCAGGTCGCTTGGAAGTCAAGAACATGAGGCCCTCCTGGAGCCGCGTGCAGGGATATGCGTCTTGGATCGTCATCGGGTCCAGGGCGTACCGGGTAGACATGTCCTGGATGAACAAGGCGTGATTGAAATGGGGGCCCAAGAGGCTGAACGCGGGGATGTCTTCTGGAGACCTTGCAAGAGTTTGGGAGCAATTCTTGGCCAAGTCGTGGAGAGACGGATGCTGGAATACATCCGCAACCGTAACCTGGATTCCAAGCCTGCGGGCATACGCAACAGCCCTCATCGATGCGATAGAATCGCCGCCGAGGTGGAAGAAGTTGCTTTCCAGATGAATGTCCTGCGGCAACATGCCCAATACGCGGGCCCAGATGTTTCTCATGCGCTCTTCCATCTCGCAAGTCGGTTGCCTTTTGGGCCATCCCGGCGGTCCGCCCTGGCTTCGGCGAGCTGCTCGGCGGAGAACGAGGAGCCTATTTTTCGCAGCATCCTTCGGTCCATCTTGCCGGTCGGCGTCATAGGCAGCGTTTCCATCCAGAAAGACACCGTGGGAACCATGTACGAGGGCAGATGCTGAGACAGCTTGGCCTGAACATCAGCTCGTACCGCCCGTATCTGGACGGAGCCTTCTTTTGTTGCCGTGTTTTCGCCCATCTCCGGGGACTGTACGAACACAGCCAAAGTTGGAACTGGGCTGATGGCTCGAGGTTCTATAACATCAGCAAAAACTCGCTGCGCTTCAGGCATGCAGACTTGGGTCCAATGCTCGACGTCGCCGAGATGCACTCTCTGGCCGCGGATCTTAACCTGGGCGTCCTTCCGGCCCAAGTAGCTGAGACTTCCATCTGCACAGTATCGGACGAGGTCTCCGGTCTTGTACAGCCGACCTTTCCGACCCAGGTGGCCGGAAACACCACGCAACAGCCACTTTGGATCTTCGATGAACGAAGCGGCGGTTTTGATGGGGTCGCCAATGTATCCACGCCCGACTAGCGCACCCTCCACAAGCAGTTCCCCAACACAGCCGATCGGAACGAGTACTTGATGGTTTTCCGGGTCTGTAATCCAAGCGGCCACTCCAACCGGCATCCCTATGTTCGTAGCAGCTTCAGGACTGATAGGTCGGCTGTTGACAGTGTTGATGGTGCACTCTGCAGGCCCATATTCGTTGACGACGTCGACCTTTCCCCACCATCGGGTAGCATCGTCCACAGACAGAGGCTCGCCGGTAAACACCATCGTCTTTAGAACGGGTTGTGAATCTGGGTCTATCAGCCGCGTGACTGAGGGTGTTAGATGGGCAATCGTGACGCGCATGTCGGCCATGACCTTGGAGATGTTGTTGTGGCGGTCTTCATCGGAGGGAATGCACAAACACGCTCCTGATGTGAGAGTCGCAAACACGTTATGAACGGAGACGTCAAAGGCGTAGGAGGCAAAGTCAAATACTCTGGAATCCTTGGTGAAACCAAGTCGCTGAAGATTGATAAGCGAGGGCGGAAGAGTAGTTGGTGTGCGTGAGTATCGCCCCCTTCGGCACTCCGGTGCTCCCGGAAGTGAAGACGGCAAACATTGCCGTTGATGAAGGCTGTGAGTTCCGTGGACGACTTGGATGCGCGGAAAATGATTTTACGGAGCGAGAGTCGAGCTCTACGACCCTCTTCAACAGTCTAGAACTCAGCGACATATTCGAGGGGAAGAGATCATCACGCTCGCGTCGACCTTTTCCACGATGGTCCTTAGGCGCTGCTCAGGAAACGAGGGCTCCAGAAGGGTGAACGCTCCGCCGGACTTGAGAACACCCAACATGGCGATCGGCATCCACATGGATTTTTCGAAGCATAGCGGAACGATGGCCTCGGGCCCGACGTCCGCGTCTATGAGGTGGCCAGCCAGTTTCTCGGAGAGTTCATCCAGTTCCTTATAGGTCAATCGGCCGTCCCATGCATCGACTGCCAGGGCCAGTGGCTGCGAATAGACTTGATCTTCAAACATGTCGTGCATGCAGCGCTCCACCGCCGCAGGGAGAGCGCCGTTCCATTTCCATATTTGCTCCACGTCGTCCGGTGACATGAGGTCGATGTCAGCTAGACGCGTTCCCGAGTCCGCTTCATGGAGCCCCTTCATGCAGAACTCTAGGCGTTTAAGTAGCTTGAACACAATCCACGGTTCGGTGCACCTAGAGTCGGACATGGCTGTCGCTTGTAGCCAAGATCTTCGCAGCTGCAAGTCGAGCACCAAAGGGTACCCTGCAAGGCTGGGAAGGCCGTTTCCGATGGTGCCATTGCTGCTTTTGGCGTCGCCGCTGGCCCTCGTAGCAATGAGAGTGCTCGATGTTGGATGTCTTTGCTTTTGCAGTCCGGCGAAGCCATATAGCTTTCCTCGGAGCCGGTATGTGCTCTCACGGCCTGCAGATACTCGCCAACAGTCTGACTAGAGGCGCATAGGACACGCAATGGCCTCACCGCCGGCCGATCCGGCCTGCCGTCGATTGTGTCAAAGACAACTCGCTCCGAGCTCGTCATTCGGCTCGTCATGAGTGCCCAAGCAGCATATACCAATGTCACCACAACGCAGCAGTCATCGCCTTCCTCTTGTGGATGATGGTCGGACGGCTGCCATGAGAGTTCGTACCGAGTCTCGGTGTCCGCCGCTGGACAAATGACAGACGCCGGGAGATTGGGATAGGCCGTGTACTCATCAACCTCATCAAAAGGCTCCGCGTCCATTGGTGGTGCCCACGGGTGGCGAGGCTGCCACGGCTGGATTCACTCGGGCAGTCATCGGATACAACATCAGAGGCCAAGATTGTTTGGCACGTCATGGATGCGGTGTCTATGGACGTCTCTATCGTGGAGTTGAATGAAGGAGCCGTCTGGCCACCTCGGTAAGTTTCGTTGGGCGCCACGGTCGATCGTGCTGTTGTCAAGGGCTTAATCTCTTCCCTCTAAACTAAATGTATCTTTACAGTGCGTTGCTTTGGTAGGTAATATGAAGGCAAAAACAGACAGAGTATAGCTTTAGAGTAAGCTCCTAGCTAGCATGAACTATTTTTATTTAAAAGCATTGCTATACACCGTAATGATGGCCATAGTTTACTAAAGTGCGCAGTTCGGCTCATGGCCTAACTTACTATAACGTCGACGTTCTGTACGACCCCATCTCTGTGCGACACTGCACTCCTCTCTCGGTGTCACATAACTGCCGGACTGTGCATTGCGTTGTTTTGGACTTGTTGCAGACACCCTGGTCGCATGGTTTATACATACACGCACATCCCAGATACCATTTCAGCGTGGGCTGTTGCAGGAGGCATTGACTGCTCTGTCAGGAGTCCCACCGGCCCTGTGTGCTCTCTTTTCGCCGCCACCTTTCTTTCAGCACAGTACATATTATTGCCCTGACAAGGTCAGAGAAAAACCAATAATTAAGCCGCAGGGGCAGGCCGGATAGCGAGCTGCATGCCGCGTGCCGAGTGCCGCGTGCCGCGTACCTCTGAGCTCGGTCAGTGGTCGCCAGGACGCAATACGGGAAGCAGGGGAATAAGCAATAAGGACTACTCCGTAGCTTGTAGCTTCTCTTGATTGTACTCCCAGGGCGATGTCACGGGCTGCGAGCGGCTTGGTTTGCCAAAATAGGCAATCGAGTAGTACGGAGTACCCGATCCGGAGAACCCATTAGGAGACTTTCATTTAGGTGTAATCCGTACGGAGTAGTGTAACCACCCCTATTTAATTTTACACGACTACAAGCCTCACGCGGGGCGGCTACTATTAGTGTCACGTGCTTGAATTGACAAAGGGATGTGGCCTGTCACCGAGGATGTGGCTAGCATGTGACCTTGAGAAGGCTAGAACCCTATATTAGATGATAGCTTTGACCTCTAGCTTGTTGAAGAATAACAACCTTTACACACGTAATACAAGGAAGGTGTTGAGGATATTCACAGCCTCACATCGCAGCCTCAGGCATCAGCCTCGTCATTATCTCTTCGTTTGATAATGCAGCCTCCCTGCATTGCGTTTGTTATTAGATTTATTATAGGCTTTACTTAAAGACCTAGATTTATTAGATTAGTAGATTTAAAGCTTATAAGCTTCTCTTTCCTCTGCTAGATTCCGAATTCCTAGATAGTAATTTAGTATCCTCTTCTCTTATTATTACTCTTTACCACATTCCCTCTATAGGTTATAAGCCTAGTGCTTATAACCGCGCCCTTTTCTTTATTTTTCCTTTTTATCTAACTATTATAATTATATATATAATTACATATCTTTTCCTAATAACTAGTTAAAGCAAAATTACTTAACTAGTAGGGTAGTATAAAACCTTTTCTCTTACCTAAAACTAATAATAGTAATATTATATAAGTTAAGATTAAATTAATTATAAAATTATCTTACGCGTACTATATAAAAATTTATATATCTAGGAATTAAATATATAACCTTTATTATATTATTTTCTAATCTATAATTATAGTAACCTTCTTATAATATTATAAACACTAAAATACTATAAATTCTATAATATATATAAAAAGTTAATCCTTTCTAGGTAAATCTTAGTAAATAGTAAGCTAGAATAAGATATTCCTTATAGAACTACCTTAGGCACCTAAAACTAATAATCTAGATCTATTACTATTTAGGTAGTAATTAGTATTATAGGTATAATAATATATAGTAAAATAAGTAAAGTAAGTATAATAAGTGCTTTCTAACTAGGCTAAGGTAAAACTTTAAGGGAGTGCCTAAGAATACTTATTACTCTTAACTTTATAACTCTATATATTAGTAGCTATATAGTAATTTAATTAATTAAGAGCTACTACTATAACTCTTACTTAACTAAACTAATATTAATTAGTATTAAGTAAGTATAGTAATAGGAGTATATAAATTCTAATATATAACCCTTCCTTCTTTTTAATATAAGTAATAATACTAGTAATGCTTCTAGTATTATTTTAGCTACCTAACCTAACTTAACTAAACTTAATAATATTATAAAAGCATAGTATACTAAAATAGTAGTTATTATACCTCTTAAAGAAGTAGAGAACTTTAAGAAATAGGAAATCTTAATCTAAATATAAGTTTATATTATATAACTTATATAGTATTTAACTAGGGAGATTACTTAGTTATAGGAGACTAATAAGTACTATACTATCCTTTTATCTATTATTTAGTAAAGCCTCTTATTATAAATCTAGAAGAATTTAATATATATAGGATAGACTAATATAATACTAGTTACTAAAATAATATAACTAATTAAAAGTAATTACAGATTTAAGGCGGATTTAGCTATTATTAAGCTACTTTAATAGTTCTCTAAATTAAGAAAAGCTAATTTCTTAATAACCTAAGCCTAGCTAAACTACTATTAGAACCTTTAGAACTAAATCTATAAGATTAAAAGGATCCCTAATATTATCTAGGTCTTATAGATAATTAAAGCTATTAAGGGTTTAATGCCTAAGATTTATAATGTATAGAAAATTAAGGGATTCTCTAAAGCTAAATTAAAGAAAGATAATATGCTTATGTACCTAACGTATAAAGCTAATAAACTATAGAAGGACTAAAAGGTTAACTTTAACACTTAATAAAAGAATAATAAGGATAATTCTAACGTAAAAGGTAAAGGTAAGGCTCTAATAAAGAGGAATAAAACCTCTAAGACTATAAAGCTAGATTATAGTTATTTAATCTCTCTAGGATAACTAATTTATTTAAAGGATAATTACTAGAAGCTTTACCTAGAGAAGAAGCCTAACTTAATAAAGAATAAAGGCAATTTAATAACTATAACTAATATAATAGCTTCTCCTAATATTATTACTATAGGAAGTAATCTTGCTTTAATAGTAATTAATTAGGACTATTTGTTCTAAACTCTTATAAACTATCTTACTAAGGAAGACTATATTCTTAATACTAGTTATAATATATACATATTTAACTTAACTAAATAGTTTACATATCTTAACACTAATATTAATATAAAGCTAATAATAGCTAGTAATAGAGAAGAACTTTATATTAAGGGCATTAGTAATATTAAACTCCTATTAGATAAGGATTTCTAGAACTTCTAAATACCTAATACACACTAAAGGCTAAAGTTAATATAATTTCACTAGGACTTCTTAAGTAAGGTAAAGTTATTATAGATAGTTTTAAGGACTAATTAATCTTAGTACCTTTAGGTAAGGTAATTAGTAACTATACCTAGAAATTAAATGTTTTTACGCTAAGCCTTTAAGATAAAGAACCTTAATTTAACTTTATAGCCTTATCTAATAAATCTATTACTAGATAAGTTAAATTTAGACTCCTATATAAGAGACTTAGCTATATAGGGAAAGAGTAAATCCTACTTATATATAAAGAAGTAAGAATCTTAGTTAATCCTACCTCTATAGCTAATTTTCACTACTTAGTATGCCTTCTATTAAAGGCTCCTAAATAATTTATTAGGAGGAATCTAATAATATAATAAACTTCCTTTCCTATGTGTTCTAGAACTATATTAAATATAAACCTAAAGGTTTTAGAGGGAAAAAGTATACTTTATATGCTATTAATATCTATATACGCTTTTATTAGGTAATTCTAACTATTAATAGGTCTAGTGTAGTTAAAGTAGTCTAGGCTTAGAAGACTACTATTAAAAACATAAGCAGCGGATTTACTATTAAATGCTTCTATATAAATAATATAACTAAATTCCTTAGAGAGAAGTTTAAGACCTTCTATTAGAAAGAAGGCATTATTTATTAGACTAGAGCCCTATACGTTCCTACCTATTAGGGTATAATTAAATATGTAGGCAGGACCCTTATAGAGATAGTAAGAGCCTTAATAATTAAAGCGGAATTACTAGAACTTCTCTAGCTATATACTATAAAGCATATAGCTAAAATTACTAACTTATTACCTACATATAGTAATAAGAATAATTAATTACCTTAATAGGCTTTATTTAATATCTTAGGCCTTAATAACACTGCATTAATCTAATATTTATATATATAGGGATATATTATATATATATATATTCTAGATAAACATTATATTTAATCTTAAAAGATAGCACTAAGGGCAAAGAAAGGTTAACTTATAGGTATAGAAAGCCCTAAATATTATCTCTATAAGGTCTAGATCCCTAAAGAATAAAGAATTATTTATATATAGGATATTTAATTTAATAAGACTAATATACGTACCCCTTTTAAAGATAATAAAGTTATTTATATTATAGATCTTATTAATCCTTCCTTTACTAAAGAAGGTTACTATATTATTAATATCCTAGATATAATAAAGAAGAAACCTTATTCTTAATATAATACTAGCACTATAAAGAAAGTAGTCTAATTTATAGAAAACCCCTTAGGTACCTTAGAAATAAATAAGAATTACCACTTTTTAAGGAGGAAGATAATCCTCCTCTCCTAGATAAACCTAGAGCTATCTCCTAATGCCCTCTAAGAGTCCTCCTTAATAAGAGGATCTTATAAGATATAAATAATAAAGAATTAATAATAAGAATACAGTCCTTCTAAGGAGCTATCCTAGGGCCTTCCTAGATAAAGAAGCTAAAGATAATAATAATATTATTTACTAATAACTTAAATCTAAATCTAAAATACTAAGATAATCCCTTTAATCTAATATATATTAAGATTATCTTAATATTATAACCTCTAGTAAGAAGAAAGCCCTTCCTTAAGACTCCTATTAATTAAACTTAGTAATTTATTATTATAATAATAACCTATATAATAATAAAGTAAAAGAAGTACCTAGGTTATATACCTTCTTAATAATTAAAGTAGCTAATATAGCTAATATAAAGATTAATATCCTATTTAACTAGTTTAAGGCTAAGGCTATAGATAACTACTATATATTTTAGAGACTTACTAAGAAAAAGGAACTCCTTAAGATCTATAAAAAGAACTACTAGGATCTTATTTACCCTAATAAAGATATAAAGATCTTTAATAGGTAATAGATATATATAGTAAAGTATCTAATTAATTAAGAACCCTATATAAAGGTAACGTAGGTTATAAGAGAAGACTAAAATCTAGAGATCTTTAATAATAAAGACCTCTATATAGTAGTTATATACCTAGTTTCTCTATAAGTGTTTTACACGCTTATTATAGTCTTTAACTATAAATAGTAGTAATATAATATTATAAATACCTTCCTTAACGCTAAAGTATAAGGAGATATTTACATTAAGTAACTATATAGCTACACTAATAGTATAAGTAAAGTTTATAAGCTTAAAAGAGCTCTTTATAGACTACCTATTTCTCCTCTTTAGTAGCTAGAAGATATTACTAAGGAACTTAAGAAGTAAGGCTTTTATTAGTTAATAAGTAAGCTTTATATCTTTTAATATAATAATATTATACTTCTTCTTTATATAAATAATATAATTATTATAGGAAAGACCCTTATAATTATTAAAGATATTATTAAGTAACTATAGAAACACTATAAATTAAAGCACCTAGGTAATATTAAGTTATTCCTTAGTATTAAATTTATCTATAATTATACTAACTAAACTATTCTTCTTTATTAAAAGCTTTATATATAGAGTATTATTGTTGGAACACGCATGATATTAACCGCGCTTGGCAGCCGCAATTGTGTGGTTGGCAGAGTGGTCGGCCTGCGCGCGCGAGCCCCACACGCAACCCACAATGCGGGCCTATAATAGGGCAGGGCTTACGGTCACGTAACCCACATAGCCCCCTTCGCGTTTTATATCTTATAAGAAGAACCCTTACTTTTACCCTCTCTTTTCCTCTCTTTTCCTTAGTAGCTTAGAATAGATAATTAATAATAATACTATTCTTAAGGCTTATAATATTAATAACCTAATATTAGGCACCCTATATAACTAACACTAATTAGTAGTTAACTTTATAACTACTCCTAAATGTATATAAAAAAATCACAGATTAGTAAGGTTAATAATAGAAGAGACTTTCCTAGAAGTAGTATAATCTAGCCTCTTTTATTAAAGTATAGGAGTAACTAGATTATTATAAGATCCTTAATTATACTAAGGAAGAAGTTTATCCTAGTTTCTTAGTTAAAGTATATAAGTAGCTAATAATAAATAAAAGCCTAAACCTTAAAGAAAAGTTTAAGTCTAGTAGTAAAGTCTATCTTATTATTCTTTTTCTTAGTGTATTCTATTATATATAAAGTTAATACCTAGCCTTATAATTCTTTATAAATTATTCCCCCTAAGAAGTAAAACTTTCTTATTACTCTTCCTTACCTAAAAATATAATATTTTCTCTATTCCCTTCCTTACTAAGGGTTATAAGTTATAATAGCTAATAAAAAAAAACTAGTATAAGCCCTTAAGAGTTAAGAAGGCTTCTAAATAGGAGATACCTTTACTAAGGTAACTAAGTAACCTAAAGGAAGTAAAATAAATATCCTTTCCTCTTATATATCCTATAGCACTTCTATAAGAACCTTATAGAAGACTTATTTTATAAGGCTAAGAACTTTAATAATAAAGAGAATAAAATACCTAAAGTACTTATAGCCTATATTCTTATTAGAGTTATAGACTATAAAATAAGAAAAGTAACTAAAAGGACACTATTTATAGAGTTTACCTAGGACTTTAATAACTAGACCTAAGAAATATTCCTCTAAATACTACCCCTAGTGCTAAGATACCTTAGGGATTACCTTATTAATAATAGGGTATATATAATAATTAACTAGACTACTATAGTAGTAAGGAATCTCTAAGAAGTTATTAACTAATAAGAATTTTACTTCTAGTTATAGGAAGAAGTAAAAGATACTTAGAAGAAGTATATAGGATTCTAAAGAAAGCTTAAGGAAGATAGTAACTTCCTAGATAACCTCTTTAATAAAGGGGATATCTAAGAACACTAAATCTTAAGAGCCCCTTAACTTCCTTACTAAAGCTTACTAAGTATTACCCTATTAAGGTAACTATATAGCTATAGGTATAATCTTCCCTAAGAGAGTATATATTAATATATTAAGGGTCCCCCTCTAGGTATTATATCTTATATCCTAACCCTATTAGGGTAGTATTAGTAAGCCCTAATCCCCCTTCCCTAGTATAAAGAAGCCACTATCCTAGCCCCTATTCCTATTAACTAACTAGTGTAACCCTTAAAACTATTACTAAAGTAAATTATTAATCTAGCTAAGATATACACGCTAGAGTAATAATATAGTATAAATAACTATAATATTTTTAAGTTAAAGCTTTAAATATTTTAAAGGAAATATAAGATTCTAGATATTAGACTAAAGTAAGTAAGCTATATATTTAATGCTATACTTAAGGGTAAAGCTCTAAGATACTATTTAGATAACCTCTTAAAACCTAAGTAACTATAAGACTTACTAACCCTTATTACTTAAATAAGATAGAGGTTTAAGACTAAGGATATAAGATAGTGTTACCTTCTAGAATAGTATAATATATTACTATAAAAGATAATTTATAAGAATAAGGAAAAGTTAAAGACTAAATACTTTAATAATCTTATTAAGAAGCTTATAACCCTCTAAAGAGCTATCCCTAATATTAGCTAGATAGAGTAAGCACTTTAAAATTAAATTATATATACTTATAGTAGGATTTCTAAATATAAAAGCTATATTACTAACCCCTAAAGGTCTATAAGAGTTCTATAAGTAAGTAAGGATAATAATCTACCTTATTAGAGAGGAATCTAGTAATTAGCACTAATTCCTAGTAAAACTAATATCCTAGAGTAATTCTAAACTAACTAATAATATAATAGTAAGGGTAAAGAATTAAGATACCCTCTATTAAGGTCTAGAGGCATAAGACCTCTCCCTTATATAAAGAAATGCTATATCTATAGTAAGGAGGGATACTAGTTAATAAAACACTCTAAAGAGGACTATAAGAAAGCATATTAATACTTTAAGAGTTATTACCTTATTAACTCTTTAAAGTCTTTACTACTAGTATATAATATATTCCTTACTTAGTATAAGGGAGAACCTAAGACTAATAATACCCTAAGAGCCCTAGAAGATAATAAAATTACCTAATATATATAGGGCCTTAGATTTACTAATAATTAAAAGGGTAAAGATAGCTTAATTCCTATAAGCTTTTTTATATATAGTGCTACCTTTAATAGCTAAAAGGTAATTAAAATCCTTATAAATTAAGTAATACTATATAGCCTAAGTAAGAAGAGCCCTTTTAATAATAAACTATCTAATTAGCTACCCTATATATTTATACTTAGGGATTATTACTCTTCTAAAACCTTCTAAGGCATTATACTAAATACTAGAGCTACTAAGTACTTAATAGTAGGTTACCTATAATTCCTAGTATTATAATGTATAATACTAAAGATTTAACTTAATAAATTAAGGGTAAGTAAAGTGGTAATTAGGTTTAGAGGAGGTATACTAATTATCTTAATTAGATTAGTTAATATACCTACTCCCTTTAGTAATATTACTTTCTATATAGTTACTATAAGTATACCTTTCTTAATATACCTTAGGGATATAGGCTAATTAAAGATTAACTTATTTACCACTAAGAATATACTATAATAAGGGAATATTAAGGTCTCCTTATATATAAATAGGGGCATATATAGATATTACTAAGGCAGAATAAGAAGTTAATAGTATAGAACTACCTTACTAAAGTTAAATTATAGCGCTTATATTACTAATTTAGTTATCCTTTAGTCTAATAACTCTATAATCTTCTATATAAATTAGGGTATAAGAGTAATATTAAAGCTATTAAAGAGCTAATAAAGGTATACTACTAATGCTAGATAAATGCTAATAGCTCTTACTACTTTAAATTTACCCTCTAGGATAAATATATATTTAACTTTAAAGTAATAGTAAATATTATATATCTTAATAGTAGCTACCCTACCCTATACTATTAACATAGCTATAGTATTTAATATAGTAAGATTCCTTAAAGATATCTTAGTAAAGTGTAAGGGCTTAGGCTTTGCCTAAGCATTAGCTAAAACGCAGGCATTAGGGGGCTGATAGGAAGCGACAAGGGGGACGGAAGGTCCGGAGATAAGGGACAAAAGGAAGGAGGAAGGAGGATAAAAGGAATAAGGAAGGGGGATAGAAGAATTAGAAATAAGGCTATTAGGGAAAATAGTAGGGGATAGGGAAAGGATAGATAGGATAGCTAAGGGGTATAAGGAGGGCATAGTATAGATAGGTTTCCTACCTTCTCTTCTTCTTTCCTTAAGCTTCTTAATATTATATTAATGCCTAATAGTAGCTACCTAGGGCTAGTCTATTATATTTAAGAAGCTTCCTTTAGTTCTAAAAGAAGACTACTAAAAAATAATAGATTACATAATAGACTCTCTTTAACCGCAGGACCTGCCTAGCTAGGGGACCCTAACCCCTATTAGACGCCACGCTACCACTAGGGGCTTATAATGCCTAATTTAAAACACTCTAACTAATATTAGAATAATAGGCTAGAGCAATTAACTCTCTACAATAAGGCGCGCATATAAGTCTAGAGTCCGCGCCTTAAGCTGCTACTGTACTGGATGCTCCCACGTGGCTAACGGTCCCTAATATAATCTTAACTTAGTGAAAACTAATCCTAATAGGTAACCTGTATAATGGTAATAAAAATACGTTTGCTGCTTAGAGGTTCTTAATGTAATATAAGTTAGATATAGATAAGGACTTTATTAGAAACACTAAGGACTAATGGATATTTATTTACTAAAACCTAGCGCCTAGGGTCTAGGCCTGTATTGCTATATTCTTTAAGGTAGGGAATTAAGTGGCTATAACCTAGATACCTTCCTCTACTACCTAGAGACCCTATACGCGGACCCCTATAGACAAGAAATAGCTCTTATAGAACTTAACTAGATAGAATAAGTATCTAGGAGATATTTACTATATTCTTTGTTTGCTTTAAATAGAAACTCTCCCTAGCTAGAGGGGCTTATTAGGTAGATAATATTAAGGTAGCTAAGCTATAACAAGCACTTAATAAATAAATGAGAGAAATTTCTATTAGTAGAGGAGTTAGTTAAATAAAATACTATACTACTATTGCCTAATACTATAGTATTATAGTTAATATTAAGTCCCTTACCTTAGAGGATAAGTATTAGAACTAACGCAGACCCTAGCTAGCTTGCCTAGCACCCTAGCAAATTAATAATAAGGGGACACGCTAATAATAGGGGTTTAAGCTATAGTAACCTAGCTAGGGAAGAGGAATAAGTTAGATAAAAAGACAAAGGTTAGAAGAAAAACACGAATCTATAGAGGGCTAAATAGGTATTAGGGGCGGAGATAGCTAAACGCCACTAGGAAGGATATTACTTGCGTTATAGCTCTAAGGACCACTATATCTAGGAATATTCCCTCCTCCTACCTTATTAACTAAAGGTTAGTATTAACACGCATAAGGTAGATAAGGAAAGCGCTAATAAGGAGGTTAATATTAACACTATAGAAAATAAGTAGCCCTTAAGTAAAGCCTTGCACGGGGTAGAAAGGCTAGCTAGCGGCTATAGTTATAGATAAGTATAGTTAGTGTATAAAGACTAAAAAGATATAGAACGTTTTATAGATTAACTACTATTCCTAGTTCCTATACTCTTTAATACATACTTATACCTTAATATTTAGATTAACTATAGTTATAATTACTATAGTGCTATAAGCAAACTAGTAGTATAATAGCTAAGCCTAGAGCTTATATAATTACTAAAATAAAGATAAGTCTATACTGCAGTGGAAATAGAGAAGTAAGGGAAGCGTGTTAAGGAAGACACCTCTTTAATTACCTATATAGTGCACGCTAAGATTAATATTAATAGGTAGGAATTATTAGTGTACCTATATGTTATCCTAGGTCTTACCTAGGACGTGATCTTTAGGATGCTATAGCTAGAATAATAGGATATAGTAATTTATACGGCTAAATAATAGTTAGTTATAGGGGCGGTGGAAGGCCTATGCGTATCTAAAGCCTTAGAGCAAGGAACAGATAAACTAGTTTAGGGATTATTAGATCCCTATATACCATAGAGGCACGCTAGGCCTAATAGAGAAAGGACACTATAACTTACTTTATTGCTATAAGTCTAAGGAAATTATATTAGTGCTATAACTTATAGCCCTAAAGTTATAACTAAGTAGCCCTAATATAACAACGCTACTAGGGAACTAGCGGACTTTGCGGACCTATTTAATAAAGCTAAAGCGGATAGCTTGCCTCCTTATAGGGGACCCTTAACCATTACATCTAGATACGTAAGAACCTAGATAGGTCTGAGCTAGCACTGCTATAGGGACTGTTATATAATATGCTAAGGGACTAACTCTTAGAAATCTAACACTAGATCACGGACCTTATAGATAAGGGATAGATCTATGCTAGCTCCTTATTAGCTATGGCTCCTGTGCTTCTAGTTAAGAAGTTAAATAGTAGGTGGCGCTTTTATATTAACTACTACGCCCTTAATAAGATTATAGTATAGGACTAGTACCCCTCCTACTAATTAAGGAAACACTCTAATCTCTCTCCTAGGCGTAATAGTTTATAAAGGTAGATATCTATGTAGTATTCTATAAACTATAGATAGCTAAAGGTAAGGAGCACCTTATGGCATTCTAGACTAGGTTTAGGCTGTTTAAGTGGCTAGTCTGCCTATTTAGACTAGTAGGTGCACTAGTAACCTTTTAATGTTATATTAATAAATCCTTAGGGGATATATTAGGGGACTTTATTATAGTATACCTAGATAATATCTTAGTTTACTCTAGGGGATTAAGGAAGGACTATATAGTAAAGGTCTAATTAATACTTAGCTACTTAAGGGTAGTAAGGCTATATCTAGACCTTAATAAGTCTATATTCGCTGTGAAGGAAGTCTAGTACCTAGGGTATATTATTATGGCAGGCTGTTTAGTCTGCCCTAACCTAGTAAAGGTTATGGCTATTAGGGAATAGTTAGCACCTATAAAGTTATAGGGGTCTAAAGCTTCCTAGGATTTGTAAACTTCTACTAGGACTTTATTAAGGATTTTTCTAAGTTAGTAGCACTACTTATATAACTTATAAAGAGGAATATCCCCTTCTAATAGGGACCTAAGGAGAATAAGGCGTTTAAGAGGCTAAAAGGGGCCTTTATCACGTACCTAGTCCTTGTATAATAGGACCTAGACCGCCCTATAGTAGTTAAAGCGGATTGTTTAGGCGTAGCCCTTAGAGGGTGCTTATCCTAGAAAGGATCTAACTATATTATATACCTAGTTATATACTACTCTACAAGCCTAATAATAGTGTAAAGGAACTACACTATTTATAATAAGGAGCTCCTAGCTATTATTTCCTACCTTAAGGCGTGGTTAGCGGAGTTATAAGGCGTTTCCTAGCTATTTATAATTTACACGGATTATAAGAACCTAGAATACTTCACTACTCCCTGCCTAATATTAGAATAGTAGGCTAGGTAGGCGGACACTCTAGCTTTATTTAACTTTCACCTATATTATAGACCTAGTACGTAGGCTTAATAACTAGACGCTCTCTCCTAAAGGGAGTAGGATAGAAAGGGCATTAGCGTAAAGATAGGACGGATTCTATAGCCTATTACTATTATATAACTCTCTTAGTTACTATTGGATTTAAGGGAAGGTTATAGTTAGGACTTACCTCTATTATATGTAAGCCTACCACTAGCTAGGAGGCCCTCTTTACTATAAAATACCTATAGACTCTATAGGATTAAGCTATCTTATTAGACCCTACGTATAGTATTTAACTATAGGCTATCTAGGAAGGAGCACGGAAGTTTCCCTAGAAGCGCTAATAAGGGAATAGGTTACGGATTGCTTAATTAGTGCTTATAGGGCACTACAGTTTAGGGGCTATACCTAGGTCCTAGTATAGGAACCCCTTATAATAACCCTTATTTAATAATGCTATAATTCGCTAGTTATAGGATACCTAGGTTATAACACCACGTTCTAGATTCTACAGCGACAATTCCACTAGGATGGGATATCGTAGGATATGGCTAGGCTTGTTTGTAATTACTATTGCAACAGGAGCTATAAGAGCTATTAATAATATTAAGGCTTGCTAAAACCTCTACTAGTCCTAGACTAGTTCTAGTTGTAGATTTCTATTAATTTTATAATAAACTTACCTGCTTTATCCTTAGAGAGGCTATAATACCTTATAGTTATTATAGATAGGCTCTCTAAGTTTATTTAGCTAGAGATAATAACCTTAATTAAAGCTAAGGAGTGCGTGAAATGGTTTAAGATAGTCTAGTGGAGATTTAGGGATTCCCTTAGTTTATTATTATAGACTAAGGCTTAGATTAGTTAGGAAGTTTTAGATAACATTATGCTTATTAGTGGGAATAGAATAGTTACTTTCTACATTACACTACCTATAGACTAATAGTAGTATAGAATAGGCAAACTAGGAGGTATAGGTAATACTACAAGTAGTAATCTCCTTCTCTTAATATAACTAGCCTAAATACTTAGCTACCTGCTAGCTTATAATAAATAATAGGACCTCCTTAGTTATAGGGGTTAGCCTAAATAGATTACTTTATAGCTATAATCTAGAACCTATCTAATCCTAACTAGACCTATTAGCTTCTACTATAACGCCTAAGGGAGAGCTATTTAGTTCCTAGAATACCTCTAGGAGGGCACTCTCTTAGCCTAGGCTATAATAGCCTACGTATAGCAATAATAACAGGACGTAACCGTAGCATTATAATGTCTAGCAGAGCGCTTTTAGGTTAGGGATAAGGTATAGCTTTCCTTAAAAATATTAAGACAAACCGCCTATTATAGAAGCTTAATTAGGTTATAGCAAAATATACTATTATAGAAGTGCCTATACTACTTATAGTTTAGCTAGATATACTATAGGGTATTTACCTAGTTTTCTATGTAAACCTTATTAAATAAGTAGTGGACAATCCTCTCCTAAGCTAGAAGCTATAAGACTCCTAGCTAGCCCTAGAATAGGTCCTAGTAGAGGATAATAATAAACTTATTAAGGAATACTAAGTAAAGTAAATCCTAGCGGCCTAGAACGCGCTAGGTAAAGGTAATAGATATAACATTTTAGTTAAATAGGTAGGTTACTTATAACTAATATAGGAACTATTAGAGAATATAATAAAGATATAAGCCCTTAATAAGTTTAAGAAGGAGTAAGGGAATGTATAATATAATAATAAACTAAATTAATTAAGCAAAACTAGTCTACTAAGAGAGGTTATAGATAAGACCCTAAGGGGACTTATATTACTACCTAATAACACTTATATATCCCCTAAAAGACTTATCCCACTTCCTTTACTATATCCTCTAGTTTACTTAGGTTACTATAGGATTCTACGTTATTATTTACTATATATAGATTAGCTAGGATAATCCTATTTAACATTTAGGAAGAGCATAGGATAACCTCTACTAGGGGTAATATTACTAGCTATAGGTCTTACCTAGGTTCTAAATAGTATAAGCAGAGTATTAGTTAGCAGGCATATAATAGATATATAGAGGTAGAGCCTTACTTCTCTAATGCCTACTAGCTATAGTAAGAGCATAAGGGTTCCTAGTAGGGTAGGGGAATAGGGGTTAAGAGGACTAGCGCTAGAGGTAAGTTAGAGTAACGCTAGCGCTAGTAGGAAGGTAAATTATTGCTTACTTTAATAAGTTAAGGATAGCCTAGATTACCACTATAATAATAAGGGGAGAGTGTGTTAATTATTACTATAGATTAGTTATAAAACTCCTTATATATAGTAGTTATACTACTTATAAGTTACTAATTCTACTAGAATAAGGTGCTAGTAACCTATTAGAGAGCATTTCCTATCCTATAGCTAGCTAAAGGGCTACTACCTATAAAAGGGATAACATTAAGCCTAGTTATATTTAATATAAGTGTGTTAGTAAAAGGAGAAGGCCTAAGGGCTAAATAAACTAGAGCTAGATTAAACTACGCCTAGTTTAGTAATATAGTCTATCTGCCTATAAGGGCATAAAAGTCCTAGGATAGGACGGGTATCTTTGCTTTATAGTCTTAGTCCTAGTAACACTAGGTATAATAATATGTATACCTAAGGTAATTATAGCCTCTAGATCCTTAAGGGCATAGCAAAGCCTAGGGTTAGTGGATAGGTACCTAGTTAACTAGATATAGGTTATGTGGTTATAATAGTAGGGAGGATAGGATTCCCTGCTCTTAGGGGATAATACTCTAAGACGCTAGTAGTTAGGGACTGTTTAATATAAGGTCTATATAGATAAAAACTAATGTAGGGGTAGTATACTATTTATTATCTAAGTCCCCCTCTATAAGAAATTTACCTATAGTATAAGCTAGGGGCGTAATAGGGACTAGTAGAGGAATAGGAATAGGATAATAGGGATAAGGTATTTTTAGTAAGCGAATAAATAGGATAAGAGGGATAAGGAAAGCAATGAGATAGGAAGGTATAATAGAGTTATAATATTTATAAGAGGAAGGTTATATAAAGAAAGGAAGGGGTTATATAGGGGAAAGAAAATAGGATATTTATGTGGGAGGCGTAACTATAAAGGAGGGGTTATAAATAGGTAGGGGAGAGGCTAGGGGTTATTATAGTAATAAAGGGGGTTAGGGACACGCGTTATATATGTCGTATAATAATATAAATATCGCGCACTAAATAAGGAGGGTTCTATAAGGTTACACACTGGATAGGGCAGTTTCCATGAGTTTCTATAACATATCTAAGCGCACACTATACACGCTACCTAATAATAACACACGCACTACCTGTGACTAAGCTATAATAGGGTAGAGAGGGGTGTTTTAAGGGTATTACTCTAGGTTATAGCTTTAGGTTCTTAAGGTATAATTAAGATAGGTAAGTAAGGGCGTATATAAGGGCTTAGGCTTTGCCTAAGCATTAGCTAAAACGTAGGCATTAGGGGGCTAATAGGAAGTAATAAGGGGATGGAAGGTCTAGAGATAAGGGATAAAAGGAAGGAGGAAGGAGGATAAAAGGAATAAGGAAGGGGGATAGAAGAATTAGAAATAAGGCTATTAGGGAAAATAGTAGGGGATAGGGAAAGGATAGATAGGATAGCTAAGGGGTATAAGGAGGGCATAGTATAGATAGGTTTCCTACCTTCTCTTCTTCTCTCCTTAAGCTTCTTAATATCATATTGACGCCTAACAGCAGCCGCCTAGGGGCCAGTCCATCACAGTAAAGATAATATAGGAGGCCCTTAGATTATACTAGATTAATATATACTAAGAACCCCTAATTAGATTATTACTAATACTAGCACTAACTTCTATAGTAAGGAATTCTAATAATTTATAGTATTAATATTAATCTCTATTAAAGAGGTTCCTATTAAAGTGTACTATAGTATTAGTAAGGTTAAGAGATATTATAGGCCTCTCTAAAGAGCCTATAATATTATCTAATGTAAATACCTAATAACCCCTAAGCCTATAGCCCTATAAATAGCTATTAAGGCCCTTAATAATACTATAGGCCTAAATAGCCTTATTCTAACTCTCCTTATCTTTAGCGCCTATTTATAGATAATAAGTAAATCCCTCTATCCCTAGAGATATTATAGCATGTAATTATAGTGTAAAAGGCTATAAAGGAGATTAAGAGGTTATATGCTCTCTAGAAGGTTACTAAAGCTCTTATAATAAGGAATAGCCTAAATATATTAATAACCCTTAACCTCTTACTTAGATTATTAGTCTAGGTATAGCGTAAAGGTAAAGGGTAGTAAGGCCTATATAACCTTCTTACTATTAATAGTAAGAGCTATACGCTTAACCTCCTAAGAGGCCCTAAGACCTTTAGGTTAACCTTTATAAGACCTTATTATAAGGACCCTTATAGGGAAGGGCCCCTACCCCTAATATAAAGTAGTATTATAATAGAGGCTAAGGGAGAGCCACTAGAGGCTAGGGATAAATACAAGGCCCTAGGACTAGAGATCCTACTAAAGTAAAGACTTAGAAGACCCTATAAGAACTCTCTAGCTATTATTAATAAGACTAATATTATAACCTTTATATTAGCAAAGGAGGAGGCTAACCTTAACCTTATAATCTAGTTATGTAAGGAAGGTATTATTATAACCCTAGGGAAGCTATTTAAGCTCTCTACTAAGACTAAGATTAATACTTTAATTAAATAGGGTGTTTTTAAGTTTATTATATTTAATAAAGAGAAGCACTATAGCCTAAGAATCTTTAATGCCTATATTATTCATGTTAGGAGGACCTAGGGGTTTTCGGGTCCTACAACCACAAGTCACTAGTGCACTAGTATCTTTAAAGATGTTATTAATTTGTGTATAGTTCTATCTATCTATAGGGGAATTAAAGCTATAGATATAGCCTATCTTCTATTAATATACTAACTCTTGTAGTGTTATAGGTTAGATAAGGTCTAGATGTTAATGTAAGGCAATTAGTCTAAGGGCTAATTGCGTGGCTAGCCTAGGTGGGGTAATAGGGGATGTGTAACTAAATATATGTTAGTGTATAGTAGGGCAATAGGGGATATGTGACTAAACATATATTAGTATATAGTAGGGTAATAGGGGCATATCTAGCTAGTTACATTTGCTATCCCTAGCTATAGCGAATTTAGGGAATTTGTAGTGTTCTAACACTAGTAACTTCTCTTTTCTTATAATATAAAACAAATAACTAAGCAGGTTTTACTACTCTAATTAGTTAGGTTATAGGTCTATTATTAAAGACAGGGCTATTAAAAGCAAAAGGGGTTAAAAGCGTAAAAATAGGTTAAAGGAGGAAAAAGGGAAAAGTAAGTTAAGTAGTCTAGGTACATAGAAAAAGTGGGTCTTCGTGGTAATGCGGCTAATTAAAGTGCTTATATTAGACCCACTAGGATCTAGTCTGAAAATTATCTAACTAAAAATTATCTAACCGAAAATCATCTAATGGAAAGCTCTTATAATCTCTCTTTTCTCCTTTAGCTAAAGAGCTTAAAAACGCAATAAAAACGAATTTAACAAAAGTGTTCACAAGTGGATCTAATCTTGCAATATCCGGCTTATAATTAGTTAACTAGCTAGTCTGGGTTTGTGTTCTTCTAGTGCTAGTTATAATATTAATTTTTACAGGTCTTTAGCCTATAGGTTATTTAACTAAACCTTCTACCCTTATATTAACTATATTATTACTAATAAAGGTCTTAAGGGTCTTATTTAGTAATGCCTTTATTATTAAATTAGCAATATTATCCCTTCTATTAATCTAATAAATCTTGTTAATCTTGCGTTGCTTATATAATTATTATAACACTATAATATTAATTATTAGGCGTTTTTCCTTTATTATACTAAGCTTTATAAGGCATTTATATAGTAAGAAGGAGTCTATATATATAACCATTAGGATCTTAGGTATTTATAGCTTACTTATTATAATATTAAGCGTAGTGTTAATAGCATAGGCTATATTAATACCTTATACTATACTATATAGCTTAGAGGTAAGGGCGCTTCTTATTACTTACTTGCTTTTTATAGAGCTATATATTATAATATTTCCTTGTATTATAAACTTAGCTTTATTATAGTTTTCTTCGTTACCTAGGATAGTAATATATCCTATCTATAAGCTTAAATCCTTATTATTTATAAAAGAGCTATTAATAAAGATATATAGCCTTACATATAAGAGATTAAGTAGTATATAGTGTAAGCTATAATTATAGTGCTCTATTTACTACTAAAGTTATTTATTTAGGTATTTAGTATTATTAACTATAACTTCTTATTACTATATAGCAATAAAGAGGTTATACAAAGCCTTAGGTTAGCAGATAGTTATAATATATACCCTACGTGCCTATTATTTAATATATTATTACTTTATTATATTATTAGCTAGTTTTACTAGTTAGATCTTCTTACTTTACCCCTTCTAGTAAAGAATTAATAATCTATTTTCTAAGTTAGCTAGTATATAACTATTAAAGATAAGTAGTGCCTCTTCTATAAGTCCTTACTTTAGCTTAGCTAGAAAACTAGCCTTTTAAAGCTCTATCTCTTTATGCTTATAGAAAGTATTATTACTAAGTCCTAAGGTATTATTAGTTTATATTCTAATAATTCTAAAGTAGTTCTTATTATTTAATATTAGTAAGTATAGGTTATAGGTTAATATAATTATATTAAGTTTATTATAGTAATGCTAATAGTATATTAACCACTAGTATATGCTTACTTTAGTAATTCTATAGAGTGGCTTAATTACTTCTATTACTATATCTTCTAGGTAGAGGTATTTAATCTCTTTTAGGAGCTATAAGATAATAAACCTATTTAGTGTAGTATTTAACTATATATATGCCTATATAATATCTTAAATCTATAGGAGATGCCCTTTTTCTTAAGGGAGGGAGCTAGGGCTATAATTAAGTATTAGCTAGCTTATTAGATAGTTAGTAATTAGGTTAGGATCTTAAGTTTACTACTATTATTATAGCCTTATATAACTAGTTATAATTTCTTATATAGTGTATCTATACCTTTGCCCTTAACTTTATAGACTAATTAAGAATTAAAGAGTTATTAGGTACTATATATAAATAGGTTAAAGGGCATAAATTTAAAGACTTTATAGGCTTATAAAGCATTAATCTCCTACTTATTAGAGTGTTTAAAAGGGTCTCCTAGTGTTATAATTTTTCTATCTTTTTATAGCTAGATAGCAAGCTTAAGATTAGCTTTCTTCTTTACTATAATAAAGATTTTATCTTAGGTTAGTTCTATAAGTAATAGAGGGTTCTTCCTAGGCCTTCTATAACCTCTTTTAGGTACTTAACTTACCTTAGCTATAGGCTTTGGTTTTAGGGTCTTCTATGCCTTTTTCTTATAATAGGTTTATCCTCTAGGGTAACTTCCTTATTAGTTATATTAGAGAGGGCCTTATTACTATTAATTATATTCTCTAGCCTATGTTTATTATTAATTATAGGCTTATTATTATTAATAAGGTAGGGTTTAATAATAGTTATTTAAAATTTAGTAAGCCTATAAGGCATTTAGAGAGTATATACCTTACTATTAGTAGTAATTAGCTTAAATAGTCCTTTCTAGCCTTCTTTTTCACACTAGACTTATATATCTAATTACAAAGGCAGTAAATATATAGGTGCTATATCTAGGCTATTCTAGGTAGTAAGGGTATTATTTACTTATCTCTTTACTAGTAATTATCTAGCCTTATCTATTACTTTTTAAAGTATTATAGCTTACTATATAATTAAGAGGCTTAGAGGCAAATTATTAGTAAGTTATAGGTATAAGCTAAATACTAGTAGCATAGGTACTAGACTATTTAATCTTACTAAGTTATTTATAGCTTTAATAGCTATTTAAAGCTTCTAATAATTTATAACGCTTATACTTATACCTAGCTCTTAGGTAATAATATTATAAGCTCTCTATAGTAGGCTATAATAGTATTTAACCTTTCTAATGCTTTAGTGCGCTTTTATAGGCACTTTATTAATATTAATTGCTATAATATATATATAGTTCTAGAATTTATTTAAAGCAAAGTTCTTCCCTATATTATAGACTATCTAGTCTAGAGAACCTAGATATATATTAATCTAGTATTCTTTTAATATATTCTAGATATCTTATACCTTTTACTTCTAGGGTTTAAGGAAGTAAGTAGCCTAGAAGGAGATTATAGAGTTAATAATATAGAGTACTAGGCTACTATTAAGATATATTATATTAATAATTATCTTATAGTTAAAGTTATAGTTATCTTTTAGTGTAAATTAGAATTATCCTAGTAATTTCCTATTAAGTTAATAGTAGTAGCACGCGTTTATAATCTTCTTAATTATCTTATTCTCTATATCTTTACTAGCGCATTATAGCACTATTATAAGCTACTGTATAGAGGGGTAACTAAATTATTAGTAAAGCCTTTAGATTTGCTTTTCTAATAGAAGAAAGGCAGTTACCTCTATAGCCTCTAGAGTCTACTACGGATATCCCTATTTCTAGATAATAGGGACTTTTTAATCTCCTTAAATTAGGATATTATTAAGGTTATTAAGCTTTATATTTATGTTATCTATGTTATTAATGCTATATAGGAATAGTGTGCTTGTATTAAGCACATAGAACGTAATTTAACCGAAAATCATAGGGACCTTTAGGATACTAATTAATCTTACTAATCCTACTCTAAATTTAATAATTTGCTCTTAGTCTATTAGGTTTATTATTAGTAAGGGCATTTTCTTTAGTAGTGCCTTTACCTAGCTAATTCTAGTAGTTAAGAATCCTACCGCTCCTATATTAGGGATAATACCTCTAAATATCTTATTAGAGTAGCAATCCTCTAATATATAAGTAGTTAATTTAGCTTAGAACTAGTCTTCCTATAATATACATAATAGAGGGCCTCCTTCTTAAGGTTCTAAAGGACTCCTCTCTATTTATCTAGTTTACTACGCTTATAAAGAACTATATAATTATTATTTTGCCTTTTCCTATACTTATTTCCTCTAGAAATACTTTAGATATATCCTAGGTATTATTACTTTTAGATATATTATTATCTTCCTATAAGGAATTATTATTACCTTTATAGGCCTATAGGAAGACTCTAAATTTCCTATTAGATAGGGATTCCTATATTTCTTATTCTTCTACTATTCTTATTTAGCCTCTATATATTCTTTTTGCTATACTTAGAAGACTAGTATCCTTCCTTGCTATATATATAGCATTATTATAGTTATCTTTAGCTATAGTTATAATTAAAGTCCCTTATTTGTTTATATTAATAGTCTATAAATAGGGCCTTATCTTTCTAATTATTGCTGTTAAACTATTAGCTTACTTCCTTCTAGGTTTTAGTAATGCTAATTAACTTATGTAAATTGCCTATAAGGTCTTTAAATGTGTTATTAACCACAAATTCAGTAAGGTTATATTTAGGTATACCTCTAACCACTTAGAGGGTCTATTTAATAAGTTCTATATTATTATTAAGGGGTTAAAGAGTTTATTATAAATATCTTATAAGCTTTAGATTATTATATCTAGGTATTCTATCTTTAACTTATCTAGGTTCTTTATAATAGTACCTTATAAGGTAATACTATTTTACTCCCTTTAATAGAATTATTTATTTATAGGGGTCTTAAAGTGTTATCTAATAAGCTTAACTATTTAATTAAATATAAAGGTAGTATTTAACTTTAAAGTAATATTTATAAGGTAAAACTTCTTTATATTACTAGTTAGTATTATAGGAAATGCCTTTATAAGCGCTATTTCTATAAAGTTAAGCTATTAGCACTAGTCTTATAGTATTATAACCTTTAGTTTAATAAAGTTAAATATCTTTCTACTATACTTATTATTCTCTTTATAAATCTTTATTAGATTAAGTACTTTTCTTATATTATTTAACTATTCCTAAGCTTAAGGTATTATAAAAGGTAGTAGGAGGTATGCTTTTACTTAGATCTAAGGAGTAGTAAGGGTTAAGAGCACTAGGCATATATAATTAGTAGGCTTAATACTATTAGCTATAATTCTAGCGTATTAATAGGTGCTTATAAAGAGAATTATAGGTTCTTTATTATTAGTACTAGCCTTACCTCTAGATAAAGGTTTAAATTAAATTTACCTATAGTAAGTTACTAATTAACCTCTTCTAAAGGCTATTCTAATTATTATTCTTCTTTAAGCACTCTTTTAAGGGCTTTAGTAATCCTTTTACTAGATCTCCTATATATATACTATATTTATAGAGAAGGTCTTATAGTGCTTTAGTTAGACCTTTATTAGCTTTATTAAAGAGATCTCTATTCTAGTTACTAAAGTTAAATCTATAGTTCTCCTATTATTCCTAGTCTTTATACTTCTATTCTTTATAATAAAGGATTATATAAGTAATCTTATTATTAAGATTAGTTATAGTTATAGTCTCTAGGTTAATATTATTACTTATTAAGTCCTAGTTTATTAAGAGGTTCTTCTAGTATTATTAGACTTATTCTAGAAGCTCTTCTTTTATTAGATAAGAGTAAGGTTCTTAGGAGTCTTCTAGTTAAGGAGTTATAATAGTAATAAGGGGGTTTAGCAGGCTTATTAGCTAAGGTTCTAAGGTAGTTAGCGGATTAAATCCTTATAGTGCTAGCCCCTAATTAGATAAAGGCTAGTAATTTAATCCTTTAGAAGTCTAGTATTATAGAGGTAATATTTTCTTTCTATAGCACATTAGACTATAGTTTATAGTAAATACCTTTTCTAAGTAATCCCTTACTTCTCTATAGTTAGTTATATTAAGTAACTACTAATTAGTATTAGGAGGACCTAGGGGTTTTAGGTCCTATAACTATAAGTTACTAGTGTACTAGTATCTTTAAAGATATTATTAATTTATATATAGTTCTATCTATCTATAGGGGAATTAAAGCTATAGATATAGCCTATCTTCTATTAATATACTAACTCTTATAGTATTATAGGTTAGATAAGGTCTAGACATTAATATAGGGTAATTAGTCTAAGGGCTAATTACGTAGCTAGCCTAGGTAAGGTAATAGGGGATATGTAACTAAATATGTGTTAGTGTATAGTAGGGCAACAGGGGATATGTGACTAAACATGTGTTAGTGTATAGTGGGGCGACAGTGGCATATCCGGCCAGTCGCATTTGCCATCCCTAGCCACAGCGAATTCGGGGAATTCGCAGTGTTCCAACAATTAATAAGGTAAAGGGAAAGATAAGTTAACTATATAAGAAGTTATAGCTTATAATCTAAGGATTTAGGGATAAAGAGAAGTAATTAATCTTAATATAAGCTCTAATAATCTAATAGGCTAGTTAATAACTTATCCTTATAATAGCTCCTTCTTTGCTTATAATAGGATACCTTATGTGGATTTATAATATTATATAAGCCTATATCTAGTTATATATAGCCTTAAGCTAAGTTATCCTTACTAGGCTCCTAATCTAAATCCGCTACTAGCACCTAGAAGGTATAATTATAATTATAATTAAACCTCTCTATAGCATTATAAAAGCTAGAACACACTAGTAGGTAATATATTACAAGCATTATAGAGAGAAGCTCTAGATAGAGACTTCTATATATAACCTATGCTTACTTATAATAATAAAAGAGAGCCTAGAATTTGCTTATATAGGTATATAGACTAATAATACCCTTAGGTTATTAGATAAGGAGTTCTCTAGGAAAGAGAAAACTTAACTAGCTACTATTACCTTTACTATAAAGCTAAAGTAATTCCTTAGGGAGGATAACCTACTTATATTTAATAGAGAAATTATTACCCTAAGTAATAGGAATATTATATTATAATAGAAAGGGTAGAGTAGTAAGTTTAGATTAATCCTATTAATCTAGTTAAAGTAAAAGTATATTAAGCAGTAGGCTTAAGGCGCTTATATTACTTTAATTTATTAACTAGAAGCTTACTTTAATCTTTTAGTTACTATATAATATTAGGAACTAATAGTTAAGAATATTAAAGCCCTTAACTACTAAATCTAGTGGTAGATAGATAACCTAGAGAGAGGCCTAACCTTTATTCTAATTAACCTTACTAAAGTAAAGATCTATGCCTTTATAAATAAATTATTTACTAATAACTAGGACCTTATATTATAGCTAGGATACGTACTAATCCTAGCTAACAAAGATAATAAGGATAGTAAGTTTATAATTAAAGGTAATATTATACACTTTAGCTTAACTAAGAGTAAGAGAGTTATATAAAGTGTACTTACCTTAGAAATCTATAGTATAGTTATAGGCATTAATATAGCCTATATAATTATAATAATAATTAGATTAATTATAGGCTAACTAAAGCTTCCTTAATCCTAGTTATAGTATATATAGATTTATACTCTCTATATAAATGCCTTATTAAGCTTAGCACTACTAAGGAGAAATGCCTAATAATTAATATTATAGCCTTATAGTAATTATATAAGTGCTATAAGCTTTATAAGATCTATTAGATTAATAGAGGTAATAACTTAGCTAATACCTTTATAAAGGCATTACTAAATAAGGCCCTTAAGAAATTTATCTTAAGTAACTAGATAATAATCTAGATAGAAGGGTAGGTTACCTACGTAAAGGATAGTTACTATAGATAATATCCTAGGAGGCTTTTAGCCCTAATACTATAGGAGGATATAAAATCCTCCTAAGGAGAAAGAAAGAGAAAGGACTATAACTCTTATTAGGTTAGATTCTAATAAGAGCTATACTTATTATTACTCCTAACCTAGTAAGAGTTATAGGAAGGCCTATTATAGTCCCTTAGATCCCTATATAATATATATAGAGTATAGAGGAGGAAAGACTATTATAGTAAGGAGTGCTATAGTAGTAAGGGGAGGATTAGTATATAGCTAGATTAATTTTATCTAGTAGATTAAGGGGAGGTAGAGAAGGCTCTCTTATTCTAATTTAGGAACCCTAGATTATAGGTTATTATTTTCCTTCCTTTTACTTACTATGCCTATATAGGTATCTTTATTCTTTTATTTCCTATACCCCTAATTAACTATAATATAGTCTATTATTTCTTTCCTTCTTTTCCTATTAATATTATATATTAATAGTTATATTAAAAGAGAGAGTTTCTAGTGTTAGAATATATATAATATTAACTGCGCTTAGTAGCTGTAATTATATAGTTAGCAAAGTGGTTAGCCTGCGCGAGCCCCACACGCGACCTATAATGCGGGCCTATAATAGGGCAGGGCTTGCGGTCACGTGACCCACATAGCCCCCTTCGCGTTTTATATCTTACAAGAAGAACCCTTACTTTTGCCCTCTCTTTTCCTCTCTTTTCCTTAGTAGCTTAGAATAGATAATTAACAACGATACTATTCTCGAGGCTCATAACATCGATAACCTAATATTAGGCACCCTGTGTAACCAACAATATAGGAAGCTTTAATTAGCTCTCTATATCTATAAGACCTAATATTATATTTATAATAAATTAACTCTATAGTCTGAATTCTACACTAAAGTAAGTTTATATAAATCTTTAGAAATACCTTTAGAGATACCTTTATAGCTTAGAAGATTTAGGATTCTTCTTAGAGGATTAGACTTTTAGACCTAAAATTAGTCCTTTAGGTAAAGGGATTTAGTAATGCCTTACTTACTAATAATCTAGATACTAGGTAATTAACTATAGGCTATATTATAATGCTAGCTAGAGGATTAATCCTTTAGTAATTAAAGAAATAAACTCTTATAGCACTTAGTTTAATTAAAGTAAAATTTATTAACCTTATACTAACTAGTCTATCTATACTCTAGGTAGTAAATCTACTTAATAACTTTAGGATTAAATAATTATAACTATTACTACTATTTACTAATAGCTAGAATATAAAGGCTAATATACTTAATAAGAAGCATAAGGGATAAACTTATTATATTAATTTATAATATAAATAGATTATATAGAAAGCTTATAAAGGTAAATTCTAACTTTAATAGATTAGGATAGACTAAATAATAGCTAATAGCTTTATAAAGGCTTAGAACGCGTTAAATACGCTAATTTTATACGCTTTCTTTGTATAATAAAGGCTAGGGACTTTAAGAAGGGTTATGTTTTAGAAAAGGCCTTAAAGGCCTAACTTTCTTATTATTTTCCTTTCCTTTCCTTATTATAGCTAGATATACTACTAGGGGCAGTGTTAAGGATATTTATAGCCTCATATTATAGCCTTAGGCATTAGCCTTGTTATTATCTCTTTGTTTAATAATATAGCCTCCTTATATCGCGTTTGTTATCAGATTTATCGTAGGCTTTGCTTAAAGACCTAGATTCATCGGATTAGTAGATTTAAAGCTTATAAGCTTCTCTTTCCTCTGCTAGATTCCGAATTCCTAGATAGTAATTCAGTATCCTCTTCTCTTATCATCGCTCTTTGCCACATTCCCTCCACAGAAGGTACTTCTCACCCCACTTAGTGCTACGGATTACTCATCCTCGATTTGACACGTGATTAGCCTGCTGCCCCTGGTTATGTTTCCGTAGACTGTATTGAAAAGGTGTGGGTCCCGTGACCAGCTGTTGACCCAGCATACGACTCGTAGCTGATTTCGACCAATGAGCATGGAGCATGGAGGATGGATCAACCTCTCTCTCGGCCCTGGGCTCACATGGCCACAGTCCCAAGTCGGATTGTACGTACGAGCAAATGTCGTCCCAAGCACAACATGTGCCAACTTGGTCGTCTGGACGTTCTGGATTGGATCGTGGCGGCTCAGTCCCCACGGTGCCACGTTCTTGTTCTTCAAAAAAGACGGCGGCAGATGGTGAAGCACAGACGCATGGATGGATTGGCGTTGGTGCCATTGGCGTTGAGCCTCGACTCCACAGAAACGAAGCGAAGCGCGCTCTGATGAGCAAGTTGCAAGGATACAATCTGCAAGGACAACTCCACACGACCCTGCAACAATGCAATGAATCGCCCGGTTGGTTGTGGACCAGCCAATTCATGCAAGCACAAGCAACTTGCTCATGCTCGCGCTCATGTATCCTGACGTTGTCTATTTGTGTCTCGTCCCAGGTTGCGTTCTGTTTCCATCGTCATCTCAGCCTCGTCTCTTCATCACTGATTCCTTGTCTCCCGCTCATTTTCACTTCCCGCATCATGAGCGGCCACGGCGACAAGGACATGGACAGGAAGCTGGGATCGCAGCACTTTACTCTGCACGAGCGAGGTTTCGGTGGGAATGCAACTGTCGACGCCGAACAGGAGAGCAGCATGAGCAATAATGATAATGAGCAACCGACAGAGTACCGCACTTATCGGCGACGATGGATTGGTCTTCTCACCCTCACGCTCATGAATATCGTCGTCTCATGGGATGTAAGAACAACCCAACCAGCCTTTTGCATCTGCTAACATTTCCTGCCATCACTTGTTCAGTGGCTCACGTTCGCACCCGTGGCTGACCTCTCGGCCACATATTACGGCGTCTCCAAGTTGGCCATCAACTGGGTCAGCATAGCTTTCTTCTTGGCCTTCGTGACCGTTTTCCCAATCACCATTGCCATCTTGCACCGCGGCCCAAAGCTGGCCTTTATGATTGCCGCGGTCCTCATCATAATCGGCAACTGGGTTCGATATGCAGGCTCCGCCAGCTCGACCGGCGGCCGCTACGGCGCCATCATGGCCGGCGAGATCATCATCGGGTTCGCCCAGCCTTTATCCTGGCGGCCCCTACTCGCTACTCCGACATGTGGTTCACGAACCGCGGCCGCGTTGCCGCCACCGCCCTGACAAGCCTGGCGAATCCTCTGGGTGGCGCGCTGGGCCAGTTGATCAATCCGCTCTGGGCCAAGCAGTCGGCCGACATTTCGAACATGGTTCTCTACGTCTCCATCATTGTAAGTCGGCACGTCGAGTCAAAACGGCTCCACAAGCCCGGCATCCGGCTCACAACTACAACTATGAAGAGTCTCGCTAATCCCGTCATCGCTCTGGCATGGCAGTCTACCGTCTGCTCTCTTCCCGCTTTTGTAGTGCCAGCCGCGCCCCCAACTCCCGTCGGTCCAGCGGCCGAGACCCCAAGCTGAGCTTGAAGCAATCTCTCAAGGTTCTCACTCACTCGCTCGAATTATGGCTCGTCCTCATTCCCTTCTTCGTCCATGTCGGCTTCTTCAACTCCATCTCTTCCCTGCTGAATCAGATCATGATCCCCTACGGATTCAACGACGACGAAGCAGGTATCGGAGGTGCCATTCTTATCGTTGTCGGTCTACTCTTCTCCGCCGTCATATCACCGATTATAGACCGAACCAAGAAGTTTCTCCTCGCCCTCAAGCTCTTCATGCCTGTCATCGGCATCTGCTACCTCGCGTTTGTCTGGATGCCCGAGACTCGCAACGTCGCCGGCCCCTACGCCGTGCTCGCCGTGCTCGGAGCCGCGTCTTTCGCCTTGGTCCCCATTGCGCTCGAGTTCCTCACTGAACTTGGTCACCCTCTCAGCCCCGAGGTCACGTCCACCACTGCCTGGGCGGGCGGGCAGCTTCTCGGCGCCATCTTCGTCATCATTAGTGGCGCCCTGACAGCAGGCGATGATGGCAACCCACCCCAGAACATGAACAAGGCTCTCGTCTTCCAGGCCATCGTTGCGTTGCTCGTCTGCCCGCTCCCGCTGTTCCTCGGCTTGTTCGGCCGCGGGGACAAGATCATTTTAAAGCGTGTCCGCTCTGATACAAGAGGTGTGCCTTATGGCGTACGAATTATTGCTTGAACATGAGGAGGATCCAAATGATTCGTCATGCACGTCACATGCGTTTGCACACGCACTTTTTTGGAGGTGGGGGTGTCTTGGAGTTTCCGTGTATTTCGATAGGGATCCAAGGGGGTATAAAGGGCAATGTAGCATAATTTCGATACCTTGGCGGCAGAATCAAGTATCAGTTTTCTCTATGTTGAAGCCCTGTCTCTATTTCACGCGTGAAGAGTGTTGTCAGTCTTGAAAAATGATCCTCGATTGTAAGACAATGCGCGTGTTGCTTTGAGATTAATCGCATCGTGCAAGATCCTGTCGTCGTTGATCCTGGTAAAGATCCATTAACAAAGTTATTATTACATTCTACTAATATTCTATAGCCCTATCCCCTCCATAGCAACTGTAATTTCAACAAACTACCATTAATCCTCCTGTATGATGTCGTCCCACTGCGCTCTCAACTGCTCCAACTGTTGCCAACACTGAGCACCTACCTCTTCAAAGTCAGCGATACTCTCAGCAGTGGCATCGCAGGTCCCAATCTTGCGTCCAACAGATTTCCTCAGCACGCCTACGGCTGCGTCAGTGGCAATCGTGTCGGCCGTCTCGGGGCTTCCGTCCCAGCCCCAATCCTCAACTTCCGTCTTCTTCACATCAAGTTGCAGACTTGCATCTGTGCTGCTCCCCATTTTATGCGATCGCCACCCACGTCATCGAGAGCCTCTTGGTCTTGGAGAACTACCCATACAGCGGCCTTGGCGCCGCGGTACCCGTCGACATTGTGCCAGGGTGAGCCGAGCCAGCGACATATAATGAGGGCGAGTTTATAGGCCCAAAAGAGGAACCAGGGCAATGGGAAAAGTGTGCTAGCTACGACACCAGGATGAGTCAGGTACAGCTTTGGTTTGACGACCTGTTTAGCAGCAGCTTCGTCGTCGTCGTCAATGGTGAGGAACCGAGACGAGTAGGGACGAGCCGCAGGAAGGGAATACGTAAGGGAGAGGAGGTCGGTAAGGCGCTTTGCCGACTCGTATGCTTCGGGTCGTGCGAAGCACTGGACATCGTTGACATCAAAGACTTTTCTGACTGCTTCGACGCTGCTGGACCAGATAATGCGACCTGGTGCTTCGTTGGTGGATGGCCTGCTCAGCAGAGGCAGGAGGTAATGCCCTAGCATATAGTGACCGAAGACACAGGCGGAGAAGACTTCTCCTAGTAGCGGCTTCGCAGGCTGTTCGATTTCATATGCATGTCAATAGTCAGCACAAGTTCCGTTGTTGACAGTAGCAAGGACAGTATTAAGGTGAAATATGGTGTAGCAAAAGAACTCACGTAGTTGTGACTCGGGCGCTCATTCAAAATACGCGTCGGTAGAGCGAGTTTGAATGCCGGCCAAGTGGCCGTTTGGATGACGCCCTTGAAGAGTAAGGACCTAATGGCCTGGGGGTAGCTCATTCCCGACCAGCCGCCATACGCGGCGTTGCAAACAATGCTGTCAAGCCGAGGAATCCGGACGTTGCGTAGGTACTCGCTGTCCAGGCCCTCGGGGTTGCTGACAGTACCATAACGAAGCGTATATGCGAGCTTTTTGATCGCACGTAGGTCGCACAGATCTACTATCAAGCTCAAGATGTGAATCCTGGCCACAGCATCCTGCCACTTGTGGTCTGGCCCAGCGCGGGACGCCAGGGCTGCGGAGCTCTGTGCTGCTTTGATGGCATATTCGCGCAATTCTCGGATCGTTTCGAGAGACTTACGGCTAGATCGGGTCGTAGGGATGGCGATGAGATGTGAGTTGAGGAGCAGGAGCTCAGGAAGTCGTCGATGAGGTGTTGAACCGTGCTGAGACCGATTCCACTGCCAGCATGCCCTCCAGGTCAGCTGATGAGCTAGCAATGAATCGAATTTGGAAGAGCGTGGTTACCTGCTAGCCCCAGTGACAAGGACGAAGAGCTGCTCGTGTGCAGCGACAGACTCCCACGGTGCTGGGCTTGGTGCTGGGCTTGGGGAGACCTTTAGTCACCATGACGCCCATTTTCACTTTTATTTTTCCACCTCGCCACCCAAGGTGTCAAGCAGTATAGTATGGCTTCCGAAACCGAAATCGAAACCGACTTTGTTGTTGTTGGCTCCAAAGCGTTGCACCTGCCACCAGTTGATGGCCAGATGTACGCGTGGCGCTCACGTGCAAGCTTTCAGTTCCGGATTGTCCGGTCGAAACAGCCATAAAGTCTGGAAAATGCAGTTGATGGCACGAGACGAGGCAACCAGGGGCATACAGTAAATCTCGGCTCTAACAAAGTTCATCTCATATCCAGGGTGGAGCCTCTGAATCCTAATTAGGTAGGCGGTGAGAAATCGCTGCATATGCCAAAGACCACAGTGTATTAGTGCGAATTCACCCTAATTAGTTAATCGGTTAATTAGTCAATTAGTTAGTTAGTTAGTTATAGGGCATATACTACCTATAGCCCCTATAACTAACTAACCGAATTGACGAATTAACGAATTAACAATTAACGAATGTACTAACTTCCTAACTTGCTTAAATCCTAACTAATATAGTGGTATAATCTTGCATATGCTGCCCTATTATATAATTTATATAGTACTGTGGCATATACGTGGTATATGCCTAGCATATGCTATTCTGCTAGTTAAAGGCTCCACCCTGGATACGAGACGAACTTTGTTGGAGCCGAGATTTACTGTAACCCCGACAACCAGTGCCTGGCGATGTGGGTGCATGCTCCGTACAGGTGGGGTCGTGCTTGCTTTTCCAGGTTCCTTCCTGTGACCTGTTTGATGGCGCTGAATGCATGCGCATAATCTAATCAACATCAACGTCACGCATTTCATGGCTACTCGACTCATGAATTATTACATCGTTCGCTTATCTAGATTTAGCCTTTTTTTCTTCTCTTCTTTCGTCGTTCATTCTTCCCCAATCTTGCTTCGTGGAGTTTCACAAGACATCCCTCCTTTTACATCTTTCCCTGCTTTTCTTTACATATAGGCATCCAGATTGTCATCAGTCTTGCGGAGAGAATGAATTTACTCGCGGGCCTTCTGCCCATCGCGAACAGCGGCAAGAATCAGGTCCTTGGCTTTCTCTACACCTTCTTTGGTTCCAACAATCTCAATAGCTTCGTCTCTTGCCTGGTCTCGAGGTACTTGAATCCTGCAGTTGCTCTGTTGTCGGATTGAGTTCACCTTTGAACCGTTCGGGCCAATGACGTGACGGTACGTCTTGGGGTCAGGGAGAATCAGATAACCCGTGGAGTCAGTCTTGTTGGCCTGTTCCAGGGCCTTCTGGATGATATCCTTGGCTTTCTGGACATTCTCGGGGTGCCACGTAAAACCCAGGGAATATCTCCCTCCTCAGTCGACACAGTTTGCACTACCTTCCAGGAGTGTGCATCCGCCGTCGACTCAGCGTCGTCGGTAATGAGTGGCAGCGAGCCAGTGTTCGCTCTGGCCGAGCTGTCGGGTCTACTGGGGATAACTTGCCCGGCATGGTCTACGGTAACCTGATGATTGTTTCGAAGCTGGCGGAACAGCTGACCATTGTTGGAAACAGCATGATGAGCATTGCGGGGATCTGAATGCTCTCTCCTTGCTGCTGCTTGACAAGACTGGCGATGTGCTCCTTGACCTGCGACACATTCTCAGGGCGTCCCGTCACCTTGACACCAGTCTTGCCGTCACCCTGTCTGGGTACGTCAATCGAAACTGAGAACTTGGTCTCCATCTGACGCTTCGTGTCGCCACCGCGGCCGATGAGAGATCGGTGATTCTCGATGGGCACCTCAATCACCTCGGTGACCTGGCTATCGCGCTCGGCTACTATTTCTTGAATACGCTTGATAATCTTCTCAACGACCTCAGTGCGCCCCTCAACCGTGATGGTGTTTCCATCGGCTTCTTGCTTGGGGAACTGAATGGTACGAGCAAGCTCTCGCCGGTCGTCAGAACCACCAGCGCCAACGACGATTTCCTTGAGGTTAGCACCTGAAAAGAAATAAAGTCAATAAGAAAACATTTCAAATTGGAAGATTCAGTTGTCCAAATGAATGCAATACATACCACCAGTGCCAATCAAAGCCTTGTGGTGCTTCTTATCCACCTCAATAGTCTCAACAACTGTGTCATCGAATACGCTTCGTTTCTCCTCAAGAACCTTGCGTGCCTTGGCAACTTGAGCAGCAGTTCCCTTGATAGATATCTGGACAATTTCGGCATCCCGGTCGGCAGGGACATCAATACGAGCGCCAGTGATCTGGCGCAGCTCATCAAGAGCAGCGCCGCCTTGACCGATGAGGGATCCAACCTGTTTCTGCTGGACTGGTACAGTGGCAGTCACAGAGTGCTCTTCAAGATACTTGTGTAGAGAGAAAAGCTCGTCTCGTGCTTCGTCAGCACCCTTTCGGGCCACGAACAATGACCTCATCTGGAGCCTGCTGACGACGAGGCTTGCCGGCGTCGCTGGCGACATCCGCATTGGTCAGTTCGTCAGACGCTGCTCTGGCTGAGCGTGGGAAGAAGATGAGGACCTTGTACCGAGTCTGGAGGCGGTTAATTTGACTTCCTTGAGCACCAATGAGCTCACGGTGATACTTGGGGTCGATCTTCATGATATGAGTCGTCTCATCGGCCAATGTGCGACCGAGGTTTTGAATGTAGCGACGAGCCTCCTCGGCCTTAGCCTTGGGTCCCTTGAGCTCAACTTGTCCCTCCTGGACCTGTATCTCAACGTCGAATCGATCTCGAAGCTCCTTAATGTTACTGCCTCCTTTGCCAATAAGATGATTGGCAAATTTTTGAGGGAAATCAAAAGTCAACGTGAAACCACGCTCCTTCTCGTCCTCCTTCTCCTGCTCAACAAAGGCCTTCGCCTTTGCGGCAAGAGCTTCGACAGCGGATCTGGGACCACGCAGCGTCACGGTGGTGCCAACCTTGGTCACCCTGACAGGGATCTGATCCAATGAGCGACTTTCCTGCTCCTTTTTGATGAAACGTCGAAGTCTCTCGTGGAACTTTGCGGGTACATCAAGAGAAGCGCTGGACAGAACTTCTTGTTTGTTGATGAAGCCTAAAATGTGTTTCTCGGCTTCCTCAAGAGCCTTTTTAAATACAAGTGCATCTGCATCCGAGGGTTTCGTTCGAGGCAGCTGGTAAGGTCCATCAACAGGGTCAGCACCCTCAAACACCAAGAGAACTGGAACATCGGTCTCAGAGGCTTCAGGCACAACAACGTGGACACCATAATCCTTCTTCACCTTGGGATTGATATCAGTGCGCAGATGCTGGTGGAAGAACGGGTCAACATGAATGGGCTGCAGGCGGGAAGGAGGGTGGCCATTGATGATACCCGTGATCTCGGACTGGGCACGAATAGCGTTCTTGCCCTCTCGAGAATACAGCTCCCAAGGCAAAGCCCCATGCTGAGAGAAAGGGGTGTTGATATGAGTGTTGTAGAGCTTCTCAAGGCGGTCAATCTCTTTCCGTTGACGGAGATAACGAGTGACGTGGCCAGCATGGGCAGACGCACCTCCGGAGGCGTTGCGGTGGAATCGGCCAATGTCAATGTTGGACATTTGCATACCCATTGCCAGATCCATAGCCCTCTCAAGACCAGCCTGAACACGATCAGCGGGACCAATGATAGTGACCGTATCTTCTTCTTCCTCAGAAGGCAGGATAATGGTGCATCCGGTCTCCGCAAAGAAGTCATCGGACGGCACACCACGGCTTCCAATGATGAATTGATGGCGACCTCTCTGGATAGATAGCTGTTCCAGCTCCAACTGCTTGTGAAGTTCTTCAACTTGTCGCTCAATCTCGGCGCGAACCCGCTGAATGGCGGCGCGATCACCAGCTAGTTGAATGTGGTCGTCTTCAGCACGAGCAGGGGTGAAAATCGGTCGCTGGCCTGGCTGGGGGAATAGGGGTTGCAACTTGAGAGACGGCCTGGTGAGCAGGAACTCGAATCTGAATTCCATGGTCGTCCTCCAAGGTCTGAGCAAGCGAGTTTCCGGGTCCGGCAATAAAGGGATAAAAGACTGCAGGGACACCGCGGATCTTGGTCTGCACGTTCGCAGATCGCTCGCCAGCGATCTTGAGGAGCTCATTGCGAGCAGAGGCCGCAGAAAGAGCATTTCCTTCGACAACGACGTCGATGGTAGCTTCATCGTCATCAGCTAAAAGAGCATTTTCCTCGACCTTGGGCAGCTGGATCTTTGCTCCCGTCTTCTCCTGCAAAGCTCTGATCATAGAGCCACCTTTTCCGATGACATGAGCTCGAGCTGAGTAGGGAATAGGAACCTTGATAGATGTCTACACCATGTCAGCGAACTGGAAACAATAGAAAAGGACGACACACGCTGTGATTTCAGACCTACTCTGGTGCCAATCTGCTGAACCAGGTCCTTGAGAGCCTGTTGAGCAATCTCCTGAGGACCAGTGGCATCAAACCGAAGGCGGCCATTGGATGCCGTAGCCATCGTAATATTTGCTCGTGACTTGCGGTTGATGTCCTTCAAGATGTCGGGATTGGTCGCCTCAATTGGCCACGGGGAAGGATGAATTGAGGCTCCAGTGTCACAGTCTCGACATTGCGACCAGGGATGAACATGGAAGGAGTAGATGCCTTAGACGGAGTGGCGGTACCAGAAGCCGGAGTCGGGGAGCGTGAAGGTCCATTGGGAGACGTGCCAACGCCATTGGCACTGTTCTTAGCTCCCCAGATAGGGGCAACATTAGCGCTCTTGCCTTTGGGTGCTCCAAGTTCTGGGAAGAGTTCGTGGGATTGTGTGTCGAGAGGAGCCTTGTGATTCTGAGACTCCTGCTGTTTACCAGCGGACTTTGTACTCATGGGGGCAGCCCAGGACCCAGAGGCGTCGTTGGCTGGCTTAGAAGGAAGCTCTTCGTCCGGGACCTCCTCAACGGTGGCATGGTGGGGTCCTCCGCGTGCTTCTGCAGAAGCTTCTGGGCGATAGATTCTTCGGAGGCCATTTTTCAAACGTTGGGGCAATGATTTAAAAGAAGATTAATGTATGAGGGATGGCTTGTTTTGGGTCGGATACGACACGTCACCCGAGTCTTTGCTATATCAAGAGGCTGTCAGCATGAGCTTCGTCCCTGTCCATTATAAAGGCTGAGAGAGTCGACATGGCGGTCTCGACATGGAAATTAGTCAATCCTAAAACGTACAGTTTCTTTCACCGGCTAGCACTTTCCTCAAGGCTAACAAAGACGAGGCAGGGAGTTCGTCAAAAAAATGCAGTTTGATACTCTTTTTATTTCTTCTTTGTTGGAGGCTTCTGTGTCTAGAATGTTACTCAGCCAACCTACAAATATTTTGAAACGATTACCGGTGACCAGAGGGATAAACCAGAAGAGGCAGAGACCAGGGAAGGGGGATGATGCCGGAAGAGATGGCAAGAAAGAAAAGTGTCGAGTCGAAGGAAGTTGAGGGTGAGGTGGTAACAAGTCTCCTAGCTCTCTCCACCAAAGGGTCAAAGACAAGAAAAAGCGGAGCCACCAGTGACCACGCATGGGTTTCCCACCAGAGCATTGCACGACAAATTTCTGTAGCCTGCCTGCGTCGCCTGGTCTACCCAGTCATGAGGTTCGGCATGTGACCTTGAACTACCCGGTAGTCACTTGTGTATTCTAATCAAGCAAGAGGTAAAAGGAGTGCATGGTGAATGCACAGCCATTGCCTTTATTTGATCAATTTTTGACGCCGCATGCCTTGGGGTTCCATGACCAATCGATCTCGACGCTGCGGAAATTTCAAGAGACCCCAAAAGGTAAATGACATGAAAAACGAGCAAAAGTCAAGCGTGCATCGTAACATTAACAAGTTGTGATGCCAGGAGTCAACCCGTTTGGCTCGCGAATGACGTACCTAACTAGAAGGTTTCTTAGGTAAGATGCACACGAAGAGCAATCCCGCACTGCGACAAGTCTTTGCATCACTTTTTTTTTTAAAAACCCCCGGGTTGAAGTTTTCTTATTCCTTTCCTTTTCATTCCGTTCCCCACTAAAGGAGGCAATATGGAGAGCAGAGCTCGAAATTGGCGCGCCAACACCTTTGACTGTTATTAGTGACATTTAAAGCCTATATAGGGAATGGACTAAATCTAAGTACCCTACAACATAGTAGGTACTTGTAGCTCTACAGATTATATATGTGTATAAATGTACCTTCGATTAGTGGATGTTAATTGTACATAAGCCCATGTAGTGACCGCAGCGAGGCCTTATCGTTTCCAAAGAGATATGAAACACGGGGCCCAGTAATCCTGAAAGCCATTGGCGCAGCACGTTTTGACACGGGAAAACGCATTGGCTTGTGTTCAAGTGCTGGGACTACCAACTCGAGAAACACGAGACGATTTGGATTCGATGCTCACTTGCATTTGTATCCGCCTACGAACCTAGCCCTCGACTGTTGATAGAAGTTCAAGTAACTCGCTCGGCGCTGCTAATTCTGATGGAGCTTGTTATCCAGATTTGTTATCCAGATTAATGTTACATGTATTACGGATGATGCGGAGTACAGCCCACAGTGCGGATAATGTAAGCTGCTCTCTCTGTAATACTGTAACGTCACAATAATCAACCAGCAGTACGGAGTAGTCACCAACAATGTCGACGGGCAGGGAGAGTCAATGGATTTGTGTATGTATGTATGCTTCAGGGTCCTATTGTCAAGTAATATTGTGAACATTTCTGGACCTTATCAACCTCACAGGTCTGTCGAGGTACACAACCTTATTAGCCAGGTCAAGTTAGGAGTGGGCGTAATAAGCCGTAGGCCTACAGTACGGAGTACATGTCCGTTCTCGCGACTGCTGGGCCATTGCAATTGTAACTCTCCTGCTATTATGGCGGGTATCATGATGGACGCCAACCACGCCGCCAGGTCTCTTTACTTTGATTACGCCGCCACTGGGCCTCGGCCGTGCATGCGTTGATGAAAAAGAGTTTGGGCGACGGTGACGTCTTCGTCCTGTGCTGCGAATCGAGAAGGGTATATCAAGATGATGATCATCCCTCGTTTGCCAATTGATAGAAAACTCCCAGTGGTGGTTAGATTGGTTGGTAGAGCGCGGTGCTGGAAATGCGGATAGGCTGGGCCAAGGCCATGTTCATTTAATTCATCAATGCCGTTCAGCACTGTGCCACCCTCAAGCTCCTACCAAAAGGGTGATGGGTGATGGGAAGCTTGCGTTTGGGTAGTGGATCTGGAAGATCCATTGATTAAAATGACTGTCGTGTCGGCCTTGGACGTGGGGAAGTTTGACTACAGAATGGACTTCGATGGTCCATGGATGGGGTGGCTACGGATTACGGACGCGTCCGCTCGGGTCTGCTTTTTTAGCTGCGCCCAACACCAGCCAATGGCCTCGGATCAAGTCACGTTTGAAAGTCGTCGCCGACGCCTGTGAACAAGACACGCCGAGAGCTGTGTCGGCGTGAGTGATGCGATGCGAATCGAGGGCTTTTTGAATTCGTGATGCAACAAGGTGCACATGAATGCGACGGACAAGTTGTTGGCAACAATGGGGCCCCATGTCATCCTGCGCGACCCAAAACACCCAAAACACCCAAAACACCCAAACACGGTCCATGTCTGTCTGGTCCATTTCCGCATCATTTTCCGTGGTACAGCATAAAGTTGACAAGGACAGCGGCGGGGTCGGCGTCGTCGACGAGTCGCACCTTCAGGCTCAATGCAGGCATTCCAAGCCGGCTCGCGACCCTCATTAATTTCAAGCGCAAGTCTAGATTCCCAATCACAACCAAGCTCAATTGCTCATCGTGAATGGGTTGTTGCCTGCCTCTTCTCGGATATTATTTTCCTCCTACCTCCCATCCTCCTGAAGCGTGGCGCATTGCCATTTTTTTTTTTTTGCGGAGAGGCACTCACGAAATTCGCCCATCGAAGATATCGCACATCATCCCTCGACCAGCTCCACGAATTGAGTACACTGTACATTGTACGGAAGCTGAAGCAGCCCTGCTCACTTGTGGTCCTGTTGGTCCTGTTGGTCCTGTTGGCACCGTTATTATTACATGTATTTATCAACCGATCGACTTGCAAGATTGAGATCGCCTGTTTATTAGGTACGTTGAGAAAGAGTCCAGCACCAAACCAGAAAGGACAGGCTCTGGTCTGGGATTTGGTCTGCTGCAGAAGCAGCGAGGCCACCGTACAGAGGCCACCGCACAGTGAGAGTGAGAGTGCATCAGATCAGATCAACAACTGCCTCTGCCTCGGTGGACGCATCAAACAACGGGGTGCCTGGGCGCTGGCAAGGGACTCCCGAACCACCCTCCCTGCTTTATTACAGCCTGCGGATTACATGTTGCGCATGTACTCCGTATCTTGGCCGTGCCTGCTGACAGTGAGACTTGGGATCGTGCAGACAGACGGGCAGACACCCCGGGCCAAGCTCAGGGGCCCCATCCCATCCCATGTGCCCATCCATCGTCCAATCCATCCATCCCACGAACACGAACCTGGAGCATCCACACGGCCCAGCGAACGGCCTGTTTCGAACCTTGGCGTAATAGTAGTAGTAGTAGGTACGGAGGACGTGGAAAAGACTCAGTCGACAGGTTGACACATCGGCTCCTGCTTGCTGGTCGTTGGTCGTCGTTGGTCGTCGTTGGTCGTCGTTGGTCGTGCTGGCCCTGGAGGAGAAACAGCTCGTGAGCCAACATCATCAAATTTACCTGCGCACAACCCCGCTCCTTCCTTCAGTCATCCTCCACGAAGACAACAAAGACCTGCCCTCCGACCCGCCGACCCGCCGACCCGCCGACCCTCTCTGTCTGCCCGCCCAGCTGTCCTCTAATAAGACCTGAGACCTTTTTTTCTTCCTTTTTCTTTTAGGCAAGGTGGAACTGGACAGGATCATGGACGGTCCGGGATCGTCCTTCAACGGCAGTACTCAACGTCGCAAGCTTGTCAAGAAACACCCTCCCATTCATACACTCGCTCCTCATCAGGCCTCGACGACTCCCAGTCGCTTGGCAGCAAACGCAGCTCCCAGAGTCTTCGACGAGCACCCAGCGCTCCGCCCGTGCGATCGTCTGCCAACAATTACGCCTCGAGCAGCTCATCGCCCAGACATCCTGCTGTTTCTCAGTGGCCATTGAATGCCTCACCCGCCCTCTCCCAAGGAGACTTTCTCGCCACCGCCCATCCAGCTAGCACCACCGCTTCGCATTCCGCGCCCGCGCATCGCCCAGATCGACTTTCTGACACTCACCCTCATCGAGAAAGCAGAGAACAATCCGACGACCTTCTTGGCGCGCCTTTTGACGGGGCTGCCATCTTGAGCCGCATCGAGTCTACCAAATACGCCAGCCCACAGACGTCATCCCAACGGTCACCCGTCTCCCCGCACTGAACAAGACGATTGCAGACAAGAGATTCGTGAGCCCCGCGCTGCGACCGTCGCGGAGTTTTGGCAACATGGAGCCCGCCATTTCGGAGAAAAATCACGCCGGCAGAGCGCCCGAAGCTGGCGTGACCGGGCCAAAGCGATATTCAGATGAGGGCAAGGAATCGAAGCCGCTCATACTGCGGAAGAAGTCTGGATTCTCAGGGTTTGTCACCAGTCTAGTCGGGTCACAAAAGAAGCCAATCATCTCGGCGCCGGAAAACCCCGTTCATGTCACGCACGTCGGATACGACAGTTCGACTGGCCAATTCACGGTATGTCGATCAGCGGCGTGTCAGACCGCAGGAAAGTCATGACTGCTGATATGCTGACGCATCTCTTAGGGATTGCCAAAAGAATGGCAGCGGTTAATAAACGAAAGCGGCATTCCTGAAAAGGAGCGTCGGGAAAATCCTCAGACCATGGTTGATATTCTGCAGTTTTACAAGGAAACAACTGAACGGCCGCCCGAGGATCAGGTTTTGGAGAAATTCCATAATGCTGGACCGACAGACAGCCGTCAATACAGCACGCCCACATCACCCAATATGTATCCCACAAGTTATATGGGTAAGAGAGCTTCTTGGGGATCTTCTTCTTCTTCATTGTTTGGCAGGTGTATCTTGGCCACTGACAGCATGCTTTGAAAAATAACCAGGGAGCTTCGAGAATCCCCGAGCGCCACCTCCTGTTCCTGCATCGAGGGCCCCGGTAGAGACATGATACCCAGCCGACCGGCCCCTAAGCCGCCCGTCAGCATGAATAATCGACCGACACCATCAAATGCTTATTCGACGACCAACGACTCTGGCATCGGGTTATCGCAGCAGTCTGATGACTTCTCACAGATGCAGCTAAAGGATAGCGCCCCCATGCTACCCGAGGAGCATCGATCAAGATCAATTCACGGGCCAACGGCCCGTCGCCATTCAGCCCCCACGCCTCAGCTGAGTAGCCAACCCTCTGCGGCACAATCGGCAGTGTATCAGCAGCAGCTGATGCAGCAACAGCATGAGCAAGCCTTGGCACAAGCTCAGGCCGCCATGTCGGGCCATGTCGGGCGCGCTCCTAGCAAGAGACAAGCTCCTCAACCTCAAGCACCTGTTCCAAGTCCTCATCAAACCGCAGCTTACGCTCGACCAGGAGAAGCAAATGGTCACGCACATGTCTCGCGTCAGCAGCAGGCTGCTCCTGGTGGTGTCCCTGCCCCGAGGCCGAGGCACCGACCCCGCCAAAGTAACGCCATCGACGTGGTTGCGTCGCTCAAACGCATCTGTGACGATGGGGATCCACGGGAACTTTTCCGCAGCTTCAACAAAATTGGCCAGGGTGCATCTGGCGGTGTGTACACAGGCTACGAAAGAGCCACCAACCGCTTGGTAGCGATCAAACAGATGAACTTGGAGCAGCAACCCAAGAAAGATTTGATCATCAACGAAATCTTGGTCATGAAGGACAGCTCTCACCCGAATATAGTTAATTACATTGCCAGCTACCTTTGCGTAGGTGAGCTGTGGGTAGTGATGGAATTCATGGAAGGTGGTAGTTTGACAGACGTTGTAACCTTCAACATCATGACGGAAGGGCAAATTGCGTCGGTATGCCGAGAGACCTTGATGGGATTGCAACATCTCCACTCTAAAGGGGTCATTCATCGTGACATCAAGTCGGACAACATTTTATTATCCAACGAGGGTAACATCAAGCTGAGTGAGTGGGAACCCCGTGTTTTCTCCCCAGCCCTGCTTTTCCACGGTGACGTGGCCCCGCGCGCGATGCAATGCAACGTTATTTGCGACGTCCATTCACTTTGCCTCTAACAACTTTCTATTTCGTTAGCCGACTTTGGCTTCTGTGCCACAATTAACGAAACCCAGAACAAGCGAACAACCATGGTCGGAACCCCTACTGGATGGCACCCGAAGTTGTGACGAGAAAAGAGTACGGTCGCAAGGTAGACATTTGGTCTCTTGGAATCATGGCCATTGAAATGATTGAAGGGGAGCCACCGTATCTCACGGAATCGCCTCTCCGGGCTTTATGGCTGATAGCAACAAACGGAACGCCTCAGATCAAAAACGAAGAAGAGTTGTCGCCCGTCTTCAGAGATTTCCTCTGCTTTGCGTTGAAGGTTGACCCAGAGAAGAGAGCTAGCGCTCACGACCTGCTCAGGGTACGTTTTCATGATCCATGTTGACGTCGCTCTTCCCCAACGCGAAATCGGGTGAACGAGATGTACTTTACTGACCCCTAATGTGAAATAGCACGACTTTATGAAGCAATGTGTGGATTTGGGTCAATTAGCACCCTTGTTCGAGCCGCTAGAGAGCAAAGAGCTCAGGAGAAGGCACGGAAGCAGTAAATTCAAGTCGATTGGACTGTGCTCACCGGCGGGGATATGCATACGTGTTTCGTTACGTCACAAGCGAGCGTTGCTCTTTATGATTTTGCATTGCCGGGGCAAAAAAAAAAAAAAACCCCACCCTTTACCCTCCGCACTCGGCCCAAACCTGATGAATGGGAATCGCTTGTATTATTGAAACAATGGCGGGACAAGATATCCACGGGACGGTTTGCGAAAACCGAGGGGTGATGACGGTGGAAGGGGAGCGAAACTTCAATAGCATGTGAAGATGTGCCACGGACTAAACTGATGGGTGAGACCCAGAGGAAGAAGAAGAAGAAAAGAAGAAGAAGAAGAAGAAAGAAGAAGGGGAGCATCGATTCCCGAAGCGATTTGCGGACCTGTGTTCCGAGACAAGACTCGGGTAGTTTTGCAAACATGGCTCGCGAAATTTAACAAGCGCAATGTCGCCCCTCTTCAAGCCTCGTGTTGGTGATGACTGTGCGACGATTCAATGTCCAAGATTCCCGACATCAAGATGGGCCGACCTGGTTTGGTCTTGCAACGACGTGCGCGGAGTCTGTCATCAGGGGCCCTTGGTCGGTCCCGTTTGTCTCTTGTCTCTCTGTCTCTGTTGCTGTCCTGACGACGAATGCAATACAATCTGATGCTGCATTGCGTCAGTTGAAGACTCTGAAGACTCTGAAGACTCTGAAGACGCACCTCTCTTTCAGCTTGGGTGGATGGTCCGCACGTGCGTACGGGGCCGGGCCGGTCACGGTCCTCGGTAGCCAGTGTGCGATAGTTGAGCAACGTCTTTGTCGGTTCACTTGGCTGTTCGACCTTCGATTTCAGACAACTTGAAACACAGCATCATGGATGCCTTGTCTCCAAGCACCGAGGACATGAACATTTGAAGCATTAAGTGTTGTATTTGAGTCTTTTTCTGTTTCACAACAAAAAAGACGTCTACTTCGCTGAAGAATCCATCCCTATATAGGAGTTGTTGCTCTATATATATATATATATATAAAAGAGAAAAGAAAAGACCATGCGGTCTCTATGCCCTCTATGATCCCGGCTTTATTTTTCGCCTGACATGATGCAGAAAACGTGGTGACAAAAAGAAAATCCGCAACGCCAAACTGATAAAAATGCAAGTCAAGGAAATTGGTAAGCGTGGCTGATCTCGCAGTCCACATGTGGCTCGTTTCAGACTCATGGAACCGAGAATTATTATTATACATGGCGCGTTGGCACACGCCCACTCCTTTCGTGTCTTCCTTCACGCAGGAGCTCCTCTCTAGAGCTTCTTTGCGCGACGCGGGGAGTATGCAAAAAAGTTGGTCAGTAGACGTCCGCTTAGTAGCAAGAGTAACCGCCGTCAATGATGCAGTTGGAGCCAGTCATGAAGCTGGAAGAGTCGGAGGCGAGGAAGACGCAAAGGCCGTTCAGCTCGTCAACGCCACCCAGACGGTCCTGGGGAGTCATGGACTTCCAGATCTTCTTCTGAGCCTCGAGGGCAGGAACGCGGTTCAGAGCAGTGTCCATGTAACCGGGGAGATGCAGTTGACACGGATCTTGTACTTGGCCCATTCGGCTGCGACTGACTTGGCGAACTGAATGACACCGGCTTTGGAGGCGTTGTAACAGCTCTGCTCCTGAGGGTAGTTGACGATGGAGCCGGACATGGAGGCAACGAGAACGATGCTGCCAGGCTTGCCGGCGGCCATCATGGCACGGCCGACGGCCTGAGACATGAGGAAAGAGCCGGTCAGATTGATGTCGATGAGGCGACGGAACATGGCAGGGTCGTAGGTCTCTGCCTTGATGTTGGAATCAGCGATCCCGGCGGAGTTGACGAGGACGTCGGGCGCACCGTAGAGCTCGACAACGGAGTCGACGGCGGCATTGATGGCGGCACCGTCACGGACATCTACCTTGAAGAAGGAGACGGGGAGCCCTGACTTGTCGTGGAGCTCGGCAGCAGCCTCATCACCGAGGTCCTGGTTGGCGTCAAAGATGACAATGGCTTTGGCACCGGCTTCAGCGCAGGCGCGAGCCATGTGGTTGCCCAAGCCTCGGGCACCACCGGTAACGATGATGACCTTGCCGTACACGCTCATGCTGCGCATGGTGTGAGGCATGGCCTCGAAAACCTTCTTGCCCAGAGGCTGCACAAGATCGTGCGCAGGGGGACCGGGCTGTCGTAAGGAACCTGGGCGGCATCATCGGGGACATGGACAGTGTGCTTGTCTCCTTGGCCTTGGCCGGCACCGTAGACCGTGACGGGCACCTCCTTCTCGCGGACAACGCCTTTCTTCTGCGCCGTGTCAGAAACGGCGTTGGTGCGTGTGACGGAGAAGAGACGCGCGCTGGCTCGCGGAGGGGCAACGCGTGGAGCGGCAGCTCTGGTGAGCCGCAGAGCGTTTCGTGCAGCGAAGGACATTGTGGATTGACGGAGTTGGTGGAGTTTGTGAGGAAGAGGCAGGAATAGTAGCAGCCCCTATCAAGTCTTTCGCAGGGAGGAAGAGAGTAAGGGCGATGGAAAGATGTAGGGAGGTAGGAAGCAAACGGGGTTGATATACGGAGTATGAATTGTCAATGTCTGAGGAAAAAAAAAAACCGAATGCGGGTCCAGGCCCTCGAGAAGGCCCTTTTTGGTCGAGCTTCCGGATCTGCGGGGAGGGGAGGGGGAGAAATCTGCTGCCTGCCCTCTGGACTTCCTGGAGCAACACACGCCGGAACCGCTGGAGCCCTGGTGGAGAATCAAATCTGACAGCCTGGCTTGGCGCTGCAGGCCCTAGTCAGGGTGGTGGGTGCGGAGGTGGGTGTGGGTGGCAGTCGGCGGCATGTCCGGCCACGGAAGGTGCGTGGGTAATACGTACCCTCCTTTTGTTTCTTTCTTCTTCTTCTTCTTCTGGAAGCCGCCGTCGACTGAACTTGACTCCTCCTTTGGCTGCTTCTGCCTGATGGCCTGATGGCCTGATGGAGAGGCACAAGAGGGTCCCGACAGAGGATCCCGACAGAGGATCCCGACAGAGGGGCCTGACAGCGGAGAACTCGGCCTGTTTCATCAAAGAAGCGTCAATCATCAGGATGGATAAATCTGCAAGCTGCAAGCAATTTTGCGCGCGCACTCGTTTCACAGGACGGACTGTTTCTTCGTGCCACGGCTGCTCGGCGCCTGCCGCATCAGGACAGGAGGGAATCGTATTGTCGCAAGTTCGAACAGCAGCGAGCAGCGAGGAGAGGAATGTGCCGTGTCTCACGCTGCCCTCACCAACAACAAAGCCAAGGGTATCAGACACACAAAGTTGGAAATGAGGCTGTGATGACCCGGCCCCGGCCCCGGCCCCGGCCCCGGGCCTTCCATCCTCCGTAAGACGTAAAACGCGTTTTGCAGCAAGGGGCGTACATTGTGGACGGTCAGATGACTGACTTGCAAGCCGAGTTTCAGTGAGACAACACCACGACGAGTTCTGGTTGCATCCGGCAGCTCGGGTCGTCCATCCACAGACAGACAGAATAATGCTGTGGCTCATTGGTCCGCGTACGGTGGAACGGTAAGACTAAAAGGTCATCTGATATCTGATGGTCCCCTGGTCCCCATCGCCCAGGAACATTGATCAGTGAGCATTGATCAGTGAGCACTGAGCACTGAGCACCGAGCACCGAGCACTGACAAATCACGAGTGGTTGGCCCTCACGTCCTCTGACGGGCATCATCCCAGTGGATCGTGACTGCATTGCCGTGGTAGATCTATCGTGACGTTGGCATTGCCCGCGACCCCACACACTTGGCTTCCTACAAAATACATCCGGTCGCTTCTGTCAATATCATCAATGATAACCTGACCACCCCTACGTTGTATGTACATGTCACTGTACTCCGTATACAGTGCCCTAGCAACAGCCACCAACGGCCCCGTTCTCCCGCGTCCGTGGGTGTGGGTCCCTTGGAAGGAAAGGGGAAACGTGGAGACGAGCAACTTGTTCTATTTTTATTACAATGCATGTACGGAGTACGGAGTATTATTACTGTCAGTCTGTCACCGACTCCGAAACCGCCCCGAGCCAGGATGTGAATGAGGCAATCTTGCAGCCCGTCATGTGGCCATGCTGAGTTTTCATTGACTGGACCATGTGCTGCTACCTGTCCTCCGTGTCGTGTTCAAAATTGCCTCCGCCACCGGGTTGCGAGACAACAAGCATGGCACTTTTTCAACCTTTTTTTCCATCCGCGAATTCCTTTTCAATAAGCGAACGGGCTTCGCAAGCATACATAGATTGCCTTTTGTTCCCCGTCCAATCTTATCTTGGGGTCAATGCAAAGTTTAATGAGCCAATCTCAAAGTTGATCATGTTCCGAGACTGATTCGCCTGAATCCTTGTCGAGGGTCAAAGAGAAGAAGAAGACCGAGAGCTGCACAACGAGTCTGCAATCATTCCCTGTGATTCCGCACCAAGAATGACTACGGCCATGAAACGCCACCACGTAGGCTATCTTCATCGCGTAACCAGCACAAAACTGTGCTATACTGTACACATACAATCGTTGGACAACACAAAGCCAAACGCGCAAGACCCCTAAACTCCTCATCTCCCATAACAGCCCAGACTGAGCATGCATTGCATATTCCACGGTGGACGAATCCAGACGTCTACTAACCCATTTCAATACTCATCTTCATCGCTATCTTCTGGCTCCATCTTGGGTCGTATCAGGTCCAGGAGAGAGGAAATATATGGACTCTGCACCCACCTTTTTGTTAGCGATGCCGTACCGCCCATAAATATGCTTGATGATGATTGTACACGTACCAGGGCTCGATTTTCAGCAAGAATCTCAAACAAGCGCGGCAAGGCGGCGCGGAAGAGCCGTTCGTTCCAACCACCCTTTCCAGGGCGCTCTCCTTTTGTGACTTGACAAGTTCCTTTTCAGCCTCTGTCTTGACAACGTTGCGTGCAATGTTGCGCAGGACGAGAACTGCACTCAGTGGTATGCCGGCTGCTTGCGGGGAGCTGTGGATTTCTCTCGTCTCGAACCGTTGCCGTCTCTTCGAGAGTGACGGACATGGTCCTGGCGGGAATCACCCACGGTTTGTTAGCCGTCCTCTTCTCCCCAGACATGGTAGACATGATGTGCGTGTTGATGTGGCGTGCGAACTCGTCAAGATGCAGCTTCGTGGGTTGCTTATACTTGGGGCACTGACCCCATGCGCATGTGAAATCCTTTTCAGTGTTGTCAAACTGATCGTTCTCGTTTCTTTGCTCGCCGACATGTTTGGTGAGAACGTGATTCCACATCTGCTGCGGCTGCAGGTAGAATTGGCCGCACTTGTCGTCCTTCTTCCCTGTTGTAGGGGCCCACAGGCAACGACCATACTCTGCACCGTCAAAGTTCTGTGGGCGTGGTCGGGCTCGGATACCGTGGATGATGAATTTTTGCTGTGGCTCGCCAGGTTCTCGAAGAACTTGAGCATTCGAGTCCTTGTATACTGACGTGCTGTTGCGGATGAAATCGGCTGGTGTGATCATGGGCTGTCCAATGGCCTTGAGGGGACTCACGAAGGCAGACTGGTAGGCTTGCCAGGCCGCTAGCTGTGTCACGAAGGAATCGCCATCCTCTTCAAAGAAGCACTTGACCCATTTGTGAACGCGTTCCGGCTCCTCTAGCTTCAGCATCTGTTGCAGCAGGTCCTCGGGCATGGGAGAAATTTCATCCCGAGCCGGAAGTTTCTTTTCTGGCACTAGTACCAAGTCTCGATGGACCTTTCTCGCCCCGTGTGCCAATAGCCGAACAAGGTGATCGACGAGGTCCTCCGTGACTGTGGATCGAATAAGGTTGTCCACATTTGGGACTACGGCTGTGTATTGGTAGAGCAAGTCTAAACAGGCATCCATCAATTCATCGTCGTTGAGAAGAAGCCAATTGGAGATGCGCCCCAAAAACTCTGTCGGAACGTTGCTCAGCTTATTTGTTGCCTCAAGATTCATTGAAATGCGCCCAAGTGCCCGCAAAGCAGTGAGGATGATTCCTCTGTCGTCTGATGCAAGCTGCGCGACTAACGTCCTGTAGAGAGGGTCGTTCGCTTCCAAGACCATGAATGGCGTGATTTGCTCCGCGATGTCCAGAGCCATGTGCTTCAGCTCGACCACAGTGTCTTTTGGTGGAAGGTGCAGGATGATGCAGACGAGATCCTTGATTGGGAAGAAGTCGGACATGTTGACCGCGTTTTCCGGAAGGGTAACCATGTTGCGGAGGGTGAGGACAGCTTCGGCGATAAGAATCATCTGATCGGTCTCAGGTCCCGTTTGCAGGGCATCTGGCTGGTCTTTCTCAACCAAGTTGCTGATGCGATCAAGAATGTCCCAAGTTCCATTATTGCCGTCAAGTTGGCCAATGCTGGAAGACTCCGCATACTGATCCCAAGAGACCGTCCATGACACATGGTAGAAGAGGCTACCAACCTGAAGCGCCTTGTCAACAAGGCCCTCAGCAAGACCTGGGAAGGCGTCGAAACGATACTTGTCGCCACGCTCAAAGGAGATCTTGACCAAATGATTCAGGGCGAAAGACTGCTCAGACGGAACGCCGGATCGCAAGGCGTTCAAGCATCGGGTATAGATGTTCGGCCCATCGAACCCAGCTGGGAGAATGTCAGACATGCGAATCTGTCACATGTTTGGGGCATTATGCAGGTGGGTTACTTACTGCCTGGTTGCATCGGTTGTCGGCCTGCGGGGGCAATCGGCGCGGGCCGATGTGCTAGACGATGCCTTGGGAATTCACTGGGGGCGTTGCTGGGCGTAGCGACCGCCCGCAGCTGCAAGGGCTTGAGATGCTTAGGCTGGTACGACAGCACCAGGGTTGATGTGTTTTCCGAATTGGAAGGGTGATGCATAATAGATGGCCCACGGCCTTGATGACCACCGGGTGGCATTGGCGGCATGATTGCGTGATGTGAGGACGTTTGTGTATTGCTCTGTGCCGGAGAAGCTGTTTGGGCAGCAATTTGTTGTACAGCGTGTCTCGTGGAACGACTGGAGCCAGTGTCGGGTTGGAAAATCACGCGCTGAGCCGGCGCTTCTCGAAGTCCGCGAGACGCACGAGAGCTCGAGGGAGCTTCTGGGGCGGATCGCTCACGGGTCGGAGTACCGTCGTCACCAGAAGCCGCCGAGTCGCCAGCGTTCACAGTGCTGTCGCGTTTCGGTCGAAAGTTCTCGAGCGTGCGTGTCAACAGACCGGCGCCTTTGCTGTGACGTCTTCGAGAATCTCTTTGGAGGCGGCTCTTTGTTATGTACGGTTTTGATCTCGTAGGCCGCCAAGTTCTTATAAAACTTTTCTTTTAAAGAGAAAGCCGTTGAAGCTTCGTTGTTGGAATGCAGGCCTAACTCCGCTGCCATACGCCGCCAGGCGAGCTTCTCCTCCGACACCTTGTCGTAGCCTCCGCTGGCAACAATGTGGTTAAAAGTCTTGTATAGGTCGAGAAAGATCAAGCCAACCTTGGGCTCTGGGTCAAGAACGGTTCCTCTTTTTCGTGGAATTCTTTCAGTTTGGTCATAAACCCCTCATATTCGGCAGTACGGTCGATGGAGTGCAGGGGCACCTCTTGCGGCGTCGTAGTCATTGCCTCTCAATCTCAATGCCAATCTCGTTTCCGAGTACTTACTGCTGGGCATGACACCGCGACTTGCAAACTTGCGCAAATCAAGCTGCGCTTGTGGCCGAGGCGAGATCAATGAGGTAAAAGTGACCGCCGAGTATGCGCATTGACTTGAGGCCAGTCTGTGAGCGCTCACCGACCGATGTATGTAGAACGATCGCAAAGGCAATGATTCGCCTTGACGAAGTGGTTCGTTTGGTCTCAACTGGTCGAGTGCACAAGGCAACGAACGTGACGGCGCGTGGAGGTTCGCGCCAGAACGCAGAGACGGCGGTTGGTATTATCTTATCGCCACGTGATGGCTGGCAGCACCAATCGGCAGCGTTCCTCTTATTAGCTCCTCCTCTCCAGCCCTGCAACATCAAAGACTTCTTCGAATGAAGGCAGAGATGTCATGATGCAGGAACATCTATCAAGATTCTACTTTTACGAGCAATCCTTCGAAAAAGCATAGCGCAATAACAGAACCGCACAGAATACAGGTGTACTCCGTACACAACTGGAATGTCTCGACTCGCATCGCCAGCAATTGGCTGCCACCTGCGTTTGGTGGAGGTGCAAGTTGGGAATGGTGTGGAGACGTATGATGCGACGACCTTTGACCAGCCTCTGGAATTGAGCCTCGAAGGGCAACGGTCCCTAGGCTCAGAGCTTGGCATCCTCTTGCTGATAATTAGTACGGGTTCCAAGCAAATGGTACGTCACTGACCTCGTGATGATACCGGATCTGATAGACAAGGTAGCTTTCAATACGACTGAATGACCTCCTGAGCCATCCCGAGGGGGCAGATGATATAATCTCCATCGATAAGCAAACCTACAAACTATGTGTCAAACTCCCGACGCTGGATCATATTCTCCGCGTGTGGTTTCGGCACAGTCGCGACTTTTTAGTCTCTGTCTGCATTCTCAGGAAAGCTGGATTTATGATTGAAGAAGGACTTTTTCAGGGACGGGGAGGTACAGCCAATCAGTAGCTTGACACCTAAACCGACTAAAACTGTTGATCTACCACGTCTTTCGACCATCACGCCGCTGGCGGCGCTAACAAAACAAGCGAGGATCTCAAATGCTCAATGTTCCAGCTCAAGCAAAGATGCTGGCACGGCTGGTGGCAACATATTTGACGAGGTACTAAATCGTCTCAGCAAGACTGATAAGAAGCTCGATCTATCCATCGACGAGGGCTCCAGATGAGCGAGCTCGACCTGAAGGCTCTACTGATCTGTCGTTGCTGAACCCCTACAACGTGTTTGCAGCAGGGAGAGAGGACGTCATGAATCGACCACATGTCAGTTCTCCTCTGCGAGAGAGCAGCATTCATGAGCATTCGAAGGACCGAGTCAATAGCAAGGCCGGGAAAACTCTGAAGCAAAGTCGGCCCTGCAGCCACCCAGACGCCACCATGGCTATTTTACAAGATCGTTTTCGCTAGCGGCCCGCCGACTAGGTACAGATGCAAATGGGGAAGAGCCTGCCTGTTCCTCAAGGGGCCGCGGCCCCAACAGACGGCCCGCTCAGACTGATCGCCCGAGAAGTCCTCTAAACAAAGTCAGTAGCAGCTTTGATTCGAGCCCGACGGTGGACTTCAGGAGCCTCATGCCCCATCGTCGAAGTCTTCCATTTCTCGAGGCCAAGCCTCGGTCTCCCAAAGGCTGAAGGTAGACGCGAGCAGTGCGTCAGTTGCTCCAAATACATCACTAGATGCATCACCCGGAACAGGCTTGCCAGTAAACCGCATACCAGAGATGAATTTGCTACTAATGCAATCGTCAAACCTTGATGAACTGGAGACAAAGTCATCACAAATCTATGAGCAGTATGAACAGGATGCTGCCAAATACTGTGAAGACGGAAAGCGTGCTGCATTCTATCTAGATTTGCTGAAAAACATGAGAATAGCCTTTTGGCTGGATAAGCTGCAGAAAGTCAGTGCCTCGGAGCACGAGATGTGGGTAGACTTATGAAGCTAACTGTCAAATAACCCCGATAAATGAGATAAACAAAAGGAAAATTCCGGATTGTCCAGACCAAGGCAGGCTTCAGGCTTCAAGTTGCGTGCTTGAGAGCCATCACAGTTGCTGCTATTTATCTTGTCGCGAACAAATCAGAACCAAACTCTCACTCGCATTCCATATACCCTAAGAAAAGACAATTAGGTGCCTGCGCAAAGTCCTGTCCGATAGTGAACGGGTTCGTCTCTACCATCACCATCCGTTAGCGTTTGTCCCCGTGCCTGCGCTCCGCAGAATTAAGTTACAAAGTAGTTTGAGTTGGAGCACTTAAGATAGCCTGAAAAGCTGTCACTTCTATATAAGAGACACATCCACGGCCTTTCTGTCCCCTCCTCAAAACTCTTCATCACAGTCGCACCTGCACTCAGAGTCCGCAAAGCAAGTCCTCCAGGCATCCAAACATCCACAACATCAGAACATATCATCTGCACAAAGTCGCAAAAGCGAAATCTTCATACGTCCATTTATCTATATTACACTGTATTACTACATCACGGGCCAAGCCTGCCGCCACCACTTATTCTTCTGGACCCCTGCTCCATTCTAAATAACTCGGAATCTATCCATACATAAACCGCTTCTTCCATCATGACAGACGACGAAATCGCAGCGCACGAGTTCGTCGTCAGCGTCAAGAAGTTTCTCGGGGACATCGAAACAGTCAACTTCGCCGAAGCAGAGGTATCGATGAATGACGACGATGGATCACGAGTCCTCGAGGTGGAAACATGCCAGGATGACAGCCACCCCATCCACAATTTGCGCTGGAGCCAAGTCAATGACAAGTACATAAAGATCAACAGCTATCAATACTGCAAAAGCGTGCCGCCTCGGAGCACAAAACGCGGAGCGTTGCGCTTCATCGTGCCGACTGGGGATGGTAAGGGTGTGCGCAGGGACCTCCAAGCTGCGTTGGACGGGCTGGGGAGGGACAAGAATCGTCGACGAAAGTTGAATGTTGACAGCATCAGACTGGTCAAGGAGACGCCCATGGATATGGAATGGGTTGTTCTGCTGTCCTAGTGCGATCGGTGGAACGTTTGTGCGTTGGAGTTCTCGAATGTTGATGGATGAGAGGGCTGTTAGCCATGGCTGATGGGACTTGTCGTGTACGAAGAAGATGCATGGTGAGTGGCATAGTTGGACGGTGGCATTCTTGTATTGGCTCGATGGTGAGCAATTGTATTCCTAATCATGGGCATTCAGAAAGGAGTTGTCGGCATTGGATCAGGATGCGAAGTGGCGCTAGAGAAACATTTCAGGATCAAAGGACGAATTGTATCATTTGGGGGTTGGGGTTGGAAAAAGCAAGATACCGTACATGACGAAATGTGTGTCATTGTATTGTAGGTCTAGCAGGAAATTGCATGGCTTTGCTCAACTTTACTAAATTAATGAATTTGTACTGCTAATGACTTATGTTTACTATGTCTGACCAGAGTTCTTCTCTTCTGTAAAATCCACCACGCCTGCAATCGCGCATCCCCTGGCTTCCACAAAATCATCAAATCGAAGAAGCTCTTCTTGTAATACATCTGCTGCGTCGTCCGATTCACCACTTGCAGACCAAACTGCGAAGCAGAGTCACCAAATTCCCAACTATCCGAAACCGCCCACGCATACGTGCCAATGACTTCCACGCCATCTTCCCACATAGACTTGAGGACCTCTGACAGGAAGCTCAGGTAGTAGAGGCTGCGCGGGGAATCGAACAGCTGGTCCGACAATCCATTCTCCGACTCTGCAAAAACAAGGAACCCGAACTCGGTGATGGCAACGGGCATTCTCCATGTGCTGTAGAGGTAGTAGAGGTAGCTCCACAGATAGGTGGGCGTGGTGTAGACATAAGACTGGGAGCGGTACCCAATGTTCCACCCGTAGATATTCGCGGTAGTTTGACTGATGCAGTAGGGTCTGGATGTCGACGAGGAGTTGGTCGCGCACTCGAGAACGCTGTCTGAGCTATTCGCCACCGGTGGGGACGTCTTCTTGGAGGACTCGGGATAGACTCGGGATAGTCTTTGCCCAGGTAGATGGGGGTGGCAGAACGGCCCGAGCTGGATCGAGTTGAAGTGGTCCGCTGCGTAAACATCCGCTGGACCACCGGGGTCGCGGGGGACGCCGAAGTTGTCGTTGAGCTTGATATGGCGATGCGTCCGCTTCCCTGAGCTCCTCCTCGTACCAGTGGTAGACTCGGGCGTGGGCCTTGATGACCTTGTTTACGGATTTGGCATTGTGCGAGTAGAGCAGCGGCTCGTTGAAGATGTACCACACGGGGACTCGGTCGGCGTAATGCGCCATTGCCACTTTCGCATAGCGCACAAAGGCATCTGGAAATGCGCCGTTTCGATGGGCATCATTGACGTAGCCGAGCTGGGGCTCGTCGGTGGCCGTGTCCACGCGATGCTGAAGGAGAAGTGCCCGGCGCCCATGGCTGCTACTCGCTCGATATCCTGCTCGTAGAGATAGCAGTGCTCATTCGTGACGTATGATTTGGCCCGCGAGTCCCGGACGAGGATGTCCATGAGGGATGGGGATTTGTTCTCTTCCGCGGCGGCGCCCTCGACCTGGGAGGCCGAGCTGGACCCGGTAGTTGGCAGTTCAGGCTGAGGCCTGATAGTTCCTGATAGTTGATCATGAGTGGAGGTTGCTTCAAACAACGTCACTAGACTAGGCTTATTTACCTTACCCGTGCGGGGAAAACCCAAGATGCGCCAGATGGTTCCCCATGTTCAGTCTGATCTGGTCTAGTCCGCGGGTCATGTGACTTGATCGTGTGGAGTTGTTGGTTGTTGCCCCCATCCCATCGTCGCGCGGCTGAACTGACCGTGGGGAAGTTGGGGAAGCGTTCTCATCTCCGCCGCCAACAGATTGTGCAGCGATTCACTGGCAAGGTCATCGATGGCTGGTATTTCCCGCCGATGGACAGCATGAAAACGCCGCACAGAGAATTGAATTTACATTCCAAGCCCTCGCCTCCGTCATCATCACTCGTGAGCCAGCAACCTGGCCTCGATAACCTCGCAAATGCATCTTAATGAATGAGACTCAGCTAGGCCAAGAACAGGATGCACCCATAATATATATGGCCGCTGTTCTGATCCATCTCATATTGAACAACATCTTTACGACACCGTCTCCCACTCAGCGTCCGGGAACATTTTTAATTATACAAACGAGTATGGTGAATGCTCGGCTGTGGAATTCGCCACCGTCCCTCGGAATCTACCTCTAGCCCGGCAGCTCAAACGGATGGCTTTTCTTTTCGATCGACGGCATCTCTTGTGGGATGGAATGAGGAATCCCTTGACCTGGATGACCCGCCGGTCCTTCCCACTGGGGTTGTTGCGTGACATGCTCTACTTTATGGCTTCCATTCGCTTTCTTTTGGTTCGCTGAGCGCCTCTTTCTAAAGATGAACCAGAGCAAGCAACTGCAGGCCACGACCACCACTGCGGAGCCGACTGCTATGCCTGCTATGCGACCAGGAGAGAGTCTTGGATTGACAATGTCCCCGGGGACCCGTCTGCAGCGGTAGCGGCGGGGCTGTTTGTCGTTAACGACGCTGTTGGCATGGTAGCACAAGGCTTACTTTGGTCGAACACTTCGTTCTTATCGTTGACGGCAACCAGAATTTGGTCTGATGTTGGGTTCGCTTGCCAGAGGGTGAACCGTCCTGCACTGGGGTTGCCCATCAGGTATGCTCCAGTGAGGAAATAACGCCCTAGGATGGGTAATACATTGGCAGTGGTGTCTTGTAAAGAGTTGATTCGAATGACAGGCCGCGAGGCATTCACATATCGGCTGCCCTCCTCGTCTGTTTTCCTCTCCGGAACCACGAGCTGGTGGTTCGGAATCTTGACGCTGAGCCCGCCTTCAAGTTTGAAAGTCATACCCCGGCGTAACTGAAGTCGGTCAGCACCGTCATTTGCGAAAAAAAGGGACATTGATGTCAACTCTGTAGAGAGCTTTGAGGACTGCTGTGACAAAGTCTCGAAACAGAAAGCAACGATGAAAGACCGGACGCAGAGAAATCATGACTTACATTACAGACGCCGGGTCCAAAATAACGTTCCAATAGTCTATGCCGGTAGACCTTCCTGACTCAGACTGGTCAAGAACTCGTAACAGGTTGTCAAAGTAAGGAGTCCGAGGCATATCCATGACACTTGCTCGCTCTGGCAGAATACAGGCCAGCACAGCCGTACCCCCGTTCAAATTCGTGAAAATTGATATATCTGTGCCGTTGGACAGATTCATGATGATGTCTCCTATCGTCACCATCATATTCGTCGGGCAGTCCGTGCGATAATTCATGAGCATAGTGGTACCATCGCCATGTGTTTTCGCCTTGTCATAGCCTCCCAAAACCAACGAGCCCTGTTGTTGGTCCCCGTCCTCGGTCCCGTCGAGACCCCACCAGAATCCGAAAGCCGAGGACGCAATGTGTCCAGTGCTCCTCAACGTGGACATGAGAGTTGAGCCTCTGTCCATGCCGATCATGTTCAAAGGATCATACCCTTGCAAGTCCCATGACTTATAATCCACTGGATTAGCAAAGACGAAGTTCTTCAGGCTAACATTGCTGGCTACGTTGAACGTGTCGGTGAGGAGTTTATAAGTCTTGGAGCTCCATGGTTCTGTAGGTGATTTCAGATTCGGAGGCGGCGTGCCTTTTGTCATGGAATCGACAGGCTTGTAGATGCCCCCTCGGAAGGTCACACACGAATCGCCGCCCCAGGCGAGGTCCAGAGAGTCACACTGAGGACCATACAAGAACGTGTTATTAACTCGCCTATAAGTGACTTCGTCAGTGCGGGCGGGGTGCCCGGCTTCAGCATCTCATCGCAAACGCGTTACAGATCAGGGCAGTGGGAAGCAGCATGCTATGAAACAGCTTCGTCGGTGAAAAGAGTCTATGAAAAAGGGAAGAAAGGCAGCTCTCACCAGCATGGCAAAAAGCGAAGCTCTGTTCAGGCTCGGCAACGGTGAGGAGAACACCACGTTGAGTCTTGCCTGATGCCAAAGTGACATTCCTGATAGGAAGTGCCAGCGGGGTTGGCACACAGGCTTGTGCCATTGTATCAGTCGCTCGGCAAAGAAAGAGTACCGGAAAGCACCATGACGTTAGTAGTATTTGTGCAAAATACATCGTCAGCAGCGTGTTAGACACAAGACCTGGGATCCACGGTCCCAAGGAAGATGATTGAATGCTTGCCCCGCCCCAAACCAGTTGAACAAAGCATGAATCTCAAAAGAGTTATGGACTGAAGAAGGAATGAAGGGATTGAGAGTAACAAGCGGTGTGAAGAATGAGACAGGGAAGGAGAAGAGATGGCTTCCGGGCCAAATGCCCAAAGAAAGTGTCTGCAGTACCAACCCGTATTAATGTCTGCACAAATCCCATGGATGTCCGGGGAAAATCGCTCGATTAACAAGCGCTGGGCCCATTGATTGGGAAACCAGAGTGAGCGCTTAAGTACGGAGCACATTATTTCCTTCCCTAGGATGAAACAAGAACAAGGCTGCTCGCTTGGATTTGAACCACACAATTCGTTTTTGATGTTGCGGAACTAGATTTGCATGATAACTTTCATTACTGAAACGACACGCTTTATTGGCAAAAGGGCAGAGATTAAAAAGAAGAGGGATCAGAATAGAAAGTAATGATGGCACCGGACGATTTGCCTACGCCCATTCATTCAGCTTTGCATCGTTCACTTCTTCCGACATTTGATATTATTATCTCCTTAGACGTGCCAAGGCTTGTGGGGTGTGGGGCCCCTGTAGGCTCCTTATCCCATTGGATACAGACCTGGCTGACGTGACTCCACAAGTCTAAGGAGATTGTGCGCCCAACAACACAGTGACCTGCTTTGCACGGCAACCGCTTGACCGGGCTGGCCCGCGGTGGCCGGGATTATCCTACGCTCATTGGCTGGTTGGTCCTGGTGAGTCTCTCATTGGCTTTGATGAAGTGACCGACCAGGATTGGGGCACCAGGACGGACCAACAAGTCAGCAAGAGTAGGCGCCTTGCGTTACCATGCTTATGTACGGAGTACGGCGCCAACAACCAAGCACGCAAGACGCGTATGTACATTGTGCATGTATGTACATACGGAGTAGAGGTTCCACCATGAACAAAGGACCCTAGTCATATGGCAGGAATATTTATTCAAGTGAGGTTTCGGATAGTACGGATTAAGCACCGGGCACAATACATGACGTGAGCCCCTCAGCCCGGAGACGTGTTGTGTTGGATGCCCTGCTATTAATAACAAGACCAGAAAGCCCCCATTTGGATCCCTACACTTGCTGATCTGCAGTTGTTCTTGTCCAACCGAGTCACGAAATGAGCATTTGAACACACAATCCTCCATGACATGCACGGAATACTTCCCTTCTCCCTCGACGCTTGCGAGTGCTGTGCTTCGCAGTGGTGGTTCTAACAACCCTCGCGATACTGCGCCAGTCCGATTTGTTTCTACCATGGCAATACCCAAAACCGCACGACTCCAAAGCAAACCCGCAACCGCAACCGCAACGGACCCTCGAGTTACCGCCCGAATATACGCCAAGACCCTCTGATGGTCTCTGGTGCCAGGAGCGGTTCGGCGTCAAGTTTCTGGAGAATGTTCGAGACAGCTCGGTCTCGTATTGCGCCCAGAGCTTCCAGAGCTTCAATTGTTTCTGGTCGACGACAACCAACGAGCGACAAGACGCCATGTGCTATGGGGTCGGTGCTGTTTATGATGCCGACATATCGAGGTTCCGGCTCGGATGCCAACTGCGCGACTTGTCGTCAGAGGAAGTTGAGAAGGGCACCCCAAAAGTACCAGACAGCCTCACTCGGTACTGGTACGGAACTGGACCGGGAAACATTGTCGAGCACAACATGGTGCTTGATGCGACCAACAGTGTGGAAACACCGCGCGCAACGACCATTCTGGTAAAACGTGAGGGAGCAAGCAACCTCTGGCACAGCATGATGGAGCTGATGAGCCTGTCGTTGACTCTTGACGCACTGCAGATGAGTGTCAACCCACCGACCCAAAGTCCATACCTTCCACCTGCTGCCGCATCGTCAACACAGCTCGTTTTCGCAGACGAGCACGAGGACGGGCCCTTCATTGACATGTGGAAACTCTTCACCAAGATGCCCATTCGACGGTTTCACGAACTGAATCGGTCGGAGCCGGCCACCGATCTCATCATACCCTTCTCAGGCGGGAGCAATACGCTTTGGCAGGGAGACTGGGTGGACCTGGACTGCCGCGAGTCCGCCTTGGTGAGGGCCTTCGCATCGCGCGTCTTGCAACATTTCAATATTGCGACGCCTGCTCGCGGGAATACAGGGTCAACGCCAAGTTCATCCATCGAGGCGGTTTCCGCAAGCTCATCAACGAGACGGAGCTCATCGAGTCGGTCAAGAAAGCCGTCCCCACATCAGGCTCGAAATAGTCGATTTCGCACAATTTTCTATCGCGGAACAGTTCAAGATGGTCCGCGAGACGGATCTTCTCGTGGGTGTTCATGGAGCTGGGCTTACTCACATCATGTTCTTGCCGCCAGGCTCTGCCGTGGTCGAGATATTGCCGAGCGGTTTCGCGCACAAGGGCTTTAGGAACCTTGCGCAGATGCTTGGACACGACTACTTTCGCGCGCACGCCAAGATGCACGGGGATGCTTCAGGGGAGTCGCAGTGGCAATTTGATGCTGTGGAAATAGAAGAGCATCGCCTGGTTGATCTGCTTCACGATGCGACGCGAAGCTTGTACAATAATGGAGTGGTTTCTGAGCGAACAGTAATAAATCTTTCTAATTAGATGTGCCCCACAGAAGGGCACGAAGGGGTTAGCCGTTTCATTAGCGGCTTCTCTAGCTCAAGTTATCGACGACAAAGTGCCCATGCCCGCCCTGTCAGTACCGCAGTACGCAGAAACGGAGAAGAGCGACCAAGACCAGCCTAAGGAGCTGCTGCACGAACGGAACCTAGCTCGGATAGGAGACTCATTTAGAGATTAGGAGTGCTCAGACATCACATGATTGACGGGGTCATCATCGCCTGGCATGTCCCTGTTGTGCGTGTATAAGTTGCCCAACTATTCATTTCCCGATTCAAATGTTGTTCTTTGTATTGGTGTTCCGGACTTCCTTTGTAAGAATACGTAAAAAGCTGCAGACCAGACCTAGGTATATCTCTATCTAAGACCCAAGACTCGCTTATCAAGTTTCCCCCTCCCCTGAACAAAAGACCTCATCCATGTTACCCAAAAAAACCAAGAGCAAAGCAAGAAGCAAAGCAAGAGAAAGAAAGAAGCAGTGGCAGAAATCAACACAGCAGCAACATTGAATCATGGGAGACGTCATAAAGGTAACAAAGCGCGCAAGAGCATTTGAGAAAGGATGGAAGAAGAAAATGCGTGCCCTTTCTTCCAAAGGTTTACGTGAGAAATTTCCTTCTGGGTGAGGGGCGTATGGCCCCCGACCTCATCGACAACAATTCAATCGTCATACTCATCATCATTTCAGCTTGACGTAGTTACTGGGAAATATGCCGTGCCTTGATCCGATCATACCAGTCCTGGGAGGTGGTACAGTTAGTACACGTGCTCGATCGAGCATGACAGCTGTTCGGTGGTGGAGAGAGGGGACAAGACAACATACCACCAATCGTTATCGCTATCAGTCTTCTTCAAGATGGTGATGACCTCGCCCTTTTGAAGCCCAAATCTCCGGGCTGATCTGCGTCAAAATTGAATAGGGCAATCGCTTCGTTGTGCTTCAGGCTTGCCTCCTTCTCGCCGAACTTGGGCTTTGGAGCTGTGGGCCGTCCTGGTCCAATCCTCCTCTCGCTAGACCCAAAGTCGTCGCCATGTCCTCTTCCTCCAGAGAATGTATTGGATCGGGAAGGCCCGTTGAATTCTTGTCGGTCATACACGTCGTCTTTCCAAGTGCTGGATCGGCTTGGTCTACCAAACTCATTTGCGCCGAAGCCCCCGCTGCCGGTACGATCTCGCTGCACTCCTCTCCGAGGGCATCCCCGACGGCCTTCCCACACCACGTCGTCATGCCGTTCGTCGTACGTGGGCATGTCGTTATACATGGCGTCGTCGCTCGTGGAGCCGGCTCGCATGCCGCTAAATACCCTAGTATTCAGGACAGCCATGAGCGAGTCGGCCGCCGGTGGTGGGCGAACGGATCCAGTGAGTAATTGCATGGCGGTATATCTGGTCCCATAGAGCTTCTCATTGGCGTCTCGGCGCTCGATGATTGCCATGCCCTCTAGCGAGACTCCAGCGAAGAGACCCTTGGTCTTGGAATAGCTGAAAATGCCGCTCACACTCTTGAGAGATGCGGCGCCGGCAGCTTCGGCATTACGACCTATAGGGCCAGCGGCAAGAGACACATTGCCACCCAGAGTGATGGATCCCATCTGCGCAAATGTCTTGACAGCGTTGGCATCGTTCAAGACGAAGACAAAGTCGGTAAGCTCGAACCCAATCTGGCCGCCGAAGCCGCCGCCAGCTGCCGCGATGGCACTGGGGGCACTCCATGATCCATCGGGGAGTCTGGCGACGACGAGACCGCTGCCAACACGACCTGAACCCAGGAAGCCGGCCTTCAAGATGGTGATGATCGCAAAGCCCTTCGCGTTGGACAAGATGGATGGCGGAATCACTTTATCTGGGCCGAAAGCTTGTCGGGGTTCACGAATGATGCCAAAATTTTTCCGCACTTCTTGCATTCGGCTGTGGTTGGGGCAACAAGAAGTAGTCAGCATTTTCCGATGTTCCGTACATGCAGCCCTGGGGGCCGGTGGTCGCGTAGCTTGGGCAGTTGCTTACACTTCAGAGATGCAGGAAGGGGTTGTTGATGCCCATAGTTGATAGTCTCCCTGAGTCTCTTCCCTTGTATCCAGGAATCTCGGGCCTGCGGGTTCGAGACAAATGCACGTTGAGCAAAACAGAAGCAGAAGGAAAATCGCGACGTGAGCAGAATAGGCACTGAGACGATGTGACTTGTCACCCACGGAATCAGACCACGCTACGAATTACTGTGGGCGGGGTGGCGGGGGACTGATGACAAGTCACAAGAGTACGTATGCCAAGGGCACCTGTACACACCTGCGCCCGAAGTAATAACGACGATTAAGCTTGAAGCCAAGCCTTGCAAGTTGGAGGTGGGAAATTGTGGAGGCCTTCCGGGCTGCCTGTCTTCTCAGGTCTTGCGGGGGTGCTCTTTGTTCTTCTTCCGAGGTCGTGGCACTGCTGGAAGGCATTGACTCGACGGGAACAAGTCAAGTTATGAGACACTAACTCCATAGACGGCATCGTCATCGAATCCACCCCAGAACGGAGCAGTGCCAGCCAGACCCATTCCGCATCTGCAACCAGCTCCCCTGGCCTCCACGACCACAACTTGCCCTCGAGATCAAGAACACGACTCCAAGCCCGGACGACGACATCCACAAACGACCTGCCCGCCCGCCGACTGGCCTACTCCAAACTTCCACGCACATAGTATCCGAGACCAAGCCCGACAGCCTCAATCAGTCCCACCGCCTCGGCGACAAGTTTTCCTTCCACAGCACCAGCATCCTACCTCGGTAGACCTTGGCCCGCATCATCTCGTCTCTCGCCATCTCTTGTCACAGCCGCGCCTCCATCCTCGCACACCATGTCCGAAGCCTACGAGCGCGAGAGGCAAAACAACTCTCGCCTAGACGAGCTTTCAGCCAAAGTCTCCGCCCTCCGAGGCGTCACCATTGACATCTACGACAACGCACGTGCCCAAGATGTCATTGACAGCACAGTACGGCCGTGAACCTCCTTGTATGCAACGCACACGAAGCAATTCAACTAATTTTTTTAGTCAGAAACCTTCTCGTCCATGGGCTCGCAGATGAAAGGCTCAGCCACCCGCTTAACGCGCATGGCCGCTTCGGGCAACAAGGTTGCGATTCTGAAACTATCAGCTATAATCATTGGCCTCTTCCTGGTGCTGTACTATGGACTGAAACTGGTTTATTGAACGCAAGCTCCTTACGTAGCTGCTGGTGGGATAAACAGTGCAGTTCGACATCAGGCAGGCGTGGTGCGCGAACAACACTGGCGAGATGAGTGGGTTGGGCTGGGTTGTGTGAAGGGTTTATAAGAGGTTTTCATATTCTTGGCCAGCATTTTGTTTTTAATTCTAGATCTGGGTAAAGCACGTCTATTTTATAAGCTCGACAATGGGATACATGTTGATGTTGGGATCCTTGTCTCTGAGCAGGACATGGGGATCAGATGAGCTGAGCGTTGTGCATTTGGCGTTTGAACCGCTGGTATTCTCTAGTAACGATATAGGCCTCGGAGCAAGCTCATTGTCTAATCAATGCGTTAATCATGAGATAATTATTTTTTATTAGGATTTTTTATAGCTCGTGAAACTTTACGGCCAATTCTCTCGTTGCCATTTATAATATGGAATCCTGACATGGGAGCAACAGAACGCCGGGAACATGCTTGCAATGCCCTCACACCCAATACTTCTGGAATACATCGTCATGACGTCGACTCATTGTGCCTCAACTTGAAATTTTCTACTGCCAGACGTTGGAGAAGAGATCTTCGTTTCCGCCAAATCCACACGAAGCCTTGGGGCAGCCGCATTTCCAGTGCTCGGAGCGCCAGTACTACTGGCCCAACCACCGAACTCCTCGTCAGCTGTCACTTTCGGTGCGGGATTGAACCCTTCGCTAGCGCCGGGAACGATCAGGGTGCTAGCAAACGCAGGGCTGGCTTGTCCCCATCCAAAGTCTGCAGCAGCGGCGGATTTGGGCTGCTCGGGACTCTTGACTCTCGGTGCAGGAGCGGCAGCTGCGGGAACAGGCGAGGACCATTCGCTGGTACCCCAGACATCAGCTCCAGACAGACCAGCAGAAGCAAAAGTGTTTGAAGGGTTCGTGGCAGGGCTGCGGCCGCGGGCTTGCTTTGTGGCGATGACAGGTTGAAAACGGAGTTTGTAGTAGCGGGAGGCGAGGAAATCGGTGGTGGTGGAGAGGCCTGCGTTACGGGTGCCGACAAGTCAAAGAGATCATCCATGGCAGATGATGCCGATTGAGCAGGCTTTGGCGGCGGCGCGGATGATGTCTGAGTAGGCGGGGGTGAGGAAAAGGACGATAAGCTTCCGAATCCAGACTTCGATGGCTTTTGTTGGTGGAAAGACGTCGTTGGTTGGGGTGGCTTGGTATCAAAGAAGCTACCGCCACTCAAACGGCCGAAAGCACTGGAGCTGGATGCCTGTGGGGTAGCTCGCGTGCTCGAATGTGCGCTTCCAATATTTGCAAAAGGGTCGGCGGCTGCAGGCTTCGGGCTGGTTGTATGCGAGATGTCTAGGCCGCTGAAGGCATCATTGAACCCCCATGGAACCTTGTTGTTGATGACTCGCAGCTGGGGTCCCCATGCCACCGAATGCGTGCTGTTGTTGAGGAGGTTGTTGCGGCTGCGACTTTGGGGCAGAGGCATAGAGCGAAAGTATCGACTGCTTGAGGTCTGGCCGAGATTGACCTACAGGCGACGTTACTCCAGGAGTGCTTGCAGGACGAGGCGGAGCAGCCGGGCCCCTAAGAAGTCAAGACCGAGCAACGAATCTCGTGCGTTCATCGCCTTGGCAGAAGCAGGCTCGGCTTTGGGGGCGACCTTGGCAACTGAAGGGCCAGCAGAATTCGCACGAGATGGAAATGGATCGTCTCCTCCGATCAAATCGCCCTGGGGAGCTGGAATACTGCGTGGGGCTGAAGATTGTCCGACAGATGCCTTCCGGATAGATTCTTTTCTGTCAAGAACCTGCTTCTCCTTCACCAAGCTCAAAGGCACATCGTCGTCTCCGTCCACATCCAAAGTGGCGGGATCCGGCTTTGGCCCGTCCATCACCCAACGCTTCAATTCGTACTTGGTACGGATAAAGTTCTCTATCTTCGCTTCCGATGGAGCGTGACCAGCCGCAAGTTTGGCTTCCCAGTACTTATTTGCGCGTGCGTTGCCCCAGCTCAAAACGCTTTGAAGCTGTTCGTCCGTCCAAGAGTCGAGATCGACCGATTTGACTTTGCTGATATGGGTTCCCATGCCTCGATGGATGCCTGAGCATCGGATACAAACAAAGATGCCCAGATTCCAGCTAGCCCACCTGGGATCTATAGCAAAAGAAACACTTGTCAGACCATCTGAATCTTGATTGAGTGATCTCGGGACTAAGATACATACGTTTGTTTTTCTTGCAATCAGCACAGACTTTGTTGGGCTCCAATTTCAGGAGGTTCTTAATAGTAGCTTGGTTTGCGCCGCCCGCTCGGCAGCGGGGTTTGGCGCGCGTCGGGACATGGTGTAGTAGTTATTCCGCGTTGGAAATATTGGTGGACTGTGGTTACGGGGGAAGAGAGACAGGCAGGAGGTGAACTGGTTTGTTGAATCGGAGATTGATGTCGAAACGGCAAATGTCAAGGAGGAAGGGGTTGATCTGTCGTGGCGATAATGCCACATGCAATTTGCCCACACCCCAATGTTTGGGGTACGTCTGCTTAATGCCCGCACCAGCCGCTGGCCCTAGCCAGAGTTTCACACTGACCTTTGTTCCTCAGGCACCAATGATACTGTCTGGTGTAATAAGGTTGGATCATGAGCCAGCCGTTGATGGAGACATTCCAAAAGAAACGGATGATTAAACGGAGGGGATGCCGTTTTGTTCATCAAATCGATGATATAGGCTGCCATTCTTTTCATCGCCACAACCGTGGAGGAATCTCGTACTACGAGTAAAAGCTGCAGGCAACCGTTGCGAACAAAAGTGAGTAACATTCCAGGCGGCGCCAACCGATTCCACTCGCTGCGGGCCGTGGCTGAAGATCGACTGAAGATCGACTTCGATGCCAAGTGGATGATGCAAGTGATTGATTGATTGATTCCAAACTTGTTGCCCACTGCTCGCTTTTGGCCACCCCGCGATTTTGTCAACGCCGCACATCCCTGTCGCCGTCAACGTCTTTTTAAGTGCTGAACCCTTCATCTTGCTCACTCAGCCATAAAACACAATTGTTCGCTTATATGCTCATCCAATTTTGGGCCTTTGAAAAATTCCATGCCTCCCATGCGATTTAATCCCTTCCTCTCTGCTATTTTCCACACTTTTTCCAACTTCACTCGACCCGGAGCTCCATTCACAGCGTCTTTCGCAGCTCTTCGACCAGTCCCACTGCGATCCATGTCTGGTATCCCGTTCCTCGGTGCCTTATTCGGATCTTCTTCGTCGACCTCGTCCACAATGACGTACCCCGACAAGCGCTCTGACACTGAGTGGCAAGCTGTTTTGAATAAAGGTACGGCGTGGTTCATTTGATGCTCTGCTAGATCTGAACAATCCCTAACGCCTGCGTGCAGAACAGTTTCGAATTCTACGAGAAAAGGGGACTGAGCCAGCGGGTTCTGGAAAATTTGACAAACACTATCCTGAAGAGGAGTCTATACGTGCGCTGGGTGCCATACGCCGCTCTACAGGGCAAATCACAAGTTCAAATCTGGTTGCGGATGGCCCGCCTATTTTGACAGCATCCCTGGCGCTGTAACAAGACACGAGGATAGAACCTTGGGCATGCTCAGGACTGAAATTGTCTGCTCCAACTGTGGCGGTCACCTCGGGCATGTCTTCAAAGGCGAGGGGTTCCCAACACCAACAGATGAGCGACATTGTGTCAACAGCGTCAGTCTGAATTTCTCTCCAGACGATAAAGCAGCTGCGGGTAGCTCCAAGGAGAGCAAAGCTTAGATGAAGCGTTTCGATAAGCAGAGCCAGATTGATATTTGCAGCGTTAAGGCGGGACATCAGGAGCGGGGACGACGCGGCCTTGAGGCAGGTGCAGTATGGTATAGTCAGCCAGATTGTTTCGCAAATTTAGACACCGCAACTGTGTTGTGTTGGCGATTCCCAAACATTCTTGGTTATTTCGATCAAGCATGAACACATAGCTCAATGACATAATTATCCAAAACGCTCGCAACGCGGCAGTCGTCCATCGCGTTGGAGAGGAAGTATGACAGCTCGTAATACTGGCGGCGGTGCTTATTTGTCCGTGTGGGCATCGGGATTCGGTGAACGTAAAATGAACAAGGACAAAAAGGGAAGAAAATTCGAGGAGCGGTTGCCGGCAAAGGATCATGAATGAATGCATACGGTTGACGAATGGCGAATATTCCTTGGTCACGGCCAACCCTCCGAGAAAATGGCTTGTAACAAGACGGGCTCGAATCCCGGGCCCCTCGTGATCTGGAGACGAGCAAGCAGGCAGCATGCTTGCTTGCATGTGAAAGTGTCAGGGTGAGGGCTCTGACAACGCTGGAACGTCGCATTGACCGCATTAACGAAGATAAGACCCTCCTTAAGATAACGGTGGATACAATATATTAGATATACTAGATTTAGTTAGATAAGACTATAGCGCACTATATACCTTTTAGGTATAAAAGTTAGGTGCTATCTATATCTCTAATTAACTAAATTAAATACTTTTATTAACCTATTATATCCTTACCTTCTAATAGTTATAAGCCTAGAAGACTTCTAATACCTTTATTATTACTATCTTTAAATTATATACTCTATTTAATATTATTAATACTTATAAGCTTTATAAGATAAGCTTAATCTATTACTATATATTAAATATATTACTTTTATACCTCCTTACTTTAGTATATTCCCTTTATAATATCTAAAGAAACCCCTAATATAGTATTATTATTAAAGAAAAACTAGATTAAATAGTATATATAAATTAAGAATTATATAAAGTCCTATAGTATTTAGGAGTATATTAACTCTAATAAGGTTAAATTACTTTAAGAGCCTATAATACTTACTTACCTATAAAAAAACTAAGACTAGAGATCTTACTAGATAACCCTAATACCCTTAAAAACTAGAGAATTACTTATAAAGATATAAAAACTACTTTAACTTTTAATATAAAGAACTTTAATTTAACCTTATAAAGTATATAACCCTATTAAAGTAATTACTAAAGATAAGAGAGTTTATTTATAAAACCCTTTTAAAGAATATTTAAGACTTTTTAATTTTAATACTAAGGTTAAAAAGTAAGAGTTAGTTTAGCTTTACTTTTAAAGAATACTAAAGCTTCTTTAGAACTAGTATTAACTAAATACTAAGAAAATACTTATTTTTATAGAAACCTATCTTAATAATTATTTATAAGCTAAAGGAACTTATAATTAGTATAAGTAAGCTATAATAAGTAAGGTACTATAGAGGAATTACTAAGACCTTAAGACCTAATAAACTAAAGAGATAATACTCTATAAGTTTATTATATCTCTTTAAAGTAAATTTAAATTATTCTAGAAAAATAGAATAATCTCTTAAATAAAGAAAAGAAATAGGACTTTCTAAAGGCTATTACTAAATTTAAATATAACTATAAAGCTCTATAAAGCTTAGTAAAGTTAGTAAATACCCTTATATTTAATAGATTAAATAGTTAGAATAAATTAGAGTAATCTAAGTACCCTAGATATTCTAGCTATAATATTAATAATACTTTAAAGTAATAGAAATACTATAATTCCTTTAAGACTCTTTATAAGCTAGAGATTACTCTAAAGAACTAGTTAATTAAAAAGACCTTAAAGGAAAATATTAAGAAGTATCTTAAGGAAAACCCTAAGAAAAAGTTAAAGGCTATAAGTTAGAAGCTAGAGAAGTAAGAGAAGAATAAAGATATTATTATTCCTTTATAAAACCCTATAAATAACTCTATTATAACTATACTAGGTAAGAAATTTACTAATATATTAATATCTATTTAATCTAAGTATCCTAAACTAATAAAGGAGATTATAATTACTTCTTTAAATATAGTAAATACTTTAGAAATAAAGAATAATATAGTTATTTATAATTCTAGAGTAAATACTTATATCTTTAATCTTTAATAATATTTACTAGTTTAAGCTATCTAAATTTAATAAGAATATTAAAATAAAGATTAGAGCTAGAGATATAGTATATATAGCTTTAGGGTAAGGTATAGTATAAATTATAGTTATAGATTCTATTATATAAGCTATAAGGACTATAGTACTAGTAAATACTTTATATATCCTAGAATTTAATATTAATATTATATTAGTAAAGATTCTAATAAATATAGGTATCTTTTAGAATTAGAGAAAGAATATATTAATATAAGAAGGCTATCCTATAGCTAAACTATATAAGGTTAATAATCTCTTTATATTATTAAAGCTATCTAAGGTTTTAAAAGAGGCTTATATAGCTTTTAGAATACTAAAAACCTCCTAGAAAAGGAAATATAAACCTATAGTATTAATAATATAGTTATTTAGGTATAGAAGCCTTTATATAGCTTATAAATATAACTCTAGGTATTAAAATAATTAGACCTAGCCTTATATAGTATAAGATATATACTATAGGTAAAGTAAAGTATTAGAGATTAAAAGCTATACCTAAGGGACTTCCTTAAGAACTAGGTTATAGATTATCTATAAATCTAGACTATTATAACTTAGAATATTAGAATAGTAATAGGTATTAGTATATATTTATATATCTTATAACCTTAATATATTTCTTTTACTTATTTAAATTAAAAATAGGATTTATAACTACTTTTATATAATAATAAGCTTCCTAAGTATATAATTTAGGATGTAGCTTTACTTTCTATATAGTAATATTAAGAAAGCCCTCTTTATAGGAGAAATAAGAGATAAGATAGCCTTTTAGGTATCTTAGTCTATAATTTAGCTCTCTTAATACTTAGTTAGAATAGTAAGGTAAAGAGATCTAGGGAAGTAGTAAAGTAAAGGCTAGAATACTAAGTTTAGAGGTAAACCTTTTATATAAACTTAATAATAAGGTATTTAGTATAGCTATATACCTTCTAAATTAAATACCTTTTAAATATTATAGTAAATAGATTATATTATATAAGCTTTAGTAAAATTAGGCTAGAAAGACTATACTTACTTATTTATAGTTATTAGAATTATAAAAGCCCTTAATATCTTATCTTTAAGCCTATAGTTATAAAGCCTTTCCTATAACTATAAAGGCTCTAGAATATATAAAATTAAATAATTTAATACCTTAACTTAAGTAAAAGGCTTATATTAGTTATTTAGTTAGATATAAAGAAAAGTTATAGTATATTATCTAGGTTCTAATATTAAGAAATTAGAAGGTAATTATATTAGCTTATATTTAGTTTAATAAGAATGCCTTCTTTAAACTAGAAAAAAGCTTAAATTAGCTTAGAAAGAGAAGATATTAATAATTAATTTACTTAAAGAGCTTAAAGAGCTTAAAGCTAAAAATATTAAAGAGGAAATTAGTTAAGACCTTATTAAAATAAAGCTTAAAGATAATAATAACCTCCCTTTAATACTAGTAAATATAATATAGGAAAATAACTAGATTAAAGTAAAAACACCTCTTTAAGCCTTATAGTAAGAAGAGAGCTATTCTAGTATATTTCTAATCTCTCTAACTTCTCTTATAAGTACCCTATTTCTATAAAGAATATAAAGCTTCTATTATAAGGAAATAATATACTCTTTTAAGAGTTTAATAGCTTTATATATAAGGTAATAATAGAATATATAGAACTTATTACTAATACTAGTAAAATTACTACTAAAGGTAATAAGAGCCTAGAGAATCTATATTCTAATACTCTATACTCCTATAGTAAAGGTATTAATCTAAATAATATTATAACTAGAAAATACTAATAAAAGGAATCTAGGAAAGCTTAGTAAGCTTAATTCTATTTTACCTTTACTACTATATTATAAGGTACCTAGTATAGCCTTAGAATTAAGGATATACCCTAGAACCTACCTATTACTATTAAGTAATAGCTTTAATATATTATAACTACTAGAAGGAAGTAATTATAAAAGAAGTTAATAAGCTTTTATTCTTAAATTACTAGGAAGATATCCTAGAGGAAGTATTTAATCTTAACTCCTATAAGAAAATTATTAACCTTAGATAGGTTTTTAAGTATAAGACTAATAAAAAGGTATAGTTATAGAGTTTAAAGTATAAATAGTAATATAAGAGAATTAATAGCTAAAGAATAACTGTTAGAACACGCATGATATTAACCGCGCTTGGCAGCCGCAATTATAAGGTTAGCAGAGTGGTTAGCCCGCGCGCACGCGAGGGCCTCACACGCGACCCACAATGCGGGCATCTAATAGGGCAGGGCTTGTGGTTACATAACTTACATAGCCCTCTTTTATGTTTTATATCTTATAAGAAGAACTCTTACTTTTACCCTCTCTTTTCCTCTCTTTCCTCTATAGCTTAGAATAGATAATTAATAATAATACTATTCTTAAGGCTTATAATATTAATAACCTAAATTTAGGCACCCTATATAACTAATACTAATTAGTAGTTAACTTTATAATTACTCCTAAATATATATAGAAAATTATAGATTAGTAAGGTTAATAATAGAAAAGACTTTCCTAGAAGTAATATAATCTAGCCTCTTTTATTAAAGTATAGAAGTAACTAGATTATTATAAGATCCTTAATTATACTAAGGAAGAAGTTTATTCTAATCCCTTAGTTAAAGTATATAAGTAGCTAATAATAAATAGAAGCCTAAACCTTAAAGAAAAGTTTAAGTTTAGTAGTAAAGTCTATCCTATTCTTCTTCTTCTTAGTATATTCTATTATATATAAAGTTAATACCTAGCCTTATAATCCTTTATAAATTATTCCCTAAAAAAAAAAAAAGAAAACTTTCCTACTACCCTCCCTTACCTAAAAAGTATAATATTTTCCCTATTCCCTTCCTTACTAAGGGTTATAAGTTATAATAGCTAATAGAAAGGAACTAGTATAAGCCCTTAAGAGTTAAGAAGGCTCCTAAATAGGAGATACCTTTACTAAGGTAACTAAGTAGCCTAAAGGAAGTAAAATAAATATCTTTTCTCTCCTATATATCCTATAGCACTTCTATAAAAACCTTATAAAAGACTTATTTTATAAGGCTAAGAACTTTAATAATAAAGAAAATAAAATACCTAAAGTACTTATAGCCTATATTCTTATTAGAGTTATAAACTATAAAATAAGAAAAGTAACTAAAAGGATACTATTTATAGAGTTTACCTAGGACTTTAATAACTAAACCTAAGAAATATTCCTCTTAATACTACCCCTAGTGCTAATATACCTTAGGGATTACCTTATTAATTATAGGGTATATATAATAATTAACTAGACTACTATAATAGTAAGGAATCTCTAAGAAGTTATTAACTAATAAGAATTTTACTTCTAGTTATAGGAAAAAGTAAAAGATACCTAGAAAAAGTATATAGGATTCTAAAGAAAGCTTAAGAAAAATAATAACTTCCTAGATAATCTTTTTAATAAAGAGAATATCTAAGAATACTAAATCTTAAGAGCCTCTTAATCTCCTTACTAAAGCTTACTAAGTATTATCCTATTAAGGTAACTATATAGCTATAGGTATAATCTTCCCTAAGAGAGTATATATTAATATATTAAGAGTCCCTCTCTAGGTATTATATCTTATATTCTAACCCTATTAGGGCACTACTAGTAAGCCCTAATCCCTTTCTTTAGTATAAAGAAGCTACTATTCTAGCCCTTATTCCTATTAACTAACTAGTATAACCCTTAAGACTATTACTAAAGTAAATTATTAATCTAGCTAAGATATATATACTAGAGTAATAATATAGTATAGATAACTATAATATTTTTAAGTTAAAGCTTTAAATATTTTAAAGAAAATATAAGATTCTAGATATTAAATTAGAGTAAGTAAGCTATATATTTAATATTATACTTAAGGGTAAAGCTTTAAGATACTATTTAGATAATCTTTTAAAACCTAGGTAACCCTAAGACTTACTAACCCTTATTACTTAAATAAGATAGAGGTTTAAGACTAAGAATATAAGATAGTATTACCTCCTAGAATAGTATAATACCTTACTATAAAAGGTAATTTATAAGAATAAGGAAAAGTTAAAGACTAAATACTTTAATAATATTATTAAGAAGCTTATAACCCTTTAAAGAGCTATCCCTAATATTAGCTAAATATAGTAAGCACTCTAAAATTAAATTATATATACTTATAATAAGATTCCTAAATATAGAAGCTATATTACTAACCCCCTAAAGGTCTATAAGAGTTCTATAAGTAAGTAAGGATAATAATTTACCTTATTAGAGAGAAATCTAGTAATTAGCAATAATTCCCTAGTAAAGCTAATACCCTAGAGTAATTCTAGACTAACTAATAATATAATAGTAAGGGTAAAGAGTTAAAATACCCTTTATTAAGGTCTAAAGGTATAAGACCTCCCTCTTATATAAAGAAATACTATATCTATAGTAAGAAGGGATACTAGTTAATAAAATACTCTAAAAGAACTATAAGAAAGTATATTAATACTTTAAGAGTTACTACCTTATTAACTCTTTAAAGTCTTTACTACTAGTATATAATATATTCCTTACTTAGTATAAGGAAGAACCTAAGACTAAGAATACCCTAAGAGCCTAGAAGATAATAAAATTACCTAATATATATAAGGCCTTAGATTTACTAATACTTAAGAGAGTAAAGTGTCATGGACTGGCCCCTAGGCGACTGCGATAGGGCGTTAGTATAATATTAAGAAACTTAATGAAAGGAAAGAGGAAGGTAGGAAACCTATCCTTACTAGAGCCCCTTATACCCCTAGCTACCTTATATTAGCCCCCTTTTCTATATCCTTACCTACTTAGGACTATCCTTACTTATATACACTATAGTAAATACTTAGGCAAAGCCTAAGCCCTTATATATACCCTTACTTCTCCCCTCTTACTACCCTTAACTATAGTTATTATAGGTATTTACCCCTCTTAATATATTATAGGGACCTATTATTTTAATATTAGGTCTAGGTAAGGCATATAACGCGTTCTCCTAGCCCTATATTATTATTATGTTAATAGTAGCCCCGCCCTTACTAGGGTATAACTTATTCTCTACTAGCATAAAACCCTTACCTACTACTTACTATTTATTTTTATTATATAATCTTACTTTCCTTATATAAAACTTTCCTAAAATATTATAATACTATTACTCCTTCCTATCCTATTATTAAAAACACCCTTTATTTACCTATTAGACTCTTACTAGATATAGCCTAATGTAGTAACCCTTATAGTATTCCCCTATATGCTCTAGCTACCCCTACTATACTAACTACCTAATCTATTAGTAAGTTCCTTATTAAGGGGAACTTAGATAATAAGGAGTATACTACTCCTTAAGTAGTCTTCTAGCCCTATAGGCTATATATTAAAAATACCTTACTATAGGTATATTAGACTACTACCCTCCTAAAAGTAACTAGTCCTACCCCTATATTAGTAAAACTATATAACCTATATTTAGTTAACTAGGTTCCTATTAGCTAACCCCTAGCTCTAATATTATTTAAAAGACCTTAAGGCTATAATTACCTTAGGGATATATATTATTATGCCTAGTGTTATAAGGACTATAATAACTAAGAAGAAGATACTAGTGCTATCCTAGGGCTTCTACGCCCTTATTAGTTAATAGAATACCCTTTTAAACTAGGCCTAATTTAATTTAGCACTAGTTTATTTAGCCCTTAGGCTACCTCCTTTCTCTAACTCCCTTACTATAAATATAACTAGGCTTAAAGTTATTCCCTTTAGTAGTAGTAGCCCTATAGGTAGCTATAGTATAGGAAACTCTATATAGTAAGTTATAGGTATTTTATTCTAATAGAACTAGTAAATTATAGGTAGTCTAAACTCTATGTATTAAGAGTATTATAACTAGTTTACACACCTCCTTAAGGCTCTCTTACCTTACTACTATAGTAGTAACTAGGGCTATTAACTTATTAAGTCTAGAGATAAATTACTCTCTTACTATTACTAGGAATACTTCTAACTTAGGACTAGGTTAGGTCTAACTAACTATTATACTAATTATACCCTAGGTAGTAGGTGTCCTATAGTAATAAATACTACCTAATATTTATACCCTACTAGAGGTTAACCTAGAGATAGGCTACCCTAGCTTACACTTACTTTATATTTACTAATTACTATTTTACTCCTACTATTTAGAACTATAGTAGTAGCTATCCTATTTATTATAATACTATCTATATCCTTACTAAATATAAGGTAATGCTAATTAATATCCTATCTAATAGTAATAATAACCTATCTAATAGTATAGGTAACCCTTATACTATAGGGGATAAAGGATTCTAAGTTTATTTTAGTAGCTAGAATAAGTTAATAAGGTATAGATTAGGCATACCTTATATACTATTAGAAGTCTCTATAGGTAAATAAGTAGTTTATAATTAATTTAGTCTATTATTATATTATATATCTCCTTACTTTACTTTAAACTTATTAAGGGCTTATATCTATATTATACTCTCTAGTGGTTCCTATATTAGCTATATATAACCTACTTACTTAACTAGTATATTATATCTCCTACCCTAGCCTAGGGTATTCTAGGCTACTAAGATCTATTTAACTTAGTATTTCTCTATAAGTTTATTATTATTTTCTACTAGGACTTATTCTAGCCCTAGGTAAGAGTCCTAGAGTCTTTAGCTAAGGAGAGGGTTCTTTATAGCTTATTTAATAAGGTTTATATAGAAAACTAGGTAAATACCCCTTAGGATATCTAACTATACTATAAGTAGTATTAGTACTTCTATAACTATATACTTTACTATAATCTAATTAAGTTTTTATAAGGGGTAGTTAGTCTTAATATTCTTAAGTAAAAGCTATACCTTATCTTTAACTTAAAACTATTTTACTAGCTATTAAGAAGCTAATATAGCGTCCTACTATCTTTATTAAATATAGGCTATTATAGCTTATATTAGATAAGTACCCTCTTATAGGTGTTTAAGGAATTATATAGCTTATCCCTTAGGTATTATTATAGAGGTAAACTAGTCTAGTTATAACTAGATTAGCTCTAAGTTATAGCTATATAGTAACTTATTTAGGCTAACTCCTATTATAAAAAGGACCTATTATTAATTATAAACTAGTAAGCTACTAGATACTCTAGCTAATTAAACTATAAGAAAGAGACTATAATATATAATATTACTTATACCTCCTAGTTTACTTACTCTATATTACTATTAGTCTATAGGTAGTATAATATAGAAAGTAGCTAGTTTATTCTAATATAGGAGTATAATATTATCTAAAATTTTCCTAGCTAGTCTAACCCTTAATCTATAATAATAGATTAGGAAATCCTTAAAACCTTTACTAGACTATCTTAAACTATTTTATACACTCCTTAGCCCTAATAGAGGTTATAGCTTCTAACTATATAAACTTTAAGAGTTTATCTATAATAACTATAAGGTACTATAGCCTCTTTAGGGACGCTACTAGTAAGTTTATTATAAAGTTAATAGAAATCTAAGACTAGAACTAATTAGGGATAGGTAAAGGCTTTAGTAAGCCCTAATACTATTAATAACTCTTATAACTACTAAACTAGTAATAGTTATAAATAAGCTAAGTAATATCCTATAATATCCTATTCTAATAGAATTATTATTATAAAATTTAAAATATAGTGTTATAACCTAGGTGCCTTACTACTAGTAAGTTATAGTATTATTATATAAGGGTTATTATAAGGGGTTCCTAAGCTAGAACCTAAGTATAGCCCCTAAACTAAAGCGCCCTATATATACTTATAAAATAATCTATAATCTATTCCCTTATTAGTACTTTAGGGAAACTTCTAACCCCTTTCTAAATAGTTCTTAATTAAATACTATATATAGGGTCTAATATAATAGCCTAGTCCTATAGGGTCTAAAGGTACTTAGTAGTAAAAGAGCCTCTCTTACTAGTAGTAGTAGCATATACATAAGGTATAGCACTAGGCTAGTGCTATCCCTTTATACCTCTAGTAATAGTAAGAGTTATATAATAGTAATAGGCTATAGGATATACCCTATCCTTAAAGCTAATCTATTCTAGTCCTATTCTCTCTAGGAAAGGGTATCTAGATATTAAGCTTATATACTAGGCCTATAATAGAGGTAAAAGTTAAATAACATAAGTGTATTTGCTTACTAAGCCTATCTCTCTAATATTAACTAAGGGGTTATAAAGTATTCTAAGTTCTTATAATTTATATAGATAATAAATAGATAGGATATGCCCTAAAGCTTTGCTAACTATACCTTAAGGTAAGAGATAATAGTAAGTAGTTTCTTATTATAAATTATATAGTTCTTCTATAGAGGTATAAGACTAGTAGAATAGTAAGTAACTAAGTATAAGACACTATTAGGACCTTATTATAAGAAGCACTTACTAAGGGCTTTACCTAAATAATTAGCTTTACTACTATTAGGTAGTCTAGGTCCTATTATACTAGCACTAGGTATATAATAAAGGCATCTTTTAACCTCTTAAAGGCCTTATTCTCCTTAGATCCCTATTAGAAAGGAACATTCCTCTTAGTAAGTTATATTAGTAAGGCTACTATCTCTAAGAAGTTACTAATAAAATTATAGTAAAATTTATAAATCCTAGGAAGCTATAAACCCTATATAATTTTATAGGTACTACCTATTCCCTTATAGCTATAACCTTTATAGGATCTAGGCGAATTAAGCGTCCTACTATAATAATATATCCTAGGTACTAAACCTCTTTTACTATAAATATAGATTTATTAAGGTTAAGGTATAAGCCTATAGCCCTTAAGTAACTAAGAACTAACTAGACCTTAGCTATATAATCCTTCCTTAACCCCTAAGTAAACTAGGATATTATTAAGGTAAGCTATAATAAAGTCCCCTAATATATTTCCTAAGGATTTATTAATATAGCACTAGAAGGTTACTAGTGCGCTAGCTAAGCTAAAGGGATAGACTAGCTATTTAAATAGGCTAAACCTTATATAGAATGCTATAAGGTACTCCTTACCCTTAGCTATCTATAGTTTATAAAATACTATATAAATATTTATCTTTATAAACTAATATACCTAGGATAAGGAGTGTAATATCTCTTTAATTAGTAGGAGAGGGTAAAAGTCCTATACTATTATCTTATTAAGAGCGTAATAGTTTATATAAAAACACTATCCCTTATTTACCTTTTAATAAGAAAAATAGGAGCTATAGCTAATAAGAAGCTAGTATAGATCTAACCCTTATCTATTAAGTCTATAATCTAGTGTTAAACCTCTAAGAGCTAATCCTATAGTATATTATATAATAGTCCCTATAGGAGTGTTAGTTTAGACCTATCTAGGTTCTTATATATATATATATAGTGGTTAAGAGAACCCCTATAAGGGGTAAACTATTAGCCTTAGCCTTATTAAAGAGGTTTATAAAGTCCTCTAACTCCTTAGGTAGCGTTAATATATTAGGACTAGCTAGCTTTATCTTAGGCACTATAATCTATAGTACTATTATTATCTCCTTTAAGCTTATAGTAATAAACCTTATAGTAGTGTCCTTATTTTATTATACCCTATAAGCCTTAGTAGTGTAAAGGGATCTAATAATTCCCTATACTAGTGCCTTTACTACCTAAGTAAAGGCCTTAGAGATATAAAGGCCCTCTATAGCTCTAATAACTAGTTATTATTTTACTATATAAATTACTATATTATATTACTCTAACTAAGGCATTCTAAATATTATATCCTAAGTAAAACCTAGGATAATATATAAGTATATAAATAACTCCTAGCTATCTATATTAATTCTAGTGTGTACTATATAGGTTATAGAAAGGTATTTTCCTTAACCTACTTCCCTCTCCTTTCTATTTTTACTATAGTGTAAACACGCCTCTATTTTAGTAACTATATAAGCTCTAGGCTAAGCTATCTTACTGCTAATTTACTTATAGCACTATAGTAATTATAACTATAATTAACTTAGATATTAATAAAATAATATATATTAAAGAGTTTAGAAATTAAGAATAGTAGTTAGTTTATATATTATACTATGCCCTATTTTATCTCTATATAGCGGTTATAATTATCCTATATTATAGTAGTTAACTAGCCTATTTGCCCTTATATAACACTTTACTTAGGGGCTACTTATTTTCTATAGGGAATATTTACTTCCTTATCTATGCTTTCCTTATCTGCCCTAGATATATTAATACTAACCTATAGGTAATAGGGTAGGAGAAAAGTGCACTCCTAGATAAAGTAGTCCTTAGATCTATATTAGAGGTAGTATCCTCTTAATAGCATTTAGCTAAAACTACTTCTAATACCTATTTTACTTATTATATATTTATAGTAGCCTTTATCTCCTTCTCCTTCTTAGCTAGCTTATTTTACTTCCCTAATTAAGTCCTTACTATATAAACCCCTATTATTAGAGTATTACCCTTATTATTAGTTAGGGTTAAAGACTTAGCCTATTAAAGTCCGCGTTAGGTCTAGTACTTATCCTCTAGGGTAAGGGCCTTAATATTAACTATAATTTTATAATACTATATAATAGCTATATACTAATTAAGATAGCTAATACCTAACCTATGCTAATCTCTCTTAAATACTTATTAAGTGTATATTAAAGCTTTACTAGCTTTATATTATCCCTCTAGTATTTCTCTCTTACTATTAAGAGCTTTTCTATAAAGTAAATAAAGAATATAGAAAATACCTCCCTAGTTCTTATTTTATCTAGTTAAGCTTTATAAGGGCTATCTCCTATTTATATAGGTTAGAGAATATAGTCCTAAGGTATTCTAGGAAGTCTATAGAATTAAAGGTAATAGAGCTACTAGACTTAAAGTAAGTAGCTACCTAGGACTATACCTTAGAGAAGAGGTTCTAATAAATAAATATCTATCTATTCTTATTAGTACTAATAAAGTCCTTATTTACCTATAACTTATACTCTATTAGAAGCCTTTATATAGTAAATAAAGCCTTATTACTATTATATAGGTTACCTATAGGGATTAGTTTCTATTTTATTTTAAGTATAGTAAGGGCTAAATTAGGGAGGGAAGTAATATAAGGTTAACTATTAGAGCACTAGGTTAGGCTATAGGGGGTAATTAAGTTAAGGGTCCTATATAATTTGTGTTTACTTGCTCCTAGAGGTATATAATCTCTATTATTTACTTACTTAGTATAAGTTAGAGCGTTTTAAATTAGGCTTACTAAGCTACCTATAGTACTATAGCGTTAGATAGAGGAGTAACCGTCCCTAACTAGGTTAATCCTATAGTTAAAGTATGCCTATTAAATCTATTAATATATCTATTAGTATATCTATTATATCTTTTAGTAGCTATTATAAGACTAAAGGAAGTTTCTTAATTATTATAGACTAGCCCCTAGGTAACTATAATAGGGCATTAGTATAATATTAAGAAACTTAAGGAAAGGAAAGAGGAAGGTAGGAAACCTATCCTCACTAGAGCCCCTTATACCCCTAGCTACCTTATATTAGCCCCTTTTCTATATCCTTGCCTGCTTAGGACTATCCCCACTCGTGTGCACTATAGTGAATGCTTAGGCAAAGCCCAAGCCCTTACATAAAGATAGCTTAATTCCTATAAGCTTCTTTATATATAGTATTACCTTTAATAGCTAGAAGGTAATAAAGATCCTTATAAATTAAGTAATACTATATAGCCTAAGTAAGAAAAGCCTTTTTAATAATAAACTATCTAATTAGCTACCCTATATATTTATACTTAGGGATTATTACTCTTCTAAAACTTTCTAAGGTATTATACTAAATACTAAAGCTACTAAGTACTTAATAGTAAGTTACCTATAATTCCTAGTATTATAATATATAATACTAAAGATCTAACTTAATAAATTAAGGGTAGGTAAAGTAGTAATTAGGTTTAGAGAAGGTATACTAATTATCTTAATTAGATTAGTTAATATACTTACTCCCTTTAGTAATATTACTTTCTATATAGTTACTATAAGTATATGTTGGAACACGCATGATATTAACCGCGCTTAGCAGCCGCAATTGTGTGGTTGGCAGAGTGGTTGGCCCGCGCGAGCCCCACACGCGACCTATAATACAGGCCTATAATAGGGCAGGGCTTGTGGTTACGTGACCTATATAGCCCCCTTTGCGTTTTATATCTTATAAGAAAAACCCTTACTTTTACCCTCTCTTTTCCTCTCTTTCCTCTATAGCTTAGAATAAATAATTAATAATAATACTATTCTTAAGGCTTATAATATTAATAACCTAATATTAGGCACCCTATGTAACTAACACTAATTAGTAGTTAACTTTATAACTACTCCTAAACACATATAGAAAATTATAGATTAGTAAGGTTAATAATAAAAGAGACTTTCCTAGAAGTAGTGTAATCTAGCCCTTTCTATTAAAGTATAGGAGTAACTAGATTATTATAAGATCCTTAATTATACTAAGGAAGAAGTTTATTCTAGTCCCTTAGTTAAAGTATATAAGTAGCTAATAATAAATAGAAGCCTAAACCTTAAAGAAAAGTTTAAGTCTAGTAGTAAAGTCTATCTTATTATTCTTCTTCTTAGTATATTTTATTATATATAAAGTTAATACCTAGCCTTATAATCCTTTATAAATTATTCTCTCTAAAAGTAAAACTTTCCTACTACCCTTCCTTACTTAAAAATATAATATTTCCCTATTCCCTTCCTTACTAAGGGTTATAAGTTATAATAGCTAATAAAAAGAAACTAGTATAAGCCCTTAAGAGTTAAGAAGGCTCCTAAATAGGAGATAGCTTTACTAAGGTAACTAAGTAGCCTAAAGGAAGTAAAATAAATATCCTTTCCTTTCTATATATTTTATAGTACTTCTATAAGAACCTTATAGAAGACTTATTTTATAAGGCTAAGAACTTTAATAATAAAGAGAATAAAATACCTAAAGTGCTTATAGCCTATATCCTTATTAAAGTTATAAACTATAAAATAAGAAAAGTAACTAAAGGATACTATTTATAGAGTTTACCTAGGACTTTAATAACTAAACCTAAGAAATATTTCTCTAAATACTACCCTAGTGCTAAGATACCTTAGGGATTACCTTATTAATAATAGGGTATATATAATAATTAACTAAACTACTATAGTAGTAAGGAATCTCTAAGAAGTTATTAACTAATAAGAATTTTACTTCTAGTTATAAAAAGAAGTAAAAGATACCTAGAAGAAGTATATAGGATTTTAAAGAAAGCTTAAGGAAGATAGTAACTTCCTAGATAATCTCTTTAATAAAGGGATATCTAAGAATACTAAATCTTAAAAGCCCTTAACTTCCTTACTAAAGTTTACTAAGTATTACTCTATTAAGGTAACTATATAGCTATAGGTATAATCTTCCCTAAGAGAGTATATATTAATATATTAAGGGTCCCCCTCTAGGTATTATATCTTATATCCTAACCCTATTAGGGCATTACTAGTAAGCCCTAATCCCCTTCCCTAGTATAAAGAAGCTACTATCCCTATCCCTATTCCTATTAACTAACTAATATAACCCTTAAGACTATTACTAAAGTAAATTATTAATCTAGCTAAGATATATATACTAGAGTAATAATATAGTATAAATAACTATAATATTTTTAAGTTAAAGCTTTAAATATTTTAAAGAAAATATAAGATTCTAGATATTAGATTAGAATAGGTAAGCTATATATTTAACACTATACTTAAGGGCAGAGCTCTAAGATACTATTTAGATAACCTCTTAAAACCTAGGTAACTATAAGACTTACTAACCCTTATTACTTAAATAAGATAGAGATTTAAAACTAAGGATATAAGATAGTATTACCTTTTAGAATAGTATAATATCTTACTATAAAAGTTAATTTATAAGAATAAGGAAAAGTTAAAGACTAAATACTTTAATAATCTTATTAAGAAGCTTATAACCCTCTAAAGAGCTATCCCTAATATTAGCTAGATAGAGTAAGCACTCTAAAATTAAATTATATATACTTATAGTAGGATTTCTAAATATAAAAGCTATATTACTAACCCCTAAAGGTTTATAAGAGTTCTATAAGTAAGTAAGAATAATAATTTACCTTATTAGAGAGGAATCTAGTAATTAGCACTAATTCCTAGTAAAGCTAATACCCTAGAGTAATTCTAGACTAACTAATAATATAATAGTAAGGGTAAAAAGTTAAGATACTCTCTATTAAGGTCTAGAGGTATAAGACCTCCCCTTATATAAAGAAATACTATATTTATAGTAAGAAGGGATACTAGTTAATAAAACACTTTAAAGAGAACTATAAGAAAGTATATTAATACTTTAAGAGTTACTACCTTATTAACTCTTTAAAGTCTTTACTACTAGTATATAATATATTCCTTACTTAGTATAAAGGAGAACCTAAGACTAATAACACCCTAAGAGCCCTAGAAGATAATAAAATTACCTAATATATATAGGGCCTTAGATTTACTAATAATTAAGAGAGTAAAGATAGCTTAATTCCTATAAGCTTCTTTATATATAGCGCTACCTTTAATAGCTAGAAGGTAATTAAAATCCTTATAAATTAAGTAATACTATATAGCCTAAGTAAGAAAAGCCCTTTTAATAATAAACTATCTAATTAGCTACCCTATATATTTATACTTAGGGATTATTACTCTTCTAAAACCTTCTAAGGTATTATACTAGATACTAGAGCTACTAAATACTTAATAGTAAGTTACCTATAATTCCTAGTATTATAATATATAATACTAAAGATCTAACTTAATAAATTAAGAGTAAGTAAAGTAGTAATTAGGTTTAGAGAAGGTATACTAGTTATCTTAATTAGATTAGTTAATATACTTACTCCCTTTAGTAATATTACTTTCTATATAGTTACTATAAGTATGCCTTTCTTAATATGCCTTAGGGATATAGGCTAATTAAAGATTAACTTTATTACTACTAAGAATATACTATAATAAAGGAATATTAAGGTCCCCTTATATATAAATAAGGGTATATGTAGATATTACTAGGGTAAAATAAGAAGTTAATAGTATAGAACTACCTTACTAAAGTTAAATTATAGTGCTTATATTACTAATTTAGTTATCCTTTAGTCTAATAACTCTATAATCTTCTATATAAATTAGGGTATAAGATTAATATTAAAGCTTTTAAAGAGCTAATAAAGGTATACTACTAATACTAGATAAATACTAATAGCCCCTACTACTTTAAATTTACCCTCTAGGATAAATATATATTTAACTTTAAAGTAATAGTAAATATTATATATCTTAATAGTAGCTACCCTACCCTTTATGCTATTAATATAGCTATAGTATTTAATATAGTAAGATTCCTTAAAGATATCTTAGCAAAGATAATATAAAAGGCCCTTAGATTATACTAGATTAATATATACTAAGGACCCCTAATTAGATTATTACTAATACTAGCACTAACTTCTATAGTAAGGAATTCTAATAATTTATAGTATTAATATTAATCTTTATTAAAGAGATTCCTATTAAAGCATACTATAGTATTAGTAAGGTTAAGAGATATTACAGGCCTCTCTAAAGAGCCTATAATATTATCTAATATAAATACCTAATAACCCCTAAGCCTATAGCCCTATAAATAGCTATTAAGGCCTTTAATAATACTATAGGCTTAAATAGCCTTATTCTAACTCTTCTTATCTTTAGCGCCTATCTATAGATAATAAGTAAATCCCCTCTATCCCTAGAGATATTATAGTATATAATTATAGTGTAAAAGGCTATAAAGGAGATTAAGAGGCTATATGCTCTCTAAAAGGTTACTAAAGCTCTTATAATAAGAAATAGCTTAAATATATTAATAACCCTTAACCTCCTACTTAGATTATTAGTCTAGGTATAGCATAAAGGTAAAGGGTAGTAAGGCCTATATAACCTTCTTACTATTAATAGTAAGAGCTATATACTTAACCTCCTAAGAGGCCCTAAGACCTTTAGGTTAACCTTTATAAGACCCTATTATAAGGACCCTTATAGGAAGGACCCTTATCTCTAATATAAAGTAGTATTATAATAAAGGCTAAGGAGAGCCACTAGAGGCTAGGGATAAATATAAAGCCCTAGGACTAGAGATCCTACTAAAGTAAAGACCTAGAAGACCCTATAAGAACCCTCTAGCTATTATTAATAAGACTAATATTATAACCTTTATATTAGCAAAGGAGGAGGCTAACCTTAACCTTATAATCTAGTTATGTAAGGAAGGCATTATTATAACCCTAGGGAAGCTATTTAAGCTCTCTACTAAGACTAAGATTAATGCTTTAATTAAATAGGGTATTTTTAAGTTTATTATATTTAATTAAGAGAAGCGCTATAGCTTAAGAATCTTTAATACTTATATTATTAATAAGGTAAAGGGAAAGATAAGTTAACTATATAAGAAGTTATAGCTTATAATCTAAGGATTTAGGGATAAAGAGAAGTAATTAATCTTAATATAAGCTCTAATAATCTAATAGGCTAGTTAATAACTTATCCTTATAATAGCTCCTTCTCTGCTTATAATAGGATACCTTATGTGGATTTATAATATTATATAAGCCTATATTTAGTTATATATAGCCTTAAGCTAAGTTATCCTTACTAGGCTCCTAAAGGTATAATTATAATTATAATTAAACCTCTCTATAGTATTACGGAAGCTAGAACACACTAGTAGGTAATATATCACAAGTATTATAGAGAGAAGCTCTAGATAGAGACTTCTATATATAACCTATGCTTGCTTATAATAATAAAGAGAGCCTAGAATTTACTTATATAGGCATATAGACTAATAATACCCTTAGGTTATTAGATAAGGAGTTCTCTAGGAAAGAAGAAACTTAACTAGCTACTACTACCTTTACTATAAAGCTAAAGTAATTCCTTAGGAGGATAACCTACTTATATTTAATAGAGGAATTATTACCTTAAGTAATAGGAATATTATATTATAATAGAAAGGGCAGAGTAGTAAGCTTAGATTAATCCTATTAACCTAGTTAAAGTAAAAGTATATTAAGTAGTAGGCTTAAGGCGCTTATATTACTTTAATTTATTAACTAGAAGCTTACTTTAATCTTTTAGTTACTATATAATATTAGGAACTAATAGTTAAGAATATTAAAGCCCTTAACCACTAAATCTAGTGGTAAATAGACTACCTAGAGAGAGGCCTAACCTTTATTTTAATTAACCTTACTAAAGCAAAGATCTATGCCTTTATAGATAGATTATTTACTAATAACTAGGACCTTATATTATAGCTAGGATATATACTAATCCTAGCTAATAAAGATAATAAGGATAGTAAGTTTATAATTAAAGGCAATATTATGCACTTTAGCTTAACTAAAAGTAAGAGAGTTATGTAAAGTATACTTACCTTAGAAATCTATAGTATAGTTATAGGTATTAATATAGCCTATATAATTATAATAATAATTAGATTAATTATAGGCTAACTAAAGCTTCCCTTAATCCTAGTTATAGTATATATAGATTTATACTCTCTATATAAATACCTTATTAAGCTTAGCACTACTAAGGAGAAATGCCTAATAATTAATATTATAGCCTTATAGTAATTATATAAGCGCTATAAGCTCTGCAAGATCTATTAGATTAATAGAGGTAATAACTTAGCTAATGCCTTTATAAAGGTATTACTAAATAAGGCCCTTAAGAAATTTATCTTAAGTAACTAGATAATAATTTAGATAGAAGAGTAGGTTACCTATATAAAGGATAGTTACTATAGATAATATCCTAGGAGGCTTTTAGCCCTAATACTATAGGAGAATATAAAATCCTCCTAGGGAGGAAGAAAAAGAAAGGACTATAACTCTTATTAGGTTAGATTTTAATAAGAGCTATACTTATTATTACTCCTAACCTAGTAAGAGTTATAGGAAGGCCTATAGTAGTCCCTTAGATCCCTATATAGTATATATAGAGTATAGAGAAGGTGTTGGAACACGCATGATATCAACCGCGCTTGGCAGCCGCAATTGTGTGGTCGGCAGAGTGGTCGGCCGCGCGCGAGCCCACACGCGACCCACAATGCGGGCCTATGATAGGGTAGGGCTTGTGGTCACGTGACCCACACAGCCCCCTTGCGTTTTATATCTCACAAGAAGAACCCTCACTTTTGCCCTCTCTTTTCCTCTGCAGCTTAGAATAGATAATTAACAACAATACTATTCTTAAGGCTTATAACATCAATAACCTAATATTAGGCACCCTATATAACTAATACTAATTAGTGGTTAACTTTATAACCACTCCTAAACACACGTAGAAAATCGTATATTAGTAAGGTTAATAATAGAAGAGACTTTCCTAGAAGTAGTGTAATCTAGCCCTTCTATTAAAGTATAGGAGTAACTAGATTATTATAAGATCCTTAATTATACTAAGGAAGAAGTTTATCCTAGTCCCTTAGTTAAAGTATATAAGTAGCTAATAATAAATAAAAGCCTAAACCTTAAAGAAAAGTTTAAGTCTAGTAGTAAAGTCTATTTTATTATTTTTCTTCTTAGTATATTTTATTATATATAAAGTTAATACCTAGCCTTATAATCCTTTATAAATTATTCCCCTAAGAAGTAAAACTTTCCTACTACTCTCTCTTACCTAAAAATATAATATTTTCCTATTCCCTTTCTTACTAAGGGTTATAAGTTATAATAGCTAATAAAAGAAACTAGTATAAGCCCTTAAGAGTTAAGAAAGCTTCTAAATAAAAGATAGCTTTACTAAGGTAACTAAGTAGCCTAAAGGGAGTAAAATAAATATCCTTTCTCTCCTATATATTCTATAGTACTTCTATAAGAACCTTATAGAAAACTTATTTTATAAGGCTAAGAACTTTAATAATAAAGAGAATAAACTACCTAAAGTGCTTATAGCCTATATTTTTATTAAAGTTATAGACTATAAAATAAGAAAAGTAACTAAAAAATACTATTTATAGAGTTTACCTAGGACTTTAATAACTAAACCTAAGAAATATTTCTCTAAATACTACCCCTAGTGCTAAGATACCTTAGGGATTACCTTATTAATAATAGGGTATATATAATAATTAACTAAACTACTATAGTAGTAAGGAATCTCTAAGAAGTTATTAATTAATAAGAATTTTACTTCTAGTTATAAGAAGAAGTAGAAAATACCTAGAAGAAGTATATAGGATTCTAAAGAAAGCTTAAGGAAGATAGTAACTTCTTAAATAATCTCTTTAATAAAGGGGATATCTAAGAATACTAAATCTTAAAAGCCCTTAACTTCCTTATTAAAGCTTATTAAGCATTACCCTATTAAGGTAACTATATAGCTATAGGTATAATCTTCCCTAAGAGAGTATATATTAATATATTAAGGGTCCCTCTCTAGGTATTATATCTTATATCCTAACCCTATTAGGGCACTACTAGTAAGCCCTAATCCCCTTCCCTAGCATAAAGAAGCCACTATCCCTACCTTAATTCCTATTAACTAACTAATATAACCCTTAAGAGTATTACTAAAGTAGATTATTAATCTAGCTAAGATATATATACTAGAGTAATAATATAGTGTAAATAACTATAATATTTTTAAGTTAAAGCTTTAAATATTTTAAAGGAAATATAAGATTCTAGATATTAGACTAGAATAAGCAGGCTATATATTTAACGCTATACTTAAGGGTAGAGCTCTAAGATACTATTTAGATAACCTCTTAAAACCTAGGTAACTATAAGACTTACTAACCCTTATTACTTAAATAAGATAAAGGTTTAAGACTAAGGATATAAGATAGTATTACCTCCTAAAATAGTATAATACCTTACTATAAAAGATAATTTATAAGAATAAGGAAAAGTTAAAGACTAAATACTTTAATAATCTTATTAAGAAGCTTATAACCCTCTAAAGAGCTATCCCTAATATTAGCTAGATAAAGTAAGCACTCTAAAATTAAATTATATATACTTATAGTAGGATTCCTAAATATAAAAGCTATATTACTAACCCCCTAAAGGTCTATAAGAGTTCTATAAGTAAGTAAGGATAATAATTTACCTTATTAAAGAGAAATCTAGTAATTAGTACTAATTCCTAGTAAAGCTAATACCCTAGAGTAATTCTAGACTAACTAATAATATAATAGTAAGGGTAAAGAGTTAAGATACCCTCTATTAAGGTCTAGAGGCATAAGACCTCCCCTTATATAAAGAAATACTATATCTATAGTAAGGAGGGATACTAGTTAATAAAACACTTTAAAAGAACTATAAGAAAGTATATTAATACTTTAAGAGTTATTACCTTATTAACTCTTTAAAGTCTTTACCACTAGTGTATAATATATTCCTTACTTAGTATAAAGGAGAACCTAAGACTAATAACACCCTAAGAGCCCTAGAAAATAATAAAATTACCTAATATATATAGGGCCTTAGATTTACTAGCGCTTAAGAGGGTAAAGATAGCTTAATTCCTATAAGCTTCTTTATATATAGCGCTACCTTTAATAGCTAGAAGGTAATTAAAATCCTTATAAATTAAGTAACACTATATAGCCTAAGTAAGGAGAGCCTTTTTAATAATAAACTATCTAATAACCTACCCTATATATTTATACTTAGGGATTATTACTCTTCTAAAACCTTCTAAGGTATTATACTAGAATCTAGAGTTACTAAGTACTTAATAGTAGGTTCCTATAATTCCTAGTATTATAGCGTATAATACTAAAGATCTAACTTAATAAATTAAGGGTAAGTAAAGCAGTAATTAGGTTTAGAGGAGGTATACTAATTATCTTAATTAGATTAGTTAATATACCTACTCCCTTTAGTAATATTACTTTCTATATAGTTACTATAAGTATGCCTTTCTTAATATACCTTAGGGATATAGGCTAATTAAAGATTAACTTTATTATCACTAAGAATATACTATAATAAAGGAATATTAAGATCCCCTTATATATAAATAGGGGCATATATAGATATTACTAGGGTAGAATAAGAAGTTAATAGTATAGAACTACCTTACTAAAGTTAAATTATAGCGCTTATATTACTAATTTAGTTATCCTTTAGTCTAATAACTCTATAATCTTCTATATAAATTAGGGTATAAGATTAATATTAAAGCTATTAAAGAGCTAATAAAGGTATGCTACTAATACTAGATAAATGCTAATAGCCCCTACTACTTTAAATTTACCCTTTAGAATAAATATATATTTAACTTTAAAGTAATAGTAAATATTATATATCTTAATAGTAGCTACCTTACCCTTTATGCTATTAATATAGCTATAGTATTTAATATAGTGAGATTCCTTAAAGATATCTTAGCAAAGATAACATAGGAGGCCCTTAGATTATGCTAGATTAATATATACTAAGGACCCCTAATTAGATTATTACTAATACTAGCACTAACTTTTATAGTAAGGAATTCTAATAATTTATAGTATTAATATTAATTTCTATTAAAGAGGTTCCTATTAAAGCACACTATAGTATTAGTAAGGTTAAGAGATATTATAGGCCTCTCTAAAGAGCCTATAATATTATCTAATATAAATACCTAATAACCCTAGAGCCTATAGCCCTATAAATAGCTATTAAGTCCCTTAATAATACTATAGGCCTAAATAGCCTTATTTTAACTCTCCTTATCTTTAGTGCCTATCTATAGATAATAAGTAAATCCTCTATCCCTAGAGATATTATAGTATATAATTATAGTGTAAAAGGCTATAAGGGAGATTAAGAGGCTACACACTCTCTAGAAGGTTACTAAAGCCCTTATAATAAGAAATAGCCTAAATATATTAATAACCCTTAACCTCCTACTTAGATTATTAGTTTAAGTATAGCGTAAAGGTAAAGGGTAGTAAGGCCTATATAACCTCCTTACTATTAATAGTAAGAGCTATATACTTAACCTCCTAAGAGGCCCTAAGACCTTTAGGTTAACCTCTATAAGACCTTATTATAAGGACCCTTATAGGAAAGACCCCTACCCCTAATATAAAGTAGTATTATAATAGAGGCTAAGGAAGAGCTACTAGAGACTAGGGATAAATATAAGGCCCTAGGACTAGAGATCCTGCTAAAGTAAAGACCTAGAAGACCCTATAAGAACCCTCTAGCTATTATTAATAAGACTAATATTATAACCTTTATATTAGTAAAAGAGGAGGCTAACCTTAACCTTATAATCTAGTTATATAAGGAAGGCATTATTATAACCCTAGGAAGCTATTTAAGCTCTTTACTAAGACTAAGATTAATGCTTTAATTAAATAGGGTATTTTTAAGTTTATTATATTTAATTAAGAGAAGCGCTATAGCTTAAGAATCTTTAATACTTATATTATTAATAAGGTAAAGGGAAAGATAAGTTAACTATATAAGAAGTTATAGCTTATAATCTAAGGATTTAGGGATAAAGAGAAGTAATTAATCTTAATATAAGCTCTAATAATCTAATAGGCTAGTTAATAACTTATCCTTATAATAGCTCCTTCTCTGCTTATAATAGGATACCTTATATAGATTCGCAATATTATATAAGCCTATATCTAGTTACATATAGCCTTAAGCTAAGTTATCCTTACTAGACTCTAATCTAAATCCGCTACTACTACCTAGAAGGCATAATTATAATTATAATTAAACCTCTCTATAGTATTATAAAAGCTAGAACGCACTAGTAGGTAATATATTATAAGCATTATAGAGAGAAGCTCTAGATAGAGACTTCTATATATAACCTATGCTTACTTATTATAATAAAAGAGAGCCTAGAATTTGCTTATATAGGCATATAGACTAATAATACCCTTAGGTTATTAGATAAGGAGTTCTTTAGAAAAGAGGAAACTTAACTAGCTATTACTACCTTTACTATAAAGCTAAAGTAATTCCTTAGGAGAATAACTTACTTATATTTAATAGAGGAGTTATTACCTTAAGTAATAGGAATATTATATTATAATAGAAAGGGTAGAGTAGTAAGCTTAGATTAATCCTATTAACCTAGTTAAAGTAAAAGTATATTAAGTAGTAAGCTTAAGGCACTTATATTACTTTAATTTATTAACTAAAAGCCTACTTTAATCTTTTAGTTACTATATAACACTAGGAACCTATAGTTAAGAATATTAAAGCCCTTAACTAATAAATCCAGTAGTAGATAGACTACCTAGAGAGAGGCCTAACCTTTATTCTAATTAACCTTACTAAAGCAAAGATTTATGCCTTTATAGATAGATTATTTACTAATAACTAGGACCTTATATTATAGCTAGGATATATACTAATCCTAGCTAATAAAGATAATAAGGATAGTAAGTTTATAATTAAAGGTAATATTATACACTTTAGCTTAAATAAGAGTAAGAGAGTTATATAAAGCATGCTTACCTTAGAAATCTATAGTATAGTTATAGGTATTAATATAGCCTATGTAATTATAATAATAATTAGATTAATTATAGGCTAACTAAAGCTTCCCTTAATCCTAGTTATAGTATATATAGATTTATACTCTCTATATAAATGCCTTATTAAGCTTAGTACTACTAAGGAGAAATGCCTAATAATTAATATTATAGCCTTATAGTAATTATATAAGTACTATAAGCTCTATAAGATTTATTAGATTAATAGAGGTAATAACTTAGCTAATACCTTTATAAAGATATTACTAAATAAGGCCCTTAAGAAATTTATATTAAGTAACTAGATAATAATCTAAATAGAAGGGTAGGTTACCTACGCAAAGAATAGTCACTATAGATAACATCCTAGGAGGCTTTTAGCCCTAATACTATAGGAGGATATAAAATCCTCCTAGGGAGGAAGAAAGAGAAGGGACTATAACTCTTATTAGGTTAGATTCTAATAAGAGCTATACTTATTATTACTCCTAACCTAGTAGGAGTTATAGGAAGGCCTATTATAGTCCCTTAGAACCCTATGTAATATATATAAAGTATAGAGGAGGAAAGACTATTATAGTAAGGAGCACTATAGTAGTAAGGGGAGGATTAGTATATAGCTAGATTAATTTTATCTAGTAAATTAAGGGAGGTAAAGTAAGCCCTCTTATCCTAATTTAGGAGCCTTAGATTATAGGTTACTATTTTCCTTTCTTTTACCTACTATGCTTATATAGGTATCTTTATTCTTTTATTTCCTATATCCCTAATTAACTATAATATAGTCTATTATTTCTTTCCTTCTTTTCCTATTAATATTATATATTAATAGTTATATTAAAAGAGAGAGTTTCTAGTGTTAGAACACGTATAATATTAACCACGCTTAGTAGCCGCAATTATGTGGTTAGCAGAGTGGTTAGCCCGCGCGAGCTCCCACACGCGACCCACAATGCGGGCCTATGATAGGGCAGGGCTTGTGGTCACGTGACCCACACAGCCCCCTCGCGTTTCATATCTCACGAGAAGAACCCTCACTTTTGCCCTCTCTTTTCCTCTGTAGCTTAGAATAGATAATCAACAACGATACTATTCTCGAGGCTGATAACATCGATAACCTGATATCAGGCACCCTGTGTAACCAACAGAAGGAAAGACTATTATAGTAAGGAGCACTATAGTAGTAAGGGGAGGATTAGTATATAGCTAGATTAATTTTATCTAGTAGATTAAGGAGAGGTAGAGAAGGGCCTCTTATCCTAATTTAGGAGCCCTAGATTATAGGTTATTATTTTCCTTCTTTTTACCTACTATACCTATATAGGTATCTTTATTCTTTTATTTCCTATACCCCTAATTAACTATAATATAGTCTATTATTTCTTTCCTTCTTTTCCTATTAATATTATATATTAATAGTTATATTAAAAGAGAGAGTTTCTAGTGTTAGAACATATATAATATTAACTACGCTTAGTAGCCGTAATTATATGGTTAGCAGAGTGGTTAGCCTACGCGCGCGAGCCCCACACATAACTTATAATGCGGGCCTATGATAGGGCAGGGCTTGTAGTTACGTGACTTACACAGCCCCTTTGCGTTTTATATCTTATAAGAAGAACCCTCACTTTTGCCCTCTCTTTTCCTCTCTTTCCTCTATAGCTTAGAATAGATAATTAATAACGATACTATTCTTGAGGCTTATAACATTGATAACCTAATATCAGGCACCCTGTGTAACTAACAGTATACTTTTCTTAATATACCTTAGGGATATAGGCTAATTAAAGATTAACTTTATTACTACTAAGAATATATTATAATAAGGGAATATCAAGGTTTCCTTATATATAAATAAGGGTATATATAAATATTACTAGAGTAAAATAAGAAGTTTATAGTATAGAACTACCTTACTAAAGTTAAATTATAGCGCTTATATTACTAATTTAGTTATCCTTTAGTCTAATAACTCTATAATCTTCTATATAAATTAGGGTATAAGATTAATATTAAAGCTATTAAGGAGCTAATTAAGGTATACTACTAATACTAGATAAATACTAATAGCCTCTATTACTTTAAATTTACCCTCTAGGATAAATATATATTTAACTTTAAAATAATAGTAAATATTATATATCTTAATAGTAGCTACCCTACCTTTTATATTATTAATATAGCTATAGTATTTAATATAGTAAGGTTCCTTAAAGATATCTTAGTAAAGATAATATAGGAGGCCCTTAGATTATACTAGATTAATATATACTAAGGACCCCTAATTAGATTATTACTAATACTAGCACTAACTTCTATAGTAAGGAATTCTAATAATTTATAGTATTAATATTAATCTCTATTAAAGAGGTTCTTATTAAAGTATACTATAGTATTAGTAAGGTTAAGAGATATTATAGGCCTCTCTAAAGAGCCTATAATATTATCTAACGTAAATACCTAATAACCCCTAAGCCTATAGCCTTATAAATAGCTATTAAGGCCCTTAATAATACTATAGGCCTAAATAGCCTTATTCTAACTCTTCTTATCTTTAGCGCCTATTTATAGATAATAAGCAAATCCTCTATCCCTAGAGATATTATAATATATAATTATAGTATATGTTAAGAGGACCTAGGGGGTTTTCGGGTCCTACGACCACAAGTCACTAGTGCACTAGTATCTTTAAAGATGTTATTAATTCGCGTATATTTTTCTATCTATCTATAGGGGAATTAAAGCTATAGATATAGCCTATCTTCTATTAATATACTAACTCTTATAGTGTTATAGGTTAGATAAGGTCTAGATATTAATATAGGTAATTAGTCTAAGGGCTAATTACGTGGCTAGCCTAGGTGAGGTAATAGGGGATATGTGACTAAACATGTGTTAGTGTATAGTAGGGCGATAGGGGATGTGTGACTAAACATATATTAGTGTATAGTGGGGTGATAGGGGCATATCTAGCTAGTCGCATTTGCTGTCCCTAGCCATAGCAAATTCAGGGAAATTCGCAGTGTTCTAACACTAGTAACTTCTCTTTTCTTGTGATACAAAACAAATGACTAAGCAGGTTCTGCTGCTCTGATTAGTTAGGTTATAGGTCTGTTATTAAAGATAGGGATATTAAAAGCAAAAGGGGTTAAAAGTGCAAAAATAGGTTAAAAGGAGGAAAAAGGGGAAAAGTGAGTTAAGTGGTTCGGGTACACAGAAAAGTGGGTCTTCGTGGTGATGTGGCCAATCAAGGTGCCCGCATCGGACCCACTAGGATCTAGTCCGAAAATTATCTAACGGAAAGCTCTTGCGATCTCTCTTTTCTCCTTTAGCCAAAGAGCTTAAAAACGCGATAAAAACGAATTTAACGAAAGTGTTCACAAGTGCATCCGATCTTACGATATCTGGCTCGTGATTGGTTGACTAGCTAGTCTGGGTTCGTGTTCTTCTAGTGCTAGTCGTAATGTTAATATTATAGGTCTCTAGCCTGTAGGTTATTTAACTAAACCTTTACCCTTATATTAACTATGTTATTACTAATAAAGGTCTTAAGAGTCTTATTTAGCAATACCTTTATTATTAAATTAGCAATATTATCCCTTCTATTAATCTAATAAATCTCGTTAATCTCACGCCGCTTATATAACTATTATAACGCTATAATATTAATTATTAGGTGTTTTTCCTTTGTTATACTAAGCTTTATAAGGCATTTATATAGTAAGAAGGAGTCTATACATATAACCATTAGGATCTTAGGTATCTATAGCTTGCTTATTATAATATTAAGTGTGGTATTAATAGTATAGGCTATATTAATACCTTATACTATACTATATAGCTTAGAGGTAAGGGCACTTCTTATTACTTACTTACTTTTTATAGAGCTATATATTATAATATTTCCTTATATTATAAACTTAGCTTTATTATAGGTTTCTTTATTACCTAGGATAGTAATATATCCTATTTATAAGCTTAAATCCTTATTATTTACAAAAGAGCTATTAATAAAGATATATAGCCTTATATATAAGAGATTAAGTAGTATATAGTATAAGCTATAATTATAGTGCTTTATTTACTACTAAAGTTATTTGTTTTAGTATTTAGCATTATTAACTATAACTTCTTATTACTATATAGTAATAGAGAGGTTATACAAAGCCTTAGGTTAGTAGATAGTTATAATGTACGCCCTGCGTGCCTATTATTTAATATATTATTGCTTTATTATATTATTAGCTAGTTTTACTAGTTAGATCTTCTTACTTTACCCCTTCTAGTAAAGAATTAATAATCTATTTTCTAAGTTAGCTAGTATATAACTATTAAAGATAAGTAGTATCTCTTCTATAAGTCCTTACTTTAGCTTAGCTAGAAACTAGCCTTTTAAAGCTCTATCTCTTTATACTTATAAAAGCATTATTACTAAGTCCTAAGGTATTATTAGTTTATATTCTAATAATTCTAAAGTAGTTCTTATTATTTAATATTAGTAAGTATAGGTTATAGGTTAATATAATTATATTAAGTTTATTATAGTAGTGCTAATAGTATATTAACTACTAGTATATGCTTACTTTAGTAATTCTATAGAGTAGCTTAATTACTTTTATTACTATATCTTCTAGGTAGAGGTATTTAATCTCCTTTAGGAGCTATAAGATAATAAACCTATTTAGTGTAGTAGTTAACTATATATATGCCTATATAATATCTTAAATCTATAGGGAGATGCCCTTTTCCTTAAGGGAGGGAGCTAGGGCTATAATTAAGTATTAGCTAGCCTATTAGATAGTTAGTAATTAGGTTAGGATCTTAAGTTTACTACTATTATTATAGCCCTATATAACTAGTTATAATTTCTTATATAGTATATCTATGCCTTTGCCCTTAACTTTATAGACTAATTAAGAATTAAAGAGTTATTAAGTGCTATATATAAATAGGTTAAAGGGCATAAATTTAAAGACTTTATAGGCTTATAAAGTATTAATCTCCTACTTATTAGAGTGTTTAAAAGGGTCTCCTAGTATTATAATCTTCCTATCTTTTTATAGCTAGATAGTAAGCTTAAGATTAGCTTTCTCCTTTGCTATAATAAAGATTTTGCCTTAGGTTAGTTCTATAAGTAAGGGAGGGTTCTTCCTAGGCCTTCTATAACCTCTTTTAGGTATTTAACTTGCTTTAGCTATAGGTTTTGGTTTTAGGGTCTTCTATACCTTTTTCTTATAATAGGTTTGTCCTTTAGGTAAATTCCTTATTAGTTATATTAGAGAGGGCCTTATTATTATTAATCACATCCTCTAGCCTATATTTATTATTAATTATAGGCTTATTATTATTAATAAGGTAGGGTTTAATAATAGTTATTTAAAATTTAGTAGGCCTATAAGGCATTTAGAGAGTACACGCCTTACTATTAGTAGTAATTAGCTTAAACAGTCCTTTCTAGCCTTCTTTTTCACACTAGACCCGCATATCTAATTATAAAGGTAGTGAATATATAGGCGCTATATCTAGGCTATTCTAGGTAGTAAGGGCATTATTTACTTATCTCTTTACTAGTAATTATCTAGCCTTATCTATTACTTTTTAAAGTATTATAGCTTACTATATAATTAAGAGGCTTAGAGGTAAATTATTAGTAAGTTATAGGTATAAGCTAAATACTAGTAGTGTAAGTACTAGACTATTTAATCCTACTAAGTTATTTATAGCTTTAATAGCTATTTAAAGCTTCTAATAATTCATAATACTTATGCTTATACCTAGCTCTTAGGTAATAATATTATAAGCTCTCTATAGTAAGCTATAATAGTATTTAACCTTTCTAATGCTTTAGTACGCTTTTATAGGCACTTTATTAATATTAATTACTATAATATATATGTAATTCTAGAATTTATTTAAAGTAAAGTTCTTCCCTATATTATAGACTATCTAGTCTAGAGGACCTAGATATATATTAATCTAGCATTCTTTTAATATATTCTAGATATCTTATGCCTTTTGCTTCTAGGGTTTAAGGAAGCAGGTAGCCTAAAAAGAGGTTATAGAGTTAATAATATAGAGTACTAGGCTACTATTAAGATATATTATATTAATAATTATCTTATAGTTAAAGTTATAGTTATCTTTTAGTGTAAATTAGAATTATCCTAGTGATTTCCTATTAAGTTAATAGTAGTAGCACGCGTTTATAATCTTCTTAATTATCTTATTCTCTATGTCCTTACTAGCGCATTATAGCACTATTATAAGCCACTATATAGAAGGGTAACCGAATTATTAGTAAAGCCTTTAGATTTGCTTTTCTAATAGAAGAAAGGCAGTTACCTCTATAGCCTCTAGAGTCCACTATAGATATCCCTATTTCTAGATAATAGGACTTTTTAATCTCCTTAAATTAGGATATTTTTAATGTTATTAAGCTTTATATTTATATTATCTATATTATTAATACTATATAGGAATAGTGTGCTTATATTAAGCATATAAAACGTAATTTAACTAAAAATTATAGGGACCTTTAGGATACTAATTAATCTTACTAATCCTACTCTAAATTTAATAATTTACTCTTAGTCTATTAGGTTTATTATTAGTAAGGGCATCTTCTTTAGTAGTGCCTTTACCTAGCTAATTCTAGTAGTTAAGAATCCTACCGCTCCTATATTAGGATAATGCCTCTAAATATCTTATTAGAGTAGTAATCCTCTAATATATAAGTAGTTAATTTAGCTTAGAACTAGTCTTCCTATAATATATATAATAAAGGGCCTCCTTCTTAAGGTTCTAAAGGACTCTCTCTATTTATCTAGTCTGCTATGCTTATAAAGAACTATATAATTATTATTTTGCCTTTTCCTACGCTTATTTCCTCTAGAAACGCTTTAGATATATCCTAGGTATTATTGCTTTTAGATATATTATTATCTTCCTATAAGGAATTATTATTACCTTTATAGGCCTATAGGAAGACTCTAAATTTCCTATTAGATAGGGGATTCCTATATTTCTTATTCTTTACTATTCTTATTTAGCCTCTATATATTCTTTTTACTATGCTTAGAAAACTAGTATCCTTCCTTACTATATATATAGCATTATTATAGTTATCTTTAGCTATAGTTATAATTAAAGTCCCTTATTTATTTATATTAATAGTCTATAAATAGGGCCTTATCTTTCTAATTATTACTATTAAACTATTAGCTTGCTTTCTTCTAGGCTTTAGTAATGCTAATTAACTTACGTAGATTGCCTATAAGGTCTTTAAATGTGTTATTAACCGCGAATTTAGCGAGGTTATATTTAGGTACGCCTCTAATTGCTTAGAGGGTCTATTTAATAAGTTCTATATTATTATTAAGGGGTTAAAGAGTCTATTATAGATATCTTATAAGCTTTAGATTATTATATCTAGGCATTCTATCTTTAACTTATCTAGGTTCTTTATAATAGTACCTTATAAGGTAATACTATTCTACTCCCTTTAATAGAATTATTTATTTATAGGGGTCTTAAAGTGTTATCTAATAAGTTTAACTATTTAATTAAATATAAAGGTAGTAGTTAACTTTAAAGTAATATTTATAAGGTAAAACTTCTTTATATTACTAGTTAGTATTATAGGAAATGCCTTTATAAGCACTATTTCTATAAAGTTAAGCTATTAGCACTAGTCTTATAGTATTATAACCTTTAGCTTAATAAAGTTAAATATCTTTCCGCTATACTTATTATTCTCTTTATAAATCTTTATTAAATTAAGTACTTTCCTTATATTATTTAACTATTCCTAAGCTTAAGGTATTATAGAAGGTAGTAAGAGATATGCTTTTACTTAGATCTAAGGAGTAGTAAGGGTTAAGAGCGCTAGGCATATATAATTAGCAGGCTTAATACTATTAGCTATAGTTCTAGCGTATTAATAGGTACTTATAAAGAGAATTATAGGTTCTTTATTATTAGTACTAGCCTTATCTCTAGGTAAAGGTTTAAATTAAATCTACCTATAGTAAGTTACTTATTAACCTCTTCTAGAGGCTATCTAGACTATTATTCTTCTTTAAGCACTCTTTTAAGGGCTTTAGTAATCCTTTCACTAGATCTCCTATATATACACTATATTTATAGAGAAGGTCTTATAGTGCTTTAGTTAGACCTTTATTAGCTCTATTAAAGAGGTCTCTATTCTAGTTACTAAAGTTAAATCTATAGTTCTCCTATTATTTCTAGTCTTTATACTTTTACTCTTTATAATAAAGGATTATATAAGTAATCTTATTATTAAGATTAGTTATAGTTATAGTCTCTAGGTTAATATTATTACTTATTAAGTCCTAGTTAGTTAAGAGGTTCTTCTAGTATTATTAGACTTATTCTAGAAGCTCTTCTCTTATTAGATAAGAGTAAGGTTCTTAGGAGTCTTCTAGTTAAGGAGTTATAATAGTAATAAGAAAGGGGCTTATTAGCTAAGGTTCTAAGGTAGTTAGCGGATTAAATCCTTATAGCACTAGCCCCTAATTAGACAAAGGCTAGTAATTTAATCCTTTAGAAGTCTAGTATTATAGAGGTAATATCTTCTTCCTATAGTATATTAGACTATAGTTTATAGTAAACACCTCTTCTAAGCAATCCCTTGCTTCTCTGTGGTTAGTTATATTAAGTAACCACTAATTAGTGTTAGGAGGACCTAGGGGGTTTTTAGGTCCTATAACCATAAGTCACTAGTGCACTAGTATCTTTAAAGATATTATTAATTTGCGTATATCTTTCTATCTATCTATAGGGGAATTAAAGCTATAGATATAGCCTATCTTCTATTAATATACTAACTCTTATAGTATTATAGGTTAGATAAGGTCTAGATATTAATATAAGGTAATTAGTCTAAGGGCTAATTACGTAGCTAGCCTAGGTAGGGTAATAGGGGATATATAACTAAATATATATTAGTGCATAGTAAGGTAATAGGGGATGTGCGACTAAATATATGTTAGTGCATAGTTAGGCGACAGGGGCATATCTAGCTAGTCGCATTTGCCGTCCTTAGCCACAGCGAATTCGGGGAAATTCGCAGTGTTCTAACAGTATAAAAGGCTATAAAGGAGATTAAGAGGCTACACGCTCTCTAGAAGGTTACTAAAGCTCTTATAATAAGGAATAGCCTAAATATATTAATAACCCTTAACCTCTTACTTAGATTATTAGTCTAGGTATAGCGTAAAGGTAAAGGGTAGTAAGGCTTATATAACCTCCTTACTATTAATAGTAAGAGCTATATACTTAACCTCCTAAGAGGCCTTAAGACCTTTAGGTTAACCTTTATAAGACCCTATTATAAGGACCCTTATAGGGAAGGACCCTACCCCTAATATAAAGCAGTATTATAATAGAGGCTAAGGGAGAGCTATTAGAGGCTAGGGACGAATGCAAGGCCCTAGGACCGGAGATCCTGCTAAAGCGAAGACCTAGAAGACCCCGCAAGAACCCTCTAGTCATTATCAACAAGACCGATGTCATAACCTTTATATTAGCAAAGGAGGATTAGCGTGGCTAGATTGATTTTATCTAGCAGATTAAGGGGAGGCAGAGGAGGCCCTCTTATCCTAATTTAGGGGCCCTAGATTGCGGGTTGTTATTTTCCTTCCTTCTACCCGCCACGCCTATGCAGGCATCTTTGTTCTTTTATTTCTATACCCCTAATTAACCACAATATAGTCTATTATTTCTTTTCTTCTTTTCCTATTAATATTATACATTAATAGTTATATTAAAGAGAGAGTTTCTAGTGTTAGAACACGCATAATATAACCGCGCTTAGTAGCCGCAATTATAAGGTTAGTAGAGTAGTTAGCGCGCGCGCGCGAGGGCCCCACACGTGACCCATAATGTGAGTATCTAATAGGTAGGGCTTGTGGTCACGTAACCCACATAACCCCCTTTCGCGTTTTATATCTCATAAGAAGAACCCTTACTTTTACCCTCTCTTTTTCTTCTTTCTCTATAGCTTAGAATAGATAATTAATAACGATACTATTCTCGAGGCTCACAACATCGATAACCTGAATTTAGGCACCCTGTGTAACTAATAATAACCTTAATAACTATACTACTATACTTACTTTATAATCTCTATAAATATTACTTACTATTTACTATATAAATAACTTTAATACTTAATAATATAATATTTAGAATACCTTCCTTATATAGAACTTAAAGAACCTATTTTCTATAAGCTACTAGAAAGCTTAAAGGCAAAGGGTTATCTTTAGAAGATAATATAAGTATTATATAATCTTATAGAAGCTCTAAGATAATAGTTTCTATATCTAATATAATTCCTACTAAAGATAGGCTTTATTTAGGAAAGGAAGACTTATATATCTTTATAAAGAATAGAATTATCCTATTTTTCTATATAGATAATATTATAGTAATATTCCTAGGTAAATTTAAAAATAAATTTAATACTCTATATAATTAACTAATAAATAACCTAGATATTAAGGATTAAGAAGAATTAAAGTGGTTTCTAGAGATTAAGATTATTTAAAATTAAGCTATAAAGGAGATATAGTTATCTTAAGAATCCTATATTTATAAGATTATATAGAAATTTATTCCTAATATTATAAATAATAATTTAAAAGGCTTTATTACTTCTCTTTATATAGCTACTATTTATCTAAATAATAATTAAGCTACTAAAGAGAAAATTAATCTATTCTAAGTAATTATTAGATTATTAGTATATGTTAGTTACACAGGGTGCCTGATATCAGGTTATCGATGTTGTGAGCCTTGAGAATAGTATCGTTATTAATTATCTATTCTAAGCTACAGAGGAAAGAGAGGAAAGAGAGGGTAAAAGTGAGGGTTCTTCTCGTGAGATATAGAACGCGAAGGGGGCTGTGGGTTACGTGACCACAAGCCCTGCCCTATTATAGGCCCGCATTATAGGTTACGTGTAGGCTCGCGTGCGCGTAGGCTAATCACTTTACTAACCATATAATTATAGCTACTAAGCGTGGTTAATATTATACGTGTTCTAACACTAGAAACTCTTTCTTTTAATATAACTATTAATATATAATATTAATAGGAAAAGAAGGAAAGAAATAATAGACTATAGTATAGTTAATTAGGGATATAGGAAATAAAAGAATAAAGATACTTATATAGGTATAGTAAGTAAAAGGAAGGAAAATAGTAACTTATAATCTAGGGTTCCTAAATTAGAATAAGAGGGCTTACTTTACCTCCCTTAATTTACTAAATAAAATTAATCTAGCTATATACTAATCCTCCCTTACTACTATAGTGCTCCTTACTATAATAGTCTTTTCTCCTCTATACTCTATATATACTATATAGGGTTCTAAGAGACTATAATAGGCCTTCCTATAACTCCTACTAGGTTAGAAGTAATAATAAGTATAGCTCTTATTAGAATCTAACCTAATAAGAGTTATAGTCCTTTCTCTTTCTTCCTCCCTAGGAGGATTTTATATCCTCCTATAGTATTAGGGCTAAAAGCCTCCTAGGATATTATCTATAGTAACTATCCTCTACGTAGGTAACCTACCCTTCTATCTAGATTATTATCTAGTTACTTAAGATAAATTTCTTAAGGGCCTTATTTAGTAATACCTTTATAAAGGCATTAGCTAAGTTATTACCTCTATTAATCTAATAGATCTTATAAAGCTTATAGCGCTTATATAATTACTATAAGGCTATAATATTAATTATTAGGCATTTCTCCTTAGTAATACTAAGCTTAATAAGGTATTTATATAAAGAGTATAAATCTATATATACTATAACTAGAGTAAGGAAGCTTTAGTTAGCCTATAATTAATTTAATTATTATTATAATTACATAGGCTATGTTAATGCCTATAACTATACTATAGATTTCTAAGGTAAGTATACTTTATATAACTCTCTTACTCTTAGTTAAGCTAAAGTATATAATATTACCTTTAATTATAAACTTACTATCCTTATTATCTTTATTAGCTAGGATTAGTATATATCCTAGCTATAATATAAGGTCTTAGTTATTAGTAAATAATCTATTTATAAAGGTATAGATCTTTGCTTTAGTAAGGTTAATTAGAATAAAGGTTAGGCCTCTCTAGGTAGTCTATTTACCACTAGATTTAGTAGTTAAGGGCTTTAATATTCTTAACTATTAGTTTCTAATATTATATAGTAACTAAAAGATTAAAGTAAGCTTCTAGTTAATAAATTAAAGTAATATAAGTGCCTTAAGCCTACTACTTAATATACTTTTACTTTAACTAGGTTAATAGGATTAATTTAAGCTTATTACTCTACCCTTTCTATTATAATATAATATTCCTATTACTTAGGTAATAACTCCTCTATTAAATATAAGTAAGTTATCCTCCCTAAGGAATTACTTTAGCTTTATAGTAAAGGTAGTAGTAGCTAGTTAAGTTTTCTCTTTCCTAGAGAACTCCTTATCTAATAACCTAAGGGTATTATTAGTTTATATACTTATATAAGCAAATTCTAGGCTCTCTTTATTATTATAAGTAAGATAGGTTATATATAGAAGTCTCTATCTAGAGCTTCTATTTATAATACTTATAATATATTACCTACTAGTGCGTTCTAGCTTTATAATACTATAGAGAGGTTTAATTATAATTATAATTATACCTTCTAGGTACTAGTAGCGGATTTAGATTAGAGTCTAGTAAGGATAACTTAGCTTAAGGCTATATATAACTAAATATAGGCTTATATAATATTACAAATCTATATAAGGTATCCTATTATAAGCAAAGAAGGAGCTATTATAAGGATAAGTTATTAACTAGCCTATTAGATTATTAGAGCTTATATTAAGATTAATTACTTCTCTTTATCCCTAAATCCTTAGATTATAAGCTATAACTTCTTATATAGTTAACTTATCTTTCCTTTACCTTATTAATAATATAGGCATTAAAGATTCTTAGGCTATAGTGCTTCTCTTTATTAAATATAATAAACTTAAAAACGCCCTATTTAATTAAAGTATTAATCTTAGTCTTAGTAAAGAGCTTAAATAGCTTCCCTAGGGTTATAATAATACCTTCCTTATGTAACCAGATTATAAGGTTAAGGTTAGCCTCCTCCTTTACTAATATAAAGGTTATAATATTAGTCTTATTAATAATAGCTAGAGGGTTCTTATAGGGTCTTCTAGGTCTTTACTTTAGTAGGATCTCTAGTCCTAGGGCCTTATATTTATCCCTAGTCTCTAGTAGCTCTTCCTTAGCCTTTATTATAATACTACCTTATATTAGGGTAGGGATCTTTCCTTATAAGGGTCCTTATAATAGGGTTTTATAGAGATTAACCTAAAGGTCTTAGGGCCTCTTAAGAAGTTAAGTATATAGCTCTTACTATTAATAGTAAGGAGGTTATATAGGCCTTACTACCCTTTACCTTTACGCTATACTTAGACTAATAATCTAAGTAAGAGGTTAAGGGTTATTAATATATTTAGGCTATTCCTTATTATAAGAGCTTTAGTAACCTTCTAGAGAGTATATAGCCTCTTAATCTCCTTTTATAGCCTTTTACACTATAATTACACGCTATAATATCTCTAGGGATAGAGGGATTTACTTATTATTTATAGATAGGTATTAAAGATAAGAAGAGTTAAAATAAGGCTATTTAGGCCTATAGTATTATTAAGGGCCTTAATAGCTATTTATAAGGCTATAGGCTCTAGGGTTATTAGGCATTTATATTAGATAATATTATAGGCTCTTTAAAGAGGCCTATAATATCTCTTAACCTTACTAATACTATAGTATACTTTAATAGGAACCTCTTTAATAGAGATTAATATTAATACTATAAATTATTAGAATTCCTTACTATAGAAGTTAGTGCTAGTATTAGTAATAATCTAATTAGGGGTCCTTAGTATATATTAATCTAGCATAATCTAAGGGCCTCTTATATTATCTTTACTAAGATATCTTTAAGGAATCTTACTATATTAAATACTATAGCTATATTAATAGTATAAAGGGTAGGGTAGCTACTATTAAGATATATAATATTTACTATTACTTTAAAGTTAAATATATATTTATCCTAGAGGGTAAATTTAAAGTAGTAAGGGCTATTAGTATTTATTTAGTATTAGTAGCATACCTTTATTAGCTCTTTAATAGCTTTAATATTAATCTTATACCCTAATTTACATAGAAGATTATAGAGTTATTAAACTAAAGGATAACTAAATTAGTAATATAAGCACTATAATTTAACTTTAGTAAGGTAGTTCTATACTATTAACTTCTTATTCTACCCTAGTAATATCTATATATACCCCTATTTATATATAAGAGAGACCTTAATATTCCCTTATTATAGTATATTCTTAGTAATAATAAAGTTAATCTTTAATTAGCCTATATCCCTAAGGTATATTAAGAAAGGTATACTTATAGTAACTATATAGAAAGTAATATTACTAAAGGGAGTAAGTATATTAACTAATCTAATTAAGATAATTAGTATACCTCCTCTAAACCTAATTACTACTTTGCTTACCCTTAATTTATTAAGTTAGATCTTTAGTATTATATATTATAATACTAGGAATTATAGGTAACTTACTATTAAGTACTTAGTAGCTCTAGTATCTAGTATAATACCTTAGAAGGTTTTAGAAGAGTAATAATCCCTAAGTATAAATATATAGGGTAGGTTATTAGATAATTTATTATTAAAAAGGCTCTCCTTACTTAGGCTATATAGTATTACTTAATTTATAAGGATTTTAATTACCTTCTAGCTATTAAAGGTAGCGCTATATATAAAGAAGCTTATAGAAATTAAGCTATCTTTACTCTCTTAAGCGCTAGTAAATCTAAGGCCCTATATATATTAGGTAATTTTATTATCTTCTAGGCTCTTAGGGTATTATTAGTCTTAGGTTCTCCTTTATACTAAGTAAGGAATATATTATATACTAGTAGTAAAGACTTTAAAGAGTTAATAAGGTAATAACTCTTAAAGTATTAGTATACTTTCTTATAGTCCTCTTTAGAGTATTTTATTAACTAGTATCCTCCTTACTATAGATATAGTATTTCTTTATATAAGGGGAGGTCTTATGTCTCTAGACCTTAATAAAGGGTATTTTAACTCTTTACCCTTACTATTATATTATTAGTTAGTCTAGAATTACTCTAGGATATTAGCTTTACTAGGGAATTAGTACTAATTACTAGATTCTTCTCTAATAAGGTAAATTATTATCCTTACTTACTTATAGAACTCTTATAAACCTTTAGGGGGTTAGTAATATAGCTTCTATATTTAGGAATCTTACTATAAGTATATATAATTTAATTTTAAAGTGCTTACTCTATCTAGCTAATATTAGAATAGCTCTTTAGAGGGTTATAAGCTTCTTAATAAGATTATTAAAGTATTTAGTCTTTAACTTTTCCTTATTCTTATAAATTATCTTTTATAGTAAGGTATTATACTATTCTAGGAGATAATACTATCTTATATCCTTAGTCTTAAACCTCTATTTTATTTAAGTAATAAGGGTTAGTAAGTCTTATAGTTACCTAGGTTTTAAGAGGTTATCTAAATAGTATCTTAGAGCTTTACCCTTAAGTATAGTATTAAATATATAGCCTACCTATTCTAGTCTAATATCTAGAATCTTACACTTCTTTTAAAATATTTAAAGCTTTAACTTAAAAATATTATAGTTATTTATACTATATTATTACTCTAGTATATATATCTTAGCTAGATTAATAATTTACTTTAGTAATAGTCTTAAGGGTTATATTAGTTAGTTAATAGGAATTAGGGTAGGGATAGTAGCTTCTTTATGCTAAGGAAGGGGATTAGGCTTACTAATAGTGCCCTAATAGGGTTAGGATATAAGATATAATACCTAGAGAGGGACCCTTAATATATTAATATATACTCTCTTAGGGAAGATTATACCTATAGCTATATAGTTACCTTAATAGGTAATACTTAATAAGCTTTAATAAGGAAGTTAAGGGCTTTTAAGATTTAGTATTCTTAGATATCCCCTTTATTAAAGAGATTATTTAAGAAGTTACTATCTTCCTTAAGCTTCCTTTAGAATCCTATATACTTCTTCTAGGTATTTTCTACTTTTTCTTATAACTAGAAGTAAAATTCTTATTAATTAATAACTTCTTAGAGATTCCTTACTACTATAGTAGTTTAGTTAATTATTATATATACCCTATTATTAATAAGGTAATCCCTAAGATATCTTAGCACTAGGGGTAGTATTTAGAGAAATATTTTTAGGTTTAGTTATTAAAGTCCTAAGTAAACTCTATAAATAGTATTCTTTAGTTACTTTTCTTATTTTATAGTCTATAACTTTAATAAAAATATAGGCTATAAGCACTTTAGGTATTTTATTCTCTTTATTATTAAAGTTCTTAGCCTTATAAAATAAGTTTTCTATAAGGTTCTTATAGAAGTACTATAGAATATATAGGAGAGAAAGGATATTTATTTTACTCCCTTTAGGCTACTTAGTTACCTTAGTAAAGCTATCTTCTATTTAGAAGCCTTCTTAACTCTTAAGGGCTTATACTAGTTCCTTTTATTAGCTATTATAACTTATAATCCTTAGTAAGGAAAGGAATAGGAGAAATATTATATTTTATAAGTAAAGAAGGGTAATAAGAAAGTTTTACTTCTTAGAGGGAATAATTTATAAAGAATTATAAGGCTAGGTATTAACTTTATATATAATAAAATATACTAAGAAAAAGAATAATAAAATAGACTTTACTACTAGACTTAAACTTTTCTTTAAGGTTTAGGCTTCTATTTATTATTAGTTACTTATATACTTTAACTAAAGGACTAGGATAAATTTCTTCCTTAGTATAATTAAGGATCTTATAATAATCTAGTTACTCCTATACTTTAATAGAAAGGGCTAGATTATACTACTTTTAGGAAAGTCTTTTCTATTATTAACCTTACTAATCTATAATTTTCCGCGTGTATTTAGGAGTAATTATAAAGTTAACTACTAATTAGTGTTAGTTATATAGGGTGCCTAATATTAGGTTATTAATATTATAAGCCTTAAGAATAGTATTATTATTAATTATCTATTCTAAGCTATAGAGAAAAGAGAGGAAAGAGAGGGCAAAAGTAAGGGTTCTTCTTATAAGATATAGAACGCAAAGGGGGCTATGTAGGTTACGTAACCACAAGCCCTACCCTATTATAGGCCTGTATTATGGGTTGCGTGTGGGCTCGCGCGCGGGCTAACCACTCTACCGACCACACAATTGCGGCTGCCAAGCGCGGTTAATATCATGCGTGTTCTAACAGTATATCTCTATATTATTAGAAAACCTAATATAGCCTTTATAGCTTTAAAGCTTACTATATTCTTAACTAACCCTTCTTCTAAGTATATTAAACTTACTAAAGGTATTATTAGATATACTTAGAATATAAAGAAGCTATATATCTAATACTCTAGGGATAATAGCTTTAATATACTTTTCTTAAGTACTAATATCTCTCTTAGAGATAACCCTAATACTAGGAAATTAATATAAGGCTATATATTTATTATATATAGTGCTATAATAAATTAGAAATTAGGTAAGTAATATTATATAATAACTTTAAGTATAAAAGTAAAGCTCTTTATCTTAAATTATAGTATAAAAAAGTATATATTACTAGGATAACTACTTTATAATATTAATATATATATACTACCTCTCTTAATTATTTAGTATAATAATAAGTAAATAATTTATATTATAGACTATAAGAAAGGAAGGCTTTAGACTAGCCTTAAGTATCTTAATATAAATTAAATATAGATTTAAGAGTAATATACCCTAGGTAATATTAAGGTTAATTAGATAAAGACCTCTAAGATACTTACTAATAGCTTTATAAAGCCTCTATTAGGGCTAAAGCATAAGGAATTTTACTATAGAATTAGGCTATAACTAATACCTAAATATTTAAAAACACTAGAAATCTATTAAGATCCTATATAACCTATATAACCTATAGCTTTATTTTAGTCATTAGCTAGGGGTGTATTAGGTAAGGGTTCTAATAATGCTAGAATATTGCATTAACTATATTAATAAAGATAAGACCCTCCTTAAGATAATAGTGAATATAATATATTAGATATACTAGATTTAGTTAGATAAGACTGTAGCGCACTGTGTACCTTTCAGGTATAAAAGTCGGGTGCCGTCTGCACCTCTAATTAACTAAATCGAACGCTTTTCATCAACCTATTACATCCCTACCTTCTGACAGAAAGACGCTATGTACATGTAGAGGCTCGGGGCCTCTGTGGGCTTCTCTTGGACCCAGTGGTCACTGGCCCACTGGCCCACTGCTGCCAAGCTGCCACCATGCCTCGGCGTTCGTTGACCCAGCTGACATCAGAGACACAGCACACTGATGGCTGCCGCCGAGGTCTACCGAGAATCCTGATCATGGCTATATAGTTCCGCCGCCCACAAATCCCATCGTTGTCGCCTTGTCCTGTCGTCATTTATCCCATACCCTCTTCTTGCTCTCATACTTTTTCTTCCATTACGCCGCCATATACCATACCTTTTTCCCTTACAAAGTTACAATGGGTGGTAAGTAGCTCTGCACCCCATAGATTCTGCGGGATAGATGATTGTCAGTGGAACGCAGGCTAACATGTCTACTCGACAGCTCTCGACAGACTCTCTCAGCTGGGTGGCCAGCTCACCGGCAACCCTACCACTGGCGGTCGCGACAAGATCTTGGAGAAGCGTCCTGACGATGTAAGTCAATATTGGGGGTTATCTTTTTCGGAATCCGTGTACCGGGAAGAGATGAATTGACACCGCATGGGTAGATCGTCGTCACTGCTTGCTGCCGAAGCGCCTTCACAAAGGGTGGAAAGGGTGGCTTCAAAGACACCCAGGCCGCCGATATCATGGCCGGTATCCTGAAGGCCATTATTGACCGATCCAAGATCAACCCCGCTCTTGTTGAGGACATCTGCGTCGGCACTGTCCTCGCTCCTGGCGGTGGCGCTACCGAGATGCGTGCAGCCAGCTTGTTTGCCGGATTCCCGCGACAACTGCCGTGCGCACTTTGAACCGACAGTGCTCGTCTGGATTGCAGTCCTGCATCGACATTGCCAATCAGATCAAGGCTGGCATGATTGACGTCGGTATCGGTGCTGGTGTTGAGAGCATGTCTCTTCAGTATGGGTAGGTTTCTGCCTTGCTCCCTTTGTCGCGATGCAACACTAACTGACCCGCATATTGCAGCCCTCTGCCGTCACCGAATTCTCCGAGAACCTCGAGTCCTTCGAGGAGTCCGCCAACTGCAAGGTTCCCATGGGTGTCCTGTCCGAGGACATGGCCAAGGACTTGAAGATTGCCCGCGCCGACCAGGATGCTTTCGCCGCTTCCTCATACCAGAAGGCCGTCAAGGCTCAGAAGGAAGGTCTCTTCAACGACGAGATTGTCCCCTCAAGGTCAAGTTCGAGGACCCCAAGTCCGGCGAGACCAAGGAGATCACCGTGGCCCGCGATGATGGTGTCCGAGAGGGCATCACCGCCGAGTCTCTGGGCAAGATCAAGCCTGCTTTCGCCGCTGACGGCAGCATCCATGCCGGCAACGCCAGTCAGATCTCTGACGGTGCCGCTGCCGTCCTCCTCATGAAACGTTCCACCGCTGAGAAGCTCGGCCAAACCATCATTGAAAGTACGTCTCCGGTGCTGTTGTCGGTGTCAAGCCCTCCTTATGGGTCAGGGTCCTGGAAGGCGATTCCCAAGGCCCTCGACCTCGCTGGCATCGGCCGTGACGATGTCGACATCTACGAGATCAACGAGGCTTTCGCTAGTCAGTGCCTCTGGTGTGCCAATCAGCTTGGCATTCCTCACGAGAAGATCAACCCTAAGGGTGGTGCCATTGCTTTCGGTCACCCCTGGGCTGCACCGGTGCTCGCCAGGTTTCTACCCTACTGTATGAGCTGAAGCGAACTGGTAAGAAGGTTGGCAGCACCAGCATGTGTATTGGTACTGGTATGGGTATGGCCGCCGTCTGGGTTGCCGAGTAAAGACGGTCGGTCTCTAGTACAAACGAAATAGCATGTAAAACTAGAACAGAACGGAACTGTGAGATGGAACATCACTAGGAATGAGATACCGGGTGAAGAGGTTGGTGATCAAAGGTGCCAGCCCCACCTCTCACCAACGCAAAAAACGTTGGCACGTGCCCATGCATGTATGAATATATGGTCGTTTTATATCCATCAAAGTTGAAAGCTATCTGCATCTTTTTATCCGCCTTGCCCTAGTTCGACGGTGATGGCCACCATGTATATGGTAAAGAAATCTCTTATGCATTACCAATCCAGAGAAGAAGAAAGAGAGTGCAGACAGTCTGTTGTCCGATGCAGATGTACAAGTTCAACGTGCTTTCGTCTTCTGGCCACTTGCCGCAAACTCGATCATTCAGAAGCCCTCTATTTTTGTGCCAATCTTCTTCGCGTTAGCAACCTTGACCAGGTGCATGCCAACAACAAGATCCATGAGACCCAAACCCACGCTCTTGTACACGACAGTGCCATCTCTCAGCCATCTAGCAAGCCCGTCCTCTTTCTTACTTTCAGTTTCGGATGAGCCCCGGAATTGGTCCGGAAAGGTAAAGTGAAACTAGGTTTTCGGGCATGGTGAGACGAAGTCGAACTCGATGGGCTTGCTGATCTGGGCGGCGCCTCATTAAATCCAGCAGACATGGAGGGTGTCTTGTCATTGACGTCAATCGGAGATTCGAGATCCGTTGACATGGGTGTCTGAGTGCCTGTGGTATCTGTCTCGGACTCTTCAACCGCGAGACGATGTAGCATGACTAGCTCTCCGAGCCTATTTATTGTCAGCTTCTAAAAAAAAGAAATTGCCCCAATGGTTCGTAACCTAAAGGGGATGGAGGAGACGTACTCGACCATTTGGTGAGGCGAGATCTTGGCAGCAATGACTTCTCCGGCCTCCTTCATCACGCCCTCAAGCGTGTCCACGACTATAACGCCCCTCATCAGCATGTCTGTGAAAATGGCGATGATTCTTGTCGTGCGGTTTGGTCACCAGTTGCAATAGGCCCTCCGGAAGCTCTCGCATTTCAGGAGTATAGCTCCCCACTGCGACAATCAAGCGGCCCTTCTTCCTTCCTTCGTGCGATGTGAGGATAGAGGCGTCAAATAATTCTTGTCGAGACGGCGTGCAACAGTAAATTACATCGGCACTGCGGATCTGCTCCTTTGAAGTCGTTCAAAATCATGGAAGGTTGGGGTCAAGATGCTGAACTTGGTGTGTGCCCATCCTTCTCTCTCCTTTATCGCAGCAGGCACTACGGTGAACTGCTTCAAAATTTTCCCGGCGCTGTCAGAGAATCGTCTGTTGATGATGTGGACGTGCTTGATGGTGCTTCCGCGCATAAGGAGTGCCAGTCTCACATGCCAGTACGCTTGACTGCCGCTGCCAAAGACGGTCAAAGTCCTCACATGATTTCGGCGATTGAGAAGACAAGCTGATGCAAGAGCTGTGCGGAAAGCTGTCAATGTACTGGCATGGACGAGGCCCATGGGGCTTCCGTCGGGATTAAACAAGTTCAACACGCCCGTAGGACTGATGGGCTTCACGTTGGGATCCTCCGTGGCGGCTGATGAAGTGAGCGAGACCACTGTTCATTAATAGTCAGTATGTCATGTCATCTTCTGGCCTGGATCTCGCACATCGACCTGGTTCACGAAAGGAAATGCTACATAGCTTTCTGTGCGTGCTCTCTCCTTTACCTTTACATCCCATGCCCTCGGGCCCGCATGAGGGCATGTACAGCGATGTCGCCTTGGTTCCAGAATGAAAAGTGGATATGCGATGAGGTTGTTGGTAGACATCACCGCCAACAGCTCCTGTGGAATTGGAAAATTCGTGCAACGCAGAAGATAAAACGCGCCTAAAATCATCCAACTGATCGGCGGTCAAATCCTCCAGGACTTCCTTGACCTGGGTGTCGGTAAGGACTGTGAGTGTCATGATGCCCCACGGTCGATTATTTTCCGACTGGACCAACAGGCGGGGTGATCTGGATATGCAGCTTATTCGAGGGGAATATTTTCGGGCTCTGGAGAAATAAATATATTACAAAGAATGGCAGCTGACAAGTCACTACAACCAGATAAGCTTAAATTGACGAGTACTCGGGTGGCAATGAAAGTGGAAAACTTGACATCAATACATAAGCGTGGAGCTGTGGTGCAACATGGAGCTGTCACAGCTGTGAACCAATCAGAAGTTTGCACGGCGTCACCCCGTCTGGAATTCGTCCAAAGCAAGTATTGGCGCTGTTCAGAACGCCTGATATTAGGCTCTGCTGTAGATTAGTAGGCTAGCAGTGCTGTCAAGGCACAGTGGAGTCAGGTACCAGTCGAAAGTGGCACGTTGTTCTACTGCGCTAGTGACCTTCCCGACTGAGTGCCGCTTCCTCGCTAAGCCCCATCAGCACACTTGACTGGGCCAGCCTCTTGCAAAGGCCCACTCTTACTCCGTACTGACAAGAGAGAGGCTACGTACGACTTGTTCATCGCTTTGACGACCACCACGCATTCCTCCTCACCATCACCCATCCCGGCCGCTTCAACATCGCTGGACAAGCTCCGCGACGCAGCTGCATATTGGGTCATTCGAATCGATCTATCCAACGCCTAACAACTTATCCCTCTCTTTGCTGATTACACTGTTCCGCGCTGAGCGCATCTTCCAAGCAGCAACAAACAACAACAGCTAGTTAGCATAGGAAGCGTGCGATAGCGTTCAAGATGACACTCAAGGAAGAGTTTCAGACCAGAAATTTCAGTGAGTTGAAGCTCCTAAACACTTGCCCTTTCTTGATTCTGGCCAAGACTGACTTTTCCACAGGCATCTACGATCAATCCCTCATTGCGCCGCCCCCTGTCCGCCGACAGAACTTGTCGACATATTTTTCACCGGATGATTCACGATAACGCTCAAACACGACCTATTACAGCATAGTCGATTGAACTAACGTGGGATGAATCAGGTTTGGAATATTGTCCATGATTATTTGCCTGGCAACAGGCATCTCGACGATCTTTACATTCGTGCCTCTGCTCATAGTTTTTTGTGCTATTGCTATGTGAGTCTGTTGGCTTAGCTCTAGCTGCAGTGTTACTTCTGGCAGGTTACCGCTAACAAGGGATCTCAGCGCGTCCTCCTTTCTCATTCTCTTCATCGAAGTCCCTCTCCTGCTGCGCATCTGTCCAACATCTGGCAAATTCGATGATTTCGTCCGCAAGATATCCACCAACTACATGAGAGCCGCAGCTTATGGCATCATGTCAACCGCCCAGTTCATGAGTCTCTTCGGTGGTCGTTCAAGCTTGATTGCAGCCGCCGTTTTCCTGCTTATCACTGCTTTGTGCTACGTACTTGCCGGTCTCAAGGGTCAAGACTTCATTGGAAGCAAGACCCTAGGCGGTGCCGGCGTTGCGCAAATGATTGTTTAAATGGGTTCAGCGCAATACAATCAACTCACCGCCTTCAGCCGACGCTGGACCAATGTGCAAGTCCCTGGGCTAGGCAGTCAAGTGTTAACAACAGAAACAAACGAGTAGCGATGACACGGGTGGTGGGTGGCCTGCAACCGTTCAGGCGAACGGGAAATTTGACTTATCGATTTGAACGCCTTTCGGCTTAGCGATTCAGGGGTGACAAACTGATCATTGAGAAAGTTGTTTGGCGTCTGGGATGACGATATGAGCTTCCTTCAGCCTTGATTCTTTCTTTGGCTGCCTGGCTATGGGAAATGGGGCAGCTCAAGAGATACTGTACATCACTGGGATTTCTCGCACCGCTCTTCAATTGATTGATTGTTTGCTTTTGGATGAAAGTCGGTCCAACAGTTCCGCCTTCATGTAGCACAGCCACTGTTCTTCTGCTCGTGAAGTGATAGAAAATAGTCCTGCTCGATACCGCACCGTACCCTTGATCTACTGACTGATTTTACTGAAACAGCATGAATACCTTTATACGAAATTACAGGGATAATAAGAAAGGACATGTGTTATAATGACCCAAATAATCCAGACCGCGGAGAGCTTTCTCCCCAAGCTCATGTGGATCTCGTCCTATCGGGGCACCCGAACCACGGCATTGCTCCACCGTCGTCGACAATTAGCAACCAAGACGTTATTTTGAATAACAACCCACTTGACTTGGTGACGTAAGAAGCAAAACGGCAATGAGGTCTGGTTGTATGTGGCAATGAGAACAGTCGGGTTAAGCCCATTGTCCCAGAATCACTACAGAATATGCGATACGTACGTACTTCATTACACGGATGTCAAACTGTCCCTCCCGCTGGTTGGGTATAGCTAGCAACAATGAGTTGTGAGAGTTCAGACAAAACCATGCGGTGACTGCAGCCAATTGTTACAGGGTTGAAGTCACAAGCTTTGCGCTTATGTAGTGCAAGCGATTGGGCGGTTCCGACATTCAAGGACACAACAGAATATGAATTCACGCCGAAGATACGGCGGCGTACATAATGATGTGATTGATGCATCACACTAGTTTGTGATTGAATCGAGATCAACTGAGGGCCGTTTCCTCCGTTCGACTCAACTGCCATGGCGAAACTGTCAAGGAGGTGCCGGGCCAAGCCTGAGGGGCCTCTCATGCACGGTGCGGCGTAATCAAGGATGTATTTCTTGCTCGCGATAGCCCAATCAGAGACACAGCAGCACCTCATTGGCAGAGGGAAGGGCGGGCAGGTCAGCCGTCGCGCGTCACATACGGAGTACATACAGTTCTGTCACCGTACAAGTGCACAGGCAGGCGGTCGATGCTTTCAGGAACTAACTTCCCAGCGTTGGGGAAGGAAACATGGGTTCCTGTAGGTTTGTTGATAAAGCATGTTCACATGTCTGCCTCCTTCCCCTTCAGAAAGCCACGTAATGCCAATGGCACTCGCTCGGTGGGTGCTCAGATGCTCAGATGCTCAGATGCTCTTGCTAGGCTCAAGGTCTTATTGCAAGGGAGGGAAAAGCGAGATAGCGAGCAACTAATGCGGTCTTGCACATTAGCCAGTTATGCACGTCCGCGCCTACATGTATGTAGACAAAATCCTGGTGGTCATCCGACTTCCTCGAGTAGTGTTTGACGAGAGACCGCTTGCAGCCAGCCCAGCAAGCAACCTGGATTGCTGGGAGGGGTATTCACTGGTGGGGAAGACGGTGGGGAGGTGTAGTCCGTACTGCATTTTCAACAATCGGACACAGGCCGACATGGATGATGTGAGCTGCGTCCGAGACCTTGGCTGCCCTTGGCAGAGCATACCTTGCATGATGTAGAGCCAAAAATGTCGAGGTGAGATCGCTCTTCGCAATCGCCAACAGTAAGACTCAACTGCTACATGTGTCGGAACGCAATTGAAACACAACTGGACTGCTTGATTGATTGTCTGAGAGTGTTCAGCACGCACTGGGGCTGTGTGTGTGTGTGATAATAAGTGAGCAATGTACTCCGCATGTACGGACTACCCGGTAAGTTGTAGCGGCCGGAAGGATGGGTGCCTCCTGGCAGCACATAGTGCCCAGCTAGACTCTTCGCACAGTATGTGGACTAGCACCGGGTCTGGTGACGCTGTGGCCCCAGAACTCAGTTGGACAGAGGGTCGTTGACGTTCTGCAGCATCCGACGACGGGCTTCAACTTGCAAGAGGTATAATCGAGGCAGCCGCCGGTTGTCAATGCCCCGAGCTTGATCCTTGATCTTTCCTGAGCATTTGAAACACTCTGGAACTCATCCTACAGACCGCTATATTCTGCAAGCACGTCTGTTTTACTGGTGCTTTATACTGCCCGAACTACCAAACCAAATGCACAATTGTAAGTTTTGGCGAGCTTCTGCGAGCCGCGCAGTCATGTGTCTCACGAGTCACGACACAGCTGGCTTCACGGGCATGAAATATGAAGAACTTACTTCAGTCTTGTTGACTGATGGTCTCAATGGCATGGAATTCCATGCTCAAGGGACTTGGATGGGCGGTGCCTCTGGCCCTGGCAGCTTTGCTTATCTTGCGGCACAAGCGTCCCTAGTCTTTATCAGTGACTTCTCAGCCAGCCAACCCTTCCACCCAGGCTACTCTTGACCGCAAATCACGACTCTTGAAAAGCTAATTGCTCTTGGAATACGTGTCCCACAGGCATGTTTCTCTTATAGTCTTTCGTGGTCTGCTCTTGCTATATTTCAACGCCACGACTGCATTGGCCCTCGATTGCCAAACTCCCAAGACTCTCTTCTATAAGCAGCATTCAACCTCGGCGCGTACTCCCGTGTAACCTTCGAGAGCGAGATTGTCAACAGTACCAATGGCACAAGCGCCGGTTGTACCGCCTCGCCCTGCGCGGTCTACGGACAGAGATGCCTCCAGTGGCCTGATGCCCAAGGTGCCTCCTCGTCCCGTCAACAAACATCTCGACCGATCTGTTTCTCCCCATCGCGATCGATTTGCACAGTCGCCACTCATGCAGGGTATTCCTGCCGAATCACTGGACAATGGAGTGAGCAGGCATCATGCTCAGAAACAGCATTCGAGAGACCCCATTGAACGTTCTCGTAGCGTTGATCTGCCCTCCGTGGGTGAAGAGGGTATGGAGTATGGTGCTGTGGCCACCGAGTTAAGTCACGATGAGCGTCGACCCTCTGCACCAGCGCATACTCGCTTGGTCGATGAAAGTTTAAAGCTGCATGCGCCCACGCCATCTCTTCCTGCTTCGAGTGCCAAGCAGCAGGTAATGGCCGTGACTCGCACCGATTCCGACAGAGCTGCTTCTTTTGGCATCGGCCAGCCAAGTAACGGAGAAGAAAGAGCCGTTTCACGTAGCTCTACGCGAAAGCGGCCAGAAAGTATTTATTCGGCTTACAGCGACCAGGGAAACCAGACTGACGAGGATCACGGAATTCCAGAAATTGGCCAGCGAGTTCCCATGAACAAGCATCTCGGTGATGTCCAGGCTCCGTCCCCGGGCCTGGCCATGAAGCCTCCAAGAGGCATCATACCTGTAAGCATAGTGCTCGCAGTCTCCCCTGGTAGCTATGGCCTCCATGGACATGGAGTGGCTCCGCAAGATAGATTTGAAAAGGCCTATTACGAGAAGCATCCAGAAGTGCTTCACCGGGAACAGCATACTCCTCATCACGACCGGCAGAATGACTACGCCATGAGCAGCTCGGACTTGAACAAACTTGTTCGGGATACAGCCAATCGCCAGGCGGCAACTGGTATGAATACAGGCAGTAACGTTTTTCGAAATGGAAACGAAAAGCTAATTCTTGCAAACAGGCTCCAGTGAACTTCGTGGTACGCCTACAGATGACGTTGCTTTTGAAGCCACTGAGAAATATACGTCACGTATCTCGTCTTCACGCCCGGCATCCATCGCCGTACCAAACGAGGGCGTGGCCGGTGCATCTTCTCAACAGGAACGAATTGAGGCTGACAAGGGCATCCACGTCGATGATGGCAAAACCCCGAGTTCTACAACTATGGCGAGGATGAAGAAATTGAAGAAAATGGGGACTATCCTGTTCCTATCCTCGCCCCGGACGAGGTGAGCAAGGACCCAAGCTCTCGAGTGCACAAGCCCGCCATCCGCCCACACCTCCAGCGACAAGGCAGCTCTTATGACGGAGAGGATCCTCCTAGTCGACCCACGAGTCGAGCCAAGGCTCAGCATCACCATTCTGCACCTCAGGAGCACAAGCCTACTCCCTTGGAAGATGTAGAGGAATATGATCCTCTTTTCCCGGAAGACGGGAAGGACGCAAAGGTGATCATTCAGGAGCCGGAGGAGGAGCACCCTGAGCGTCATCATTTCCCAAGCAAGGACATCTGGGAGGATGCCCTGAACAGTGTTCACGTTACCGCAGAAGTGTCAGCTCCTGATGTGCCAGAGCCGGAGAGGCGACGGTCATCGGTGTACCACGCTGACCGTCCCATCACTCCCGCCCAAGCGTTTGCTCTGTATCAGGAAGAGCTTGCTGAAAAGGAGTCCCAAGGTCGTACAAACAGCTTTTGCCCTTCAGGATTTCAAACCGTCATGGGTCGGTCATCAGCCTCACATGCAGACATCCTCGCGACCGGCGTCCAGCAGCAGCAAACGCTTCCCGAGTCGTGACATTTGGGAAGATGCCCTGAAAGTCACCTCCCGAGGCTGAGGTCTCTGCGTCACCCATAGAGCAGGCCAGGCCTGAGTTCCCAGCTCGCCCTGTAAAGAAGGCCTCGCTATCTCCTGAACGACCAGCCTTGCCTGAGCGACCAGCAGCTAGACAAGATAGCGGTGACGACGCCACGAGGCAGCGACCGCCAGTTTCAGATAAGCCCAAGCCCTCAATCCCTCCTCGTCCCACTAAGAGTTCGCCGGAAGGTTCCAAAGACGGCGCATCATCAAAACCCAAGCCTCCTGTCCCCAACAGACCTGTCGGTGGCAAGATCGCAGCTCTGCAAGCAGATTTCATGAGCGATTTGAATAAGCGCCTGCAGCTAGGACCGCAGGGCGTGAAGAAAGACGAACCCAAGGAGGAGGAAGTCGTCGAAGAGCAGGAGAAGGCTCCTTTGGCCGATGCTCGAAAGGGTCGTGCTCGTGGACCTCAACGCCGTGCCCCGCTAGGAGTCCTGCTGCTGCACCTTCATCAGAAACTGACAAAGGTGCACCTGTTCTTTCATTCTCACTGCCGCAAACCGTCTGGTCTGTGGATCCTGAGCATGGAGATTTCGCGTTCAGCAACCATGAGAATAGGACAAGTCCCGATGCTATCAAGTCGTGTGTACCACCACAGCCTTCTGCGGCGACTGAGACTTCTGTCGTACAGAAGCAAGACCCAACCCTTGGGCCAAGGCCGATTACTTCAGAATCCGGCTCGGCACCCGTGCCCGCAGCAACGGACCAAGTCGAAACACCTGGTGAGCTAGTAGGCAGGCCAGAACCAAAAGAAAACGTGACACAAGAGTCCAAGCCACATGAGATGGAAGAGTTGACTCTGGCTGTCAATACTGCTGGCGAAAGTATTCTCGAGGCCACGGTTGACAAGCACAATGATGAAGTAAAGCCCGTAGAAGTACACGAGGATGTCAAGAATTAGACGGCTTGCTTGATTTAATTGGATACGGGAGGTCATTTATTGGAGGCTTGGACCATCGATGGATATTTGGGACAGATTTGGAATATGGTTGACTGGTTTTTTTTTTTTGAATGAACGTTTCTGCATCAATCCATTTGTTCAACGTGAACTTTTATTGTGAACTTTATTGTGACTCGCTTGATAGGAGTTGTCTTGAGACAAGACAAATGGATGTTCATGACTACAATAGACTATGCTCTCCAATGTACTATATAACGATTCGAGACAAACGTGCGAAAAAGTATGTCATTGTGTACCCTATTCCATCAGACCCTCCTCTTCTCATCTCCATAGATATGTTACCATTTGCCCCAGGAGCCACGCTCCTGATCTGCCCTTTCCGCTCTCTCTCCAACAACCCATCGAATTCACTTTGTGCCTGCCTCCTTGCCGTAGCCTCTTCCCGTCGGTCGTAGTTGAGAAAGAATTGTCTTCGACCCCACGATATTGTGGACTAGCTTCATCAGTGCTGCTCCATCCACCAGCATTGCCTTGAGCACTTTCCCACGTCTTTTGGTCTCGCGAGCGGCCTTGGCTTGGTGTGCTGTGAGTCTGCTGCCTGATGCGATCCCAAGCAGAGCCGCCGTAGATCCGTGAACCTTCATTCTGTGATTGTGCCGATGGTACGACGGTGAAGCATCATCCACAACATCAGCTACATCCCAACCCTTTGAAGCTGGTTGTTGTGAAGCTTCCGACTGGCGATATGAGTTCCATGCTTGCTGCGTTTGTGCTTGAACTGCCTGAGATGCCGATTGACGATTCTCTTCAGATTGGGATGAGTAGTCTTGTTGTTGGGTTTCCGGCTTCCATGAGTCGTCGTAGTGCTGGCTGCTTGAGTCTTGGCTTCACCCAAAGCCTCGCCAGCCTGCCCTCTCCCATCCCGCAGCAGCGGGCTAACCGCGGGTCTCGATTCATGGAGTAGCTCTGACGGAGGAAATTGACGCCCTGGAAGACTGGTTCCCCAAGAGCCAGATTGCAGCATAGTATGACGCGAAACGGGCGGTGTGCCACATGATGCGAACTTGGGACCGCCGGTGGCAGGGTTGAACCTCCCCTCCGGTGACGACCGGCTTGAAAAAGGGAAGCGCATGGTCTGGCGTCCTCGATAGGTCATGTAGCCTGCTAGGCCAGTCATGATCCATTTCCACGCGAGCATGTTGTGAACGCTGGACAAGAAGTGCTCCGTCAGAGCCTGGGTTTCTGTGTCGCTCAGTCTTCTGTCCGTGCCGGCTGCGAGCCCTAAGACTGTCGATTCGGCCAAGGCCAGGGTCTGCGTGCGACCAAACCCGCGCATGCGGGCATAAAAGGGTGCTTCGTATTCTGAGAAGATCCTCTGTATCTGTTCGTGGATTTGAGGCTGATATTGCTGGCGGTTGATCATGGCTTTATGCCGTCGTTCCTCTATAGCAGCTCGGACATTGCGGGAGTATTCTGCCCGGGGCATTCGTTGGGGATTGGCTTCCCTCATTCTGTCTGTCCATTGTGAAGGGAGATTTATGGCAAAGCGCTCCGAACCAATTCTTGTGCAAGAAGACGGCTGGTATTAGATCAACTGATGAGTCCACGGTTCAACGTCGAACTAAAACGTTAGGTAATGACGCAAGAGTGACTGCGTCTGGTTTTCAGAGCCTTATCGATGAGTATCGATAAGAAAATTACACGTGATTGCTAGTAGCAGTACGGACTACGGATTATTACGGAGTACTGCGTAATACCCGGAGAAGGAGCTGTTGTCGGGGAGCGGCACACTGACAAGACAGGGATCGCGTCCTTGTGGTGTGGGGGGGCCAGAGACGCGATCTGTACGACTAAACGCGTCTTCTTAGCACTTGTCACTCCCTTGGCTAGGAAGTCAACACTTTTACATACAAATCTCCACATGGGCAATTCCTCTTTGTCCGATGTCGTTTTTGGAATCGATGCTTCAGATGATTTGACGGAAACTATATAAAGCTGACTTGTCAATCATGCCGCTCCAGAAATCGTACTCTGAGCGTGTAGGCTTCTCAACGGTAAGATTGGTCTTATTTATCCATCTACACAACCACCTTGTTTCCGCCATCGTGATCGTCTCTTACTCGACTGACTCGACGACAGAACCGCAGTCCGTGGCAACGGTCTCACAGTCATCCTGCCAACCTACAAGGGAGAAATCGCATCCTGCCACCAGTATCCGAAGTCACCAAGAGTAAACTGAACAAATTCCAGTACAACCCGGACGAGAACGAACACGATGTATTTGCGACAAAGCAGGACAAGAACACCCTTGGCGAGATGGGAGATGCGGCTAGGACAGCAGCCCCGATGAAGTTCACCTCGTTACTCCAGTTACGCGCCTGAACTGGAGAGATTTGGTCGAGCCAAATGGCGTGCTAGCCGACGAAGAGAAGGATACCTCGCCGAGTGACACGTTGATGTGGAACAACAAGCAAGATTTGCTTTACGCTGCAGCCCTCTCGCCTATGTTGCCCCGCAAAGGGAAGAAACGTGCCAGAAGTTCTCGCCCTCGTCGTCCCCAGCAGCCGAAAAGGGACTGCGCCTGCGGTCAATATTCAAAAGCTGACGAAAGCCTTGAAATCCCCACACGCGGATCCAACACTAGAGCTATGGGGTCGATATTCCATGAATGGACCGGACAATGCGACAACGCCAAGTGGCGCTGTTAATCCTGCTTTGGCACAACTCATGATCTCATCATCACCAAAACCTACGAAGGACATGTCTCTCCGACGGGGCCAAGATGCAAACTTGCGAAGGGCCATCAGCTGCGGGTTGAACTGGCCCAAGCGGAGGAAGACCGAGAGGTCCAAATCTGGAAGTCAAAGTAGCAGTCAGCAACGGGAAATGGAGGCAGCTTCCAAGTCGTCCTCGTCACAGCTTTGTTGGACACAATCACGAGCAGTATTCATGAGCCAAGCCTCAGCCATTCTCGGAATCATTTGATGCAGTCACCATCTCCGAAGAAACGAAAGTTATCGCCGAAACGGATGGAAACACCGCCCCGCAATGCAACGCCACAAGCAACATCATCATCATCCGACTACGGTGACGACGAGTTCGACGATGATGCGTTCATGGAACTAGAAGCGAGCTTACATGCGACTGGCCCAACGAACACTCCAAGCGCCGGTAATGGCGTCTTGAAGAAACCTCCCGCAGTGGTCAAGCATGATAAGCCGAGAGAAATGAAAAAATGGGCGAAGACTTTGACGATTTTGACGACTCTTTATTCGACAACATTGCAGAATCACGGAAACCCAATCCAAGGTTAATAACTCCCAAAAGCAACGTTCCACGGATTTGCCAGCTTCGAAACTTGAAGAAAGCCCTGGTACGGAGTTTGGTGACGATTTCGATGTGGATATTGACTTTGATGCTGTGGAATTGGCCGCAACGCAATCGGTACGACAAGTCGACGCATCGTCCCAAACTGTACGTATTGCCAGCTCATCACGGTGTTCAATTCACTAAACAGGGTAGAGCAAAAAGAAAGCAAAACGATCCAACGGTACTTGATAACAAGTGTGTTGGACGGCGATTTCGTCGACAAGTATGGAGTAACACGACCCGAGAAGGTTTGACTCACCCTTCCCAGTCATTGAAAGTATACTGACGGTTCATAGATCCTCATCATTCAAGCCGACGGTTCCAAAGTAACAAGAACCGTGCATCTTCGAGGTGCCTGGTCTGACACGCCTGCCCACACTGATTCTTACGTTCATGTTATTGGAGCTTTTTCGGCTCGTGGGCAATGCATCGTGGACGATGCCCATAATCTTTAATATTACACCCCGACCAGCTAATATCATCCACGGTCGTGGCTGATTCTTTGGGTGTATGCGTCGAGCCGTGTTACAAGACCGCGTGAAAGCCACCAGCGAAGCCTCGCCGCCACTTGTCTATGGGACAATGCTGCACGAAATCTTCCAAGAAGCACTCTTGGTAAATAAATGGGACTTGACTTTTCTTGCAAGTGTGATTGATCGAATATGCGACAAGCACGTGGAAGATCTGTACACCATCAAGGTCGGCTTGCCCAGTGCAAAAGAACATTTATTATCGAAAATGACAGAATTGAGTTACTGGGCCAAATCTTTGTTTCCTCACAACCACAAGCTGACGCTGTTGTCGAGGACCGGAACGGAAAGAAAGCAAACATGGCCATCACGAAGCTTCTCGACGTTGAAGAGCACGTCTGGTCTCCCATGTACGGTTTGAAAGGCAACATTGATGCCACCGTTGAAGTTACGATGAACGATGGCAAGCAATCTCGAACTTTGACTGTCCCATTCGAAGTGAAGACGGGCAAACATGCAAACAGCAGTCACATGGCTCAAACAGCACTATATACACTACTTTTATCCGACCGATATGACATTGATATTGCTTACGGAGTGCTTTACTACATGGAAACATCAAAACCATGCGGATTCCTGCTGTTCAACATGAGCTGAGACATATGATTCTGCAACGGAACCAGCTGGCATGCTATGTTCGAGAGAGGAGTGTGCAACTGCCGCCAATGCTGAAAAGTAAACACTTGTGTGGCAAGTGCTATGCTAAGACTTCGTGTTTCACATACCACCGGTTGGCGGATGATGGCGACGGAGAGAGCAGCGGCATGAACGAAAGTTTGATGAGCTTGTCAAGCATTTGACTCCAGCTCACCAGGAATTTTTGTGGATGGGAGAATCTTCTCACGAAGGAAGAAAAGGAGAGCCGCAAGAAGAAGCGAGAGTTGTGGACCATGACCAGTGTCGAGCGCGAACAACGATCCAGATGTTTCTCGGATGTCATCATTGAAGAGGGATCCGCATCCGAGGATACAGACAACCCCGCATCAATCGATTCTATTACACCTTTGTGAAGCGAAATCATCAACCAGGGTTTTCTTTCTTGGAATCGGAATTGAGCACTGGTGAACCTATAGTCGTGTCTGACGAAGAAGGACATTTTGCCTTGGCCATTGGATACGTCACGGCCGTTCGAAAACAGAGAATCAGCGTGGCAGTCGACAGGCGGCTTCACAATGCACGAATTAGGCAGCCTGGTTTTGATGAAATTGACAATCAAGTCTTTGCCAGTATCATGGACGTGGCACACAAAGGCGCAAGCCCTGATCAAATGCAAAGAAAGATCAAGGAGCCACCTGTTCGCTACCGTTTGATCAAGACGAGTTTAGCAACGGCATGGCAACCGTCAGAAACAACCTCGTCCAAATGATGGCAAATGACGTTGCGGCAGCTGCTCAAATACGTCGGTTGATTGTCGACCTGGCGCCACCAAGATTTAAAACAGCCCCAACCCAGTACACAGTAACAGACGGAGAGACGCTCAACATTGACCAACGACGGGCTATTGAGAAAGTCATGAGCACACAAGACTATTCTCTGGTCCTCGGCATGCCTGGTACTGGCAAGACAACAACAATCGCGCACATTATCCGGGCGCTGGTTTCTCAAGGCAAGACTGTGCTTCTGACATCGCACACTCATACAGCGGTTGACAACATCTTGCTCAAACTAAAGTCTGACAAGATTCCAATTCTTCGCTTGGGAGCACCAGCGAAAGTGCACCCAGAGGTTCAAGACTTTGCCCACCTCGCGGGACAACCAAAGAAGACCTTCGAAGAGATTAAGGAAGCTTGGCATGGGACGCCTGTCGTTGCAACAACCTGTTTGGGCATCAACCATCCTGTCTTTCTGGAACGGTCATTCGACTATTGCATCGTGGATGAAGCGTCACAGATTACTCTTCCCATCTGTGCTGGGCCAATTCGGTTGGCACGCTCCTTCGTCCTTGTAGGGGATCATAACCAGCTGCCCCGGTTGTGAGAAACGAAGAAGCTCGAGAAGGTGGCTTGGATATAAGCTTATTCAAGCTTCTTTCTGATGCTCACCCCGAAGCCGTTGTCAATCTTGAGCACCAATATCGAATGTGCGAGGATATCATGACTCTTAGTAACACCTTGATCTATGAAGGGAAACTGCGATGTGGCACTGAATCGCTCCGAAGAAAGAAGCTTCACATCCCAAAAATGACCGCGCTCGGCCAAGTTCATTACAACGCATCCTCCTTGGCTCGCCCAGGAACCCCACGATCGTTTTGTACCGGGCCAAGTCCATCTCGATGCTGGTTATACGACCTGCTGGAGAGTGAAGCCCGGGTTCGATTTATCAACACCGATACTATCAGCCCCATGGTTCGAGAAGAAGCTCAAGGGAAGCGAATTGTCAATTCAGCAGAAGTCCGAATCGTATCACAACTGGTGGAGAGTCTGCTCACAGTGGGTGTCCCAGCGTCAGAAGTGGGCGTGATGACGCATTATCGAGCTCAGTTGTTCCTCTTGAAGGAAAAGCTGAAAGGATTTGCTGGAGTCGAAATGCACACAACAGACCGCTTTCAAGGACGAGACAAAGAAGTCGTCGTACTCAGTCTTGTGCGAAGCAATGAGTCATGCAATATTGGGGATTTGCTCAAGGATTGGAGGAGAATAAACGTGGCCTTCACGCGAGCCAAAACGAAGTTACTTGTTGTGGGCAGCATGAACACTTTGAAACATAGTGGGAAAGAGAACATGCTCAGTCGATTTATATCTTTGATGGAGGAGCGCGATTGGATATATGACTTACCGGGAATGCCATTGAGAGCCATCACTTTGAAGAGCTCAGCACACCGATGACTTCTGTCCCGACACCAAAACCCAAACCAAAAACACCCACGAAGCTGCCGAAAAAGGGATTGTTCAATACCATGGGCAAGGAGAACCGTCGTCCATCACCAAAGAAGGCTAGGATCGGGGAGAAGGCGTTACTGAAAGGGAAATTGGTTACGAGGGACATTCTGAATGAAATGACCAACGGCGCATATATGGATGTTTAGGACAGGTGCCCCTGTTCTTGTATGATTTAAGCACATGGATACAAGAGAGTATTTAGAATTGGCGCATATATATTGGGTATCAACTGAATAGGATATGAACACTAGTGTCCATTCCCTCGTGGCAGAGTGCATTTGGCTCGGGTAAAAGATGATCCGAGTATTTGTCGAAAGGCTCCAGAAAGTTGGCGTCAAATTAGCCATCCCGAAGTTCGAATACGCCGAACGCATCCGCGCCCAATCCATGGTCGAGAGGACTTGCAATTGTTGGTTGATCTGGGCGATGCTGATAGTGGAGCTACGTCAGGTCCCTGACAGCTCGGTGAGAGGTGTCCAACTGAAGGAAGCTGGGACTTCGTCATCTGCTTTGTCTAATCTCATGATGCTGCTGCCTGCTTCTGCTGCCACCCTCTGGAAGATGTCTCATACATTTATCATCTTCTCTCATATTCGAGGCCCCTTTCTTCCTCGTATCGAGGGGCAGCTATGCCCTCAAGGTCAATCAATTGCACGTGCGTGCGTGCGTTATCTCCCAAGAGTTTTGCGATGTTGCCCTTGCCTTGGATCCTCTCTGTACTCGGGCTGACAGACTGAGCTGCATGAAGCCGAATCGCGAATTGACGTCGAAAGCCCACCAGCTCACATGTTTGGGGGAGAAGGCGTCCTTGGCAAAGAAATCACGTGACTGAAGACCAAACTGAAACTGGGGCATCTCCGTCTCCAGCGAAACAAGCGGCTCCTCATCTAAGCCAACCCTCAACACGTCTTTCAAAGAAAGCCCAACCATCAAGGCACGACAGTCCGTCCGCATCCACGGAAAACCCGCATACGGACCCTCCTCGACCATGACCATCATCCGAAATACTGTCGCTCCGCTGAGAGCGGTGCGGTGCGCCCGCCAACCCTCGCCATGAGATCCTTCTCCGTATCCACCCGACGACAAGGCGGCGGCCACGGCAACGAGTCACAATTCGAACCTCCCACCGGCTGGCTCTGGGGTATCAAGCCCGGTGAGAAGCCTGAGACTGAAGGGTGGGAGTGGCCCATGTATCTCTTCTGCGGTAGTCTGGTGGCTGCCGGTGTTGCTCTGGCCTTCAAGCCTGACACTTCGTAAGTCGGGCCTCCCGTTGGCGCATCCAAATTTCGTCGAAACCCGTGTCCCTGCGCAGCGTGACGAGATGGACTCACCTGTTCGGCATGCTGTATGGAATCATGGGCTTGGGACTGACTCGGCGGGGGCTGAGAAATTCCCGCCGATTCTCGAGTCGGGTTTGCGCGGAAGCAGACGGGAATTTAATTACTTTGAGGACTTGTTGGCTGACAAATACAGCGTTTCTACATGGGCTCGAGGAAGCCCGCCGGCGGTTAGAAGCCGAGGGTATTCTGCCAGATCCCAGCCAGGAGAAGAAGGATTAGGAGGCACATGTCATGGTGGATGAGAGACGTTATGGAATAGAGAGGAGGATGGACGCGGCAGAGGCAGAGGCTTACAATACGGCGTCGAGCGCCAATATGTACATGTTTTTGGGCCTTCTTTCGGGGTTCTTTTTGGGCAAGATAAACTCCTTCAATCGTACGACACATTAGAATTTTTTTCTTATTCATACGCATTTCCGACTCATCCTGATGTAAAGATTCAACATTTGTGTACGGTATAGAGGTACTTGAATGGTAGCCGCGCCTAACACTGCAAATGTGACAATACGACATTCTACATCTAGGCATAAATTTTTACAAGCCTGTATCTACCTTCGCACCAAGCGCCTGTACTCTATTCAAACTCGCCCGTGCGACTTAATCGATTCGGACACTCCACTCATGCTCCTCCTCACCATACTGAATAGCTTCTATCCATTCCTTGATGCGCAAGGCCGTCTCGCCAGACTCCTCGGTCTCCTTCAGGCCACAATCGACATGCTTGCCCTTCCAGGCAATCGTTCTGATGGGACTGACAATGGCAGCAGTACCGGAGCCAAAAGCTTCCACCAGGCGTCCGTCCTGGGAAGCTCCGTAAAGCTCCTGCATAGTATACTTGCGCTCGGTGACCCTCCATCCCTCTGGGATCAAACGCTCACGAGCCAATGTCAAGACAGAGTCTCTAGTGACACCTTCCAGAATAGTGCCATCAAGAGGAGCGGTAATGAGCTCCTTCTGGCCAGTATGCTGGTCCTTGATGACCACGAACATGTTCATGGTACCAACCTCGGTGACGTATTCTTCCTCACCGAAGAGCCAGAGATTTTGCTGGTGACCACGGCTAGCGGCTTGAAGCTGGGGCACGATGCACGGGGCATAGTTGGCACCCAGCTTCTTGTCACCAACGCCGCCGGGCCAGGCTCTCACAGCATAGTCGGTGGCTTCTAGTGAGACAGCCTTGAAGCCAGTGGGGTAATAAGGGCCGACGGGAGAAGCAATCACATAGAGGAGTGCGGAACCAGGAGGGCCGACACCGAGAGTCTTTTGGGTACCAATCATGGTTGGTCGGAGGTAAAGCGAGTATCCCCGCTGGTCAGGGATGAACCGTGAGTCAAGCTTGGTGAACTTGCTGATGAGCTCAATGAAGCTTGTTGGTTCTGAAAGTGGGCAGTGCGATGCGCGCCGAAGACCTATTCAAACGAGCCATGTTCTTGTCTGGGCGGAAGAGTCGGACCTTGCCGTTCTTGTCTTTGTATGCCTTCATGCCCTCGAAACATTCAAAGGCATAATGAAAGACGCAGGTGGCAGGGTCCAGTGAAAGGTTCTGGTAGGGAGTGATTTTTGGCTCGAGCCAGCCATCGTCTTGGGTCCATTCAATGGCAAGCATGTGGTCTTGTGAGATTGGTCCTTTGTTAGCTTTTATTTATTTTTTTAAAATAAACAGATTTAATTTCCAAGCTGGGTGCAAGTGGAGGGATAATGATGACAACCACGCGGACATACCAGTAAACTCCCGGCCGAAGACCAAGGATTCAGGTTTGCTCAGCTCCTGGGACTGCTCGTCTCGGTGATGGTAAGCTTCCTGGGATCGAGCGCCTTCTGTTTGGAGTCTGAAGCCGCCTCGGCCTTGATGCTGAAGCAACGGAGGGGACGAGCAGCTTGAAGAGTCCGCGAGGACCTGGTGGCGGCCCAGACGGCACTCCGCGCAAGACGCGCGGAACGCATGCTGGATATTGGCGAAACGCAGCTGTTCGGGGTCGGGGAGGAGCAGCTGTGAGGGATTCGACCGGTCAAGCGTGCGAGGAGCAAGGGCGATTGATCAATTGAGGATGATGATGCTGAGTCAAAAGCTTGAAAATAGTAGCCGGTATTATGGAGCATCAGAGGAGGGCGGATACCGGTACCGGAGACACCAGGGCCGAAGGTAAGCGCCGTCGACAAGCGCCGTCGACTTTGAACTTATTCATAATCAAGGTACTGGTAGGGAGAGCGACTTGGTCGCAGCTTTCCGGTTTCAAACGCAAGCAGCCTGCGGCAATCTGGCCAACGAGGCTCCAGCGTCATTGGACGCCAACTCGAGCCGCCCAATGCGCCTCAATCGAGCTAAGGCAACCTTGGCTTTTTTTCTCCAAGAAAGCAACCTTCGTGAAAACCAGCCAGCATTGATCCATCTCTCTTGCGACGAGTCATCTGCCCTGCTTGCCGGCTCGGCGACATGATATCACGAGGTGCTGAATCGCACCGTCCATAAAACTCGCACAATGTTCTCCTCGGCGCTCAAGTCCATATCTGCCACAAATATCACTGCCAACTACTCCGTCTCACCGAACCCTACCTCGACCGCTGGACCATGGAAGATATACGATGCCAAGAAGAAGTCCACTGGCAAAGCCTACAGTGTCTTTGTCTTCGATCGGAAGGCGCTGGAATCACATGGCAACTCCTTGGGCCGCTCCGGCGCCTCTGGCTTCAGGCGCAGTGTGGATGAGGTGGTTGAGCGCTTGAAGAAGGAAGCCTCCAGCCTGGCGAAGCTCCGACATCCGTCCATTTTAGAATTGGTTGAGCCCGTGGAGGAGACGCGAGGAGGAGGGTTACAGTTCGTGACGGAAGCCGTTTCCGCATCGCTGTCGAGCTTGTTACAAGAGAAGGACGACCAAGAAAGGTCTGGTAGTAGATCGCGCCGATTCGTCACCGAAGATTCGGATGGTGTGCTGCGAAGGCGAGAGCTCGAGATTGACGAATTGGAAATTCAAAAGGGCTTGCTACAAGTGAGCAAGGCGTTGGAGTTCTTGCACGAAAATGCCGGTCTTGTTCATGGCAATCTGACCCTGACGCCGTGCTTATCAATGCCAAGGCAAGTGTTTTGAAGTATGGACCGGACTCGAGTTGAAGTACTAACATAATTGCCAGTCCGATTGGAAGATGAGCGGTTTGTCATTTTGTACTCCAGCTGATGGCTCGACCAAGCCCACCTCGATTAAAGGCATAAGCTTGGGAGAAGTACTAAACATGGACCCTCGATTGCCCAAGCTCGTCCAATTGAATCTCGACTTCACATCACCAGACTTCGTGATGGACAGTAACTTGACGGCGGCAGCAGACATGTTCTCCCTCGGTTTATTAGCAATCGCACTGTATAACTCGCCGCATAAGTCACCTCTCGAATGCCACGGCAGCTTGTCATCGTACAAGAGGCTTTTCTCTTCACCATCTACTGTGCCGTCCTCATCGAACGGCTTTCTATCATCCCGACCTCTCCCCAAGGATCTATTACACCACGTATTGCCGAGACTGATCACCAGGAGACCAGCTCAGCGCATGAGTGCCCGTGAGTTTCAAGAAAGCGAATACTTCGACAACATTTTAGTTTCGACTATACGATTTCTGGATTCCTTCCCAGGCAAAACACCCAACGAGAAGTCGCAATTTATGCGAGGGCTACACAAAGTGCTCCCTTCGTTCCCCAAATCTGTCATGGAAAAGAAGATCCTACCGGCCTTGTTGGATGAGCTCAAAGATAGAGACTTGTTATCTCTGATTCTTCAAAATATCTTTAAAATTGTTGAACTACTACCATCGGCTCGGAGGGCTTTCGGAGAAAAGGTCCGCCCAGCGCTGAAAGACATTTTTGTAGTGAAGGCGAAACAAAGCCAGAGAAAGACCCAGCTAGAGATGCTGGGTTGATGGTGTTCCTCGAGAACCTCTCCTGGCCGCGGGCAACTCCACGGGAAAGGAGTTCAAGGATGGTCAGTATTTTTTCGTCCTTTTGTCAAAAAGATCACACAAGCTGTTCCGTGTCCCTCTAAACCATTCAATTAGATATTCTGCCCGTCATCCTGGCCGCTGTTGAGTGTCCCACGCACTCCATAGTGGACGTGGCATTACGAACGTTGCCGTCTGTGCTCCCCGTTCTTGACTTCAGCACCATCAAGAATGAGCTCTTCCCGTGGTAGCTACCGTATTCAGTAGGACCAGCAGCCTGGCCATTAAGGTGCGCGGCCTGCAAGCGTTTGTGATTCTCTGCGGGGGCTCAACCGACGCAGCTACCGACGACGGGCTCAATGGACTCGTCGAGAATAAAAAGAAGACGTCTTCATCGAGCGCATTGGACAAATACACCATGCAGGAAAAGGTTGTACCTCTAGTTAAAGCCATCAAGACAAAGGAGCCTGCCGTCATGTTGGCTGCCCTCAACGTCCTCCGGATGGTTGGCGAAACCGCCGACGCTGACTTTGTCGCCATGGATATCCTGCCCATCCTGTGGAGCATGAGCCTGGGGCCCTTGCTTGACTTGAGGCAGTTCCAAACGTTCATGCAGCTAATCAAGAATCTCTCGCGAAGAGTCGAAGACGAACAGACCAAGAAGCTACAAGAGCTCTCGGGCTCAGCCAACGCAGGAAAGGCTGGCCCCAACGAGGATTTCTCGCCTTTGGTGGCGTCACTGGGACCGCCTTTGATGGCAGCAACGGCACCGGCGGCAACGAAGATGACTTTGAAGCGTTGGTCAAGGGCAAAGGGGTATTTCGGCATCATCCTCAAGAAGCACCAACAACAATGGCTTCTCTGGCTGGGACGAAACATCGTCCGTCATGTCCGCAGTCAAATCAACATCCAGCACCCCAAAGACACCCTCCTTCTCATGGTCCACGCACGTCCCGACCAGTCCTACGACAACGTCGCAACCGATCATGGGCAACCAGCCTGGTTTCCGAGCCGCGACGCCGGACCTAGCTCGCTTCGGCACCCTTGCGCCATCATCAACGCAGTACAGTCAGCCGCTGCAACCCACGACGTCGCCATCGGCACCCGCTTTCCGTCCACCACCCGCACAGCAACCCTCTTCGTCGGTCAACTGGCCCGCCACTGCAGCGACAACAACGCCTAACCCGTGGGCGTCCTCGTCTTCCTCGCCCTCGGCAAACTACACAAGCCATTCCAGCCACACATCCACCGCTGCGGGCTCCAGCCTCGGCAGGATAACCAGCGCCATGCCCAACATGACGCTTGGCCAGGGCCAGGGCCGGCCACCCCTGGGAGGCGGCGCCTCGTCGAGGAACCCGTCCTTTCGATCCCACCTCCACCGGGCAGCACCTCATCACCCAGCACTAGTTTTAGTTTCGGCATCAAGCCGCCGCCCACGCAGTCCCAGACAAATTGGTCTGCCCTGGGCAGTGAAAGCCCTGGGACAACCACGGGGCAGCAAAATCGGGACTGGATCAGTACGAGAGTCTGATCTAGGGCAATCCTCGAAGTGGACGCGGAAATTCTTCAAAACATTGCGCGAATGCAACGCCTCTGGCCAGCATTGATAAAGGGACAAGACGCATGATGCATCCATCATGCGTCGAGAATTTTGGACCTCTCTGAATCCTCTGAATGACACTTCAATTCAAACACGTGAAAAATAAAAGACTGAAATGGTGAATGACACGATATTGACTATGAGTGGAAACCAAATTGCGATTTACAACACAGTCCATGTGCAAACTATAACTATCCTGACACAGCGTCTGCGGTTCCTTGCGCTCACGCCCCGTCCCTCCCAGGTTCTAGACAATTCCAAAAAAAAGAAAGAGGCAAGGCAATGCAAAGAAATTGCTCGTCCGGACACTATACAAAGAAGAGGTGAAGCAAAAGAGGGGGAATCAATTATACATGCTGCCGCGGATGAAACCAGCACGTCTAGTCTGTGTATGTATGTATACCATGCAACGCCTGTAGCACAGAGAAGACCTGGCTGTGCCTTGGGATGAGAAGATGAACAAGAGTATTAATATGAGTGATGTAGATGTATCCATTCTAGGCCATGATCATGTAGTAAGTATGAGGGGATTCATGAAACGGTGGGGTCGTCAAGTTTTGGAAAAAAAAAAAGAGAGTGGGTTTCACAGGATATAATGACCTTGAAAACATGCGACGTCGCGCTATTTAGTTGAGCCAGGACTGTTTTCTAGAGTATCTGACGTGGTGGATGTCTCAAACAAGTGTCTGCTCGTGTAGCCCGGCTCGGTGCTCACGCGAATGGCCTGGTTGGCAGGGACCATTTCGTGAACAAACAGCCAGTTGAGGCGGCGACACAGCTCTGTGACGACGGTGTCGCAGTCGCCGAGGAGGTCGATGTCGAAGTTGATGTGGTTGACGGCCTCGCGGGAGATGTAGATCTGGGGCACGTGCGAGGGCAGCCAGCTTACGATTTCGGAGACGGGCGTGACTTTGAGGGAGGTGCCGATGACGATGACGAGGTCGACCCTGTCGCGGTCGTGTTCGGTGAGACGCCTTGAGAACTCGTCGGGGAGAGCCTCGCCGAAGAAGGTGATGTCGGGCTTCATGACGCCCGCCTGGGGATGTCGAAGTCGGAGTTGTTGTCGTCGTCGGAGCTGTCGTCGTGGGCAGACCATCGCTGCTGCTTTCGCTGCTTCTGCTGCTTCTGCTGCTGCTGGCGCCGGCGCTTGATGTTGTCCGCGCCGGCGGAGCGCTTCCTCTTGATGGAGCCATTGTTGACGCGGAGCGACTGGATGCAGCGCGGACACCGCGGGATGTTGCCGGCCTTGATGTCGGGGAAGATGGTCTCGCCGTCGATCTGGTAGCTGCACCGAAGGCAGGTGGCGGTGCCGAAGGAGCCGTGGCACTGGATCAGCTTGCTCTTGGGCAGGCCGGCCTTGATCTCGAGGTTGTCAATGTTCTGGGAGTAGTTGGTGAGCAGCTTGCCGCGCTGGTGCAGCATGGCGATGAACTTGTGGGTGGGTGTGTAGCGGTCCGTGGCGGGGACGATGTCCTTGGCGACCGAGTAGAAGATGGTCGGGTCCTGCTTGAAGACGTCGATGTCAAAGACCTCCTGGGGTCGCTGAGGCCCAGGTGCTCCAGCTTGGAATACAGACCCGTGCCTTTGGAACGGAAGTCGGGGATGCCGAGCGACGTGGAGATGCCGGCGCCCGTGATGACGATGATGTTGCTGCACTTGGCGATGAGCCGCACTGCGTCGTCTACCGTGTTGTGCGTGGCCAGCTTGATGCGCTTGGAGAGCTCCGGGAGATGGCGAGCGACAACAGGTTGAAGTAGGCCTCGTCGGGCTGGCCCTCGAGGAAAGCCGGCGGCTTGATGGCAAAGGCCGTGAGAAGCTTCTTGGCCGTGTAGCGCCCGCAATCCACGGTGCGTTGGGAGAAAATGGCAGGGCCTTGGTCCCGGAGCTCCTGACGAAGTCTGCTGGCCTCCTCGGGTGTACAAACGTCTGATGCTACTATCATGTCAGTTTCCATTCGGAATACAGAAACAAGTTGAAGTTTCGAAAACTAGATCCAACGAGGGGGCTCACTTTCATCCATGTCCACCTTCTCCTTGCTCAGCTCCTCAAAAGCATCTTCGAAAAGAGAATCCGTCTCCCATGAATCGCGTACATCGGCCACTCTATCTTCCAGCTCTGCCCACGACACGTTGACGGCAGCAGTTTTGACATCATCGCTGCTAGCATCGTCGGGTAATTTCTCCAACGCGTCCGACTTTACCTTTGCCGCGTAAGACTAACACCCTTTGTCGTAGGACGCTTCATCATCATCTGAGGAGTTGACGCCGTGGTGTTACTGACAAAGGAGGTTGTTGGGTTTGTGCTAACTTTAACGACGCGACAAGGCCTCCCAAAAGGGTGCAAGCACGAAAATGCCATCAAGTTGAGAAAGAGAGGGCAAAAAAGAAGAAGAAAAAGTGGAAACTACGAGTTGTCTGACGAACAGAAAGATGGGTGACGATGAGTGACGATGAGTGACGATGGGCGACAATGGGGTGCGTGTAAACAAGCACAGTGAAAAACGAGTCTAGACAGTTTTTCTCTGATAGACAGGGCCAAAGGGGGAGGGGCGTGGCCTAAGTCAGTCGACTTTGCACACCTTGTCGACAACAGACAGACAGGTCTGGTTTGCTCCAACACACGGAAACACCGTGTACGACCGAAACATGCCGGCCTTGAACAGAACACCAGGCTTCTTTTCGACAAAGACCCAACACGGAAGTCACAAGTGGCTTGTTCTTCGCTTTCTGTCTCAGTTTCGGATGATGTGGTGGGAGGGCGGGTTGGGTGGGCATGGCATTGGGATGGAGGAGAGGGAAGGCCCGGAAGGGGGAGTCTGTCAATCCCATGCGTGCATGAACGCGTCTTGGCCGCGGTTATGAAACTCAGATTCATCTCACAGCCACAAGTCTTGCAAGTCCAAGTTACTTTCATGGCAATGTCATTTCATCTTCTATGGATATAATTGAAATGAGAAAACGGCAATATACACAGTTTTCTAAAAATTTGGACTTCGAAAATGATGAAAATAACCCCTTGAGCAGTGCCAATTTCCTATGTTACAAGCGCCCCATCAGAGTGGATTTTTTTAAAAAAGAGGTAGAAAAGGAAATCAAAAACGATGGATGAAAAGAGTAGAAGAGAACCAACTGATTCCACTCAGCTTTACTAATGTCTTTCTCTACTCCGTTTTGCGTGACGATTCGCCTTGCTTATCAGCCGCCTCGTCTCGCCTTTCCTCCACATTGCCCCGTCTGACCTCTCCTCGGCCGATGGCCGCCCTCTGGGTTGCCAACCCGCTGCAATACCAGCCGCAACTATACCCGCCATGACCGTCGGTGCGCCCAATGCCGAGTTGGATCGAGATCGGTTAGACTTTGGTCTGGCACGCGAATCAGGCGTTGCAGATGGTGATCCGAAGCTGTCCTCTCGTGTTGGCGTTTGCGGCGCGTGCACGGAATTGGATCGTGAGTGTGAAGGGCTTCAGGATCGCTGCATGATTGTCTCCTTGGGGTGCTGGATGGCAAACTTCAGGTTATTCAAGCGACCTCCCTTCATTCGCCTGAGGAAATTGAGTTCGTCTCGTACATCCGCCAGCGGTTCAGGATACATATTCATTTCCTCATCCGACACTGTCAAGCCGGGAACACCATGGCTTCGGTTCTTTATAAAGTTTGGCACCATTGCCAAAATGATCCAGTCGGGGATCAGGCGGATGATGATACCGACAGGGACGGAGATGAAACCGAGGACGAGGGCAATCGCCCACAAAGTGCCGTGTATGGCCGGGTCCGAAGGTGGATCGGCAATCTGGAAAGCAGCCCCACCCACGAAGATGATGAGAACCTGTCCACCACATGATGATGCTGATACCGATGAAGAACCAATTCTGGCTGATACCCTCAAAGATGTTGAACTTGTTGTCCAAACGACGGTTGCTGCGAGGCCATGTCAGTGTTACTCGAAATTAACAGCCCAAGGCTTTACTTGGTCCGGGACTGGTGAAAACTTACTTCCACTGATTGAAAATCTGCATCCACACGAACGTGTTGAAGACCAATGTATTGATTTGATCGGGCTCAGGAATATCGTCGGGTCCGGGAAGTGGCAGGATTCCTTTGGGACTTCCGTAGTAGAGGAGGAACGTGATGGCGAGTTGATAAAGGGCTTGGCCCAGGATCATCTTCCACATCGTAATGGAAATGATGGATGAGCCCTTTGGCTCAGGCTTCCTGTCTAGAACGCTGTCCTGAGGAGGATCGGTGGCGAGAGCTAGTGCAGCAAGGGTATCCATGATGAGGTTCACCCAGAGCAACTGGACGGCAGTCAAGACGGAACTTTGTTTGTCGCTGGAAACGGCGGTCACAAAAGTCAAGACGACAGCCGTGATGTTGACGGTGAGCTGGAACTGTAGGAATCGCTTGACGGCATCGTTCACAGCACGCCCCACTTGAGGGCCTTGACAATGCTGGCAAAGTTGTCATCCATAAGAATAATAGCAGAAGCTTCCTTGGCAACTTCAGTGCCAGTGATGCCCATGGAAAATCCGACATCGGCCATCTTCAGCGCTGGCGCGTCGTTGGTACCGTCTCCCGTCACTGCAACTGTTTCGCCCTTGTCCTTGAGTCTCTTAACCAGAATGCGTTTATCCTCAGGGCTAGATCGAGCCAGCACGTGAAGCCTGGGAATAATTCTCTCCTGTTCACGTTTACTGAGGTTGCGGAAATCGGGCCCTTCCATGACGATGCTGTCAGGCTGGAGGATGCCGCATTCCTTTGCAATGGCCTGAGCAGTGAGTTTGTTGTCACCCGTAACCATGCGAACGACAACACCAGCCTTTTGGCAAAGCTTGACAGAGTCGTAGACTCCATCCCGAAGAGGATCCTGAATGCCAACCATGCCGATGAAAGTCATCTCCTGAAACAAGTCTTCAAACTCGATGTCGTTGCCGCCGCCGTCTCCTCGGCGAGCAGTCTTGGGCGGCCACGCATCGAAGTCTTTGTAGCAAATGCCGATGGTACGCAGCGAGCGGGTGGCATACGTTTCAATCAATCTGCTGATTGTCTGGGCCTTGTGCTTTTCCAGAGGCGCAACAGAATCGTCAACAGAAGGGTCGCTCAGCATTTGCGTACATTTGCCGAGCAGAATCTCAGAAGCACCCTTGACGAGGAGTCTGGCACCACCCTTGGGCAGCTGAATGACGATACCCATGCATTTGCGACCAGAGTCGAACGGCATGATCTGTAAAGTAGTGGCGTTATCGCGTTCCTCGCTGACAGGACCCATGGCCAGATGTGCCTGTGCAAAGAGTAGAAGGGCAGATTCAGTCTTGGAGCCGATGAAAGTCTTCTCGCCATCTACTTCACCTTCGAAGGCCGTGGAGTTGAGAGCAATGGATTTTAGAAGCAGGTCCTTGACAGGTTGACTGAGCGACGTAATCAACTCGCCAGGTGATACCTCGGGGATGTCATCAGATGAGCCTTCGTTGTCTTCCGTCTCAGAATCAGAGCCCTGACGGGCGTGACCGAAGCGATGGTCTAGACCAATAGTGCCGGCCACAACTTGCATCTTGTTTTGTGTCAAAGTACCAGTCTTGTCGGAACAAATAGTCGTGGCATTGCCCATGACCTCACAAGCCTTGAGGTGACGGACCAAGTTGGCATCTTTGAGCATACGGGTGGTGGCAAAGGCAAGAGCCAAAGTGACAGCAAGAGGTAGTCCCTCGGGCACAGCCACGACAATGATGGTGACAACAACAATGAATATTTCCAAGAACCTCTGTCCCTTTTGCGCAGGAGTGACAGTGTCATCAAACTTGGGCAGCTTCACAAGGAACTCAATGAAGAGAACAAGGAAAAGTAAAAGACCAGCGGCACCGCCCAGCTTGGCAATATATGTAGCGATGACATTGAGCTTAGCTTGCAGCGGGGTCATCTCTGGGTCTTCATTGAGAGCCATGAGAGTTTTTCCGTAGGACGAGAAGACGCCAGTAGAGGTGGCCATATATGTGCCCACGCCCTCCATGATTCGCGAGCCAGACTGGATGAACGGGTCCATCTTTTTCAGGCTTTGGTGGTTCTGGATAGCAGAGTAGACCTCGTCAGATGGCCGTTTGCGAATGATGTCAGACTCGCCGGTGGTCTGAGATTCATCACACTTGACATTGAAGCCGTCTATGAGAACACCATCAACCGGAACTAGGTCACCGGGTTCGAGGTGAACAACATCACCAACCATTATGTCAAAGACCGAAATCTCGATCGTCTTACCGGAGCGAATTACTTTCACATTCCGATCCTGCTTCTTCTTGTTGAGTCTTGAAAATTGGCGTTCCTTGGAATAGTCATTCAACGACCCGACAATGACGACGATGGCGATAGCGGCAACAATGGCTACACCTTCAACCCATTCAACCTTGGCCTCGCCATTCTTGTGCTCTCCGCCTAGTGTTTGATAGAGACCAACAGCCAGACTGATGACTGCAGCAATGGACAACAAAATCAACACTTTGTCGTTATAGGTGATCCACATGAGTTGGAGTAGACTCTTTCCTTTCTTGACCGGCAGACGGTTGTCGCGGAACACCCGATAACGGTCGGCAAAGGCATCATTTCCTGGTGATTTATGCGATGTTGTCTTGGCCATTGCTCCGCCGTTAGAACCCTCTGTAATTGACTTTTCGTCTTGGGCGGTTGCTTCTTCGAACGAGACTTCTCCGTCTAAATGGGTCTCATCATTGCTCAGCCCCGATTTGCGGTTGGATCGTAAACCCTTCTCGAGACCTCGCATTCCCCCAAAGCAAAAAAGCGGGTAAGCTCTTGGGGTTGAACATCTTGTTCAGCTGACCGGGAGTGAAGGCAAAGGGTTATTTTCGACTTCGAAGTCCTCTTCGGTACCGGTATCGGGAGTCAGGGCTTTCTGATCTTTCATGACCTTTTCGTTGCCTCCAGCCTTGAGTTTGTCGGTTTGCGTGTAGCTTGATGCAACTACTGTGGTCTCTCCGTGCGACATGACTGACCGGGCGGCTTCATCCGAGTCCACAGAATTCTGCCTTTCTCGCGTATTGTTGGGCACAGACAAGAAACCCACCCTCCATCATTCGAACGCGTCATGATGGGACTCGAAACATTGTGAGGGCTGGTTGGTCTGCTCTCACGGCTATCAAAAGAAGTATCTGCGTTGGGTTCTTGTCGTGGTTGGCTACTGAAGCCAAATAGAGGCTGGTCAACAACAGTAGATGGGCTCACAGTGCCGTCGTGGGGGTAGTAGGCGAGATCGTGGGCTGGGTTTGTTGTGAATCATGAGACATCTCGACAGGGTTGTTGCCAGCGTTGTTGTTCGAGGCAACGAGAGTCGTGTCGATGTTAATGGTAGGTCTGTCGGTGTGGAAGTCAGCGGTCAGCGGTCAGAAGAAAATTCAACCAACACATATTTAAGCAAAATCGAGAATCAAAAGCACATACGCCCGTCTTCGCCCCCAGCATGACCTGGTGGAGGTTGCTCCGTTTCGTTGGCTCCTGGCATTCTCGAAAGCACACAGCCGCCTCAAGGGAGGCAGCAGGTAAAATGGAGACGAGTCGCGACCGCGGGAGAGGAGGCTATGGGGAGGCTATGTGGAAGCGATTCTTCTTGATGCCATAAGGTACTTAGTGTGGCGAAATTTTTCGACGTAAGGTGATGGGAACGGACTCGTGGACCATGGACCGTGTATCGTGTATCGAAGGTAGAATGTGAAATGGCGTGGAAAAGGATAGAATTGCAGAATATGGGCCGCACGTCACGGACTTTCGAAGGCAAAAAGACTATTGACTATGTAGCCAGAAGAGTTTAAGGCAGGATGTGGGACATGATGTATCGCCAAACAGAAGAGGAACAAGGAACCGAACAAGAGTTGAAGGAGTGTAGTGAGGTGTAAAGTCAAAACTAGTGGAATGGCTAGAATGCCGGAACTGCAGGCCTACTACTAAAGTTGATTGAGGCAGTGCAAAGTAAATGATACTTCTGGTTGGGTGGGGCTAAAGTGGCCGCGGTGGGGTCACCACCCGTGGTCTGGTCTTTTCTGGCTGTCTGGCAACTGGAGAGGGTACACAGGCTTCCCAATTGTTGACGAACAGAGAGGCAGAGAGGGTTCCAAGATTGTTCGTGATTCTGTCCATTCCGCCATCGGCTGATTGATGGATGGCTCAGCATGAACGAGGACTTTCCCGCCAGACCCTTCCAGAGCACGCTTCTAATTGAAAGACTTCGCTCCGTTCTTATTAATTCGAGTCGCCCTTTCTCCGTACCCAGTAAATGAATAACATCAAAGACCTGACAGCCAGTGGCAGCACCGTAGAGCCAGGGGGCTCTACAAACCGCCGAAGAATGTTCTTGCTTAAAGCTATGTGGGCCCTGGAGGTCGCTGTCCTATCACCTATCACGAGCATTTCACGCTGAAGCGACTTCCCACTCATGCATGCGCATCTATGTACACAGTTCAACACCCCAAAAACATTTGGGCGACAAACATGACATCGGAGGGTGGACAAGCACGCGCAGTGAACATTAAGGTGCCAGCCGAATCAAGCCACCTACCTAATAGTACGCTGTGGCTGTGGCTGTCCAGCCCATTCCAAGAAATCCCTTTCTTTTTGATAGATGGCGGAAACAGTACCCAGACCCCGCCGCAGCTGTTTCCCGTCTAAAATGCCATTAATCCTGGTAAATCGGATGGTTCGATCCCAGTCCGGAGCTGTTAAGAATTCTCGAAGCCTGACTGAGTGTAACTGGGTGCCTGACTGGGTGCCTGACTGAGTGCCTGACTGAGCGCATCATCAACCTGTTCTGACGCATGATGAAGCAGCATGAGGATCAGCACCTGAAGCTCCGTGCAGTCGGTGCCAGTGAACAACAGAATTACTTAGTCTAGTCTCCTGAGTCCTGACCAATCGATCCAAGCTGTGGTGAAGCTTGCATCCAACAAAACAATCAATGGTGCGCAATGGTAAAGAGGCTGAGCTATCGTGAGGTAACCAATGCCACCACACAAGATTGATTCTCGACCGACAAAGCTCTTGGCATCTCGCTGCGAAATCGAAATGGTTCGGCAATCAACTCTTGTCCTTACTCGCGGCCGTTGTGTGGCCGAGGTCCTGGGACGTCATGAAATCCATCATTGCTACCTGACACATTTCGGCAATCCCTTTGTTGTGATCCTTTGTTGTGATTCCGGGACTGGGCCCTACCGAGCCACTTGTCTTTCAGTTCATCCATACCTGCTGCGACGTACATTAATCACTTGGGTACCGTAATAGGTGCTTCTCGGCGCATTAATAGGTGAAAATGACTTCTCGCATGGAGACGCCAGATTCGCCACTAACAATGAAAGTACTGGCAGAAGCACCACTTGTTGTTGCGGTAAAATGACCTTGCCAGCGCATCGGAGACAAGCCAGAGTCGCCACTAACCCAGACCCCAGCAGCCCAGCAGCCCAGCAGCCCAGCACACCTGAAAGTACTGGCAAGTTTACACACTTGTTGTTGCGGTACCCTGCTGCCCAAACAGCACTTTTGTCCCGTCCCATGTACGGATTACGCGACTTCTCCGTTTCCGCCTCACTGATCAGGCACTCAGGGAAGCTACAGCTACAGTAGACATGGACGGGCCGCATACACTCGGCTGGCCTCGCTGAGGCAAAAGTATTTGACCATCCTTCCACGACGGGTAAACCTGCAACCCCTCGAAAATGATGGAAAAAATCTGGAAAGGAGAGGAACCACCTTACGAGGCTGTGCAAAATTCCGCCGCGGCTCTCATTGCGCAGCAGAATGAGTCTACAAACGAATCCGCTTCGTGAAATCGGCTTGCGAAGGTGTAGCCGCGCCCGACATTTACGTGTACATTTACGTGTACATTTACGTGTACTCCGTACATTTACGTTGTACGCTGTACACACAGTCCCGTGGCGGGGAACGACGCCTTGCGTATTCTTATTCGTGAGCGGGGAAAGGCCATGTGGAAAACCGAGTGCTCCTTCTTGACTTCCTCCCATTCGTGTTTCTACAATGCTTTCCCATAATAACGTGTCATGGTACCCATGTCGTACCGTGCACGAGGAATAACGACACGTTTTCCCGTACGGCTACAACGTCTCGTGATACCAAAGTCTTACATATCATCTGCAAGGCACTGCCTCGTTTGATGTCTCTCACCATCATCTTACACCAAGGCCACCGTAGTCCACGGGTCGGCGCAGTTTGTCCTAAGCCACTGCCAAGAATCCATTGCTTGCGTGTCAATTGTGGAGAGATGGTTGTCGTTGATGCCCGTTGCTTCTTGTTCGTATATGAAACTTGTATGCTGGTAGATCTTAACGCATCATTGTGTTGCTGCGCACTGTGTTCCTGCAGTTTTGACTACTGGAGTTGGTGGGAAGTGCGCAATAGGAAACATGCATCATCGTCGTGTCTCTCCTATCGACGAGCTCCGTCCCCAAAGCATGTTTTCCTTCGGAATTCCAACGACAGAATCACACGAAGAGAACATCCGAGTTCAAGACCAGATCACATGGCAGTGGGAAGTTGTCTTGCTCCATCACGAGGCGAGTGCCACCTCTGAACCCATACGTCGGTTGAAGACGTCAAATCCTGATTCTCCCCGATATTTCGTCCCTCTCAGATGAAGCGTTAGTCCCTTGTTCATCGCCTACCCAGATCAATCTCTCTCACGGCAACCATGGCACCCTCCCTATCCTCCACTTCAACGCTAAAGAAACTCGCGACACCCCTCTTCATGACCGCCCTCCAAAAGCCTTCCACAATCTCACTCAAGTCCCCTCCTGTCTGCTTAAAGTCCGGAAAGGCATTCACCTCCAACAGCCATGTTTCGCCGCTGCCGTCGACCATGAAGTCCAGTCCGAATACCTCGAACGCATTCGGTAGTGTCTGGAAATGAACGGGCATTGCTCTCGCCGCTGCTTCGAATGTCTCCCTGTCACATTGCAGATTTGCTCGAAGATCCGCGACAGCTGTTCATCGGGGAGGGCAGGCTCCAGAATCGTCTGACTGATGTCTCGTTGGGCGAGTCCTGCAGACAGGTGTTTGTGAGGAAGGATTCAATGTCGTCGGGGCTTCCCAGGGGCGGTGTAGGGTTTGGCGGCGAATAGGGCTAGCATGTGGCGGTAGACGTGGACGTTGAGACTCCCCGTGCAGAGGACGTAGGTGCGAATGTGGAACTTGCGATTGTCCGTGTCTGAGAGGAGAAGGGGGTGGATGTACGGCTGGGCGACAAAGTGGCGGAGGTGCGAGGTGGTGATGTAGTCGCCCTGGCCCTGTGCGTCGGACGTGGTTCGGTCGACTTCATCTTCGTCGTCGCTATCGGGGCGGTCGGCTTCCCATCCGTCGAATATATCTTGCAGCTCCTCCATGGTGCTGAAAAGACGGATCCCTTGCCCGCGATCACTCATGCCGGGCTTCAATATCCACCACTCTTTCTTGGACGGCTCATCTTTATCCACTTGGGCATTGCGATCCATGCTCTCTCGAAGATCAAAGGCCTCGACAAGTGCATCGTCCAGAAACTCTGCATAATCTACCTCGAAGGATTCGCTTCGCTTGACGTGTGTTTTCAAGGGGACGCCGGGTTCTTGGCCACCCAGTGGTCGACGGTAGTAGATAGGTAGTGTTTTCGTATAAGAGCTTTTCGAATCATGTAGCTGTTGATGAGGCAGGTGCTTGAATTCCCCGCTGCGAACTCAAAGTCAATGGATTCGTACGGCACTATCTGTAGGACTTTGGAATCCGGAGATGAGAGCAGCTTAGAGGTAGAGAAGGTGGAATCCCAAGATGGCAGGTCCGTAACGAGCCTCACAAGCTGGTGTGGAAACACGGCATTCAGAGCAGAGACTATGAGGGGCTGGACGTATGGATCCTCGTAGGCCACAATGGCTTGGAAGACGGGACTGGATTCTTGCGCCTGCTGAACGGGTTGATGGCAAATTGATGCAGCTTCTGCTGATGGCGGCACAACGCTTTCTGAGCGAGTGGCACTAGAATGTAGAAACCATAGTAAGAAAACACTGTCCGACATCATCTATGAAACCCAGCCTATGCAGGAAGCAGCGTAAGGTACATGATCAAAGGTTGGCCTCTTTCGCAGCTCATCTTTCACTATATACATACGAGCTAGACTTGTCCAAGCACAGCGAGAAAAGTACGCAGACACGTATCAAGATCTAAACGGGTCGAATCACTTACAACTCGAATTCTTTACCGGCACGGTCAGCATGTGAAATGGCAAAGTTGGCCTTGAGAGGTGTGATACTAGAAGAAGTATAGTTAGCAACCACGAGCTGAGAGTTGTAGAAAGAGTGCCCATCGCTGATCACGGGAGCGGGCAGGACTTCCATACCAAGTATTTCCTTCGCGCACAATACGGCCGTCATTTCCGGGATCCGAGAGCTCAACACTCTTGTACACGTCCGTTAATCTCGGAGCCCACTTGAAATGTTTATGCTTGCGGTCACTGCTTGCTTCTGCTCTGGCGCCGTTGTCCACCTCGCCTGCCCGGATACGTTCCTCTTCCTCGTCCGGATCGCCGCCATTGCCCTCAATCTCCTCGAAGCAGCTTCCTTCTTTCCAATAGTTCTGCAGCATATCGGCCCAGAGTGTCTTGTGCTCCTCAACACCCTCCACAAGAGGGACATTGACACTGTACAAGTCGGCGCTTTCATCCGTAGGCCACTGCTTGTACAGGGCTTCGATGACACGGACACTGTGTCGGCAGGCCGCTTCGATGATGACAGGGTCATGATTTCTTGTGAAGAAGGCAAAGCTAAGGGCGATGGACTTTCTCCTGCACACAGCAGCCTCCAATGCCGCACCCAAGGTTCCGGAGCTCAGAGCAAAGACGGACGTGGTGTTGCGTCCGTAGTTTGGACCACTGACAACAAGATCAATGGCACCTTTGTCTTGAAAGTAATGGTACAGTCCAATCTGCACACATGATGCTGGAGTGCCGTCAATGAGGACCCATTCATCGGCATGGGCTGATGTCGAGGGGAGATGGTGTGTCGAGCCCTCGGTGTCTTGGCCATGGATGTTTGCGGAGGGAGTGTAATAGAGCGGCTTGAGTGTTTGCCCAATCATGTGAGCTTTGCCAATCCAAGACCTCTGGGTGTGAGGCAGACAGACAGAGACTATGTGTCCAGCAGCTTGGAGATGTTTCACCAAACAATGAACGTACGGCGACGATTGCGAGGACGGAGGTCCATCGTCGTTGGTGACCAAGATATGCATCTTCCCAGATCGCGGTTACTGAAGCGGAATATTGTAACGCGAAGGACCACAAGTTTCCCAATGACCGAATACGAAAGAGCTTAGTGAAACGGAAAATATGTAACCAGTGCACTGACCGAACTCGTGAATCAACAACCTAGGAAAATAGCAAAATCTAGATTCGAAGCGTGCAGGGTGGGTGGGCAGGGGAGGTGCCAGGCATGCTCACATGTGGGTTTTTGACGTGGGGCAACAGTGGCCTGGCGGGGACAGATTCTGGCATAAATCATCACAAGTCGTCCGGCAAGCAATTCACCAGCCGGGGTCAATCTCCCAGTCATCGGTCATGGTTATGTTTGGGGAAACAATCTAGTTAAATCATAGTCGCATGTGAAAAGGGAAACCTATCAGCATGTTGGTTGATATTGTCAAATATGATTGTTCTGTTTTAATTTGAAAAACCCAATGCCACATGATTCTGTAAAGTCATATATATAACATGATACCTTCATCCGCAATGAGCATTCTGGACACATACTCGCTCTCATCCGCTTTGAACACCGTTACCAAAGCAACCATAAAAGGAAACAAGAAACGGAAGAGAAATAGAAAACCTTTCCAATTGCGGGCCGCGGATGAACAAGAGAAACATGTCCAAAGTCCAGACCTGCGAATCCGACTAGTAAAACTCCTGTCCCCAATCATCGGTTCTTGAATAGACCCATACCGAAAAACGGGACAAAACGTTAATTACTGAAGACTCTCCAAGTCATATCTGCTAGAAACGAATAAGGAATGAAATAACCCCGCACGCTACTAGAATAATCAAGCGCGTGTTCGCTTCGTAGTCGCAGAAGCAAGATTCTCTCCAGGTCTTTTGCCACTGGTGACTGACTCTTGTGCTCTTTCGTGCGGGGCCAAGAATCAAATGGACTCTTGCGGCCAGTAACCTTCATGGGTGTGTCGCACAGCTGGTTCGTGGAGCGAGTTGTGCGTCTAGTATCAGGAGGCGAGACGGGTGCGTATCGTGGTGCCTCAGGCGTCTCTGCTGATATTGACTGGGGTTTCCTGGGGTCTGCGGTGCCGCCTCACCAAGATGCATATCCTCAACATCAGTCAAGGCCTCCTCGTCGTCCTCCTCGATCATCTTTTGGGCGGGAAATAGCAGTCGTGGTTTTACGAATGCACGAGTCAAAGGTCGAGAGGTTTGAGACCTCTCACCTTCACCAGAAGAATCACTCTGATCTTCATTCTGATCTTGCTCAGAAAACTTGCGGAAGAACTTCTTGCCACGACTGCGGTGCCGTTAGTATCAGATGTGAGAGGAAAGTTACATGAGGGGATGGTGCCAAGACTTACAAGACATAAACCATTCCATCATCTCGACGAGAAGCCTCGTCTACTGATTGCAGGCCTTCGCCTGGGATATTGACGAGTTTCTTCATGCTCTGCTTCCTGCTTGGTTCGATGGTTGAGCTACCATAAAAAGGATTCGCCTCGCTATCGTCCTTCTCCGGAACCCGATCTTGAGAGTCTGTGAAGATGGCGATGGGCTCCTCCTCCTCCTCAGCTGTGAAGCTCTCCAAAGTGACTCCAGAATACTTCTTTGATCGCTTCTTTTGTGGTGATGGCATAGGCTCTTGTTCGGACGAAAAGAGATTCCTGGCAAACGACTGGATGGTCGTTGCGGTTTTCTCATTAGGTGGCTTTCGGGGTGTTTTGGAGGGTGGGCAACATGCCGGCGGCCTGTGAAATCGAAGTGTTTGCAGGTCTTTGCATGTGTTTTTCAGAGTTTAGTCCCAGAGCAGCTGCAGCATCTGCAGTGCCTTCGGTGGTCAAGAAGCCTGATACTGGGCGTCGAGATTCAACAGCAGGTTGTGATCTTTTGCGGGGAGAAGTCATCGGCGAAGCGATCGAGTTGTTGCCGTGGACCATAGCTTTTTGGCGGTGCGTGAATAATCGAGTGGCTGACGGGTTGAAGCACGAGGTGATGGAGTTCTGTTGGCAGCACGTTGTGATGATATTCTTGCAGATTTGCGTGGTGAGTAAGGTTCCCAGCTGTCGTGGTACCCGAGACGAGGTGCAGGCGGTGTTCGAAGACTGGTGGTAGGCGGCGGCGTTTTGGAGCCCGCAGGTTCACTGGCGGAAGCCATCATTGCGCGAATTAGTGGTCGAGTCTGTTTGTTGTGCACAAGAGCTCGGGCCAGGTCGAATAGCGCTTTGATCTGATGGAGCAGCGATGTAATAATACTGCGATGTCGAGAGCAAAGAAGCCAGTGCTCCAGCAAACCAATGGGTAAGGGATTCGAGAGGAATTGGCTAGAGTCGGAGCGGAGGCAGAAATAGACGACTAGCGGAAGATCAATACTAAACAAAGATGCGGATTGTACAGCGTATTCAAATTAGGACGAGTAAGGCGATGCAAAGACTCGATGATGATGTGCGCGATGCTGTTCTTGAAGCGTGGGTAGGAATTAATGTGAAAGTGTATGGGAAGAGGAGGGTTTGAGATTCATGGCATTCGACGGTGATGCAAGTCTTTGCACTAAACTTCAGAGGAGGCTGGGCGCGCATGATGGGCAGGAATGCGTGGGCGGCGGCAGCCACCAGCCCCTGCTTTCTACGGAGGACAGGACCGGTGGCCTAAAACTCGCCTGTTGTTGTGCACTGAGCCAGCGACCAGGGTCCGCTAAAATTCATGTCAAGCAATGTGTCGCGTTCCATCCCTCGCAAAACACGCAACGCGTTTGTTTCGCGCTTTACTCGCCCAATCATACCAGTACTCGTGCCCCGCCCCACCTTACTAGGTGCTGCCTGTGCTCCGTACATGTACAATTATGTAATCCGTACGCGGCGTGCTGGCCCCTCATTCCCAACCGACACCCATGCAATCTAAAAGTGACAATTCAATGCGATCACCTTTTTGTTAGCAGAGCTCCCATCAGCCATCGCAGCCCCTCATTGTTGATGATGGCCTCTATCATTGACGTCGTTCCTTGTTTCCCGGATTGCGTCACACTCACCATCATCCGTTGCCAAGATCCACTGCGACTTACAGAGCTTCATCGGATCTTAGCTACTAAATACTAAAGTCCTTTGACGAGCTCATTTATTTGCCTCTACGACATGGCAGACAACACCGAGTACACCGACTCCGCTGACTCCGATATCTGGGCTTCGCCGTCCCATGACGCTCCATTAGTGGCCCAACCCAAGACACCGAAGACTCCCAAGACCCCTAAAACCCCAACTGATCAGATCCTCAATCAGACACTATCAGCAGGGACGATCTTCTGCGGAGGGAGTTGGAAGGCGTGAGGGGTATAAATGAATCTCTTGAAGGTCTTCTCGGCACTCTCGACCGCGCAGGAGGGAACATGCAGGTACGGTGATGTAGTGCTCCTCCTATCTCTAAAGTACTTTTCAACTCATCTGAATACTCCTCAGGTCGTCGCGAGAACTGTCGCCAACGCATCCAGTCTATTGAATACCTGGACAAGAATTCTTTCACAGACCGAGCATAATCAACGACTTGTTCTTCATCCCGGCTGGAAAGGTCTTACGGAGGACCTGGCAGAGCAAGAAGCTGAGGCATTGGAGAAGCAGCGAGCCGCCGAGTGCAAGGCTGCCGAGGAGGAACAGAGAAGAGAAGAGCTACGCCGACGGCGGGAGGAGCAGGAAACAGCTAGAAGACTGGCCCTTCATCGTCCAGAGGCATGCGAGGCACGAGAGGATTGCGGACGACCCGAGGCCGGACTGTCACAAGGAGCGGCACTTCAGGTAGTCGCCTTCCGATCTTCCGACAACAAGCTCATCAAGAAGTCGCGGGACGTCGGGCATTGTGAGGGGCATAGGAACGACACGCACGCGAAGCCGTTCACGTGCCGCACGATGATAAATACATTGCGACTTACCCACCACGTTCAACATCCCCTTAATTTCTCACGCTTGCACGGTTTTTGGCATTTTAGATACCCCATATGAATGAAGATGAAATGATATTTTATTTGGCCTTGAAAAACTGGCTTAGCTTCATCATCCCACTCGTATTGACCTTCTTCAAATCTCTCACGCCTCGACTCGCATTGGCCTTGCGTTTCTTTTCCTCCTCGAGTTTCCGCTTCTTTTCCTGCCGAACCTCGTCTTGTTCCTCATCGCGGGGCCTTTTCCTCGAATAATCAATAACTGAGCTTGCGGCGAGTGCCTCGGCTCGTAGCTCTGCCAATTGGGCCGTGTATTTATTCAATGGTGTGAAGTCGACTGAGCTCTCTTCTAGACGCGACAGCTGTGCCTGCAACAATTCAGCCGTAGCCGACGGGACATAGCGAGAGCATATGAAGTCAAATGCGACACGAAGTCTTTGTAGCGCAATCACCTCCGGGGATGCTTGAAGTGCAGCCGAGGCGATCTCGTCGCCTTCCGCTTCATCGACAAATGATGTTGCGGCGGTGGACGGATGCGAGGCGAACGAGGCATTTGAATCGGTGATGGCTGTAGATTGCGGATTGCCTAAATCCGTGAGATGTGTTGAAACCCCAGAATCAGGGGCATCTTCACTTTTCGACTGGTGTTGACCGGGCATCGTGACATTTCTTGACAGCAAGACTGGCGCCTCCAGAGTCTTCCTGACAAACTTCTCTTCGATTGTGGGTGGTAAGCCACCCTCACCCATCCTTTTCGCTTTCTCGATGATTGTGGCGAGAAGCTTCTTCTCACTAAGGCGGAACAACTTCTCATCTCCGGCGTCCACGGTGTCGCAAATGACCTCCATTCTCGATTCGATCAAGGCTCTTGTTGGACCCCAACGCAAAATTTCCGACAGATGTGAACTTTGTTCCGGGAGTTTGTCAAAGTGATCGTCACTAGTCAGGAATAACCGCTTCTTCTCGTCCGATCCCTTCTCAATCTTGGCGTCGACCAACGACGGCAACACCAAGAATAGGGGTCTATATTGGTTGCGACAAACATGTCGGAATTTGATATCGTTTCTGTACGTGTGCCGGGTTCTCTGCTGTCTGCGACGCCCTCGCACGAGCCGACTTTGGTTTCAATCAACCAACTGCTTGGTGCAGATTTAGGGGCGCAGATTTTTGTGAATTCGTGTATTCCGGATTGAGGACAGACGAGATACCGCGATGGTCGGCCATTGCGAGGATGTGGTAGGGTGACGATACGAGCTTCTGACGTTGCGGCTTTGGGCAAAATCAAGACACGTCTTGGAGGGCCTTCTCTAGACTCGAGAGTGTATTTCGAAGCCGCATCAGAAGCTGGTGCTTCTGTTGATTGTTTCGCCGGGGTTTGGCTGACCTCGTTCGAGGCATGACTACTACTGCTGCTACCTGGTGTGTGAACGGATGCTTGATGGGGTTGAGAATGCACTGCGAGACGTCCTAGTCCAGAGAAATTATTTCAAAAGGGGGAACAAAGTGAATGAATCTGGTATCACGAATCTCGTGATGGTCATTAAGTGTCGCCATTGAGAATATGGAGGGAGCAAGCTGGTCACCTGACACCTGGCAATCAACGCGCACAGTCCGGTAACGACGTTGCAGGGGTCTGAGACGCGTGGAGCGCGCGTCTGGTCGCATCGGGCCTGCGGGCACAAACTCTGTGGTAGTGTAATAATTAGTGGCTCCGAGTGGCTCCGGGTGGCTTCATCGACAACCTCTCAGAGTTGCTCATATCTTTTGCTTGCCTTGCTTGCCCCGACAACAATCGCATACTGTACTTCCAACTTCATTTACCCAGCCTGTGGTCACCAAGTCCTGGAGTAGCGCTCCAGCTGCATGGCTTGGGCTGCTCTACGGCCATAGCCGGCACGTGGTTATGCGCCATCGATTGCCATTGGTGTTCTACGTCCGACTTGTTTTAGACGTTATCTTCGTCATTCAGCTGCCATAAGATATAAGTTGTTGGATGCTGCGTCATGGCTCCAGGTAACGAGGACGGCTGTTGTCCTTGACCAGTTGCGAACACAAGAACTAACATTTGTATGTGTGTTGCAGATTCTGAGCCGCAATGGCCACCCCGGTCTCCCCACGAGGCTCTTCTCAGCACACCCGGCGGTCGCCAGCGATACCGTGAAATGATGAACCGGACATCGCCATCGCCGTCGCCCATGAGAAGCTCTCGAGCTTTGGCGGCAATTACTTCTTCGCCTGGCGCTGGTTTAGGCATTCATTTGCCCGGAGATGATGATGACGACGAGGAGGACGAAGAGACTTTGCAGTTGCAGCTACAAGAGATCCAAGCCAGGTTGAAGCTGAAGAAGCTTCAGAATGCGAGAGCCAGAGAACAACAAGCAAGCGCGCAAAGAAGCAGTGAGGCAGAACCGGAGTCTGATCCCGTCATGCCCAGTCCAAGTCGCCGAACGACTCGAGCGCGAATTCCAGGTGCAGATGAGAATGTGCGACCAGCATCCCAAAACCAGGTTACCGTACCTGCATCGCCCGTGCGGAAACTCCAATTTCTGCAGCAACAAACGTCTCCTAGCAGGGTCTACCTGGGTATCGACAAAGGGCGGAAGGCCAAGGATGTCTCGTTGAAGCGCGCGCCGAGAAACAAGGGAAACAATGCTGCCATTTCAACACACTCGGGGGTATCTGAATCGTTCCCAATCGGCAAGCTCACCCGCATTACCATCGGAGGCCCCGGCCACCGACTTTCAACGAGAGATTAGCGTCGGCGCGGACACAAGAGACTGAGCGAGCACAACGGAAGGAGAAAATACAAAGTCTCCGTACCAACGCGTTCGGAATTGGACAAGATGAGATGGAACAATACAAGAAGAAAGCAGTTGAAATCCCAGATGTGCCGTTACAAGCAAGGTCATTTAGCCGCGACGAGATCCTATCAAAAGGAGTCCCGCCAACCTCGAAGCTGCCTCAGAGTAAGACTGCGCCAAATCTTGCATCACGACTACATGCCCAAAGCTCTATATTATCGACATCAACTCTGGATAACTCCGCCACGGAAGATCCTTGCCTGACAGACAGGGGTGAGGAGGCATCTTTCGAGGCCTACTCTTGCATGCACTTGTCCAAAGAATTCTGCCGCACAATATTGTCGCGCGGCATGTTTCCGGCAAACAAGTTCTCAACGTCAAAGACTTGCTGAGAGAAGTCAAGGCACCGGATTTTGCGCTTCCTGATGTCGAGCAAGACGTGGTAGTATTTGCCATTGTTGCGCGCAAGTCGGAACCCCGAGCGCACAAGCCAACGGCGAATCAGAAGCAAGAAGATCGTGGTAAATACCTGGTCATGACATTGACTGACCTTGACTTTGAGCTGGACCTCTTTCTTTTCAACTCAGGATTTACACGATTTTGGAAGCTGACCGAGGGAACTGTCGTGGCCATTCTCAACCCGAATACTATGCCCCCACCTCCTGGACGCCAGGACACAGGACGATTCAGTCTTGTCATCAGCTCTGATGAGGACACGATACTGGAAATCGGATCGGCTCGAGACTTGGGTTTCTGCCAATCCGTGAAGAAGGATGGTGAGATCTGTGGTACGTGGGTGAACAAGAAAAACACATTTCTGCGAATTTCACTCCAACGAGGCCGTCCGGAAACAACGGTCTACTCGACAAGAGGTCAACTCGACTGGTTTCGGCGGCTGGGAAGGACGAGGCAAGTTTGGCGGTGGCGGCAGCAACAGGGAAGAAAAGAAAAGGGCAACAACCACTACGACTGGGACACACGCTCGCAGTGGTTTGCGGCTCGATCGCACAGTGCGGCAGACTTGCTGGATGGCAAGGACCGCACCGTTGCAGACAAGAAGGAACGGGCAGAGTTTGTAAAACGGAGCCTGGAGGCAAAGGAAAAGGAACGCGAGATGATGAAGAAGCTCGGTGAAATTGGCAACGCCGCAGGACGGGAGTACATGGCGCGAGCAGGCCGCAAAGCTGATGACAGCCAAGGCTTCGTTCATTCTTCTATTCAAGCCAGAGGACGGTCTACAGATACCCAGGCTGAGTCCACTGGAAATGACCTCATGTCGCTAGGTCTTGGAAGTAAAGACCGAACCATCCACCTCAGCCCCATCAAACGAAAAAGACCCGATAGCTCCCAGGCCAGTTCGACCGTCGGTAGCACCAAGTCGTCGACGTCTCTGGCAGCAGCGTACGGATGGGGTTCGAACCTCAGCAGCAAGTTGTCGAAAATGAAGGAAGGCGAGAAACTACACAAGGCGGAACCCCGCCAGTACGTAAAAAGACGCGGTTTGTCACGGAAAGGGGATACGAGAAGCGGGCCGGAGAGCCTGGGCAATGATTATTCAGAGAGACAAATCTCTCTTGGTGATGACGATGATGACGAGTTGGTTATAATATAGCATGCATGCATTGTTTGTGGGATTAACAACACGGGCGTACGGGGTTTTCGTCTCGTAACTCGGGAGCTCAAAGGACAGAAGCAGTTGCTTTCACTGTCATTATCTGGTTCGGTAGTGTATTGCTGGAATTGGCATTATAGGAACTCAAAGAGGCGGCCTATGATAAGAAATGCAGGCCGCATGGCTCATTGTCAACAAAACGAATGCTCGTGCTCCGTATTCCGCAGTGACTGACTTATCCATGGATTCCTTGTGTAATACATACATATGTACATACGGACTACGCGGTCGAACTCAGAAAAGCCGCGTTATGCCTGCCCCTGCCTATGTATCACGGAGTACTGCGCCTTCCCCACACACGACTCTTTACGAGTAATGCTACGGGCCCAGGTGGCAGGCTGTTGGACCGCGTAGCAAGGGTCGGATCAATGAGCATGGATTAAGTTGTCCGACCCTGCAAGAGGGTGCGGACGCTCGCTTAAATAACTAAGTACCTGTACCATGTAACAGGTAATCTAACATACGAAAACGTACTATGCCTCTACTGAGGTTCCGGAAAGTGACTAGGGCAGGGGGTCCTAGCGTCTAGTGTGGTTGAGCACAGAGACTATCCTGCTGCAAGCGGTATCTGACACAGGCACTGAGTAAATCTTGGCTCTAATACAGTTTTGTCTCGTTATAGGGTGGAGCCTTTGAACTAGCAAAATAGCATATAGTCTAATCCCTGTTTGTTTCCACAAGAGGTATAGAACTAGGAGCCGTAGGCCAATGATAGATCTTTCCATGGCTTAGTGTAGCACTAAGTGAGGTTATACGTACCTTATATTTCATGCATTTTATGTATCTCCTTGAAGACCGTAAGACTACACTTGCGTACCAATCCCTTATTTCGACCAATGAAAACCATTGCATTAAAGGGTACTTTCTATGCACTACTAAATTATACTATAATATTTTTACTAGCAATTGTCCGAGCTACAAAGAGCTATCTCCTTGGAGCCGGTAAGGCTACACTTCCGTACCGACCGGGATGTTAGACTAATCAGAAGAATCGTTACTCACGATCGTGCCAGCGGGTCGGTACGAAAGTGTAGCCTTACCGGCTCTAAGGAGATATTACAGGGCTAGTAATAGGTGTGAGTTACTCAAAGTCTCTCCACTCAGCCAACGCAAAAAGCGGATCGTCCTCAAGGAGATGGCTTCTGCACCAAAAGTTTGTGTGTGGAGACTCCTCTCGATTTAGCTAGTCTGGTGGAAAATTTGAAAGCTCTGGTGGGAAATGAAATTTGCGTCACCTAGGACTACAGTGTCTCCTACTAGCGCAAATACCCGTATAGCATCCCTAATAGCTTCACTCACTATGGGTTGGACTATACTGTGTGCCCGCAGGAATCACCAGGTCGAGTCGGTGTTCCACACCATCAGCTTCACTCGGCAAAAGTCGTCGGGTGGCAGTCACCCTTGCCAGTGGTAAAGGAGCAAGTAGGTGCAAGGCCGATTTTTCGTTTCGTCGGGCACAAACGAATAAAAGCAAGGCTTAGCCAACTTGAGTCGTCAGTCTAGCAGAGAAACCAGGCTTACCAGGGACAACACTCACTGCACGATTGGATCATGTCTAGACATTGCCGCCCGCCGCCACAACACACACACACCTTGTCAGACGAAACGACGTCATGGGGCTCAGCTCAATCGTCCAGTCGTACATGTAACTACGGAGTACATCACATATATCTGCAGAGTACGGAGTACCGTGCCAAGAATAGAACATTGGAACAACGTTTATATTTCCCAGCTCGTTCGAAACAAGAATTCCCCCTCTCCCCTCCTCTCTTCCCCCTCAGTGCTCGCGACTCACACACTTCCACAATGCAGACGGCAAAGCCATCGCCGTTGCACGCGCCCAAAGAGAGCCACACTCCAAATGCTAGTGATGCTCCTCCCCACCCGCCTACGCCATCCCAGCGTTGCAGGTGCTCAGAGACTCTTTCCACCGCCTCGTTCTCGTGGATCCAACTACCCAGACGCCGTTGTACAAGGTCCGCAACTCGAGTTGGACGCGCTGCGTCGACGTCTCTCGTCCGTCGCCGTCGCCGTCGCCGTCGCCGCAGAATCACCAACAGCATGTCCCCGTTGGTTCCGCCAACTTCCACTCCTTCACGTCTGAAGTCGATATAAAGGTGCACGAGAGCCAGGCTGTCATGGCCCGCCGACGGTTCATGAGCACCGACAGTGTCATTCAGACGCCCATGTTCGAGTGGACGTGGCAGACCGTGTCGTTTTCGAGCGACTTGCGACTCGTGGATCAGACGGGCCAGGTGGTGGCCGACTACGAGTCCGCGAGCTTCAGTTTGTCCAAGAGGGAACTTTGTACTTTAGGGTGTTTGTGGATGAGTTTATAAGGGATTGGGTTGTCGTGACGGCCATGGCCAAGATCGAGCAAGGCAGAAGGAGGAGGAGTAATGCCGGTGGTGCTGCAGCGGCCTGACAGAAACGCTTGGTTACGAAAGGTTTCTTAGGGTACCCATGGTGCGAAATGGCGGCATGACACATATATCAATCAATGTGTATGCATACCTTTGGCTGGAGTTCATACATTGAGTGATGAATGGTTATAATATCGTACAAGATATGACAGAAATAACAAAGACCCCGCGGCAAGTTAGCCCTTCAAATAAATGGGTTACATTTGATCATCAAACTTCTAAAACATTTCTCGAAGATGAGAAAACACCGTCCCGTCAGGAGTGAACATGCCCCTCGCTGAATCCGGCGTCATGTCGGAATTTGGTTGCATTCGGTCGTCTCCGAACGGGAATCTGTTTAGGCCAACGTAGCCCTCGAATATGCGTGACAATTCGCTTTGGATCTTCTTGCCGTTCTGATCCATCGATGTCTCCGACGGTGAGGGGTTTTGGTGGACTTGAAGCATACTCATGTGCGAAAACGATGACTGGCCGACGGGATGGTTGCCATCCATGTGACCCATGGCGAGACCAATCATTCCTAGGGCGGCATTTGAATGCGCATCGCCATCGGGATTCAGGCCAAACCGTGGCGCCACGTCTTTGAGAGATTTGATCGTGCGCCACAGTCGTTTGGATACCCAGCTCTTTGCTGAGAGATCCTTGACCAAGTCCAGTGCCATATAAAACTCTTCTCTGCAAACGGCACTGAAGCGAACGGGAGCGTGGACCGGTGCCAGAAACACCACAGCTATGGCCGACGCAAGAAACTGATGGTAGAACACTTGGGCGCGTCGGTATAGATTGGTCGTACTATTCAAGTGGTTCAGATATTGAATAGTGTCTCTGGCTAAATCCACAACTCGCTGCGCCTGCACTGGATGCTGCATGATGCTCGTGGCGCTGTGCAAGACCGGAGTGTACAGCCAAATGCGAATCTATCCCCAGTAAGTAAACCTGTCTCCCCAAGGGTGCTGCGAGTACAAATAATTCGACTCACTTGATTCAGTCTCAGATACGTCCAAATTCTGAGCCGCTGCAGATTGTACGACGGCGTCGACGTGATTTGCTTCTCCTTGTCCCAGTTCCGAACCCTGACTTCATCAGGGACCTTTTCATACCATTCGAGAATCTCTCGATCGAGATTGTCGATTTCCTCCTGCCTCGGCTCGTGAGCCAGAACAGGGCCGAAATGGGATACTTGGCGCCAAACTTTGGCACCTATGCGAGAGTACGTGATCATGGCCACCAGAAAAGGGTATTCGTCCTGGAAGAAGTCGTCAGCAAACAATTACGGCCAGGCCAAATCCTGGTCCTGTGGTGCATCTCACCGGAAATGGCAGGTTAGGGTCAATCTCATCATCCTGAACAGCAAAAGGAAGACCTGTTGCAAATGCCCATCGGCGATCTAGGACGTAGGCCGACCAAAAACTGTTCAAAGCATTTTTCCTCTTCGACTCGTTCCGAATCTTCATCAATCCCCTCTTCTGGTGGATGCCCACCTCCAGACAAAGTCTCATGACTTGGCCAATGACTCTCCAAGACAAGACTTCTTCGTTGGACAGAAATCTGTAACCGGCCAAGAGGGCTAGAAGTGGGAGATTGGTAACATCGCTGACATCTGACATCAGTTTTCTGTTCACCACTGCCTCCATGCTCTCGTAGAGGCGGGTGGCCTTCTCGCTATGGCCATGTGACTCTACTGCCAAAGCGCAACACATGACCATCTTGAGCTGCAATGTCTTTTCATCATTCATGACTTCTGACTGCTGTAAATTCCGAGCAGATTCCAAATAAGGAGCGATATTCTTCGCATGGGCAATGACTGAATGAATGCTGAGGACCGGGTACATTATACCACTTTCGTCCTCATGAAGTCGACATAGACGGACCATTTCGTCCTTTCCAAAGTCGAGCAGTGGATCGTAGCCATGACTGCTGGGCGGCATTCGCACGGCAACGTCACTCCCTGCGGATCCTGGTCGTCAGATTCATCCATTCCGCGATATCCCATGTTGGCAATGGTGTTGTTGGCTATATCAAGGCTGAATGCCATGCTCGTAGGGCCACGGAAGGGTCCACCTTTGGAGTGAAGAACATCGTGACGGGGCATTGACGCAGAACTCTGGGACGGCGAAGGTGCAATTACAGACGGAGGTCCACCATTCGACATACGTTCAGTCGAGGGGGCGACGCAGCGAGCTGGACCAGCCTGCATATTCTTGATGGTCTGGTTCAACCACTCGACTTCATCTTGTAGGCGACTCAGTTGGGTCGTGACAGACTTGAACTCGTCCGAATCTTTAAAGCCATTTGAACAGCAGTTGGGAGCGTACAAGCACGCCAGGTTGAGATTCCCGCAGCGCTGACAGGGTGTTTCGCCATTGCATTTAATTTTCCTTCTTTTACACTCATTGCTGTGTGGCCACGGTCAGATACTGGACACCCGTGTGGTAATGAAATACGTCGCCTTCAGAATGGGATTCTTCGCTTGGATAGATCAAACTTACCATGCTATTGAGATGTACTAGCGTCAAAGGACAGATGACTAGGTTAGCGAAACAAAAACAAAGGGTGGAATGAAAAACGGGAAAAGAAGAAAGAAATAATTCCAGGCGAAGAACAAAAATGTATGCAAGTGACCGTTATACACAAACAGCACGTTGCCCCGGCGAAAACGAAAGTAGCAAGTTGAGTGTCGTGAGCCGTGACACAAATCCGCCAGACAAATTGACAACACAGCAGACAAGGGGAGGTTTCAGTCAAAGTAGCACACAAAGTAGGCGCCACAACGCGCGAGAACGAGGACACGGACTAATATCCAACTCACGCGGTTTCTCTTGCTCCTCGTCTGCTTCTGCGCAGCTGCATCATCAACCGACTTCCTCTTATTGGTGTTGGAGGCTGAGCCAGGAGCAGCGGAATTGTCTCCGTATCCTGCGGAACCAGAGGGACTGCCATGTGGTCCAGGCCGTGGTGTATCATCATACGATACGCTTGCCGTGTCGCTCAGCGAAACAGGAGCTTGCGCCAAGTAGCGCAAATCCGAGGCTTGTGTCTCGATTTGCTCCATGCGGCCACATGGAGTCTTGTTCGTCAAGGATTCTTGCGACCAGAACCTGCGAGACAGGAAAGACGGAATGGAATCATGGCGAGAGAGGAGGGGAAGAGAGAGTCGGGCGGTTGTTCAGCGCATGGGGTTCCCCCTCTGCCTGCCTGCCACCTCCTGCCCACCTGCCCACCTTGCCCACCTGCCAAACAGTGCTGGCCAGCCTTTCAAGTGTTCCGCAGAACCCGCCAGCCGGGAATTATGTCTTCCTTAGTCGTGATATGGCTTGTGGGGCTGCGGGGCTGCGGGGCTGTCACAAGGTCAGCGACCGCGTAGGTACGCGTTGCTTATCTAGGATAATCGAAGTGCGATGTAGTAATTTGTATAAAGGAAAATCACCAGTACAATGATTATAGGCTAATTCACACATAAGTCTATGTACTTCTAATGCACTTTTATCCTATTAGATACAAACTCCAGCTGACGTGACTCCACAAGCCATATCACGACCAAGGAGGTAGGGTCGACTTGGGGCCAAATGCGCCCACGTGACCCCCTGTGAAGGGTACATGGCTCAACGAAAAGGCCGACTGCAGGGATGGCACGTGGTTTGTGCATGCATGACACAGAAGACGTGCAAAGTCATTTCACTATTCGTCTTGTTGATGATCCGAGGGAGCAATGTGCAAAATATGCAAAATATATGTACGCAGATTAACTCCTAAACAGCTTCAATCCCTCCTCCTCTGCGTCAATGCCCTCCCTGTCATCATCCTCGCTCTCATTCTCATTCAGCTCCATCTTTCTACCAAACAGAGTTCCAAAGAATCGATCGATGGCCCCCTGCTCCCAACATCTTCTGTCCTCGGGAGCCATGAAGTTCTGCAACTTCTCGTGAACTGTGAAACGCATTTTCCGGCCTTTGCTTGCCTTGCGATCCACCTGCTTGCGCAGCTTGGCTTCCTTACTGGCGGTGACCACGACGGTCGGTACGGCGGTGGCTTGTTCGCCGCTGCCTTCGACGGTCCTCTGATCGACGAGCTCCTTAAGAAGGACCTGGTAGAAGTCGGCATCGTCGTAGATGTAGTCGTCCTCAGTGACCTTCAGGGAGCGTTGAGCAGGGGCACAAGAGCGTGGCACTCTCGTTCGTTTGACGAGCCGGTTGTTGGGGACCATGAGCTGTTCCTGGAGAGCGCTGATGAGGGATTTTCTCTGATGTCCGAGTCGGTCGGGTTGCATCATGTTGACGCTTTGCACCTTTTTAGACCATTTTTCCAATCGTTCTGCCCTGTACCCAGCCGCGGCCTCATCTTCCTCCTGCAACTGCGTCCAAATGTCGGCGTTGGACATTGGCATTTCTATGTCACGTTTTCGCTTGGCTCCAGTATTCACTTGTGTTCCGAAATTCCCTCGCAGGCTGCTGATAGTGTTCAGCAGCTTGATAGCAGCCTCCTCGGCAGCTTCGTAGGGCTCTGATTCAGCATCTGATTCAGATTCGACAGTAGGGAAAGAGTTCGCCGCTACAAGAGCCTTTTGCAAGCGGATACGCAGGTTGAGCAGCCCGTCGTACATCTTGCGTTGCTTTTGAATGGCAATGCCTTTGTCCACATCTGCTCGATTGGAGAGAGCAGACAAATTCGGTCTCGCGTTATCACCCCGTTTGGCCGAAGCGTCTTTTTCTTCGGATGGATTCTCCGAATCATCTTCGTCCTCGCTCTCATCATCATCTTCGTCATCTTCGTCCTCATCTAAACTATCCTCTTCCGAACCGCTTCCACCGCCATCGATCAATGCGTCAAGCCCACCATCCATGTCTTCGTCCTCTCCAGAGTCGTCATCATCCTCCATTGTATCTTCATCGTTGAACATGTAATCCGCAGCAGTTGCTCTGCCTGCCTTCCCTTAAGATTCGCAAGCTTAGAGCTTCCCCGTAAAGAGATCTTTTGAACCGCTCGGCATCCGACGCACCAAGTGCATCATCGCTATCAATCTCCGAATCGCTTGCCTCAGCCTCGTCCGCCTCGAGATCGGCGTCGTCGGGATCATCGTAGGCGCCTTCGTCGTCATTACCTTCCTCTTCATCTTCGTCGTCCACGTCATCTTCATCTTCATCCAAAGCGGAGCGACTGACCTGAGACCCTCTATATTCAGGCCCCAAGGAGACATTCTCTTTGTGCCTCAGCTTGCTTTTGCCCACGGAAACATAGTGCTCAGTGCCCAAGTTCTCGTCGTCGCTGGCATCGGAGCCACTGCCACAATCGCTTGCTGGGGCATTGGATTCCGGATCGTAGTCTAGGAGGAAAGGACAAGAATTAATTAGATGTTCGCACGATCTCTGTCCGCATCATTTTTTTCAATTACCTTGCGTAATGACCTCATCCGGGTCTTGGAATTGTTTTGCGCGGCCCTTTATTTTAGCCATGGTTTCCGCTTCTGGTTGCACTTTTATCGTAGACAGACAAGAGGTTGCTCGCCCGCCCCACGTACCAGAAGATTTTGACGTCCGTCTCTCCGATAAAAGCCTGAACTTTTAGGCGGTGGGCGGCGGCAGAACAGAGCTCTATAATCGATGAGTGGGTCAACCAGAGAGGCAGCAAGTACGTACATACAGAGGGTAATAGGTATGGGTTACTGGTATAGTCGATTAACCTCATCATTGTGATGCACCCGTACTATACTTCAGTTCATCTTTGAACTGCTTCACCTCATCATAGTTTCCTTATCATCACATCTTTCATGAACAGTTTTCTCCCACAATGAATGCCTAATTGCAGATCCACAAGTTCCATCAAGTTGCACCCCTCGCACCCCATCGCGACCTCATCGCCAACATGCGACCAACAACGACACGCCTATTCCAATCTTTCCGACCATTGCAGCATGAAAACCCTCTAGTACGTACTCGGTATCTATGCACCGGGGGGATTCAGAAATCTAAACTCGACAGTAGGGCCTCCCGCGCGCCGGCACTCCGCCCACATGGGGCAAACGTCCGCAAAGGCGCAAAATCGCAGGCGTCGACAAGGTCATTGCCGTGTCCTCTGCCAAAGGTGGCGTCGGAAAAAGCACCGTTGCAGGTCAGTAGTGGAATCCTCAGCTGGACAGCATGATGTAGAGTAAACACTGAGTGTCCCAGCCAATCTGTCACTCGCTTTTGCAAGACTTGGATTCAGGGCAGGCATACTGGACACTGACATTTTGGTCCCTCAATTCCGACTTTGTTTGACTTATCTGGAGAACCGAGATTATCGAAGAGTAAGCTCTCTCGTCTTGTTCAGATTTCCATGACTATTCACTGAAAGTATTTATCTAGATAATCAACTTGTTCCATTGACAAACTATGGTGTCAAGACCATGTCTATGGGCTATCTCGTCGGAGAGAATGCGCCAGTTGTCTGGCGAGGGCCAATGGTGATGAAGGCGGTTCAACAGCTCCTTCATGAAGTTGATTAGGGCGGCCTAGACATCCTAGTGCTGGACTTGCCGCCCGGTACTGGTGATACTCAGCTTACGATTACGCAGCAAGTCAATTTGGACGGTGGGTTTCCCCTTCTCACAAATGCCCGTATACGAGAGATTCCAGGCTCACATGAAGTTGTCAGGTTCTGTTATTGTCACCACACCACACACCTTGGCAACCAAAGACGCCGTAAAGGGAATCAACATGTTCAGAGCCGTGGATGTGAGCATACTGGGCTTGGTACAAAACATGTCGCTTTTCACGTGTCCGCACTGTCATGGCGAAACGAATATTTTTGGGTCCAACGAGAGGGTTGAGAAACTATGCACAGGACATGACATGGACTTCCTCGGTGACATTCCACTTCACCCCAATATTGGCGACGACGGCGAGCGGGGTAAGCCTACAGTGGTATCTGAGCCGTCTAGTAAAAGAGCATCTGCTTTTCTGCAAATAGCTCGAACAATCTTACCCAAAGTTGGGCTCTAGGTAGAAATCAACGGCGCCAGGTGGCAGTCCATCTGTCTGTATAGTAATGTTTCAATAGTCATCCCACACGCGTACACATTAGCACATCTGCAAGTAATTTGATGTGGCAGGGGCAGCAGGTACCATATCCAAAAATGCCTGGTACAAATTCAGGTCATTTATGATTTCGTGATAGAAAAACTATTCATCCCAACAACCGTGAGTTGCAGCCTATGTACTCGAGCTGATCGGTAGACGGCTGCGGAAAGCCATACGTCACCAAAAAGAAAAACAGAAAAAGAGGTTAGTCTGTGCCTTTAGAAACCAGGAGGCATGTTACCGAGTGTTTAAAATATCAAGAATTCCACATGAATCCGATCTCTCCCTTAAACGCCCACACTTGGTTCGGTTTCGCTTAACAATAAAGAACTAGAATAGAAAAGACTTGTTAACGTTAGTCCAGATCCTCATTCACTTGGTAGACGTGACGACTTCGAGTAGGGTCTTTCCGCATAGCTTGTCCAGAACCAGTGAAGCCCACTACACATGAGTTTGCGATCAGCAACGACTTCCGTCATATGGCGAGCGACAGCAGCACGTACCTCTTCCATGAATACCCTCAGGGGTGCGAAACATGCTGTCCTTCTTGCCCGTCTTGCTCATCTTGGACTTGGAGCTAAAGGCCTGCCATTTGGCCTTGCCGGCCTCGAGCTCCTTTTTCGCCTTGATCTTCTTGGGTTTGGGCGCCTTTGCTGCTTCGTCCTCTTGCTGGGCATCTTTTGAGCGCCCGGGTACATGGTCGCACCTGCAGACGAGACAACTCCCGGGCGGCAGCCGGGACAGGCTGAGGCTCGTCAGCTTTTCTTTTGTTCGAGAAGGGCTTGAGGTCTTTCGACCGCAATGTCTCGGTGTTGTCGTAGCTTTTGAATTTGACTGTAAATATTGGGTTTGCGGACGACCCGGTGATGGAGGTGATCCTGGCTTGGTAGAAATTCTTATCACCAGACAACCATTTGGCCATGACGGTATCGTTGACATGATACGTGGGCGCAGGCTCTTCCTTCTCCTCGACAGGCGCGGGGGCTTTTTGAAAGCGGGATGGTTTTCCAGGACCATTTCTCCGGTTGTGGTGGCGGCGGCGTATGCTCTTTCGCGGCTGGCTTAGGTGCCTGTGCCTGGTTCGGTCGGAGCTCAGCAATGTTCTCATCGAGTAGATCAATTAGGTTTTGTAACTCTTCCTGTAAAGCCAGCAGCTCGCCACTTTCTGGGTCATCTCGCAGTTGCTGCAAGATAATATCAAGCTGCGAGTTTGGTCAGCCAAGAATGCTACTGAGGAATTTGAGGGCATGGGTTCGAACCTGTTCTTGGTATTGCTGCCTTTCCTCCTCCATGGCGGCTAATCCCGACATTTTGTATGGTGTGATCCTGACACTGGCTGAAATCGATTGGAACCTGGTCCGAGTGCGATGCGATGCGACGCGACGGGTACGGGTACAATGGTGGCCGAGAAGTAAAGAATGATTGAAGATTCATCACTCGCTATGATCTCACCAGGCGGCCCAACTGGCACGTGACCATCAACTTCACCAACTTCATTGCTCCTACGCTTCGCTTTTCCTTTCATATCTTCTGAAAAATTACTTGACACCTTCACCATGATATTTCCGGTTCCTTCTTATATGGGGGCCATTTGTCTCCCTAGCTGGGAATAGCCAGCTGCAATGAAAAAGAAGAAGAAAAGATCAATACTTCTGATCCAGACGAACCGACGTCGCTACCACCTGACAAAAAATTGCACAGAATGCAGTTCCCGCACGGAGCTGGTAGTCCACATCGATTCGCCCAATACAATATCGCAACACATGAGACTACAACGTCTCCAAATCCTCCCGTCCATCAAGCTCAAGACTTCAACATAACAACAACGTCTCGTAGTGAAAAACAAGTCCTGATTGGCAATAAGTCTGCGTGTCACTGCCCCAAAACTTTTCCCAGCGAGTCGATTCCTTCTAATACACGGTGATCAATGACCAAACCTGAACGATACGTTACGTACATTGCAAAGGCACATGGGGTAACAACATTGACAGAAATCTATTATGATGATCTGATCCAGCCTATGGATTAGAGTTCCCAGCGCCTGATATAAAAATTGCAGCACATTTAGTGCAATCAACAATACTATTCTGACAAGAGATGAAACCAATGAATTGCCGACTAAAGGAGTGAAACAAGCCGCAAAGACCATGACCCCGTCTTTGTTTCCCCAATAATCACAAAACCCTGCGCGGGTGGATCTGCTCGTATGAGAGATTCCTATTCGCCAGATAATCAAAGCAGTACTGCTCAGCGTCGCCTGTGAGCATGATCGGAAGAGCCTTGTGCAGGTATTCACATGGTAGGTTAAGCCTGTCACACTTGTTCTGAAAGAGGTTGATCTTTGGCGTAAGGAAGTCGTACATCTTCCCGCTGTAACGATCGTCGTTCGTCCCCATGTCGATCCCTCAAGCCGACAGCATGCGTTTTCCTGTGTCCGGTGGAGAACTCGGTATCGGACTTGGCCGGTGTAACAGAGACTTCTTCCAAAGTCAGCTTCAAGCTGGGCACTTTGCTCAACGGGATGATGGTGCCATTGGGCTTTACGATATCTATCTCGATGAGGGGCTCAACGGAGCTGACGATGCCGTTGGAGGGAGACGTGGCGGCGAAAGCAGCCTGCATCTCCTGATCGACTGCTACGATATCGCGAAGGATACCCGTTTCGGGAGCTGCATTACCTCCACTTGCCAGGCGGCCGTGCCATTGATGAAGACTGTCACAGCGCACGGGCGCTCGACTTGCGCGCGGTCAAGTTCGAGGCAAGCAAAGTAGCGGGTTTGGCTTCGGCGGGAGCCGGTCTGTTTTGTTGTTGGGCACTGTCTGCATCGTACGTAGTGCTGGTGAAATGGGCGGTCTCCGCCGCGAGCCGCGTCCCCGACGTGTTCCAGTAATGGAGTGGCTCGTAGGTGTAGCCCAGGCCTCTGATGCTGGAGATCTTTCTCGGGGTCCAGTATGAGAGCAAGCGGTCGAAGAAGGGCTCGAGGGGGAGTCGGGTGTTATCCAGGTGTAAGGGGTGTGGAGAAGCGCGATTGGCCCCAGTATTGGTTGGTGAATTTTGTGTGATCTTCTTCATTCGAGAACTGCCAGTAGGCCCAGAGGCGGTCGACGTGGGTATGGTGAAGCATGCTGCGGTTGGAGTTGGTGAGCAACTTGTCTACAATGGAAGCGTGGGCAGACTTGCGCATAGGAAGTCACTAACAAAAGGGGTCGAACGCTGTAAGCTCCTCATTGAAGAATTGGCCAGCACATCCGGCGTCCCAGCGGATGGCATTGTGCATCTGCTCGAGACTCGTTGCATGTTTATGAGTGTTTGCGAATTCTTCGAACGTGGCAGAGTACATGAATATGTCGTACTAGATTTTTCGACATCAGCACATGTGTCCCGATGGAACACGAGAGAATAAAACAATCATGTCAGCCCAACTTACCGTGTCCTGCTTCAACTTCCACCGAGCCAATCTTTGGTTGGCCGATTCGGGATATTTCAATGGCCAGGGACACCGCCGGTTCGGGAGAGGTCAAGGGAATTCGCCGAACTGACCATTCCTTGCCTTCTCGGGATACTTGAACGAATGCAGCGGGTTATCGATGGTGATCTTCTTGAGATTCGGGCCGTCTGGGCCGTCGGGGACGTTGACAACAGCTTCCATCGGAACAGTGCAAGGTGGGACGGTGGAGTTGACAGACCAGTCCCAGTAAGGAGAGCGCAGCTGCTCGGCAGCTTCCATGTACTGGTCACGGTATTTGGGAGGGTACTTTTCCGCGATAGACTTCGCTTCTTCAACAAGAACCTGCTCGAAGGCCAGGACATAGGCACGGTGCCAGGAGGAAGAGATTCTCCTGCACAAGTCAGTCTTTAGACGGTGTCCATTATACAAGCCGTTTATTATACCACAGCACCAAGTGGCGATGGCTGGCAGGTAGGCACTTACAACGTGAGGAGAGTATCCTTTCCAGCCCGCGGTAGTTTGCAGCTGTCCGCCCCCGTTCCACTCGACATACGGCAAGCCGTGAATACCTTTTGAACAAGTCAGACGTGATGTCGATTCAGTATCAGTGATGGAATATCCTGGTGGAAACGAACCCGCAAGTTGGAAATACGACCGTGGATCGGAGGCGTCAGTATCTTGCAACGATCTGAGAGCTGTCAGATAGAGGTCCCTATGTCTTTGAGTGAGTCTCACTTGACCAAATTGTGAAGTGACATTTCTCCTTGTCCGAGATGACTAATACTTACCATTGAGGACCACCCTGGGAATAGAGGTCGTTGATATTCTTTCTCGCAGGAACGGCAGTCCCATCCTTAACAGGGACACCAGTGATAGTGAAGGGGTCGGCGCTGACTGCCAGTGGCGCAAGGCCAATTGCCAAAGGCCAATGGCTTGGTTCAAAATCATCTCGACGGGGGCTGTCGAAGGCAAGTCTCCGCGTAGGGGACCAAATTGGCCAACAAACGTGTGTCTGCGAGGTCATCAACATGTGGGAACCAAGACCAACTTACACGCCCCGGGGTGGTGGCTTGTGCTTCCGCAACACCACAAGCAACTTGAACTGAAGAAGAGAAAGAAGGGGAACGCCTGGTCCGGTGCGGGTATCTCATTTACCATCGTGCTATCCACCACCAGCCGAGCAATCTCTTGTAACGATTCTTGGCGAACAGTCTCCAATTGCTCATCTGCTGGCTTTGCAACTGGCGAGTGCCCACCGAGCCATGATGGCTTATTTCGTAATAAACAACACCAAGAACCGATTCTCAACTAGACTGATTGAATGTTTCGAGCCTCGTTTAAGGTTATAGAAGCTTGTACGTAGTCACCAAACGCCAAGCATTGCAAGACACTGCCATGTCAAAGTCTAGGCCTCGTGATTGGGAGCAAAAGAACGTGTGGGTCGGTCGGGTGGTGGGTTGCGCAAAAAAATCGTTGATGAACAAAACATGTCCATCGTTTAGTGAAATGGCCTGGCCTCTCTCTTACAATGTCTTTTGACAAATTGTGATGATACTACTTGCTATCACTACTTACTGATTGGCAAAAGTGAATGACGCGGCTGGCCTCTCCCGCCGGGAATTGAACCCGGGTCTCAAGCGTGACAAGCTTGCATACTGACCACTATACTACGGAAGATGGAATGGCTTTTAGAAGCCATCGTAGCGGGGTGTTGCTATACTCACGTGATGAGTAAAGATGGTTATAAAGGCACGACAGACAGTAGGAAGACAACGCGCCTTTAGTTTTGGGTACGAAAAATTGTGCACCAAAACTTGGATGTGATAAAGCCAATGAAATTCGCGGACTAGCCTCAAATAGATACGTAAACTGACACATTTTCCTTCCCAAGGAATTAACATGCTTGCCTAATAAATGACCATTCCTCACTTTGCCCAACATTCGCTCAGTAGTCCTCCATCACCGACGTTGCGCTCCATGTTGGTTTCACATCGTGGTGGCGAACACCCGGAGCAACAAATCCTGGGCCTGCAGGTGCCGCCCAGACCAGACTTTGCTGAGACACATCTGAAGACCTTTTTTTTTTTCTTTCCTTACTGTCCGACGACTGGGACAAGCGCCGCACCAGAGGCAGGACCAAGGCCGCCAAGACCAGAGACAGGGCCGACGGGAGCAGCGCCGGGAGCAGCGGCGGCAGGAGCGCCAAGTGGGAGACCTGGGATGGAGCCGCCATTCGCGCCCCTGAGAGCGTCGAGAGCACCTGCCTTTGCAGTTCTCCATACTGCTTCAGGATCGCGGCGGGATCAATGCCGAGGCTGCTCAACATACCACCGGTCGAAGCTCCCTGGACAGCGGTAGGCTTGGTCAAATTGTTGGCTTTGCCGCCCGAAGATCCCATGGCCTTGAGAATTTCGGCAACGTCGGGGCTCGCTGCACCCGGGCCGGCCATTACTTTCTTGCCGGTGGCAGGCTTCGTGTTGTTGCTCTTCTTGCCACCTCCAAGCAAGCCGCCGAGCAAGTTGCCGACGGCGTCGGCGGTCTCGATGGTCGCTCTGGTCGACTTCATGGTTCCGTTGCTCTTTTGCCGCCTCCTCCCAACAGGCCGCCGAGAAGCCCAGAGCTCTCTGAACTCGTGCCAGTCATGGCTTTGTTGTTGTTTGTGGGCGGTGCAGTTGGTGCGGCCAGTGCACACGAGATGCAGGCGAGAACGGCAGCTTGGCTGAACTTCATGATGAGAATATTGGACGGGTTGGGAAATGATGGAGTGTTTTCTTTGGAGTTTACGCTGCAAGAAGCTGTCGAGAGGCTCCATCGTGGTTGGGGCGCGGATGGGCGAATTGATTTATATAGGCGTAGGTTGTGTATTCGTGAGACGATGACAATGCAGTTCTGAGATGCTGCCAATTCGGGCTGTCTCAGTCGTACCATGCCCGCGAAGTTCTTCAGGAAAAATGGTTCGGAATGGAGGATCAGCAGGGAGGAATCGAGTCGGCCACACACCTACCAGGAATCTCGCGCGGAAGCAAGACATGATTCTGAGACAGCAAGGCACCAGACAGACTCAATGGGAAATCTCCCAGCAGACTGTCACAACGGCTGGCAAACCTGGCAGACCTGCGGCATTCTCCATTTGCCAAGCAGCCTGGCAGACTGGCCGCGCATTCCATCTGTAAAGATGGCTCGAGCATGCATGACTGGCTGCCACCGAGAGCGATTGTCAGGGAACAGCGTCGGCATTCGGCATGTTTGTTTCTGTCGTGGTTGGATTTCTGTAATCTTCTTGCACCACGCGCCCGTCAAAGTGCTACGATGCCGTCTCTTGCCGAACTCGACCAACTTGTCGTGACGGCTCGCTGCGTGGGCGCCGAGAATGTCCTCACCAGCCCGACCACGTCCAAGACCGCAGCTATGCAACCATGTCCTCCATGTGCAATGATGGAGGCCCGTTCCTGACGCTTGGTGTATTCTGTCTGCCTCGGACAGGTCAGGTTTGCTGCAGAATCGCCGTAGGTTACACGCCCTAGGGGACCATTTGTGTCTCTGGCATTGTCAACCAGGTAACTTCCGCTCTTGACGGTCAACCTATTTTCTGATCTATCGAATCAGTGCATGCATGCTTGCATTTGTTGTGCCAAACTTCCATCACAACTCAGTGCCCCATGAACCACACGTGGAATTCCGCAGCTCATTCTCTTGATCTCGTGGGACAATGCAAGACACTTGCATTCTGGACTAAAAGTTCGCGGAGGAAATGTCTCACTAGGACAATGTCGCTGGAACAAAATCTTTCCTACCGAGCTGTAGCCACCATCCCACCACCCCCGATGATATAGTCGGCCGCGAGTCTGATGGTGCTTTTTGCTTCGTGTTCCTGCCCACCCTCGACTGTCGCCGAAGCAAATTTCGCACCTTGTCGTATGTCAACCTGTCAACCACCTCATGACTGGAAGGCGGCGTCACGTAGTCAGAGTAGATCGCCCACGGCAGTGGCGAAGCATGAACCGCAATATCTCAACTACCCTATTCCAGGAACTCCAAAATGGTCGGGGTATCTCATCTTTTTCGCGAGCAGGATCAGCCCATACAATCAGAACGTATGTGTACGTGTACAGTCAATTTGTGAGACACGGGAGATTTTGAAGTAGATTCTTTCAATTGCCAGTGTATATCCTCTCGAAGGGCCTATGAACCGTTTGTGATGAGTCATTCCGTGACTTGGAGCCGTTCATATTGTCCATGATGCTCTTGTGTGGTAGATCATCGCGCCGCCCATTACTGTGACCAAGAGGCAAGTAGAGGATGGTCTTGCGATACTGCAAAGAACCTTTGCCGAATCCAAAGGAACTGAGCCGTTATTCTAAGCTCTGATTGACCACCTGGGTGAAGCAAATGAAGGCGAGGGCATCATTGTCGTTCACCTCGAATGCAACCGACAAAGAGGGTTACTGATTCGTATCTCGAATTGGAATAACGGCTGGTCGTACATGCTGATGCCATTCCGCTATGCAAATCAAAAGAAGAAGGAAAACTCCTAAATCAAATGCCAGAAACTCCGGCTATGCGATGCTCCCATCTAGACGACAAGATGAGGAGAAGCAGAAAAAGAGGAACCGTCCAGCAGCTTCAAATGCGGCACTGGGCTTGAAAACCGAAAGATGACTCCCCACGAATGCCAACGCCGATATGCGAAGCTAGGGAAGCATCTGCTTCCGCAGTCTTCTTTGCAAGTAGTGTCGAGCAGCCTGCGCTGACACACTCAGCACCATGATGACCTGAAGACCAACCAGGCCGAACCAGATAAGATTCAGGATCCTGTCTTCGTCATAATGGATGCGAGTTTTGGAAAAGACAGCCATGTCTTTGACCCAATGTGGGGAAAAGGTCGTCGCCGATGGGCTGCACAAATCCTGGGGAGCCGGCGAGGCCGATGACGGTTGGGCGAGCTTGCTGCCTCTGTGTAATCGAACTTGGATTGATATCGACCGAGGTAGAAGACCCTGAAAGGATGCATTTAGAAATCATGCAAACAGCGTCTCTCATAATATGTAATTACGGAGTGGTCCGTAATTGAACAGCATCGGCTGTCGGCGACAAGTGTTGCGACAAACAGGTTTTCTGGGAGGCGGAATTGCTCACCTCTCAAAATCAAGGACATGGGCCCTGATCCCCGCAGCGGAAGGAGGAAGGGCTGATAATACATGAAACGACGGGGCGAGGTGCTGGAGGATCAATTCAATGCCGTCGCAGCCAGGGGCGTTCCGTCCCCAAGCGGCACAATCTGGTAGTATCGCGAAATCGAAGACTCTCACGTCGCGAGAACGAACGGGGACGCGGCGACAAAGAGGTTGGGCCAAGAAGGAAAGCTGACAATTTGCAAGTTGGGGGCTGGCGGCGATCCTTTATGAAGCAACACAAAAAAAAAAATCCACGCTGACATTGTCGAGAAACGTTGGTCACACTCGCACAGACCAAACCAGACCAGACCAGGATTGATGCTGGGTTTCCGTAACATTTGAGTCCCCAGCGCTAATACGGAGTACTCCGTATGTATTGGCTTAATAGCTGAGACCCTTGCGATATATTTTTCTTTTGGCAGAAGGATTCGGGCTGCCACACTTCCACTCACTAATATTACGTACTGCGTACGGACTAATCCGTACATACTCCGTACGATTCAATACGATACAACATTGACAGTGGAATGTCCACGTGGCCTTTTGGGTGTTATCCACGAGAACTCTGCTAAGTTAGCAAGGACGACCCGCAGTATAACTTATATGTGGATCACTATGGGGCGGCTTACTTTGTACAGTCTGAGCTTGCATCTTGTGGCTTTTTTCCACCGCCATTGTGTCTGAAGCCCTCCTAACGAATCCTTTATTATTAATTAATTAATCAATTAATTTACAAGCAAAATCATCTTCTTTAACAGCAAGGTGCTTAATAAGAATAAATAAGAGATTATAATCCCTAAGAAAGGTTGTTATAGTGCTCTGCTAACTTTATTGTAATACTCCTATAAAGTTTATAAAGCGTTTTACTCCTGTAAAAATAAGAGCTAAAAAACAGTAAAATTCCCTTTATTCTTAGCATCTAATCCTATTGCAGGTATTTACACGCCCCTACTAGTGTAATACATTATAAATAGGGAAATGCAAAGTAGACTTAATTCTATAACTTTCCATGTAAATTTGCTGCTAAAAATAGTTAGCGCGTCCTTTGTGCATTGTTGTGCACTCTGCTAACTTAGCAGAGTTCTCGTGGATCACACCCTTTGGCATCTCCGGCAATTAGCAGCCAAAAGTTGCTCTTTTAGCCGCAATGTGCGATCGGGCTGTTTCAATTCCCTTCGAACATGCTTCAACATGCTCAAGCGCACAAGCAAGCATCTTCACCGCCCCGTCTAATGCCGCGCTGACCGTTGCGTCTGCTCGTTAATCATTAGTCCATACTCCGTAATCCATAGATCGATCAGTTTGTTTCTAGACCCGCGGCAATGTGTGACACTCCATGTTTCATGTTGCGAATCCCACTCATGGTCTCTAGTTAAGTTTACCCGGAAGGACTCAAACTCCACTCCGTAAAAGCGATTGCGGTATCATGCATGGTTTCTTTTGTTCCTATAAGAGCGTTTTGTTAACCTCGTTTCCCGCCAAATCGTTCGTGCCCTCGTGGGAGGGGCGTTTGTTGGGCCCACCGTGGCCCCACCGTGACGGGTAATTGGCGATCAATGGCGAGTTGCTTGGTGTACGCAAAAAAAAGCTTGCAGGGACTCGTCACTCTACATAGGAATGCGGTGATTATGTATGTACTTCGTTTCTCCTTACGTAGAGGTCATACACCTTGTGGATTCACGTCAACCAGGATCTGTATCCAATTAGATAAAAGTGTATTAGAAGTACATAGATTTATGTGTAAATTAACCTGTAATAGTTGTACTAGTAATTTTCCTTTGTACAGTCTACCCCTGTTTGATTTTACACGAGTACATGACTAGGGTAGCAGGCCAATCACATGTCAAACCGAGGATTAGCGTAGTACTAAGCGGGGTAAGAAGTACCTTGCGTTACATGTATTTTCTTAGACTATTTAGTACCTCTTACTAGCGTAAATACCCCTATAGCATCCCTAACAGCTCCACTCACATGAGCCACTAAGAGCTGATAGTGGCCGCCCGCGTGGTGCTTGTTGTCGTGTAAAATCAAAAACAGGGGTGGACTGTACACGTTAATATTACATTATTACACTTATCGATTATTTTGGACAAGAAACGCGTACCCACAAGGTGTATAACCTCTTAGGAGATAGACTAATGATAATCGTATGACAATTATGTAATTAACTTTTAAAGTGCATAAATCACTTCCTAGCAGGCTTCTAGAGATTACGTTTCTTGAGTATATATAAAGGCAGCCTACTAGTATATTTGACTAGCGTTAAAAAGAAATCTAGCATTAATAAAGTCCTCCTTCCCACTTGCGAACCCAATCTAATCCAATCCAATCTGTACTAGATAGCTAAAATAAAGCTCCTCTTTCTTCTCTTAATCCCAGTGGCCATGGCCTTGAATTTTAAGGGCACCCTTATGATCCAAACCCAGAACCAAAACCAAAACCAAAAACAAAACCAAATTGGCATCCAAAAGATAGCTTCATGATGCACTGTGACAACGGAACCAATGGCAATGACGGTTGCGAAGCTCAAGGCCTTCATACCTATTGCGTAAGATAACTAACTATAACGCATACACATTGTTCCTACCCTTTCAGTAGTCTTAATGCTAACTGCGCTCTAGTGTCAATACCTTAACACTGATTATTTTGACGTGCCTAGATGGGTAACTGTAGCAACACAAGATAAGTCCGGGAATACGGAATGTGGAGGAAACGAACATCCTGGGTTCAGGTACTGCTCGCCGTGAGCAAAAGGTTAAGCCATGTCGAGCTCTCTACATCTCTTGCAGAATTTTCTTTCTCTGATGAGAACAAAATCAAAAATGCCTAGCCACGCGGGTCAAGAAAAGGATGACGGGTCCGGCCCACACCCACACCGCCCCTTTTATCGGAATCTAGCTCAAAGCCTCCTAGTAACGAATCTCTTATTTTGGCATGATGCAGAAGTAGCTTCAATATGCGCGCACACTGGCAGGCTGTCCACACAGTTCGCGGCTCACACTGGCAGGAACGAGCCGTGGGTGGCAGCAATTGTGTCGTCATTGACAACAAGAGGGCAAGAGGGCACATGCAAACAAGGCCCTGCCACCCTCCGCCTGCCTTGATGACGTTGCGGGTTTGCCCCGCTCCAGTCTCTGACCAGGAGCTCCCGATGGCATCGTCTTAATACACGCCGAGTCCGTGTTCCTCCTTCGATCCTACATCATCCTTCGATCCTACATCATCACCCTTGTTTTGAAAAGCTCTACTGATATCCTAAACCCATTCTCACTTGCTCTTCAATTTCAAGTCAGGTTAAACAAACGTCAAGTATTCCACTGCCTTGATATTAATGACAAAGCCAGCTGTCACATCGCACCACAAATCTCATCTGATAGCGGGGTAACAACAATGGCCGCCAACGCAACTGTTTACGTCAAGAACATCGCTTCGTCGACGAGCGATGCCGAAGTCAAGAACTTCTTCAGTTTCTGGTAAGTCTTTGAACCGTATGCAACAGCAATCTTGGAATGAGATTCTAACCAAGCCCTTCTCAGCGGCAAGATTGCCGAGTTCAAGGTCACCCCTGATGCAGAGGCCAAGTCCGCAGAGGTCACCTTCGAGAAGGAGACGGCCATGAAGACGGCCCTCCTGCTGAACAACACCCAGCTGGGACCCAATCACATCACTGTCGTCAGTGCAAACGGCAGCACCGATGACGACGGCAGCCACTACACTAAGAATGATGAGCGCGACTCCGACGACATCACCCAGGAAGAGAAGCCCCGCTCCCGCATCTTGGCCGAATACCTTGCCCATGGCTACGTTGTCGGCGATGTTGCCCTCGAGCGCGCTATTGAACTCGACACCAAGCACAACGTCTCAACCCGCTTTCTCACCACCATCCAGAACCTTGACAAGAAGTATCATGCTACCGACCGCGCCAAGGCGACTGACGAGAGCTACGGCATCATGCAGCGAGCCAATTCCTTCTTGACTGGCATTGGCTCATACTTTGAAAAGGCGAGTAACAACCCCACCGGCAAGAAGATTGCCAAGTTTTACACAGACAGCACGCGACAGGTGCAAGACATTCACGCCGAGGCTCGACGTCTCGCCGATTTGAAAAAGGAGGAGCATGGCGGCAGCGCCTACAAGGCTGCCGGATTGGAGAGAGTCTTTGGCAAGGAACCCCTAAGGAGACCTCTGAAAAGACATCCACTACTGCTGCTCCCGGTTCCACTCCCAGCTCTGGCGCTGGTGTTGTTTCTGGCTCAGGTACCAGCTCTGGTGGTGTCGTTGGTGTTGGTGCTACCGCTGGTGCCGATGCTGGTGCCGGTGGTGCTCTTGGGGCTGAGAATAACACATCTGTATCGTCTGCATTTAAGACAGCTGATAGGAAGGCTACTTGAGGACCTGGGAATGTAGGCGAGGAAGGAGGACATTATACCTTTCGTCTGGGTTATGTATGCTCACTGAGTTGGTCCCAAGAATATGGCAAGTTTTTATTTTATGAATACAATGCAATTGCAAAGATGCTCTGGAACATTCTCTATTACGAATTAATCGGGGAGAAACGCCAAAATCTATTTTTGTACATTGGCACCGACGCTATTGCCTTCACCCTTTGTAAACTTCTTTTTCAACTCATCGTCCAATGGGCCTTTCGGATTAGATTCGAGACGCTGTCAAGGGACTTGGTTAAAACTTTTATCCATCAGAGATCAGAATCAAAGAGCGATTGTCGTCACCATACCTTGGCATCTGACTTGTTGTTCTCTTGGTTTTGTTGCCCACCTTGGACGTGCCGAATCCGTCGCCGTCACCGGGTGTTTCATGAAGCTGCTTGCCGCTCTGGCGCTCTGGAGATGGAGATTCAGCCATGACGTGGATGGAGGGTATGTCGTGAAGAGCAGAGTGATGTTTTGGGGCGGGGAAAGGCGCTCTTTATATGCTGCGCGACATTCCCATGCCGTCTGGGCTGTGGGCTGTTTACATCATCCCAGGGTCCCGTTTATTGCGTGCACGCACTGAGAGTGAAGAGACGACGTCAAGATGACGGCTACAAACCCACTTGTAGATGGCGCGCAGGCCCAGTCTCCTACATTTGTAATAAGACGCTTTGATCTTTTCTCCCATTTCTCTGTCGGTGCCGCTGCCCTGGAGCCAAACGAGTTTAGTGCCCCGGTGCCCGTGTCGACAGCCGTAGTGCCGCCAGGCCCCCACCATTCCCCCGCCGCGTCCGCAGTCTGCAGTCCAGACTCCACAAAGTCACTCACTGATCAAAGGGCACAGACGGCACAAGACGGGCAAATCAGGTTCACCAGACCAGAGCGCCCCACCTCCAATGCCTCGTCTTGGTCCCTTTTCGAAATGGCTGGTCTTCTTCTTCCTCAAGCTGCCACGATCCAACAACGAACAACGGGTCAGGTTCAACGTCGCAGACCTCCTTTGACTGTTTGCTACCCATACATATAACTTTTTCTTTGCTTCTCCCGGCTGTCTAGCTGATCACTTTTTTTCGCAGCCGCCAGAAAGAGCTACGAGACGAACAAACATTTCTTCCTTTGCCTCTCCCTCCTCTCCAAAAGGGTTGGTTCGATCTTAGCTTTCTCTCTCCCAAAACCATGCCTGATCTCAACTCGGTTCCTCCATCACCACATTCTCTAGCGGCCATGTCTCGTCGACAGTCTTCCCAACAGATTGCTCCTCTGCCACACCCAGCACCGTCGTCGCCTTCCTCTTCGTTAATCAATATCCTTCCGTCGAACCAGAGTGCCGTGAGCCATGGCCATCATAGTCGCAGTGCTAGTTTGAGCCAGCCTATTGTCGCTTCCTCTGCTACCTCGCCCCAACTCACTGCTGCTCGGCCAATGCAGCCCCAACCACCGCCGTCATCTGGGGATTCTTCGGTAGGACCTGGACCTGGACCCTTGCGGCATCCCCGTCCCCTAACGGCATCTGAGCTACATATGCAGCTGGAGAAAGAACAGGAAGCGGTGGTGGGTAGTAACCAACGAAGCTCTCTGTCCTCGGACGTGTGGCCGTGTCTGACATGATGAATGCTAGGTAAACCGATTGACTCGCGAACTGTCCCTCCTCCGGGCTGCCCAGAACAACTCGGTTGTGTCCAATGCTTCATCCCTATCGGCCTCGGCTTCTGCTCACGACCCCATCGCCGAATCCTCCCTCCTCTCCGGCTCCGGGTTCACGATCCCCACGTCACGAAGACACCACCGAAATTCTTCCTCGGCATCACAGAATCCCGGGTTGCAGCTCGCTTCGTGGCATGAGGCGCGACACCCTGTCCCACGATCAGCGCAGTCGATGCCGCTTTCGCGACAGAGCTCCCATTCCCGTATTAGTCGTACTAACTCGCCGGGTCCACAACAAAACGCTCTGGATCCATCCAGCTATTTCCACAGCCAACGGGTGCCCCATGCACCGTCGGTTTCCATGAACTCGGTCGCTGCTACTCCCGGGAGCGTTAGTCATGGCGAGCAGATGAGCCCTGGCCTCATGTCGGCCACTTCCAGATATGAAGAAACCGCCTTTACAGAAACGAACTTGAGACTGCAAAGAAGGAAAACGAGACCCTTAAACGACGCATCAGGGAACTTGAGCGAGTGGTTCACAGCAGACGAGCAAGTGACGTTGGCCGTCCCAGAAGTGACAGCGTAAGTACGACCGCCAGCGTGAGTGTGGCTCCCTCTGGGGAGTGAGCATCGCTGGTCCTCGTGATAACATCGTGCCCCAACGGCCAGATCGAGAACGCGGCATGACTGCTCAGAGTATCGCGAGTGCGTCGGGCAGTGTGGCAATCGGAGTGCCAGATGACGAGGTCAAGGTCGGTGAGAGCGCTGCAAGTGCCGGTGTAGGTGGTCAGCAGCATCAACCGTAGCGGTCGATGCTGGGTCGAAAACTAGGGCAGGCATATTTGGATTCAGAACAAGGGGGTTGTTGGGAAAGTACTAGCTACATATGATGAGAGAAGAGGGCGTTAAAAGGAGCGAATGAACGCATACCAGGGTTGGTTCTGTATGTGAAATTTCCTTGATCTTTCCTTTTTCATAACATCACATCAAACGGCAGACGGTTCATAATGGGAAAAAGCTTGGGGCGAGCGATCAAGTTTTCATCCTGTTTTGTCCTTCAATTTCTTTGTAGCTTCTAGTGCTCATGACTGAGCTACAGTCACGATAGCCAAATCAACTCGCGTCTCTACCGCGTTTCGTGGTATAATTCCCCCTACGCTCTGCGCAACACGCACCAGATGGTTGATGTTATGTGATGACTCCCAAACCCGAACCCAGCCCCAAACTCTCCCTGTATGACGTGTGCCGCCGAGTCTCGGCTTAGTTCGCCCAAGCAAATCGTCTTCAATCAACCCAGCCTATCATGCTTCCATTTAACCGTTATCAAGGCAACTCTGGCCTGTCCCAATTTCGAAACCCAGCTTTGTAACAATGGCCCATCCCCCTGCTTAATCGTCGTGGATTATCCTTCGAGGACTCTGTCGAGGCGTCAACCTCCTTATCTTGGCCATGGGCGCACCGTCAGAGTCCGACTCGGCACCTCGTTTTGTCTCTGGTGTCTGCAGCTCCTCGGCAGCCACCTCCTCATGCCTCTCGAACGCGAGGCCACACGGTGTCGTTTCTGGGAAGGGCGCTCTCCGCCAGGCAGTAGTCACGGCGAGGCTCCTCCTCGTCCTGCGCACAAGCAAGCCTCTCCATCGCCTCCTTGTCGGCGAGCTTCTCGTCCTGCGTCTTCTGCATCTGCCTCTCCGTCATCTCCAGCAGCGACCTGTACGTCGCCTGCGACGCAACCCCAGGAGCTTGAGCGCCGCCTTCAGGGCAATCTTGTACACGCGGGCCTGGTACGTCTTTCTGTCGACCTGGCTGCGCAGCGCGTCGCACGTCTTTTGCACCTCGGAGGCCTGGACCTGCTTCTCCAGGGCGGCGAGGCGGCTCTTCTCGCTCTCGAGCTCCTTTTGGGCGCGGGAGAGCTGGGTCTTCAGCGTGCGGATGTTCTTGTTCTGGTCGGCAATAATGGTCTTGGCGGCGGCGAGCTTTCCTCGAGCTTCTCCTTTGTGACTTTCGCGAGGAGAGGTTGGTTCTGTAGGTGTCGCACTTGAGGCGTAAGAGATTTTGGTTCTCCATTGTGCTTTTACCTGGTGCCAGAGGGGGCGAGGGTGGTTTGAGGATGGGGACCGGGTGGGTAATTTCTGTTGAAACAGGGTGGTCGAGGGCGTCTTGGGGGTGCTTGTTCTTCTTCGCAGGGAGGAAGGGCTCTTGGGGACGTTTGACTTGGTTGATGAGGACTTGGGAATTGAAGTTCTGAAGACGCCTGATGGTTGTGGTGTTTTGGATGTTGAGGGGAAGGAGGAGGAGGAGGAGGAGGAGGGTCCGCGGGAGTTGGGAGGTGTGTTCAGAACGCCGTGCCAAATATGAGGATCCATGGGGATGGTGCCGACGGTTGGGGAGAGATATAAAAGTTGTGGGTGTATAATTGGAGATGATATTGAGATGGTGTCGGCTAGGTGAGAGAGAAGATGTGGCGGGAAAGGAGTAGGCTTGTATGAGAAATCAGGAGGCCTATGGAGTTTTACGAATGGAGCTCGGATTCATTGCGTGTATTATGTAGTGAGTTGCGGCGGCGCTTGCCACGTGGTTGGGGTTGAAGGTGATGTGCATTGTGAAGTGAAGGTGAGTTCGGGGTGAGCATGCTGTGACCGCCGTCATTTACGTGATTTATCGGAAAATTCATGAATTTGACTGCCAAGGAACTTTACTGCCAAGCTCTCGAGGATTGATGGGAGCGTCCGGAAGATGGAAGTAGTTGTCTATGTCGCCCCGTCCTATGCAGCTGAAGATGCAAAGGGGTCTAGGGGTTTGAAAATAATAAATTTCGATGATACTTTTTCGGGCCCAGCCGCACATATATACCCTGTAGATACCTGACCACGCCGCCCGCGCTGCCGAACGTAGCTCAATTATATGCCTTGGAACCAGGCTCGGAAGAAATGGCACCGAAATTCGACGTGTCATGTTTTCTTTCTTTCTTTCTTTCTAAGGAATCAGCCCAGGCACCGTTGACGCTCGATGTCCATCGACCGAGTGATAAAAAGTTCATGTTGTGGAATGAGACAATTCTCCCGCTGTCGCCTCGGCTCAGGACTCGGACACGGCACGGCAGACGAGAACCAAGACAGGTCTGCCGTTCCAAACCAGAAATAAGACCTGACATACCTAACACCAATCTTCAACCGCGAAAGCCGTCTGGTGCATTATTCGCTTTGGCTGGGAGCCAAAAAGGGCCAAATGCAAGACACATGACAGACTGTACAGACCGGGTCTTGCAAATCATTGTTACAAACAAACGATGCCGTCCAGTTGACCTGGAGTTGGAGTCGATTCCAATGCGTGGGATAACTCATTTCATCCTCGTAGCAGAATACATGTTGAACCGGGGCTGAATCGTCGCCATACCGGATTTCCAGGGTCCGCAAGCCGCCTGGCTGGGCCTTGGCATCAGAGTTGTGTCGAGGCGAAACCTCGGACAGGAAAGCCGCTCGCTATAGCCGCTCCTTGCAGTTGCTGTAGCCATGGTGCACCTTCGCCTTCGGGGACAGGCCGGTGTTCCAGGCCACAGTTGACATAGACTGAATCATTCGAATATGTCCAGTCGGATATGGAGGTGACACATTCGGAAATTGCGCCAGGAAATGGAGAAGCACTCAGTGTTGCACAGAGCCAGCACACTTGCTGAAATATATCAATCGTGGTATGGGCCCAACCAGAAACTGTCAAACGAATGGCGGCATTTTCCAGTTCCACGTGAACTAGCCGTAGGCCAGGGCAGCAGGGACCATCTTGATCGCTTAAGAAGATTCCACACGGCAGATTCGTTGATGTGCACCTGGACGTAATGTGGAGACATTAGAGTATTACGAATGGCAGCGATGAGATTGTTGGCCGAGGTTCCAGTTGTTATTTGTGTGTGCAGCTTGCAGGCAATCTCATCAGGAGAGCCTCCGGGGCGATTGCGATGGCATTTCTCGATGCCAATAGCTACATAGGAGCTGCAACGCCAACGGCAAGTCAATGCCTACGGAGCTCAGCGACCATGATTGCTTTCTCTGAGATAGGCCAGGCGCGAGCTTGTCGAGTATGCACTTCGACACCTCGGGACCATTCCATATCAGAATCATTTGTCGAATAGGTCCTTCAAATAGCAGAGTGACTTGTCTTGAGGGTTCAGATCCTGTTTCTTGATAATATTGGTAGAGTTCACCCCAAAGCTCTCTGGTGAATTCGGCCAGTAGACGGTCGAGCACTCGGTCAAGTTTCACAGGGAATTTCTGCTCGCCAAGGCAGTAATACGTGAGGAGCTCATTCTCGAGACCATCAGCCAGGGCTTTTGAGAACGCGGCACTCAAGGACCCAGCTATGAGGGCGGTAGCTTGACCTCTGTCGATTCTGCTTGCTGCGATGCTCGCAATGGCAGCGTCGGCAGAGGAGGCTTGTACGGCCAATGATACAACACCTCTGGTCTCTTGATACTGTCAGGTAAGCCAGAGCGCGGTGGCATGTCTGTTCATGACTGGAGGAGAGACCGAAACTGGGCTTGCGGTCGGTCGGTCGCAAAGGCGATGGAGAGGTTCTGGAGAGAGTCGTTGAGTCGCAGTGAAATGAACAGGCTGGAGGCAGAATACAGGACTGAAGAACCTGGACAAAGAATGGAGGAACGACTCGGAGAAGCAAAAAGAAAAAAACAGGATGTCACCTTTTTGACACAGCTCAATAAGTGGAAAGGAACAGAGCGCAGGATCAAACCAGAAAATAGGCATAAAATAGGCATAAAAAGAGTTGACGAAATGGATGCGGTTTGATATGAATGAAGCAAAGACAATGCAAAAGATAGATGTTGAAGCAAAGACATGATGTTATAACACGCGGTCTCTTTCGTTCAACCAGCCGCAACAAGTGCTTTCGCCGCATCATGGGGGTCGAGGGCAGCAACGTGAGGAAGCGTCGTAGTCGTCGTCTTCTTCGTCGGCCAGTCCACTCGTGGTCCAGCCATTGTCCTGGCGGCATTCTGTGTGGTCAATCGTGTGGAGGGAATGTGGCAAAGAGCGATGAGAAGAGAAGAGGATGTAGAATTGCTATCTAGGAATTCGGAATCTAGCAGAGGAAAGAGAGGCTTATAAGCTTCGAATCTACTAATCCGATGAATCTAGGTCTTTGAGCAAAGCCTACAATAAATCTAATAACAAACGCGATACAGGGAGGCTGCATCATCAAACGAAGAGAGGATGACGAGGCTGATGCCTGAGGCTGCGATGTGAGGCTGTGAATATCCTCAACACCGCCCCTAGCAGCACATCTAGCTGCAATAAGGAAAGGAAAAATAACAAGAAAGTCAGGCCTTTAAGGCCTCTTCTAAAACATAACCCTTCTTAAAGTCCCTAGCCTTTATTATACAAAGAAGGCGCACAAAATTGGCGTGTTTAACGCGTTCTAAGCCTTTTATAAAGCCATTAGCTATTATTTAGTCTATCCTAATCTGTTAAAGTCGGAATTCGCCTTCACGGGCTTTCTATATAATCTATTTGTATCGCAAATTAATATAACGAGTTCGTCCCTTGTGCTTCTTATCAAGTACATTAGCCTTTGCGTTCTAGCTATCAGTAAACAGCAGCAACGGTCGCAATTATTTGATCCCAAAGTCGTCAAGCAGATTCGCTACTTGAAGCTTCCTGTGCGTTTTGCCCAGTCAGAGAGATTGAAGGCTGTATCAAGCTCTTTCCAATCCGACGGGATCACGGTCTTTAGAAGCCACGGAACGTTCGAAGCGTTAACGTTTTTAATGTTAAATTTCTTTATAATGCTCTGTATATAGAGCTTTTAATAAAGAAGAATGGTTTAGTTAGCATAATTATAAATAAATTTAATGCTAAGGAATAACTTAATATTACCTAGATACTTTAATTTATAGTGTTTCTATAGTTACTTAATAATATCTTTAATAATTATAAGGGTCTTTCCTATAATAATTATATTATCTATATAAAGAAGAAGTATAATATTATTATATTAAAAGATATAGAGCTTACTTATTAACTAATAAAAACCCTACTTCTTAAGTTCCTTAGTAATATCTTCTAGCTACTAAAGAGAAGAAATAGGTAGTCTATAAAGAGCTCTTTTAAGCTTATAAACTCTGCTTATACTATTAGTATAGCTATATAGTTACTTAATGTAAATATCTCCTTATACTTTAGCGTTAAGGAAGGCATTTATAATATTATATTACTACTATTTATAATTAAAGACTATAATAAGTGTATAGAATACTTACAAAGAAACTAGGTATATAACTACTATATAAAGGTCCTTATTATTAAAGATCTCTAGATTCTAGTCCCCTCTTATAACTTACCTTGCCTTTATATAGGGTTCTTAATTAATTAGATATTTTACTATATATACCTATTAGCTATTAAAGATCTTTATATCTTTATTAGGGTAAATAAGATCCTAGTAGTTCTTTTTATAGATCTTAAGGAGTTCCTTCTTCTTAGTAAGTCTCTAAAATATATAGTAGTTATCTATAGCCTTAGCCTTAAACTAGTTAGATAGGATATTAATCTTTATATTAGCTATATTAGCTACTTTAATTATTAAGAAGGCATATAACCTAGGTACTTCTTTCACTTTATTATTATATAGGTTATTATTATAATAATAAATTACTAAGTTTAATTAATAGGAGTCTTAAGGAAGGGCTTTCTTCTTACTAGAGGTTATAATATTAAGATAATCTTAACGTGTATTAGATTAAAGGGATTATCTTAGCGTTTAGGATTTAGATTTAAGTTATTAGCGAACGTTAGAGTTATCTTTAGCTTCTTTATCTAGGAAGGCCCTAGGATAGCTCCTTAGAAGGACCGTATCCTTGTTATTAATTCTTTATTATTTATATCTTATAAGATCCTCTTATTAAGGAGGACTCTTAGAGGGCATTAGGAGATAGCTCCTAGGTTTATCTAGGAGAGGAGGATTATCTTCCTTCTTAAAGAGTAGTAATTCTTATCTATTTCTAAGGTGCCTAAGGGGCTTTCTATAAATTAGACTACTTTCTTTATAGTGCTAGTATTATATTAAGAGTAAGGTTTCTCCTTTATTATATCTAGGATATTAATAATATAGTAACCTTCTTTAGTAAAGGAAGGATTAATAAGATCTATAATATAAATAACTTTATTATCTTTAAAAGGTATACATAAGTTAGTCTTATTAAATTAAATATCCTATATATAAATAATTCTTTATTCTTTAGGGATCTAGACCTTATAGAGATAATATTTAGGGCCTTCTATGCCTATAAGTTAACCTTTCTTAGCCCTTAGTGCTATCTTTTAAGATTAAATATAATATTTATCTAGAATATATACATATGTAATATATCCTTATGTACGTAGATATTAGATTAATATAGTGTTATTAAGGCCTAAGATATTAAATAAAGCCTATTAGGGTAATTAATTATTCTTATTACTATATATAAGTAATAAGTTAGTGATTTTAGCTATATGCTTTATAGTATATAGCTAGAGAAGTTCTAGTAATTCCGCTTTAATTATTAAGGCTCTTACTATCTCTATAAGGGTCCTGCCTATATATTTAATTATACCCTAATAGGCAGGAATATATAGGGCTTTAGTTTAATAAATAATGCCCTCTTTCTAATAGAAAATCTTAAACTTCTCTCTAAGGAATTTAGTTATATTATCTATATAGAAGTATTTAATAGTAAATCCACTACTTATGTTTTTAACTATAGTCTTCTAAGCCTATACTACTTTAACTACACTAGATCTATTAACAGTTAGAATTACCTAATAAAAGCGTATATAGATATTAATAGCATATAAAGTATACTTCTTCCCTCTAAAACCTTTAGGTTTATATTTAATATAGTCCTAGAATATATAGGAAAGGAAGTTTATTATATTATTAGATTCCTCCTAATAAATTATTTAAGGGCCTTTAATAAAAGGCATGCTAAGTAGTAAAAATTAGCTATAAAGGCAGGATTAACTAAGATTCCTACTTCTTTATATATAAGTAGGATTTACTCTTTCCTATATAGCTAAGTCTTTTATATAGGAGTCTAAATTTAACTTATTTAGTAATAGATTTATTAGATAAGGCTATAAAGTTAAATTAAGGTTCTTTATCTTAAAGACTTAGCGTAGAAATATTTAATTTCTAGGTATAGTTACTAATTACCTTACCTAAGGGTGCTAAGATTAATTAGTCCTTAAAACTATCTATAATAACTTTACCTTACTTAAGAAGTCCTAGTAAAATTATATTAACTTTAGCCTTTAGTGTGTATTAGGCATTTAGAAGTTCTAGAAATCCTTATCTAATAGGGAGTTTAATATTACTAATACCCTTAATATAGAGTTCCTCTCTATTACTAGCTATTATTAGCTTTGTGTTAATATTAGTGTTTAGATATATAAACTATTTAGTTAAGTTAAACGTGTGTGTGTTATAACTAGTATTAAAAATATAGTCTTCCTTAGTAAGATAATTCGTAAGAGTTTAGAATAAATAGTCCTAATTAATTACTATTAAAGCGAGATTACTTCCTATAGTAATAATATTAGGAGAAGCTATTATATTAGTTATAGTTATTAAATTACCTTTCTTCTTTATTAAATTAGGCTTCTTCTCTAGATAAAGCTTCTAGTAATTATCCTTTAAATAAATTAGTTATCCTAGAGAGATTAAATAACTATAATCTAGCTTTATAGTCTTAGAGGTTTTATTTCTCTTTATTAGAGCCTTACCTTTGCCTTTTATATTAGAATTATCCTTATTAGTCTTTTATTAAGTGTTAAAGTTAACCTTTTAGTCCTTCTATAGTTTATTAGCTTTATATATTAGGTATATAAGCATATTATCTTTCCTTAATTTAGCCTTAGAGAATCCCTTAATTTTCTATATGTTATAAATCTTAGGTATTAAACCCTTAATAGCTTTAATTATCTATAAGACCTAGATAATATTAGGGATCCTTTTAATCTTATAGATTTAGTTCTAAAGGTTCTAATAGTAGTCTAGCTAAGCTTAGGTTATTAAGAAATTAGCTCTTCTTAATTTAGAGAACTATTAAAGTAGCTTAATAATAGCTAAATCCGCCTTAAATCTATAATTACTTTTAATTAGTTATATTATTTTAGTAACTAGTATTATATTAGTTTATCCTATATATATTAAATTCTTCTAGATTTATAATAAGAGGCTTTACTAAATAATAGATAAAAGGATAGTATAGTACTTATTAGTCTCTTATAACTAAGTAATTACCCTAGTTAAATAAGGTATTAGTGTTATGGACTCGAGCTAGGAGCTTGGGTTAAGTCCGGGTCAAGGTTAGGTCTAGAAAGGGTGCGGATTATGCGTGGGTTATGTGAGGGCGGATGCAGGTTAGTGCGCGAACCGCGCACTAACTAAGTATAACCCTATAAATTAGGATATAGTATAACCTCTAGTTTAGTTCTTTTCTTCTTCTATAAGAATAATAATTACACTTTAAATGCTTATATATAGTAGCTATAAGGCTAGTTTATAATATTTATTATTCTTTACTATTTATTTATTATAGGCACTTAATAACTAATAAAGGTACTATTACCCCTAGAGAGAATAGATATAAATAAGATAGTAATATTATAGGAAGTACTTAATAAATAAGCTAAATAAATTAAACTCCTAGTTAAGTAGTAAAATATAGACCCTAACTTAAATTAGCTAAAATAGAAACCCTTACCTATAGGGCCCTTATTTAATAGTAATAAAGTACTATTTATAGTATAAAAGGGTCTTATAACTTATAAGCTATTAATAAATAGATACTTTATTAGAGATAAATAAAACTAGTAGTTCTTTATTTACTAGAACCTCTTACCTAAGGTCTAGGCTTATATTACTCCTTACTTTAAAAAGGCTATCTCCTAGACTTTTAACTAAGGGCATTCCTTACTTACCTAGGGAGATATTTAATAACCCTTATTAATAGGAAATAGCTATTACTAAACTTAACTAGTTAATATAGTATTAGAATAAGTATTTTAGTAACTTTTATATTTAGTTTAAATAGAAATTAGTACTTACTAGAGAATTAGGCTAGGATAACTCTATAAAGTTAGCTAAATTATATATAGTGCTTAATAAGTAAATAAGAGACTATAGTATTAGCTAAGATATACCTAGGTAAATTATATAGTAGCTATAGCCTACTACTAAAGTATATTATTAGATATTAAATCCTATTACTTAGAGGAAAAGTATTAGTTATATAAGCTTACCTTACTAGTAGCTAATATAAGTAAGCACTAGGTATAGGGTAAAGATATACTAATAATAGATATTTAATTAATAGGTATAATAAGCACCTAGAAAGGTCCTAGAAAGTCTTAGAGCTAGTATATATAGTAAAGGTTAGGTAATAGGAGTAGTGTAAAATAGGCTAAGTAAGTTTCCTAAGAAGTATTAAATATATAATATAAGGAGAGTAAGTATCTATAATATAGCTTTACTAAGCACTTTATTATAGTATATACCTTATATGCCCTTATTTATCTATAAGAGAGATTATTAATTAATACTTATAGTATAGTTAAGGCTAATCCTAAGGACTTAGGTAATAAGTCTAGGGAGTAACTAGAAAAAGAGTAACCCCTTTATTAAGTTATTTTAAAGAGATTAAGGGAAGGGAGTATAAAGAGGCTTTATAGTATATAGTTATTACTAATAAGGACTTTAAGTAAATCTAAAATAGCATAGATTTATTACCCTTTTTAGTTCCTATATTAATTAATAAGACTACCTTTATAGATACTTAAATTAATATAGGTTATAACTACTACACTACTATAAGTAAATACCTAGTTTAAAAGCTTTAACTAGAATATATCCCCTTCTAACTAAGAGGTTAGTTTATATAGTAATTAGTGTAAAATAAGGAAACTAAAAGCTATAAGAAATGTTTATATATAATATATATTATTTATTTTTAGGTAGATTTAGATAGATAGGAGGCGCTAATTATAGTGTATATAATTCTAGGATTAACTAGATAGTTAATCTTAGGGATACTATAGATAAAGTGCTATAATATAAACTTAGATATAAAGCGTTACTAGTTAAACATAGGGGTAGTAAATAACCTATAAGTACAGGCTATAATTAATAGGAGGGTTAACTAGCTTATAGTAGTAATCTTAGGCTTAATATTTATAGGGATAGTATATTAGGTAAAGAAGTAAAGGAGCATATTTAGCTATATACTATAAGCTTATAAGAAATTACATCTATTTTATAGATTAATACTATACTAGAGGCTTTAGAATAAAAGCTTTTAGCTTCTTTACTAAAGGTATTATAGAACTTTAAGGACCTCTTCTATAAGAGTAAAGCAAATGCTTTACCCCTATATTAGGGGAATTTAGATTACTATATCCACCTTAAATAAGACTTAGAGGGAAATAAACTAGACTTACTATAAGTGCCTTTATATAATATACTATACTAATACCTACTTAAAATTAGGAAATAGGTTATAAACCTAATAGATAAAGGTTAGATTTAAGTAAGTTCTTTATTAGTAGTAGTACTAGTGCTATTAGTAAAGAAACTAGGGAGAGGGTAAAGGTTTTATATAAATTACTATATATTAAATAAGATTATAGAATAGGACTAGTATCCTTTACTATTAGTTAAAGAAACACTATATTTATTAGTAAAGGTAAAGTAGTTTATAAAGCTAGATATATAAGCAGCGTTCTATTATATATATATTACTAAAGGTAAGGAACACTAGACTATATTCTAAACGTAATTTAGGTTATTTAAATAGTTAGTTTATCCCTTTAGCCTTATAGGTATACCTATAACCTTTTAGAGATATATTAATAGGGCTTTAAGTAGTATTCTTAGAGACTATATTACTATATACCTTAATAATATCCTAGTTTACTTAGGAGGCTTATAAAGGATTATATATAGAAGGTCCACGGAGTGCTAGCTAGACTATAATAGGCTAGTCTAAACTTAGATATTAAGAAGTGCGTTTTTACTATAAAGGAAGTTAAATATCTTAGATTTATTATTTATATAGGAAAAGAGATTTATCTAGATAATAAGAAGATTATAGTAATTAGGGATTAGGAGGCCCTAATAAGGGTCTAGGGAGTCTATAAATTCCTTAGGTTTACTAACTTTTACTGCGATTTTATACTATATTTCTCTAAGATTATAAGCCCCTTATTAACTTAATAAAGAAAGGCACTTTATTTTATTAGATAAATACTTATAAGAAGGCTTTTAAAGCATTAAAGCTAGCTTTTATATTATATCCTATCTTAATTTAATAGGATCCTAATAAGAATATAGTAGTAGAGGCAGACTATTTAGGAATAGCACTAGGGGCTATCTCTCTTAGGTTAATAATAAAGGAATTTTACATCTAGTAGCGTACTACTTAGCCTATCTATAACTAGCTTAATAGAATTATACTATATATAATAAGGAATTACTAGTGGTTATTTTATGCCTTAAGGCGTAGTTAGTAGAGCTATAGAGTGTTAGTAGACTATTTATAATACTAATAGATTATAAGAATTTAGAGTACTTTATAGTACTAAGGAAGATATTAGAATAGTAAGTATAATAGATAGAGACTTTAGCGCTCTTTAATTTCTATTTATATTATAGACTAGGCACTTAGGTAAGATAACTAGATATATTATTAAGATATTATTAGGAGAAGTTATAGATAAGAAGGCTAAAAGCATTTATTATATATTTAGTAATAGCCCTAATATATTATAGCTTTAGGTAAGGATAGCTACATATAGAGGTTAGGCCCGTTATAGTATTAGAGGATATAACTCTAGGAAACGATTTAGTTCCTATAATAGGTCCTCTAGCTAGTATATTAATATTTATAGATAAACACCTCTAATCTTTATAGGACTAGTTACTAACCTATAATAAGACCTATAGGTTATAACTTTATATAGTTAGGGTAGGAGCTTAGAAGTTTCTAGAGGTAGCTAATATAAGGGAATAAATAGCAAACTACTAGATTAGTATAAAAGGGGCGCTTTAATTCTAGGGCTAGATATAGGTCCCTAAGTAGGAGCCCTTAACTATAACCTTAATTTAGTAAGCTTATAACTTACCCTTACTAGGTTACCTAGGCTAGAATACTACCTTTAAGGCACTTTAAAGAGACTACTATTAGGATAGTATATTATAGGACGTAGCTTAAGTTATATATAACTATTACTACTATAGAGGTTAAAAGAGTTAATAACTATAATAAGGCTTATTAAAGCTAATTCCTTTACCTAATAGATACTAGTTATAAATTTCTATTAATTTTATAACTAACCTACTAGCTAAGGACTAGAGTAATCTATAATTCCTAATAGTTATTATAGATAGGCTCTTTAAATATATATAACTTAAAGCTATAATATTAATAGGGGCTAAGGTATATGTAAAGTGTTTTAAACACTATTAGTAGTAGTTTTATAGTTTCCTTACCTAGATTATTATAGATTATAGATTAGACTAGCTAAGTAACTTTTAGATAGTATTATATAATAAGATTAGCACCTAGTAGCTCCTATTAATATCACATTACCTATAGATAGATAGCGGCATAGAAAGGGCTAACTAGGAGGTGCTAGCTATTCTATAGGTATTACTATCCTTTTCTTAATTTAACTAGGCAGACTACTTACTAGCTTACTAATTAGCATTAAATAATAGGGATTTATTAGTAATAGGCATAAGTGTAAATATAGCCTTACATAGCTTTAATATACTAATAATCTAGGAGGCGCCTCCTATATAAGTATTAGTAACCTTAGTAAAGGGGTAGGCTTAAGTATTTCTATAATACCTAAAGGATAGTATAGATTTAATATAGGCTACTATAGCTTTTATCTAATAATAGTAGTAGGAGAATATAAATAGTAGTTAAAAACTAGTAAAATAATTTTAGGTTAGGGACTATATATAGTTAAGTCTCTAGAATATTAAAATAAACTATCCCTATAAGAAATTAGACTAGGTAATAGCTAAATATAAGGTACTAGAGGTCCTTATACTACTAATAGTTAAATTAAATATCCTAAGGGGACTATACCTTATCTTCTATATTAATTTAGTATAGAGGGTAGTAAAAGATTTATTACTAAGTTAGAAGCTAGCTAATAAATAACTACTACTAGAGTTAGTTATAACTAATATTAATAAGGATCTCTCTAAGTACTAGGTTAAGGAGATTCTTACTACTAAAAATACCTAAGGCTAGGGATTAAACTATAATATCTTAGTAAAATAGAAAGGATATATATAGCTAATATAAGAACTATTAGAAAATATATAAGATATAGAGGCACTAGATAGATTTAAGTTATAATAAGGGGATATATAGATAAGTAATAGTCCTAAAAGGGTATAGTTTAATTTAGCTATAGAAAGTTAATATTCTAATCCTCCTTTAGTATATATATATTATAGCACTATTTATTTACTATAGTAAAGAGTAATTAGGAGAGAGGGGGCTTTTAGGCTAGTAATAATATTTATAGTAATTCTCTATAATAGAGTAAGTAAGTTTAGCTATAGCTTTAGTTAGGTTATAGGTATTAGCTATAACCTATTATACTATAGTAATGCTTACCTCCTAGGCTTAGATAGACTATATAAGGTTATTACTTATATTAGTTATACTATAAAAGAATTTAGTAATAAAAGGGTTTTAGGCCTAGTAAGTAAGTATAGTTTATATAAGTATAAGAGCTTATACCTTAGTAGCCTCTTAGGCATAGGCTATACCTATAGGGAAGAGGCTAAGGGCTAGGCCTTAGTAGGATTAATATAGGTAGCTATAAGTATACTATTAAAATACTTATAGTAGTAAATAAAATTTTTATAAGAATAGTATAGTATCCTTCTTACTAATAGACTACTTTATAGCTAAGGTCTTAATAGCTTTATTTATACCTATAAGGATCTTAAGGTACTTAAAGGTATAATATAATTTAGGGTTACTATAGTATAAATATATCTCCTAGATATATAAGTAATAGGCTACCTAGTATAGACTATAAGCCTAGTTTACACCTAGAATATAGGTATACTAGCCTTTAGTGTGTAAATTATTAATATAAAGGGTATATAGGAAATTATACTCCTTATTATTAGAGAGAGCTTTATTATTAAAGTTACCCTTAAGGATATATTTACCTAGGTAGCTCCCTTTACCTAGGGTATAAGAAGGAGAAGGAGGGGAGAGGGTATAGTAGTAGTGGCTTTAGTAATAACTTTAGATATAGTAAATATAAAATAGGAGATAAGGGAGCTTAATAGAAGTTAAAAGGGATAAAGAGAATACTTAGAGGAATATTATATTACTAAAAAGGAAATAGAAGTAGGAAATAGGGAAAAAGGAGGGATTATTTATATTCCTATAAGTAAGGGATTTACCCTAATTAAAATCTAGGCTAGGTATAATATTAGAAGTAGTCTAGGGATAGGTAAGGGCTATATATTATATAATTATTTAATAGGTAGTTAGAGATAAGAGAGATATTAGGGTAAAGTTAGGTTAAAGTTAGGATTTAGTAAGTAATAAGGAGAAGGTAAAAGGGAGTAATAATATAAGGTATAGAAATAGCTAGTAGTAAGTATAGAAATAAGTAAGCTAGTAATTTTAGGGTAGTAAAGTTAGAGTAAGTAAGGCTATTAGTATAATAAGAATAGTTAGAGGTAGGGTAAGTCTATAGTAAAAATTTTTATAGCCTATATAGGGAGTTTAGCCTTATTAGCGCCCTCTCTTACTAGGGGTTAGCTATATATATATAAGGAAGAGGGCCCTATACTAGGGTCCTATGCTTATTATTCCCTTACTTATATATAAGAGAGATAAGAGAAAGGTAAGTAAGGGGGTATATTATAGACTTAAGCTAGGAGCTTAGGTTAAGTCTAGGTTAAGGTTAGGTCTAGAAAGGGTACGGATTATGCATAGGTTATATAAGGGCGGATATAAGTTAGTGCGTGAACCACGCACTAACTAAGTGTAACCCTATAAATTAGGATGTAGTATAACCTCTAGTTTAGTTCTCTTCTTCTTCTATAAAAATAATAATCACACTTTGAACGCTTATGTGCAGCAGCCATAAGGCCAGTTCATAACAATTAGTTATATAATACAAACCTATATTTAAATTAAGATTTCCTATTCCTTAAAGTTCTTTACTCCTTTAAGAGGTATAATAACTACTATTCTAGTATACTATACTTTTATAATATTATTAAGTTTAGTTAAGTTAGGTTAGGTAGCTAGAATAGTACTAGAAGCACTACTAGTGTTATTACCTATATTAAAAAGAAGGAAGGGTTATATATTAGAATTTATATACTCCTATTACTATACTTACTTAATACTAATTAATATTAGTTTAGTTAAGTAAGAGTTATAGTAGTAGCTCTTAATTAATTAAATTACTATATAGCTACTAATATATAGAGTTATAAAGTTAAGAGTAATAAGTATTCTTAGGCGCTCCTTAAAGTTTTACCTTAGCCTAGTTAGAAGGCACTTATTATACTTACTTTACTTACTTTACTATATACTATTATACCTATAATACTAATTACTACCTAAATAGTAATAGATCTAGATTATTAGTTTTAAGTGCCTAAGGTAGTTCTATAAGGAATATCTTATTCTAGCCTACTATTTACTAAGATTTACCTAGAAGGGATTAACTTTTTATATATATTATAGAATTTATAGTGTTTTAGTGTTTATAATATTATAAAAAGGTTACTATAATTATAGATTAGAAAATAACACTATAAAGGTTATATATTTAATTCCTAGATATATAAATTTTATATAGTATATATAAGATAATTTTATAATTAATTTAATCTTAACTTATATAATATTACTATTATTAGTTTTAGGTAAGGGAAAAGGTCTTTATGCTACCCTATAAGTTAAGTAATTTGCTTTAACTAGTTATTAGGAAAAGATATATAATTATATATAAGATTATAATAGTTAGATAAAAGGAAAAATAAAGAAAAGGGCATAGTTATAAGCGCTAGGCTTATAACCTATAGAGGAATGTGGCAAAGAGTAATAAGAAGAGAAGAGAATATAGAATTACTATCTAGGAATTCAGAATCTAGCAGAGGAAAGAGAAGCTTATAAGCTTTAAATCTACTAATCTAATAAATCTAGGTCTTTAAGCAAAGCCTACAATAAATCTAATAATAAACGTGATATAGGGAGGCTGCATTATTAAACGAAGAGAGGATGACGAGGCTGATGCCTGAGGCTGCGATGTGAGGCTGTGAATATCCTCAACAAATCGGATCAACAGGTGGCCCGCAGTGCCGCCTCGGTCGAGGCAACGCCAAGGACTGACGTAGCGCATGCCATGAATTGCGCGTCCCTCCTCCTTCCCTCTGCCAGTGAGTATTACATTTCTTTTCGTCGCAAACTATGCCCACATGAAAGAGAGGGTTGCATTCACAGATACAAACCTCTCCGGACAAGTGGATGTCGCTCTTACGGTGGCATCTTCAGAGAACCCGACCGATTCTCCGACTCGAGGTCCCTGCTACAAGCACCTGGTGGGGCCAACTCGTTCCCTGTCAGGTGCCATCGAGGTCCACCGCTGCATTCGTCATTCCTTTGATTATGTAGCGAATCAAGATGTGGACTTGACCAGAATAAGGCACCATACATGTAAAAACGACTCATACCAGAATATGGGTGGGTCCCGGTTCCTGCCTGAGGCCTTGCCACTTGTCAAAGGGATAGGTCAGGTACAGGCGCGGGGGAATCGTGGTTGGCTACATACGGAGTACTATTGAATGGCCCACGCAGGGACGGCGTCGACGGACAGCCAATGACCGCCGGATGACGAAGCTCTGCTGCAGGTTGCTGCAACCCCACGAGGGCACCACGAAGGCAAGGTTTCAGCCGAGTCACCGTTGTGCACGGCACTGTGCGAGCTATCTTGAGGGCCAGCTTCCAAGTGCTTTGATCTCCCGAGCTCTCCGGCCAGCGGGGTTAGTCGATACTGCGTCGCACTGGGTTTCCCCTCAAAGGGTCGACCATGCCACGCCATGCCACGCCTCATCAGCTCTTGCCCTTCTTCTCTCTCTCTTGCGTCCAGTCTTCAGGGACCATTACCACTGTTTGTTTCCTACCACCCCTTTGCTCCCGCCAAACAACTTCATCGATGCAGGCAGACGGCATAGATAGACAGCAAAGCGAAAGCCCTTCGACCCTCCGCCAGGTAATTGAGGGTTAGACCACCCAGCAGTGGGTCAATGACAGGCTTCCCGGATTTTTACCCCAGAGGATAGCTGCTCGCAGGTGCAGCGCTAAGCCCCAACGGGCCCCCTAAAAGTGCTCAGCAAGCAGCCAAGATCAGCGGTTGAGTACCCGCCCACTCGAATCGTCGCACTCAATCGTCTTTGTCTCATCTTGTTCATCTACATGTGCAGTACCTCGACAGCCACAAGGTGGGTTAAAAATAGCCCTTTGCTCAAGAGTCCAGCCCAATGACCAACCCCAGTGCATGCCAGGGCTCTGTCCATACTGTATACGTACGTACCTAAGCAGTGAGCACTCGAGTGATTCGCCCGTGAATCCCATGCCAACCACTGTTTCTAGTGAACACTGACGGCACTGAAGCACTTACCCTGCCCGGTCTGACGAAAGAGCAAGGAGCACCTGGAAACAGCTGGGTTCACCTCAAACCACCTCAGGCCGCCGAGAACAAATAGCCACCCCTCCTCCCTTCCCCTCTTCTTCTTTCTCTTCTTTCATCATCGTTTGATTCACTGTAGGACCCCATTGAACCACTCCGACTCGCAGGCAAGGAAGGTTCGTCTCTTACACATCATGCTTACTTTTCAGAACAGTGATTTGCATATCGCAAATACCCCATCGCGCTTGAACTGACGGACACATCAGACCCCGATTACGAGTTGAGCAATCTAGCATACCTTTGTTGTCAATAATCACACACACGCACGCACACACTCCAACTCGCAAACATGTCGGAACCACTTACCAAGGTCGACTCCGCCGTACAAGGCTTGTCATCATCACCGCCCAAGGAGAAGGGCCATAGGAGGCAAAGTTCCAGTGCTGCTGGTGTCATGAACATCAATGATCTCGGTGAGCTAGCTTGTACAGCTTGACTTCCCACTCAGGCTTCTAGACTGGATGAGCTGCCTGGGGTCCATGTCGTTCGTAGTGCTGATTGCTGATTTGCACAATAGAGAAGGATGGTATCGACTTGGAGATTGCCATTGAGACACAGAAAACGGGCTGGTATGTCACTCAGTAAACCTCGCTAAACTCTCATTTGGCCTACTCTTTGGTTAGTACTGACATGCGCCACCCTTAGGAAAATCAACAAAAGCTCATCAACAGTAGAAGACCCGCTATTCTGAAGCTGCCATTGACGAAACCCCCGTCAAGAAGATTGACTTGCATTTTCCATTGGGAATGGAAGTCACAGCACGAAACATGAAGGGCGTTACCATCAAGGATGCGTTGGATGTCATTCATAAGGCATACAAGAAGCGAGTGCGTAGCTTACACATTCTCATTTACTTTGGTTCGTAACGATAGCCGAACAGTGAAGCTGACGGCCGATAGACTGATGACGAGCTCGACAAGCCCTACCTGGCTGGCTTCGAATGGGACAAGGAAGAGTCATGGACACGATTGGTTGTCCACCTCCAGTCACAACCCAGTGCGAGCGGTTTCGCTGGCGGGAATAAGAAGAAGAAGGGCAAGAAGGAGGAGGAAGAGTAATTTACTCACCACAACCTTGATATCTGTTCCCATAGTGTCTCCACATTTTCTTTGTTTGGCTTCGCTGTTTTCGTTGCGAGTCGGCGCCTGGGATATTGCGATCAGGTATTCTTGGCTGGCTGGGTCATGTCATGCACAAGCGGATGCGGACGCATCCCTTCTTGTTCAATTCTCCCGACTCATATTTACGGTAGCCACAGGCTCCGAACAATTGAAGAGATTCCGGACTATCCGGACAAGCACGAACTTCTCCAGGATGATTAAGGCACAAATTAGTGGCCAGTCGGCTGTGCCTGTTTTTTTCGTGCAACAATCCCGCTCTCCACGCGCCAGCGTCCCGACGGTTTTCCCTCGTTTTGCCCAACACAATGCGCGGTCTACTGCCAAGAGATCAAGTGCCCAGTCAAAGTGAAACTGCCCTACACAAGCTCGACGACCGTCATCGTAATGGATTAGCATGCCGATGGTCGGCTTGTGTAATGCACCTTTATCGATGCGGCATGTAATGCCTGCCACGATTTCCAATCGACAGTTCGTATGGTACCACAGTTCGTTGTACTGCGTATAAGGCGGACGGGTAAGAGGCGTAAGTATACGGACGTAAGTGAGGGTGAACAGGTACAGTTCGGACAGGCCCGGTCACTCTTTGCAGGTCGGTCGTCGTCATCATCACTCATCATGCTGTCAATCCCACGTACTTGATCCGTTTGTCGTCGCAGAGCGGGTCCCAGTCGTTGACATATATCCGCGACGGGTTGTTTGCCATGACGTTAATGCGGTGGAACTCTAATCGGTGGGGAGGCTATGTTACAATTGTAATGTTTGACAGCTTATATTGCCGAAGCATTCTGGCGGACTGAACGAATTATCGGTGGCGGCGAGGAAACTTGAGGATATCGGCAACAGCTTGACGGGATAGCATTCGAGATGAAGACGGGAATTGAGCGACTATAATTAGTGCAGCAGACACTGGTGCAGCACATGTGAAGATGGATTCCGGCCTCGTCTTCGTATGATGCTCGTCGAGAACTAGAAGTCGAGCAAGCCAAGAGTTGAGGCTGCATGCGCCAAAGAGAACAAACACACCTGCGACCACTAATTCGTCATCTTGAATGAGGAACTGACAGAGTCAGCAGCGAGGTTTGTCGATACATACATCCAGTATGTCAATCTCAGTCGTCATTGCCTCTGGTCATGCACCCCCTTGGCGAAAGCTGACGCGGTTCCGGTCCTTTGGGTGCTTGACAACTTGTTGTTTGAGAATTGCCTGCGTTATTTACGCGGGAAGGAATTGCGGCTACTCTCGGGCCGATGTCATGGCGCTGCCGTGCAGTTCCCCACGGCGGAAATGCCGCGGATCGAGCTTCCGACCATGTAACATGTACCCTCATCGGCGTGCGGTTACCTTCGTCATTGCCATCGTTGAGTAGCTATGAGCCGCCCGGGGTAGCCCGCGCGAGCTTCCTTGGCCGGCAGAATCAAAATCAAAAGTGTTGCTGAAAATTTAAATTTTTGAACCCTTCTTCTCTGCTCCATTTGTCGTGCGAGATTGCCTCGGAACAGCCCACATCATTCATCATGCCTGTCACGGAATTCAGCACGGGAGAGAAATACCGTTATCAATGCGGCTTCAATAGCCATTTTGAGTGAGTCACTCCTTTTCTACTGGATTTGGAATATGCATGCGTGACAGTGAAGAAGCAAAAAGAAAAGAGTTGGTGATGAGGTCACTTGTTTGACCTGATTCTCGCGATGCACCATTTTCAACATCTCCCAGAACTGACGGAACCCCGGACAAGATCAGAAGCCGTTGAGGGCGCGCTGCCCATCGGCCACAACTCTCCACAACAGCCACCCTTGGGTCTCTACGCCGAGAAGCTCTCCGGTACGGCCTTTACCGCCCCAGGCACGACAACAAACAGACCTGGTTGTACCGCATCCTGCCTTCATGCGCCCACCCGCTCTATCAGCCCGCTCCCGAGGGGATCGCCCTGAGCTGGTCAGGACGGAGAGCTCCAAGATGCATTTCATCCCTAACCAGCTGCGATGGGACCCTTCAGCCACGACGAATCCAAGGATCACGATTTCGTCTCGGGGCTGAAGCTCGTTGCTGGCGCTGGTGACCCGGCGCAGAAGCAGGGTCTCGGCATGTACGTATACGCCGCAGGCAGGGACATGGACGAGAAATCAGCATACTACTCTGCGGACGGCGACTTGCTGATTGTTCCCCAGGAAGGTGACTTGGATATCCGCACCGAGTTTGGCTGGCTACTCGTCCGACAGATGGAAATCGCCGTCATCCCGCGCGGAGTCAAGTACAACGTCCGCCTTGCATCAGGACCGGCTCGCGGGTATGCTCTCGAGCTGTACGAGGGCCACTTCAACCTCCCGAGCTGGGACCCATTGGATCAAATGGTCTCGCCAACGCCAGAGACTTTATGGCCCCAGTCGCCAACTTCACCCAGGACTTTGGCGCGACAGCCCACGAGGGTGTCAACAGCTACGTCGTCACCGTCAAGTTCAACAATGCCCTCTTCCAGACGACGCAGGCCCATACGCCCTTTGACGTGGTCGCCTGGCAGGGCAACTACTATCCCTACAAGTACGACCTCGGCCGGTTCAACACCATTGGCACCATTTCCTTTGATCATCCCGACCCGTCCATCTTCACCGTCCTCTCTGCGCCATCCTCGGTTCCTGGAACCGCCGTCGCTGATTTTGTCATTTTCCCGCCGCGCTGGCTCGTTGGCGAAGACACTTTCCGTCCACCATGGTACCACCGCAACACGATGAGCGAGTTCATGGGTTTGATTCGTGGCGGTTATGACGCCAAGCGTGGTGGAGCTGGTGGCTTCGTGCCCGGTGGTGCCTCGCTGCATAATGTGATGAGCGGGCATGGCCCTGATGCGGAGAGCCACGAGGGTGCCCGGGCAGCCAAGCTGGAGCCTGTCAAGGTTGGCAGTGGTAGCTGTGCCTTCATGTTTGAGAGCTGCTTGATGGTTGGCGTGACGGAATGGGGCCTGAGGACGTGTGAGAAGGTGCAGGAGGGATACAGCGAGGAGAGTTGGGGCGGTGTTGTGACACATTTCAAGCTGCCTGAGGGCAAGACTGTCAAAAGCCATCTTGTCGAATAAGGGAGGCCGGCAGGGTGGCCAACCGGTTACTTCGCAGTGGCTTCTTGAGTGTGGGTGGGTGGGATTTCTTCTTGCGATCTTTTGGGCATTTGAGCAAGCCAAATTGATGGGATATGGATATCCTCTGGTCACGAGTTATGTTATCCGACGGCTTGACTATAGTTTGACTATCATTTATTTCTCTTTCTCTCAGGTAGTGAACCGGTACGCTCCAAATGGCAGTACTTACTTGCATGTGAGTCCGATTTGCGCTGCATTCATCGTTGGCAAGTTGATGCTAGCAGGCAAGTATATTCACCCCGGATGTGTATTAATTTCACCGTGGGAATCGATTCATGTCCCTTGACCATCTTTGTAGGCTCCATGGAGGAGTCGTTGCAGTCCATCAATCTGCCCACGTTACGTGAGTTCAAAGGAGAGGAGGCATTTTCAAAATGATCTCTGCGTCATCGATGACGGTCAGCGTCAACACCCGGTGCTTTTGACGGCGCAAAGATGATGCGATGGCGGAACAATCCGCCACCTTCGAATCCTTATTGGAAGCACAGCAGCAGACCAATGATAGATCTTTCTATAACTTCGCGTGGCACTAAAAGTGGAGACTCCTATCTGTATGATGCACCTCCCGTTCATCCGACACTGACTCTCTGTCTCCGACTTTTATCTACGAGACGCAATGCTAGCGATGGTCAGTATCAGAAAAGATACGTCCGGTGCTTACGCTCAAGTCCCTTGACTCCCTTCCGTGTCACCTCACAACGTCAGCCTGAGCCAACCAGGGCCTTGGCTCAGCCACCAACGCAAGCACGTCCTCTCAAGACTATACATACACGGGCGATTTGTTGCAGAAGCGTCACTACTACTGATCGAACAAAAAGTCGCCAAGCACAGCCGGTGGCTCGATCCCAAGTGCAGTCACATTCTGATATATTTCGCGCACGGATAGAATTAGGCACTCGCTATCGATGGCTACCAAGTCCCAGCTCACGCATCTTGCACGTTTCTCCGCCTCGAAAGCTGCAAAGTCGATGGCCGACGACCGCGGGAGGAGGAAGCCAGGAATCTCCCTTTATAGCAGCTGCCACATGCGCTTATTTCTCCAATTCGTTCAACCCCCATAGCCATTGAATCACTTTTGAGATGGGATGTACTGTGTGCCATGTCAACACCACAGCACACGTGTACGAGGGCATGCCGTGCCGTGTAGTTCCTTGACAGGCTGGCAAACCATGTTCCTACCTTCTTAGTTGGGCCTCTCACTGCCAATAGTCAGAATACTTATTTTCGCGGCATGACATTCCTCCCGACGGGATCTAGGCAAGCTTCTCGTGGTGGCTGACAGAGTCCCGCCGCGTGGGTCCAAACAACAACAACTTCTTGGCGATCCGTAGGTGACCCTTTGGCCATACCAAGGTCGCATGATCAGTTTGCAGATTGGTACAGTTTCGGAGGTGGAGACGACATGGCTGGTTCCCTCCAGGGTTTCTTGTTGCATCCATCCCTGCCAGCCACGCAAATGCAAAATGCAATCCTTGGGCCAACAAGCAGCAAGCAAACCAAATTCAATAACGCCTCGTTAGCACAGCAAACAAGCCATGGCCTCCTTGAACATGTCACGCAAAATTTGATATGAAGAGGGGTTCCATCCCGCCGTAAGCACCCAGTGAAGTGCTCATATTTGTGCCTCTCATGGACTTGATCCCCAATAGAACAACGATGTTATAAATTTGCTGTCACGTCGACTGCAGCCATGGAAAAGACGGAGACCAAAGAGAAGCAGTCTCAGCTTTTCGAAAAGACCGACGTCTTTGATACCGTGGACCGTGCTGTGCGTTCTACTCCTGGCTTTCTGTTCTATTTTTCTCTTTATTTTGTACTGGCCTCGTGGCCTATCTTGCCTTCAAGTCCAAATCCTAACCTCGAACAACAGCTTTGTGAAGAGGATGCCGAATGCACCAAAACCAGTGAAGGGTGAGTAAAAGAGTGCCTGGCTGTTTTGATTGGCGAATTTATGCTTGGCTCTCACACACAAAAGTCTCAGCCACTTGACTGCAACCGAGGATGACCTTCTCAAGGCCAAAGAGCTGGCCGCCTCCATGAGCCTGGAGCAAGTCCGAGCTGTGAGTTAAAAGAATGAAGCCCGGGTTACCAGAATTCATGATATCTCGATTCCTGACTTTTCTCGGCACAGCTCATGAAAAACGTCTTGGCTATTCACGGAGGAGATCCGAATTTTCCCCACGTAATATTGCAGAAGATCAAGGAGTTCATGGGTTCGTTATTGTCCATTCTTCATCTTTCCTTGACCATCATCTATCGCTCAATTGTTAACTGTGAGAAAAGCAAACGATGACGTTACGGAGAACCCCGGAAAACATGAGCGACTTGTCCAAGAGATGAAGCTTGAGGCAGCTCTGATCACCAACAACAGTCCTTATGCTGAGGTGCGCGCCGTCACTGACAACCATGACGATCCCACCCTGCCCGTTTCCACCATCCGTGCCTGGACTATCGGGATTGTCTTCTCTTGCTTTTTGGCATTCGTCAACCAGCTCTTCTCTATCCGTCAACCCCTATTCGTTTTGACACCAACATGGCTCAGCTTCTGGCCTACCCGGTCGGTAAGGCATGGGAAAAGTGGATGCCCAAAGTAGACATGCGCATCCCTTTCACCAAGCATATCATCAACTTGAATCCCGGGCGATTCAACAAGAAGGAACACATGCTCATCGCCATCATGGCCAATACGTCGAGAAGCTTGCCCTATACTCAGCACATCATCTGGACACAGGTTCTGCCCCAGTACTTCAACCAACAGTACGCCCGGAGCTTCTCTTACATCTTCCTCAATGGCTTTGCCACCAATTTCATCGGGTACGGCCTTGCTGGGTTGACCAGAAAGTTCCTGGTGTACCCGTCATATTGTGTGTGGCCTCGATCACTGGTTACTATAGCCCTCAACACTGCGCTGCATAATGAGGAGAACCACCCAGTCAAGGGTCCCTTTGGCAAGATTTGGAACATCTCCGCTATCGCTTCTTCATGGTGTCCTCCGCCGCCATGTTTGTGTACTTTGGTTCCCCAACTACATCTTTCAGGTGCTTACATACTTCTCCTGGATGACCTGGATCGCACCTGACAATGTGCACTTGAACATCTTGACCGGCATGCAAAATGGCCTCGGTGTGAGTGAAAGGAGAAGACCCTGTCCTGGTGTCCTTTGCTCTCAAGTCATAGTGCTTACATGTGACTCAGCTTTTCAATCCTCTCCCAACCTTCGATTGGAACGTCCTCAATTTCAACGAGACCGACCCTCTGGTACGTGCCCCCACCCCTGGTGAAGCAGCAACCTGAAAGCTCCTCTAACTCGGGTTGAAATGTAGATGATTCCCTCGTTCTCGACATTCAACTTTGCTGGTGGCATGTTCATCACGGGTCTAATGATTCTCGGCGCCTGGTACACCAACACCTGGAACACGGCCTACCTCCCCATAAACAGCAACCGTGTTTTCGACCATTTTGGCAACCTTTACAACGTATCTCAAGCCCTTGATGAGCACGGCATGTTCGACTTGAAGAAGTATAGCAGCTACTCAGCTCCTTACATGAGCGCTGCCAACTCCCTGCTCTACGGTCTCTTCTTCGCCGTCTACTCTGCTGTAGTTACCCACGTGATGCTGTACCACCGACATGAGCTGAAGATGGGGTTCAAGAATCTCTTCCAAGGTCTGCGTTGGAAACGCAATAAGAAGCAGTCCGAGAGCGAGCGGGAGAATCAGCGTGCTACGGATGGTGAATACATTGACATCCACAACCGCCTCATGGCTGCATACCCTGAAGGTACGCTCAACGAGTCTGCAAAATCAAGTTGAGACGGCGTTCAAACTGACCATGCTCAATCAAGTCTCCGAATGGTTCTATTTTGTCGTCCTCATCACCTCCATCGTCTGTGGTGTTCTTGGCATTGCTCTGTGGCCAACGTACACGTCCCCGCTGTCGTCTTGTATGGCATCTGGCTTTGTCTTATGTTTGTAATTCCCATCGGCATCGTCGCCGCTATGACCGGTATTGAAGTCACTTTGAACGTGCTTGCCGAGTTCATCGGCGGAGCGATTGTCGAGGTAATGCTTTGGCCATGAACTTCTTCAAATCCTACGGGTAAGTCGTCTTTTCTGCGCTTGCTACAACGTTTGCCATTCATCGAGCGTCCGGCATTCCTTTTTTTTAAAAAAAAAAAAAAAAAAAGTCTGAAGCGGAGGCTGACCATGGACTCAGTTACGTCACTTGTGCGCACGCGCTCTCGTTTGCTAATGATTTAAAGATTGCCCATTACGTCAAGGTAAGATGGATGGTTGAATGCTTTGAACAAGATGGTGCTAGTCCCATGCTGACGATGTTCATGTCAGATTCCCCCTCGCGTTACATTTGCTGGACAGATACTAGCCACATTCATTTCCACCGTCATTTGCACTGGTGTCATCAAGTTCCAGGTATGTTGTTCATGTTGTCCTCCCTCGCACATTGGTTTCCCACCGTCAAGAGAACCGTGTGCAGAATGTCCCATCTCACATGCAACACGTTTTAACTCGTCCTATAGATGGACATCGAGGGCGTATGCACAGTCGATCCTCCCATGCGATTCAAATGTCCATCTCTGAACTCCTTCTTCACGGCCTCTGTCCTCTGGGGAACCATTGGACCCATCAAGGTCTTTGGTATTCACGGACAATACAAGTGGCTGCTCCTCAGATTCCCCTCTGGCATCATCCTCGTTCTTGGTTTCTTTGGTCTCAAGAAGCTCATGCCCAACAACCGAGTCCTGCGTCAGGTGCATCTTGTTGCTGCGATTGCCGGCGGTCTGCAATGGGCCCCCTACAGTACGTCTTGTTCCCCTTTGTCCCCCTGAAAGGCTAACATGGCACTCCTCTAGGCTTCTCATACTCCTTCCCCGCCGTCCCTGTGGCCTGGCTCTCGTGGATCTACATCCGCAGCCGCTATCTCGAGTTCTGGTCCAAGTACAACTTTGTCTTGTCGGCGGCCCTGTCGGCAGGCATGGCCATCTCCGCCATCATCATGCTCTTCTCGGTCCAGTGGGTTGGCGTCGAGATTGACTGGTGGGGCAACAAACAGCCCAGTGCCGGCTGCGAAGGTGATGCCTGCACGCTCATGGAGCTGGCCGAGGGGAGAGATTCTACCCGTGGTGGGATCCAAGCAAGGTTCCTGCTCCATGAGGACTATGAATCTCCAGTGTAGTGTGTGAGCCGGTGAGCCGGTGGTTTGTGTCGCGACATGTCTCATGAGAACGAGTAGAGTAAGTAGTATGATGGAGTGGAAAAGAAACTGTTTGGCCCAGTTTGTTAGTGACAGTTGAATTGGAAATATTTATGTATATGTATATATATACTGGTACATTTTGACTCCTTCTCCCAGCAGGAGCGGGGTTACAGTAAATCTCGGCTTTAAAAAGTTTATTTTATACCTACGGTAAAGCCTTTTAACTAGTAAAATAGCATATACTTAGTATATACGATATGTATACTCCTATAAAGTATAAACTTATAGCTAATTGAAAGAAATTAAAGCAAGTTAAATTATATATACTATTTCGTCAGGCGTTGGATAGACGGCTTGACTTGTGGCTTGTGGCTTGTTCGTCAAGGCCATCAAGCTCCTGATCCGTTTCTTCATAGGAGTCATGTTTCCCACCAACCCAGATGATTGACCGGACTTCGTCTTCGCATCCTGCCTCCTGCAAAAGTGGCGACCTTGGCTCACTGTGCGCCTCTGTCCTGATTCCTTCATATTGATCAGGTTCTGGGTCGCTTTCAATATGGGCAGGGAGTTGAAATTGTGGTTCTTTTTCTTTAATATGAAGCTGCTGCTGGTGGTCTCCTGGATCATAGTAGCGGGACCATCGCATTTCCAACCCATACGCCGCTTAAAAGAATGGCGAAGACTTGCAGTACCTGCGTTGGTGAGGGGTACATTGGGTATGTAGGATATTAAGTCAAATCGGTTAGTTGGGCGATTTAGTTTCCAACGAAAGTACAGCGACAAGGAGTGTCGGAATGGTTTCCACCAAGGGAGTTTCCGCATCAGATGGACGGCGGCATTATCGTCTTGGATGGTTGTCCTTTCCTTAACGAAGCCCGGGCTCACTCCTTCCCGGAAAGCACCAAAGTCGAACGGTGCATATCATGTTGGCTCGTCCGTGCTGCCACGAGGTCGACGGCTTGCTCATTCACATGAGCCAGCAAAAGCAGGGGCAAATCTCCGCACCTTTTCTTGCAGAGGTTGGTCGCCCTCGGATGCATCTTCAGCTGTCTTGATGATCGAATTGTCGAGATCGACGAACGCTTTCATGATGGCGCCTTGGAGTGTTCGTTCAGGCGTGACTTGTCCGTTTGAGGGTGGCTTGATCCGGCCCAGGCTGTGTCGCACGGAGGGTATCAGATTCTTCTCCAGAAACTCCGCTGTCTGCCAGCCTGCATGCCCGTCGAAAAGAGCCAAAGCAACCCATGGACTGCCATTGTGCCAGGGTGAGACAAGGCCGTGGGTGAAGCGGTCTTCACACGGGCTGTTAGGAGCTAGCCGAGCCCCGTCATATCTCTCAACACCGGGCATGTTTCTGGCAATGAAGGAATACGCCTCTTGTGAAAGTATCCGGGTTACTTCGGCTTTCGATACGGTGTAGGGTTAACGCGGCTTTCGAATGATGGATTAAATTGGCAAGTGTAGCAATCCTATAGATTATCAGACAAAAGGGACAATTGCAACAAGGTTCTTTATCCCCAGGTCTTGTTGTCGGGAAGTAGAGCATGCACGCTAGTGCTGCGCTGTGATTGGACACACCCGTATACAAGTTGTTGAGGATATTCACAGCCTCACATCGCAGCCTCAGGCATCAGCCTCGTCATCCGACGATGCAGCCTCCCGTATCGCGTTTGCTATTACGTTTGATGTCACGATTTATCGTAGTCTCTGTTTAGAGATTCTATTTAGACCTAGATTCATTGGATTAGTAGATTTAAAGCTTATAAGCTTCTCTTTTCTCTGCTAGATTCCGAATTCCTAGATAGTAATTCTACATCCTCTTCTCTTATTATCGCTCTTTGCCACATTCCCTCCACAGGTTATGAGCCTGGCGCTCATAGTTACGCCCTTTCTTTTAATCTTCTTTTTATCTAACTATCGTAATCTTGTGTATAATTACACATGTTTTCCTAACAACTAGTTAAAGCAAAGTTACTTAACTAGTGGGGTGGCACGAAGACCTTTTCCTTACTAAAAACTAATAATAGTAATGTTATATAAGTTAAGGTTAAATTAATTATAAAAATCGTCTTATGTGTACTACATAAACCAAAAATTATATATTAGGAATTAAATACATAACCTTTATTATGTTATTTCCTATTCTATAGTTATAGTAACCTTATTATAACATTATAAACTTTAAAACACTATAAATTCCATAATACACATAAAAAGTTAATCCCTTCTAGGCAGATCTTAGTGGATAGCAGGCTAGGATAAGATATTCCTTATAGAACTGCCTTAGGCACCTAAAACTAACAATCTAGATCTATTGCTATTTAGGTAGTAATTAGTATTATAAGTATAATAGTATATAGTGAAGTAGGTAAAGCAGGTATAGTAGTTACCTTCTAACTAGGCTAAGGTAAAACTTTAAGGGAGTGCCTAAGAACGCTTATTACTCTTAACTTTATAACTCTATGCATTAGCGGCTACATAGTAATTTAATTAATTAAGAGCTACTGCTATAACTCCTACTTAACTAAACTAATGTTAATTAGTATTAAGTAAGTATAGTAATAGGAGTATATAAATTCTAATATATAACCCTACCTTCTTTTTAATATACTTAATAATATTATAAAAGGTAATAACACTAGAATAGTAGTTATTATGCTTCTAGCAAGGAATATTCTAAATGCAAGTTTGTATTACCTAACCTAACTAACTAATACTAATACTTAGTCATAGGAGACTAATAAGTACTATGCTATCCTTTTATCTATTATTTAGCAGAGCCTCTTATTATAAATCTAGAAGAATTTAACGTATATAGGATAGACTAATATAATACTAGTTACTAAAATAATATAACTAATCAAAAGTAATTACGGATTTAAGGTAGATTTAGCTATTATTAAGCTACTTTAATAGTTCTCTAAATTAAGAAGAGCTAATTTCTTAATAACCTAAGCCTAGCTAGATTACCACTAGAACCTTTAGAACCAAATCTATAAGATTAAAAAGATCCTAATATTATTTAGGTATTATAGATAATTAAAGCTATTAAAGGCTTAATACCTAAGATTTATAACGCATAGAAAATTAAGGGATTCTCTAAGGCTAAATTAAAGAAAGATAATATGCTTACATACCTAACGTACAAAGCTAATAAGCCTTAGAAGGACTAAAGGTTAATTTTAACACTTAATAAAAGAATAATAAGGATAATTCTAACGCGAAAGGCAAGGGTAAGGCGCTAAAGAATAAGACGTCTGATACTATAAAGCTTAACTGCGGTTATTTAATTCCACTAGGAAGAATAATCTATATAAAGGATAACTGCTAGAAGCTTTATCCCGAAAAGAAGCCTAACTTAATAAAGAAGAAAGGCGAATAAACCACAACAAAAACAACTACTTCTCCTAACATTATATTAGCTAGAAGTAATCTCGCTTTAATGGCAATTAACAGGGACTATTTGTTCTAAACTCTTGTAAACTAGCTTATAAAGGAAGATTATATTCTTAATACTAGTTACAACACACATACCTTTAATTTAACTAGATAGTTCACTTATTTAAATACTAATGTTAACGCTAAGCTAATAATAGCTAGTAACAGAGAAGAACTTTACGTTAAAGGGATTAGTAACATTAAAATCCCTATTAGATAAGGATATCTAGAACTTCTAAACGCTTAATACACACTAAAGGCTAAAGTTAATATAATTTTACTAGGACTTCTTAAGCAAGGTGGAGTTATTATAGATGGTTTTAAGGACTAATTAATCTTATTACCTTTAGGCAAAGTAATTAGTAACTACACCTAGAAAGCAAATGTTTCCACACTAAATCTTTAAGATAAAGAACCTTAATTTAACTTCGTGGCCTTATCTAATAAATCTATCACTAGACAAGTTAAATTTGGACTCCTATATAAGAGACTTAGCCACGCAGGAAAGAGCAAATCCTACTTATATGCAAAGAAGTAGGGATCTTAGTTAATCCTACCTCTGTAGCTAATTTTCACTGCTTAGCATGCCTTCTATTAAAGGCCCCTAGATTATTTATTAGGAGGAATCTAATAATATAATAAACTTCCTTTCTTACGTTTTCTAGGACTATATTAAATACAAACCTAAAGGCTTTAGGGGAAGAAGCATACTTTACATGCTATTAATATTTATATATAATTTTATTAGGTAATTCTAACTATTAATAGATCTAGTGTAGTTAAAGTAGTATAGGCTTAGAAGACTGCAGTTAAAAATATAAGTGGCGGATTTACTATTAAATGCTTCTATATAGATAACGTAACTAAATTCCTTAGAGAGAAGTTTAAGACCTTCTATTAGAAAGAAGGCATTATCTATCAGACTAGCGCTCCTTACATTCTAGCTTATTAAGGTATTATAGAACGCGCTAGCCAAACCCTTATAGAGATAGCAAGAGCCTTAATAATTAAGGCGGAATTACTAGAGCTCCTTTAGCTATATATAATAAAGCACGTAGCTAAAATCACTAACTTATTGCCTACATATAGTAATAAGAATAATTAATTACCTTATTAGGCTTTATTTAATGTCTTAGGCCTTAATAACACCGCGTTAATCTAACATTTGCGTACGTAAGGATGTATTACGTATGTATGTATTCTAGATAAACATTGTGTTTAATCTTAAAAGATAGCACTAAGGGCTAAGAAAGGTTAACTTATAGGCATAGAAGGCCCTAAATATTATCTCTATAAGGTCTAGATCCCTAAAGAACAAAGAATTATTTACGCATAGGACATTTAATTTAATAAGACTAACTTACATATACCTTTTAAAGACAATAAAGTTATTTACATTGCGGATCTTATTAATCCTTCCTTCGCTAAAGAAGGTCGCTATATTATTAATATCCTAGATATAATAAAGGAGAATCCTTATTCTTAACATAACGCTAGCACTATAAAGAAAGCGGTCTAATTTACGGAAAGCCCCTTAGGTACCTTAGAAATAGATAAGAATTACCACTCTTTTAAGGAGGAAGATAATCCTCCTCTCCTAGAGAAACCTAGGAGCTATCTCCTAATGCCCTCTAAGAGTCCTCCTTAATAAGAGGATCTTATAAGATATAAATAATAAAGGATTAATAATAAGGATATAGTCCTTCTAAGGAGCTATCCTAGGGCCTTTCTAAATAAAGAAGCTAAAGATAATAATAACTCTAACGTTTACTAATAACTTAAATCTAAATCCTAAACGCTAAGATAATCCCTTTAATCTAATACACATTAAGATTATCTTAATATTATAACCTCTAGTAAGAAGAAAGCCCTTCCTTAAGACTCCTATTAATTAAACTTAGTAATTCGTTATTATAATAATAACCTATATAATAATAAAGTAAAAGAAGTACCTAGGTTATACGCTTTCTTAATAATTAAAGTAGCTAATATAGCTAATATAAAGATTAACATCCTATCTAACTAGTTTAAGGCTAAGGCTATAGATAACTACTATATATTTTAGAGACCTACTAAGAAGAGGGAACTCCTTAAGATCCACAAAAGAACTACTAGGATCTTATTTACCCTAATAAAGATATAAAGATCTTTAATAAGTAATAGGTGTATATAGTAAAGTATCTAATTAATTAAGAACCCTATGTAAAGGTAAGGTAGGTTACAAGAGGGGACTAGAATCTAGAGATCTTTAATAATAAGGACCTCTATGTAGTAGTTATATACCTAGTTTCTTTACGAGTGTTTTATACACTTATTATAGTCTTTAATTACAAATAGTAGTAATATAACATTATAAATACCTTCCTTAACGCTAAAGCATAAGGAGATATTTATATTAAGTAACTATATAGCTATACTAATAGTATAAGTAGAGTTTATAAGCTTAAAAGAGCTCTTTATAGACTACCTATTTCTCCTCTTTAGTGGCTAGAAGATATTACTAAGGAACTTAAGAAGTAGGGCTTTTATTAGTTATTAAGTAAGCTCTATATCTTTTAATGTAATAATATTATACTTCTTCTTTATGTAAATAATATAATTATTATAGGAAAGACCCTAGTGATTATTAAAGATATTACTAAGTAACTAGAGAAACACTATAAATTAAAGTAATTAGGCAAGGTTAAGCTATTCCTTAGCATTAAATTTATATATAATTATGCTAACTAAACTATTCTTCTTTACTAAAAGCTCTATATTTAGAGCATTATAAAGAAATTTAATATTAAGAACGTTAACACTTTAAATGTTCTATAGCTTCTAAAGACTATAATCCTATTAGATTAGAAAGAGCTTAATATAGCCTTCGATCTCTCTAACTAGGCAAAACGCATAGGAAGCTTTAATTAGCTCTCTATATCTACAAGACCTAATATTACGTTTATAATAAATTAACTCTACAGTGCGAATTCTGCACTAAAGTAGGTTTATATAGATCTTTAGAAGTATCTTTAGAGATACCTTTATAGCTTAGAGGATTTAGGGATTATTCTTAGGGAAGAGACCTTTTAGACCCTAAATTAATCCTCTAGGTTAAGGGATTTAGTAATGCTTTGCTTATAGATAACTTAGATATAAGACGCTTAACTGTAGGCCACATTATAATACTAGCTAGAGGATTAATCCTTTAGTAATTAAAGAAGCAAACTCTTATAGCCCTTAGCTTAACTAAAGTAGAATTTATTAACCTTACACTAACTAGGTTATCTATACTCTAGGTAGTATATTTACTTAAGGACTTTAGGATTAAGTAATTATAACTATTATTATTATTTACTAATAGCTAGAACGCAAAAGCTAATGTGCTTAATAAGAAGCATAAGGGACGTACTTATTACATTAATTTGTAATATAAATAGATTGTATAGAAGGCATAAGAGGGGAATTCTAACTTTAATAGATTAGGACGGACTAAATAATAGCTAATAGCTTTATAAAGGGCCTAGAACGCGTTAAACACGCTAATTTTATACGCCTTCTTTACATAATAAAGGCTAGGGACTTTAAGAAGGGTTATGTTTTAGAAGAGGCCTTAAAGGCCTAACTTTATATAATTATTTTCTTTCTTTTCTTGCGGTAGCTGGATGTGCTGCTAGGGGCGGTGTTAAGGATATTCACAGCCTCACATTATAGCCTTAGGCATTAGCCTCGTTATCCGACGATGCAGCCTCCTGTATTGCGTTTGCTATTGCGTTTAATGTCACGATTCATCGTAGTCTCTGTTCAGAGATTCTGTTTAGACCTAGATTCATCGGATCAGTAGATTTGAAGCTTATAAGCTTCTCTTTTCTCTGCTAGATTCCGAATTCCTAGATAGCAATTCTACATCCTCTTCTCTTATCATCGCTCTTTGCCACATTCCCTCCACACAAGTCACCCGCGTGACTTGTAGTCCCCTAAACCTGCGGCTATAAGCCCCTTGGCTAGATTTAATAATTACGTATATCACTAAATGTAACCGTTATTCACCGTATTAGTGCAACACATCCCTTGGTGATATTAACAAAATGTTTTTTTTAAAACACTCAACTCCTCCACTCCACTCTGCTCTGCTGCTTCTGCTCACACTGTGGCTGCAGGAAGTCGTAGTAGAAATGTATATCGAAACAGCCCGCCCATCCATCCCATCCATCCATCTCATCGCCAAGCCCGCAGACAAGTACAAACTCGCGAGCGCAATAGACGACCCTTCCTTGATTCCCTTGATTCCCTTGATTCATTCGTCCTCGTTCCACTTCCTCTCCTCATACTCATCCTCATCATCTTCCTCGATGGCCCAGTCTCTCCAGCCCTCGCCGCGAACCCAGCTGAAGCCCTTGCGCCACCCGGCCTCGCGAATAGCGCTCGCGTCGCGCTCGTACACAACGCCCGTGAGCATGAGGGCCAGGACAAAGACGCACACGTCGCCGCCCCTGACGGCCCTCCACCAGCGCCTCTTGACGCCGACCTTCCACAGGGAGTCGACGCTGACGCGCGCTGGACAGGAAGATGCCGCGGCCGTGGCGGCGCTCGACCCAGGCCCAGAGGCCGGCGAGGAAGCCGCCCAGGAAGAAGCGCTGGGTGGCGAGGAGCCGGCCGGGAGGTGGTTCTGGAAGAAGCAGATGGACGCCCAGGCGGTGGAGATGGCGCCCGTGGCAAAGGTCGAGGTGCGGAGGGCGCGCGAGATGATCTTGCGCACCGTGGTGACGGGGAAGTCGTAGAGGCCCTGGGGCGCGGGACGATGGTGGCGGCCGAGTAGACGACGAGGAAGAAGCGCGCGACGGACGGGAACGAGCCCAGCCAGAAGGTGAGGTAGGTCCGCGAGCAGGACGGGTCATCCGGGTGCAGCGTCGCGCAGGACAGCGACGTGATGAGCGGGTGAGCCCGCGAAGTCAGGGCGAGACGACCTTGACCGAGGCCGGGAGGACCTCCTCCTTGTCGGGGAACATGGTCGGCGAGATGTACGGCGGCCAGTTGAGGCGGGCCATCTGCGCGAGACTCTCCACGACGTCGGTCGTCGACGGCCATCGGGCTCGGGCGTGGCCGTCCAAGGACCATGGCTCTGGTGGGGAGGGTGGAGGTAGCCGTCCGAGTGTTTGAATATGAAGTTGCCGTAGGCCTAATGATCAGGGACCCGTGTTAGCAGCGGGGGAAATAGGAAAAAAAAAGAAATCAGAAATGCCGCCCAACACTCACGGCGGGAAAGCAGTCTCTGTCCAAAACCACGGCATGCAGCAGCTGACCAAACGCCAGCGGCTGCAGCAACCAGCTCCCGAACCACCACGGCCGCTCGCGCTTCTTGCCGTTCCTCAGGCCCCAGACGAGGCCGCCCGCCTCGCACATGTTCCATGCAAACTCGAGAGCGCGGAACATGGCGTAGATGGCGACGGACGCCCGGAGCTGCTGCGAGGATACACGCCCAGCGCGACACCGGCGAGGGACGCGCCGACGGCCGGGGCATAGCGGGACGTCAAGGCCGCGACAGTGCGCGGGTTCCGCCGCCGGAACGGCTCGACCTGGGGTCAAGCAGGTGGGCTCGGAGCCGCGAGAAGAAGCGGAAGAGGAACCTGTACAGGAGGAGGATGGAGGAGAGCGACGCGGACAGTCTCAGGGCGGGGACCTGCGAGATGGCTGAGATGGCTGCTTGCTGGGTCCGTGTCCGTCGCCCAGTCTCTTGGAGATGGCCTCCCAGCCTTTGATGCCGGCCATTGTCGCCAGGAAGACGCGCAGCGCGTGCCGCACGGCCTTGGCGTTGTAGTCGTCGGTCCCCTTCTGCTGCGGCTGCTGCGGCTGCTGCGGCTGCAGCGCCTTGTCGACCGAGGCGGGCGTGGGGCGGCCCTCCGCAGCGTCTTTGACCGCGAGAGGATGTACTTGTGAAGCGTGGCATATTCGCGCGCCGATATGGTGTAGCGCAGCGTGTTGCGCAGCACCGGGTCGACTGATGCGGGTTTGTTGGCCGATGACGGCCCTGGTGAAGAAGCCATGGCGGCGACGATGCGGACCGAAGAAGGACGACGTTGCAGAGGTGGGCTGATGCGTTGTGTGCGTGCGTTGTGTGCGTGCGTTGTGTGCGTGCGTTGTGTGCGTGCGTTGTGTGCGTGCGTGAAGGGGGGCAAAGGAGGGGGCGGAGGGATGCAATCAGCAGGACCAAGGCAAGTAAATAAATGCTCCCGTGTCTGGCTCCAGGACCTCGGCCTCTACCATGTATTACCGAGTATCTATCTTTCTGTCAATACCACCTGGGGCCCACTCCGCATCCCCGCTGCCGTCACCCTCTACTCCGTAACAACAACAATATTTTCATCATCAAGTTTCTGTCTGTTCCTCCTTGTTCTTCTTCATGCGTCGAAACGCGCCGACACGCGCCTCAGAGGGAAGACCAAATATTAAGACATTTTCTTTCAGCTATATTCGCCTTCCTGCAAGAGGCTCCTGCTCCTGTAGGAGCGAACGCTCCCAACCAACCAACCAACCAACCGACTAACATCAATGCAACTCCCCGATTCCCCGATTCCCCGATTCCCCGATTCCTGGCGACCTTGATCGCCCTTACCCTTCTTGCTGTGCCATCCCAGTCACACCCCGCCCGCAACTCTTCGTTCTTCAACCCTTTGCTCTCGTGCTCCCTTGCCCTCCCTGTCCATCTTCTTTGACCTTCCAGATTGATCTTGGTCGTGCCGACTTCATGGTCCAAAACTCGCCATTGAGAAATTCATCGACCCGCTCAAGGCGGACGGACACCCTGTCCATGACACAAGATAAGCCAAGCCTGGTGTTTACCGCACCCTGGATCACACAGTGCTCGGATGTAACATTCTTCTCACATTCGTATCCTAAATCTGCCTCCCCGGACACGTCAAGAGCTCCCATCACGACACACATGGAGCCAGACATGTGCCTCTAATAACCCATCATTCGAAAGACGAAAAGAGACCCGCGGCAATGTTCCAAGCCACATGACAAGTGTCTTCTTGATATTTCGTCGCTCTCTGTGCCTTCTTTCGCCTCATCCGCTATCGCAAAAAAAAAAAAAAAAAAAAAGGCCAAAGCTTGCTCAAAAGACAGAAACATTGATCCGCTCGAGACACATGCCGAGTCGGCCTGTAATCAGGAGCCTCGGACCTTATGTGTATGGCAGAGAAATGTAATTACATCTCTCGCGAGAACGCATGTGTCAACTTTTTCAATTTCCAGTGCAAATGCGATGTGCAAATACTGGTGACATTTCGTGAATCATTAAAGCAAATGTGCGCGCAATCATGGGTAAGCGGCAGCTTCGTCGTTCTGTATTTCCATGCATGGGATCCACTTTCGTCCAAGGGCAGGTCCGTCAACATTGCCGTAGGGAAGAATCTCTTCCTGCCATCCCAACGCACTCCAAGCTCCCATGCTCTGTGGGTTAGGACTGCGGAGGGCGGCCCGAATGCGGTCAGATTCGGGGACTCGCCCCGAAGGACGGCATCGAGAGCGCGTAGGCGACGTGTCTCGCGCTCCTCAACAGCACTTCGGATTATACGGTAGCGTGACTCCGCGTTGGCCCATCCGTCGACGTTGCCTGAGCCCGCCGATTCGAGTATCATCTTGACTTGAGAGAAGGGAAGATTGATCAAGGCCCGAGAAAGAACGGCGTTTGTTACAGGCTGGGCCTGGTGAGCAGCCTTGGGCGTCTGTGACTCGGGTCCAGGAACTTCTTCTCCCAAAGATAGATCGCCAAACTGGATGCCTGTGATCTGCTGGGATCGACGTCCCTTGCCGAACTGAACAGAAGGCCCTCGTGCGACGACAGCGGCTGGTTTCTTCGCAGTCTTTGGCGGTGGTGGCGGTGGTGGCGGTGGGCATTCGGGCAGTCGGGCATACTGCTTCGGATCCTCTGATGACACATCGAGCTTGAAGGTTGGGGAAGATTATGGACGATGAAAGTCACCACCGCGTTGAGGAGGATTTTGGACCCATCACCAAACTTGAACGAATCGCCAGAGCCATTGTCAACATAGCCCTCGAGAGCAAACTCGATCATCTTTTCCATAGAATGCCAATTCAGTAGCTGAGTCGCCACTTCGCAGCCACGTCGGACGATCGGGGCCCATTCCAAAAGATGGCCAGCGGCAGCATAAGATAGAGCAAATTCAAGTTGGTCTTGAGTGGTACCAGCATCGGCGATGCTGGGCGATTCAGGGCGGCCACGAGGTGGTAGCGGCAGAAGTGGCAGTCCATAAAGTCGCTGGACACTCATGTAAAACGCATCAGACCTCAGCCACTTGTCCCCAGTTTCAAGGAGAAGTGTAGGCAAAGTTCGGTCCGATGTCAGCTGTAGCGTCTGTTTTCTGAGAAGAGCACCGAGGACGCGACTGCGAGCGAATACCAAGCGATGACCGGGGATCCGAACAGGAGCTGCTCTGTCGTCCAGGTACCTGAGTTCCAGAGTATGGTCCGCCAATTCGGGATCGCCGAACTGCTGCCGCATGTATTCAACGAGACGATCCCCAGCATTGTCGTCGTGCGGAACTAGATGGGGATAGGGCCCGTGGCCCTGGACCATTCTGGGGTATTCTGGAGGCACAAACATTCTCCCATGCTGATTGTGAGCAGGCCCATCCAGATCGCCGAGCCCTGCACCTCCTCCATTTCGATGTCCATTCGCCGGGTACTGGTGATAGATAGCATTGTCTTCAGGCTGGCCGGACGATTGGGAGTCGTGAAAGCTGTGCGGCGTGGAGGGCCCAAAATTGTTCCCATACATCGGGAAGGCATCCATGGGACCAAAGCCCATGGCTGGACGGCCGTAATTATCAAAGTTTGCTGGCTGCATGATATCTGCCCCGTACGGCATCATGGGAGGAAACCCATTACTCGCAGGTGGCATGTATGCTGTACGGCCATCCGCCGCGGGGATTGAGGCAGGGGGCACAATACCACCGGAATGAGGGGTGCTGGAGAAGTGTTTGGGAGTCCTGAAAGGTGCCGAAATGAATGCTACCGTTGCTCGGATGAGGATGGTGAATACGAGCCGGACCATTGGGCACAGGGGGCGCGAACCACGGACAATATCACCATTGGTCATGTTTCCATACGGACGGTTAGCAGGCTGGAAGGAGGTGGGATCTGGTATCGCGAGGGTGAAACCGCTGGTGGTGGTCGACCTTTGGCAGTTTTGACAGCAATGTCATGCTCAACTGTTGCTAGACCTCAAGTTAGCCAAAGCCACGTTGATTGGGAGATGCATGGTCCTGTCAGTCCAAAGCAGGCTTCATTGTCTAGCTCACCCTTCGATACAGGCGCATTTGAAGAGACCGATGTCTCAGATGTTGCTTCGAATTTGCTTCGCAGGATCGAAGGATCGACAGCCGGTGCTGGTTCAAAGTGTGTGCTTCCGTTTTGTTTATTGGCTGATGTGACGGGAGACATTCCGCTACTTGTCTCGTGGGAGGAGGGTTTGCGTCCATGATTTACCGTATCTTGCAGGAGGGGGCACGAGTTAGATTTGTGAAGGCAGAATTTTAGTGAAGACGAATCATGATTCAAACTCACCGGTTAAGACTTGCCCAGTTGTATTCGCGGGTTCACTAGTTGAGCCCCGGACCGTGGCGGCGATTGAACGTCGACCTGTGAGGTGGCGGCAGTGGAAATACCTTCACTCTCTGCAGATACGCTTTGCGCATTGCCAGTAACATTAGGTTGATTTGATGGAGCCTGAGACCTTGGCGAGTGCACTTCAGTCGCAGAAGAAGCCGCAGAACTGGTAGTCACGGATGGGTCTCTGCCCGTAGCCGCCGCTTTCCGGTTCACGTAAGTCAGAGGCAAAGCGGGCATAACAGGCTTAGGCTGTTGCGCAGTGGTGCGAGCCTTGCGGCCCTTGACAGAGCCGTTCGGCGGCGCCATGGTTGCGTTCAAAGTTGATCAACAATGCAGCTAATAGATGCGTGATGATTTGAGTATTGCTATCTCCGGACGGGGACGGGGACGGGCGTTCGTGGGTCGAGCAGCGGAAGCCGACTTTCGGGAGCAGACTTTTTAGATGATCGGCGGCTGGAAGAGACGGAGAGAGAGCGGCTCGCACAATCGCAGTAGGGGAAAGCTCTCAGCACCTCGACCAAAACGCACAGGGTCAGTCATGAGAGGATGCACGGTCGACTGCACCTCTCAATAGACGTCGCCGGGGGCCAAGGTGGAAGGAGAGAAGAAGATCGTGGCCTGGTGGGCGCAAGGCGAGATGTGGAGGAGGAGAAGTCGGCTGGATATTTTGTCGTTGCGATGTGTATGACTCCATGCCTGCCTGGTGTGTCTGGTGGTCAGATGCTCAACGCCGTTTTTTGCTTTAATAATAAAACATTGAAAAATTAAAAATGGGACCAGCGCCACCAGTCTGCCAATTAGTGCACAGACGTCATGTCAAGTTGTGTGAGCATCTCGATACCCTACACCACTAGTGGTTTAGATTCAAGAGTCACTTCTTATTAGTGTAGCTTCTCATACAAGCACTCTGGGCTGGCAAAATTCCCCAAATTTTGTAAGGGTATGATATACTGTGTACAAAGCAACGTGTACTGGATAGTACTTGATGCTCGACATCGCGGCCTCTTTTCTACAGTTATTCGTCAATTCCGATACATTGCCCAACCACAAGTCATAATTTGCTGTAATCTGGGTTGTGCTGAAACGTATTTCCCAGCTGCCCCTCGCTATCCCGGCGGCAGCAGGATGGGAAAATCATACATCATGCTCGCCTCCTGATGATCCTGGTTTTGCGCATACCAGAAATAATAATTAAAATAACGGTGCACATTGGCATCGTCCAAGCCCTTCCTGGCCATGGCAACAGTCACCTCGGCTTCTGCTTCTGACATACCCAATGCTTTGAATGGTCGCCCTGGCAATGTCGGCAGAAAGTCCAAGACTGCCATTTTTGGTATAGGCCGACAGTTCTCATTGTTGTTTCCTTTGCCCACGACCCGATAGGCACCTTCATGATTTGGCAGTGGATGTTTTCGAATCCAGCCTCGCGTAAATAGGGTTCGAGCTCCGCCGGTAATGTAGTGCTCATGCCAAACTTGCTGTAAGCCTTCCCTGCCGTGTCGTACAAGTACTTGACAGGGTCATCGTCGGTCATGGTTCCATCATCACAGAGTGGTACTCCTTGTAGTTCCTGTAGCTCGATCCACCCTCCGGGACGAAGGCTCCTGATTGAAAAGGACACGTTAGTCGCCATCATGCAAACGGGACCAAGCAAGTAGTCATTCACGTAACACTACGCACTCAAAGGCATGCCCGAGAACTGTAGAAATATCCTTCAATATAATGACCATAAACCGGAAATGGGCGAGATCGACATCCCTCTCTATCAATCCAGCTCGCAGTTGTCAACTAAAAATGATACATTCGCGGGCACCCATTCAGGTTGGATCGGCGTGAGATCGATACCATAGACATGTGCACTCAGGTATCTGTCTCCAACTACGGGCGAACGTGTTAGCCAACTCTTTGAGATAATTCCTTGAAGCTGTCAATTAAACGATGCCAACACACCTTCTACTGCCCAGATCCCTGTTTGAATCCCTCAGTAAGCTTGCAGGTGCATAAGTGTCCAGCCAGACTCGCTACTCACCAGTACCCGTCCCAATGTCCAGTATCTTCTGCGGGTGATCCCTATAGGTGAGAAGAATGGTTTGTACCCCGTAAGCATCATCAGCATGGCATGCTTCATATTCTCTCTGTTCTGTTCCAAGTCATCGTTTGGAATAGGGTACCGGCCATCACCAAAAATTTGATAGCGACGACCGCGTTCATAAGCGTAGGCAGAAAAATGCTTGAAGATAGGCTTGCTGTAGTATCATCCCCAGCAGTTCACTGGCAAGATCGAAATCATCGTCTGTTTCACTGCCCGCTTCGATAGGTGGCGCCTCTATCGCATGAACGGCCGCAGAGTCGGAAGACGCTCTCGAACTTTCCTCGTCATGTTCTTCAGATCCGTCATTCGCACTAGAGTTGGCGCTGGTATCGATTGCGACACTCTTGGCCGGGTCGCGAGATGACAGCGAAGCCATCACTGAGATCACCGGACAGCGCGCTGCCAGCGGTGCACCGGGCGAGCCCTAAGACGTTTGGTCTGGTCGTCTGACCGATCCTGCCTTGTTGAATACTTGGCGATTATCAAGCAGTTTGGCCTGCCGTCAAGTGCTCTGAGCTCTGGCCTCTAGCCTCTGTGCGCAGTCGCGGGGCCCTACGCCGGCTTTATGGCGCATGGGGATCGCAAACTGAAGACTGGTCAAGGGTGCTCTTCGATTCTGACTCGAAATGCAATGGCCAGAGGTGGCGCATAGTCACGACTTTTATGGGCAGGCCAGCTGAACCCGGGACTCGATTCGGCGTATGAGGATTCGACAATGTAAATTGTGGCACGCCAACTAATCTGGTGGGTACGGGACACGGAAGTGACCTGTCATGCTCCTTCCTCAAAACCCAACCAACAAACCGCCAAGCAAAAGATCAGACGACATCTGGAGCCACATCCAGGGGGCCAGTGTTGGTTGTGCGACATGATGACATACATAACATGCAGCCTGCATCATGCACCCGCTCATTCTGTACCAGAAGCCTACATGTCAAAGACTTGGCCCACTTCTCTCTGACGCCTACTTCGACCCTCCTAAAAAAAAATCTCAAACGAACAGCCCTGATTTCGATCGAAGCTATTCATGCGTTCCTAACGTGCCCCTTTGTCGCCATAAGCATGTGCTTGATTTTCTCTGGGTCAAGAGACTTCTCCGCTTCCTCCAAAGACTGCTGGACCGCTTTCGAGCCTCTATCTATCATCTCAGCGTCATAGTTCATCAAAGCTTCCCTCTCAGGGCCGCGTCGTCGCCCAAAGATTCCAGCCGAGTCAATGTTTCTACATAATTGTTGACATCTGTGATGGAATGCTGAAACCCCTGCCCTCGATCTATGAGCGGTCAGTCATCATACCGGGCTATCATTGAAATAATGACAATGACATGAGGCGAATGATTTGCATACATATAAGCATCGGATGGGCGGCATCTCCAGCGAGAGTCACTCTCCCCGAGGTTATCCACGGCGTGGGAATCCAGTATTTCATTTCATCAATGTGAACACTACTATTCCGTGGTGTCCAGTCAATGGCAGACTGGAACACATCGCGCAGCGGGGACGTATTGTTCTCGATATATTCGAGGGCCTCTTGGCCACTAAGGTTTACGGACTCGGCCCGCCATATCTTGGTCCAGAATGTAGTCCAAGTGGACGCATCTTCTGGATCGCTGATTGACATGACTACATATCCGAAACGGAATGTGTAAGCTTTACGAATCAGGAGAGAAGAGAGAAGAAGCTTGGGGTAGAAGACGTACCACCGACGGCACCAATAGACCCAGTTCCCATCATAAGAGATGCTACAGGATGCGCCTCAACTATGGCGTTGGTTTTCCTGGCATCAGCGTACTTCGTGATACCAGTTGCAAAGAGAAATCCGGACGGGCGCGGACGGGCTGTTTCGAAACCCAGGAGCAGTTTTCGTACTTTGGACGAGGAACCGTCCGCCCCGAAGAAAATCGGCATCAAATTTGTCCTCGCCCTCAAATGAAACTCGCACGCCATTCTCAGTCGATGACACAGCGGTCACAGTCTTGTTCCATCTTATGTCAAGGCGCCGTGCCAGCAACCGGCGAAGTGCTTGGCGACTCACTCGCCTGGCACCAGGTGTTGGGCTTCGAAAGAGCAAATCCCCGTCACGCCATTGTAGCACGGAAGGCTCTCTACTCGTTCATCAAAGTCTAAATACGGGTTGCAAACAGCTTTGTGCAGGTCCGCCAGAATATCCTTGGGAACCAGCTTCTCGAAAATGGGCATAGCCCAGTGGACCAACATGGTCCAGTCACGCAGTCTTTCATCGAGGCTGACCTCTCGTTCGAAGACGACGGCGTTGAAGCCATTCTACTAGGTTTTGGTTAGCAAATGGCAAAGTTGTCCAAATGCAATATTGAACAGAACGGACGATTGCATCTCACCTGCTGCAGGCCATGCGCTGCGAGAAGCCCGGTCAGTCCCGCCCCGACGATTGCGACTGTTTTAGGACCCGGAGGATGAACGGCAACCATAGTGTCCAGTGAAAGCTGGCTTTGCTCGATGGTCCAATGCTATGTCATCATACGAAAACGACCATTGGCCCCGGAATATCAGAAAAGGGACGGACGGCACAAGGGGGAGCAGAGTACGTGGCGAGCATGATTCCGAAGCTGGGGTGTAGGGCTGTGCGGGGACGACGGTGTCATTGGCTGAAACATGTACCTCCAAAAGGAAAGAAAACCCCTCACAATCAGGACGGAGTAGTTGCTGGAGACCAAGTCGGGAGAAATTGCAATGTCGCTTGGGTGGAATGGCCAAAGTCTAAGCCGAGGCCTCGACCAATGACAATGTGCTTCGATACGTGCCCCGAACTGCAGCAGAAGAATAACAAGTGTTTGGTCAATGGGCTATATCCTGCAGTTAAGGCTGGCGTGGTGTCTGCTGGGGAAAAGAAATGCAGACGACCTGCACTGCTTTCGATATGAGAAGCAAGGAAGCAACGACGCGATTATATTTGTAAGGACAAGGTAGTCCATGGAAAGCTCGTCGCAGGAAAAGCATACATGTGAAAGGCAGCGCTATTACCGTGGCATTTATTATTGGAAGCACCTAGCCTATGGTAATGCTGCTTGAAGAATCTACTAACTAAACGAGACTGATCCAGTTTTACAATATTGTATGCAAATTGTCTAGTAACGAACGCATGAGTGAACTATGAGTCTGTACATGTAAAACGCCCTGATGCAAGACGCGAGTCCCTTTGTATATAGACATGGCGAGGCAGCTTACTTGCTCGACATCCAAAAGAAGAAGAAGGAAGCTGGGCGACGACCAAGCCACTGCAGCCTGTCGACCGTGCACCACTGACTGATCTTCGAGTTACCACTTTCTCTTTTCCCCTTTCACTATGCCAGACCTTCGCCACTCACAAGTCTCGCGATAAGTACGTAGACAAATATCACAGCACCAGCCACGAGGAGCTTGTTTCGATAAAGCCAACCTCGCCCAGCGTCTCGTTGTTGGACTACAGCATCCACTACAGCCTGTGCCTGGTGGCCGCTAGATCCCGCGATGCCCAGCTGCGGTCCGCATGACGCTCCGTTATCGCCATCGAGGCGATTGCCCGTAGCAGAATCAATCTTGTTCTTCTTCATCCACTCCCAATTCTCGACGTCAACCTCGGGCCACTGGGAGCGGAATTTGGCACCGCCATCGCCGGCCTTGACGTTGCCTTTCTGAGCCGGGGTTGCCTTGGCATTTGAACCACCGCCCGTGGAATTCCACCAGCGACTGCGTGATGAGAGATACTTCTTCTCCGCCTGGGTCGTTGACAGAGAACCGGTTGTCATTTCGTCGCTCGTCATGAAAGAGAGGAGACCGGTCAAGATCGTCGAAACCTCCCAAGCAGGGTTGAATGACTTGGGATGGAAGTCTGATATCGATAGACAGAGTCGGGTCGATGGTTGGAATCGTCCTGACGGCGTGTGCATTCGTATGGCTGGTGGCGCAAATGGATAGTTTGGGGGAAGATGAGAGTGCCCCAGTACTGGCCGTCATGGTACGGTGTATCCTCAGGACCCGTGATGATGTAGTGCCATCTGTTTGCTACCTGTCAGTGACGAAGAGGTTGAGGAAGGTTTTCGGTGCAAGGGAAGGACTGTATATCACCTACTCTAAGATGTTGGATTCGGAGGGTGGGCTGTGATATATGGTGGCGGATTTTCGGAGATGGTCTTGTACTCGCGGGTTAACTGTGCCATGTGATTAGCGAGAGGCCCTTGATCGTGAGACCTTACATAGTCGCGCATGCAGAAACTCACCCGCTTGTGCGCTGCCTTGCTGGCCATGGAGATGTTGAGAGGAGGACGCCGAAGATGCCGTTAAGGCCGATTTGGATACGTCACCCAAAAGCCAGATGGACAAGGGAGAAGATCGCGTGAGCGCTATTACGTCGCGAATGTATCGGCAACCGAGAGGAATGATTTTGTGGATGCTAGTCGAAAGGGTAAACAAAATCGCTGATAAACACAACGAAAGAGAACGGACTTGATGTGTTTTGATCTCCAGTTAGAAGTAAGATGTAGCAGAGAAATGGGTTGGTTTGGAACTCAGGTCGTCAGCCTTCGTCAAAGGCGCCTAAACCGGACTTGCCGGGATCGAGAACAAATGATGAGAGGCGGTTCACAAGCCACATCAGCCACATTCGGTGACCGTGGCAAATGAGACCTGAAGTGGTACCAAAAGGATTGGGTAATGATGATGGTTTATTACTATCTAAGCTAGCTACGGTGGTCCCATAATTATTACTACCTTAATTACCTAAGCCATTTCTCCACCTAATAGGCTAGCGGAATTTTGTAATAGTGTTAACCCTAACACCCCCTCTATTATCTTAATACTTTGTCCTTCTCTAGGTCTATCTAATCTATAGTTCCCTATTTTACTAAATCCTAAGTATTTAGTCTTAGTAGTTAAAGTTTCTTATAGCATAGGATATAGAGTTTTAAGTTATCTAGATAGATTTTCCTTACTATTCCTCCTTCTATAGGCTTAATCTTATAGGTTACTAATAACACCCTTCTAATAACCTTAGATAACTTCCCTAAGTCTTATAAAACTTCCCTTTTAGTTTATTTTCTTTATCTATCTTTTCCTATATAAGGTTTCCCACTTTAAAGCTCTATCTAGGTTTTATAGTGTTATCCTAATTATTCACTTTCTATTCTTAAACTCTCTCTCTCTTTTCCTCTTAAGAGTCTAGATTTTATAGGTTAGTTTCTTAAATTAGTTCTAGATTATCTATTTCTAGATTCTTAAATTCTAAGGGTTTAAGTTCCTTAATTCCTATGTGTTTTATAAATAGTTTAAAACCTAGCATTAATATCACTAGACTTATCCTAATACTTAATATATATCTATTATTAATTACCACTATAATGCTTAGGATAGCTTAATTCTAAGTGTCTAGAGAAACTCTATCCCTCTTAATAGCCTATTTTATTAATTATCCTTTAATAAGTCTCACATTCTATTCTGCTAATCCTATTAATAATAGATATAAAACTAGTCTATATATTATAGTAGTCCTATGTTTCTCTAACGCCGCTTAAAATATTAGGTTCTTAAAATAAGAACTATTATTATAATAAATTCTTTTTAGCTAACTAAATATTAGGCTCTAGCTTTTATCCTAAGCCTACGTAACTAAATTACCTATAGCTTCTATATAGGATTATCCTAATATAAACTTCGTTATATAGTCTATAGTAATTAGTATATATATATCTCTATTCCTTGCTTTTAGTGTAATTAGACCTAGATAGTCTATAGCAACTAGCCCTATAGTTCTAATATAGTAACTATCTTTAGGTCTACCTAGGGTACTTATAGCCTAGTTTATTAGCATACTAGGTAAGAGCAATAATAAGATTTTATATCTATACTTCTATCTAGCTAAAAGTATTTCCTATAAAGTTTGTGTATTATAATTACTATTCTAAAATAACCTCTAGCGTTATAGGCTTCCTATAACTTCTCTAGTACTCTATCTAATAGTACATACTCTACTAATAACTTATTAGATTCTAAATAATATAAAGTCTAGTTAAAGATCTAATATTTTAAGGATTAGTAGCGGATAAGTTTATATTATTCTACTAGGATAGTTTAGTAACTAAAAACTAAGGCAGATAAAATCTCCCTATACTAAGTTAATATAAACTACTTATAAAGCTCTTAGAATAACTTCTCTATTATACCCTTATCTAAACTTCCTCTCTCTAGTAATACTAAAGTAGTGTTTATTAAAACTAAAATTAGTTAATCTCCTAAAGCTAGTGTAATATCTACTCCTATTCTCCTATCTATAGAAATTAGGTCTAATCTTAAATAGTCTAGTATCTAAGACATTCTATCTATAATCTTTATAATCTTTATAGTATTTAGGCAGTAAATATATTTCACGTTTAATTCCTAGAGTATATCCACCTATTATACTACCTTTCTATAGACTTCTAATATATTTACTATTAAATTAATAATGCCTTTATAATCTATATATACCTTTAATAGATATAGTAAGTAATTAAGTAACTATCTTATTTCTTTTAAACCTACTATAATAGTAAGCATCTCCTTCTCTAGCATAGAATATTATTTTTCTATATCCTCTAACTAATATAATATCTATATAATAATCCATACCTTTAAAAAGTTAGTATTTATAACACTTATTCCTAGTTTAGTGTCTTCTATCTAGAATAACACTCCCCTATTCTAGTGTCTAAAGCATCTATAGCTATATAGAATTATATCCCTAGTCTAGCGCTAAATATAGCGTTTGCTTAGATACTTTTGTATATCTTTAGTATTAATTATTATACCTCTAGTGTTTACTCTAGCTTCTCTCTTAAGATTTCCTCTTTCTAAATTAATAGCTTTTCTAATCTTATTATCTTAGATATTTTGTAAAAGAAAGCCTTTTTAATAGTAACCACTAGATTAGATCTTCTAGGAATAAATTTTCGCAGAAATAGCGTTAGGTAAATAAGCATAAGTACTTTATCCTATAACTAGGGTAGTTATTCTTTAAAATACTTAGCTAAGTTAGTAAATCTATTATAATATTTACATACTAGCCTTATTTTCCTATCTTCTAAGGAGTATCCACGCACTTAACCTTAGAGGTAAATAAAGTAGTCTTATATCTACTTAGTCTAATTAGAGCCTATGTAATTCTTAGGAAGTACCTTTTCTAGAGAAAATTAAAGTAATCTTCCTATGTTTCTAAACCTAAGTAATAATTATTAATATAAATAGAAAACAAAGTATATAGATCTTCTATATAGCTAAGGATTAATTTGCTTTTAGTACTATCTTAGAAAAATAGATATCTAAAGGTTAGATCCCTAAACCTAGTATAAGTAGCTAGGGATCCCGTTAAGCCTTAAGCTATATTATTATAGTAATATATTCCGTTTAGCCCTAAGAAAGTTATTTTATATTTATCTAGTAGATAGATTCTAATTACCTAAAACCTATTTAAAGCGTTAGTCTAAGATAAAATCTAGGATTAACCATAATAAACTAAATCTAGATTAGCCTCTATGTTATAACATAGGTAACCTAACTTAATAGTCTTATTATTTATATCTCTATAGTTATAAACCACTTAAAAACCTTTTATCTAGGTTTTAGAGTAAAGATTATTAGCGCTACCTATTCTAAATTCCTATAATAGATAATTCCTGCTCTTTCTATTACTAGAAACACCTATTTTAAAAAATCGCGATATATAGCTAAGTACCTAAATTATTTACGCTTACTAGGTTTTGCTCCTAGGATTAATAGGATATAATGCTTAAGGAGATCTATAGTATAAATATCTTTAAGCTTAGAAATAAAGCACTCTTTAAATATATAATATAATTACATAATTATTATTCGTTAATTATTAGTTCCTATATAGTTTCCTAATATAATATGTAAGTTCTTAAACTATAAAACAATAGTTTTAGGGGATAAGGATAATAATAGTTAGTTTATATAGAGATTTTAGAATTATAAGGGTAGCCCTTAATTTCCTGTTTTCCTATATAAATTAGTTCCTTAGTCTATCTTATCCTATCCTATGCACCTATTTTATCCCCTATAGTGTATGCTAATATGTTATTCTTTAGAGGTATTAAAATAGCTAAGTCCATGGAATACTACCCACTAGTCTTAGTTTCTCCTACTAAGTTATATAACTTCTTATTTATATAGGGATTTTTGTTTTTAAGGGGGCCTTTAGTATCCTAGTTTTACATACAAATTAGTGCATATATATATCTAATTATATCTAACTTATATTAACCTCCTATTCCACGCCTAAGTCCTCTAACTACTATAACCTATCCTACGCTTCCTAAGTTAAAACTTCCTCTTAGCTATTTATATAGTGTTTTCTATTCCTCTAGGTAAACCCCTTAGTTCTTAGTTTTCCTATATAACTTAGCTCCTTTAGGTGTCCTTCTAAGTCTAGTTTATATTTATCTAGCTATACTATCTAGGTTAATCTAGATAGTATTCCTAGGAGGTCTAGCTACTTTATCCCCTTATTTCCTATTATACCTAATAACTTTTCCTTATCCTTAAGTTCCTCCTTAATCTTATCTAATAGCTCTAACTTTATAATTCTATAGGAAGCGTTTTCTCTCTATCCCTTCCCTAGGCTTCTTTATAGCATTTAATCTAACTCTATGTAATCTTCTATGTACTAGCTATCTATCCTAATAATATTAGGTTAGTAAAATAGGAGGTAAGTTATTTTATTTCTATCTTATTAGTAACCTTATTAGTAAAGCTATCTATTTTATAAATATAAAGCGGTTTCTATAGGACTATAGCATTAGAGATTAAAGTTATCTTATATCCCTCTAATAAAGTTATTTTATTACCTATCTTAATTACTATACTAACCTTATTAAAATTATCTAATCTATTATTTCCCTATCTATTCTCCTAGTTCTAACTTCTACTCTCTTACTATTTATAAATACTTCCTATTCTTCCCTCTCTATTTAAGTAAGCACTTCCTTATTTCTAGTTTTAGTAATGCGTTCTTCTAATATTCCCTCCTTCTAATAAATATATTATATCTAAGTTCTATTTATCTTCTGTTTATAGCTTAATACCTTATCCTTATCTAGTAGTATTAGATTAATTAGTAAATCCTATAAATAATTACTAGTAATATTATCTATAGTCCTTATTTTTTAAACCCTTCTCCTCTATTTATTAATATATCTATATATTTATTTCTCTTAATATTTCCTTAACTTCTTCTAGGATTTCTTAATTATCCTCTATAAACTCTATAGGTTCCTTAGGTCTAGTTCTCTTAGGAAGTTAGCCCTATTTATTAGATCTCTAAAACAAATCTAAGCATAGGTAAATTAGTAAAGTCTAAGTAACTCTATTTGCTCCCTTAATAACTAGCTTATTATCTACATAATATTCTATAGCTTCTATTCTTCTTAGCTAGACCTTGCCTAGTAATATATCCTAGTCCTACTAAACTAGTATAATATAAAATTTTACTAGAGCTAGGATTCCCCTAGTAATAACCTATAGGTAAGAGCATAATATAATTAGGTATTCCGTGTTATTTGCTATTTAAATAACTTATCTCTCTTAGAGTTAAACTACTAGGAATCTATATCTTACTAGATAATTTTTGCTTACTAGTTTTACACTAGACCCTCTATTAATTAGGACTAAGTTACACTAGTGTCCCTTAATATATATTATAATATATCCTAATATTATTACTATATCTCCGTTAGGTTTTATAATGTTATTCTAAGTAATTACTGCGTTTACTAAGCCTAGTGTTACGTTAGACTTAAAGGTTAGCTAGACTGCTTCCTTAAATAGTTTAATAAGATTTATAATTATAGATTTCGCCCCTTACTCTTTATTTTCTTTTAATACTATATTAAATAGCTTAGTTATTAATAAATAATTAGAGCTAGTTAAAGTAGCTAGAGAATACTTATAGAAACTATTATATTTCTAAGATATTTTCCTAGATTAAATAGCGAAACTTAGTATTCTTTAGTTACCTAATCTTTTCTAACTCTAATCTTTATTTTAGGGGTAGAACTTCCTTAGTTAGTATATCTTTTATTATTATATCCCTAGATAAACTTAGAATTAATAGGATCTAGGAAGATCCTATAATCCTATCTAAATAAGGTCTTAGAGTAGGTAGTAACCTTTTAAATTCCTCTAAAGTTATTTCTTAGACTAGACACATTATATCTAAAGATAACTAATTCTAAGTTTGCTCCGCGTCTTCTATGTCTAGAATCTCTTTAACCTAATATTATGTTTGCTTATCTAGGATAATACCTAGCTTATTGGTTTACTTTGTAATCTTTTTCGCTAGACCCTGTATTTACACTATTTCTAGATTCTTCCCTTTTACCTTAGCTAGGGTTATAGCGTAGGCAAAATCCACTTTATTCTCCTCTTAAATATAACTTAGGGGTCTATAGTTTAGCATAGAAGTGTTAAGTGCTAGAAATCCCTAGGTTAGAATAAAACTAGGTAGTAAAATTATCTCTCTTTCTAATTCTCTAATAAAGTTAGACTAATTAGAATTATCTAGTTCTATTATTAATCTCTCTTTATTTACAGTCCCTCTTAGTTTCACTAATCTTAATATCTTTTAAAATCTTCTAGGGAATATTTATCTTTTCTTAAATAATTATACCCTATATAACCCTATTCCCTATATAAGAAGCACTAGAAAAATTCTAGATTATATTATCTATCTCCTTACCTAAACTTAACTAATACTAACTTCCTAGGGGACTAGGGAGGATTATTAATAGTGTACCTTCCTTATCTAGTTTACCTATATAGCCTAGATAATTCTCCTATAGCCTACGCTTAGAATGCTTTAAGTTAATAGATAAGTTTTACTATTTATTTATCCTTTTTAACTTAGGCTTTAAAGGCTAACCTATCCCTTTTAGCCTATTCTTCTATTTACATATAAACTAGGTCTAAATAATCTAGCGTCCTAGGATCCTTACTAAGGTAAGAGATTTTCTCTAAGGTAAATAAGTAATAATTATATAGAATAACTTTAAGATCTAATATTATAAGATCCTATAAAGCCATTCCTAGGCCTATTTATTAGTTATATATAGATAATCTACCACTCTCTCCTATAAATAAAGGTCTAAATCTCTATTTACTATATATATTATAAAGTTAGTAAAGAGGACTTATTAAACTTTAGCTCTTACCTTTAATACTAGATATTTAGCCCTTTAGATATAGGTATTTAATATTTCTCCTTCTTCCTTATAAAGTAATAGGCTTCCTATTAAGTAGCTACCTCTAAGAGAGGGTCTAGCTTCTTAAATTTCTTTATAAACTTATCCTTAAGAATATCCTACTTTTAATCTTTATAATCTAAGTCTTTATACTAGGTTATAGCCTTCCCTCTTAGACCTTAAGTGAAGTTATAATATACTAGAGTATTAGTGTACTTAGGTATCTAAGCTATAGTTACTATAGCTAAGTAGTAATCTATGTAGTCCTAGGCAGGTCTATCTCTTAGATAACTAGAGAAAGTTATTTCTCTAATAGTATATAATATTATTAGTAAGGGAGGGATATTTATTATAGTAGTCTATCTAAATTTACTAGCTTCTATAGTCTTAGGAGATTAAATTAATAAGTTTAGAAAATTTAGTAAAATATCTTTTACTTAGGATAGGATAATTAGTAATTCTAACTCTAGACTTAGGTAAAATAGAGATAAGTCCTTTTCTAATTTAGAGTTAAAGTCTAGGTCTAGGTCTAGCCTTAATTAAGTCTTAAGTAGTAAATAGTTTATAAAAGGAATTAAGGTTAAAGGTCCTAAGAAGAGGAAATAAAATTACCTAAATATAGGTAGAAAAGTTTTTTCTTTCTTTATAAAGATAGAAAATACACTATAGTAATTTTTAGTTAAAAGTTAAAAGCTAGGTTAAACTTAAAACTTACCTTAATAAAGTTCTCTATTAGGTTCCCTAAAGTCCTCTAATTAAAAAAGAAAAACTAACTTCTCCTCTCTCTAAGAGGAAAAACTATCCTAGCCTATTTTATTACCTTCTTTCTTTCCTTTACTAACCTTAACTCCTAAGTTAAGTGCTCTTAATCTCTATAATAATTACCTTATTAGACCTTCTTATTTTTAACTTAAAGATTAATCCTATATCTAAAGGTATAGTGTACCTAAAGTATTTACACTATTCTCCCTAATTAGGAGATTAAATAAGTAAAAGAATAGAGATAAAAGTAAGGATAAGTAAGGCAGGAGATTAGTGTGCCTACTACTAGAGTATAGTAGTATAATTATCTTAGTAAACTATAGTTTTTAAAGCTAAGAGACACTATAAAGCTAACCTTAAAGCCTAAAGGTCTGCCCCTTATCTAGAGGTATCGCTCTAGCTAGCCCTCTACTATAACCCTAATAGGTATCTTAGCCTATAGTTTTAATTTAGTAGTTAATTTTACCTTTATAGTTAGTTATTAATTTATAGTAATAAATATAGTTATAAAAGGTTTAATTAGGTACTTTACTTAGATAAGGGCTATATTATATTTAGCTCCTTAGGCTAAGTCTAGCAAATACTAATTACTAGGTTATATTTCCTAGTCTTAGGTATAATTTTATATTCCCTAAGAAGTTAGAAGATAGTCCTACTATCTAAGCTTATCTAGGTTATATTCTCCCTCTAGAGGGGTAATAGCGTTTTACTAAGTCTAAAAATAGGGGTTCCTAGAGGTTATTTCTTTAGCTTAAACCTAACTTCCTTAGTTCTTTAAATTATCTTAAAGTGTTCCCTTATCCTAGTATATTTACTATAAGATAAGATATCTAGGGCTAAGCAGCGCTTAGCTAATTAATTACATTTAATACCCGCCCCTAAGCTCTAGGTTTATTCTAAGGTTATTTATTTATTAACTAGATTATTCTATTCTAGATTCCCTTATAGTTTAGGATCCTAGTTTAGGCCCTATCTAGGATTCTATTCTTAATAGATATAATATTCTCTCTCTTAGTATTAGTATTTTAATAAGTGTGTTCTAGTCCTATAGTCCTAGAACTTATTACCTAAGTCCTATAGTTCTTAGTAATTACTACCTTTATTATTTAAAGTAATTCCTAGCTATAGTTAGGATTATTTCTTATCTCTTATTATCCTATATTAGCAACCGTAGCTCTAAGAATATAGGCTTATTCTATTTCTAACCTTAGCTATACTCTAGGGATTCTCTATAGAGTATTAGCTTTCCTTTCCTTTATTTAATTATTCTTTGTTTATTTAACACTAGTTTTTAAGTTCTTTATTCCTAGGAAATTATTAACTACTTAAGGCAACTCTAATTTAATAATTAATAGTCCTAGTCTTATTACTATAAAGTGGTACTAAAAGGATTAGGTAATAATAATGGTTTATTACTATCTAAGCTAGCTACGGTGGTCCCATAATTGTTACCACCTTGATTACCTAAGCCATTTCTCCACCCAACAGACCCTGTTCGAGGTGTGGCGTAGCAACCAGACAAGCCCCCGACCCTTGCCGAAAGAGACAGGCACTGCAATTTTGGGATAGAAGTAGCTAGAGCTTCCCTTTGGTTGAGGTGACGCTTCCAAGTTTTGCTTCTGCAGTACATTGTGTCACGCCTCGTCACTCAGCATGGCGTCGAATGTGAGCGCTTCCGGGAAACAAGTCAGTACTCTTGACCTCGAACATCTTTCCACAAGCCAACTTGCGGCGAGCTAACAAGCTAGTAGCCCGGCTCGATTGACAAGCTCCGGTCGAGCAGTGACGAAGTACTCAATTCTGCAAAGGCGTCGCCCGCATTCCAAGATGCTGAGCATGAGGCCAAGGAGCGGAGGGTTGCTCAGATGGTAGAGGATCAACCAGGGATTACGTCGCGAAGCTGTGTCACTGACAAACAGCCCTTAGATGGCAGATCAAATGCTAATGCCCATGACCGTCAACGAGATCTCTGTCAACGGCGCCAAGAACATTCGACGAGGTTTCCTTGACCCCATATTCGCCCCTCTGCTCAGCGTCAGTCCAAACGCCCCCGGAATGTCGGAGAAGTGATGGGAAAACTACAGATTGCGAGCGCGAAGCTCTCAGGGTTTCGTATGTCTAGTTCGTGATACTGGAATTCACCGCTCAGAGTTGTTAATGTCTGCAGAAATCTTACGAGAGCCTCCTGAGGTGTACCTATCCCAAGCGAGTCAAGCCGATCCTCTACGAGCCCGACCGATATCAACGTATCCATTGGACTGAAAGAATTTCCACGATTTAAGCTCCAGACCGGTACCGATGTCGGCAACGGCGAAGGTTCAGCATACGGATCGCTGCTATGGAGAAACATGTTTGGCGGCGCTGAAATGCTCACCTTGAACGCCAAGGCTGGAACGAGAACGAGATCGGCGTACAGTGCCAACTTGAGTGCTCCGGTGCTGAGCGACCCTGATAAGCGAATCTCGCTGGAAGGATTGGCGTCAGCAGCAGAAAAGCCCTGGGCTTCACATGAAGAGGTTGTGAAGGGCGGCTCATTACGATTCTCTTGGATCAATGCCGAAAAAGATACCCACTCTGTTGAATATTTCGGCGCATGGCGCCAAATCACCGGTTTAGGCCAAACTGCCAGCCCGACAGTGCGCCGAGATGCCGGTGATACCATCAAGAGTGCTATCAAGCACACTTTTACAGAGAAAGACGAGATAACCCACAACTCCCTCAGTCGGGCTACATGTTGCGCTCTGGCTGGGAGCTGGCTGGTGTAGGCCCTCTTGGAGGCGATGTTTCCTTCTCCAAGGGCGAGGTTGAGATGAGCGGCGCGGTTCCCATTCCTCTGCCCGGCTCAGCAGAGCGCTCAGGTGCATCAATAGGAGCGGGCTTGAGGATGGGCATGCTTTATCCACTGCCTCTGGGCTTCAGTTCGGGAACTAATTCGCTGCATAGTCGCCTGAATGATCGCTTCCAGCTTGGGGACCTACCGATGTCCGCGGCTTCAAGCTCGGCGGGCTGGGGCCTCACGATGGCCAAGACGCTGTTGGTGGTGATCTTTTCGCAGCCGGAAGTGTCAACATGCTCCTGCCTCTGCCTTACAAAGGGCCTGAGTCTGGGTTACGGTTCCAGACGTTTGTCAACGGTGGCCGGCTCGTGGCTCTCAAGGACAGCAGCAAGAATAAGGCGGCTGGATTGCAGCAAATGAGCGCCCGCGGCGTTGGCAATGGCATGCTGAGCGCAGTTGGTGACCTCCTGAACGGAGCGCCAAGCATGGCGGCTGGAATTGGGCTCGTATACGCCCACCCCGTGGCACGATTCGAGCTCAACTTTAGCTTGCCCTTGATCCTGCGTCGCGGCGAAGTAGGTACCAAGGGTCTTCAGATGGGCGTCGGTATCAATTTCCTGTAATATAATCTAGTCTGCTCTGATGGACTAAAAACCCCAAGAAACTGTCGTAAGCAAATTAGATAGAAGTGGAGCACGCGCGTCTGCTCCTGATCATCCCCTCCAACATATTCTTTTGTATCTCTCATATCATGAGACTTTCCACCAGTGCGCTTTCTTTTAGCGAACCGGAGCATCTTGACATGGTTGTTTCTTCGCGACTGCACCAATAAAGTGAGGCGGGTTTCAGATTGCTGGCACTATTCGTACGGACAGCGCCTCAGCGCTGCTCGACATGGTAGGCTTTAACTCGCCATGGCATCGAGGACATCTTGCATCAAATGCTTTTGAGCGGGTTGAACTCAACAGGCCAGATGATAGAGTGACCCAGGATATCAGACTTTGAACATAGAAGACGTCACTTCCTCGAGTCCCCAATCCTGCCCCTGAAATGCCCGTCAAATGAACCAACAACTGCCCCTTCACTTCAAGATCCATCCTGGCGATACCACGCTTTTGTCGGCAAGGCCGCCGTGCCAACATTCGCCGGGACTTCAAACCCAGCGTCCTATCGTATAGAGTATCTATGGACGGGAAAGTCATCCTCGGCGAAGATACGTCTAGCGAGATGATGTGCGGAGTTTCCGTGCGCATCTTCGGGGTCTATACACACCCGTTACACCGAGGGCGTCAGCATGGTCGTGTTGACTTCTGAGAGCCTTCAAATTTCTCGGAAAACTTCGGCGAATCAAAGGAGGATGGACAAGGAAACAGGGCTGACCTGCGGGTGTTTGAGCCAAACTCTTTCATCAAGGCAAGAACACAGCGAGATTATTCTCGTACGTGGCGCGGTAGGATAGAATTCAGAATCTAGACAAAAGGTCACACAATGTGCGTATTGGATTCTGGATCGCGCTTCAGGGTTCAACGAGAGGTAATTCAGATGCGTCACGAGCAAACGAGTCAAGGAAAGACGTAGACAGCTTTCCGGTGTTTAATGCGCATAGCGTGGGCAACGGGAATGATGAACTCTTGTAAACAAAGAATCTCATGTCTGCACCCTGAAACCCCTTTAGTACAGGTCGACAGATAGCTTATTTTGAGACAGAAACCATCTAGGGGCGTGACAAGATCACATGGGGACGGATACAACGGGCACTAGTGCTCAGGTAGGATAATTGAACAACAACAACACGCGGAATGTTCCCTCGATCTGTTTCGAACCCCTGTAAAAATGAAACCCGTGAAGAAAAAGAAGAAGGAAAAGAAATAAAAATCAGCAAACGTCAACTTGACTTGAAACGAGCAACCGGCTCACTCTCTTTGTGCAAGGCCGTTATGACGCGCGTCGCACAGATCTGTGGGGCGGCGTAACATATCGATGCTTGAACGCTGTTGCACCCACAAGGGCATAATTGATCCCGGCCGCACGATAGTCTCATTACTCAACTAGCTGAGACAAGAGTCCACCCCTAGCTAGTCATTTTCTAAGACCTCTGTAACTTCATAGTATGTTTTAGCACTGTACAAGTACCCCACTAATAGTAGAGGTACTTAGGTATTTAAACCGTAGTCCGCACCCTCTTATAGGGTTAGATAACTTAATAGAGGTAATCACATTAAACCCTAGCTTCGCGGTCTAATATAGTAGTAATTACGTAGTGTTCATAATAATCATACCTTATCTTCTTCTAAATTAGTACTCTTCTCTTTAAATTAACCTATTATTTAATCTTTAAATAATCAGTATAAACATAGCAAAAGAGAGGCCTAATTTATTAACATTGTAATTAGGCGACCCTAGCACGCTAGGATTAATATTAATATCTATTAGTTTAATAATAGCAACACAAAAACACCATAGGCATCCTTATAATATCTAAGGAATCTTCTAAAGGCAATAAGCTAGCGATTAAGCTACAGGAGCCTTACTATTAGGACCTATAGTATAAGATAGTTAAGGCAAGAGCTATTAAAGACAGAATCTAGGTCTTTATTAATCCTAATTTAACTATATAGCTAGATTGCCCTCCTAAGCCTCTAATCCTTATAGGAAATAGGACTCTAGCGAAGAGAAGGGTAGTAGAGGCTATATAGAGTTAAATATCTATAATAGATACTATAGGAGTTTAAATGCGCTCGCAGAGCAGTAGATTAGTAGTTAGTAGCGCGGTAACCCTAGGGAAGCTCTCCTAAAGGCTATAATATAGCTAGAGAGAGTTATTTTTAGTACCCTTAATAACCTAATAATGCTAAAGACAGCGCTTAGTTCGCAGTCCTTAGTAGTTATTATTAGGTATTTAATAGCTAATTCTAGAGCCTTATAAAGGCCCTAAGAGAGTATTACACTTAGTTTATAATAACGCTTAGTCCTAAGTATAAGTAAATAACCTTAAGGCATATATCCCTTTATAAAAAGATTAAGAAGCTTATAAGGAATGTAATACCTTTAAGTAGAACTATTAAGTATTATACTAAAGTTAATTTTAATAAGACTATTAAATAGAACCTTATAAAGGTAAATATTAATAAGTAGCTTGTAGATACTTTAATTAGCTATAAGAGATGCTTTTAAGCGGACTACCCTATTGCTAAAGGTAACTCACCTATAGAGATAATTAATAACGCTATTAGGGCATAATTTCTTACTATCTTAGCTTAAGTTAACTTATTAATTTACATAGTAGAGAGTAAGGGAAAGGTCCTAGATTTCTATAGTATTATAAGTAGAATTAGGCACCTAATTAAAGCTTAAGGGAGATTATAGGTAAAGACTAATAATGCCTTTAAAGCTAAGCTAACTCTTAATAGTAAAATAAAGGATAAAGCAGAAAAGTTAGTAAAGAAAGACTACATATACTATAAGAAGCATAAAGTAAAGAAGTTAAGAGACTTATAGAAGGTCTATAGGGCACTCTGCCTAACGAAGGACTAGAAAGTTAATAAAGAGCTATTAAAGAAAGTAAAAGAAGTAATAAATTATTAGCCTAATAATATAAAGAAGGCATATAACGCGTGGTTAAAGGATAATAGCGTAAAGGAACCTAAGGATAATAGCGTAAAGGAACCTAAAGGAGCTAATACTGCGTTTTTAGCTATAGAAGAGTTAGAGTCTTTAGAGGCTTTCCTTGCCTAGGGTAAATCGTGGGTTATACTTAATAGCGGCACTTTAATCTATATCTTTAATAATAAATGCTGGTTTATAGACCTTAATTACAGTTAATAACCTGGAATTTAAGCTAGTTATAGTGTTACTAAGGCTCACAGCGTTAGCATAGCTTGATTGTCTTAACAGATAGTTAGACCCTTACCTTATTAAAGGCCTAGTACTAACTATTATTCTTCGCAAACCTTATATCTCTTTAGCTACTTACGTAAAAGGGAATAAGGTAGGATAACCTTACTAGAAGGGTAATAGACCTAGCGAGAGGTGATTAGGAGATATTTTAAACTTAGATTATTAGTACATAGCTATGTATAGAGGGCTTAAGCCTATTAGAGGCTTTTGCTATTAAGGGAGATTTAAGAGACCTAAAGACCGTAATAGTAACGCCTACGGACCTATAGCACGCTAGATTAGCACATCTAGGCGAGGATATAATAAATTAAGTACTTAAGAAGCTTTAAATTCCTTTAAAGAAAAGGAGCGCGGGTAAATATAAGGTCTACTAAATAGCTAAGGCGCAGAGGCAGATATTGCAAGTCCCTAAACAGGATTATTACCTTTAGGACCGCTTTAGGTAGTCTCTTTTAACCTCTTTGCTTAATTATTAGGGTATAATAAAGACTAATACATTGCTCTCTTTACCTATAGAGCTATAGGATTGCGCTATATCTTCATAATCCTATTAAAAACGGATATTACGCTTTACTTTAATTAGTTAGAAGCTATGTACATAAGGGTGTACAGTATTCACATCGCGGTTATGATAACTAATAGTAAGACTGCCTTCTAGACTAAAAAGCAAGAAGAAGAGGTTGTAAATAGAGGCATTATCGTTAGAAAATCTAGCCTAGCTTACCCACATTAAAATAGGCACGCTAAACGGTCTAGGGGGTAATAATAAGGGTTATAATAACTCTTATAATATAATTAGGCTTCCTAGAAGACCTTTAGCCTGTAGCTACTAAAGCAGCTATTTACATCTTAAACCATACGCCTTAAAAGCTACTTAACTGGCAATTGCCTTAACAAGCGTTAAATAGGTAGTTAAGAGAAAACAAGCTTTAATAGAGTTACTTACTAGAGAATCTAGAAGCCTCTATAACTTACCTACAAGCCTTTGGTTATAAAGCATATATAATAACGTAAAGTAAGCTTCGTAAGGCAGGTCTAAAGCTCGCACAGAGAGCTTATATTAGATACCTTGCTAGATACATTTCCTTTACGTAATACCTAATTTAGGTACTAATAATAAAGAGGAGCTACTAGTTCTTGTTAAGTTATGTTACCTTTAATAAGTTAATCTTCTATGCTTAAGAAAGAGGCCTATTACTAAATGCAAAAGAGATTAAAAACGCTTCCTTAAAGAGCTAGTTAACAATAATAAGGACAAAAGCTCTAATATAGGGCTTCCATAGATAGCGTACCCACTATTACCGCAATAACCACTTAATCAGCTTTAATAGGATAAAACTCTTAATAGTTGCGATTAATTAGACTACAAGGAAAAGGAAAAAGAAAGTTAAGAAATAAATCTGCTAACTCCTCTGAATTTACCTAGATAATTTCTAGGTTTAATAGATTACACGCCATTAAGTATTAATAATTTGCTTAACCTATCTAATAGTAGTAATAATCACGAAATATTAACAAATATATAAGATTATAATAATCTTAAAGCATTTACTACAGCCTTTAAGCTAGGACCTAAAAGCGAAGAAAAGCCTTATATATTAAGGCTTCCTCCTCCTCTAGCTTATTATAATAATTTAGCTAGTTATCTAAAGGAAAAGGAATTCCGCAAAGCATAAGATAAGGAATACAATAAGATTATTAATGGAAAGGTAGCTAAGAAGGTATCTAGAACTAAAGTTCCTATAGATGTAAAGCTTCTAGGCCTTACTTAGGTCTTTTCTTATAAATTAGACAAGCAAGGCTACCTCCTATAATACAAAGCTTGTCTCTGCGTTCTTAGAAATTATTAACTAAAGAGTTATCTATTAACTTAAGCAGCAACCCTAGCTGCTAACACCTTTAGGCTGTTTATAGCTATTATGTGCTACTTTAACCTAGAAGCATACTAGTATAACTTTATTACAGTATTCCTAAATTTAGATCTTAATAAAGAGGTCTACTATAAGATGCCTTTAGGCTATAAAGATAAATAAGCCTATCTAAAGCTTCTTAGAGCAGTCTACAGGCTATAGAGAGCGCCTCTCTTATAGATAAAAGAACTAATTAGCTAGCTAATTAGTAAAGGCTTTATGTAAATCTTTAAAGACGTTTATATGTTTATTAAGGACAGGTTAATTATCTTCTTCTACGTAAATAACCTTATTGCCTTATTTGCTAAAGGGAAATCACATTTACATAATAAATTTAAAGTAAGACTCTTTGCAAAGTATAACATTAAGGACCTTAGAGAGCTTTAATAGTTCCTAGGCATTAAAATTATTAGAGACTATGCTAATAGGAAGGTATAGCTTAATTAGAAGTCCTATTAGGATAAAGCTACTACTAAATTTAACATAAAGATTCCTTAATAAAGGCCTATAGCCCTAATAACCACTACACCACTAGAACCTTTTAAGGAGAGGTTAGCGCTTAAGATCTTAAGAGATATTAATCTTTAATTAGAACCCTGCTATATCTAACAATAGTTTTAAGACCTAACATTACTTTCGTGGCTTTATAACTCTTATAATACCTACAAAACCTAGGGCTATAGCATATAGAAGCAGCAGAAAGAGCCCTTAAGTACGGGTATGCGTGGGCAGACCTAGCAATTAAATATAGTAGTAATAACCCTAAATTAGAGGCATATAGCGACGCTTCCTTTACTAATAATCCTATAACATAAAAGAGCTTATAAGGCTATATTATAAAGCTCTTCGGAGGACCTATACTCTTTAAGGTAGGAAGGTAAGCCACTGTAATAATATTATTAACTAAAGCAGAGCTTCTAGCGCTCTCCTACTGTAGCAAAGAGCTTATAGCCTTTAGATAACTGTATTAAGAGGTTAGGCTATGCCTAGGCAATAATACACTTAAAATTAAATGTAATAACATGCAGATAATTCGCCTCCTTAAGGAAGAGTTTATTAAGCTTATTATAAAGCTTTAGCACGTAGACATTTATTACTATTAGCTTTGTTAAGAGGTTACAAAAGGAACCTTTAATATTACCTAGATTACCACTAAAGAGATAATCGCTAATAGCCTCATAAAGCCTCTTATAGGGAATGCTTTTATAAGCTTCTATAAGGCATTAGGGCTTATATAACTGCCCTCTAGTATACTTAGTGAAGAACCTAAAGACTAAGCATCACATAATAACCTTAATTTAGACAAGATTACAACTAATTAACTACATTTCTACACTATAGAATTAATTTAAACGTTGTAACATTAATTTAACTAATTTTATTAATTTAGAATTATCACAGGAACCTTAAACAAGGTCCCCTAGGGGTGTGTTGCACCCACAAGGGCATAATTAATCCTAGCCGCACGATAGTCTCATTACTTAACTAGCTAAGACAAGAGTCCACCCCTAGCTAGTCATTTTCCAAGACCTCTGTAACTTCATAGTATGTTTTAGCACTGTACAAGTACCCCACCAATGGTAGAGGTACTTAGGTATTTAAACCGTAGTCCGCACCCTCTTACAGGGTCGGACAACTCAATAGAGGTGATCACATCTGTTGAGGATATTCACAGCCTCACATCGCAGCCTCAGGCATTAGCCTCGTTATCCGACGATGCAGCCTCCCGTATCGCGTTTGCTATTGCGTTTAATGTCACGATTCATCGCAGTTACTGTTTAGAGATTCTGGATTCATTAGATTAGTAGATTTGAAGCTTATAAGCTTCTCTTTTCTCTGCTAGATTCCGAATTCCTAGATAGCAATTCTACATCTTCTTATCTCTTAGCCTTCCCTCCTTTCATAGGTTATAAGCCTGGCGCTTACAGTCGCGCCCTTTCTTTTAATTTTCTTTTTATCTAACTATCGTAATCTTGTGTATAATTACATATGTTTTCCTAATAACTAGTTAAAGCAAAGTTGCTTAACTAGTGGGGCGGCATGAAGACCTTTTCCCTTACCTAAAACTAATAACGGTAACGTTATATAAGTTAAGGTCAAATTAATTACAAAAATTATCTTACGCGTACTATATAAACTAAAAATTACACATTAGGAATTAAACATATAACCTTTATTATGTTATTTCCTATTCTATAGTTATAGTAACCTTATTATAACATTATGAACTTTAAAACACTATAAATTCTATAATACACGTAAAAGTTAATCCCTTCTAGGCAGATCTTAGTAGATAGTAGGCTAGGACAAGACATTCCTTATAGAACTGCCTTAGGCACCTAAAACTAATAATCTAGATCTATAGCTATTTAGGTGAAGTAGGTATTATAGGTATAATAATATAAGGTAAAGTAAGTAAAGCAGGTATAGTAGTTACCTTCTAACTAGGCTAAGGTAAAACTTTAAGGGAGCGCCTAAGAATACTTATTACTCTTAACTTTATAACTCTATGCATTAGTAGCTATATAGTAATTTAATTAATTAAGAGCTACTACTATAACTCCTACTTAACTAAACTAATGTTAATTAGTATTAAGTAAGTATAGTAATAGAAGTACGCGAATTCTAATATATAACCCTTCCTTCTTTTTAATATAGGTAATAATACTAGTAGTGCTTCTAGCACTATTCTAGCTACCTAACCTAACTTAACTAAACTTAATAATATTATAAAAGCATAGTATACTAGAATAGTAGTTATTATGCCTCTTAAAGGGGCAGAGAACTTTAAGGAATAGGAAATCTTAATCTAAATATAAGTTTGTATTATGTAACTTACACCACATTTAACTAGGGTAATTACTTAGTCATAGGAGACTAATAAGTACTATGCTATCCTTTTATCTATTATTTAGTAGAGCCTCTTATTATAAATCTAGAAGAATTTAACGCATATAGGATAGACTAACATAATGCTAGTTACTAAAATAATATAACTAATTAAAAGTAATTACGGATTTAAGGCGGATTTAGCTATTATTAAGCTACTCTAATAGTTCTCTAAATTAAGAAGAGCGGATTTCTTAATAACCTAAGCCTAGCTAGATTACCACTAGAACCTTTAGAACTAAATCTATAAGATTAAAAAGATTCCTAATATTATTTAGGTATTGTAGATAATTAAAGCTATTAAAGGCTTAATACCTAAGATTTATAACGCATAGAAAATTAAGGGATTCTCTAAGGCTAAATTAAAGAAAGACAATATGCTTACGTACCTAACGTATAAAGCTAATAAGCCTTAGAAGGACTAAAAGGTTAATTTTAACACTTAACAAAAGAATAACAAGGATAATTCCAACGCAAAAGGCAAGGGTAAGGCGCTAAAGAATAAGATATCTAACACTATAAAGCTTAACTGCGGTTGTTCAATTTCACTAGGAAAAACAATTCACTTAAAGGATAGTTACTAGAAGCTTTATCTAGAGAAGAAGCCTAACTTAATAAAGAAAAAGGCAAACAAACCACAATAAAAACAACTACTTCTCCTAACATTATATTAGCTAGAAGTAATCTCACTTTAATAGCAATTAATTAGGACTATTCGTTCCAAACTCTTACAAATCGTCTTACTAAGGAAGACTACATTCTTAATACTAGTTGCAACACACACACGTTTAACTTAACCAAATGGTTCACGTATCTAAACACTAATATTAACGCAAAGCTAATAATAGCTAGTAATAGAGAAGAACTCCACGTTAAGGGCATTAGCAATGTTAAACTCCCTATTAGATAAGGATTTCTAGAACTTCTAAACGCCTAATACGCACTAAAGGCTAAAGTTAATATAATTTTACTAGGACTTCTTAAGCAAGGCGGAGTTATTATAGATAGTTTTAAGGACTAATTAATCTTATTACCTTTAGGTAAGGTAATTAGTAACTACACCTAGAAAGCGAATATTTCTACACTAAATCTTTAAGATAAAGAACCTTAATATAACTTTACAGCTTTAATAAGCAAGTCTGTTACTAAGAAGGTTAAATTTAGACTTTTATACAAGAGACTTAGCCACGTAAGGAAGGAACAAATCCTACTTACATATAAAGAAGTAGGAATCATAGTTAATCCTACCTCTATAGCTAATTTTCACTGCTTAGCATGCCTCTTATTAAAGGCCCCTAGATAATTTATTAGGAGGAATCTAATAATATAATAAACTTCCTTTCTTATGTCTTCTAGGACTACATTAAACATAAACCTAAAGGCTTTAGGGGAAGAAGCACACGCTACACGCTATTAATATTTATACATAATTCCACTAGGTAATCCTAACTATTAACAAGTCTAGCGTAGTTAAAGCTATATAGGCTTAGAAGGCTACTATTAAAAACGCAAGCGGCGAATTTACTATTAAATACTTCTATATAGATAATATAACTAAATTCCTTAGAGAGAAGTTTAAGACCTTCTATTAGAAAGAAGGCATTATCTATTAGACTAGCGCTCCTTATATTCTAGCTTATTAGGGCATTATAGAACACGCTAGCCAAACCCTTATAGAGATAGCAAGAGCCTTAATAATTAAGGCAAAATTACTAAAGCTCCTTTAGCTATACATAATAAAGCACGCAGCTAAAATCACTAACTTATTGCCTACATATAGTAATAAGAATAATTAGTTACCTTAATAGGCTTTATTTAACGCTTTAGGTCTTAATAATATAGCGTTAATTTAACATTTACGCACATAGGGGTGTATCATATACGTACAAATTCCTAACGAACGCCGTGTTCAGTTATAAAAGATAGCACTAAGGGCAAAGAAAGGCTAACTTATGGGCATAGATAGTCCTAAATATCATCTATATAAGGTCTAGATCCCTAAAGAACAGAGAGTTATTTAAGCATAAGATATTTAATTTAATAAGACTAACTTACATACACCTTTTAAAGATAATAAAGTTATCTACATCGCGGATCTAATTAATCCTTCTTTTACTAAAGAAGGCTATTAAATTATTAACATTCTAACTACTAGTTAGGAGAAACCTTAACTATAGGAGAAGGAAACTCTAGGTAAGAAAGCGGTTTGCTTTAAGAAAAGCCCTTTAAGTATCTCTAAAATAGATAAGAATTACCACTCTTTTAAGGAGGAAGATAATCCTCCTCTCCTAGAGAAACCTAGAGCTATCTCCTAACGCCCTCTAAGAGTCCTCCTTAATAAGAGGATCTTATAAGATATAAATAATAAAGGATTAATAATAAGGATATAGTCCTTCTAAGGAGCTATCCTAGGGCCTTCCTAGATAAAGAAGCTAAAGATAACAATAACTCTAATATTTGCTAATAACTTAAATCTAAATCCTAAACGCTAAGATAATCCCTTTAATCTAATATACATTAAGATTATCTTAATATTATAACCTCTAGTAAGAAGAAAGCCCTTCCTTAAGACTCCTATTAATTAAACTTAGCAATTCGTTATTATAATAACAACCTATATAATAATAAAGTAAAAGAAGTACCTAGGTTATACGCCTTCTTAATAATTAAAGTAGCTAATATAGCTAACACAAAGATTAATATCCTATCTAACTAGTTTAAGGCTAAGGCTATAGATAACTACTACATGTTTTAGAGACCTACTAAGAAGAAGGAACTCCTTAAGATCTATAAAAAGAACTACTAGGATCTTATTTACCCTAATAAAGATACAAAGATCTTTAATAGGTAATAGGTATATATAGTAAAGCATCTAATTAATTAAGAACCCTATATAAAGGCAAGGTAAGTTATAAGAGGGACTAGAATCTAGAGATCTTTAATAATAAGGACCTCTACGTAGTAGTTACACACCTAGTTTCTTTACAAGTGTTCTATATACTTATTATAGTCTTTAATTACAAATAGCAGTAATATAACATTATAAATACCTTCCTTAACGCTAAAGCGTAAGGAGACATTTACATTAAGTAACTATATAGCTACACTAATAGCATAAGCAGAGTTTATAAGCTTAAAAAGCTCTTTATAGACTACCTATTTCTCCTCTTTAGTAGCTAGAAGATATTACTAAGGAACTTAAGAAGTAGGGCTTTTATTAGTTATTAAGCAAGCTCTGTATCTTTTAACGTAATAATATTATACTTCTTCTTTACGTGAATAATATAATTATTATAGGAAAGACCTAGTGATTATTAAAGATATCACTAAGTAACTAGAGAAACACTATAAATTAAAGCAATTAGGCAAGGTTAAGCTATTCCTTAGTATTAAATTTATACGTAATTATACTAACTAAACTATTCTTCTTTACTAAAAGCTCTATATTTAGAGTATTATAAAGAAATTTAATATTAAGAATATTAACGCTTTAAATGTTCTATAGCTTCTAAAGACCGTAATCCTATTAGATTAGAAAGAGCTTAATATAGCCTTTAATCTCTCTAACTAGGCAAAACGCATAGGAAGCTTTAATTAGCTCTCTGTATCTACAAGACCTAATATTACGTTCATAATAAATCAACTCTACAGTGCAAATTCTACACTAAAGCAAGTACACGTAGATCTACAGAAGTATCTTTAGAGATACCTTTGTGGCTTAGAGGATTTAGGAATTATTCTTAGAGGAAGAGACCTTTTAGACCCTAAAGCAGTCCTCTAGGTTAAGGGATTTAGCAATGCTTCACTTGCTAATAACTTAGATATAAGACAATTAACTATAGGGCACATTGTAATGCTAGCTAGAGGATTAATCCTTTAGTAATTAAAGAAGCAAACTCTTGTAGCCCTTAGCTTAACTAAAGCAGAATTCATTAACCTCACGCTAACTAGGTTATCTATACTCTAGGTAGTATATTTACTTAAGGACTTTAGGATTAAGTAATTATAACCATTATTATTATTTACTAATAGCTAGAACGCAAAAGCTAATGTACTTAATAAGAAGCATAAGGGATATACTTATTACATTAATTTGTAATACAAATAGATTATATAGAAGGCATAAGAAGGGGAATTCTAACTTTAATAGATTAGAATAGACTAAATAATAGCTAATAGCTTTATAAAGGGCCTGGAACGCGTTAAACACGCTAATTTTATACGCCTTCTTCATATAATAAAGGCTAGGGACTTTAAAAGGGTTATATTTTAGAAAAGGCCTTAAAGGCCTGATTTTATGTGATTATTTTCTTTCTTTTCTTGCGGTAGCTAGATATACTACTAGGGGCGGTGTTAAGGATATTCACAGCCTCACATCGCAGCCTCAGGCATTAGCCTCGTCATCCAACGATGCAGCCTCCCGTATCGCGTTTACTATTGCGTTTAATGTCACGATTTATCGCAGTCACTGTTCAGAGATTCTGGATTCATTGGATCAGTAGATTTGAAGCTTATAAGCTTCTCTTTTCTCTGCTAGATTCCGAATTCCTAGATAGCAATTCTACATCTTCTCATCTCTTGGCCTTCCCTCCTTTCACAACATCGAACCCTAGCTTCGCGGTCCAACAAACGCCGAGGTCCGCGGGCCGACAGCCCGCCCGCTTGGAGCTGAGGCTCGCTTTTGGTGATGACTCATCCGGATGACTAGACCTTGTCGTGTTCGGTTCCGGTGCGACCGGAAGCAGCTGTCAACACTAGTGACATTCGTTGGCACGGTGCTGCCCAATTAATAACAAGTGAGAAGGAGCGTAATGGATGCGAAACAACCACTGCAAACAGAGTAACAGAGTGAGGCCGAGTCATCACAAAGAAGCAGAAGCTAACTCACCCGGCTTGGTCTACAGATTCGATCGCTGCTTCACCTCTAGATAACTCAAAGAAAGGCATGCGTGGCTTCGTCGCCTTGCCGGCATGTCAAGTTGATCAACAGTTTAATCGTGAACCCGAGGTGAACCCACCACAGGACCGCTCGCGGTGGGTGTGTCGGGGTGCACAAGGCGTCCGCGACGGGGCCGTCCAAGGAATGCCTGGTCTGCTGTGCACGGTATCGCCTTCCCTAAATGGCCCCGAGCGTAGCCGCTTGGCTGTGGTGACGACGACGACGACGGCAGGGCCACGTTCCGCTTTGTTGTGTACAATGTACATACGGTGTGTTGCGGAGTGCGGAGTACGACTTACATAATCCCCGTTGCCCCGTCGCATTTCATTGTGGGAATAAGGACCGCGAGACCGCTCAACCCCCCATGGGGTGGGCAAATAGATCTCCGCTCGCTCAAATCTCCTCAAATCTCCGCTACCCCTGTCCCGTACAATGGCGACGTGCCGGAGTCTTGTTTCTTTCCGGCGTTTTGTGTTTTTTTCCGCAAAGTCTATTCCATAGTACCCGCGCCACAGTCATCATTGACTGGTTGAATGGCTCCGTCTCTTTCCTCTGACCACCCCTTTCAGTACTTCTTGCCCTTAAGTGACCCCCGATCCCCGTCAGCTTATCAGCCCGCACCGCCCCGTCAGTCGTTCCTTCCTCAGTTGTGAACAGTCGTATTTAAAGCGCGAGCGACCCTGTCATCCATCCCATGGCATCCCATGGATCGAGATCGTTCAAGTCCAACTAATCGTCCAAGTTTGCGTTCAAAACCGTGCTCCGATCAGACTAAAAGTGGCAGGTCCCGCTGTCTCGTCGGCAACAGAACTTTGGCTGCAGCTGGGAACAGTGTGCATCATCAAACGCCCTTCTAGATTGAGCTGCCACCAGCCACCAGCCACCAGCCACCAGCCTGCCTCGCCGCCATGTACGGCATGAACACGAATTACGACTCCACGGCGAACAGCCAGGAGTTCCTCTAAGTGCCCGTCACTTGACACACGAGGAAGAAATTGAGGCCGCGACCAACAATGACCCGACCAAGATGGAATCTACATTCACGACCGATGGGCGCAATGACGAAAAGGTCGCATCCTCCGCTGACTCGATCGACAAGGACGAGGAGAACGAGGAGAGCGCTGTCAAGGCGGAAATGATCCGCCGCTCATCAGTTGTCCAGACTCTGGCACGATCCTACTCGCGCACCTCAGCTGCCGGTGCTAGAGGCCATAACCCCTTCTTCGCTGAAGAAGACTCTCCGCTGAATCCCAGCTCGCCCAACTTCAGCGGCCGTGAGTGGGCCAAGGCTGTTGCCGAGTTGGTTTCTCAAGACAATAAATCTTTTCGATCATCTGGCGTCTGCTTCCAAAACCTCAACGTCCACGGTTTCGGCGCGGCTACCGATTATCAGAAAGATGTTGCCAATGTCTGGCTGTCTGCAGCAGGCGTTGCTCGCCAGCTCGTTGGCGGCGGGAAGCAGCGCATCGATATCCTGCGCAACTTTGATGGATTAGTTCGCAAGGGTGAGATGCTGGTCGTGCTTGGCCCGCCTGGATCTGGCTGCTCCACCTTTCTCAAGACAATTGCCGGAGAAATGAACGGCATTTATACGGGCGATGGTTCTTACTTCAATTACCAAGGTGAGCAAAAAGTCCATGGTCTTTCACCAAATGGTTGAACCAAGAAGGTGGCGGGGCTTTGCTTGCAATCGTGAAGGGAGTTCGGCCCTTTAAACCCACGCCATCGGCGGATATGCGATCATGCGATCGTGCGATCGTGCGATCATGTCGCACCGCTCTCCCGAGACATGACGTGGGCTGGGTGGTTTCAGATTCCACGTGGAACATTGACAGCGGAAGATGCCGACCCCGAACCCCGAACCACCACGACTCACAACAACACTGTCAACAATGACCAGCAATAGCTGACCGTGGTATAAAATAGGTATTTCGGCCAAGGAGATGCACACAAGACATCGTGGTGAAGCCATCTACACTGCAGAGGTCGATGTCCACTTCCCTCAATTGTCTGTCGGCGATACCCTCACCTTCGCTGCACGAGCTCGCCAGCCACGCCAGCTCCCCGAAGGCCTGGACAGACATGAATTTGCCAATCACCTGCGCGATGTTGTCATGGCCATGTTCGGTATTTCTCACACCGTAAACACCCGTGTCGGCAACGAATATATTCGTGGTGTGTCTGGTGGTGAGCGAAAGCGAGTCACCATTTCAGAGGCTGCACTTTCCGGCGCCCCCTCCAGTGCTGGGATAACTCGACGCGAGGTCTCGACTCGGCCAATGCCATCGAATTTTGCCGCACTCTTCGCCTTCAAACCGAATTATTTGGTAGCACAGCTTGTGTTTCCATCTACCAGGCCCCTCAAAGCGCCTATGATTTATTTGATAAGGCTGCCGTCTTGTATGAAGGCCGACAAATCTTCTTTGGCCGCGCCGATCAAGCTAAGCAATACTTCGTCAATTTGGGCTTTGAGTGCCCTGCTCGCCAAACTACCCCGATTTCCTCACCTCCATGACGTCGCCTATGGAGCGAATCGAACGTCCTGGCTTCGAGGGTAAAGCGCCGCGAACACCAGATGAGTTTGCCACTGCTTGGAAAAATAGCGCCGAGTACAAGGCCTTACAGGCCGAGATCGAGGAATACAAAGAAGCCCATCCCGTCGATGGGCCCGATGCGGACGCCTTTCGTGAATCCAAGCGCGCTCAGCAGGCCAAGGGGCAACGCAAGGAGTCCCCTTTACCTTGTCATACTCTCAGCAGATCAAGTTGTGTCTGTGGCGCGGTTGGAAGCGATTGACCGGAGATCCAAGTCTCACTGTCGGTGCTCTCATTGGTAATTTCGTCATGTCTCTCATCATCGGTAGTGTCTTCTACAATCTTAACGACACGTCTTCCAGCTTCTTTCAACGTGGCGCCCTGCTCTTCTTTGCTTGTTTGATGAACGCATTCGCGTCTGCCCTTGAGGTATGCGCCGTTTCTTCTATCCGCCCTGCCTTCCCCACCAACTCAACTACAATCTGATTCGGTTGCTGACTGAGAAAATGGTAGATTCTGACACTGTATGCCCAACGCCCTATCGTAGAGAAGCACGCACGATATGCTCTGTACCATCCATCAGCTGAAGCTGTCGCGTCCATGCTCTGCGATATGCCATATAAGTTTGCAAACACAATCGTATTCAACGTTACCCTTTATTTCTTGACGAACCTTCGAAGGAACCTGGTCCATTCTTCTTCTTCTTGCTCATCAGCTTCTCAACTGTCATGGTCATGTCTATGATCTTCCGATTTATTGGCTCCGCATCTCGAACACTATTCCAAGCTCTCGTCCCAGCGGCTATTTTGATCCTCGATCTCGTCATCTTCACTGGGTTCGTCCTGCCAAAACAGTACATGCTCGGATGGTGCAGATGGCTCAGCTACATCGACCCGCTTGGTTACGCTTTTGAGGCCCTAATGGTCAACGAGTTTCACAACCGACAATTCAAATGCACCCAATTCGTCCCGACTGATGTGGCTCCAAGGGCCAGCGTTGCTTCTACGCTTCGAAAGTACGCCAATGTGAATCCTGAAAATCAAATTTGCTCCGCTGTTGGTGCTTTGCCAGGCCAAGACTCGGTTGATGGCGATAGATATACGAGCTCGAGTTTCGACTACGACTGGAACCATCGATGGCGCAACTTTGGCATCGTTATAGCATTCACTGTTCTTTTCCTCGTCTGCTACATGGTCGCTGCCGAGCTTGTCTCTGAAAAGAAATCGAAGGGTGAAGTCTTGGTGTACCGCCGAGGCCACAGGCCCGCCGCCGCCAAAGAAGCCGAGAAACGACATCACGACCCCGAAGCCGCCATGGCCAACATTGGTCCAATTGTCACTGCTGAAAGGAGTCGCGGGCATGGCAAAGAAGCGGGTGTGCTTCAAGAGCAGACTTCTGTTTTCCAGTGGCACGATGTTTGCTACGACGTCAAAATCAAGAATGAGACCCGGAGAATCCTGGACCATGTTGATGGATGGGTTAAGCCTGGTACTCTGACCGCACTCATGGGTGTGTCTGGGGCAGGAAAGACTACTCTCTTGGACTGCTTGGCTGATCGAACTTCCATGGGTGTCATCACGGGCGAGATGCTTGTGGACGGACGTCCTCGGATATGTCCTTCCAGCGCAAGACTGGGTACGTCCAGCAGCAAGATTTGCATTTGCAGACAACCACAGTTCGCGAGGCTTTGAACTTTAGTGCCCTCCTTCGCCAGCCTGCCCACGTGCCCAAGGAAGAGAAGCTGGCCTACGTCGACGAGGTCATCAAGTTGCTGGACATGACCGAGTACGCTGATGCCGTGGTCGGTGTTCCCGGTGAGGGCCTGAACGTTGAACAACGCAAGCGTCTCACAATCGGCGTCGAGCTGGCCGCCAAACCCCATTGCTACTCTTTGTGGACGAGCCTACCTCTGGTCTGGATTCGCAAACATCTTGGGCCATCCTGGACCTTCTAGAGAAGCTTACCAAGGCTGGCCAGGCTGTTCTCTGCACCATTCATCAACCCTCCGCCATGCTTTTCCAGCGTTTCGATCGACTTCTCTTCTTGGCCAAGGGTGGAAAGACTGTGTACTTTGGCGATATTGGCGAGAATTCCAAAACGATGACCAGCTATTTTGAGCGAAATGGTGGACACGCTTGCCCTGAAGCTGCCAACCCTGCTGAGTGGATGCTTGAAGTGATCGGTGCCGCCCGGGCACAACGACGGACGTTGACTGGTTCCAAGCCTGGCGCGACAGTCCCGAATATCAGAATGTGCAGGAAGAATTCGAAGCGATCAAGCGGGAGAAGCGAGGATCGATCGCCTCCGCACCTGTCGAGGAGGACGCAGGTAGCTATCGCGAATTTGCTGCTCCATTCATGGTTCAACTCAAGGAGAACCTTCACCGCGTCTTCCAGCAATACTGGAGAACCCCGTCTATATCTACGCCAAAACCGCTCTCTGCACGCTCGTCGCTCTGTTCATTGGTTTCATCTTCTTCAAGGCCCCCAACAGCATCCAGGGTCTCCAGAACCAGATGTTTTCCATTTTCCAGCTTCTCACCGTTTTTGGTCAAATCGTTCAGCAGTCCATGCCACAGTTCATCATCCAGCGATCGTTGTATGAGGCTCGTGAGCGCCCATCCAAAGTATACTCGTGGAAGGTGTTCATGCTCTCCCAGATTATCGTCGAACTGCCCTGGAATGCCTTGATGGCCGTCATCATGTACTTCTGTTGGTACTATCCTGTCGGTCTCTACCGCAATGCCATCCCCACCGATGCCGTCACCGAACGTGGAGCCCTCATGTTCTTATTTTTGCTCATGTTCATGCTCTTCACGGGTACCTTCTCGACCTTCATCGTCGCTGGGTTCGAGACTGCCGAAGCAGGTGGTAACCTTGCTAACTTGATGTTTACCCTCTGCCTGATCTTCTGCGGTGTTCTCGCCACACCTGACAGCCTCCCCGTTTTTGGATTTTCATGTACCGCGTCTCTCCGTTCACATACATCGTTTCAGGCATGCTATCTACCGGTGTGGCCAACACCGAAGTCGTTGCGCTTCAAACGAGCTGCTCAAATTCAAGCCGCCTGCCAACCAAACCTGCTTCGAATACATGCAAGACTACATGTCAGTGTTCGATGGCAAGCTTTAGACAACGCCGAGAGAGTCACTTGCCAATATTGTCCCATCAGTGACACGAACAAGTTTCTGGCTCGCGTGAGCAGCGACTACAGCGATCGCTGGCGCAACTTTGGTTTGCTTTGGTTGTACGTCATTTTCAACATTGTTGCCGCCATGTTTGTGTATTGGCTTGCTCGAATGCCCAAGAACAAGCTTGGTGGAAAGAAGGAAAAGAAGGAGTAGAATGGCAAGTTTTTTTCCCAATTCAGCGCATATAGAGACACCATTGTCTCGTTGACGTACATACTTTTTTGTCCTATTAGCGAAGACGGGCTGTCCGATGCTCATTTGTCTACTTTTCCTTTGCTTTCGTTTCTCTGCTTCTAGACTTATTCTGTCATTGGAAGTTGTCGTCAAACGGTTGCTATAAATGGGATTGGAAGCATAAAGTATACAATGTAGACCGGGACAGCGATCATCTAGATATGGAAAAGTAATGAAAGCTTTCTCCAAGCATGTTTTCCTATATAAAGCGTTTGCATGCATGTATTGTCATCTATTGATACGACAGCTTGTATCGCAATTGATGGATGTCCTTTTTCTTGCTCATGGCTTGAGATTCCCCCTCCGTTCATCAGGCTCTGAAACTCACGCTCGGTGACTTCGTCCACTTTCCTCGCCAACAACTTTCTATTCCACCTTGCATCGATCCAGGGCATCCCGCTGACGCACTTTTCGGGAACAAACGCCGTAAACTCGGCATCTCGGGCCCGTTGCGCCGGCCCTGGGGAAGATGGTCCAGTGTCCCTGTCAAGCGGGACATGGAAACAATCCTCGTGGTCCGCTCATGCTGCAGCTTCTCATAGGACCGGAGAAGTGTGTGGATCTGACGCTGGACGAGCGCTCGATCCGACGTATCCGTCGTCTGCTGTGCCCAGCGACCCAGGAGCGTTCCGAGGACGAATCCGTCTTCCACGCCCGCGGCTGCCCCCTGTGCAAGATGAGGAAGCATGGCGTGCGCCGCGTCTCCCGCGAGCGTGACGCACGTCGATCTTCGGGACCAGTACGGCAAGGTCTGGACCTGGTAGAGCGGGAAGCGGACCAGCTGGTCTGCCTGGCCGAGCATCTCCAACAGGACGGGGTCCCAGTCTCGAAGCCAGTTCTTTACAGCGCCGAGGAGGTCGTCCCCTTGCAGAAAGAAGCGTTGAATGCTGCGTCAGCAATGGGAATCACGAGGTTGAACAGCCTCCCATTTCGAAGGGTGTACAGCACGGCATTGGCCTGGGGCCCAGCCACATGCGGATCACGCCGGGACTCGACACGATATGCTTCAAGGACGGAGAGGACAGCTGCGATCGCTTGAGGAGCGCGCGGTAGGCATACTCGCCTGTTGGACGTGCTAGGATGGACGGGTGCATGAGCGAGCGCACCGTCGAGTGGATTCCTGTGATGTACATAGGTATGGTCAGCTCGGGGTTTTCTTTGACAAAAGAGCCAAATCTTTTCATGCCGACAGGAACAAGGGGTATTGTAGATTACCGTCAGAGCCGACTATCACGTCTGCTTTGTAGACATGGCCATCGGCGAGAGTCACAGCAGGTGTGGAAAAGTCAATGTGACGCACTTCATGGCCGGATTTGACCACGACACCAAGTCGGCTTGCTTCGTCTCGGAGGACGCGCATATAATCTGCGCGGTGCATCAAGCTGAGCTCAAGAAACCTCGGGTCAGCAACTTTTTTTTTTTGTCTCATTTGTAAAATGACAGCTTGAACAAGACGAAACAAAGTCTTTCATTTTCTGTGCCACAACCCGCGTCACCTACAGCCACGGTGCCCCGTAGAGCTCTTCACAATACCCCAAGTCTCGGTCCAGAAGCTCTTTGCCATCAGAATAGGCCAAGGTTTTGAACGACGTGGCGGGCTGTTTCGAGCAGACCTGTAGTTTCTCCAGCAAGCCCAGACAGCGCATCGCGTGGGCGGCATTACAGGGGATCTGTAAACCGTTTCCGGTCTGTCATTTGTTAGAATACCTCATGGTGACTGCGGGGGTTTTTTTTTTCGTATTTTTGCTTTTTGCGGTGAGGGAAAAGAAGAGGGATCGTCGAAAGACTTGCATCTTCAAGAACAGCTGCTCTCTCCAAGATTGTGATTTTGACATTTCGATAGCGCGCCAGGGTGACGGCGAAGGTGAGCCCTGATATGCCCGCTCCGACGACGATGACCTCGATCATTTTCTTTTCCCTCATTTTTTTCTCCAGTGATGACGGAGTATATGTTCGGGTATCTGGTTGGGACTTTTATAATCCTGACCATGGTAAAATCACCTGGTACCTGGCTGTGGTGAGGAAGACGAGCCATTTTTATTTCTTCAAATCCCATCCATATCTCCCTTTTCGGTCGCTGGTGAAACAGAGGGTGCGTGATGTACGTCCTGCGGGATTATATCTGTATTATATGTGTTTCTCGATATTTCCCTCAAAACCAATTCAACCTTTTTTTTTTTTTCCTTAACTCGTGGTGGTCGGCCTCGTCCATTGCAGCCACTCGGGGCGTGGCTTTGATGTTCGCTTCTCTCGGCAGGCACGAGAATAGGATGACATTCTGTATGTCGTACGGAGTACAGGCTACGTAGTTCCGAATAGGTATAAGTATAATTTTATTTTTTTATTGAATCTTTTTTTATTGTATTTTTTGCTGTTCATTGGTTGTGGCCAATGCATCGATGCTTCCTTGCTTCCTTCCTTGCTTGCTTCCTTGCTTGCTTCCTTGCTTATACGAGTAATCATAGATTCCATTGAAGGAGGGGCCACAGCTCTCCCTGCACACTGTCAGTCCCACTTTCCCGTTTTGCGGCAAGGGTCCTCGCACTCGGCGAGCCAATCAAATGACTGTGCCTGACCTTCCCCTGAACTAGCACGCTGCAGCTAATGAGCAACTAATCGTGCCACGCCCCACTTCTTTGGTTCTCGCTCGCCTCTAACCACCAGTGGTAAACGCGCAGTAGTCCGTACTCCGTAGTAACTAGGCCTAAAAGACAAGAGGTACTATTTGCATCTATCTTTCTCCGCATCGCCACTCCCGTGGTTTGTTTCTTCTATAAAAATATGGCGCAGTATAGAGTACTACGCGTTCTATCGCAGCAGGCCCTGATTAATCAAGGTCGTGATTGACAAAGGTCTTGACAAAGGTGAAGCAAGCTTGTTGTTGCGATTCTCTAGCCAGCATGAACTTTAACATGTATTCTTCCTTACAAAAATATGCATGGAGGAACATCTTCCATTTTAGGCCTAGTTACTACTGCGTGTTCAGTCACTCGCAGCGAATAGGGATGGCGTGAGGGAAAAACCAGCCCGTGCGATCATGATGGGACGAAGCCCAGTCGCAGACAGTCAGTGGCAGTTGATGAGTCAGTTCAAGCCATGCCAAGACGGATGTATGTTGGGTAGGAGCAATCGGGTTAGAATCAACAATGCCACGTTCCGGTTCTCCCTCACCGCGCGCACGAGTACCTTGGCAGGTTGGAGGATGAAAGCTAATACGAAGCTGCTTACCTGTAATTGACGGCACAGTGCCACAGATTCCAGTGCAGAATTCCCACGGCGGATTCAACACCAGCGCCCAAGACAAGTGTTTGAGGAAGTAAAGCTCCGATTCGCATCTGAAAGACACACGACACGCGACACGCGACGCGGGGTGCGAGTAGCATTTCTCCGTCGAACTCAGTAGGTAATAAGTAAGGTATGTGGCAGCGCCACCAACGGAATGTAGCTTGCGACTCAACTCCATTGTCCATCTTTCCAAGCTGGGAGGTGAATCGGCATAAAACGCGGATGCCTGGCTCATAGCGCCGTACTATGACTTGCTTGGTGAAGTGATTGGTGAAAATTTCGGTTGGGTGTGCAACGACTTGTCTTTTTGGGCGAGACTTTGCAAACATATCCATCTCATCTATACACAGTCTTTTGTTGCTTGTGTTTGTTCGCCTGTCTGTTTAGGAGAACCTGGCCCTGTCCTCGGAACTGACGTCACTTCCAAACTTGCATCTCGGTATAAGATATAACTCGACAAGCCAAGCAGACAAGCAGACAAGCCCGTCTACGGAGTGCGTCATCAGCGAATTAAAGACGCTTACGCAGCGGCAGATTGACAAATAATGTCCTGACGCATCTATCCCTACAGGGTAGTTGAACAATGCTCCCACTAAATCGTAGAGCAAATGTTAGATACAGAGACAGTCCTCCGTGGTGCCCACGCACAGGGTTTCATCTGCTCATCTGAACAATTAGCGTCATCCGCTGCGTAAAACATGAAGAGCTAAAAAAAGGAAAAAGGTTAATGGAAAAAGAAAGAAGCATAATATTCCTTTGAACCGCACCCGTGCATTCAACTGCAAGGCTAAGCCAAGCGCGGGGAGGACCGCTCGGTGCCAGGGCGATTCAATCGATGAACAATAGGGTCCAGGCCTAACTTTGGGTACTTGTGGGTAGTATATCTGCCTATGATTTGATAGTGTAGATACCTAACCCATAAATACCCCTAGTTAGCGAGGAGGTCCCAAACGGACCCATAGTCCAGTGGGTAAGTGCATGGTATAAACCGATTGGACAGCCTCATGGTCAGCCTGGGGATAAAGCAGCCTGATCTTGTGACGGGTCTGAATTGTGCATCATCTCACAGGAGCTTGACTTTCAAGAAGGAAATAAATTGACAGGAAATGCCAGCGACATTGGCAATAGCAGTGGCAGCTCGATCCGAGGGAGCTCTGACTGATGGAGAGATGGAAGTGGCTATTGGTTGATCAGCTCATATACATTGTAATCTTCACACTTGGGGATGAGTGAAGTCTGAAAATGACGCAGGGCTTGCATCATCTATAGATGAGCTCGAAGCCATATAGATATGGCCAAGCGACCCCGAATTACCCATCGAAAAGTCCCGTTTGATCCCTCCACGGCCGTCTTCTGCATTTGGTGCTAATCAAATTGACGCATGATCCTTGCCTGCGGGCTGCTTTGATACAAGAACCATAGACCCCAGTGCCCTGCTTCTTTCGCCCTTTCCTCGCATTGATTTTTCCTTGCAGTTGAAGTGCTCTCTTGCCCTATGATTCCTTCGCATATTCCGTACCCAACATTGTGCTCGGACAGGATCCATTATGCTTGAACGCCACCACAGCCACGGAACGTACATGTAAGGAACCGCAGGAGCGCCAGAACAGGATCCGCCAGCACATGCATCTCCACTGGCTGGCGGAGTCCCTAAAATTAAGGAAGCCATAGGGGCGCATGGGGCGTTGCAGGGGTTTCCTTGGATACATCAACCAGGAACAGGAACCACTTGATTGGGGCCACCTCCCGGGAGGGGGAGAGGAAGGGCAAAAAAAAAAAAAAACCTCGAAAGAGGGGCAGAAGGGAGGAGAAAACAAGATCGCATGGTTATATGGATCGAAAAAGAAGTGTTGGGACACTAGGAAGCAAGACCAAGGCAATCTTAGAATGTCTGAATATCGCATGCAGGTACGTAGAATACGTTTTGTTGTTGTTGGAATGTACTCCGTACGCGTTTCCTAACAGTATTTACGCCAAGACCCTCTTCGTCCACTCCAACAGATGGGAGGGGAGATGGGCAGACAATTTATCGCCATGTTGGCTGCCTAGGAAAACAGGACCTGGCTCCCTCCCTCCCTGTCTACCAAAGCAGTACCTTTCGAGTCGTCGTGGGACCTTGGTACATGAGAAGATGAAGGATGATCTAGTACGGAGTATCACAGTCACACAAGGACCTGCACTGCAATATAACTACGTGGAAGCACGAAGTAGAACGAAGGTATGCAGGTGCGAGTCACATTGCATCTTGCGGCAAATTGGCACGGCGGCAGTGGGAGCTTATCCGTCCGATCTGATCATGACGGTCGGTCTCCTTGTCGTGTCACCCCTCGTCCCTGTTCCGGGGTGAGAATAGAAAAGCAAGAGAGCAGCCAGATGAATCGTACTAGTCGCTTCCCAACAACAAGGGCGCAGGTGCCAACCACAATACCAGACCTACCAGACCAGACAAGACCAGACCAGACCAGACCAGACCAGACCAGACCGTGAGGCTCCCATCATGCCCAAGTTGCCAAGTTGCAGGCACGGGCGCCACCCGTCGAACCTACTTTTAGTAGACACCCAAACAGCTTGGCACACGCCTCCTACACCTCCCCCTCAACTTTGCTCCGCTTGCCAATTTCTGGTCGCTGGTGTTCTGGCTGGTACTCCCAGGCCCCTAACCAATCCGGTCAGTCTGCCTGCCGATCCCCAAGATCCCCAGTCCGGTCTGTTCGAATCTGGCGTCTGGTCCCCGTCCGTCCCAGGGGGATTGGATTTGCTGCACTCGTTCTATTCAGGTAAAAGTGCTGTGCTGCGCTGCGCTGCGCTGCGCTGTGCTGTGCTGCATTGCTTTTGCTTTCCCCATCTAATTATCCAGTCTCTCCCAGCAATCCAGCAATCCTCTCCTTCTCCTCTCCCAAGGCCGTCTTTCGTTGCACCCCGCGAGAATCCTGTTCACGGTCCCATTTTCATTGCCCGTGCTCTTTTTCCTCCTTCACTTCCCAAGGGCTCACGACTTGACTTGTGCGACATTCGTTCTATGACTGTCTGCCTCTTTGGCATTTGACCACCACAGCTCGTTTCGCCGAGCATGACCAGTTGCGCCGACAGCTGAGACACTCTCCTGGTCCATCATTTACCATCCGAACCTCTACACGCCGGTGACGCCCGTCGCACGCACCACGCACGCACCACGCACCACGCACCACGCACCACGCACAGTCTTCTCCTGATCTTGATCCTCCTGTTGTGATCTTGTCCCACGCTGCTCGACTCATTGTCTGCTTCTCCATCTGCTTGACGCACGAAGAAGCGAATCACCTCCACAAGGCGGTCCATTTGTCAGAACAGGGGCTCTTGGTGCCCTGGTCTTCACCTCGGGCATCGACGAATACTCGAACAGGAGATCCAATCTTATATTCGCTGCCGCCGTCGATACACCTTGCCTATGACGCCTCGAACCGCCGTGCTGTCAATCGTTGAATCGCTATAGAACGTCTGCATGCTCCAGAAGTTCTCAGCAACATCAGCACCTTCTGTCAGTCGTGAACATTGCCTGCAAAGAGAGGCTTTCATACAACCCGTCAGGTACGTCCAATCATATTACTGCCTACCGTGTGTTGATGACTTTGGCGGCCTCGAAAGCGAAGAAAAAAAGACTTTGCCAACTCTTTCACCATTACACTCCTTGGCATTCGGACTTTGCATTATGCAAGTCCACTTACGAAACATTGTTGTTTGTATCGTGACCGAACGCTAACGCCAGCTCATAGCTCATAGTACACCGCCGTTGCACCATTTCTCAAGCTGAGAACGCTCAAAGACCATCTTCTGTAGCAATCCGATGATTCTGAGCGTTCCTACTTGAAGACGGAGGAAAAATAAATCAACCGAGCAACCAAGATCAATCAAAATTCCCTCAGCTTCAAATCTGAGCAATAGCTCTCCGCGACAGCCCAAGACTCCACCTTTGTATAACGTACTCTATTGACAGCCGATCAAGATGAATGTATTTCGGACCAAAAAAAGGGTAGAGATGACGCTTCTCTTGGCGGGCGTCCGTCAATTGATGTTGAGTCCTCCAGTCCGTTTAGGATGTTTGGGAAGAAGAAGACGCAGGATGACGAACCAAAGAGGGAGGTCGACCTCGCTGCGGCACTACCCCTAGTGATGACTTCCGCACCAGTCTGCTCATGACAGGTCTATCGGCCCGCTTTTCAATGCTCCGAGAACAAGACGACCCCAACAGCAAGCTCGGAAAAGCTAGTGACGACAGCGTCCTGCATCCGAAACGACAGTCCAGACTGGCAGACTTTGGTGCTCTAGGGGGCGGACTGCATGATATTGCGGAAATCGAATCGCTTAGAGCCCCTCGCATGGGGCGATTTGACTCGTATCAATCAGACGATGCTTCATCAATGACAGGCAGCATGATGAGCCGGGCCAAGCCAACCGAAGGCAACAATCTCTTTGGTGGTCGGCAGAAGATATACAAGTTGGCGGCTGGATCGAGAGCTGGTATGTCTGGCAGGACGTTGTACGATGATGATGTGGCACAGTCCTCTTTTCAACGCTGGAGACAAGCAGAGAGGGAGCGAAAATCTTTCGAGGATGAGCAGATCAGCGACACTTTGGAAGCGGAACCCACCTTTGATTACAACCGGCGACGAGAAACGAATTCCACAACATCCTCGGCGCCTTCAGCTGCCCGTAACTCCACGGCTGCTACCTCGATTGCTTCTCAACCGTCTTCTATCAAGGACGCACAATCTACCGGACATCTGCCAGGACTCGAGCGTAGTGTGACCCGGACACGGCGGCTCTATGAACAAGGACTCACCCAAGATTTGCACGACCACCAGTCATCAGCGTTGTCTCGAATGGACACTTTGTCGAAACAGCGGCCATTTGGCTCCCGAACGCCAGATCTAGCCTCCGCAATGCCTTCGCCGACAGCCAGTACTTTTGGGGAACGAGCCGCGGATCGCCGCCCAATCATCTCCAAAGCAAGTGCACCCAACTTGCGTTCATTCAGCCCTCTGCGATGGGTTCCTCCCAGATGAGCCCGGCGGATTCTACCACCAGCAAGTTCCCGCGGCTTGAACAGAAGCCAAACTTCGGTTCGAGCCCACCTCTTAGCCCTCCCATTAGTGAGACGGAGGAACATTCCGGGCTTTCTATTCAGCCGGGCGATCGCGGCAAGGCCACGGCGATGGGTGTGTTTAATCGACCGGCGATGCAGTATGACGAATCTCGGTACGCCCAAAGGCAACGCCAGCTTCAACAGGGACGAGACATTCCCACCTCGAGGAATACTACGGGTTCAGCGGCATCATCTGTGCGGGATAGATCTAGGTCATCATCCGCACAGAGGACCACGGCGGAGAGGAATGGACCGAAAGCTCCGTTGCGTGAAGTCCCAGTCCGGAGTGAAGAGCATAGCAGCAGCACCTTCTTTGATGACAGTGACGATGATTCCGCAGATAACCGGCCAGGGCTGTCTGCTACCGCGCCTCGACTCACAATCGAACGCCCTGACGACCATGACCACCCTGCCTTTCGCAAATCAGCTCTCCCGACTCCCTCTCCTTCAACTCACCCAAAGACACGGATAGCCAAGCTTCCCTCTCACCAGCTTTCCAACTCGAGCCGCCGGAGGATTCACCGACATTGGGCCCCAACGCCGGCCTGAGTGGTATGGTCCGGCACCACCTACGAAATGATAGTACAGCTTCGTCGGTGTATGGCGCTGCACACCACGAGACAGAGTCGAACGGCAACATCTCTCCCAAGAGAAACGGGGACATGAACACTGATGAGGCAGGATCCGGTAACCGAGACGACTTTGCTCAGCACCTGGCGGACGGTGCCCGGCGTGTGCGTGAGAGGCTCACCACCTTTGCTGAATCAGACAATGATCGTCCCTCTCCACCGACACCTCCCCAGTCGGAACAAAACAGAGATTTCAGCTCGTCCAAATCCGGGGTCTTGGAATTTTGAGGTCGAAATCCAGTCGTGGCTCCATGGTCGAAAAGGGCGAAAAAGAGCGAGGCCGTGCAAAGGCTTGAAGACACCTGGCAGCCAGCCGAGGATGCCAGGTACTTCCCCATCCCACGGCAAGGCATCTAGCAGTCTCTGTGGACCGCGGAATCGTGCAGGAACTACCGACCAAGGTGTCACTGCTGCGGCACAACCAGAGGATAATATGCATGCCGGACTGAGGGCGTTCCGCCAAGCGCGTCGAGACCTGCAGAAGATGAAGGAGCTGGAAATGCAGCAGCGCCATGGGAAGAGGTCGAGTCCCACCCAGGAAGACTCGTCCAACAATCGAGTCACGTCTTATGAGAAGGGACCTCCACCAGCCTTATTCAACCGAATGCCACGCGGGGATGATCCGAACTACGGCAGCCGTTCTCGAGCTGGCTCACGAGCCACATCGGAACGAGACCGAAGTGGTTCCGAGACCAGCAACGGCGGACGCAACTACAGTCGAGGTCCTAGACTCCGCAATGGTTCGGCAACTTATGAGGGACACTTTGGTAAAACGGGTGTCAGCGGCATGGCCAGTTCAGACGCCAGACGTGCAGTGCCCGAGTCTCCCACTAGGTCACCTTGCATGGCCAACGGACCTCCTCAAGCAGGAATGAGCCCAAGTCACAGTATCGGCACTTTCGAATCAAGTGGCCGATACCACGCGCCTGGCATGATGAGTCCTACGCCTCAAGACAATCATCAACATGGCCGAAGTCGTAATGGCAGTCTGCTTGGGGCAGCTGCGTCAACTCCCAACTTGCATGGCAGTGCCCCAGCGCCCCCTCTGCCACCCATCAACCCTCGTCGGAAGAATGGGTTTGCAAGATCCAGCGATGAAGGCTCGGGAGGCACGTCTCCCAACAGTCCCTTTGGCATGACAGATGGATATGTGGGAGACGAGGACACTGCTGGCGATCATTTCCGAAGCCGCCAGCATGCCAATGGTCAGCTACGACACAGTCCACCCAGGGTTGTGCGGCCGCCCGTACCACATTCCAACATATCCAGCGCCAGTCTGCCAGGCGGTATGATTTAGGTCCAAGAGCCCTTTCGGGATCTTGTTGCAACAAATGGCCAGCTGTGGCCGGAACGACGAAACACTCTCACATTGGGGACTCCCGGTGTTACGTTTGCCACTACTTTGGAGCGCACCTTCAACCCAATCCGAAAAAAAGAAACACGACAAAATTGTACTACGAATGACGGCCCTCCAAGTCAGTTAAACTCATTAAGCGATGATTCGAGTCGGCGGCCGAGCGCCTTGCGTACGGCCTTTTGCGACTCTCCGACTTTTCTTTTAAACTTTGGTTGCCATTCATGTGGAAACATTTACAATTCCGACATGTCGTGTGGCTTTTCGTTGCTCTTTTCCTTTTTTTTATTGCAAATGTACGTATTTTGATTTAGGTGTGTTTTGCTACTCCCCAAAGACATTTGATCAACACGCCGATCCCCAGTGGTCGGTTACGCGCCTCCCGGAACCAAAGATCAAGCTGGACTTTGATCTTGCGCCTTCTTGGCGACCAAACTTGCGCGCGAGCGAATCCAAGATGAAAGCAAGGAAAGGTCGTCGAAGAATGGACGAGGCACAATGTTTAATTCGAGGATATTGGCAAGTCGCATACAAGGGCCTTACGGGATCAGGAAGAAGAAACAAAGATGAAGAAACAGGTGGTGTATTGAGCAAAGGAAACAGACAAACAAACAATTGCCAAATGGTTCCATGTCTATGTCTGTTCTGTGTCTGATTGTGAATGGCAAACAAGTGCCGTGGGAGCGAACGACTCTCCCTCCCTTGTCTCTCTACCGGAGGTTCCAAGTGACCAGTAGGACTTGTTGTAGTCGAGACGAGACGATGAAGTTGCATGGTGATGCATGCCATTTTTCTTGCTCCCACCTCATTCTGTCTCACACTGGAGGGCAGGCGAGGGAGATGATTGCATCGCGGATCTTTTCAGTCTCCTTGTTCGAGCGGCTCCGCCCCGTTTATTTCGAGTTGTTGTTGCTGTTTCATGAGAAGCTGGCCATTTGTGGGAGAAGGGCATCTCGGACAGGAAAAGATTGGCTGCAGCCACGCTCTGATGGGTGCGCATCCTGTATTTGACCTGTTGGGCTATCCCGTTATACTACGAGGCCACAAATCAGAGGGAAGACGAGCAAACATGCACCACGAGAGAGACGAGTACTGAAGCAAAGGTGAGTTTGGATGTATTTCAGACATGCAAAGTGCGTCGACGACAACCCTAAACAAAGGACGGAACCAGTTCCTTTTTTTTTTTTTTTTTTTTTCCAGACTGCTCGCAGTCCAAGGCGAGAACAATCCCAATGCATTTCGAATGCGCCATCAACGGCACAGAGTCCCTCACACAAATACTAACACGCACTTCCCGACATGCTGTATTCCAGATATTTCACGGAAAATACCATTTCCCTTCCGGAAAGTGGCAACCAAGTCCGTCGGTGTGGATGCCAGCCAGCAACAGTCTCCGTCAACTCGCACCGTGTTCCGATCTTGGTCGTCAGTCAATGCGCCCGAGAAGTGAGATGAACAGCTTCCTTGTTTGACGCGAATCAAGGAAGAAGAAGAAAAAGCAGTCGCATGCGCTTCGTTGCGATCCAAAACACAAACCAAGGGGGTATATCATGTCTTCGGCTTTGGTAGGAAACGAGAAAGAAGCGAGGCGGAGGTCCTCGACAAGACGTGGCGAAATCATGGAAACCGTACTGCGGGAATATGTCGTACAAGGAAATGAAGATAAACAAGTTTACGGTCCGGGCCCACCACGAGTCTACTGATGCGGGCTCGACGGGCTCAACGGGGAACAACCGTGGGTCGTAATGAATTCTTGTCCCCCACCCTACGAAGCAGGGCATTTGGTGCATTGCTTGTGGCCGCAGGAGGTGCAGGTGGTGCTGATGACAATCATGCCACCGCAGTTGCAGCAGTACTCGTAGGCGGGCATGGTGGTTGAAGGTTTTTGGTAGGTGATTTGCGAGTTGGTATGAGGCTGTTCGAGAGCCAGAAGGGTGGGTTCGAATGGACGATGTGTAACAGTTGTTTGGAGTGGCAGATTTGCTTGGAGAAGCTGTGGATCTCAATGTGTCAATGTGTCAATGTGTGAGAAGGGAGGAGGGAGCTAGGCTTTTTCCTCGAAATCTTGTCGAGGGGGAGACGGCAACTTATAAGCAGGAGCCAGACGATAGCCAAGTGAGGAGAAGTGGAAATGGACCACTTTTTAGACGATTTTATTACATATACATATGTTCTTGACGGAAGACGAATCGACGAGCCCCGGTCCCGGCTCTCGTCAGTGACAACTGGGGTGCGCCAGGCCGGCCCCGCGATGGACGGGCAGCGGTGCGATAAAAGGCAAGATAAATTGCCATGACGCATTTCCATCTGTCATGACCCGGCCTCAAATTTTGGCAAGACGCTTCGTCGAGCGCCACCTCTGGTTAGCCAACCCGGCCGACCGGCCGACAGGGGTGGAATTTGGACCACAATTGGTTGTTGCTGGCAGCTGGTTTCGTTTGCGCCGCAGATCGGAACAACGCGGCGCTCGCCTGCCAGGACCGGAATGCTGCAAAGGATTGCATGTGCATCTCATCACTTTTCGCAGCCGAGGCGCAGACGCATTTTCTAAAACTCATCGGAAGCACCGGAGAGTCCGAGCCCCCAATGCGTGAGGCTTCGTCATCGTCAGCTCAACCTTGCAGGGTTTCTTGCGGGGCTTCTTGATTTCGACCTGAAACTTGAAACCACGCAGCAGCCAAACGCATGCAGCACCTGCACTAAAACGACGCCACGGGCCCGTGGGGACAAGTTCGCTAGGGTTTGATTTAAGGGCATGGATCAAGTCATCTAACCCTGTAAGAGGGCGCAGATAGTTACTTAAATAACTAAGTACCTATACTATAAGGGGTATAATTTACCTATATAAAATATACTATATATTTACCAAGGTTCTAGAAAGAGACTAGGGCCTAGAGACCTAGTGTCGTGGGTAGTTAAGCACTGAGACTATCGTGTGATAAGGAGGTGGCACTGACACCTTCCAATTTCCCACATGCGGACAAGATGCATACGTCATGACTACTCGGCGACGACGATTTGCCGACGTGTCAGCCTTGGATCTTGGTCTCAATGTCACACTGAGGTGAGTCAGGTTGACTTACTGCAAGGCTGCCGGTTCTGAGATTTGTATGTAGTTCTACCGAGTACATATACATAAGCAACATGTTTTTCAGAGACACGGCTCGTGAATAAAGCCCTCCAGGCTCCCCGTCCGCCAGTCTCTCAACTCGTTCCTGTTCGACCTGTTCGAGCAGCATGCCTCCTCTATTCCCTCGCGAACAAGGCAGCCATGCCCATGCCCGTCCCGACACACATGCTCACGACACCCAGATCATGGCCATCCCTCCTCATGCCGTGCAGCAGCGTGCTCGTCAGTCTCGCGCCCGTCGCGCCAAGCGGGTGTCCCAGCGCAATGGCACCCCGGTCGGATTCACGCGGCCCCTTTCCCACGCGGCCTCGAGGCCCAGCGCCCTCAGACAGTACAGCGCCTGGCTGGCAAACGCCTCGTTGATCTCCCAGCGGCTCACGTCGCTGTTGTGCAGGCCGTGCCGCGCCAGGAGCTTCGGGATCGCGAGCGCCGGCCCCACGCCCATCTCGTCGGGCGCGCAGCCCGCCACGGCCGCCGACACGAACCTGCCCATGACGCGCCCCGACAAGCCCAGCTGCGCGGCGGTGCTCCTGCGCATGAGCAGCGTCGCCGCCGCCCCGTCCGAGACCTGGCTCGAGTTGCCCGCCGTCGACGCGCCGTCGGGGTCGAACGCCGGCTTCAGCCTGGCCAGGGACTCGCGGGAGATGGACTCGCGGATGCCGTCGTCCTGCGTCACCGTCACCGTCGCCGTCATCATGTCCGCCTCCCCGTCCGCCTCCCGGAAGCGCGTCGTCACGGGCACAATCTCGGCGTCAAAGAGGCCCTCGGCGCGGGCCCTCGCGGCCCTCCGATGCGACGCCTCGGCAAAGGCGTCCTGGTCCCCCTCGACACGCCGTACCGACGCGCCACCTTCTCCGACGTCAGCCCCATGGGCATGACGCAGTCCCTCGCGTCCTTGCTCGGCGACGCCCTCAGCGCGGGCCACAGGTCGACGGGCACGGCGCGGCTCCCGTAGTTGCGCGTCATGCTCTCCATGCCCGCGCCAATGCCCACGGATATGGCGCCCGCGCCAATGTGCGCCGCCACCGTCGCCACCGCCTGCAGCGACGACGCGCAGGCCCTGTTGACGGTGAAGAGGCACGTCTCGCTCCGGAACCCCGCGTGGTTCATGCTCATGCGCGCCGCCTTGGAGCCCCCAGCTCCGAGAGCACCACGCCCACGCCCACGTCCTCCACCAGCGCCGCCATGCCCTCCCTCTCCTTCTCCGCCTGGCCCAGCACCGCCGCGAGCAGCTCCTCGGGTACGCGTCCTTGAACCGCCCCTTGTACGCGCGGCAGATGGGCGTGCGCACCGACGAGAGGATCACCGTGTCGGTCGGTGCCTTGGCGAGCACCGCCGCCAGGCCCTCGGGTGGGTGGCCATTTCGGGAGGGAAAAAGAAGAGGAGAAAACAAATACAGGAGAGGAGACGAGGGTGAGGCCGACCTTGTTTTGCGAGATCGATGCGTATTTGCTCTTTACAGATTTTTTTCCCCCTAAAACAATCACAAGACAGAAGAAGAAGAAGAAGAAAAAGGTCGGGAAGCATGGGAAACGAAACGAAATGAAAGTGAAATGAACCAGCCCCCCCAGCATCGGATGCTGCGAGCGTCTTCGGAAACCCTCTTCCGTTGTCTGTTGCCGACGGGACCCCCCCACTTTCCTGGTCCCGAGCCGAGCGGCCAAGTTCGTCCTTGGATTGGTGGATTGGCGCCCAAGCGCACGTGGTTCACGGTAGAAGTTGATCAAGGAATGAGAGAAGATGCTTCAAAAGGGCTACTACTCCGTGGTGCAGATGATAGTAGGCGCTCGACTTCACTCACTCATCCGTCACTCATCCGTCACTCATCATCAATCAAGACGGCATTACATGCTTGAGTCGACATTATTCCGGCCCGGGACTATTGTCCTAACCAACTAGTTAATTCGTCATCCCAATCAAAATTTGACCGCTATATTCATCCTTTCCAACAGACGTCCCGGCAACGCCAAACTTTTCCCCGACTTCTCAATATCCCAAATCTGCTACAAGTCCCATGTCCAAAACCCCATCCACACACATGCCAGTGACACCTCGTCCCTGTTGTGGCACGGCACAGCTCCCCGTCTTCACCTGCCGTACTGGATTCCTAGACCTACACGTTGCTCATCCGTCAAAGCGCCCGCTCCCGCTCCCGCTCCCGCTCCCGCTCCCGCTCCCACTCTCACTTTCACTTTCTTGCTTGGACTTCCGTGCTCGCGTCGCGCGTGCGCCTCTCCAGCCGACGTAGAATTTCCACTGAACTTGCGCTTGTCCATGGCATCACCCCGTGAACTTGACAACAGCTTTGCTTGTAGTCTAGCCGACTGTTCTGCGGGCCCCGGAGCTTCGTCGTGGGACCCTGCCGAGCTGGCCACCTCAAAACTCTGGCCAGGATGCCGCCGCAGCATCTCTGCCGCAGCCTGGCTGGCCTGACTGTCAAAGATGTTGTCTTCTTCCCCGTCGTCTACGCCCGCGATTCTTCGTTGCTGGCGGGACCCATGAGATGGCGCCGTCGTCGTGCGAGACGCAGACGCAGACGCAGACGCAGACGGTTGGAGTCCCCACGGAATCCAAGGCTTGCCGCGCTAGCTCCTCGTTGTCGTCGTCGGCTGAAATGGTGCTCTCCCGGCTCCTTCGTCTCCCTTCTTGCTTCGGGCTAGGCGTTATAGGTACAAGCACAACTTGCTGCTGCTCGGTGTATCGATGCCGCGGCTCCGTCTGTGGAACCAGGTCAATCGAAGGCAACAGGCCGCTGCCACCATCTCGGCATCGCTCCAAGGGCGTGGTCGGCAACGAGGACATGGATTGAGCGTTGCGACTGTGTCTGCCCGGATTCTTCTGCACGGCTCTATGTAATGTGAGTGGGGTAGACGGTGCCGTGGTGTTCTGGTCTTGGCTCTGGCTCATGGCCTGAAGAAGAGCCGAGAGCCCATGCTCGCGGCCATTTGCTTCGTCTCTGCGTGCCGATCGAGGAGTGTGGTGTTGAGCTCCGTGGGATGCCCTATACTGCTGCGGGGTCGATACATTTTGTTGCTTGGGGTCGTGGCGCTGTGATAAATGCCTCCAGGACCGCACAGCATGTGGAAATGCTCTCGATTCTCTCTGATACGGGTGAGAAGCATGTCTCGCTCTTCTGCCAAGCTGATGGTCTCCTCCTCTTTCTGCCGGATCACTTTCTTGGCCACCTTCAGCCGGTGGTGGAGAGTCTCGTTCTCTTTCATGGCAGCTTCATACCACAGTTTCATCTGCAAGTATTTGGCTTGCATAGAGTCCGACGTCGTGCCGAGTTCCCTTCTGGCCTGGCGCGAATGCTCAGCCATCCGTAATGCATCAACCTCCCGCCGAATCATCTCGTGCTCGACTGCCGAACGTTTAGCGTCGTCCTCGGCCTGGAGACTGAGCAAGTTGTACTGAAGCTTGTGGTGTGCCGTCTCCATCTTGAACTTTTGCTGCTCGGCAATACACGTTTGCAACATGGACCTGAGCTCATCTGCAGAAGCGTCCAGAAGCCGGTGAGGGCCGGCGGTGCATAGTCGGAGCCGATTTCTCGATCGCGGAGAGCCTTGAGGATAGTGGCTGGGGTGAGCAGAGAGCGGATTGTTGCGATTGCGAAAATGTTCGTTTGGCCTCGTCGGGGGCGGCGACTCGCGTAGACGGCGGAGGGTAAGTGATGAAGGGATCACCATGGTAGCCGTCCTATCATCGTTGACTTCGGTTCTGAAAGACTGGTCAGGATCGATGGGCGATGCAGGAACTTCGGTCGACGGCAGAGTCGCTTGCGACGACATGGTTCGCTGGCCGGCCTCCTGAGGCGTGAATGGATCATCAGGATCAGGACTGGGAGCAATGCCGTTGGGCTGGAGAGGATCGAACTCGGCGTCGGAGGCCATGATGTGTTGCGTCACAGCTTGTTTACCCTCCAGGAGTTGGGCACCGATGACGCTTGGGTGACTTTGATTGCTGGTCGTCTGCCCGACGAGCAGCAGCCTGAGCACGGAGCGCCGATCGGCAGGGACCCGAGCCGAGTGCCGGCGGATGGAGGGGAGTGACGAGGCTGAAGCAGTAGCAAAAGGCGATGGCTGTCATGTGGAGGATTGTGGAGGATTATGTTGCTGCTATGGTGGACGATGTCGGCAAGCTGGTGGTTGCCAGGGAGAGCTTGGAGCTTGACAGCATTGAAGCATTGAAGCCCAGCGGCTGCCTGGGATGTGTGTGGATGTGGATCCACAGAATTCCCCATAATTCCCTTTCATGCACAACGCAATTCGGTGTACGGAGTACATACCAAGACAAGAGCTTTGTCCTCAACAAAAACCCACCACGCACGTGCATATTATCCGTCCCACCGTGACTCCGCGTAAACAAAACATCAACCCCGTCATACGGACGTACTCCGTAGTAGTCCGTACTGCTAGCATATACTCCGTACTCGGCATACTTCAAGCAATATGTCCAGCATCTCTCTCCGTCCTCCTCCTCTGCCTCTCCGCGCGCCAACCCTTGAACCTCCGCGACAAGCTCCCACCGCCGTGCACGGCAGGATCACCGGCCATCCAAACATGACAGCCAGCCACCACGCCCCCACGGCCGCCTTATCCCACCTCGTCCCCTCCGAGTCAAGATACCACTCGGGAATCCACCGGCCCGCCCGTCCGTGTCCGTTGATGCACAGGATGCAGATGGCTAAACGCCAGCCATCCCAGTATGGAGATGGGGATGAGCACCTTGACGATGTTGTCCGGTTCATAATAGTAGGCCGGGTTCTTCAGGATTGACCGTGCCGACGGCCATGACGACGATGACAATGACGACGATGACAATGACGACGACAGCGACGATTCCAACGACAGCGACGATTCCAACGACGACGATGACGCCAACGACGACGATGACGCCAACGACGACGATGACGCCAACGACGACGATGACGCCAACGACGACGATGACGCCAAGATTGGACATGTCGTGGCTGTGACGGATCCGCCCATGCTTTCGTCGGCGGATGAATGCGCATGCGCATGTGACTGTCTCTGTTGAACTAGATCCAAGTGCATTGCTGTGATGGCTCCTCGTGAGATATGCATTGGCTTGAGTCGACTTATAAGAATAGGATTTGTTGGTTCGCGTGTGTGTTACGCTGTGCTTATGCCGTAAAAGTTGATGGATAATTCGGTAGTTTGCATCAAAGATCAAGACAAAACTTCTAGGAGCCTGGGGAGTTTGGACGACGCAATAGTTCCGTCTCTGTGCCTTGAGCTCTCCTTCTCCTCGTCCTCCTCGTCCTCCTTCCTCGTCACCGCACTCTGGATCTGAACCAGAAATTGCGACCATGCCGCTTGCCTGTGAACATTTTCGCGGTTCACGGTTCACGGTTTCAGGATTCAGGATTCAGCACCTGCTCAGGGTGTGCACTTGCTCTGACGCATAGGCTGGGCTGTTGCATGTATAGACGCCATGGCAACACTCCCTCTTCAAAAAGCAAGAAAGCCAAAAGACAGCACACACAGCACGATTATATTGTCCTCCAGCTCGCTCGGACATCACATTGCCTTGCCGAGGGAATAATACGCTGATGTTGGCAAGTCCAAGTGATAACGCCATTATCTAATATGACTAGTACGTGCCAAAAAAAAAAATATCATGTACATTTTCCCATGTCTAATCTACATCGTCACCGCTCTCCTCTCCATTGGCCGCTTTCCATGCCGCCATCTCCTCGGCAGGCAGTCTTGCTCGCAACCACCGCAATATTGCTTCGGTGCCTCGCTCCAAAATACTCCATCTGGGCACCTTGAACCGATTGCCAGTCACCTCAAGTCTCTGCAAGCCGCCGTCCACGCCCCCAAGAAGGCCCAGACGGGGATTCAGCTGACCAATGTCGTTGCTTGACGCGTCGACAATCTTGAGGCCTCTGATCGAGTCTGCATCTAGCTCGGATAGCCGATTGCTTGGGACTAGGAGAACCGACAGCTGCGGGAAAGCTTGTTTCAAGTCTGTTGGAAGCGCAGTGATTCGGTTGAGCGTAGCGTCAATCTTTTCCAGGGCTGGAGCCTTGAGTAACCGCGTCAACGCGCCCAGACCTGTGACTTGGTTCGACATGATGCTCAGCTCCCGCAAAGCTGGAAGCTCCAGAGTCTCGGTCAGATATGACTCGCCTGCTAGTTGAGTATGCGCCAGTGACAGCAATGATAAAGTTGACTCAAAGGCCGCGAGCGACATCGGAATGACTGCGACTGGATTGTGGTGAAGCTGGATTTGCCGCACCTGGTTTTGAGAGGCAACGGCAGAACTGGTCTGAGGATTCAAGCTGGACATCTCTGATCTCGAGAGGTCCAAAAGTCCCCGGGCTTGACGAACCACACGTCCTTGACAACAGTCTGCGACCGCGACCGCGTGGGCGTGTGCGGTGCAGATGTTGGCGGCGTCGTAAAGTCGTCCTCCACATCTGATCGAGGGTCATCATCATGCAAAGCCATCGAGGAGGTTCCAGGAGCATGTCGGAGCTTACTGTCGATTGCGCTGCCATCGCCAACAAACCCCGGCATTGTTGACTGATCGTTAGGCTCCTGATAGGGCGGAGGAGGCTCAAGCCTGGCAGCCAACATGTCTTTCAGCTCGTCTGTAGATGCTGAGATCAGCTTGCGGTCTCGCAATGGATTGCCAGTCAAGCGAATCATGGTCAGGCCCTGCATCCTTGCGATTTCAGGAGGAACTGCGCGGATGTCGTTGCTCGCGAAATCCGCATGACGAAGCTTCTGGAGTGTGGTGAAACTCTCGGGGATGCTGGCGATGTGATTCTCATCCAGGCTTAATCTGAGCAGGCTGGTCCATCCCGTCATATCGGGGAGGTATTGCAGTCTATTGACCGAGAGGGATATCGAGTGAACGGCGGGGAGGCTGATTTTGCTTTCTTGTGGCACTAAATGCGTCAATTGGTTCGCCGATGCATCTAGAGTTTGCAGAAGAGGAAGACCCTCAATGGGTTGTTGGATGAGCACTCCGGAGAGTCTGTTTTTCCTGATGAGCAATTCCGTCAACGGGAGTTTGCATAAGCTGTCAAAAGCAATCGTTTCCAGTTTATTCTCGTTCAAGTTCAAAATCCTCAAGCGCGACATGGTCTCCATACCAGCCGGAAGCGCCGATATGTTGTTACCGTGGACATCGATCATCTCCAGGGCGTTGAGATTTAGCAATACAGGGTCCAACGAACCAGACAGCTGGTTCTTGGAGAGCTTGAGATCCCGAAGCGATGTAATTTGGGAGATGGTCTCAAGACTGTTATTTTCAAGCTTGTTGGAAGACTGCGCCGAATTGTCCGTAGAAAGTCCATGATATGCGCCGCCGCGGTCGCACTTACAAGGTTGAGTGACGTGAGTTGGGCGAGCCTACGAAAGCCCAGGGGCACAGTGGATAACAAGTTGCCGTGCAGATCAAGCGTCTCCAGCCCACCGAATATATTACCCTGACTCTCGTCGTCGTCGTCATCATCGTCGACGAATGCATCCAGACTTTTATCAGGAAACACATCATCACCGAACTCCTCGATCTCATTGTCGGCTGCAACAAGCCTTGTAAGATCCACGCTCTCGGCCCACTACCCCGTGACCACTGACGCTCTCCGAGTCATACGTTTTCATGACTTCTGGCGGGATGTCCTTCAGCCCTAGCGCGGCAATGTTTAATCGCCCCGTCGTCCGGGCAGAGGCAACTCTCTGCTGGAGCACCTTTGTGCCGGGCTTTTCGCCCTCGCGAAGATTGAAAGGATCGTCATGTTCGATGCCCGGCTTGAACTCGTCATTGGAAACAACAGGCCGGTCGTCACTGGTGATGAACTCTTGACTATTTGATGGCTGTCTTGCCACGGCACGCTTAGCAGCCTTTGCTTTGGCGATATGCTCGCGTAATGCTGCTGAAGATTTGCGACTCGTCAGTGCTGCAGATTGAACGGCGCTGGTGTCAGCCGAACTTGTCTGAGGTGGAACAGAGCCATCCCATGTGGTTCCCAGTACATGCATGTTGTCAGTCGAGCCGGCAAACCCTTTCATAGCAGGTAATGAGGGTTTTTGAACAATCCTTGGGTCGACTTGCGAGACTTGAGTGATGGTCCTGTGATGGTCTTAGAACCAGATTTGAGAGGAGTGCCTCCAAATGCTGCCCGATTTGTACTAGGGCTTGGAGCTACATCTGGCACAGGTAGTATATCAGAAGCAGCGAGATTGAAAGCAGACGTCAGTGACGTACGGCTCGGTGTTGCCTTGGTAAGAGGAGTTTTGGCCAGTCCGATCGCAGATGTTCTTCGAGGCGTTGCGCTGATGGTAGAAAGGTTGGTCTTGAACGACATACTAGAGGCACGGAGGCTTGGTGTACTTGGGGCATCTTGGCCGGCACTTGATCCGGGCCGGCTGCCTTGTCTAGATGAAGCTCTACCGGTACCATCTGAGTTGTAACTGGATCCCGGCCGCGAGCTTCCACCCTCAGCTCGGGATCTGGGTCGTCCTTGGTCAAAAAGGAGGAGGGCCTCTTGGTCAACGCCGGAGATGACGGAATCTGGGCAAGGGTTTCCATGGTACGTTCTGACAATGAAGGCCGGGGCTGCATTTACGGGCGCTTGGTGTACGGAAAGCAGCGGCATTGTTGTGATGCGCCTCGGCGCCGGTGTCGTCTCCCCATCTGTGATGCCGAGAGTATCAGGAGGCAATAATTCGGGACTCTGGGACGGCCGAGCTTGCGTGCGAGAATGGTTGAGCACATCGTCCTCGAAAAGGTCAGAGCCGGTAGCCAGCTCCGCCTCAGGATTTGTGATGGTCGCATCGAATTGTGTTTGGAAACTTTGCACACTCGTTCTTCTGGAAGCTGGTCTAGGTTGTACTCTCGTATTTTCTGTCACTGTATGCTGTCCATTGGAACGCAATTGTTCTCGCGATGGAGCGGTCTTGAGAGGGCTCTCGCGGCCGCCGAGGCTGCTGATACTGCCGATGCCGGAGCGCCGAAACTCTCGAGATGCAGCTGTTCGAAGCTTTGGTGGGTTCATCTCTCCACCACCGAAGCCATCTCTGGATGGTCTCGACCGGAGTGAGGGTGTCGTGGAGGTCGCGAGAGCTGGCTGAGGAATGCTCGAGCGAGGGACGGGTAGTCGCGATAAGCGGGGATGCCGCTTGGGCGATCTCTGGGCCTATCCATCAAAGCTTAATATTGAGCTTCGGGGAACTGAATACGTAATGAGGCAGCTTGAACATAAGCCAATGACCTGGCAAAGCCTTGCAGCTCCGGCTTCAAGGTTGCGACGCGGTTGTCTCTTCCAGCCTTGCGGCTGCTCAGGGGCGATGTCGCGTGTTGGCAGCTTGCAGAAGTTGAAGGTCTGCGCGACGAAATAATATGATGGCGGGTGACAGAAGAAGTTGCTACAGCGACTATCAGCAGCGGGGTGAAATATGTGAAGGAGAATTGTGAGGTGACAAGTGATGCTGCAGGACATGAATGGGAGCCGATTTGTTCAAGTATACTCAAGTCTGTCTGGTACGGAATACGGAGGAGTATTCCGGTGCGGTCGGGTCTGTTAGCAGTGGGCACTGAAGCCAATAAGGGAAGGAGCTCATTTCTGGCAGAACCCTTGCCAGGGTAAACCACTTGATCTGGCTGTCAAATCTGGCAGTCAAATCATGCCAACAGGAAGTGCCATCCATCTAGCGTTGTGTCGTCATTGTCTTTGTAAATGATAGAGAAAGAAGGGGCGTATAGCGAGTGAGTGAGTGAGTGCGATGAAAATCGGAAAACCTTCAGTACTACCCCGTACGGCTTTTGGCATTCAGGGAAGCAAATAGTTCAAACATGGAAGCTGCTTCCCAGGCGAACCTCGTCCTAACCCCGCCCAACCAAGTGACAAGGCGCGCGTGTTGTCGATCTCAAGGAATCACAGCATCGCGATGAGGCCAGCTGCCTAATTTTCGCCACCTCGGGAGTCGAGCATGAGTTGCCATTTAGATCTGTCAAGCTACCCGCTTCGAGGCAAGGAAGCCCAAATACAAGCCGATTTTGAGCCTGGATTGCATTCAGTATCCCACAAAATGTTACTTGGTAGGTTGTGCGAGGCGGAAGAGAGACTCGTGCATCGATTGCGTTTTTAAATGCCACCAACTTGCAACAAGAACAGTCTGATGGCTGCAGGAGAATGCGTTGTCGCCCAGCTGAATTATCCTCATTCGAGGAATTGGATAGTCTCGTTGAAGTTGGCAACATCATCCCGCGACCGGATCTGAAGATGCGCATATGCCGCGAAACTCACCACAAGAGTCCTTTTGGATTCAGTTGAGCGTGTATCTGAATTTGTACCCAACTCCTGGTGGGAATGGGACAACCTCATCATTCTATGCGGAGTTGATGGTAGTGACATGATCCAAGGCGGATCCTATGGATCTGGTCGAAAGCCCTTCTAGAAAGAGAAGGCTCATGCACAAAAGAGGCAGATTGACAGTCTGTCTACATTGGGTACTGACACGGAGAGGCCGAGCCCGAGGTGCAAAATGCACAATGCTCATCTAACTTGAAACAAGGTGTACCCAAGCAGCCAGGGCACGAGGCACGAGATGAATTGGGTTGGGTTCGGCAATGTCGAGATGGAGTGGGGCAACCGAGATGAGATGCGGCCTCGAGGAAGCAGCAGGCCTGGTCCGGTGGCGCTTGACACAAAAGAGTCTTAGAGTCTTAGCAATGCGGAAGGGCCGCCCCGACGAGCTTGGAAGGAAGCACGGAGGAAGCCACCTGCCATGGTCCAGAACGTGGTATCGCGGAACTTCTTGATGAAAGCTGGAGTGCATTTGCGAAGCCAGAAAGCGAGCAAGCATCGTGTTTATTGTTTTATTTTCAAGTCCAAGGCTGAAAACCCATGTCGATAACACTAGAAATGTATGCACATGGACGGACCTCGATTGGCCAAGATCCACTCAGGCCTCCAAGGAACAACCCAATGGGCAGGCACAATTACGGAGTACGGAGTAGTCAAAGCCCACGGTTGCAATGCCAGCCTGCCAGCCTCCTTTGTCATGATGACGGGTTGCGGCCGAGTACTCCGTACGGAGTAATAAATAATACATAATGGCCACATCAGGTGTCGCTCCCACGCCCTCAGATAGAGCAACATCCAAACGCTGAAGCTCCTTGCAGGTCATCTGCCACCTCTCGACTTCCGTCAAGTGTACATCGGCAACGGGCTCTCTCAGCAAGTGTCAAGACTCAACGGTCACGCGCAGAGAGCATCAAGCAGCTCGTCTACGGAGTACTTCGCAGAGCCACCGCTGCTCATCTGCCGTTCGCTCTGGGCAACCTTGGCACCTGGAACACCCCCACCTGCCACTAGCCAGACCAATAATAACCAATAATACCGCCATCCGCCGCCCACCACTGGTCAGTCCAGCGGGGCTTGACCCGTCAACGTCATCGCCCCCATCACGGGTGCTTCTGCGCACTGCCCGCTTTCTGCTTTGCTGCTTGGCTTGGCTTTGTCCACTTTACCCTTTGGTTTCATCACACACAAAGTCAGTTATTCTCTTCATCGCTGGCTCTTTCATCTTTGCCACAGCTTCAGCTGCGTATCGCTCTCAGCGACTGCTTCACACTTTCTTTCCATCTCTCCTACCCAGGTCCGACTATCATCTACGCAGTACACAGCCGTCATCATGGGAACTGAACGCTGGGACCGTGACCGCGTCTATGAGCGAGACCCGTTCGAGGAAGATAGATACTCCGCGAGGGTAGTGGTCGTGGCCGAGAGCATTCAGAAGAACGTTTTGACCGTCGTCGGTATTACGATGATGACTATGTGCGTGACCGACGGTATTACGGCCAAGAACCTCGATTTGAGCCGAGACGAGAGCCTGCTCGGCAGCCAGAATTTGATCGCCGAGTCGTCATGGAGAAAGAGAGGGATCGAGAATATTATCGAAATTCCTCCCCTCGTCGACCATCATTCTTGCGGCGACAGTCTTCACTCGATACGTATAATCGCCGCCCCTTAGATCTGTATTCGATCAACGTGAAGAATATCCGCCCCCGGCTCGACGTGAGGACATATATAGAGATGATTATCGTGCTCCCCTTATACCCCGATCCCGCTGCCCAAGGCTCGCGGACTCCCTCCTCCCGGACGCCGCGAGGACCGCCTCTACGACGATTACCGCCCTTCAGAGCCGGATTACCCCTGGATGAGGATTATAGGCAGATGCCTGAAAGAGTGAGAGAGCGAGAAATTATAAGAGAACGCGACAGGCGTGACAGGAGCAGGGAATCCCGAGCAACCAGAACCCACACAAATCGCAGCAGTTCCCGGTCCTCCTCAAGCAGCGGATCCTCGAGCAGCGCAGGAGGTACAACTGTTCACAGCGAGTATCCGAAAAGGGAAAGACCAAGATTCCCGTACGATTGGTCTCTAAACGAGCTCTTATTGATCTTGGATATCCTTATGTTGAAGAGGTGAGAGCGGCCACATGAACGACAACATCACACAGTGGAGGTACTAACACTTTCCCCCCTCAATTCAGGAAAACACAGTCATCGTCCAAAAGCTTTGGGTCAAGAAAATATTGACGAGTTACTTAAGCTGAGTGAAGAGTACAACAGAGGTCAGTTCTGCTCTTGCGCATCTCACTGCATAACGAAAATCCTAATACGCTTTTAGTGGACGAAGAAGTTGCCAACGCTCGCTCATCTGCTGGTAACGTAGTTGAGGAGCGTAATGAAGAGAGACGGACAGAGACTGGCCGGTCTCCAGCTCCTCCTCCTCCACCACCCCCTCCCATCGTGGTTCCCGCCCCGGCCCCTCCTCCCATCGTGGTTCCTCCTCCCGCTCCGGCGCCGGGACCTGTCGTCGTGGAAGCTGCCCCTCGTGCCACCGAAACCGTGGAATATGTCGACAAAACTGTCATTCGTGAATCATCCCCACTCGATCATCTAGCAGCTGGGACTCCGGTCATCATCGCCATCGCCATCATCATCACCATGATGAAGGAGCGCTTGTTGTGGTGCCTCGTTCACGGTCGCGATCCCGAAGTCGCCGAGATATTCGCGCTGAAATCAAGGCGCTGGAGCGACAATTGGTGCATCGACCTCGAGGTGAGGTTGAAAGAGAAGTGGTCCGCACCGAAAGACTGCCGAACGGCGAGTTGGTCATTTATGAAGAGGAGGTGGAACGGACAGTGGCCCGACCCAAGCCTCCGAGGATCGAGAAGGACAAGAAAGGTAGGATGTCCATCAGCGTACCAAAGTACCGATGAAGGTGCGCACATTCATGGTAACTTGCGCTTGTCGCTGTACCGACCCGGTGGCTGATGAGATGCTGCGCAGGACCTCCCCAGCTCTCGTTCGAGCGATGCTGAGTACCCTCACATAAAGGACAAGGCGTGCGGAGCAAGGCGTGCGCCGCGCAAAGGGAGACTGGGGAGGGCTGTACGATGTCACTGCAGCGGTTTTGGTTCTGCACTAACCAGGACCGCTTCAAGGCGCACGTCGTCGGCAAAAAATCAGCATCAGGCAAATCCTTGCTGCAGCAGGCCGTTGTGGTGTATGCCGCGTCAACAGTGCCGACAAACAGACGTGGCTCGTTCGGGAACTCTAAAGAAAGAAGGATAAAAGTGGACGGAATGACAATGCAAGAGTTGGGAGAATATTTAGGTTATGACGTTACGACCATGTACTGATCTTTTTTTTTTTTTTAAGTATTCAACTGAAACAATAGACAGTTACTGCTGTAAGATTCGTGCGGGAACATGTGTGTCTGTCACATGGACACGCGGAAATGGTGATGGGCGTGAGGACGTGTTTGAGCTACACCCACTGTATCAGCCAAACAACAGCCACCAGTTAGACGACGACCTTTGGGCACCGTTTTATAAACTTGGAAATGGAGGGTTTCACCCGCAGCTCGCTTCCTCACCATGGACTGACTCACTCATACTCGGTATCACTCATAGTCGGTACACGTCCATCATGTCCAGCGCCTGGCAACGCCTCGTGGCAGCCCTCTGAGATCCGCCCTGCCATCGGGATATCCCTCCGCAACCAATCATTCATTCACACATGGTGGTGTGCAAAAGTTTTGAAACCCACCTGCTGTTGGCATCAAATGAAGCCCATTCATTCATCGCGCAACTCCGAAATCCATGCGTCCCGCAAACCAACCAGTAACATGTCTCCATCCAATCCGTATAAACGGAACACTTGCTCCTAACAAACGGTACTTGAAACGGGGCTCTACTGCGTCTTCTTGCCAGCCACGGCCTGTCTGCTGTTTGCCGAGTAGCGCAGGTAGGCGAACGCGAGCAATCCACCGACGGCCAAAGCGATGAAATTGCCTGGAGACGGACAACTTTATCAGCCAGCGGAGCAAGGTTACAGCGCGCGGGATTATACGTACTCGCGACAAACTTGGTCACGCCGCTCGTCAAGTGCACCGCCTGCGAGATGATGTCCTGCACCACGTCGACGATGCAGACGATGACGCCCTGCGCGGCGCTCACGGCGCCCTGCAGGACGGCGAAGATGGTGGCGAGGAGCGACGCGAAGAGGTCGTAGATGGATGTGAAGATTCCGGAGACGCCTGACGTGATTGACATGGTGAACGGAGAATATGTGCAGGGTGACTGTAGATTTTGGCGAGAGGATAGATATCTCGCGTCTACGTACTGTCAAGGTCTACACGGGCTTTTTATACACCCCTGTATTCTCCCGGGCGGGCGCGAAACAAGAAATGGTGACGTGGTTGAACTGAGGGATGAGGATTCAAGGAATTTGGCAGAGGTGGAGGGTGACGTCACGGTTCATGACGTCGTACGTAGTCCGTAGAAGGGTGGAGTACGAAAGGCGCAATTCCGTTGCATTAATTCATGAAGCGCAGCGCATTTTCCTCTTACTTTCTACGCTTCATGCCATCATCTTGGTTACTCTATTCCACATCTTCCGAGAATTCCGGTGGTGCAACATAGGGCCTGCTTCTCCCATCGTGCCCGCGACATATCTATTGCGGATGCGTCAGTCAATCAATTGTCCTCTCATCGTGAACAGGAGCTGGCAAGAATATACTTTGTGTGACTGCCCCGGGCAGCCAGTTGGCCCTTGCTATTGGTAAACGTTACTGTCGTATACGCAAGCGTTCTGCCAACTAGATGATTCGTCAGCTAGCAAGTAACTCTTGAGGAGAACTCGGCGACGGTATAACCTACTCTTGTCGCATGTAGCCGTTCCTCCAAGGACATCGCCGGGTCTCCCGCCAGAGAGAGATACGTCACTGCACGCAGTCAACCACTGTTCCATTCCACCAGACTGCTTGATCAAGTCAGAGACGTAATTTACCGTTCAGGTCCGTAGACACACCTGTTGCATAACGTCCCGTAGATGCCACGGCCAGCGAGCCCCCAGGTCGACGAGACTGGCTAGCGTGCCGCCATGAATGGTATTGAGACGATTCTGTTCACATGTTTGTCAGGTAGGTACAATTCGCGGAAGGGCGGCGGGGAAAAGCACAAACCGTGTGATCTTTGTGGATGTCAAGCTCGAAGTTGACGCGGCCGGCTTCGGCGCTTAGTACCCTGAACTTCAAGCGGTTAGCGATTGAAGTGGGTTACTCGCCGCTCAGCTCAGTCTTGTCGATGCATACGTTTTTGGGCCAAGAAGTCTTTCATTCAAAGAAGAAAAAGAACAAAATTATAACAACCGTCAGTATGCCATTTGCACTTTTTCTACGGTGCGGCGTGCGATGGATAGTAAATTGACCTTGGCTCGAGACCTGATTCGGCCATGAAAGACCTCATCACCTGGCTGGGTGTTAGCGAGGCAGTTGCACTGCAGGAGGTCAAAGGCCTGGCGGGGAACGAACAGCTTTCGTGAAGGCCGTGGGCGATAGTTTCTGGGCCATTGCGGAAGTTGTGGGATTTTGTTTAAAAAAAATCAAAAATCTTAATGCTGGGTTTCTTGGGGAACGATGGGTCGGATGGGCGTTATGGTTGGTTGGTTGGTGAAAACTGGGCGACGGCGGTATAGAATCACGTGACCTTGGTCTACTTGGCTCATGTACTCCGTACTTGCAGATGCATGCGACGCGGGCGCACGGAGGTGTAGTGGAAACGATACTGTGAGCAACTCATGTGAAACGAGTAGATTCGTGAAATAACCGTGTGAGCACTGACTTCTATGCTTGTCGATTAACCGATAAAGAGGTCATGCATGACCCGCCAGTCCCGCAGGTTTCTGTTTCCTCTCATACCAGTCTCAATGGACTGTCGCACGGCCCGACCGTCGCCCGATTTCCAAGGCTCCAACTTCCCAGAAATTAGAGATAAGATCCACCATGAACTTCGAACGTCGATTCGTCTCTTCATCATCGCGACCCAATGACCAACGTATTACTTTTTACTCAACTATCCATACCCGACTGGCGGACCACCACAACTTCGACTTATAATGATATAGCTATACAATAATCACCTTGCCTACGACGGATTGGTCTCCCCGCCAGAATGTCCGTCACCCCGCGCCGTCGCTGCAGCTCGCAGACTATCTCGAGAAGCTACCTGGCACTACGTTTAGGAAGCTGTACCAGCAGCCCTCGACAGCGTTTGCCGTATTCCGGCGCATGCTCCCACATTTAGGTACATCTATTGTGACTATGTGATGTTTTCATCACCAAAGACGGCGAGAGAAAAAAAAAAAAAAAAAAAGACTAACACGAGTATCTGCTTGTCCGTTGTCCAGCAAAAACCCTGGTCATGCGCATCCTGTACATGCCCAAGCCCATGCTTCTCAGCGACCTTGACATGTGGGTGAAGCCAGACGCGAAAAGGTAACTTGGCAACGTTTATATTCTCTGCGCCGTTGATGCGACGCATCATGTGCAACAAGTCGTGTTTCTAACAGGCAACAACGAAAACCCGACAGGCAACGAGACAGTGCGATTACGACCCTCAAAGGTCTACACATCATCCAGATATCGGTGCCGTCGAAGGAGAAGCCACAGGAAATGCAGCTCACCTTGAACTTCAAGAACTCGCTGCGACTAGCCCTTACCGGTGGCGGCGAACATAACTCGTTTGGCGTGCCGTCTACACTCGTAGTTCCACCCGAGATCGACCTACCATTTCTGGATCGATACGCACGGAAGAAGTGGGAGGACATCTTGCACTTTGTGGTTTCTAGCGTCGGCTACAAGAGCACGGGAGATGTGGCCGGGCCGAACAAGAGCGTCAAGGAGATTCTAATCGCGGGGCGGCTGGTGGACAGACGATCGAACAGGAGCATTGGCATCACACAGGCCGGCTTCACATTCTTGCTGCAAGAACCAAATGCGCAGGTGTGGACACTACTCCTCCTATGGCTCGAAGCCAGCGAGACCAACAAAGCCGCGGGCCCCGAAACAGTCGACATGCTCTCCTTTCTCTTCGTCCTGGCCAGTCTGGAACTTGGCCGCGCTTACGACACGAACGCGCTCACTGAGCAGCGCAAGAACATGCTCCCGTCTCTTCTGGATTTCGGTCTCATCTACATCCCCAGCACAAGCGGTCCATGTTCTTCCCCACGCGACTCGCCACGACACTCACCAGCGGAGGGAGCAGTCTTCGCTCCATTAGCGAGGTGTCGCCGCCGCCACGGCCGCCGCTCTGGGACCTTCCTCTTCTGCAACCGCCTCCAACGGCGGCGGCGGCGTCGGCAGCAGCAGCAGCAGCAGCAGCGGACCTCTCGGCTCATCTGGAGACGGCAGAGGCAGCGTCATTGTCGAAACCAACTACCGCGTCTACGCATACACGCAGTCCACGCTGCAGATTGCCGTCCTCGCCCTCTTCTGCAAGCTCAACATGCGGTTTCCCGACATGGTCGCCGGCCGCGTGACCCGCACTTCCATCCGCCAAGCCATCAACTTCGGCATCACCGCCGACCAAATCATCTCGTACATGGCCGCCCACGCCCACGAGCAAATGTACCGCACCGCCGCCATGACCAACAAGCCCGTCCTGCCCCCACAGTGGTCGACCAGATCCGTCTATGGCAGCTGGAGAACGAGCGCATGAAAACAACAGGGGCTTCCTTTTCCGCGACTTTGAAGACCACAAGGAGTTCGTGGACACGGCGCGGTTTGCCGAGGAGATTGGTGTTTTGGTCTGGAGGAGTGACAAGTCGGGCATGTTTTTGCAAACAAGTACGAACAGATTAGGGATTACTTGAAGAGCAGGAAACGGTTCGAGTAAGTAATTATTGAAAATGGGACCAAGGAATGAAGAGGAAGTTTTTCTTTTATTTAAAAAAAAAAAAGACAGTGTCAAAAACATCTTCACGGGGACCTTGTCCATGCGTTTTATTTGGGGAAAACGACGGCGTTGGGCGACTTTGGGTAAGGAGATTGATACCTAGGTAGAGAATTCCGGATGGAACGAAACACGGTCCATGTACAAGTGTAAAATGAAAAAGGGTCAAGAAGGTCTTGAAGCTCGTAGAAATAACCAAGTCAATGAGTGTCTTGTATACAACTTGTACAAAAAGCCAGAGAATAACTATTCTCACCAGCAGCCACTGGGGGCTTATCAGCACTCCCTTTGAAAGTCCGTGAACACCTAATGCTATACTCGGCACAAGCAAAATCAACCATGGGAAAGAAAGCAACATGCTGCCTCGCCAACAGGGTTCTTCATCTTCTCTCCAAAACCTGAAACACGGTCTCCAATAATCATAATCAATTCATGCCGGGAGAATTTCCAGTCCATCAAACAAACAGTGCAAAAAGGGGCAAAAGCCAACAGTCTCCAAGTAGTTTCTTATAACAAGAGTGAGCCGGGCCCATCATGCAAATATACCGCCGAAAGGGTGCTGATAACGAAGAAAATAAGCCAAACACAAACACGGCGACAACCCAATGTGATTCATACAAAAATAAAAGAACAGCCAAGAAAATGGGAAAGGAGAGGGAGAAAAGAAAGAAAGAAGAGGAAAGCTCATCTTCAACACACAGCTACTCCGCGACTTGAAGCGAGTTTGATGGCAAACGCACCACGTACAGGACTGGGCATTTCCTTCACCATTGTACCTTGTCTTTCGATACTCTTAAGTCGACTACCCACACTACCGAGAAGCATATTTTTCGATCTGTGTTATGCATTTTCCTTCCATGGAGAGCATTGTAGGGCAGCCGAGGCGACGTGCATACGCCTGCTGCCATGATCGCAGCGATTTCTTGGCCTCGGCTGTGCTGCAAAGCGAGTCAAGGTGACTAAAGATGCGACAGCACCTTGCATCATCCTGTTCGTCAAGTCGCCGTCTGGGATTGCAAGTAATTGTTGTCAGGGCAGATGTCGTATTTGAAGGGGCGAGATATGTCAATCTGTTGCGAGATGATGTGATGAGAGATTGGCGGCCCAACGCCGCAAGCTTTGGCTCTCGCCACTGCTTGTCAACTCGGGATGAATATAGCGAAAGACAGTCGTCATCGAGGTTCTCGGACAGGAACCGGTCTTGCAATGCCATGAATCGGCCGGACCAGTACTCTGAGCTTTGAGCAGTGTCGATGTACCTGACATCGGGCTGAGGGGTGGCCGGATTTGAAGCAGGAGCAGCATGGGCGGTGGGGTTGGAGTTGTCTCAGACGATGACGATGACGATGTCAAGGGACTGGGTGCCGAGTCGCTTTCCTTGGCGATCGACGGGGTTTTCCTCGGCGTCATCTTGTTCTCGAAACCAGAGCTCCTGACCGCCGCTAAGCTCGGTCGAGAGAAGGACTTCTTGAGCCCGTGCAGGACCGTCATGGTCCTCGATCTCGGCAATTTACCCCCATCTTTTGCGAGTCGGGTGGCTTCACGCCTTGGTCCCCCTGACTCCGAGAGGAGTGACGTTCTCCTCATCTTCGACAGGACTTGTCCGGGCCGCAATGTATATCTTGAAGGCTGTTTCAGAAGCGACCTCGTCGAGAGAGATAAAAGCGCTGGCCGTCTGCTAAAAGATCCCTTCGATCCCTTGGTAGATTGTATGTGAGTAACAGCATTGATGCCGGACTCTGCCACAATGGGGCTCGTAGACGGCACCGCCGTGCTCAAGAAACTAGCAGATATGCGCCTCGATCGCCGAGACGCGACTGACACCGTAGGGGTCGCAGGAGCAGATTCACAGTCTTCGATGCTGTCTACCAGTTCGAAACCCTCGCTGCGTACAAGGTCTGGACCACGTGAAGTCTTCACAGGGCCCAGCGGTGCCGAAATGAGTGGTCGTTGTAGTGGACGTTTGGGCATGGGTGCAGCGCGGATTGACATCCCTGTGAATGTCTCCAATTATTCGGTGTTTTTCAGCTATTATAATCGCAGGATAGCAACAGTGTAATCCGTAGAATGGGACCAAGTCTCGAATATAGTATTAAACCAACCCGATGAGCTAATGATTGGTTGTTGTTGATCAAATAGTCAGCAATACGGCCAGCGAGAAAGAATTATGATGGCCGCTCGGCTGATACGCGCACCGCACCAAGAAGTCGAGCATCTGGGTTTGAAACAGGACCCTAGCAATAAAAGACAAGTTCGGGATGCAAGGAAGAAGGGTTTGTTATGGACAACAATGAAAGTCGCTTAGACGCGTTGGACCCTGGTTCGGGGAAAGGAGTTGAGTTCAGATGTTGTTTTGTTTGTTTCCAGCAGCCATGATTTGATTGGGGAGAAAAGAGCAGCAGCGACGAGACTGAGTTTCTCGGCTGGTGAATGGCTCGAAATTAATGAGGTGCTCGCTTCGGTAACAGCTGTCGGGCAGGTGGCAGACGGGCAGACGGCCGCTTCGCAGCTGCGTTTTGGATGCTCGGGCGTCAGTCAGTCCGTCAGTCAGTCTGTCTTGACCTGCCTGTTGATAGCTCGCGAGGTGGCCCGGAGGATCGAAAGACACCCCTTGGCATCTCCTGGCATCTCTTTGTTCGCATGCCGGTGCCAGTCAGTCCATGTTCAGCTCTCATCCCACTCCTCAATCTGGAATTCATGAACGACATCGCCCTGGCCTCTCGGGATCTTGTGCCCATTCCGATCCCACAGGGCCCTTTCCACAACCTTGACCCTCCTTGCCAATCCACCAGCATCACCGTCTGCCTCTGCGTGCCGTACAGCCCCGTCGCGAACCCATTGGCCGCCGGCGCACTCACCTCGGGCTGCTGCTCCAGCAGAATCTCCTCGACGGCCTTCAAGGAGCCCTCGTCCTCTGCCCACTCCGCCTTTCCTTTCGCTCGCGCCTCCTCCATCGCCTCCCTGTGCGCCTCGGTGCCCAGTTCCGGCGCGAAAATGGTGTGTCTCAACAAGGCAGTCAGCTGCTCAAAGGGCATGTCTGGCTCCGTGGCAGGAAAGGTATCTATGTCGAGAATGCCAAACAGGCTAGCTACCAGGTCGTCCTCGCTGCATCTTGCATCCACAGCGGCTTGAATCGTGTCCCGGAGCAAGCCTGTTCCCGATTCCACCTTGGGCCATTTGACTTGGGCATCGAAAGCGGTGTTGCTGAGTCCCCATGTCTCGCCGCGCTGGCGCGCAACAAGAGGGACCTCGTCTGCGTGCGCTGCCCTGTTGCTCACGATGGCGATGCCCGTGTTGTTTTTCCTCAGTTTCCCGCAGACCATGGAGAAGCCACCTACGCCCTTTACACCTCCGTCCTTGACGAGGTGGTGCACGCCGTCTTTGACGCTGTCGCCTAGTCCGGCCAGCCAGGCCGTGACCATGCCGCCGCGGGACTTGATGTCGTGAACGGGGTGGCTCGCGTCGTGGGTGTTGGCCTCGCGGTAGTTGGTCAGCACGGCGAAGAGACCGTTCTTGGTGATGCCCATCCATGTCCCTTTCTCTGCACGCTGCAGGTCCCTCGATGACAGGACCTGTTGGCCCGTCGCTGGGTGAATCCACCAGTGTGGTCGGGACGTGGGGCGGAGGATGAACTCATCTCTGTTGTCTATGAGGATGAGGGCATAGTCGGGGTGGGCTGTTGTGAAGAGCACTATACACATGGCGTGGGCGCTCTGAGCTCCGAGTGGATGTGATGGTGGTGGTGGTGGTGGTGGTGGTGCTGCTGCTGCAATCTGTCCCGTATTTCGCCGACTTGTACCTGGAGCAATGATGAGTTGGTGCGTTTATGTCGTGGGTACACGTGGGTGAGGTCATGGACGTGATAATGGAACGAAAAAGTCGTCGAGTTGTACGTTCAACTTTTTGCCACTAATAACACGCCATGCCGTGCCGTGCCGTGCCGTTCAGTCAGTCACATTGTTAATAGGCAAAGAGGAGCATGTGGGTGGGGTACGGACTAGATGCTCTTTCAATTCAATAGCTCTTATTCTCTTACTGATTGCACCAGACAGCAAAAGAGCTTTTCTTCTGTCCATTGGCCTTTCTTTCAAGTCCCTCTTTTGAAATGTCCATGTATACTTCATGCCCGTCTATGGTCCTTTGGTCTTCCCGGCACGGGAACATGGTAGTTGAGGTTTTCCCAGGTCAGGATGGCATATTCGGCGACAACGTTGCCCCAGTTGCGCCAAAAGGTCCCCAGGATAAGTGGTTGTCTTGTACAAATTGGTCTGGATGCGGAGGATCGGGTAAAAGTCCAGCGCTGCACCAGAGTCAAGACCACGGGTGCCGTTATCCCATGAAAGGATGGCAAGCATTCGTAGTCATCTCGGCAAATGGAAACTTGCTTGCGCTCACCACCGGAAATACCTCGAACAAAATCATCGCCGACAACCGTCCGTCTTCCTCGTGTGCTCAATGTTGAAGACATCTTCAGCAGAGTCGAAATCACATGCTCTTTCAAGTCCGCCTTGGTCATCAACCGCTGTGAATCATGAGCCCGGGTGGTAAAAATGCAGGCCGAACAAGGTCCAAGGGTAGAAGGTGTGGAGAGGGCCGTCAGGCCAGAAACAGGATGCGTATGTGCGCACCCTTTTAGAAAGGACTTGCGGCTATAATCTCTTTTGTCCAACAGAACGAAACGTGAACACTGACGAGGAGGAGAAGGAGTGTATTGACACAACTGCTAAACTTGAGTAAAAGCGCGATACGTGGATGCCCTCTTTCACTGAAAGAGGAATGAACTGTTCTAGCATCCCACAGCTGTAATGAGTCCAAGCTACAGCTTGGGGCCCTCGTTCGTTGTTCCGTCCGAGTCTTGCAGTTCTCTGGTCTGGTCATGGACTGCGTGTTCCATGGTTCTCTATCTAACAGGTTCATTACAATACACTCTTTGCAGAATCTCCATTTTCGAATCTGGTCATTTGGCCATTCGGGTGGAACCTAACAGTCTCGCAACGTCGCCCGCGCTTCTCCAGGCTGTCTTGTCCGTGAAGCATGTTGTGACTCCGTTCCATGGTCATGTCTAGGCTTTTGAAGGGGTGCATTATGCTGCCAGACCATGCCAAGTCCACCGTCGCAGCGCCTTTTCCAGAGGCAACCTGCACAATATACATCATCCTGTAACAAAACTTCCATCCAATGCGGCCACATGTCATGTCTCTTTCAGGCTGCCTGCTCTTGGGTATATTCCACCGAGACATCCAACCCGCAAATACAATGGATGTCAGTGAAGTCCTTTACGGAGCTCGAGACGGCTCATTGGTAAGAATTCATCTTGGTGCTCCGTGACTATCATCGCCCAATGCCATAAGCATGCTATCACGATCCCGAGGTGGTAAAGTGTGTTTTGACACGTATCCGTAAGCCGTATCGCTCAAACCCTCTCAAAGAGGTACATCTCCACCTTCTCTGATTCACGTCCCAGGACAGGGAGCGACAGGACCAATTTGTCTGCGATGGTCCAGTCCTCAGCAGCCATCATTTCAAAGAGAACCAGTTCGTCGTCGTGCCGTGGCTTCGTTGCAAGAAAGACCTTTGTCGAGAATGTCTGATCGTCGGGGTCAAAGTCCTTGTTCAGCCGGTGTACGGCAGACATAGTGCCAACCAGGTCGGGAATGCTGTCGACATTGTACGTGCAGTCACTCAACATGATGAGGTCCCAGCGACGGTCCTGAGCTTTGGAGCCGAAGCGTCCCTGGCGACCGTTTTCCCATTTCAGATTCTCGTACATGACTTGCGCGTAGCCGAGGTTGGATCCAGATCGCTGCTGGTGCAGGAGACCCATATTGGAGCGTGCTCTGCGCTTTGCATCGTGGCAGTCGGTCATGAGAATGGTGCAATCACCCGCGCCCTTGGGAAAGACGGCACTGAGGCCGAGTCCTAGGATTCCGACGCCACAGCCGAGCTCGAGGACATTGACTCCATTGCTCTGGGTGAGAATCTGATGTACTTTCGTCATGCAGCTGCTTTGGCTGGGCGCGAGGTCGGGGAACCTGAACGTTCCTGCGATGGCGCATAGAGACACGAGGCCGGCATCCCAGATATGTCGGGCGATGCTGTGTCCGATTTGTTCACCGATGATGAGGTATTGCGGCGGTTCCCGCGTCCACTCAGCAGGATTCGACGAAGAGAAGCATCCTGGTCGACGTCAGGTCCGCTCAGGCCCACCGTGACGGTTGAGATGAGCCCGTCGGCGCCCTCTCCGCGGTCCTTGATGGACGACACGAGGATGTTGTAGACGCTGTCGGCAGCCAGGTCTGGGTTCGCGGACCCAATAGATACGGATACCGAATGTCCGCTCGCGATGGCATTTTCAATCTTTGCGGCAGCTTAAAAGTCGGCTTCAGCACCCGTTGTCCCATTCCCCATTCCAGCCTGAGCCTCTCGGTCAAGGCGCATGATACGTTGTCGTAGCGTGACGATTCTGCATGAGCCCCGACGGTGATGCTAACGGGGTCCACGGGGCCTAGGAGATCGTCACCCAAGTCGTTCACAATTTCAAACGTCAGTGTCGTCTGAATTCCATCTGCGAGGACGTTTATTTTCGGTGGTCCCTTGAGTCGCACGTAGTGCATGGTGATGAAGTTGATGAGGGGAAGGGAAGAGATGGAAAGAAAGAAGAAGAGTCAATAGTCAATTATCAAGTGACGTGGGCGCCAACCAGCTGGGGAAGGTATAGATGTCGAGAAGAGTGTCACAATAACATGTTGATCGATTTAGAACGCGAAATGAATAAATAAGGGTTCAATGTCTGCTTTGGTGGAACAGGTTTTGAGGGCTGTGCATTGAAGAATGCATATTATAAACTTGGCCTTTGAGGTGGCGTGAAGTCGGAGGAGCGCTGTACCCACATGAGAATTTATCCTAGCTGCATGTAGTTAAGTGGCTTGATTACCACACCCTCCCATAGAAAACACACACGTAATACAGCTGTATTATGGTTCAACCCCGCACTTCAAAGTGCATTATAATAAGGAGCAAGCAAACACAGCTCCGAATAGCAACGCTCTTGTCACTACTGTATGTTGCACGATAGTGGATTGCATATGTGTCCGTCTGTAGGACTCAAGAGGCTTTTACTACTTGCCCGAAAGACGACGAGAAAAGAAACAAGTACTCTCGTTCTTTTGGGTGTTGGCGGGTTGGCAGCGAGGAGTACGGTTTGGAATACAGGCGGGTGCGGCGATTATAAGTCGAAGGGAGTTGCTTTTTTTTTATCATGACTTCCCGCCCTGTTGTTTCCAACGCAGAATAGACCGCACACAGTTACGATATTTGTGCGTTTCCTCGTTCTTGCTTCTTGGTTCTCTGCAAAAAGATTTCAAGTACCACGAAACAAAAATGCATTCCCCTTCTCACACACCTGTCATCAACAACCGGGCTCGGAAAGACCCCAATATGCGGCCGATTCTGCGACCTTGGTTCCCGAGGCCCCCAAGGAAGTTACGGCAAAAAGTAAGGTATAACAGTTCAGCTCACGCAGATTGGTCAGGGGTTCGAAGTGGTTCATTCAGGCTCTGCAGACCATGATAGATTCCGACGTGATTGTACCGGGTACATTTGGGTTATGAGACGACGGCCTCGGTCACACGGCATTGACACCGCGTCATGTCAAGGTCCAAGGATCCAGTTATAGGTACGCAAAAGTCCATGATACAATGCGCGCATGCAACCAGTCCTCGGCCCTGCCGTCGATGTTGGCTCTAGACTAAGTAATGTATCCATGCGGAGTAGAAGTCATGGTGATATCTGTCAAAGGCCATTCATTCCATCACCCAATACGATGAGGCAGATACGACACGTTCCTCCAAGCACGGGTCCTTCCATAGTCGAAGAGTACAAGGCAAGCTGGTCACTTGAATCGGCGTTACACCCAAACCCCGAGGCGTCCATCCACACATTGTCACCAGCAGGGCAAAAGCGTATACCTGTCTCGGCAACCCCGTATCCAATCAACATCCATTTTACGGAACCATTTCATGTTCTTGTTTCTCAGAACATCACAGTCACATGCATGAGATAAGAACTCGACGGCAACCCATGACGGGAAACGTGCATGGGCGTTCATGTTCGAATGGCCAGGCATACCCCGTCATTGGTCCGTTTCCACAATCCATTCCGTCCTTCCCGCTACGAGCAGAAGTATGTAGTACTCCGTAGTCCCCGTAGTACTCCGGACGGGCCAGGCAATATGCATGTCATGTACGGACTATGTCATGTCATCATGGCATGCAAGCGCACATTCAAGCGCCCTGGGCTCCATTGTGTTGGGGGCCATGGGGTGATTCAGAGTACGGACGGAGTACATGGGAGCAAGAAACCCCGCTCGCTTCTTGCTTCTAGTTTTCGTTTGCTCTCCCGTCGTGCTATTTATCATGTGACTCATGGTGGTGGGCAAGACAATTATATGTGCCACGGTTGTACAGAGTACGGAGTAGTCGGACGGATTACAAGAACGCAAGGGGTGGTGGAAGTGGCGTTTTGAATCCGCTCCAAAAAAAGAACAAGCGTGTTGGATGTCAATGGCAGTACAAAATGTGCCAGCCGGAACAGGTTTCCGCTCCAAGAACGAGATTGGAGTGCAGGAAAGCCGAGCCCGATGCAGCCACGCGCCTGTGTAGCGAATCGAGTCGGTTCTCGAACACGCGGCGTTCTGCCATCCTGCATGTACGTATTACCCCTTTCCCCGGGCGCTTTCCTGAAACGACTTGCCCGGATAAGGAATAAGAATGTAAGAAGAAGAAATCAACACAGATCTAATCCGTACGGAGTAGTGGACGACAGCTGACCCAACCTCGTTCGTTCTTTTTCTTTTCCTTGTTCCGACTGATTCCCGAGAAACCATGGAGCATGTACATACGGAGTACGGCATACATACGACCAGATGTTGTATGTTTACAAGTGTGGCTGGCAACTGAACCGTCTGCCAAGACGGGATCACGACTCGGGAGAGTTGTCGCGTTTGACTCGCGAACGAGGCAGTGGAAGGTATTTTCGTTTGAACGTCACATAATCCGTACGGACCGTACATGTAATCCGTACGTGCTGCCGAGTTGCTGCCGAGTCGCTTGTGCCCGCATGTCCCTACGGGTTCCTACAGGTAACAGGTAATAATAGACGGATCAAGGGGCAGGGCACCGGGAAGGGAAAGGGGACGCGAGCCACATGCACCACCACGCACTACGTCTTTCATGTAACATCACGACTAGCTGGCCTACCAGAATGGCCCAAGAACGACCGTCGAATCTCGGTACCATGCCCATCTGGATGGATCACACTCCTCTCGCCGTGATTGCCATCCCAACACATCTACCAGACTTACTAGCAAGGGCAGCGGCCGGGCTGGACTGCAAGGGGCGGACCGGCGGAAACTCCAAGTCTGGTGGCAGACGCAAGTGGACCTGGACCATTCATTGTCACGTTGGAAAGCACTAGGACAGCAACTCTTGAGAATCACGCTTTTGTCTATTCTAAAATCCGTTAACCTTGCAACTTGCCTTTCCGAAACAATTAAACGTAAATTTATTATCAAACGCATTTCCCTCTTCCAATCTGTGCGCAGCTTCTTCGTCCAATCCTGCGACGCTTAAAATGAAAACGTTGGGTATCTCTAGATAAAGAAAGGAAAATGCCCCTTGCTCCGTGTCGCGTGTGCAAAGCTGGTGGTACAGGTCGCCCCTTCGATATCTTGATGACTTTTGGAAAACACAAAATCCAGGGTCGCGGTTATGTCATCCAGGTTTAAAACGACAGAAGAAGGAATAAAAGGAGAGTGAAACAAAAGAAAAAGTACTTCGTCCGCGCGAGCTTGGCCGCAAATCCTGTATGAGTCCATGTGGCTGAAAAGGAAGTTCAATATAATATACAGTCTCCAGGTATGTCCATCCGGGAATTTAAAAAAAAAAAAAAAAAAAAAAAAGACGCCTAGGCAGGAGGTCTCAGAGTTCCAAGGCCAGTTTGACCACGAGGAAAGGGTTGGAAGAGATAGAGGTATCCCGGTTTGATATGGGTCCTACGGAACGGCCAAGGGCTGGCGTAGCGATCCACAATAGCGGAAGGGTATCATCAGACAGTGGGATTCTGGACGATCTCCTCGCAGTTAGCGTCAAATCGGAGATTGAAAAGTCTCACGCTTTGCATGAATTTTTCCGTCTTGCTCAATTCCCTTTCGCGACCAAAGAGAGTATTGACAAATTCAACTCCGGAATTCTTCCTAATCCGGAGCCCTTCTTCTTGGCAGCTTTGAGCATGGGCGCCTCGCAAGCTTTCAGGAGGCTGCGAAGTTTGTCCGTGAGACGCTCACCTGCGTCGATGAAGTCGTTGATAATGTCCCGGTTCTCTGTGCTGCGAACACGGCCGGCAACCTCTTCGGCACGCTTCATTTTGCCAGCCAGCTGGATCAAGATAAGCCACAGGTCACCAGACATATCTGCGATCGGGCTGCTAGCCCCATGAGCGTAGACGGTCCAGTCGTAGATCCACTTTCCTAAGCTGTTAGCGTCAAAGACACTGCCAAGTAGGAGGATTGGTTCCTCGTTGGGGTCCCAGTTCTTGAGCTGGTATCCGGCAGGAATCCTGTGTCTCTTTGCGTCGGCTTCAGTTGCTTTGGTGGGCGCCGGTGCTGGCTTGGATCGCTGGCTTGTTGCGGTGGGTCGTACAGTCGACGGCCGCTGTGGAACTGAAGCCGACGACCGACGGGCGTGGCCGTGGCTGGTCGGTGGGCGAGCCTGCGGTGGAGGCTGTTGGGGTGAGTCGTATGGTGAGGCACGCGCACAGGCAGGGTCGGCATAGTATGGAGAGCTCTGCGGATGGGCGCCCTGATTAGTGTACCGTCCTCCATCGTGCATCCAGGCATGCGCGGTGTGGCGACTCTGGAAACGGGACTGGGCAGGTAGCACGTAGGTGCGTCCCAGAGTCTCGATGATCTCGTCCTCGTCGGATTCTCCATAGGGAGTGGAAGCCCGGACATAGGTATACGAGTGTCGGCGGTCGTGCCTGGGAGGAGTCTGATATGGGGCCGAGGTCCGGCGCGACGACGGAAATCTTTGGCACTCACATCTACCGTACAATAGTCTCCATAGCTATTGTATCTCGGGGACTCCAGCTGCGTCCGGGGCGTAAGACCACCATGCTGCGAGTAACTGCTGGCTCTCGTATGAGCAGCTCGTGTCGCAGGCCGTCGCGGAGTCGACGAGTCGAACCAGTTCGGTCGCGGAGACGGTGTAGGCGTGGCGGATGACATTCGGGAATATTCCCAGTCGTGCATCGGAGTCGACCCTGGTGTTCGTGGTGATGGGTAGTTCATGGTGATTGTGGAAATCTGCTATGTCGCCTTGACATGCAGTGACGCGTTCCTTCCCCTCAAAGCTGCTCTGGCCCAGCGTGGCCAACCACAGGAAGCGGCGGGAATAGTGTTGAGTGATGTCGAGGTGTCCCTCGTCTTGCCGAAGATGATGTCGGCAAAATCGTGATCCCAAAGTTGTTGTCTTGTCCGGTTATAGACGTCGCGCCTTCGCTCAAAGCGCGTAGAAGTGGTGGACGTTAGGCACGTCACCTCGGTATGTGGTCGGATGAGTAGGGGTTAAAAAAATTGTCCTGCTGCTGCAAACATGACCGGGGCGAGGTTGTAACTGTGGGATTCCTCGGGGTAGAGGAATTATGTAGCCAACCTGACGAGATCTGGCGGTGGCGATACTGGAAGAACGCTGATCAAGTAGCCAGCGACTCGTCTTGTTCAGTGTAGTGAGTAATGAGTGACAGAAACAACGCCGGATCAATACCGACGCGCCTTAATGAGCTTTGTGTGAATGGTTTCTAGATACTGTTGATTGGCAAATGCCAAAAGTCCTGGGAGAAATCAGGAAGAGGGAGAAGGGGCGCAGGTGTGGGTGGAGTTGGAACCATATACTTATAATATTCAGGTGGCAAGAGCAGTCGAGGGAGCGAGCGGGCAACGCATCTTTTCTCCCCTCGACGGTTGGCCGGCCTGGGTCCGCTCGAGTTCAAGGAAAAACAGGGGGTGGCAGGGGTGCAAGTCTGGCCGAGCCGGCATGCGACAAGGCGTCAAGGCGTGCGTGCGTGCGTGCGTGCAATAACATCAATCAGTGAGTCCCCAGCGAAATCATTTTGCCAGAAATTACGGAGTGGTCGCTCACTAATATCATGGCCGCCTGTGCAACGAGGCTGGCTGGCTGCCTAGAGCGTCTCTCACTGACTCACAGTCACACAGAACGGGCATCAAGACGCCATGTTGTGAGGTTCATCATCACAACATTTATTTATTCATTAATAGCGACCGACAACTGGTGGAAGCTTCGGGCGCAAGCCACACAGTGCTGGAATTTCCCACTCGACACCGTCCAGCACGACCTGTCACGCTGCGGAACTAGACCATCCACCATCCTCCCGTGTTTGCATCATCCGGCTTGCCCCAATCTCGCTGATCCATGACCTGCTATAGATCGTCTCGTGTTTCAGTCCGGCTTCGCCTGCTGGCTGTGACCTACCGGCTGACCGATATGTTGGCCAGAACGAAGCCAAGACTTGGAGCAGCGCTGGCGAGATACGGAGGCTGGGTGCCGCTGAAATTTGTGCGAACGCACGGTCCAGGAGCCCACCCAAGATCCCCCTGTAATAATAAGCTCGCAGAGATTTGCTAGCCGGTCCTTATCGCTACGAGGACCGGACTGGCCTGGCCTGGCCCTTGAAGATGGGAAAATCACAAAAGCATATTCCGTGCGCGGAACTACCCGTTTGGCTGGTTGGTCGTCTGTTATTACGGATTACACGAATATTATAATATTATACGGATCCGTACAGTGACACTGTTGGCGGCCGCGTTGTTGTTTGGGTTTCCCGCTGTCCCCTCTATATAATCAAACTCGTTCATAATTCCCTCCACGTCGTAATCCGTACAGACCGCCGCTTCTGCCTCTTCTTCTCGCTCGAGAGAAAACATGAAATTCTTGGCCCTGGATGCTTGCCCTGCCCTAATACCCTCGCCCACCCGGCCAAAACTGCCCTGGCACATCCCTGTGCAAACAACGTTTAGCGAAATGACCTGCCAGGCTTTCTCGCAGATTGTCATGATCTTCGCCAACAACAGAATTTTCCCCAGCAAACGTGAATGGAATCCTGTGTATCATTTCGCCGCAAAAGGCAGCCGACGCTGTGACCAAGACGTAGCAAGCAGATGATGAATAGGCCTCTCTCTACGGAGTAGTGAAAGGTGTCATCCGTACCAGGCCAGTCGACTTGGTCCAGAATCGCAATGTCACATGTGCACGAATGTCGTACGGATTACGAAGTAGAGAGAGGCTCTCATTGTGATGGTCCAGGATGCCTTGGGCATAACAGACGCCTGCCTTGTTAAGGGATCGATGTTGCCACTTACTAATTAATTGGAAACATGTTGATTTATGTCGACGACCTGAGGGCGGGAAGGAGCGTGGCCCGAAAGAGCATGCCGGTTGTGCAAACCACTGCGCGTACGTGGCACCGCGTGGTGATACCGATCGCACTTTCCCATCTTTGTCACGCTCACGCACTTCTTTTAACTTTAGGAGTCGGCACAAATTGTCGACTCATCGCTGTACCCACTCCACGCGCAGCAGAGTTTAATTTGCCCATGTCTCTCTCGAGATGGGGGCTGTTGTGCCAATGTCTTGGTCTTGCTTGTTTACTTACGATTTGAAGGTTAAGGCCATCCGAGTGGCACCTTGGAATGTTTAGGACGTCTGGTGTATTCGTATCACTTTCCGGCGCCTTCGGTATCTCACAGCCTTGGGCATGCGTATGCGTTTGACGTTTTGTCTCGATATTGGTAAGCACGATCCAACGTGTGCTCTATTATCCTACTACAGCTCGTGTGTCGCGTATCAGGGATTCTTGCTAATTTTTCAAAACCAGGACCGCAGCCTGACCAGCACCAGTCGGCGACACTGGCCTCACTTGACTACGCAGGCCTGCATTTCATTTACCTACCTACAGGCTACAATTGAGAGCATTGTGTATTCACAGATGGCCGCCAAGCTGAGCTCCTCTGATCTCGCCCAGACCACGGTATGTTTGGCTTACATATGGGAGTAGGCGTTCTTGTTCCCAAAGAAGCTGCATACATATTACATACTTCCGCTTTGGATTGCATAAATCTTCATATCTCCAAATGGTCTTTCTTGATCAAGGCTCCGAACAGGCTAGGAGTGGACCCAGGATCACGTTGATACAGGAGGACAGAGGTTCCACCACGACGGAAGCTACACGCAACGTCCCGTTCCCTGCTCGCTCCACTGCAGCTGCCGCCGTGCACTGTACGGACTGTATGGAGACTTTGCGAGCTTATGTAGTGGTGGCTGTTGTCATGATGCATTTTACGATACCCGAAGACGACTTTGGTGCTTGGCCAGTGAGCCCATGCATGCAGGTTGCCGTTGTTAGCAGACTAGGTTCGACGCGACGACCACAACTGACTGCTATGATTACAGACCCCGTACGGTGCCCGGCCACTTCGATTCTACATAGAAATCCCACACCATGCACCCTGCCATCACACCCTCCATTGTTAGTCGCCAAGACTACTAGCCCGGTGGCCGAAGTTGCCTGTGCTTTCCAGGCCCTCCTGAGCAAGGGGCCAAGTATGTATTGGCAAAGGGAAAACATTCTTTTTGTTTTCGGGCTCCCACGATTTCGCTCGACCTTTTGCGTCTAGGAGCCACTCCAAACAGATTGTTTCTTTTGCGCGACCTACTTGGCTACGCTACCATGTTTTAAGAAGAAGAAGAAAAAATAGCATTGTGACTCATTAGCACAACAGGCGCCGCTTTTTCATGTCTACTATTCCGTATCGTCTCCCAACGAAGGCTTCGAGTCTCCTGTATTGATGTCCAAAGGCGCCTTTGTATCAAATCAGGCAATGCGCTACTGTGCGAACCAAGTTTGATTGGCGCAAGACCTCACCACGTCGCATGGGTGGAAAGACGTGCGTCCTCCAGATCAATGCCCCTGTCGCAGAGGCGGCCAACCAGACATGGCCTTTGACCTGCATCAACTGACGATAACAACAAGCAGCTGCAGTGTCCACCTTAAAATAGGGCCCCTGGTCGCTGCCTCTTACGTCCAAGCATCTTGTCAGACACGTGCTGACCGACTCTTTTCGAGCGTCGTTGCCCCGGTTGCCCGACTTTGCACCCTATGCGAAGATGATCCAGCGCGAAGGAGCGTTGGACTATCATAGACAGGATAAGCATTCGTTGATGACAGTACATGAAACTGGTGCAAGGTACGTGTGGACGGATAGTAAAGGCGTAATGGCGGTCGGACAGGTGCGCCAGAATTTTTGACTTGTATTCTCGCTCTATCAATCATTGCGTGGGCGTGGGAGAAATGGCTCTTTCTCTCTCTGGTTGCCAGATTTGGCGTAAAATCACCATCAGCCTCATCTGAACAGCTCGACTAAATTTTCCGCACTCCCTCGGAAGCGACGTTCAGTCGATTTGTTTTAGCGAATCAAGTCGTCCGTCCGTCCGTCATACACACATACATACGTACATGCACAGCAATGAGCCCGGAGATCTGGATTGTACTTTATCACCTATGTGTGTGCTGTCGTGTCTAAAAATCTGCGTCTCTCGACCTGGGCACGTATGCGGGCGCGAGCAAGTTACGAATGAGCTGTGCCCCCGTTTCTCCCACCCGGCTTCATATGTGCTGACGATGGGCAACGACTTCTGGTTCCAGCTACTGCAGCTCTCGATGCCTTACTGCACTGCACCAATGCCCAGTCGGCCCCCTCCGGCTCGTCCAATGTGTGTGAACGGAGAGCAAGGTGCGCCCGGTCACAAGATGCGCAGGTTGTGTTCGTCGATTGCTTGTTGATTGACAGCCTTGTTTGGACGACATGGCTCGCCATTAATTTGAGGTGGCATCTTCGTGTGTTGGGGCCGCGACGATTTGAAAAGGGCCGTGGCTTATTACGGACTACACTTACATGCTTCTCTGGCATAGTCTGGCAATATGGACCGACAATGCTTTTTTTTGTCCTGCTTTATTTGTTTTTGTGTGCATCTACCTCAGCTAATCGAGCAGTCGGTCGGCAGTCGGTCGGCAGTCAGCACTCCCATCCATGCCCCAATCAGCTTCATGCCAGAGCTACAGGAGCAGCAACCATGCAGCGCTGATCCCTATACCACCCGCCCGTTGTCTCCGAGATGTACAATTGTTCATGAGCTTCATTCTTCCCGGGTTAAGGGCCAAATGGCCAAATGCCGGTCCAGCCACTCCGCCACTCCGCCACGTGGGAAAGTGCAAAGTGGCGGGTGCTCAAACAGGTCAATCTCACGTGATGAACTCAGGTTTGATGGAAAGCGCCACCCCCTGTTGCGAGCCCCACTCTCAGCCGAAGGGCGGATGCACGTCCCGTTTTGCCGCCATCATTTTCGCACCTTTGCAGACACACATAAACATGTTTTGCCACCCCCAAGCCTCAGGTCTGGCATGCATTACAGCCACCGTCGGGCATATCCTGCACGCGTTTTCGTGCACAGACACGCGAGGTTTGTGCTTCAGCCCTTGGATAATCCGTACATCAAAGAGAAAAGACGTGCTTCATATGCACCTGACCTGCGTGAGCGTGAGTCACTGCATAACAAGCTCTCTTGCCAATCACATGACTCTTCCTGGTTGTGTTGACAGGCGGCAGATGGCTTGACGATGCTGTCTAGGGGATGTGTCGGATATGGACACGCCCTTTCGTCGTTGTCGTACAACACACGGGATGTAGATGTGAAAGGAGGGAAGGCCAAGAGATGAGAAGAGAAGATGATGTAGAATTGCTATCTAGGAATTCGGAATCTAGCAGAGAAAAGAGAAGCTTATAAGCTTCAAATCTACTAATCCGATGAATCTAGGTCTGAACAGAATCTCTGAACAGAGACTACGATGAATCGTGACATTAAACGCAATAGCAAACGCGATACGGGAGGCTACATTGTCGGATGACAAGGCTAATGCCTGAGGCTGCGATGTGAGGCTGTGAATATCCTTAATACTACCCTAGTAGTATATCTAGCTACCGTAAGAAAAGAAAGAAAATAATTATATAAAGTTAGGCCTTTAAGGCCTCTTCTAAAACATAACCCTTCTTAAAGTCCCTAGCCTTTATTATATAAAGAAGGCGTATAAAATTAGCGTGTTTAACGCGTTCTAGGCCCTTTATAAAGCCATTAGCTATTATTTAGTCTGTTCTAATCTATTAAAGTTAGAATTCCCCCTCTTATGCCTTCTATATAATCTATTTATATTGCAAATTAATATAATAAGTACGTCCCTTATGCTTCTTATTAAGCATATTAGCTTTTACGTTCTAGCTATTAGTAAATAATAATAATAGTTATAATTACTTAATCTAAAGTCCTTAAGTAAATATGCTACCTAGAGTATTAATAACCTAGTTAGCGTAAGGTTAATAAATTCTACTTTAGTTAAGCTAAGGGCTATAAGAGTTTGCTTCTTTAATTACTAAAGGATTAATCCTCTAGCTAGTATTACAATATAGCCTGTAGTTAAGCGTCTTATATCTAAGTTATCTACAAGTAAAGTATTACTAAATCCCTTAACCTAGAGGATTAATTTAGGGTCTAAAAGGTCTCTTCCCTAAGAATAATCCTAAATCCTCTAAGCTATAAAGATATCTCTAAAGATACTTTTAAAGATCTATGTAAACCTGCTTTAGTGTAGAATTCGCACCGTAGAGTTAATTTGTTATAAATATAATGTTAGGTCTTATAGATATAGAGAGCTAATTAAAGCTTCCTATGCGTTTTGCCTAGTTAGAGAGATTAAAGGCTATATTAAGCTCTTTCTAATCTAATAGGATTATAGTCTTTAGAAGCTATAGAACATTTAAAGTATTAATATTCTTAATATTAAATTTCTTTATAATACTCTAAATATAGAGCTTTTAGTAAAGAAGAATAGTTTAGTTAGCATAATTACGTACGAATTTAATACTAAGGAATAGCTTAACCTTACCTAATTACTTTAATTCGTAGTGTTTCTCTAGTTACTTAGTAATATCTTTAATAATTACTAGGGTCTTTCCTGCAATAATTATGTTATCTACATAAAGAAGAAGTATAACATTATTATGTTAAAAGATATAGAGCTCACTTAATAACTAATAAAAGCCCTGCTTTTAAGTTCCTTAGTAATATCTTCTAGCCACTAAAGAGGAGAAATAGGTAGTCTATAAAAAGCTCTTTTAAGCTTATAAACTCTACTTATACTATTAGTGTAGCTATGTGGTTGCTTAATATAAATATCTCCTTACGCTTTAGCGTTAAGGAAGGTATTTATAATATTATATTACTGCTATTTATAATTAAAGACTATAATAAGTGTATAAAACACTTGCAAAGAAACCAGGTGTGTAACTACTACATAGAGGTCCTTATTATTAAAGATCTCTAGATTCTAGTCCCCTCTTATAACCTACCTTGCCTTTATGTAAGGTTCTTAATTAATTAGATGCTTTACTATATATACCTATTACCTATTAAAGATCTTTATATCTTTATTAGGGTAAATAAGATCCTAGTAGTTCTTTTATAGATCTTAAGGAGTTCCTTCTTCTTAGTAGGTCTTTAAAATATGTAGTAGTTATCTATAGCCTTAGCCTTAAACTAGTTAGATAGGATATTAATCTTTATATTAGCTATATTAGCTACTTTAATTATTAAGAAGGCGTATAACCTAGGTACTTCTTCTACTTTATTATTATATAGGTTATTATTATAATAAAAATTACTAAGTTTAATTAATAGGAGTCTTAAGGAAGGGCTTTCTTCTTACTAGAGGTTATAATATTAAGATAATCTTAATATATATTAGATTAAAGGGATTATCTTAGCGTTTAGGATTTGGATTTAAGTTATTAGCAAATATTAGAGTTATTGTTATCTTTTACTTCTTTATCTAGGAAGGCCCTAGGATAGCTCCTTAGAAGGACTGCATCCTTATTATTAATCCTTTGTTATTTATATCTTATAAGATCCTCTTATTAAGGAGGACTCTTAGAGGGCATTAGGAGATAGCTCTAGGTTTCTCTAGGAGAGGAGGATTATCTTCCTCCTTAAAAGAGTGGTAATTCTTATCTATTTTAGAGATACTTAAAGGGCTTTTCTTAAAGTAAACCGCTTTCTTACCTAGAGTTTCCTTCTCCTATAGTTAAGGTTTCTCCTAACTAGTAATTAGAATATTAATAATTTAATAGCCTTCTTTAGCAAAGGAAGGATTAATTAGATCTATAATGTAAATAACTTTATTGTCTTTAAAAGGTATACGTAAGTTAGTCTTATTAAATTAAACATCTTATGCTTAAATAACTCTCTATTCTTTAGGGATCTAGACCTTATATAGATAACATTTAGGACTATCTATACCTATAAGTTAGCCTTTCTTTGCCCTTAGTGCTATCTTTTATAACTAAACATAGCGTTCATTAGGAATTTATACGTATATAATACACCCCTACGTACGCAAATGTTAAATTAACACTGTGTTATTAAGACCTAAAGCGTTAAATAAAGCCTATTAAGGTAACTAATTATTCTTATTACTATATATAAGCAATAAGTTAGTGATTTTAGCTACGTGCTTTATTACGTATAGCTAAAGGAGCTCTAGTAATTCCGCCTTAATTATTAAGGCTCTTACTATCTCTATAAGGGTTTAGCTAGTGTGTTCTATAATGCCCTAATAAGCTAGAACGTAAGGAGCGCTAGTCTAATAGATAATGCCTTCTTTCTAATAGAAGGTCTTAAACTTCTCTCTAAGGAATTTAGTTATATTATCTATATAAAAGCATTTAATAGTAAATCCGCTGCTTGCGTTTTTAATAGTAGCCTTCTAAGCCTATATAGCTTTAACTACGCTAGACTTATTAATAGTTAGGATTACCTAGTGGAATTATGTATAAATATTAATAGCGTGTAGCGTGTGCTTCTTCCCCTAAAGCCTTTAGGTTTATATTTAATATAGTCCTAGAAGATATAAGAAAGGAAGTTTATTATGTTATTAGATTCCTCCTAATAAATTATCTAGGGGCCTTTAATAAGAGGCATACTAAGCAGTGAAAATTAGCCATAGAGGCAGGATTAACTGTAATTCCTGCTTCTTTATATGCAAGTAGGATTTGTTCCTTCCTTACGTGGCTAAGTCTCTTATGTAAAAGTCTAAATTTAACCTTCTTAGTAATAGACTTACTTATTAAAGCTATAAAGTTATATTAAGGTTCTTTATCTTAAAGATTTAGTGTGAAAACATTTGCTTTCTAGGTATAGTTACTAATTACCTTACCTAAAGGTAATAAGATTAATTAGTCCTTAAAACTATCTATAATAACTCTGCCTTGCTTAAGAAGTCCTAGTGAAATTATATTAACTTTAGCCTTTAGTGCGTATTAGGCGTTTAGAAGTTCTAGAAATCCTTATCTAATAGGGAGTTTAACATTGCTAATGCCCTTAACGTAGAGTTCTTCTCTATTGCTAGCTATTATTAGCTTTATGTTAATATTAGTGTTTAGATACGTGAACCATTTGGTTAAGTTAAAGGTGTGTGTGTTGTAACTAGTATTAAGAATGCAATCTTTCTTTATAAGCTAGTTTATAAGAGTTTAGAATAAATAGTCCCTGTTAATTGCCATTAAAGCGAGATTACTTCTAGCTAATATAATATTAGGAGAAGCAGTTGTTTTTGTTATAGTTTGTTCGCCTTTCTTCTTTATTAAGTTAGGCTTCTTTTTAGGATAAAGCTTCTAGTAGTTATCCTTTGTATAGATTGTTCTTCCTAGTGGAATTGAATAACTATAGTTAAGCTTCATGGTATTAGACATCTTATTCTTTAGCGCCTTACCCTTGCCTTTCGCGTTGGAATTGTCCTTGTTATTCTTTTATTAAGTGTTAAAATTAACCTTTTAGTCCTTCTAAGGCTTATTAGCTTTATATATTAGGTACGTAAGCATATTGTCTTTCTTTAATTTAGCCTTAGAGAATCCCTTAATTTTCTATGCGTTATAAATCTTAGGTATTAAGCCTTTAATAGCTTTAATTATCTATAATACCTAAATAATATTAGGGATCTTTTTAATCTTGTAGATTTGGTTCTAAAGGTTCTAGTAGTAATCTAGCTAGGCTTAGGTTATTAAGAAATCCGCTTTTCTTAATTTAGAGAACTATTAGAGTAGCTTAATAATAGCTAAATCCGCCTTAAATCCGTAATTACTTTTAATTAGTTATATTATTTTAGTAACTAGCATTATGTTAGTCTATCCTATATACATTAAATTCTTCTAGATTTGTAATAAGAGGCTTTGCTAAATAATAGATAAAAGGATAGTATAGTACTTATTAGTCTCCTGTGACTAAGTAATTACCCTAGTTAAATATAGTATAAGTTATATAATATAAACTTGTATTTAGATTAAGATTTCCTATTCCTTAAAGTTCTTTACTCCTTTAAGAGGCGTAATAACTACTATTCTAGTGTACTATACTTTTATAATATTATTAAGTTTAGTTAAGTTAGGTTAGGTAGCTAGAATAGTGCTAGAAGCACCACTAGTGTTATTACCTATATTAAAAGGAAGGTAGGGTTATATATTAGAATTCACGTACTCCTATTACTATACTTACTTAATACTAATTAACATTAGTTTAGTTAAGTAGGAGTTATAGTAGTAGCTCTTAATTAATTAAATTACTATATAGCCGCTAATATATAGAGTTATAAAGTTAAGAGTAATAAGCGTTCTTAGGCGCTCCCTTAAAGTTTTACCTTAGCCTAGTTAGAAGGTAACTACTATACTTACTTTACCTGCTTTACTATATACTATTATACCTTTAATACTAATTACTACCTAAATAGCAATAGATCTAGATTATTAGTTTCAGGTGCCTAAGGCGGTTCTATAAGGAATGTCTTATCCTAGCCTGCTGTCCACTAAGATCTGCCTAGAAGGGATTAACTTTTTACGTATATTATAGAATTTATAGTGTTTTAAAGTTTATAATATTATAATAAGGTTACTATAACTATAGAATAGGAAATAATATAATAAAGGTTATGTATTTAATTCCCTAATATATAATTTTTAGTTTATATAATACGCGTAAGACGATTTTATGATTAATTTGACCTTAACTTATATAACGTTACTATTATTAGTTTTAGGTAAGGAAAAGGTCTTTGTGCCGCCCTACTAGTTAAGTAACTTTGCTTTAACTAGTTATTAGGAAAACATATGTAATTATACATAAGATTACAACAGTTAGATAAAAGGAAAATTAAAAGAAAGGGCGCGACTATAAGCGCCAGGCTTATAACCTATGAAAGGAGGGAAGGCTAAGAGATGAGAAGAGAAGATGATGTAAAATTGCTATCTAGGAATTCGGAATCTAGCAGAGAAAAGAGAAGCTTATAAGCTTTAAATCTACTAATCCGATGAATCTAGGTCTGAATAGAATCTCTGAATAGAGACTACGATGAATTGTGACATCAAACGCAATAGCAAACGCGATACGGGAGGCTGCATCGTCGGATGACGAGGCTGATGCCTGAGGCTGCGATGTGAGGCTGTGAATATCCTCAACAGTAGACATGAGGGCGGGATGGGGGCGAACCCCACGGTGGCTTTGAACAGTTGAACCGCCGTTGCTCGTCACCACGCTCTCTTATAGATACATGTCCTCCTTGACTTGTCATGTATCACGAATCAGATCATAATGTCAAGGCAGAGAGACCAAGAGCCAAAAAAGCCAGAAGAGGAAATATACACATATCACATCCCATGACTTTTTCAAAAAAAAAACCCCCAAACCCTTCAACGTCTCCGCAGGCACGCGCCATCGAGAAGTAAGTGAGCCACGAACATCAATGTATTAATGGCGCCGGGTATCATGATGATGATGAATGCTGACTCCTCCCGGGTCAGTCTCGAAAAATTCCAACGCTGTGATGAATCAAACTCCAACCCATGGACATGACTCCCATACCGACATTCGTCTGTTCCCAAACCATTCCGAATCATGCCCGTCGGACCCAACAAAGGTTCTTGTCCGCCAAATGAAACCGCATCCCCGTCAACTGTCCGTCAGAAAGAGTTGCTCCCGAGTGCAAGTCCGTCTCCCGACAGACGGGAAACCCCGTCAAGCCTTGCCTTCCTTACCGACTCAACGCAAACGGGCGGCAGGATGCTCCGACAACGCCCGTACATCCAAGTGCTTGTAGGCCTTTGCAAAGGAGCAGCACTCCCTGTCAACCAGGCATTGCAGGCAGCGGACTGTCCGCAGGGCCTCGTGGCTGGGGCGCTTGGCCACGATGCAGCGGTGGCCTCGTCGGCGGCAGTGGGTGCAGGCGCTGCTTCGACTCACCAGCTGGCCTTCTGTGCCGACTCTGCTGAGGAGGTGCGTCTTCCGGTGGTCTGCCATTGACTCCTTGGGAACGACCTAAGGCACCGTGGGCAGCGGGCCAGGTCCCGAGGCACCACCGGGCCGTCGTCGTCGTCGTCGTCGTCGTCCTCCTCCTCCTCCTCCTCTTCTTCGCTCTTGTCCCCCTCGTCCTCGGCCGGCGAGCTGCTAGGGCTTGCTGTTGGGGTCGGCAGCTGTGAGTGTTAGGGCTTGCCGTTGGGGTCGGCAGCTGTGAGGTGCTAGGGCTTGCCGTTGGGGTCGGCAGCCGTGATGTGGCCCGTGATTCCACGGGCTCTGGGTTGACGAGGACGGGATCGCGGCCCGGGCGCTCTCAAGGCAGGCCATCTCGATGATGCTTGTCAGGAGGGTTTCTTTGATGATGTGTAAGTAAAGAGGAGAAGATGATGGGAGTGAGATGTTGTCATACAAGTGTTGCTCCTTTGTGGTTGTTGTTGTTGGTGGTGATGATGTATAAAGAGGAGAAGATGATAGGAGTGAGATGTTGTTTGCAAGTGTTTCTCCTTTCTGGTGGTTGTTGTTGTTGTTATTATGGTTTTTTTTTTGGTGATGATTTATAAAGAGGGGAGAAGATGATAGGAGTAAGATGTTGTTTGCAAGTGTTTCTCCTTTTGGTGGTGGTTGTTGTTGTTATAGTGGTTTGTTTTGTTTTTGTTATTATTGGTGATGATGTATAAAGAGAGCAGAAGATAAGATGGTATCTTGGTATTCTCGATACTTGTTATTTCTCATGAAGTTATGAGAAGCCAACAACACAACACGATGAAGAGGAAGAGAGAACCCCGCGCCCCGGGCAGGAGAAACCGCACCTCTTTTATACCCAGTTCTGAGATGTTAACTTTTCTCGTCCAGCGTGAGGAAACGTTAAATGATCGCGACCGCCCAAGTTGAGTTCATCACCGCAGCTACCAAGGTTTTTTTTTTTTAAGCATCGCCAACATAGTTTCGCACCGACCAAGTGAGTGATACACAGCGAATAATAGACCTTCGTTGTGGACACGCCAAAGTTCGCCGCGGTCGGTCAGAAGTGTTGTATAAGCCGTCTTGTCTGGCCGCAAACTGTATTTCCTGCCAACATCAGTGACATCAGTGACACTGGCTGGTAGCCAGCGGCCAGCCCTCCCTCCCACGGATGTTGGGGTGTGTTGCCCTCGGTGAGTTTCATCAGAGTCCAATCTACAGATTATACCGCCATAGTCGGGGGCGAAAGAATACATTGCTTGTTCGGCCACGTTGTTTCCTGATTCTGAATCCATCGGGTGTCAAATTTACTTTCCATAGATACCACCAAGGTGCGGCGGGCGTCCTAGTCCAGGACTTGAGTTTGGCATTCTCGCACTCGCACTCGGAGCGCTGGCCGTCGTCAAGCTTTCATGTGACATGTAGTGAGTTGACTCATTGCTCATCCCACGTCAAACATGCTTTCGATCCGCAGCTTCCTGCAGCTAATCTGAGTCTAACGGAGCAAGTCGTCCGTGGTTGGGTCGGCATGCATTAGGAAATCGTCATGTGTGAAAGTAAAATGCAAACAATTAGTCACCCTGTTTCGAGTGGTCCGCACAACAGATTTTCGTCCTCTTCCATTACAACATCACATTGACAAACTACCTAGCTGCCATCTTGACCTTGCCAGTCTTGTGTGTCTTGTAGCACTCAAACTCCCCTGCAGCCATGGTTGGTTCTTTCTTCACCAACCTCATGGTGCATCAAGTGGTTTGCGCCCATAAATACTTCGGAACGGAAAGTAACTGTGGAAAGGGGAAGTTTGTTGTCCTCTCGGGACAGATCTTTCCTCACATCAACGAGAAACATCTGTATTTGAGTTGGGGTCCAGTGTAGCCCATCGCGGAAAGGTCTGCGGGAAAGACCTTCCAGCCCCACATGATCACGTCACGGAGGATATGGCCACACTCCTGCAGACGTAGCCTTCTCGCCCATGGGCCTATGGGACATTTCAAGTCTTGATAGTGGAGCTCGGTAAAGCCAGAATCTACCAACTCTCCTTCGATATGTTGAATACTGTTCAGATCTGAACCAAGGGCTTGCAAACCCGCCGCCAAGTAGTTGAGAAAGTCGCGGACGGCATAAGGGCCATCGCAAGAGTCATCATCACAAGCGGCAACGTACATGAACTCTTGTATTTCGACGTATCCGCCCGGCTTCAAATGGCTGTATATGCGGGGCAACGAGGTCCGGGAATCAGCCATCATCCTCCATGTATAAGTCAATGTTTCCGAAGGGAGGGGGTGAGGCCTACCTGTAAATACGTTGCCACATCTGCCGACGGTCTTTGATTGAATGGATGAGGTGTCGAACATGGACGTAGTCGAGTTTGTTTTCAGGATATATCCAACCAGATTCGTGTTCCACGTCGTCAACCACAAAGAAACATTCTCGGGAACCCAGTCTGGTTGAATTGGAGACAAATCCATTCCCTCAAAGTGTGAGTTTGGAAACATGTCGGCTACTGTTCGGTGACTGTCAGAAACGAAATGTCCTAAACATTCATCAAATGAAATAATATCGTAAGCCTATCGTGGAGATGATTCACTTACACTCAACGCACCATCTCCCAGTTCCCGTACCTGAATGAACAGTTAGAGGTACAATCCAAAGAAATGTTGGTCAACTTTGGAAGAGAACCGTTGGAATTCACCTAAATCAAGTACATGAGCGCCCCTTTTGAGAAGATCTTTTATGGGAGCATGGAAATATGAACCTTCACACAAGTGCAATGTCAAGTGATGTTTGAGGTCGTCTCGATATTGTTCTGTTTCATCATTCGGAAACGCGTACTTGCCAGCATGGTATGCATGATATCTCAGACCACCATCCACAATGTGTTGTCGAATGCTGTCTGTTAAGCTGCGGTTATCATCATCAACGTCTCCTTCTTCTGTGTACTCTCCATTCTCAATGCATTGAATTATGGCGGTTTCCTGTGATGTTGCGACTGAGATGACAGTATCCTCGGATGAGATTGATGGGGCGCCCTGCGACAACGCTTCAGACTCCATGATGTGAGCTCTGGCAGACTCTCCGAGCGCGAAAGCAGACGACTTTGAATGTGGTTTCGAAGGCAGCGTTGAAGAATGACTGGAAGCTGAGAGTCCCTACGTAGTCGCAAAGTCGATGGGGGTGTTGATGAGGTGCGATATTCTGGCCATCAAAGGCCATTTACCAAGGGCAAGCTTCCCAGACTGCACGCAGACAGACGAGTGGGCGCGTCTCCTGAATCCTGATCGAGTTCGAGTTCGGGCTGAGTGCCTCGCGGAGCGGCGGAGCGACCTGGCGATCGCAGGTTTCGTTGAATAATCTTCTTCTTCTTTATTGCCTGGGTGTTTCGTTGTGTTTGCTTCTGCTTCTGCTTCTGACCAATCCCGCTGAAGTAACCTGATCCCCGAATTGACGAGATGGTCAATGGGTGATATGTCGCAGAGGAAAGGGATGCACAAGACGAAGACGGCGATGAGAAAATAGCAGGTCCGAATTCCACTGGGTACCAACGGGGTTTATTTGCAAAGGTGAGAGGGGACTGCACTGCGGGGCGGTGCTGGACTGGGCGGACCTATGTATGCAGCTGTGGCTATCAATCTGATGGATGGACGGAGGCAGGAACGATGCGAGTCACGTCTTGGTTAGAGAGGGGAGGTGCGGCCACGCACCTGCCCGCTCTACGGGCCCACCATAAAGTGGCTTCTCGCCACTAAGCAGAATTTGCTTTTTCTTAGCTCCTAATAACATTAGGAATTTAATTTAATTAGTTACATTTTCTTCTTTCCCCTTTAGCTTTGTTTAGGTTATGTTTTTAGCGACCACGCTAGAGTCCTAATAATTAATAAGCTTCCTAAAGCTTCCTAGGGTCTTTTATTCTTATTAAATTAAGGTAGTATTATTATTCTTCTTTAATCCTTATTAGTATTATTAAGTTCCCTACTTCTATTAATAGTACCTCTCTATTTATCTTCTAAATCCCTATCTTTTCCCTATATTATCCTATTATCTACCCTAGATTTATTAGATTAGAAAGAGTTCTAGTAAAACTTATAGACTACTAAGGTGTTTTTACCTAAGTTATTAGCTTTATAATTATTATTATTAAGAAGTATTCTACTAAGAGAAGAATAATTTCCTTATAGTAGGATAGAAAATAAAGTAATAATTTAACTTACTAGCTATTTTAAGAAGCTAAATTCTCTAGTAATACCTAGGTTACTATTACTTAACTAGTTAATAATATTAGCGTTTAAGCTTCCTTCCTTAAGAGATATTAGGACCTTTAATAGATCTATATTTACTAGGCATTAGCTAAGTTATCTATAGTAGGCATTTAAGACTATTAATAATAGTTAAGATATTAATTTAAGTACCTTTATCTAGGCTATTAATATAGCCTTAGATAGTAGTGCTACTACCTTTATTAATAGTTTAGAGTAACTAAGAATAGTGGTTTCTAGAGCTAAGTAAAGCTTAGTAACTAATAATAATCTAATTATCCTTTAGTATTTATTATAGAAATAGTACCCCCTAATATTATTAATAAAGAGATTAAAGCTAGTACTAATATTAAGATATATTAGAATAAGGGTAAGGCCCTTACTATATATTATTTATAGGTACTAAATATGCTTTATTAGGCTAGAGGTAAAGATAAGCTAGTTATTTCTAATAATTTACTTACCTTAATTAAAAGCTATACCCTTAGGGACTTTATTTAATATTTTATTTAGGGCTTATATAATAAGTTATTAATATAGGAAGCTATTAGTTAGAATATCTTAGCTACTAATAGTCTTAGAGAAGCTAGAGAACTAATTAAATAAGCTACTATAATTTTAGAGGCTAAAGTAAATTTAGTAAAGTTAACTACCTAAGATATAAAGATCTTACTAATAGAAGAGTTTATTAAATACTAGAGTAAATGCTTTACTAATAAAGTATTATCTTAAGTATATAAGTTATCTCTAGGGTTTATAGAAGTCTTAGAAGGATAAAAGAGGTAATTTACCCTTATTAATACCTTAATTACTTAACTTTAACTATTAATATTATACCTTAGACTCTTAGGAGATTAGGGTTACCCTAACCCTTAGTAGTTTAATAGGTATTAACCTATACCTTTAGTTAGCTAAAATCCTACTATAACTACTTACTAGTATCCTTAGACTTAAGTATAAAATAAAACTAATATTAATATAGGAAATAGAATGCCTATTAATTAGTAAAATACTAACTATTCTAATCTAGCTTATAGAGAAAATAGTGTTTCTTTATATTAGAATAATACTACTAATTTATATTAACTAATATAGAATATACTAATAATATTAGATTCTAGTCTATAGGGATATACTTTAGAATTAAGACTTATATATAAGTTAAGGAACTAGTATATTAATAGCACTATATTATTACCTTATAGAGGTACTTACTTTAAGTATAGTATTACTAGATATTATATTACTAACTATATAGTAACTAGAGATACTTTACTATAGTAATAGGAGTTTTTATAGTTAAAGTTAATAACTTTACTACCTTAGAATAATAACTCTTAAATCCCTAGGTAAGCTTATACTTAGTTTACTTTAGTATATTTAACTAAAGATAAATATAATAATATTACTAAACCCTAAGCTATTAAAAAGTATTACCTAATATTATAGTTAGAGTTTATTATACCCTAATTAAACCTAGGTCTATAGTAAACTCTATAACCCTATCTAGAGATTATTAACTTATTTAACTTAAGAAGGCTTTATTATTTACCTCTTAGTAATTAGTAACTATAGTTAATTTATAAAAGCTAGGAGCTAGGAGAGCTAATATAAAGGTATAAGTTAAAGATATTACTAATAAGAAGGCTTTACTAAAACCTCTTTTAAGGAGCCTTAAATAAGCTAATATAAAGATACTAGAGTCTATTACTTAGGGTACTCTCTAGGTTATAATATTAATCTTAGAGGCTAAGCTACCCTTAAAAAACATAAGGGTATAGTAGTTATTAGTATATTAGATAATAATAAGACTTTATAGCCTAAAGCTATACTATTAGTAAAGGGAAAAGTTATTAAATAGAATATATAAGCTTTAAGTAAAATTTAGGGTTATAAAGGTCTTAGCCCTATAAACTAGAAAGCTTTAGTAAGTTATATTTTAGTACTTATTTTATTAATAGATTTATAGTAAATTAGCCTAGAGATATTTAAGTAATTTTAGAAACTATTATTAAGGGTAATTACTTCTAAGAAGTAACTAAAAAAAAGATATTATTTTTACTTAAGGTAAGTTCTATTTAAACTACTTCTAGTAAAGCTAAGAAAGGCCTAATACCTAATAACTTTAATACTAAACTTTTCTAGGAATATTAATTAAATACTAAGCTATTTAGAATTACTATTTAGGCTTATATAGGATTTTAAAAGGAATAAGTATTTAATCTTAAACCTAGATAGGCTATTACTAACTAAGGAGCTAAGATTAATATTATATCTTATACCTTTATACTAGAAGAGAATATACTAGTTTATAATTTAGGATTTATTAGATTCTAAGGGCTATAAATAATTAATACTAATAAATAAAAGAATATAGTTACTTACTTTATCTTAATAAAGGTAGTCTATTATAGAGTTATATAGTTAGTTTAGGCTATTATTACGCTAGACTATTAACCTAAGAATTAAACTATCTTAATTTTAGGTTTACCTTAGCTCTATAATATAGGTACTAAGTTTAATATTAGAAGGTCTAAACTTATAATTAGAGTTAAAGATTATAGAGATATAGTTATTTCTATTAAAGGTCTAGAAGTAGCCTTATCTAATAAATAGAAAGTTATGCTTTATTTAGCTAAGCTAGAGATCTTAAAGAAGTATATAAGCTAGGATAATATAGATATATTACTAGATAATGCTTTATCTAACTTTAATAATAACTCTAATAATTTAGAAAACTAAGTTCCTTATAGTAATCTAGTTAAGTTAAAAAACTAAACCTAATAGCCTAGAATAAATATCTAAGTAAAAGTCTTTAGGAGTTTCTATTTATTTACTTTTAGGCTAAACCTATAGTATAGTTTTTAGGATATATACCTTAAATTACCTACCCTATATTAGTATATAAGGAATATTAGCTTATAAATTAACTTAGTTTTTATATATATTTATTAGAGGTAAATATACTTAGAGAAAAGGAATATATTATAGACTTAAAGGATAATAACTATAAAGATATAGTACTATAGATAAAAAATAATTAGCCTAGACTAATTACTTAAGAACCTTTATTATTCCTATTTCTAACTAATTAAAGGGTTTAGTAAAGAGAAATAGATTAGAAGGTTTTAATAGAAGTTATATTAGCTTAGTTTAAAGATTATAGGGTAACCTTAGGCCCTCTAGCTCCTAAGTTAATAGTAGAAGAAATTATATAAATATTTTATACTTATAGAGACTTAAATACTTTATTTATTACTAATATTCTTACTATAGATCTATATATATATATACCTTAACTAAAGGAAAATATAAAGCCTTAGGTATATTTACCTAAGAGAAGGTAGTCTAAGCCTTAGAAGTATTAGTTAAATTAGTTAGTAATTAAGGGAGTTAAATCTAGGATATATAAATATATAATAGCTATAAATAGGAATATATTAGACTAGTATATAAAGCCTATACTAGTACTAAAGGATAAGTCTAACCTATAGGCTAAATATTAACTTACATTTAACTACTCTTAAGTTTAAGAAAATATACCTAGTAGTTAGTTACCTTTATTAGCTAAAGTTTATAATTAACTCTTAGACTTTTAAATTAATTCTTATAGTATATTTAATCTTAAATATACCTACTAGTTAATACCTATAGCTACTAAGTTAAGATATATTTTTACTTTTAATATACTTAGATTTAGTTAACTATAACTAACTTATATACCTTAAGGCTCTTAGTTAGTAAGATTTATAATAACTAAAGTATTAAGAATTACTCTAGGTTTAATTCCCTTACCTTATCTAAAGCTATCTCTTTTTATACCTTAAATACTAAGTAATCTAAGTACTTTAATAAGCTATATAAATAATATATTCTATAAATATACCTCTTTTATTAAATAGTAGTCTTATATTAAAGATTACTTATTACTAAGATTACTATAAACTCTCTTAAAGTTAAGTTTTAAAAGGTATCCCTAGGTATAAGTTTAATTACTATAGTTAGTTAGATTTATAAAATTAATAGGAGAATATATATTAAACCTAACTAAGCTATAAAGCTAAGGAAGTAACTAATACCTATAACTTAATTTACTATTTTTCTTTCCTAGAAGCTATTAGACTATATAAATAATAAATAAAGAACTATACTAAGATTACTTAATCTCTTAATTAGCTAACTAGAAATATAAGCTAGTAATAGGGTAATTTAGAAGTATTATTATTTTCTATACTAAGAGAAAAGGTTATTATTACTATAAGTATATATAAGTATATATTTAACTTACCTATCTAAATATATTCTAATACTAGTAGGTTTAGAGGTAAATATATAATTATTTAAACTTATAATAAGATTTCTTATTCTATCCTATATAATTTATTTTTATTTATAAGGACTTAAAGGAACTATAGTACTTATAAATATAAATTATATACTATTATTAAGTTCTATTAAAAATATAAATACTTCTTTAAATTAAGGTTATAGTTTACTATCTTTATAAATTATAAGCTACTTATAATATTTATAATAGCTACTAGGTATAAGGAATATATACTAGGTAAGTTATAAAGCTTAGGCTATTAAAAATTAAAATTTACTTTATATAGGGAAAGTAAAATACTACTACTAATAAACTTTTATATACTATATTTCCTTTAGATTACTATATTAATAACCTAACTAAATTTAGATTATAGGATATAAATAAAAATTAATAAGTCTAGAAAGATAAAGCTAAAGGATATAAGGAAATATTAAAGATATTAAAGGCTACTAAGGCTTAGAGAGAGTTTAAGTTATTAGTAAAGCTAAGTTAAAGTATAAGATAGGTAAAAGTCTTACTAGGATTTAAATTATTATAAAAAAGTACCTAAATAAACTATAATATAAGGAGATTATAAGGTTCCTAATAACTAGGTAGTATAGTAAGGGAAGTTATAATTATTATATAGCTTAAAGAATAGTAATAATAATCTAGTAATATAAACTAGAGAATAGGGTTCTCTAGTATAAAGGAAGATATATCTAATAATATTATTTAGTAAGGGAAGAAATAGTAAGTGCCCTTTAAAATACTTATAATAATACTAGATATTTTAGAATAAATCTAACTTAAAGGAGGCTAACTTAAGTAGTATTCTAGCTTAGAATAGAAGCTAATATTATTAAATATATCTTAGGATATTTACTATATACTTAATATAGCCCTTAAAAGAAAAAAACACTAAATTAACTTATACTAGTAAATAAACCTTTCTAAGTTATTAGTATAGATTATATTAGACTATTCCTAGAGTTAGAATAGAATATTAAATATATACTAGTTATAGTAAACTATTTCTCTTAATTTATTTAGTTATTTCCTATAAGTTAACTAAAGTAATAGAAGTAATAAATTATCTAAAAGCTTAGATAAATAGATTATTACTAGCTCCTAAGGGTTTCTATACTAACCTTAGACTAGTATTTAGGTTAGTAAAGTTATTATTATTTTTAAAAGAAAGAGAAGTAAGCCTAATAAACACTCTAAGATAGTCTTATAAAAGTATTAGATTAGTAGAAGTATTAAATTAAATCCTTTAGGAGTATTAAATAAAATAATAAAAGATATAATAAATTAGGACCTTTAACTTCTAAAAGTAACTAAAGCATTAAATTATTATTATATCTAGTCTATAGGGTATTCTCCTATTAAAGTTCTATATAAACTAATATAAACCTTAGAAATAAGGCTAGGAGCCTTTTTAACCTAAACTTTAATTAATTAGAGTAATAAGTTTTATAAGGCCTTAACTTAGCTATTAGAGAAATCTATAGGAGGAGATATAGTAGTATATTAGGTAGGAAATATTAAATCTTATTATATAAGGATTATAACTAATAGATAATTAGAAGTAACTATTTAGAAAGATTACTATAAATAATAGAAGGTAAAGCCCTTTAAGCTAGGCAAAATAGTAATAGTAGTTACTAAGGAAAGCCCTAAAGTTATAACTATAATAATAAGGCCTATTTTATATTAAGGCTTAAATAGGGTATATATCCTACTAGCTTATTAATTTAGATAGATTAAAGATTTAGGAGGTTATAATTTTAACTTTTATAAAGATATATTAAAGTTATATAACCCTTAGACTAGCTATCTTAAGATACTATAGGATGAATTATTATTAAGGAAAATAAGGATAAGGAAATAGGAGAGTTATAAGGAGAAAAGAGTAATATAGTTATAAATTAGTAGGTAAGAGGAAGTTTTTAGTGTTATAATTTAGGAGTAGAAAAGTAAAAGAAAAGTAAAAATTATCTAAAAGCTATATTACTATATGTTTCTTTCCTTTCTTATATATTCTATCCTCTTCTATTCTTTCTTATAACCTTTCTTCCTTCTTTATTATATTCTATTAATTTATTTACACTTTCTTTCCTTTTTTTCTCCTTATTATATTTATTCTATTCTATCCTATTCTTTATCTCTTTTCTCTTTTCTAAAGGATTCTATAAGAAGAGTAAGTATATCTAAGGATATTAAGGTATTAGTTAAAAACTTTCTCTTATAAGAAGGACACTTAATATAGTTAAACTTAAATAGTATAATACTAAAGTAAATATAATAGGAGGTTACTCCTAAGTTTAATAAGAAATAGTATAAGTAAAGAAGGTTCCTATAGATTAACTACCTTTTAAAGTAATAGAAGTCTTTTTAGTTTATCTCTAGAGCTAGAGGATATTACTAGGGCTTACTAGAGATAGTAGTAAGGTATATAAGTATAGTAATATAGATAAATTAAAGGAATTATAATAGAAGTTAAGGAGAGTTATTTTATCCTAAAGTATAAGGATAAAGTTCTAGCTAAAATAATTAGTAATATAAGGGGAAATAACCTATTCTTAGTTCTAGGTTTTCTTATAAGAAATAGGTTAAAACTATAGTAATTAATTATTCTAAACTCCTCTATAAAACTAAGAACCTAATAAGTTATAGAAGGAGAAGTACTATATAAGAGTTTTTACTAGTATTAATAAAAGGTAAGGGACCTAAAGCTATAATTAAGGGTCTAACTTAAGTGTTTATAGGATATTATACTAAAACTATATACTCTCTAGTAATATAAATTACTAATAAGAATTAGAAAAAGGTTACTACTAATAATAATAACTATTAGGCTAGTAGTTATTATAACTTAATATATAGAAAGAGCTATATATCCCTAGGTTAGTTATCTTACACTAGGATTTACTAGTTAAGGGAACCTAAAAGTAATTTAAGGTTTAGTTAGTTAAATAACTAAGTTCTCTTTAAGATTAATTACTACTATAAAAATAAAGAAGTTAGAATTTAGGTAAAAGTCTTTAAGTAAGAGAGGTATATTAACTTTAGAATTACTCTTTACCTAGTGTAAAACTATATAATATTAATTAGTAAAGGAAAGCTAGTTACTCCTATTTATACTAAGTAAAATCTAGTAATTAATATAAGTATCTAAGGGAGAAACTAGGATACCTAAGAGGGTAATAGTCTTATAGAATATATAATATAGCTTACCCCTTATAATAAAAGGCTTTAGGAGTTTTCTAGAGTGCTTTTCCTTTAGTAACTATACTAAATTTTCTAGATAATCTCTTAGATATACTAAAGAAGTTTATTAAAGGGTACTTATATAATATTTTTATACTTTTACCTTATTAATAGTAGTAGTAGTATAGGGAGACCTAATAGCTACTCTAGGATTTATACCTAAAGTATTTTAGTATATTTAAGGAAAGAAAATAAAGAGAGTAATTCCTAAGTTAGCCTTTATTAAAGTTAAAGAATTCTATCTATATTTCTAGTATTAGTTAAGGATATACTATAACTTAAGGCTATTAAAGTTTCCTTACCCTTTTTAAATTATTTTACTAATAATAAGAAAAGTTAATAAAATAGTAGTTAGAGAGGACTAGATAAGGGTCTTAAGAGCTCCTAAGTACTCTCTAAATAGTAAGAGAGTTTAGAACTAATTAAGGCTTATAACCTTATAAGTAAAGGAATTAAGTTCTAACTTTAGATTACTTATATTACCCTTATTCTTATAGAAAGGTATTTAAGGAGTGCTAGTATAAATAATAAGACTTAATAATCTATTTAGAAGTATATTATTAATAATAGTTTAAGGTTTACTAAGATTAGGATCCCCTTATTTTATTAGTTTACTAGTAATTATAAAGAGTAAACTATAGTAATAGATCTTCTTACCTAAGGAATATCTATAATATTATTATTTAATTATAACTTTACTAGGCTACCTAGAATTAGGTAATATATTTAAGGGTAATATAAATTAATTTTTATAAAACTAAATCTTAGGAGTTAGCTTATTTACTTATAAAAGGTAAATAAACCTCTAAGTATAGAATTACCTAATAATATTAAGGGTAATAGGAAGATTTTAGTTACCTTAACTAAGGGAAAAGAAAAGGAAAATAAGCTAGCTAACTCTTAACCTAAAGACTTAAATAAGTTAAATAAAAGTAACTCTAGTAGTAAACTAGATAACTTACCTTCTCTTTCTAACCCTTTATCTCTTTTACCTCCTTTAAATCCTTTATTACTTACTTCTCCTTCTCCCTTATTACCTTCTTTACTATTCTTATCTTTCTTAATACTATAGGATAATAATAATACTAATAAGCCTAAATAGAAATAAAAAGCTATAGATAACTCTAAACTTAAGCTATTATTAATAAATACTAGGGAAGGGTATAATAATAAAAGCACTAAGGATTTAATTACTTATTTACTAGACTTAAAAGAACCTAGGTTAAGAACCTAGTTTAGTAATTAGTAAAGAAATAAAGAGTATTACTACTTTTAAACCTAACTAATAGTTAATCTAACTCTATAACTAGAACTCTAATAATTATAAATACCTTTATATAGGCTAGTATAACTTTACCTAGAACCTTATATAACCTCTAAGATATATTTTTATTTAAAGTTACTTCTAAGTTAGCTAAGGAAGTAGTATAGCTAAGTAAGGCTAATATATTACTATAATACTATATATTTATAAGTTTATTAGATTAGGTAAGCCTAAGCCTAACTTCTCTTTATAATCTTATTAAAAAGCTAGTTATTAATAAATAATTTATAATATATAAGACTTACTAGGGATAGTAAAGGATCTTTACCTTTATATTAACCTAGAAAGGTTTTTCTTTAATAAAAATAGTAATCTTATATTATTAAGGCTACTAGTATTATTAGAGATAAGGGCTATATTTATATAGGAATACTATAAGTTAGTAAAAGAGGGTCTTAAAGCTAAGCTAAAGTTAATATCTCCTCTTACTTAGCTAAGACCTAAAGTAACTAAAGGTTAGATTAAATAACTATTAGAGAATTTATTTCTAAATTAAAATATAAAAATTTTACTCTTATAGTTTTAAGAGATAAAAATATATAGACCTAGCTTAAAGATAATTTACTAAGATATAAAAGGGTAAGATAAAAGCTCTTAAGGTACTAAGGGTAATCTTAAGGGCTTACTAATTATTCTATATAGCCTTAAAGGGTTATAGAAACTTATAAAGATTTATAAGGAAACCCTTAAATTTACTAGCTATAGAAAACTAAGTCTAAATATAATAAGGAATATAAGAAGGATTCTTATAGCCTAATTAGGTAACTAGGAGAATTAGCTATATTAAGGGATATATTAGGTTATTATAAATTAAGGGGAATAAGGATAATGCCCTTATAACTTATAGTCTAGGTAAATAGGCTAATAATCTAGCTAATAATAAATCTAATAATTATAAGTTTACTATATAGGTTATAGTATAACTTTATATAATCCTTAAAGGGTTAGGTTCTCTTAGGGAACTTAGCTAGATAAATTAATTAAAGGATTTAAAGAAATACCTAATAGAGTTAGGGGCCTTACTAAAGGAAAATTACCTATTAATAGAGGTAATTATAGTATATAAGGAAATATTTATAGAGAAGGGAGAGTTAGAGTTAGGATTAATAAACCTAAAGGATATAGGGGTTTTATTAGGACTAGTTATTAAGGTTTAAGAGAGTATAAATAGCTTTATTAATATAGATAGTTAGGGTAACTATTATATACTAGGGGATGTAAAGAGAGGAGGTATAGCCACGCACCTGCCTGCTCTACGGGCCCACTATAAAGTGGCTTCTTGCCACTAAGTAGAATTTGCTTTTTCTTAGCTCCTAATAATATTAGGAATTTAATTTAATTAGTCACATTTTCTTCTTTCCCTTTAGCTTCGTTCGGGTCGTGTTTTTGGTCTGGTACAACTGACCTGACCCCACAGACAACAGATCGGATCGCTCAATTTGGTGGTGCGCAATCCATGTCACCACAAACGGCGCCGAGTCAGGCAAGCCAGGCAAACCAGGCAAACCAGGCCAAGCCAATCACTCGGTGCTCTTTTCCCGAGCTTCGAGTCTCGAGACGGCAACACACACATCATCTAGCAGCCGCAGCCGGGATCCCAGATCTAGTCCGTACAGATCCTGCCCAATGCCTTGCCTCGCCCTCGGGACCGACCGAGACAACACGTGGAAGCCGGTGTCCAATTGGCATCAACAAGCAACACGACAGTTCCCAGCCTGGCCGGGACTCGCAGCGCCACTTCCATCGTCAAAGGCTCGGATGTTCGGATCTTGTCCGCCAACCGGAGGTGGCGGGTCAATCCTCCCCTGAGAGGGGAAGTGCAGGCGTGCACCTTCCTCCCACACATTGACCCACTATATCTTGCTCTCGCCACCACGCAGAGTTTTCTTCTTCTAGCTTCTTATATTATAAGAATTTCAATTTAATTTAGTTATAATCTTCTTTTTCCTTTTAGCTTCGTTTAAAGTGTGATTTTTAGTGACCACGCTAGGAGACTTAATAATTAATAAGCTTCCTAAAGCTTCCTAAGGTCTTTTATTCTTATTAAATTAAGGTAGTATTATTATTTTCTTTAATCCCTATTAGCATTATTAAATTCCTTATATCTATCCTTAGCACCTCTCTACTTACCTTCTAAATCCCTGCATTTCTCTCTATATTATCCTATTACTTACCCTAGATTTATTAAATTAGAAGGAGTTCTAGTAGAACTTATAGACTACTAAGGTATTCCTACCTAAATTATTAGCTTTATAATTATTATTACTAAGAAGCGTTCTATTAAGAGAAGAATAATTCCCTTATAGTAAGATAGAAAATAAGGTAATACTTTAACTTACTAACTATTTTAGGAAGCTAAATTCTCTAGTTATACCTAAGATACCTTTATTTAACTAGTTAATAATATTAGCTTATAAACTCCTTTCTTTAAAAGATATTAGGACTTTTAATAGAACTATATTTACTAGTTATTAGTTAAGTTAATTATAATAGGCATTTAAGACTATTAATAATAGTTAAGATATTAATCTAAGCACTTTTATCTAAGCTATTAATATAGCTTTAGATAGTAGTGCTACTACCTTTATTAATAGTTTAGAATAACTAAGAATAGTGGTTTCTAAAGCTAAGTAAAGCTTAGTAACTAATAATAATCTAATTATCCTTTAGTATTTATTATAGAAATAGTACCCCTAATATTATTAATAAAGAGGTTAAAGCTAGTACTAATATTAAGATATATTAGAGTAAGAGTAAGGCCCTTACTATGTATTATTTATAGGTACTAAATATGCTCTATTAGGCTAGAGGTAAAGATAAACTAGTTACTTCTAACTATTTACTTATCTTAATTAAAAGCTATACCCTTAGGGATTTTATTTAATATTTTATTTAGAGATTATATAATAAGTTATTAATATAGGAAGCTATTAGTTAGAATATCTTAGCTACTAATAGTCTTAGGGGAGCTAGAGAACTAATTAAATAAGCCACTATAATTTTAGAGGTAAAAGCGGATTTAGTAAAGTTAACTACTTAAGATATAAAGATCTTACTAATAGAAGAGTTTATTAAATACTAGAGTAAATACTCTACTAATAAAGTATTATCTTAAGTATATAAGTTATCTCTAGGGTTTATAGAAGTTTTAGGAGAATAAAAGAGATAATTTACACCTATTAATGCCTTAATTACTTAACTCTAACTATCTATATTATACCTTAGACTCTTAGGAGAATAGGGTTACCCTAACCCTTAATAGTTTAATAGGTATTAACCTATATATTTAGTTAGCTAGAATCCTACTCTAATTACTTACTAATAGCTATAGACTTAGGTATAGAATAGAACTAATATTAATATAGGAAATAGAATACCTATTAATTAGTAAAACACTAACTATTCTAGCCTAGCCTATAGAGGAAATAGTGCTTCTTTATATTAGAATAATACTACTAATTTATATTAACTACTATAGGGTACACTAATAGTATTAGGTTCTAGTCTATAGGGATATACTTTAGAATTAAGACCTATATATAAGTTAAGGAACTAGTATATTAATAGCACTATATTATTACCTTATAAAGGTACCTATTTTAAGTATAGTATTACTAGACACTACACTACTAACTATATAGTAACTAGAGATACTTTACTTTAGTAATAGGAGTCTTTATAGTTAAAGTTAATAACTCTTCCCCTTAGAATAATAATTCCTACGTCCCTAGGCAAGCTTATACTTAGTTTACTTAGATATATTTAACTAGGGATAAATATAATAATATTACTAAACCCTAAGTTATTAAAGAAATACTACCTAATACTATAGTTAGAGTTTATTACACTCTAATTAAACCTAGAACTATAGTAAACTCTATAACCCTATCTAGAGATTATTAACTTATTTAACTTAGGAAGACTTTATTATTTACCTCTTAGTAATTAGTAATAGTAGCTAAGTTATAGAAGCTAGGAGCTAGAAAAGCTAATATAAAGGTATAAGTTAAAGATATTACTAATAAGAAGGTATTACTAAAGCCTCTTCTAAGAAGCCTTAAATAAGCTAATATAAAGATACTAAAGTCTATTACTTAGGGTACTCTCTAGGTAATAATATTAATTTTAGAGGCTAAGCTACCCTTAAAGAAATATAAGGATATAGTAATTAGTAGTATATTAGATAATAATAAGACTCTATAGCCTAAAGCTATACTATTAGTAAGGGAAAAAGTTATTAAGTAAAATATATAAGCCCTAAGTAAAATCTAGGGTTATAAGAGTCTTAGTCCTATTAACTAGAAAGCTTTAGTAAGTTATATTTTAGTACCTGTCTTATTAATAGATTTATAGTAAATTAGTCTAGAGATATTAAAGTAATTTTAGAAACTATTATTAAGGGTAAATACTTCTAAGAAGTAACTAAAGAAAAAGGTATTATTTTTACTTAGGGTAAGTTCTATTTAAACTACTTCTAGTAAAGCTAAGAAAGGCCTAATACCTAATAACTTTAATACTAAACTTTTCTAGGAATATTAATTAAATACTAAGCTATTTAGAATTACTATTTAGGCTTATATAGGATTTTAAGAGGAATAAGTATTTAATCTTAAACCTAGATAAGCTATTACTAACTAAGGAGCTAAGATTAATATTATATCTTATACCTTTATACTAGAAGAGAATATACTAGTTTATAATTTAGGATCTATTAGATTCTAAGGGCTATAAATAATTAATGCTAATAGATAAGAGAATATAGTTACTTACTTTATCTTAATAAAGGTAGTCTATTATAGAGTTATATAGTTAGTTTAGGCTATTATTACACTAGACTATTAACCTAAGAATTAAACTATCTTAATTTTAGAATTACTATAGCTTTATAATATAGGTATAAAGTTTAATATTAGAAAATTAGAACTTATAATTAGAGTTAAAGATTATAAAGATAAGGTTATTTTTATTAAAGGTCTAGAGGTAGCCTTATCTAATAAATAAAAAGTTATACTCTATCCCACTAAGCTAGAGATCTTAAAGAAGTATATTAGATAGGATAATATAGATATATTACTAGATAATACTTTATCTAACTTTAATAATAATTCTAATAATTTAAAAACTAAGTTCCTTATAGTAACCTAGTTAAGTTAAAAACTAAATCTAATAGCCTAGAATAAATATCTAAGTAAAAGTCTTTAGGAGTTTCTATTTATTTACTTTTAGGCTAAACCTATAGTATAGTTCTTAGGATATATACTTTAAATTACCTACCCTATATTAGTATATAAGGAATATTAGCTTATAAATTAACTTAGTCTTTATATATACTTATTAGAGGTAAATATACTTAGAGAAAAGGAATATATTATAGACTTAAAGGATAGTAACTATAAAGATATACTTCTATAGATAAAAGATAATTAGCCTAGACTAATTACTTAAGAACCCTTATTATTTCTATTCCTAACTAATTAAAGGGTCTAATAAAGAGAAATAGATTAGAAGGTTCTAATAAAAGTTATATTTACTTAGTTTAAAGGTTAAAGGGTAACCTTAGGCTCTCTAGTTCTTAAGTTAATAGTAGAAGAAATTATATAAATATTTTATACCTATAGAGACTTAAATACTTTATTTATTACTAATATTCCTACTATAAACCTCTATATATATATACCTTAACTAAAGGAGAATATAAGGCCTTAGGTATATTCTCCTAAGAGAAGGTAGTCTAAGCCTTAGAAGTATTAGTTAAATTAGCTAGTAATTAAGGGGTTAAATCTAGGATATATAAATATATAATAGCTATAAATAGGAAGATATTAGACTAGTATATAAAGCCTATACTAGTACTAAAGGATAAGTCTAACCTATAGGCTAAATATTAACTTATATTTAACTACTCTTAAGTTAAAGAAGATATACCTAGTAGTTAGTTACCTTTATTAGCTAAAGTTTATAATTAACTCTTAGACTCTTAAATTAATTCTTATAGTATATTTAACCTTAAATATACTTACTAGTTAATACCTATAGCTACTAAGTTAAGATATATATTTACTTTTAATATACCTAGATTTAGTTAGCTATAACTAACCTAAATACCTTAAGGTTCTTAGTTAGTAAGGTTTATAATAACTAAAGTACTAAGGATTACTCTAGGTTTAATTCCCTTACCTTATCTAAAGCTATCTCTTTTTATACCTTAAATACTAGATAATCTAAGTGCTTTAATAAGCTATATAAATAATATATTCTATAAATATACCTTTTTATTAAATAATAGTCTTATATTAAAGATTACTTATTACTAAGATTACTATAGACTCTCTTAAAGTTAAGTTTTAAGAAGATATCCCTAGGTATAAGTTTAATTACTATAGTTAGTTAGATTTATAAAATTAATAAGAGAATATATATTAAACCTAACTAAGCTATAAAGCTAAGGGAGTGGCTAAAACCTATAACCTAATTTACTATCTAGTCTTTTCTAGGAGCTATTAGACTATATAGATAATAAATAAAGAACTATACTAAAATTACTTAATCTCTTAATTAGCTAACTAGGAATATAAGCTAGTAATAGGGTAATTTAGAAGTATTATTATTTTCTATATTAAAGGAAAAGGCTACTATTACTATAAGTATATATAGGTATATATTTAACTTACTTACTTAAATATATTCTAATACTAGTAGCTTTAGAGGTAAGTATATAATTATTTAAACTTATAATAAGGTTCCCTATCCTATCTTATATAACTCCTTATTTATAAGAACTTAAAGGAACTATAATACTTATAAGTATAAGCTATATACTATTATTAAGTTTTATTAAAAATATAAATACTTCTTTAAATTAAGGTTATAGTCTACTATCTTTATAGATTATAAGCTACTTATAATATTTATAATAGCTACTAGGCATAAGGGAATATATACTAAGTAAGTTATAGAGCTTAGGCTATTAAATATTAAAATTTACTTTATATAGGGAAAGTAAAATACTACTACTAATAGACTCTTATATACTATATTTCCTTTAGATTACTATATTAATAACCTAACTAAATTTAGATTATAGGATATAAATAAAAATTAATAAGTCTAGAAAGATAAAGCTAGAGAATATAAGGAAATATTAAAGATATTAAAAACTACTAAGGCTTAGAGGAGTCTAGGTTATTAGTAAAGCTAAGTTAAGGTATAAGATAAGTAAAAGTCTTATTAGGATTTAAATTATTATAAAGAAAATACTTAAATAAACTATAGTATAAGGAGATTATAAAGTTCCTAACTACTAGATAGTATAGTAAGGGAAGCTATAATTATTATATAGCTTAAAGAATAGTAATAATAGTCTAGTAATATAAACTAGAGAATAGGATCCTCTAGTATAAGAGAAGTTATACCTAATAATATTATTTAGTAAGGAAAGAAGTAGTAAGTGCCCTTTAAAATACTTATAATAATACTAGATATTTTAGAGTAAATCTAACTTAAAGGAGGCTAACTTAGGTAGTATTCTAGCCTAGAATAGAAGCTAATATTATTAAATATATCTTAGGATATTTACTATATACTTAATATAGCCCTTAAAAGAAAAAGCACTAAATTAACCTATACTAGTAAATAAACCCTTCTAAGTTATTAGTATAGACTATATTAGACTATTCCTAGAGTTAGGATAGGGCATTAAGTATATGCTAGTTATAGTGAATTATTTCTCTTAATTTATTTAGTTATTTCCTATAAGTTAACTAAAGTAATAGAGGTAGTAAATTATCTAAAAGCTTAGATAAATAGATTATTACTAGCTCCTAAGGGTTTCTATACTAATCCTAGACTAGTATTTAGGTTAGTAAAGTTATTATTATTTTTAAAAGAGAGAGAAGTAAGCCTAATAAATACTTTAAGATAGTCTTATAAAAGTATTAGACTAGTGGAAGTCTTAAATTAAATTCTTTAAGGAGTGTTAAATAAAATAATAATAGATATAACTAATTAGGACCTTTAACTTCTAAAGGTAGCTAAAGCATTAAACTATTATTATATCTAGTTTATAGGGTATTCTCCTATTAAAGTTCTATATAAATTAATATAAACCTTAGAAATAAGGCTAGGAGCCTTTTAACCTAAACTTTAATTAATTAGAGTAATAAGTTTTATAAGGCTTTAACTTAGCTATTAGAGAAATCTATAGATAAAGATATAGTAGTGTATTAGGTAAGGAATATTAAATCTTATTATATAAGGATTATAACTAATAGATAATTAGAAGTAGCTATTTAGAAAGATTACTATAAATAATAGAAAGTAAAGCCCTTTAAGTTAGGTAAAATAGTAATAGTAGTTACTAAGGAAAGCCCCTAAAGTTATAACTATAATAGTAAGGCCTATTTTACATTAAGGCTTAGATAGGGTATATATTCTATTAGCTTATTAATTTAGATAGATTAAAGATTTAAGGAGGTTAGGATTTAGACTTTTATAAAGATATATTAAAGCCCTATAGCCCTTAGACTAGCTATCTTAAAACGCTATAGGATAGATTATTACTAGGAAAATAAGGTTAAGAAAATAAGAGGTTTATAAGGAGAAAAGAGTAATATAGCTATAAATTAGTAGGTAAGAGAGAGATTCTTAGTGTTATAACTTAGGAGCAGAAAAGTAAAGGAAAAGTAAGAATTATCTAAAAGCTATATTACTATATGTTTCTTTCCTTTCTTATATATTCTATTCTCTTTTATTCTTTCTTATAACCTTTTTTTCTTCTCTTTCTCTATTATATTCTGCTAATCTATCTATACCTTCTTTCCTTTTTTTTTTATATTTATTCTATTCTATCCTATTCTTTATCTCTTTTCTCTCTTCTAGAGGATTTTATAAGGAGAATAGATATATCTAAGGATATTAAAGTATTAGCTAAAAACTTCCTCTTATAAGAAGGATACTTAATATAGTTAAACTTAAATAGTATAATACTAAAGTAAATATAATAGGAGGTTACTCCTAAGTTTAATAAGAAATAGTATAAGTAAGGAAGGAGGTTCCTATAGATTAACTACCTTTTAAGGTAATAGGAGTCTTTTTAGTTTATCTCTAAAACTAGAGGATATTACTAGGGCTTACTAGAGATAGTAGTAAGGTATATAAGCATAATAATATAGATAAATTAAAGGAATTATAATAGAAGTTAAGAAGAGTTATCCTATTCTAAGGTATAAGGATAAAGTTCTAGCTAAAATAATTAGTAATATAAGGAAAATAACCTATTCTTAGTACTAGGTTTTTCTTATAGGAAATAGATAAAAACTATAGTAGTTAATTATTTAAAACTCCTCTATAAAACTAAGAATCTAATAAGTTATAGAAGGAGAAGTACTATATAGGAGTCTTTACTAGTATTAATAAAAGGTAAGGGACCTAAAGCTATAATTAAGGGTCTAACTTAGGTATTTATAGGGTATTATACTAAAACTATATACTCTTTAGTAATATAAATTACTAATAAGAATTAGAAGAAAGCTACTACTAATAATAATAACTATTAGGCTAGTAACTATTATAACTTAATATATAGAAAGATCTATATATCCCCTTAGTTAGTTATCTTATACTAAGACTTACTAGTTAAGGAAACCTAAAGGTAATTTAAAATTTAGTTAGTTAAATTACTAAGTCCCCTTTAAGATTAACTACTACTATAAAAATAAAGAAGTTAGGATTTAGGTAAAAGTCTTTAAGTAAGAGAGGTATACTAAACTTAAAATCTTACTTTACTTAGTATAAAACTATATAATATTAATTAGTAAAGGAAAAGCCTATTACTCTAATTTATACTAAGTAAAATCTAGTAATTAATATAAGTCCCTAAGGGAGGAACTAGAATACCTAAGAGAATAATAGTCTTATAGGGTATATAATATAGCCTACCCTTTATAATAAGAAAGCCCTAGGAGTTTTTAAAGTGCTTTCCTTTAGTAACTATACTAAATTTTCTAGATAATCTCTTAAGTATACTAAAGAAGTTTATTAAAGGGCACTTATATAATATTTTTATACTTTTACCTTATTAATAGTAGTAGTAGTATAGGAGACCTAATAGCTACTCTAGGGTTTATACCTAAAGTATTTTAATATATCTAAGGAAAGAAAATAAAAGAGTAGTTTTAGAATTAGCCTTTATTAAAGTAAAAGAGTTCTATTTATATTTCTAGTATTAGTTAAGGATATACTATAACTTAAGACTATTAAAGTTCCCTTACCTCTTTTAGATTATTTTACTAATAGTAAGAAAAGTTAATAAAATAGTAGTTAGGAGGACTAAATAAGGGTTTTAAAGGCTTCTAAGTGCTCTCTAAGTAATAAGAGAGTCTAGAACTAATTAAGGCTTATAATCTTATAAGTAAAGGGATTAAGTCCTAACTTCTAGTTACCTATACTACCCTTATTCTTATAAGAAGGTATTTAAGGAATACTAGTATAAATAATAGGACTTAATAACCTATTTAGAAGTATACTATTAATAATAGTTTAAGGTTTACTAAGATTAAAATCCCTTTATTTTATTAGTTTACTAGTAATTATAAAAAGTAAACTATAGTAATAGATTTTCTTACCTAAGGAATATTTATAATATTATTATTTAACTATAACTTTACTAAGCTACCTAGAATTAGGTAATATATTTAAAGGTAATATAAATTAAATTTTTATAAAACTAAATCTTAGGAGTTAGCCTATTTACCTATAAAAGGTAAATAGATCTTTAAGTATAAAGCTACCTAATAATATTAAGGGTAATAGGAAGATTTTAATTACCTTAGCTAAGGGAAAAGAAAAGGAAAATAAGCTAGCTAACTCTTAATCTAATAACTTAGATAAGTTAAATAAAAGTAGCTTTAGTAGTAAATTAAATAACTTACCTTCTCCTTCTAACTTATTACCTTCTTTACCTCCTTTAAATCCTTTACTATCTTCTTTTTCTCCTTTATTACCTCCTTTACTACCCTTACCTTTCTTAATACTACTAGATAATAGTAATACTAGTAAGCTTAAATAGAAATAAAAAGCTATAAATAATTCTAAACTTAAGCTACTATTAATAAATACTAGGGAAAGGAATAATAATAAGGGTACTAAGGATTTAATTACTTATTTACTAGACTTAGAAGGGTCCTAGGTTAAGAACCTAATTTAGTAATTAGTAAAGAAATAGAGAGTATTACTACCTTTAAACCTAACTAATAGTTAATCTAACTCTATAGCTAAAACCCTAATAATTATAAATACCTCTATATAGGTAAGTATAACTTTACCTAAAACCTTATATAATCTCTAAGATATATTTTTATTTAAAGTTACTTCTAAGTTAACTAAGGAAGTAATATAACTAAGTAAAGTAAATATATTATTATAATATTATATATTTATAAGTTTATTAGATTAGGTAAACTTAAGTCTAACTTCTTTTTATAATCTTATTAGAAAGGCTAGTTATTAATAGATAATTTAGGATATATAAGACTTACTAGGGATAGTAAGAGATCTTTACCCTTATATTAACCTAGAGAGGTTTTTCTTTAATAAAAATAGTAATCTTATATTATTAGGCTTACTAGTATTATTAGAGATAAGGGCTATATTTATATAGGAATACTATAGGCTAGTAAAGAAGAGGCTTAAAGCTAAGCTAAAGTTAATATCTTCTCTTACTTAGCTAAGACTTAAAGTAACTAAGAATTAGATTAAATAATTATTAGAGAATCTATTTCTAGGTTAAAATATAGAAATTTTACTTATATAGCCTTAAGAGATAAAAGATATATAGGCCTAGCTTAAAGATAATTTACTAAGGTATAAAAAGGTAAGATAAAAGCTCTTAAGATACTAAGGGTAATCTTAAGGGCTTACTAACTATTTTATATAGCCTTAAAGGGATTATAAAAACTTATAAAAGTTTATAAGGAAACCCTTAAATTTACTAGCTATAAAGAGCTAAGTCTAAATATAATAAGAAATATAAGAAGAATTCTTATAGCTTAGTTAGGTAACTAGGGAGGGTTTACTATATTAAGGAAATATATTAGGTTATTATAAATTAGGGAGATTAAGGATAATACCTATATAATTTATAGTCTAAGTAAGTAAGCTAATAATCTAGCTAATAATAAATCTAATAATTATAAGTTTACTATATAGGCTATAGTATAACTTTATATAATCCTTAGAGAATTAAGTTCTCTTAGGGGACTTAGCTAAATTAACTAATTAGAGGATTTAAAGAAATACCTAATAGAATTAGGGGCTTTACTAAGAGAAAATTACCTATTAATAAAGGTAATTACTATCTATAGGGAAATATTTATAGAGAAGGGAGGGTTAAAGTTAGGATTAATAGACCTAAAGGATATAGGGATATTATTAGAACTAGTTATTAAGGTTTAAGAGGGTATAAATAGCTTTATTAATTTAGATAGTTAGGGATTATTATTATACTAGTAAATATAAGAGAGGAAGTGTAAGCGTGTACCTTCCCTCCCACACATTAACCCACTATATCTTACTCTTACCACTACGCAGAGTTTTCTTCTTCTAGCTTCTTATATCGTGAGAATTTCAATTTAATTCAGTTATAATCTTCTTTTTTCCTTTCGGCTTCGTTCGAAGTGTGATTTTCCCCCTCCGTTACTTGGGTACTTTGGCTTGTCATGATCCAGAAGTCTAATCCATGCATATGTATATACATGTATGGTATGGGTATGGGTATGGCACTCTGCGCGCTAGACCTTCAAGGATTCTCGCTCGAGTTTGCCACTCCACAACAACCGCGGAGCCAGGCAAAGGACCCACGGGATTGTGACTTGAGTCAACAACTCGGCTCTCTTGGATCATCATTTCCGCAATTCCAAACACATGCTGAGAAGGGGTAATAACACATCTCTTGCGGAGTACTGCGACTGTAGATGCCCAGAGATGGGCATAGTTCTGATCACTCGACGATGCCGGCAAATGCAGCCGTTTCTGATGGGGAAACTACACTTACGATGAGCTGAATTAATAATTAATTGTGCACGCGAGATGGAACCGCCGCTTTCCCCACATGAAAATGCATCAGCTATTGCGGGTACAGTCGGTTTCCTTGCTCGGTTGGGACTTTTGCCATGCATTACCACAGGGCACATCGCGATATTGTCAGGCGCATGAATTCCAGTTACTCATGTCTTTCCATTTACTAAATAAACTTAAATGTAAACTGTGGTCCAAAAATGAAATCACCACTTCCATCACATCCACTGCTTCGGTCTGAATAACCTTGCCTGGTAATGCCATGTATTACTCAATGAAACTCCCGAAAGTCCCCATAGAATCAGATAATGCCAAAATCCTGTCTGGATCATCACAATGCACCAGGAACTGATGACTCTGAAGAGGAACGGTCCGATCGCCTTTGCTATGCCAACCTTTCTTACAAGAGGAAGAAAAGACCGGCGGCGGCACCAATGATGTTGGCGGCAATGCTACCAGCACCAGCAACGACCGGGGTCCATTGGGGTTGTTGGGGTTTGGCATGGCTCCCGAAGGGCAGTCTTGGGTGACTGGGAGTTATTGCAGTCGTCACCCTCGCAGCCAGGAGCAGGCTTAGGTGGCTGAGCATACTTGCAGTCGTCGCCCTTGCAAGGAGGAGCGGCAGGCCCGGTGGGAGGAGCGGCAGGCCCGGTGGGAGGAGCAGCAGGCCCGATGGGAGGAGCAGCAGGGCCGGTGGGAGGAGTAGCCGTCTTGCAGTCCTGGCCGTTGGCGTCGCAGATGATCTTCTTGTAGCAGTCCTCGCCGGCACACTTCTCGTGCTTGCACTCGTCACCCTGGCAGACATACTTCTTCTCGCATTCGGAGCCAATGCACTTCTCATATGTGCACTTGCCGTTGAAGCAGACAATCTTCTTCTGTTTGCACTCGTCGCCCTTGCACTCGGCATACTTGCAGTCAGTGCCCTTGCAGATGACGAGCTTGTTCCACTCGTCAGTGTTGGAAACCTCAGTTCGGCAGTGGTCGCCTTCGCAGATGACACGGTACTTCTGTTCGCCAGCCTTGCAAGGAATCTCAGGGCCACAGTGGTCACCATAGCAGACGATCTTCTTCTTGTGCCATTCAACCCAACCCTGGGGCTGCTCGCACTCGGTGGTAGGGTGAGTCCAGATCTTGGTAGTCTTGGAACCAACGGGGCAGTTTGTGACGGATGGAGGGCATGAGGTGATGGTCTGGATCTGGGTGCTGGTGGCAGTCCTGGTGACAGTCTTGGACCCAGAGCCGTTGTCGTTGTCTACACGCTCATACACGGAAACAGGGCTGTCGTCAGAAGCAGCATGGCGGCGCTGCATGCCGCCGGTCGAGCCGCAGGCCTGGGCCTTGTTGCCAGGGCACGGAGCATTGCATCTCGTGTTGTCAACCTTCATGGCCATGGCAGCCTGGATGTCATCACCGCAGATGCAGTCCCTTAAATCAGTTAGTCTAGTCCGTTTGTCTGTTTAGGTCGCATGTTCTGTTTCAAACTCACTTTCCAATAACGCCCATATACTTGGTAGGGCAGCTGGCTGCGCACATGTCGATGCTCATGTCGTCGGTGGTAGCAACCTTCTGGAAACCAGAGAAGCCAGAGGAGGAGGTGGCACAGCCAAACAACTTGAAGTCTCCGGCCCTCTCTGGGAGGGTTGGGCCAGTTGAGTTGCTGTACTGGGCCATGGCCAGATTGGCTGCGCCAACGGCGGCGATGATTGCAAAACGCATATTTGGAAGAGATGGGCAAGAAGGCAAGTAATGAACGAATGACTGAAGCTCTCGGGGCTGATTAGTGAGTGAAATCGAGGCTTTGTTGAGTGATGATGAGGGGAATAAAATCACCAAGATGGAGCGATAGTTTCGAAGGTTATATATGTACGAAGCAACAAAGCAGAGACGCGTCCCAGATCAACAGATTGTGGTGCGGCATTGGCGACGGCTCAATATTGTGGTCTCGAATGTATGCCACCCTAGTGGACCGATGTTTGCATGCCATGTCGACGAAGGCTACAGCGTGATGTGTGGGCAACTTGGCAAGCCTCTGCCTTTGTCAAGAATACTGTTGTTTCCTCTTTGGGACGAAGCTATCAATGTTGTGTCTTATCGCGCATCAGCCAATATCCAAGACAAAGTGGATGTGGATATCTGCAAGTGCTAGCTCCAGGAGGGGGCCTGGGAGGAGGCTACTCGGTGGTGGACATTTGCAAATTCAATATGGCATTGAACGCGACAGGTTGTCGCCCAGCATGGATGGCTGTTGGTTAAGTTGAAAGGAATGCCAACATATGTGTGCCCACAAGCATGTGCGAGGAAAGACTCGGGCAACACCGACTGGGTTGAGGACGAATTCTTGATGTCCGCATCGACTGGCTCTGATATGAGGATCTTTCTCTGTCCTTGTCGGGAAGTTTGTCATTTGTTGCCAGCAGTCGTTATGGATTCGCGTTGCCCAGATGACACACAGCCCTGGATGACTTCGGATCCGTCTGTGTATTACTACTCGGTAGGACGAACCTCGACGGGATCTTTCTCGATGTCTCAGGACTGTGTAGACCATCCACAGTGATTCACCGCTTCCGGTAAGATGTTTTGTTTACTTGGCAAATGCGAGGCCCGGAGCGACGAACCGAGGAGCCACAGGTCAATCTCACAACATCGGCTTCGGCACGAGAATTCAACCAACGAATAGGCGCTCCGCACGAGTTGGCTGCATCGTCGTAACGTCACGCATTCATGGCGCCCGCCGGATTCTAGCGACTTCTGTGTCATGGTGCCTGGATGCACGAGCCTGACTGAAACGGTGCAGGATTATCTGGGAAATTGTCACTTTGAGGCGATTATCGTAGTAGACATGCCGCGGCGAGGTCAAGGGGCAGCTGGCGCTACAGCAACACAGTTGAAGACAATGTCAACGTGAAGGAGGCAAATTTCACCATAAATTGTGTGGATCCAAGCCTGTTGACAAGGGCAGCTTTCGGGAAGGAAGGGAGCTAGAGGAGCGCCTGCCGACGGGCCGCTGATGATGGAGCGAGTTACAGACGGCGAGGAGCTGAGACACACGTTGGCGTGCTTCCTGCATGAGCGAAAGAAGATGTAGGGTAGCTTTCGCATCCAGCCCGAATTACACTTGTGCGAGAGCCTCTGTAAGACGAGGCGATTCAGCATTTAATAAAAATGCATTTGAATGTTTTGCTGCTCTTTTGTACAGACAAGCAAGTAGTGTGAACTATGGAGGTGGCCGGGATAGACTACTTGTGCGTTGCTGTTATCGCCGCTTCTACGGACTACGGAGTCGTATTAGCAAGTTACCTGTGAGGCAACGTGAGGCAATATGCGTCAACAACTTGCAACAACGAACGACGGCAGGAGACAACAAAGGCAGCAGCAGCAGCAAATTTGGTAAAATGACCAATAACCTTCCAGACCACCGACATGTCCATCCCATTGGTTCCCAGGCCCGGACACATCCCTGGCTCATCGGGCCCTCATCCGTGTCTGGCATGCGACGCGTTTTGCGTGTTCATACAAATGCTTGCCATGTTATGGGGTGAGACATTGCCAATGTACAATGTTGCTTGTTTTATTGACGTTCAAGGTAGACTTTGAGAGGAGGCTGGAAAGGAGATTGGATGAGAGGAGGTTCTGGGCCGAATGGACTGGCCCTTTTTCCCCCTCGATTGTTTTCTCAGCTGTTTCCTCAACTATCTCATGTTCTCTCGGTCTGCACCCCAAGTCTTCATGCCCCTTCACTTCTTAGCCTGCGCACTCGTCTTCTCGCATCACGGTAGTCAAGCAAAATGCATTCTCCACCGTCGTACTCCGGTGGAAGCCTCTATGTAGGCTCGTCTTCCACGCCGACCACATCAGCTCCCTCATCCGCCCATCTCCCCTCTTCAGCCTCCAGAGCGAGGCTGACGCCGGCTCCATCTCCGCCTCGCGCCGGGCAAGTCGTTGCGGGCCGAGGGCACTGATCCCGATGAGCTGTTCGACGTGTATATGAAGGCGCACAATGATTGCATTGCTAATCGGCCTGCTGATAATATGCATGTTGGGCTGCATGTCTGCCGTGGTGAGGCTTTTTTAATATTAATTTTTACGGACTAATGTCCTGTTTATCACGCACTACCCCAGCAATCCCAGCAATCCCAGCATCCCAGCACTCCAGCATCCAAGCATCTCCCTTGTTGACGAGTGGCAGGAAACTTTTCAACGTCAATGCACTTCAGCCAAGGGTTCTACGAAAAGATTGCCCAGCGCTTCTCCGCCACCCTCAACTACGACACCTTCCTCGAGCACGACGACCCGCGCTCGGGCGGCTGAGCCCCTTCGCTTCCTGCGCGTCTTGGAGGCGGCCAAGATTATTGCACAGGAGGGCCAGGGCCGAAGTGTCGACGAGGTCATGGCCAACATTGGCGTGAGTCCGCAGTGTGGGGTTGCGAGCGTGGCCGTCGGCGCGGATGGCATGACCGAGGACAAGATGTTTTGCCAAGCTGAAGCTGGTGAATGATGTTGCCAAGGAGTTGTGGCCTGCGATCTAGGTTTTCTTCCTTCTTTCATCTTCCTCAGGAGAGGATGCCGTCTTGTGAGTGCATGCGGTGTACTTTTGGTCCGAGTTGCATTCCAGTAGCTACTGCACTACGCGGATCTACTTCATCTCCAAGTGTTGTCATGCACGTGAATGGAATCATGTCTTTGCCCCAAACACCGAGTGGTCAAGTCGGACTCGTTCACATCCCGTGAGCTCTACAACGAAGCCACGCGATGTGTAAAATGAAAAAAAAAGGCCGGTACCCCACAACAACGGCCCACAAGGGTCAGGTCAGGGTTAGTTTGGAAAACGTCAGTCAACGAACGACACAAAGACAAGTTTCTTCCAACAAATCATAAACCACGCCCATCGAGCACACGGTCCGAAAATGCCCATCTCCAGGGACTTCGCCGTCCCTAGCTCCGCAAAGCATCTCGACGTGCCGTCCGACGCCAACGCCAGGACCTTTATCATCTTCATCTCGTCCGAAGACCCCGAGACCAAGCAGCCGTGGTGTCCCGACGTTCGCGCGTCGTGGCCACACGTCGTGGCTGCTTTTGAGGGACAGTCATCGCATACGCTGAACGTGGTGGAAGTCGGACAGCGGCCAGAGTGAGTGTTGGGAGTCGCGGCAAACCCTTGGTGCAGGAGGGGGAAAGGAGAAAAAAAAAAAAGAGATACTCATTGCTGTTTTCTGACGTTCACTTGGCAGATGGAGAGACCCGGACAATGTGTACCGCAAGAACTGGAATGTGCATGGTGTTCCTACGCTGGCTAGATTTCAGCGGGTAAATGGCGAGGTGGTTGAGACGGCGCGGTTGGATGAGAATGGCATCATGGATGTGCAGGCGCTTCACGCGTTTTTGAACTAGACTCTCGATGGTTGTCTTTTACGCCGGATGTCGATGTAGATTAGATGTAGACTAGATGTGCATGTACCGAGTGTGGCATGTCAATAATATGCCTGCCCTGTTTCGAAGTCATGTGGCGTTTGTAATGGACGTTTCACCGGCTGCTTCGGCTCAGCTGTAGCTTTGATCATTGCGGCTGGTCACACGAGCGCCTTTGCTTGAGCGAGTGAGTGTGTAGAAACATCAGCGCACTCATGGCTGCTGTACATGCGTGCTCGGTAGGTAGAAGCACGAAAGAAGTAAGTCCAGGACCTGCAGGACCTGCATCTATTGCTGCATTGCTGCATTGCTGCACAGCACAAGAGCCGACGTGCTGGATAATACTGCCAGTCCCTCCGCATTACGGGCGGGGCACGGAGCATTGCTTGCATCTCCTGCGTCCGCCTCCCTGCGTCCGTATCCGTCACCGTCAACGTCACGAGTTGCTGGGACGGACCCCTCCAGCCCACCACTCGGCGCATCCATCAGACAGTGTCACAGACGCCCAAGCACGCCCAACAAGCCTCAGGGCGATTCCTCTTCCCGCTCTCTTCATAAAGCATCGATTCCCCATACAACCCTATGCAACCCCATACAACCCCATACAACCCCATACAACTCCATACAACTCCATACAACCCGTCGTGGATTCCTGGACTTCTCCTACCTCTGCGCCGCCCAGAGGCTATTCTCGACCCCATCACTCCTTCACCTTACATAGTCCCGGGGCCACAGGCAGGCCTCGACGTCGCCGCCCGCCACCATGTTCGACCTCTTTGCCATGCTTTTATCGTATGTCCAATATCCATCTGCATGCCGTCACCAGGGTATTCTGTGCCCGCTGGCCCGGTTCGCGCGTCGCGTGCTAATGCCAAGACTTTCCATGCCCAACAGCTCCATCGCGTCCTTTCTCTTCCCGATCTTCGCTTCATACAAGGCTCTGAAGACGTCGGATCCCACTCAGTTGACCCCATGGCTCATGTACTGGGTTGTTTTCAGCATCTGTCTGCTCGTTGAGTCGTGGCTCTCTTTCATCCTCTTCTGGTCAGTCCGTCTTCGACGACATGGCAAACTCACTGACAGCGGGAAAAAAAAACTAAAATCTTGTTTCAAACAATAGGATCCCCTTCTACGGCTACGTTCGCCTCGTCTTCTTCCTCTACCTCATCCTGCCACAGACACAGGGCGCGCGCGTGCTGTACGAGGAAAAAGTGCACCCCTTCCTCCAGGACAATGAAAACACCATCGACGACTTCATCGCCAGCGCCCACGACCGCCTCAAGGCCGCCGGCATGACCTACTTCAGGCGGGCCATCGAGTACCTCAGGACGAACGTGCTGAATCTCCCTCCCTCGGAACAGGATCCCACCCCCGCCGCCGAGGCTGCGTCCTTGGGGCCGCCCCAGGGCTACACGCAGTCGCTCCTCGCCCGGTTCAGTGTCCCGACGGCACGATGGGCCGGCGCCGCCAACACCGGCAACGACTTCTACAACTTGTTGGCGAATGCCGTCTCTGCGGCCGCCGGCGCCGGCGGCCCGGCGGGTGGCTCTTCGGGAAACGTGAGCGACTCGGGCACGCTCATACCCCCTCATCTGCGAGGCTCGGCGGAGAGGATCAGCTTCATCGCTGCGCAGCGCGAGCGTCTCAACATTGTTCTCGGCGCTCTGGACCGAGAGGCGCAGCAGATACAGCGCGATGGCAGTGATGCTGATGCTGATGCTGTTGACGGCGAGGAACCCGTCGCGCAGAGAACGCCCAGTGGGCTGAGCAAGAGCCGCAGCGAGACAGACTTTGAGAAGGTCGAAGCCGAGAGCGGAGCCGAGGACGACGTGAATCTGCGTCGTCGACATGCATCGTCTGGCGCGGGAGGGGGTCCTGGATGCCGTGGGGATGGGGCACCGGCGCAGAAGGCAGTGGTGTCGGGCCAAGACAGGATTAGGAATCGCAACTTGTAATGAATGGGTTAGGGAAGGAGTTTGGAACATTCGCGTAGAAATCTATACGAGGCCACGGCTTCTTCATGTCTGTTGCGTGGCTAGAGTCACTCCATAAACACGCTCGTCGTACACGATCAAACCTCCCGTCTTGAATCTTTGATTGCCCCGGGATGGGTCTCGAACCCCTCTCCTCCAACTCAGCTCCAAATCGTAGCCACCTTTTTCCTTTCAAGTCGCCAACGTTCATACCCTCGCAGCCTCGATAATTGTCCAACTTTGGTCAAGCAGCATGCTTTGCCGCCGTGTATCAATAGTCCATGCCCCTACCAAACGGAGAATTTGTCGCCCCTGTAGTACATTACACAGCAGGACACAACTGCATGCCCTCGAATATCTTACAAAACCTCGTTCGGTACAATCCAACAAGGCACCCACCGGCGAAAAACCCTCCCCTTTACTTGACCGGTTTCCACGGGTACGCAACCTCCACCTCCCCTTCTTGTACCAAAACGTCCTCTTCTTCTTGGTCGTCGTATGCTCGACCCACGCCTCCTCCATATGCGCCCTCTTGAACCACCGAACAAAATGGGGTCCCACAGCTCGAGCCGATCCCCAGATCCTTGCAGCATCGCATCAGGGCGTTGGATTTGCACCCTTCCACGGCGGAGGGCAGCTGATCTGGCGAGAAGTAGGAGTTTTCACCCTGGGCCTGGGAGACGAATCTGCAAAGAAAAACCCACCGCGGGGTTGAAAGTTTTAGCGAAACCTCGGGTCCTGTTCCAATCTTTGTTTCCAATGGACCCCCTCCCTCTTGTAAAACGACTCACCGTCCATCCGCTACGAGAGCGTATTCTCTCGTCACAATGGCATTGCCCACGACTGAGTCGCCCTTGGGAATCATGCCCCACCCCATGGGGCCGAAGGCCTCGTTCAGTCTCCGTCGGTACTTGATCTCAGGCAGGTAGATGACCCCGTCGGGCTTGACTTCGATGTCCTTGACCGGGAGGGCGCCATGAGGACCTTGAACTGCTCTTCCGAGACGGGCTTGGACGATATCCCGTGGAAGCTGTTTGCCCAGTCCACGACGGAGGCGGGGTCTCCGGGCTGCGAGGCGTCGCGGGCCTGGTGGGCGATTGTCTTGGGTTCGTACGTGGCTGGTGCTTCGGGGATGATGGAAAATTTCGTGCTGGCGCCACGGGCGGCCCAGGCAGGACTGGGCTTTGCCCATTTGGAGCTTGTTGCTGAAGACGTCGGCGTCGCCTGGGCTGGGGATGCTGCCTCTGCGGAATAGAAACGGGCGAGGGTGAAGGGGTTCGTGTTCGAGGCACGACTCGGGCGGCTGCCGAGATGGCTCGTCTGGAGAGGAGCATGGCGTGGGGAAAGGGGGGGCGAGCTCTTGTCGCGTGTATATGGTGAAGGCGAAGACGGGTCGAGAATAGGAAGAATCGAGTTCGGGGTTGGGGGCAGCGTCTTGTGCACTTTTTCAATGGGGACATGAGGAGGACCCACACAAGGTACAGAGACAGCGATACGAAGCCGTCATAATATTGGGGGGCACGTGAGCAGGTTTCGTTGAAAGCACTTTTTTACAACAAAGGACACGAAGAATAGAGGGTGAATAAAGTAGATGGACTGACGTGGGTATTGATTTGATACAAAGGGGTGATGGTGCGCGGTGCGAGAGTTGGACAAGTCACGCATCTTTGGTAGACGTGCGCTGGTCGTTCCCATGACTCTTCCAGCACTGCTTGAACTCTTCCATCTGCGGGTGGGAAATTCCTCGTCAACCAGCTGTCTTATATCAATGAAGCATAAAAACAAAAATAAAAGACAAGGACCTACCTCGGCTGCGCACGCTCTCCAATCCTTCTTCTCAAAGTAGCAGTCCGTCATCTTCACGTTCTCATCTATTGTCCCAACATGATCCGTCAGACTCTGTCCGCCGACAAAGACGCTATGCAAATCATGAAGGAAACTCACCCGCGCAGCCAGTGCTGAATATCCTCTTGTCCCTATGCGACTACCAGCGTCAGTCTGTGCATTCCCTGGGAACCTTCACTCATCCTCATCCCATCCCACGGCTTAGCGTCGGGGTTTGACGGTACCGACAAGAAAAAAAAACCCACTCACCACTCATCCGGCTCATCGTCATCTACGGGCTGCGCCGCGCCGAGATCCTGAGCATCTTCCTTTGCCATTTCCGATTGGTCTCGCCTTGCTCTTGTCACGACGGCTGCCCTGGCCCCTCCCGATGCGTGTTGTGAAAGTGGGAAAATTGACTTGTCGAACACCTCCCTCCCCTCCCTCCCCTAACGCGTCAAAATCTCTGTTGCTCTCCAGTTCAAAGGGAGCCTGAGCCATCATGACGCCAACACGGCTCAACGTCCTTGTTTACACAGGTAAGTCCGCACAACAAATGGAAAAACAGGAGCTGGTTTCTCCGCGAATCCATGTTTCTTTTTACACGCTCAATCGCTCACGTCTCCAACTTCACATACAGGCACCGGCACCACATCCGAGTCAGTCCGGCAATGCATGCACTCGCTCCGCCGTCTCCTCTCACCAAACTACGCCGTCATCCCCATCTCGGAATCCGTCATTCTCAAAGAGCCCTGGGCACCGACGTGCGCGCTTCTCGTGGTCCCGGGCGGCGCTGACCTTGGCTACTGCCGGGTCCTCAACGGGGAGAAACCGCCGCATCAGCGAGTTCGTCCGCCGCGGAGGCGCGTATCTTGGTCTCTGCGCGGGCGCCTACTACAGGAGCAGCAGGTGCGAGTTCGAGGTGGGAAACAAGCCGCTCGAGGTCGTGGGGAGTCGGGAACTAGGCTTCTTCCGGGTACGTGTCGCGGGGTGCTTTCAGGGGTTCGAGTATCACAGTGAGAGGAGCCCGCGCCGCTGTTCTGAGAGTGACCGAGGGCGCGTTCAGGAGAATCTCGCAGAGACATTTGCCTCCTACTACAACAGGGGCGGCGTGTTTGTCGACGTCGGAAAGATCACGGCGCCCAACAAGGTGGAAGTCCTGGCGTCGTACGAGGACGACGTTGATGTGGATGGGGGTCATGGCAAGGCGGCGATTGTTCTGTGCCGTGTTGGCGATGGCTTGGCTTTGCTGTCGGGACCGCATCCAGAGTGCGTCAGCTGATCTTTTTCCTTTTTCTTCTTTTCTACATTACTGATATATACTCTTGTAGGTTCGCGCCCGCAAATCTGTCCCCTCAACCTGGAATTCCAGAGTACGCAGACCTCATCAGCAGGCTACAGGAGGACGACGACGCCCGCTTCAACTTCCTCGGAGCCTGTCTAGGCAAACTCGGGCTGGAGGTCAGCGCCGAGAACGCGGCACTGCCGACCCTGTCCGATATTCATCTCTCTGCTGTTGACAGTTCCCACGTGTCGGAATTGCTGTGCGCCTGGGCCCATGTCATCGACAAGGAGAACAACGGAGAGTACATCAAGGGCGAGGGCGACACCTTTCGCATCCAGAGCGATCAAGATGGGCTCCTGTCCGAGACTTGCTGCGAGGCCTCCATGGCGCGGGGATCATCATCCTACCGGTGAAACGGGCATCATCGACTACAGCACAATCACCAAGCACATCGTCGCTCATGAGAATGCTCCGCCCACGATGGAGATGACGCCCCGGTTCAACCATGGACTGTACTATTCTAGTCTCGATAGGTTCCAGAGGATTGAAGAGGGGCAGAGACCTGGGGCAACGTGTTGATGTACGGTGATGTCGTCACCAGTACCAACTCTCTGCTCGAAAAGTTCGTTGCTCCCTTGGCCAATGCTACTGGCTCATGACACTCTACGTTGACAACCTGCGTTGCACAATCTATACTAAATCGTGAGCAGGAATCCCAAATTCATGGCGAAGCTCCCCACCGGATTCACCTTTTCTGCATCAACCCAAGTCGCTGGTCGTGGGCGCGGAACCAACGTTTGGGTCGCACCACCAGGCGGCCTCATGTTCTCTACCATCATCAACCACCCAGCTTACCTCGCGGCCTCTCGACCCGTAGTATTCATTCAATACATGGCCGCCATTGCCATCGTCGAAGCCATCCAATCATACGACGTGGGCTACGAAAATCTCCCCATCAAGTTGAAGTGGCCCAATGACATTTGTGAGTTGGCAGATCCTCCGCCTCCTCTCTCTCTCTCTCCTAAACCCATGCTGGTGTGCCAACGCGTTATTACAAGCATGTAAGTGAAGCAGCAGGCTAACATTTCAAATCTCCCAAGACGCCCTCGACCCCACAAAGCCAGCCTCGTCCAAGACATACGTCAAAATCGGTGGCATCCTCTCTCAGTGCGGCTACTCGGACGGGTCCTACCAAATCGTACTCGGCATCGGCATCAACGCCATCAACCCCCGACCGACGACATCCGTTTCCGACCTGCTACCGCCCAGCGCATCTCCGCTGCGCATAGAGACCCTTCTCGCCAGGATACTCACGCGTTTGGAGTCTCTGCACGCGCAGTTTCGACGCGAGGGCTTCACCGAGGAGCTGGAGCGTAAGTATTATCGCCACTGGCTGCACACCGGGCAGGCCATCTCGCTGGAGGCCGAGGGCGGTGTTGGAGCCAGAGTGCTGGGCATCACGAGGGACTGGGGCATGTTGGAGGTCGAGGAGACGGATGCGGAGGAGGGCACGGGCAAGACGTGGACGCTGCAGAGTGATGAGAATAGCTTTGATTTCTGGAGGGTTGGTGAGGAGAAAGCGGTAGTGGGGATCTACATGTAGGGACTTACGGAGTACATACAATGTATCTCTTTGCTGCACATAAGGCTACACTTTCGTACCGACAAGGGTTGTTGGCCAATGAAACCATCGCTGTTCGAGGTACTTTCCAGTCTCATACTAATTTATATTACGATACAAGTATCGACAAACCTCTTTAGTTACAAAGAGCAACATCGCACGTCCCCTGTACCAAAGGTCACTTAAGGTCGACCCTTTTGCCAGCCAGGAAAAGTGGGTCGTTACGAAAGTGTAGCCTCATGGGCAGCAAAGAGGTATCATGTAGTTTGTAGTTGTACGCGCTACCCTATTGCCGTGGGCCAGTTGCAACGCACCGCACTTCGGTTGTACATTATTGACTAATGAATTTCCACCAGGCCGAACGTCGTGCTCGGAATAGTCATCAATGGAAATTATGTTTCTCACCCACTTTTAAGAAGAAGTCGTTGCTAATCCGGCACGTCGACGTACCGTTCGCGTCAAAACATCAAGTTAGCTCCACCCGTTTCCCGCAACTTGCTGCAACTCTTGTCGTACACTGCCACTCAGCGGAACAAAATCTCAAGTCTCATACAGTACACTATATTACAACATTGATTTCCCAGTGGTATATTTTTTTTTAAAGAGTCATCACAAAAGTGTCCCCCAAAGTCTGTGCCGCCCGTAACAAAAAAACAAAAACAAAAAACGCCGTGCCATGCCGCAGTCAGTGAAGATGTACATGTATATAAAACGGGGAGCTGACCATTCTTCCATGGTGCCGTTCCCCATGGCAGCCCCGACTTGGTTTGCTGTCAGGTGGGTGCGCCGTGTTTGTATTTTCCGCGATGCATAGTTGAAGAAAGTTTTGTACCATGCTGCAGGGTATAAAATTTTTTTTGCCAATGTTCAAGAGCTTTTGAATGCGTCATGATCCAACCTTGCATTTCGAATGGATCAAGGACGTCATTGGAGCTTGCTCGATGAAAGGGTGGGGAAGGGCGATATTCCTCTATTTGTCCTTGTAAACCTTTGGTTTCCATCCTTCCTGCACCTCGGCTTCTTGCTCGGCCTTTTCACGCAGAGGCCCCAGTTCACGCTCGAATCTCTCCTTTGCGCGCACAACCTTGCTCTGCAGGTAGAAGCTGCCGCCGTTTTGGGGCTCGTTGGCGTCAAAGAGCCGCTTGTATCGCTCGAGGACCTCCTCTACGTTGGCTTGACCGCCGGCGGGGGCTTGACGTTCAGGATCTTGCAGGCCTCGTCTAGTGTCATGCCGGATGAGAGCGAAGCGCCCGCTGAGAGCCGCCGCCGCCGGCTTTGGCAGCCGCGCGCTGATATTGCGATGCGGCCTGGGCTTGTTTGTATGCTGCCATGAAGGACCGGCCAAGGATTCGGGAGCCCGTAAGGAAGGCTGTGAAGACGAACCGGTGCGCCTGTAGGTGATCATGTTAGTACGGGGCCGCCGTGAAAGAGACTTTTGTCGTCGCCGAGTTGCTGAGCACTGCAAGAACGCTGCAAGGTAAGGCCGTGATGAAGCTGGTATTGTCGTCGTCGCATCGGGAAAGGAGGCCCCCGTTAGGATACGTACGTACCATGGTGAGATGATTGTCAGCCAAGTGGCTGGAGTCACTGGCTATCTGGGTTCTCGAGACGGGTGAAGCCCTTGGTGATGCAGTGAATGGGCAACGCCTTGGGAGAATGTCCCTTGCTTACGTCAAGACACCGAGCGTGAGGTTTGCGAGCGATGGTTGTTGTTTTTGCCGCCGCGCTATTTCGGCGAATGCTTCCGTGGTCGGAACAATTTGGGGTAGATGCGGTTTTAGCCGTGCTTCTGCCGTCCACTAGAGTCGTGTTGGGGAGATGTACAGTGGGGTGTATGGAGTACTCAGTATGTAAATGCTTTGCAAGTGCCCAGTATTTTCGGTCTGTTCTGGCTATATGAACGATATACTCCGTATGAGTAGAGAAACAGGCCAGGATTTCATGTTCCTTCGTGCAGTTCAATTTTTTTTTTTTGTCAATTGTTTTTTTTTTTTGGATGTCCCGCTTATGCACCACAACCACAGTGGAGACTTGTGAGAAGGAGAGCCCAAGTGCCCACTCAGACCTCAGACCAGGACTGGTTCAAATTGTAAACCAACAGACAGTGGGACAGCCATGATGACTCCCCGGGAAGTCGCTGTTCTTCTCCAAGAGCATGGCAGCAGCCGTGGACGAGTAGAGGCAGATTCGGCCTCGGACATAGATAGTCTTCTCCAAGAAAGGACTGACTTGCTTGCTGCGGTCTTGTCTTCTTGCAAGGATTTGTGGTCCACCAAGTCTGAGGAGCTGGATTCGATAGCAGAGAAATTAGGTGATGGAAGTCGCGATGGTGAGTTTTTAAACCATGGAATTCCTTCTCACTGTTCATTGATTGCAAGATGAATTGTTCTCAAACTTACTGCGAACGAGCTGCGTCTTGTTGAAGCGATTTATTCTTCTCTTCACACTGCTCTGCGTGGGGAGCGTAGCTTACCGGTATAACAGTCGCATGGCGTCTGCCTTATGGGAACTCGGGCATTTTAGAATTCTTCATCACCCTCCTCGCGGAAGGCCATCTGAGACCGAAACTGCACATTCATGCCCTCCGTCTAATAGGAAACTCCTGTGCGGACACCAACGAGAATCGAGCTCGTGTCGTCGAAAAGGATCGCTTATTGTCAATCACGAAACATGTGGCTGACGAAAATCTAATACCATTCAACATACCTGTTATATACAACATTCTGGTAGACTATGGTGAGACTCTTTGAATACTTGCGACTACAAGTGCCAAAGAAGTCGCTAACAAGGTGCAGAACCTGCTCAGAGCCTTGCCTCCAAAGCTCATCTAGGCAAGCAACTCGTCGGTCTATTGTCGTTACCACACATTTCCAAGTACGCACCGTTCGTGCCCTACATCTGCAAGATTCTATCTCTTCTTGTTTCCCAGGAAGGAGAAGCCTCTGCTGCTGACCCAGCCACGGTGCGCGTTCTTCTTACATTGGCCACTCAGCCTGCAGCAAAAGCAGATGTCGAAGACTTCATCAGTCTCGTAGCCGTGGCTTTGGCTTATCTCGCTTGTGAGACTTTCCAATCTAGGTTGATCTCGGACAATCAAGTGCCCTTGCTCATGGATGCATTTTACCACACTCATGTGGGGTTTGCTATCGATGATATCGATGACGAGGATGTTGTTGCGCAAATGAAGCAGTTGCGGTCTTCGCTACTCTCTGCTTTGACCGACGTCTCTGGAAACAACTCATTTGCTCCCTCATATCCCCTCTCCCACGACGTTTCTCAGACTTTGCTGGACTGGATCCGCGGCAACAACCTCTTTCTCCAATCAGCTGCATGCCTGGCCCTGGGCAACATTTCTCGTTCCGACGCTGCGTCCATTGCGTTGGTGGAGGACTACAGGGCACAGGAGCCATTGGTGAAACTGTTGTCTAATTCTGATGTCACGGATCCCCAATTTCTTCATGCCGCCTGCTCTTTTCTCAAAAACCTCGCGATCCCCGGGTAACAAATCGCAGCTCAAAGACTTGTTGCTTCCGCAGTGTGTACCAAGATTGTACTCTCTCGATACATTGCCACAAATACAATTCGCAGCTGTCTCTCTGACGAGGCTACTGCTTCTCAACTGCCCTTCCAACGTTCGGCAAATCTGCACACCTTTGGAATCCTCTTCAGCCAAATCCCGTGACAATGAGCAGACGGGTGCCAAGAGCATCATATTGGTATACAGACGATCGGACGCAGAACCAACACGGCTCGAGGCAGCGCGATGTGTAGCTGGTATCTGTCGAGTACTTCACTCCACACCAGTGTCTGACATTTTCCCAGGGGCCTTGGTCGTCGGCACAAGATCTGTGTCGAAAGTGGATGAAGAAAATTTGAGAAGTGCGTTTTACGCCAGTCATGCGGTTCAAAACCCACTGAGGTTTCTGATTACCCAAGACAAATGGCCTTCTTTGAGATCCGAAGCGTGGTTTGTCTTCGCTCTCATGTCACGGTCGAGTGATGGCGCTGCTGTTGTTCTATCACTGTTGGATGATGTGGCCGCCGAGGCAGTTTTGACGGAAACTTTGACGGCGCGGAAGGCAGAGAGCAAGGAGGAGGGTGCAGTCGAACTGGAAGAGGAATTGACGGTAGACTCCACGGTGCAAGTACAAGTGACCTCTGCAGCCTCCAGCCAGCAACTTGAGCCTCAGCAGGTCGACCCCATGCAGAAGGCGAGTACGGCCAAGGTGGATGCGGAGAATGCGCTCATCTTGTGCACCGAGCTGGTCAAGCTTGGGAAAGCACTTTAGCACCTGAGAAGTGTGCATTTCTGCAAGGATTGGTGCGTCATGGAACTCAGCGCGTTGTCCGGGATCGACGAGCAGAAAACATAAATTTGTAGCAGTAGGCCTGTCTGCCTGTGCAACGTATGTCATCGTCTCTACGGACTACAGGATAGACTTTCAGACCTGTCCGTCACATAAATTCCATCTCGATTACACGAGCAATAGTGTCTTGATCCCCACATCCAAAAAAAAACACGTTATGCTTCTATTGGCGAAAAAAAAAAGGCTCACTACTACAAGGCAAAGCCGGTTGATCATGCAATAATATTCTTGACCTGGACCTAGAGTATCTTCTCCACATGAACCGGGCCAAGAACTCCCTTCTAATAGAGTCTTGAACCGACGTTGGACACTTCCCAAGAGACGCACAAAGAGCAAAAATCCCTCAAACACCAGTTCCCTTTTGCTAATTTATTTCTTAGAAGCGCTCTCAGCCTCAGCCTTATCCTTAGCACGCTTCTCACGGGCACCCTGGTATCGCTTGTTGCTTCGTGCGGTACGCAGAGCGGTGTATGCACCACCCTCGATGGGCTTCGGCATCTCGCTCTTCTTGATCTCCTTGACGGCAAGGTCGGTGGCGGCAATGGGCAGGACGGAAGAAATTGTGGCGGCCTTGTTGACCTTGGTCAAGTCTGTCTTGGTGTCTCCCTTCTTGGGGGCGTTGGACTTGCGAGGAAGCAAGATGAGGCGCTCCTGTAGGCCTGAGGCGGGCCACGTTGATGGCCAAGCTCTCCTCGGAGAGATTCTGGCGGCGGTGGTCGACCGAGATACCGATGGTGCGGGCCAGAGGTCGGGCAATGCCAGCCTCCTGTTCACGTAAAAGTTAGAAGAATGTTCAGTTCGCAAATCAAGAGCCGTGCGCCCTCTCGGCCACCCGATCCTGGAAAGCCCCGTTCGCTCTTTTTGTTTCCAATTTGGACCCGGCGAAGCAATCGGATGGGGAGGTGGATGGTCGTGTATTGCAAATTCATATCGTACCTTGAGCTCGGTCAGGGTGAAACCCCGGCCGGCGCGCACCTTGCGGTTGTACTTAATGGTAGGGCATCGGACAATGGGACGCAGCGTGTCGACGGGGCGAGGCCAGAGCTGCAGCCTTGGCCTGACGGGCGACGCGGCGGGAGACCTTCTTTCCGGGCTGTCACACGAATAATTTGTTAATGGTGACCGTTCCCCAACTATACGTTTCGCGGTATCTGGGACAGGAAGAGAGCAAATCGAGTCTCGGGGCAGATATATCGCATACCTGGTCAAAGTGGGTGCGAACCCGTCTCTGCCAATCCTTGCGGAAGTCTATCAAATGCAAGTCAGTCGATTGTCCAATCCTGTCATCATGGCCGGTCGAGAGTTTGCGGGTAGAATCTCACGGTTGTTGACAATCTTCTGGTTGTGCTTGATCGCCTGGATGATAAAAATTTCGTTAGCAATGATGCTTAATCCTCATCATGCAAGTATTATTGCCAATTCGACGGTTGATGCGTACCATTGTGCCTGCTTGCGATCACGCTTCGCTCCGGTTGTCGATGTTCGGTAAGGCGTTGAAATTTGGGGAGGAAGAGGGCTCGACAAATTGTCCAAAGGGTTTTCGTGCCCTACGGAAGATACGTACCAGGTGGGGTGTGCCCTGCTCCAATGCGCCGGAAGCGAGAAATGGGCGACAAATGTGTGGGTCACGTGCTCCCGGACAATTCGCTCCATTTTGATGCCTGATCGGCTGTGGCCAAAGTTGGTGCCCCAGGCATGAAGAAAGAGCTATAAAACAAAGCGGATGGTGCTGGGCTTTCAAACATTTTCTCTTCTTCTTCATACTTACCTTGTTTCGAATTCCCCAGATCAAGATTCGGGGATTCAGCATGGAAGGCCTGCATTGCACAACGCGGAGTCGTTTCCTTGCTCCATTGTCCTTCGGGGCCATGGGAGGCGGAATTTTGATTTCTTCTATTGTTTTCATTGTGATCGTTGCTTCGAGCAGCGTCGCGAAGAAGACGTGCGTGGCGGAAACCTTTCCCAGATCCATTAACCAACCCACGTTCATTTGCACCAAATTCTCCCCTTGTTGTTTGTCGCTCCAACCTCCGACAGAAGTTGTGTTCCTATTTGGAGGTCAATAGGCCCAAACATTTTTTTCAATGTAGTGGCAGATTTGGATTTGAACTAGGATCTTACTCGGCAATCGCCCTGCCCGGAAGGATCAGATGTGATTGATGTCTTGTCTTCACCCATGCCGACACCAGATACCGTGGCGTTCTTTGACTGTACGTTTTCTTGTTCAGGTTTCAACGCTTTCGTTACATGGTTTGCTCGAGTTTTGATTTCAATTTCGTTCTCTTCTGTCCACCAAGTGAGCGACTCGTTTAGTCCAGGTCGAGATCTCTCACGACAGACAATTCTAATATACCTGAAGTAGATAGCTATCGAAGTCTCACAGTCATGATGCCCAAATCTCAATAATGTTCTTCCAACCTCTGTTATGATCCTCAAAATTCGTGATTTTCAGCATTCTGTTTGTTTGCCTCATGATTTCCCACTTCTGCAAGTCCCCTGGAAGTTGTACCCCAGTATTTCCTGCTCCAATCACAGTCCTCAAATTCACCACTAAGCTGCCGCCCACCCATCCCCAAAAATCCATCGACAAGAGAGGCCATCCATTCTCTTACGGCAGCCATCCTGCCCACGTAAATCACAATTGACATTTCATCCCGTGTCAAGCGTCCCTTCACAATGTCTTCTAGAATGGGACCCCGAAGCGTCAAGGACGCAACCCGCTTCACATCAACCATTCCTCACGCCACTTCCAAAACCGCTGGCGCCGCCCCCGCCGGCAGACCGTCCGCTTCCGCTGCGCCGAATCCATCGCCACGAATTCCCGGAGAGACACCTGAACAGAGAGTCCAGCGGTTGAGACGGGCGCACATTGCGGCGCAAAGGCGCAAATCAGTCGCACAGATCGTGTGGTTGATGTGTCGAGAAGGGTCCTGGATGTTGCGCATCGGTGGACCGTGGGAGGCATCGTCGTTTTCACGGGTACGTTGCCGCCGATGAAATCCGGAGCCGTCAACTCCAAGCACGGGAGCTCACCATGATAACGATGTATATATAGCTGTCGCTGGTGTTGTGAGCGTCTACTCCGTCTGGGACATGCTTCAGTACAACCGTGCCCGCCGCGCCGAGTGGCTCGAAGCCCAAAGAAGATCGAAGCCGACTCCTCGCCGCCGCCCGCCTAGCCTACCTCAAGGGCGATGCTACCCAGGAACAGATCCTGCTTGTGGAGGAAGCCAACCGCGAAGCGCAAGAGAAGGGCGTCAAGCTGCCACCTTTGCTCTCACCCCTGAGCATAGAACACACTTTGAAGAGCACATCAAGCCTACGTTCTCGAGGGCAGGGAAGAAGAAGAAGAACAGCCAGCAGGAAGGAAGGGGTGTAATGGGCGTCGTTTCTGGGTTGTTTGGTGGATCAAAGGCGGCTGAGTCTTCGTCCACAACTGCAGAACAGGCCGCAAAGAGTGGTGTAGTCCAGTCGATCGAGGCAAAGGCCAGAGATGTTTGGGAAGCCGAGAAACAGGCTCAGATCAAGGGTGGAAGCCTGGATCAATTGGGTTTCGAGACAGGCAGCTCAGCGTCGAAGCCAGAAAAGCGAGGGTGGTGGCCGTGGTAGACGAGATGGTCGCCAGATGTAATATGGACGGAGGAAGGATATTGTTCATTACATATGCTCTGTAATCTAGCGAGGCATGGCAACAGGGCGGAAAACGAAACTTGTACCATACTTTGAAGACGGATAGTGCATTATATTGGCGTCAGGAGTCATTTTTACTTGCGACATTATGGAAAGAAGCTCGCCATCCTACGCCTCCGTAAAGTTATCTCCCTTTGAAAAAAGTGTCGTATTTCGGAGTTTGTTACATCATACCGTTCTTGTGATTGAATGTACTTTTGAGTGACTGTGTGGAAAGAGATCATGATTCCAATTTCAATGGTGGTACAAATCTACAGAATGTGTGCTGAGGATCCTGTGCAGGACCGCCATCAGCTGCTGTGAAACAAGTTCGAGCGATTTTCCCTTTCAAAAACAGCCCAATCGCCAATGCGCCGCAAGACTTTGAACCCAAATACAAAAGAGATGTCTGTCGCTCGTCGTATGAAATGATAAGTTAAACCACAAACGCTAGTGTGATACAAGCCCAATGCCAATATGCAAAGCAGTCAGGGCCCATCTGGACTGTCTGCTTCCAGAAAAAATCTTCTTTATTTTCCCGAATAATGTGTGTAGCGTATTAGTTTTCCGGGCTGCCGCGACCGACTGTCTTGTTCGGCTGACTGCGCAAGCCAGTAAGCGGCGCGAGCTGGTCAATACCATGCTGTGCCAGAAAAAGCACAACTGGCTAAGTTTTCTCCATCAGGCTGTTGTCGAGAAAATTAGATGATCATTGCTGATTCATGTCCGATCCGTCAATAGCCCCCGTTCTGCCATATTAATCGCTTTGGAAATCCCATTCTATGTGATAACAATGTGATTGAAATGACCAGGGACTTTGAGTCTACATTTTCACAGTCTGTTCGGTAGCCTATGCTGAAGCTCTTCTTCATGCCTGGTTGCCATGTCCAAGAGTTGACCGTGTGTTTGCTGCGCTGGTGTCCTTTGCGCCCAGGCGATGGTGAGGAAGGATCTGCGTCAGAATCAGGATGTTGTGCTAGAGCCAAATGATTATCGGCATCGATCATGGCGTAAGGATGCTCCATGACATGTGTAGGTGATGGCTGGCACGATGAAGAACACTGGAACTGGGTTGGAAACTGTGACTGTGCGTCCACACAACCCTCATTGTCCATCATCATGCCACTTGAAGCACAAGCTTGGCCATTCATGCCGGAATCACCAACTTCGGAAATTGGCGACGGCAGACGTCGATTATTCTGCAGCACGTGCCACTCCGCATCACCGTTCATTGCTCTTGGCACGCACTCGTTTTGAGAGAAGCCATTGAATTGATGGCCGAGATTAACGACGCCATTGGGCCCCGTGTTCACCTGTGCTGGAGCCCATCCGCCATTCTGTCCCCTTACTTGTGCTGCAAAACTCGGGTGGATTGGCGTGGGCATTCGCCCGGCTGAACGGTCTTGCTGAGTTGCCGAGAAGGCTGCAGATCCGTCATGACCTGAAGGGGTTGACTGTATCGTATCCGTCATATCCATTTCAGCATCTGACTGACAGCTGGAGTTGTTCATTAAGTTTGAGGCCCATGCATCTATGGTATGACGAGGCCCTGCTTCGGCTGGGCTCGCATTCAGCGGCACAATGGCGTGAGGCAGGGACTGCTGAGGAGCTCGAGTTGAGTTTCGAAGCGGAAGAGATTGGAGACGTTTCTGGTATGCTGTCAGCAGCTGGAGTTGACCAATCTGAGAGTATGAGCTTGATTGCACTCACATTTCTGTGCTCTCCGAATCCAGTAGCGGCGTTGACGGAGTCTTCGTCATCACGGATTCGCTTCCGTCCCGAGTTCACCGCATCGAGATACTGCTGCGTGGCAAACATATTCGCTGAAGTGTGTGTCGTGAGTGTCAATAAATTGTATAGAACAACCTGATTAAAGACGTGACGATGATCTCACGCTAGAGGTGCTGGTGATGGATGCTGACCACCGCCGACTTGTTGACAATACCAATACAGTGCACCTTGATGGCAGTAGATGGTCGGACGGTGGTGTAATGTGGCAAGTCCGGGTAGGCTCAACCTAAATGGAGGGAGATGCGGGGAGGGGATTTTGAGGAATAGGATGAAGCAGCACTAGCTTCAGCTGTTCTTGCTCCTCCTGGTTGAGGAGAAGCGATCGGTGGTGGAAGGCTGAGCTGACTTGAGGCAGTACGACGGAGGCCCAGGCTGCGAGCGAGTCGGTAGTCACTGGTCAGCCGCCTGGGGCTGGAGTGGATGAGACAGGGGCAGCGATATGCAGGCGGCTTATGCAGGCGGCTGCAGGCAGCTCCTGGACTGGTAACGTACTGTAACGGCCCGATCGACGCCAAGGACGCCTGGCCTGGTGTGTCTGCCACTGTCTGGTGTCAAACAACGGGCAGGCGGGCAGGCGGGCATACGGCTGGGGACTTTATTATTAGGGCAGCGTAGTCCAAGCGTCTGGTCGATCATGCGGGTGCGACAAGATGACGAGTGCCGGTCGAGTACCAAGGTGCAAGTTCGCTGGAAAGGAAAGCAAGATGAGACGACATAAAGCTTTCTGGCTTGAGTATCAACGTTTCGGGTCCATGGCACATCCAGGCAAGTACCAAGGTTACAGGTTACATCAGATTGCCAATGCGCTTCCGAGTAGGCTTTCTTGGAGACAAGAAATGATCAATAGATACGATGCTCGGCGAGACACAACGGCAAACGAAGGTTGAATCGCAAAATAGAAGGGTTCAAAGCAGTCAATGCATCCTGGACTGCTGGACTTAACGATCCCAGTCATTCTACTAGCACCGAGTCAGAGCCACCTTTTCGTGGGCCCGACAAGGTTTTTCTAGTCAAGCAAAACCTCACGGCGATGCAAGGGACGAAGGAACATGATTATCCTGAACCATCCTGAACCATCCAGAACCATCCGAGACCCAAGACACTGTATCATATCGATTCCACCACCGCTTTGCACCGCTTTGCGCGCTTTGCGGAGCAGAGGCATCTATCGCCACACTTGCAAAATACGAATTTGCTTTCCGCGTCCATCGTTTCACCATTGCTTCGCATGTCCCGTCGTTCAGCCACCAATGAGTCGCTACGTCTCTTTTACTAAGTTAATCCTTCTTACAACCCATCACCGTACCTTTGCAGATATCCCAGCCTGTCCCAGTGGAAGTATAAGCAACTCATATTTACAACTCGAATAATAACTTGTATTGACACTTGTGTAACAAAGGGATTGATGTTGATTCCCATTTCTGGTGATTTTCTTTTCTGTTGAGCCGCCCGTTTCCAATTCCAAAATAAAGATCTTCATGATCCAAAGCAGTATTTCTGGCAGAGAAGGTATGCTGACTCGTCAAGTCCAGCGCCGAGACCGGAAACAACGCATCGTCCATAGACTTGTAGTTGTAAAGTTCTTGTTTCCGCCGTACCAACAAGTAAACTTCAGTAGCACACACATATATATGTGTACTGCTAGAAGAACGTGTGTGAAGTGCGAGGTTAAGCGGTAGACAAAGTCACGTCTGCTCTCTGAGGGGAAGAGAGGCGACCTGTATTGACCCGCACACCGTAGGTAATAGTTGTCGTAGCTCTTCCGACTTCCAGCTCTTGACGATGATCATGCAACTACTCAATTCCGCTTTCGGCGTAATACTACTCACAAAGATGAGGCCGGGACTTGTTTCCACATATGCTGCAAAAGTAGTCGCATTCGAAAAGTCGCCGAGTTCCATGTTTCCACCGCGAATGTTATTCCGTCAAGCTATTGCCTATATCCTTAGACTTCCTCGCTGCCACAGATTACATGTTCAGTCCGCCAATGCGCTTCGAAATTCAGCGGCAAGAACGCTTTAAACGAACTGCGGCGAGGAATCCGGGTCTTGATTTCTTACGTCAGTTGCCACAGGAGGTCTGCTACATGGTCGCAGGACATCTTTACCGGCTCTTGGCCGCCATTGCCTGCCAAGATGTCGCGCAACACGTCCATCCGTCCAAGTCCGCAATCGATCTCACCCTGGATGTCTACGCGACATATGTGAGTATTGAGGGTGTCTCGTACCTCCGATCCTTACGGAACTCGCCCCGAAGAACGGTGCGAAAGGCCGCCGGATTCTGGATGCGCGGCACGGCCGTGTTATTCGGACAATCTATGTGGCATATGACCATGTTGGCATCAGACATGTCCATTTTGGCTTGCCCAAGCAGGGCGATATTCGAGATTGCTGCGGAATATGGTGGAAGAAGCTGACCAGAAATAGCGGCCTTTCACGACTAGTCACGCAGTCCGACGTTAGCTTATCCTAGTTCCGTCCTTGCCATTGCCTATGTTAACATCCTCCTAGGGCTTGAAAATCAGACACCTCCTAGATCCTACAGAAACCCTCGCTTCGAGTGACTTTTCACCTGGTCAAGCATGGCCTACACCAGGTGTATCCTGTCGACTAATAGATCTGGACACGTGTGGCTCTCTAGGAACCACCCGATAACTTACGGGTGAGTTTTATTGATTGTAACGCACCCAAGACACACGGTTATTCTGCCGCTATCTCCGGATTTCACGTTTTGAAGATGCTTGCGCATAAGTCGCACACCACGACACAGTTTTATCTTGACCTGGATAATGGTTCAGCCCCGTGCTATGGATGTATATGCCTATTGATGCGGACGAATACCTGGCGCAGATTTGGGCTATTAAGCAACCCAAGTCTGGCTTCCTAGGATTTGTGGTACGATATCGAGTTATGCAAGACTAAGCGCTTGCGCTAACACTTCACGCTTTAGCTTTATTCAAACCGGGAAGAGCGGCCATGTTTGGGAGTTACAACGTACATCCTGACCTCCGGCTTGAGTTCTATCGCATCTACGGAACAACGAAGAGTCCGTCACGGATATATGTTAACGATTGGGACCCGCTCTGCGACGACAAAAGGATCAAGTACTTAGGGATCGAAAGCACAAATCTTGAAAACAACATACCTGGGGATGTTGATCCGGGTTTGGAGACCTATCCGCCGTTCATAAGGCCGTCGTCATCGCCGCCTTATACCCAATACAATGAACTGTGGTACTACACGAACTGTCGGTTAGAGGATGTCACGGGAATCGCTTGCTGTATCGACAAAGGCGTCTTGCACAATCCAATTATTGGCATGTTGATTCATTACGGCGACGGTCGTCGAGCCTGCGTAGGGCAGTATCGCTTTGACTGGGCTCTTGATCTCTTGGTAGTAGGCTGTTTAAAGCCACTACTTATAGGCGTGGGCAAAACTAAGAAAGGCTTTCCGTATCTGGCGAGCGTTAGCTTACATAAGGAGGCAGCGCCTACGTGCAATACGATGTCTTGGATGAGCTTACCCTGGCATGGTAAACTCGAGTGGTGGTTTTCACTACGCCAATGTAGATTATGCTACTCTGACTAGAAACATCTTCGACGACTCAAGAACAACCTGCTGCATTTCATATAACCTCTAGCTGATTTCAATGTCACTAGCGTAGACCGTCTTCTTTCCATAGTACGCCCACGCTCTCCTCCCGTTGAGCTTAATCTGTGTCCAATCACCTTTGACAGTCTGTCTGGTCTTACCCTCGATATCCTTGAAAAGGTGTTTATCTGGATGAAAGGTATGCGTCTCGCGCCGAACTTTGACTTGGATCGGCTGAAAGCCGGACCCTGAGTTATCAGGGGATGTTGATGCCTGATTATAACCGCGTAGTGGCTAGCGTAAATAGTTAGAGAGGCTAGAAGATATGATACTGTCAGGGTGAGGGCTTTGACCACGCTGCATTGACCGCATTAACGAAGATGAGACCCTCCTTAAGATAACGGTGGATACGATGTATTAGAAGTACCTAACTTAGCTAGATAGTACTATAGCGCACTATATACCTTTTAGGTATAAAAGTTAGGTGCTATCTATACCTCTAATTAATTAAATTAAACACTTCTTAATAACCTTTTTACCCCTATCTTTTAATAATTATAAGCCTAGGAGGTTTCTATTACCCTTATTATTATTATCTATAGATTATATACTCTATTAGATATTATTAATGCTTATAATTATCCTAAGATAAACCCTTAATATACCTATTAAACCTAGTATATATTCCCCTTTATAATATCTAAAGAAACTCTAATATAATATTATTATTAAAGAAGGACTAAATTAAATAGTATATATAGATTAAGAATTACATAGAATCTTATAGTATTTAGGAGTATATTAATCTAAATAAGGATAAATTACTTAAAAAGCCTATGATACTTATATACCTATAAAGAGGTCTAAGACTAGAGGTCTTACTAAATAACCCTAATGCCCTTAAAGACTAGAAAATTACTTATAAAGATATAAAGAACTAGTTTAATTTTTAATATAAAGAACTATAATTTAACCTTATAAAGTATATAAACCTATTAAAGTAATTACTAAAGCTTAGGGATATATTTATAAAACTATTTTAAAGAATATTTAAGACTCTCTTAATTTTAATACTAAGGTTAAAGAAAAAGAGTTAGTTTAGCTTTATTCTTAAAGAATACTAAAGCTTCTTTAGAATTAGTATTAACTAAATACTAAGAAAATACTTATTTTAGTAAAAAATTATCTTAATAATTATTTATAAGCTAAAGGAACTTATAATTAGTATAAGTAAGTAATAATAAGTAAGGTACTATAGAGGAATTACCTAGACCTTAAAACTTAATAAACTAAGGAGATAATACTATATAAGTTTATTATACCTTATTAAAGTAAATTTAAATTATTCTAGAAGAAATAGAATAATTTACTTAATAAAGAAGAAAATTATAGCTTTTTAAAGGCTATAGTAAAATTTAAATATAACTATAAAGCTTTATAAAGCTTAGTAAAGTTAGTAAATATACTTATATTTAAAAGATTAACTAGTTAGAATAAATTAAAGTAATTAAAGTACCCTAGTTATTCTAGCTATAATATTAATAATACTTTAAAGTAGTAGGAATACTATAATTCCTTTAAGATCCTTTTTAAGCTAGAGGTTACTCTAAAAGACTAGTTAGTTAGGAAAACCTTAAAGGATAATATTAAGAAGTATCTTAAAGAAAACCCTAATAAGAAGTTAAAAGCTATAAATTAAAGACTAGAAAAGAAGGAAAAGGCTAGAGATATTATTATCCTATTATAGAACCCTATAAATAACTCTATTATAATAATATAAGGCAAAAGACTACTAATATATTATTATTTATTTAATCTAGATATTCTTAACTATTAAAAGAAGTTATAATTACCTCTTTAAATATAGTAAATAATTTAGAAGTAAAAAGAGTATAGTTCTCTATAATTTAGGAGTAAATACTTATATCTTTAATAATATTTATTAGTTTAAGCTATCTAAATTTAATAAAAGTATTAGAATAAAGGTTAAGGCTAGAGGTATAATATATATAGCTTTAGGTTAAGATATAGTATAAATTATAATTATAGATCCTATTATATAAGGTATAAGGACTATTATACTAGAAGATACTCTATTTATCCTAGAATTCTATATTAATATAGTATTAGTAAAGATTATAATAAAAGCGGGTGTTATAAACTAGCCTTATGGCTGCTACACATAAGCGTTCAAAGTGCGATTATTATTCTTATAGAAGAAGAAGAAAACTAAACTAGAGGTTACACTATATCCTAATTTATAGGGTTACACTTAGTTAGTGTGTAAATTACACACTAACTTATATTTACCCTTATATAACCTATATATAATTTATACCCTTTCTAGACCTAACCTTAACCTAGACTTAACCTAAGCTCTAGCTTAAGTCTATAATATACCCCTTACTTACCCTTTACTTATCTCTCTTATATATAAGTAAGGAAATAATAAGTATAAGACCTAATATAAGGCCCTTTTCCTTATATATATATAGCTAACCCCTAGTAAAGGAGGGCGCTAGTAAGGCTAAACTCCTTTATATAGGTTATAAAAATTTTTACTATAGACTTACCTTACCTCTAACCTTTCTTATTATACTAATAGCCTTACTTACTCTAACTTTACTACCCTAAAACTACTAGCTTACTTATTTCCTATACTTATTATTAGCTATTTCTATATCTTATATTATTACTCCTTTTACCTTCTCCTTATTACTTACTAAATCCTAACTTTATTTTAACTTTACCCTAATATCTCCTTTATCTCTAATTACCTATTAAATAATTATATAATATATTACCCTTACCTATCCTAAACTACTTCTAATATTATACTTAGCCTAGATTTTAGTTAGGGTAAATCCCTTACTTATAAGAATATAAATACTTCTTTTTTTCTTTATTTCTTACTTTTTTTCTTTTAGTATTATAATATTCCTTAAAGTATTCTTTTTATTCTTTTTAACTTCCTTTAAGCTCCCTTTATTTTTATTTTACCTTTATTATATCTAAAGTTATTTCTAAAGCTACTACTACTATACCCCCTCTCTCTTTTCCTTTTCCTTATACCTAGATAAGGGAAGTTACCTAGGTAAATATATTCTTAAGAGTAACTCTAATAATAAAGCTCTCTCTAATAGTAAGGAGTATAATTTTCTATATACCCTTATATTAATAACCTATATACTAAAGACTAGTATACCTATATTCTAGGTATAAACTAAGCCTATAGCCCTTACTAGGTAGCCTATTACTTATATATTTAGGAGATATATTTATACTATAGTAACCCTAAATTATATTATATCTTTAAGTACCTTAAAACCCTTATAAATACTAATAAAGCTATTAAGACTATAGCTATAAAGTAGTTTACTAATAAGAAAAAGTACTATATTATTCTTATAAAATTTTTATTTATTACTATAAGTATTTTAATAGTATACTTATAGTTACCTATATTAATCTTACTAAGGCCTAGCCCTTAGCCTCCTTCCCTATAGGTATAGCCTATATCTAAGGGGCTACTAAGGTATAAGCTCTTATACTTATATAAACTATACTTACTTACTAGGCCTAAAACCCTTTTATTACTAAATTCTTTTATAGTATAACTAATATAAATAATAACCTTATATAGTCTATCTAAGCCTAGGAGGTAAGCACTACTATAGTATAATAAGTTATAGCTAATACCTATAGCCTAACTAAAGCTATAGCTAAACTTACTTACTTTATTATAAAGGATTACTATAAATATTATTACTAGCCTAAAAGCCCCCTTCTTTTTAATTATTTTTACTATAGTAAATAAATAATACTATAATATATATATACTAAAGAAGGACTAAGGTATTAATTTTCTATAGCTAAATTAAACTATACCCTTTTAAAACTATTACTTATTTATATATCCCCTTATTATAACTTAAATTTATCTAGTATCTTTATATATTATATATTTTCTAATAGTTTCTATATTAGCTATATATATTCTTTTTATTTTACTAAGATATTATAGTTTAATCCCTAGCCTTAGGTATTTTTAGTAGTAAGAATCTCCTTAACTTAGTACTTAGAGAGGTTCTTATTAATATTAGTTATAACTAGCTCTAGTAGTAGTTATTTATTAGCTAGTTTCTAACTTAGTAATAGATCTTTACTACTCTCTATACTAAATTAATATAAAAGATAGGGTATAATCCCCTTAGAATATCTAATTTAACTATTAATAGTATAAGGATCTCTAGTACCCTATATTTAGCTATTACCTAGTCTAGTTTCTTATAAGAATAGTTTATTTTAATATTCTAAAGACTTAACTATACATAGTCCCTAACCTAAAACTATTTTACTAGCCTTTAACTACTATTTATATTCTCTTACTATTATTATTAGATAAAAGTAATAGTAGCCTATATTAGATCTATACTTTCCTTTAAGTATTATAGAAATACTTAAGCCTACCCCTTTACTAAGGTTACTAATATTTATATAAGAGGTACCTTCTAAATTATTAGTATATTAAAGCTATATAAGGCTATATTTATACTTATACCTATTACTAATAAATCTATATTATTTAATACTAACTAGTAAGCTAGTAAGTAGTTTACCTAGTTAAATTAAGAAAAGGATAGTAATACCTATAAGATAGCTAGTACCTCCTAGTTAGCCCTTTCTATACTACTATTTATCTATAGGTAATATAATATTAATAGGAGCTATTAAATACTAATCTTATTATATAATACTATCTAAAAGTTACTTAGCTAGTTTAATTTATAATCTATAATAATCTAGGTAAGGAAACTATAAAAACACTACTAATAGTATTTAAAACGCTTTATATATACCTTAGCCCCTATTAATATTATAGCCTTAAGTTATATATATTTAGAGAGCCTATCTATAATAACTATTAGGAAATATAGATTACCCTATTCTTTAGCTAGTAAGTTAGTTATAAAATTAATAGAAATTTATAACTAGTATTTATTAGGTAAAGGAATTAGCTTTAGTAAGCCTTATTATAGTTATTAACTCTTCTAACCTCTATAGTAGTAATAGTTATATATAACTTAAGCTATATCCTATAATATACTATTCTAATAGTAGTCTCTTTAAAGCACCTTAAAGGTAGTATTCTAGCCTAGGTAACTTAGTAAGGGTAAGTTATAAACTTACTAAATTAAGGTTATAGTTAAGGGCTCTTACTTAGAAACCTATATCTAGCCCTAGAATTATAGTATCTCTTTTATACTAATCTAGTAGTTTACTATTTATTCCCTTATATTAGCTACTTCTAGAAACTTCTAAGCTCTTACCTTAACTATATAAAGTTATAACCTATAGGTCTTATTATAGGTTAGTAACTAATCCTATAAGGATTAAAGGTATTTATTTATAAATATTAATATACTAGCTAGAGAACCTATTATAGAAACTAAATTATTTCCTAGGGCTATAACCTCTAATACTATAATAGGCCTAACCTCTATATATAGCTATCCTTACTTAAAGCTATAATATATAGGGCTATTACTAAATATATAATAGATACTTTTAGCTTCCTTATCTATAACTCCTCTAATAATATCTTAATAATATATCTAGTTACCTTACCTAAGTACCTAGTCTATAATATAAATAGAAATTAAAAGCATTAAAGTCCTTACCTATTATACTTACTATTCTAATATTTCCCTTAGTGCTATAAAGTACTCTAAATTCTTATAGTTTATTAGTATTATAAATAGTTTACTAATACTCTATAGCTTTACTAACTATACTTTAAGGTATAAAATAATTACTAGTAATTCCTTATTATATATAGTATAATTTTATTAAGCTAGTTATAGATAGGCTAAGTAATATATTACTAAATATAAAACTCCTTTATTATTAACCTAGAAGAGATAGCCTCTTAGTGCTATTTCTAAATAGTTTACCTTTACTACTATATTCTTATTAGGATCCTATTAAATTAAGATAGGATATAATATAAAAGCTAGCTTTAATACTTTAAAAGCCTTCTTATAAGTATTTATCTAATAAAATAAAATGCCCTTCTTTATTAAGTTAATAAGGAGGCCTATAATCTTAGAGAATTATAATATAAAATTATAGTAAAAGTTAGTAAACCTAAGGAATCTATAAACTCCTAGACCCTTATTAGGGCCTCCTAATCCCTAATTACTATAATTTTCTTATTATCTAGATAAATCTCTTTTCCTATATAGATAATAAATCTAAGATATTTAACTTCCTTTATAGTAAAAATACACTTCTTAATATCTAAGTTTAGACTAGTCTATTATAGTCTAGCTAGTACTTTATAGACCTTTTATATATAATCCTTCTATAAGCTTTCTAAGTAAACTAGGATATTATTAAGGTATATAGTAATATAGTCCCTAAGAATACTACTTAAGGCCTTATTAATATATCTCTAAAAGGTTATAAGTATACCTATAAGGCTAAAGGGATAAACTAACTATTTAAATAATCTAAATTATATTTAGAATATAGTTTAGTATTCCTTACCTTTAGTAATATATATATAATAAAATACTACTTATATATCTAGCTTTATAAATTACTTTACCTTTACTAATAAATATAGTATTTCTTTAACTAATAATAAAGAATACTAGTCCTATTTTATAATCTTATTTAATATATAGTAATCTATATAAAACCTTTACTCTTTCCTAGTTTCTTTACTAATAATACTAGTGCTATTACTAATAATAAACTTACCTAAATCTAACCTTTATTTATTAGATCTATAACTTACTTCCTAATTTTAAGTAAGTATTAGTATAGTATATTATATAAAGATACCTATAGTAAGTCTAGTTTATTTCCCTCTAAGTCTTATTTAAGGTAAATATAGTAATCTAAATTCCCCTAATATAGGGATAAAGTATTTACTTTACTTTTATAGAAAAGGTCCTTAAAGTTCTATAATACCTTTAGTAAGGAAGCTAAAAGCTTCTATTCTAAAGCCTCTAATATAGTATTAATCTATAAAATAAATATAATTTCTTATAAGCTTATAGTATAAAGCTAAATATACTCCTTTTACTTCTTTATCTAATATACTATTCCTATAAATATTAAACCTAAGATTACTACTATAGGCTAGTTAACCCTCCTATTAACTATAGCTTATACTTATAGGTTATTTACTACCCTATATTTAACTAGTAATACTTTATATCTAAGTTTATATTATAGTGCTTTATTTATAGTATTCCTAAGATTAACTATCTAGTTAATCCTAGGATTATATATACTATAATTAGCGCCTTTTATCTATCTAAATTTACCTAAAAATAAATAATATATATTATATATAAATATTTCTTATAGCTCTTAGTTCTTCCTTATTTTATACTAATTACTATATAAACTAATCTCTTAGTTAAAAGGTAATATATTCTAGTTAAAGCTTCTAGACTAGGTATTTACTTATAGTAATATAGTAGTTATAACCTATATTAATTTAAGTATTTATAAAGATAGGTTTATTAATTAATATAGAAACTAAGAAAGGTAATAAATCTATACTATTCTAGATTTACTTAAAGTCCTTATTAGTAATAACTATATACTATAAAGCCTCTTTATATTCCCTTCCCTTAATCTCTTTTAAATAACTTAATAAAAAATTACTCTTTTTAGTTACTCCTTAGACTTATTACCTAAGTTCTTAGGATTAGCCTTAATTATACTATAAGTATTAATTAATAATCTCTTTTATAGATAAATAAAGGTATATAAGGTATATACTATAATAAAGTACTTAGTAAAGCTATATTATAGGTACTTACCCTTTTATATTATATATTTAATACTTCTTAGGAAACTTACTTAGCTTATTTTATACTACTTTTATTACCTAACCTTAGCTATATATACTAGCCCTAAGACTTTCTAGGATCTTTTTAGGTACTTACTATACCTATTAATTAAATATCTATTATTAGTATATCTTTACCCTATACCTAGTGCTTACTTATATTAGCTACTAATAAGGTAAGCTTATATAACTAATACTTTTCCTCTAAGTAATAGGATTTAATATCTAATAATATACTATAGTAATAGGCTATAGCTACTATATAATTTACCTAGGGTATATCTTAGCTAATACTATAGTCTCTTATTTACTTATTAAGTATTATATATAATTTAGCTAACTTTATAGAGTTATTCTAGCTTAATCCCTTAGTAAGCACTAATTTCTATTTAAACTAAATATAAAAGTTACTAAAATACTTATTCTAATACTATATTAACTAGTTAAGTTTAGTAATAGCTATTTCCTATTAATAAGGGTTATTAAATATCTTCCTTAGGTAAGTAAGGAATACTCTTAGTTAAAAGTCTAGGAGATAGCTCTTTTTAAAGTAAGAAGTAATATAGGCCTAAACCTTAGGTAAGAGGTTCTAGTAAATAAAGAACTACTAGTTTTATTTATTTTTAATAAAGTATTTATTTATTAATAGCTTATAAGTTATAAGACTCTTTTATACTATAAATAGTATTTTATTATTATTAAATAAGGGCCCTATAGGTAAGGGTTTTTATTTTAGCTAATTTAAATTAGGGTTTATATTTTATTACTTAACTAGGTATTTAATTTATTTAGCTTACTTATTAAGTACTTCCTATAATATTACTATCTTATCTATATCTATTCTCTTTAAAGGTAATAATACCTTTACTAGTTATTAAGTATTTATAATAAATAAATAGTAAAGAATAATAAATATTATAAACTAGCCTTATAGCTACTATATATAAGTATTTAAAGTATAATTATTATTCTTATAAAGAAAAAGAAAACTAAACTAGAGGTTATACTATATTCTAATTTATAGGGGTTACACTTAGTTAGTGCGCGGTTTGTGTACTAACCTATATCCGCCCTCACATAACCTACGCATAATTTGTACCCTTTCTAGACCTAACCTTAACCCGGACTTAACCCAAGCTCTAGCTTAAGTCTATAACAGCAGGTGTCTTTTAGGATTAAAAGAAGAATATACTAGTTTAAGGAAAGCATCCTATAGCTAAAATATATAAGGTTAATAATCTCTTTATATTATTAAAGCTATCTAAGGATCTAAAAGAGACTTATATAGCTTCTAGACTACTATAGCCTCCTATAAAAGGAGATATAAACCTATAGTATTAACAATATAGTTATCTAGGCATAGAGGCCTTTATATAGCTTATAAATGTAACTCTAGGCGTTAAATTAACTAGACCTAGTTATATATAGTGTGAGATATATACTATAGGTAAAGTAAGGTACTAGAGATTAAAAGCTATACTAGAAGGACTCCTTAAGGCCTAGGTTATAGATTATCTATTAATCTAGATTATTATAACTTAGCTTATTAGAATAGTAATAGGTATTAGTATATATTTATATACCTTATAACCTTAATATATTTCTTTTACTTATTTAAATTAAAGATAGGATTTAAGATTATTTTTATATAATAATAAGCTTCCTAAGTATATAATTTAGGATTTAGCTTTATTTTCTATATAGTAATATTAAGAAAGCCCTCTTTATAGGAGAAATAAAAGATAAGATAGCCTTATTAGGTATCTTAGTGTATAATTTAGCTCCTTAATACCTAGTTAGAATAGTAAGGTAAAGAGATCTAGGGGGTAGTAAAATAGAAAGCTAGAATACTAAGTCTAGAGGTATAACTTCTAAAGGAACTTAATAATAAGGTATTTAATATAGCTATATACCTACTAAATTAAATACCTTTTAAGTATTATAGGGAATAGATGATACTATATAAGCTTTAGTAAAATTAGGCTAGGAAAACTATACTTACTTACTTAAAGATATTAGAAAACTAGAGGCCCTTAATATCTTACCTTTAAGCTTATAGTTATAAGGCTTTTCTAATAACTATAAAGGCTCTTAAATATATTAAATTAAATAACATAATGCCTTAACTTAAGTAAAAGGCTTATATTAGATATCTAGTTAGATATAAAGGAAAGTTATAGTATATTATCTAAGTTCTAATATTAAGGAATTAGAAGGTAATTATATTAGTGTGTGTTTAATTTAATAAGAATGCCTTCTTATTGGAAATGGAAGGGAATCTAGCTAGAGGATAGGAAGACCTCCCTAGTAGATTCCTTCGCAGCAGCTTCTAGATAACTAGATTACGGTAGATTCTTCAAGATAGAGAGCATAGATGGTTAAATATAGTTAATTTCTAACTAGATAGACAGTCTAATAAGTAATAAGAGGATTTTCTAAGTCCCCTTATAAACCTACTAACTATATTAGAGGAAAGGGGTTACTAGAGGGGTCTTAGGAGCTACTTTATTTTCCACAAAATTTATTTATATAGGAAAAGTAAAAAATCAACTTATAACCATATAATCTAGCTGCCTACGTGGCCTAACTAAGCACTTTAATATATAACCCTATAAATAAAATATACTATTAAATCTAGAAAAATTTAAGGATTTAAATAGTAAACATTAGCCTTTTATATAACTACTAGTTCCCTAGTTATAGTTAATTTTAGCTTCCTATAGGGTAACCTAGTTAGCTTAGTTATACAAGCCATGGGTTAGTTATGAGGTAACGCAGGTTATAACTAACGCTACAAGCAACGCCTGTAACTAACGTTGTAATAACGTAACTAGGTAACTAGTAAGCCTATAAAATAGTGCTATAAATAGCATTATTTTAACACTCCCTCTAGAAAAGTATAAGGTAACTAATTCAATACCTAGACTTAGCTCTTTAATAGATATCTAAGTTAACTATAAATTCTAATAACTTTTTAACTAAAATTAATAACTTTTTAATAGAATTCTAGTGTTTTTATTAATTTTTAAGTTTTTAAGTTTTTAGTTGATTTTATTGTTAATCTAGGCCTCTGTATTCATAAGACCTAATAGCTTAATAAATTATTAAAATTTATTATTAGGCAGGGCTTTATTAAACTATCTATAGGTATCTCTTTAGTGTTAATATAAATAACCTTAGCTATACCTTTCTATACCTTTTCTCTAGTATAGTTAAATTTTAGTAGGGTATACTTTATTCTACTATAAAGAGTAGGATTATTAGCGGTTATAATAGCTCCTTAGTTATCACTAAAAATTAGGACTAGAGGGCTATAGGTAGCTTTATTTCCTTAAAAGACTATAAAGCCACTCTAGCTCCCTAATAGCTTTATATAAGGCATTAGATTTAGCCTCTAATATAGATAAAGCTATTATAGTTACTTTCTTTAATTTCTAGCTAATAGGACCTTTAGCTAGCTTATAGAGATAAGCATAGGTTAATTTTAAAGACCTATTACTAGTGTAGTTACTATTATAAAAGCTAATAAGGGTTACAGAGGCTTTAATAGTAAGCTTAGACCTTCTATAAGTTATAGAATAACTTATAGAGCCTAGAAAGTACCTAAGTAGATATTTAGAAGCATTTAAATGTTCTATAAATAGCTTAGATAGCGCTGTGAAAGCCACTAAACTAGGAAGGTAATATTAGGTCTTATAAGGAGTATTAGGTATATAATAGTCCCTATAATACTCTAATATAGCTTGTGATTAAGGGGAAAGAGGTTTAGTTAGGTAAGCTGCCTATTTTATAATTCCGGGTTATAGGGAATTTTAATAGGCCTAATATCCTTTATATTAAACCTTTCTAGGGCTTTAGAAATGTACTAGGACTAATAGATAGTTAGGGTCCCTTTTTTAATTTCTAGTAATTTAAACGCCTAGGAAAAATTCAGCTAGCTCACGGTCTTCTATAGGATAATCTTTATGTAATAGCCTTTTTAGCCTATTAATATAGGCTAGATCTAGACCTATTAGAAGATAGTTATTCACATAAGTTGCTATATATGTAAATGTAATTAGGTTAAAGAAGATAGCTAGATTAGATATAAGGGTTAAAAGCCTAGCTTCTAAAGAAGGTCCTTTAAAACCTGTTGCCACTCTCTAGAGCTTTGTTTTAATCTATATAAAGCCTTTTATAGGAAAATAACTTACTTTTAAGAGGGTTTATAGCTATACTTTTTAAGTAATTTAGCTATTTTAGGCGAAGCTTTAGTAAATTTAGTAAATCCGTTAGGAATTTACATATAAATAGCTTCTTTTAAAGAGCTATTTAAAAGGCCCCTATAAAATTAACCTATTTGACTTCCTAGTTATTACAAGCCACTAGGGCTAGTAATATTCGCTAACTAGGGGGATGCTAGTTATAGCATAGGTTTTAATATAATCTTAACCTTCTATCTGCATAAACCCTTTAGTAATAAGACAGGCCTTATATTTTAAAGGATTATTTTCTTTATCCTTTTTAAGCCTATTAACAAGCCTATTCTTTAGAACCCTCTAGCCCTTAGGGACTTAGTCTATCCCTATAAATTTAAAGGTTCTAGCAGCTAGAAGCTGCTTAAATTCGTTAAATATAGTATTTATCCATTATTAACTATCCCTGCTTTTAGGGCTTATTTCCAGGTCTTAGGGGTGTCGAATTATTATTACTAGTGGATAACTTAGCCCTTTATTAAGCCTTAAAGCATATCTACTTAACGAATAAAGATAAATTAGAATCATCAATATCCATAGAATTAGAACTAATTAAAGAATCTAAATCTAAAAACGGATTTTCTATAGCTGCCTTATTAGGGGCTATAGAACTTAGGCTCTCTAGGGGTAGCGCTGTGGGCGCTGCGGGCCCTAGATTTTCAGGCTTTAGATAACTATCCTAAACCTCTAGATTATCTTATAAGATATTAGCTTTTCCCTCTGAAGGATAGCTCCTAAAGGCTTAGGGGACCCTATAGAACCTATATCTTCTATAATTTTAACAAAGCTAGTCTTTATAACTAACCTTTTAGAAGGAATATAGATAAGATAAACGCTAGAACCTAGAGTAGCTAGTAACTAACTAGGGATAGTCCTAGGGCTAGCTTTTAAAGCCTAGATCTCTGCTCTAGAGGTATTAGAATCTTATAATAAGACCCTATAGCCTAATTTTCAAAAATTAGGCTTATAGGAGGTCTTAGGCTCTAAGTTAGCTAGATATAGCTACTTAGGGGTTAGAGGCTTAGTTATATTAGCGGTAATATTAACTAAGTCTACTATAGCTAGAAGGATATAAGACTATAGATATAGGGTAGCTTAGACCACTAAAGTATAGCCCTAAGCTAGTCTAGGATAACCCTAATAGTCCTCTTAACTAGCCTATTCTGTTTGTGAATATAAGGGCAAGAGGTACTAAAGTAAATTCCTTTAGAAGATAACTATAGCTAGAGGTTATTATTAATTTCAGTGCCTCTATTAAAGTAAAGGTGCCTAGGATATGCGTTATATTGGTTTTTAAGGCCTTAAAGAAGCCCTTAATAGCATTATAAAGGGTCTAACCTTCTTTATTAGCTAATAGAAAGCACTATTTATACTGGGATTTTTAATTAATAAGTATAAGGACTAGGGCCTTCTTATTATATAGTATAGGTTTAATTTTAACTATATCTCCTCTAGAATATCTAAGACTCTAGGGGATCCTAGATAGGTCTTTTGCTAGGTTATCTAATAGCCTTGAATTGCGTATAGGCTAGGTAGTTAAAATCCTTTTCTTTAATAGCAGAAAAATTAGGGATCCCTTTAGCTAATTTTAATGATTTCTTTAGTAAGGGAAGCCCTATATAGCCTAATTAAATGTGCTAAAGAAGGGCTAAATCTAGTAACTTCTTGTAACTAGAATCTAGCTTAGAAGACTTTCTAGGGCTATTATCCCTAGCTCCCTCTATTACTAGGCCTCTTAAGAATTACAGGCCTCTAGGGGCACTAGATAGCCACTATTATTACCTAAGATATTAGGGTATAGACCTTCTAAACCCCTATAGAAGATGCCTAACTAGGAGCTTTAATAGGATATAGGGCTAAATCTTCTTCTTCTTTATTAGAATCTAATTCTTTAATTTATTAATATTCCTTAGGATTTAATGTTAGTTATAGAATTTAAACCTCTATAGGGTAGGAAAACCTAGATAAGTCTTATAGGCCTCGTGGCAACGTTAAGAGCCTATAAAGGAGAGGTAGGTTAAATGCTTGTAAATCTTAGGGTAGCTTGCCCTTAATTTGCAAAAAGAAGCTATATTTAGTAGGTTCTAATAACCTATAGGGCTTTTATTAGCTAGGAATAGCTAATCTTTTATAAGATAACCCCTAAAAGGTAGTGAGTTAAACCACTAACTAGGTTAGTATTTATACTAGGGAAATATAGGGCATTTAGCAGAGCTAAAGGCCTATATTCTAGTGGATTTTTCTTAACTAGAACGTTAAAAGCAGCGGTGCCTTTACCTTTAGGATAGATAGGTCCTCCTACTGTAATTATAGGGCTAGTTTTACCTTTCTTAAGGGGCTTAAAGTCCCTAAAGAAAGCCCTATTATTATAAATATAGTAAGAAAAACCTATATTATATAAAAGGGAGTTTTTAATTACATTATTAGAGTAACTAAAAGTAGGCTTGCTAGTAGTGTTACTAGAGGTACTAGAAGTATCTAAATTAGATTTAGAATCACTACTATTATTACTGCTAGACTCACTAGAATCTAGTTCTTTAACGTATCCCGTGGCTAGGCTATAGCCTAATATAAAAGCAGCTTCTTTTCCTTTCTTTTATCTCTATTACTACTCTTTTTCTTTTTCTAATTCCTTTTAGAGGCTTTAGAAGGGTTTAAATCCTTCTTATCCTACTCTTTAGTAGCGTTAGAGTCCTTCTTAGGGTTAGGATTAGAAGACTTCTTTTCCTAGTCCTTAGAATTTCCCTTATTATTATTAGAAGCCTTATAGCTAAGGGCTTTAGCTATAGGGGAGGTCTTATCCTCTGTTCTTCTAATAAATCTGCTATAAGGAACTGTAAATTTAGGGTATTTACAGGCAGTCCCTAGGCCCTAGAAGCTCTAATAGTAAATCTTTATCTCTTAGCCTAACTAGGAAAGGTCTACTTTAATATATTAATATAATAATTTACTTAATTAATAGGGCGATCTCTACACTATAAAGCTATAGTCTAGCTAGTAAATTATTAAAATTAGCATTAAAAGCCTCTAAAGATCCCTTATAATTTAAAAATTTAGGAATAGTAGCTAGAATATAGCGTACTACCTAGATTTTAGCACTTTATAAATACTGCCTAATAAGGACTTTATAGGCTTCTTTAGGGATTTCTACTAATATATAGCTACCTAAGGTCCTAATTAGTAGCTATCTCTTAATATTATTAAAAGAATAGCTTAATTAGAGTTAGCTAGCTAGCTTACTATGCTTAGATTATCTAGAAATTTAGGTAATCCTAGGACTCTAAACTAGATACTTAGGGCTTGCTTCCACTAATTATAGTTTTTAGGGCCTTTTAGCTTAGCTCCCTCTAGAATAGAGTGAACCTTCTTATTTAGTTCCTTTATAGCACCTCTATTAAAGGTAGCTTATAAGTTACTAGAAGGTATACTCGTAGAAGTAGTAGCTAGGTCTTCTCTAGGTGCCTAAGTATTTTCTTCCTTAGGTCTAGAAAGGCCTAAAGACCTTATATAACTAATATAGTTTGCGTTAATTTCTCTAAAGATTATTAATACTAGCCTTATTTTTAATATAATTATCTTCGCTATACCTAATAAAATTAGTTAAGGTCTTACCTTATTATTTAATTTAGCTTTGTATTTATAGTTATAAAGCACTAGCCTAAAAAGCTAGTTAACCTTCTATATTTATCCTATTAGGGTCCCTAGGGGGCTAGAAGGGCCTGTAAAGGTCCTAAAGGTCCTATAGCAGGGCCCTTACTCTTATAATTAGGTAGTGCTATCTTCTAAATCTTAAAAAGATCTCCTATGTAAAATCTCTAAATTTATTCCTATTATAAATAATATACACTAGAAAGGTAGTTATGTTATAATCTAATTACGCATATAAATTATGTAGTAAAGCCGTTTAAAAGGGCAGCCCCTTAGGATTAAAAGTAGGTCTTTAGTATATGTAGGTAAAAATAGGCTAGAGAAGATTCTTTAAAAATTTTCTTAACACTAAAAATAATAATAGATAGGAATTATAAATAATAGATATTATAGAGCGTGTAGTGTAATGTAACGTATATAACGCAGTATAATAGGTTAAAAAGCCTAGTATATAGATACTAAATATCTAATAATAATAAGGAAAGCAATGTATTTACAATGTAGATAATATTAATATAATGATTGCGATAGTGAATAGGATTACTAAAAGAGGTTATGGTTATAACTAGATAGTTATAGTTATAGCTATAATGAATTTTTAACACTAAGGGTCTAGTGTTATAATATGTGGTGCTAGTGGATAAAAAGCTTTAAATTCTAGTAGATTTCCTTTGTAATCTTAAGAGCCTATAGTATAGTAAAGAGTAACTACTACCTAAAAATCTAGTAATTATAGTAGAATAAACGTAGTAATATAGTAAATCTATAGGCCTTCTAGGCTTATAACCTATTAGAAATAGAAGGGGAATCTAGCTAGAGGGATAGGAAGACCTCCCTAGTAGATTCCTTCGTAGCGGCTTCTAGATAACTAGATTACAGTATATTCTTTAAGATAGAGAGCATAGATAGTTAAATATAGTTAATTTCTAACTAGATAGACAGTCTAATAAGTAATAAGAGGATTTTCTAAGTCCCCTTATAGACCTACTAACTATATTAGAGGAAAGGGGTTACTAGAGAGGTCTTAGAAGCTACTTTTTATTTTCTGTAAAATTTATTTATATAGGAAAAGTAAAAATCAACTTATAACTATATAATCTAGCTGCTTACGTGGCCTAACTAAGCACTTTAATATATAACCCTATAAATAAAATATACCATTAAATCCAGAAAAATTCAAGGATTTGAATAGTATACGTTAGCCTTTTATACAACTACTAGTTCCCTAGTTACAGTCGATTTCAGCTTCCTATAGGGTAACCTAGTTAGCTTAGTCATACAAGCCGTGGGTTGGTTGTGAGGTAACGCAGGTCACAACCAACGCTGCAAGCAACGTCTGTAACCAACGTTGCAACAACGCAACTAGGCAACTAGTGGGCCTATAAAATAGTGCTATAAATAGCATTATTTTAACACTTCTTTAAACTAGAAGAAGAACTTATAATAGCTTAGAAAGAGAAGATATTAATAATTAATTTACTTGAAGAGCTTAAAGCTAAAAATATTAAAGAGGAAATTAGTTAAGACCTTATAGAAATAGAGCTTAAAGAAAATAATAACCTCCCTTTAATACTAGCAAATATAACGTAAGAAAATAACTAGATTAGAGTAAAAACGCTACCTTAAGCCTTATAGTAAGAAGAGAGCTATTCTAGTGTATTTCTAATCTCTCTAGACTCCTCTTATAAGCATTCTATTTCGATAGAGAATATAGAACTTCCCTTATAAGGAGATAATATGCTTTTCTAAGAGTTTAATAACTTTATATATAAGGTAATAATAGAATATATAGAGACTACTAATAATACTAGTAAAATTACTACTAAAGGTAGTAAGAGCCTAGAGAACCTATAGGCTAAAGGTTTATATTCCTATAGTAAAGGCATTAACCCTAATAATATTATTATAGGAAAACGCTAATAAAAGGAATCTAGAAAAGCTTATTAGGTATAATTCTATTCTATATTTACTACTATATTATAAGGTGCTTAATATAGCCTTAGAATTAAGGATATGCCTTTAGAACTTACCTATTATTATTAAGTAATAGCTTTAGCGTATTATAATAACTAGAAGGAAGTAATTATAAAAGAAGTTAATATTATGGACTGGCCCTAGGTAACTGCAATAGGGCCTTAGTATAATATTAAGAAACTTAAGGAAAGGAAAGAGAAAGGTAAGAAACCTATTCTTACTAGAGCCTCTTATACCCCTAGCTACCTTATATTAGCCCCTTTTCTATGTCCTTACTTACTTAGGACTATCCTTACTTATATACACTATAGTAAATACTTAGGTAAAGCCTAAGCCCTTATATATACCCTTACTCCTCCCTTTTTACTACCCTTAACTATAGTTATTATAGGTATTTATCCCCCTTAGCGTATTATAAGGACTTATTATTTTAACTTTAGGTCTAGGTAAGGCATATAATATATTCTCCTAGCCCTATATTATTATTATATTAATAGTAGCCCTACCCTTACTAGGGTATAACTTATTCTTTACTAGTATAAAACCCTTACCTATTACTTACTATTTATTTTTATTATATAACCTTACTTTTCTTATATAAAATTTCTTCTAAAATATTATAATACTATTACTCCTTCCTATCCTATTATTAAAAATACCCTTTATTTACCTATTAGACTCTTACTAAATATAGCCTAATATAGTAACTCTAGTAATATTTCTCTATATACTCTAGCTACCCTTACTATACTAATTACTTAATCTATTAGTAAGTTCCTTATTAAGGAAACTTAGATAATAAGGAGTATACTACTCCTAAGTAATCTTCTAGCCTTATAGGCTATATATTAAAAGATACCTTACTATAGGTATATTAGACTATTACCCTCCTAAAAGTAGTAAGTCCTACCCCTATATTAGTAAAACTATATAACCTATATCTAGTTAACTAGGTTCTTATTAGCTAACCCTTAGCTTTAATATTACTTAAAAGACCTTAAGGCTATAATTACCTTAGGAATATATATTATTATATCTAGTATTATAAGGACTATAATAACTAAGAAGAAGATACTAGTACTATCCTAGGGCTTCTATACCCTTATAAGTTAATAGAATACCCTCTTAAACTAGGCCTAATTTAACCTAGTATTAGTTTATTTAGCCCTTAGGCTACCTTCTTTCTCTAACTCCTTATTATAAATATAACTAGGCTTAAAGCTATTCCTTTTAGTAGTAGTAGCCTTATAGGTAGCTATAGTATAGGAAACTCTATATAGTAAGTTATAGGTATTTTATTCTATTAGAACTAGTAAATTATAGGTAATCTAAACTCTATATATTAAGAATATTATAACTAGTTTATATACCTCCTTAAGGCTCTCTTACCTTATTACTATAGTAGTAGCTAGGGCTATTAATTTATTAAGTCTAAAGATAAATTACCCTTTTACTACTACTAGAAATACTCCTAACTTAGGACTAGATTAGGTCTAACTAACTATTATACTAATTATACCCTAGGTAGTAGGTATTCTCTAATAATAAATACTACCTAATATTTATTCCTTACTAGAGGTTAACCTAGAGATAAACTACCCTTAGCTTATACTTACTTTATATTTACTAATTACTATTTTACTCTTACTATTTAGAACTATAGTAATAGCTATCCTATCTATTATAATACTATTTATATCCTTACTAGATATAAGGTAATACTAATTACTATCCTATCTAATAGTAATAATAACTTATCTAATAGTATAGGTAACCCTTATACTATAGGGAATAAAGGATTCTAAGTTTATTTTAGTAACTAAAATAAGTTAATAAGGTATAGATTAGGTATGCCTTATATACTATTAGAGGTCTTTATAGGTAAATAAGTAGTTTATAATTAATTTAGTCTATTATTATATTATATATCTCCTTACTTTACTTTAAACTTATTAAGGGCTTATATTTATATTATACTCTCTAGTGGTTCTTATATTAGCTATATATAGCCTGCTTACTTAACTAGTATATTATATCTCCTACCCTAGCCTAGGGTATTCTAGGCTACTAAGATCTAGTTAACTTAATATTCCTTTATAAGTTTATTATTATTCTTTACTAAGACCTATTCTAGCCCTAGGTAAGAGTCCTAGAGTCTCTAGCTAGGGAGAGGGTTTTATAGCTTATTTAATAAGGTTTATATAGAAAACTAGATAAATACCCCTTAGAATATCTAACTATACTATAAGTAGTATTAGTACTTTTATAATTATATACTTTACTATAACCTAATTAATTTTTATAAGGGGTAGTTAGTCTTAATATTCTTAAGTAAAAGCTATACCTTATCTCTAACTTAAAACTATTTTACTAGCTATTAAGAAGCTAATATAGTGTCTTACTATCTTTATTAAATATAGGCTATTATAGCTTATACTAGATAAGTACTCTCTTATAGGTACTTAAGGAATTATATAGCTTATCCCTTAGGTATTATTATAGAGATAGACTAGTCTAATTATAACTAAATTAGCTTTAAGTTATAGCTATATAGTAACTTATTTAGGCTAACTTCTATTATAAAAAGAGCTTATTATTAATTATAAGCTAGTAAGTAGCTAGATACTCTAGCTAATTAAACTATAAGAAAGAGACTATTATATATAATATTACCTATACCTCTAGTTTACTTACTTTATACTACTATTAGTTTATAAGTAATATAATATAAAAAGTAGCTAGTTTATTCTAATATAGGAGTATAATATTATCTAAAATTTTCCTAGCTAGTCTAACCCTTAATTTATAATAATAGATTAGAGAAATCCTTAAAACCTTTACTAAACTATTTTAAACTATTTTATATACTTCTTAGCCTTAATAAAGATTATAGCTTCTAACTATATAAACTTTAAGAGTTTATCTATAATAACTATAAAATACTATAGCCTCTCTAGGGATACTACTAGTAAGTTTATTATAAAGTTAATAGAAATCTAAGACTAAAACTAATTAAAGATAAATAAAAGCTTTAGTAAGCCCTAATACTATTAATAACTCTTATAATTACTAAAGTAATAATAATTATAAATTAACTAAGTAATATTCTATAATATCCTATTCTAATAGAATTACTATTATAAAATTTAAAATATAGTATTATAACCTAAGTGCCCTATTACTAGTAAGTTATAGTATTATTATATAAGGGTTATTATAAGGGATTCCTAAGCTAGAATCTAAGTATAGCCCCTAAACTAAAGCACCCTATATATACTTATAGAATAATCTATAACCTATTCCCTTATTAATACTTTAGGGAAAACTTTTAATTCCCTTTCTAAATAGTTCTTAATTAAATACTATATATAGAGTCTAATATAATAGCTTAGTTCTATAGGGTCTAAAGATACTTAGTAGTAAAAGAGTCTCCCTTACTAGTAGTAATAATATATATATAGGTATAGTACTAAGCTAGTGCTATCCCTTTATACCTTTAGTAATAGTAAGAGTTATATAATAATAATAAGCTATAGGATATACCCTATTTTTAAAGCTAATTTATTTTAGTTCTATTCTCTCTAGAAAAGGGTATCTAAGTATTAAGCTTATATACTAGGCCTATAATAAAGGTAAAAGTTAAATAATATAAGTATATTTACTTACTAAGCCTATCTCTCTAATATTAACTAAGGAGTTATAAAGTATTTTAAGTTCTTATAATTTATATAAATAATAAATAAATAGGATATACCCTAAAGCTTTACTAACTATACCTTAAGGTAAGAGATAATAGTAAGTAGTTTTTATTATAAATTATATAGTTTTTTTATAAGGGTATAAGACTAGTAAAATAGTAAGTAACTAGGTATAAAATACTATTAGGACCTTATTATAAAAGCACTTACTAAGGGCTTTACCTAAATAATTAGCTTTTACTACTATTAGGTAATCTAAGTCTTATTATACTAGTACTAGGTATATAATAAAGGTATCTTTTAACCTCTTAAAGGCCTTATTTTCCTTAGGTTCTTATTAGAAAGAAATATTCCTTTTAGTAAGTTATATTAGTAAAGCTACTATCTCTAAGAAGTTACTAATAAAATTATAGTAAAAATTTATAAATCCTAGGAAGCTATAAACCCTATATAGTTTTATAGGTATTACCTATTCCCTTATAGCTATAATCTTTATAGAATCTAGGTAAATTAAGTATCTTACTATAATAATATATCCTAGGTACTAAACCTCTTTTATAGTAAATATAGATTTATTAAGGTTAAGGTATAAGCCTATAGCCCTTAAGTAACTAAGAACTAACTAGACCTTAGCTATATAATCCTTTCTTAACCCTCTAAGTAAACTAGGATATTATTAAGGTAAGCTATAATAAAGTTCTCTAATATATTACCTAAGGATTTATTAATATAGTACTAAAAGATTACTAGTTTACTAGCTAAGCTAAAGGGATAAACTAGCTATTTAAATAGGCTAAATCTTATATAGAATACTATAAGGTACTTCTTACCCTTAGCTATCTATAGTTTATAAAATACTATATAAATATTTACCTTTATAAACTAATATACCTAGGATAAGGAGTGTAGTATCTTTTTAATTAGTAAGAGAGAGTAATAGTCCTATACTATTATCTTATTAAAAGCATAATAGTCTATATAAAAATACTATCCCTTATTTACCTTTTTAATAAGAAAGATAAAAGCTATAGCTAATAAGGAGCTAGTATAAATCTAACCCTTATCTATTAAGTTTATAATCTAGTATTAAACCTCTAAGAGCTAATCCTATAGTATATTATATAATAGTCCCTATAGGAGTATTAGTTTAGACTTATCTAGGTTCTTATATATATATATATAGTAGTTAAGAGAACCCCTATAAGGGGGTAAACTATTAGCCTTAGCCTTATTAAAGAGGTTTATAAAGTTTACTAACTCCTTAGGTAATATTAATATATTAGGACTAGTTAGCTTTATCTTAGGCACTATAATCTATAGTATTATTATTATCTCCTTTAAGCTTATAATAATAAACCTTATAGTAATATCCTTATTTTATTATACCCTATAAGCCTTAGTAGTGTTAAGGGATCTAATAATTCCCTATATTAATACCTTTACTACCTAAGTAAAGGCCTTAGAGATATAAAGGCTCTCTATAGCTTTAATAACTAGTTATTATTTTACTATATAAATTACTATATTACACTACTCTAACTAAGGTATTCTAAATATTATATCCTAAGTAAGACCTAGAATAATATATAAATATATAAATAACTCCTAGCTATTTATATTAATTCTAGTATATACTATATAGGTTATAAAAGAGGTATTTTCCTTAACTTACTTCCTTTTTTTTTTTTTTTTACTATAGTATAAATATATCTTTATTTTAGTAACTATATAAGCTATAGGCTAAGCTATCTTACTACTAATTTACTTATAGTACTATAGTAATTATAACTATAATTAACTTAAATATTAATAAAATAATATATATTAAAAAGTATAGAAATTAAGAATAGTAGTTAGTTTATATATTATATTATACCCTATTTTATCTTTATATAGTAGTTATAATTATCCTATATTATAGTAATTAACTAGCTTATTTACCCCTATATAAGACTTTACTTAGGGGCTACTTATTTTCTATAAGGGGAATATTTACTTTCTTATCTATACTTTTCTTATTTACCCTAGATATATTAATACTAACCTATAGGTAATAAGATAGAAGAAAAGTACACTTCTAAATAAAGTAATCCTTAGATTTATATTAAAGGTAGTATCTCTCTTAATAGTATTTAGCTAAAACTACTTCTAATACTTATTTTACCTATTATATATTTATAGTAGCCTTTATTTTCTTCTTTTTCTTAGCTAGCTTATTTTACTTCCTTAATTAGGTCCTTATTATATAAACCCTTATTATTAGAGTATTATCCTTATAGTTAGTTAGGGTTAAGAACTTAGCTTATTAAAGTCTATATTAAGTCTAGTACTTATTCTCTAAGGTAAGGGCCTTAATATTAACTATAATTTTATAATACTATATAATAGCTATATACTAATTAAGATAGCTAATACCCTAATCTATACTAATCTCTCTTAAATACTTATTAAGTATATATTAGAGCTTTACTAGCTTTATATTATCCCTTTAGTATTTCTCTCCTATTATTAAGAGCTTTTCTATAAAGTAAATAAAGAATATAAAAATACCTCCCTTAGTTCTTATTTTATTTAGTTAAGCTTTATAAGGGCTATCTTCTATTTATATAGATTAGAGAATATAGTCCTAAGGTATTCTAGGAAGTTTATAAAATTAAAAGTAATAAAGCTACTAGACTTAAAGTAAGTAATTACCTAGGACTATATCTTAGAGAAAAGATTCTAGTAAATAAATATTTATTTATTCTTATTAGTACTAATAAAGTTTTTATTTACCTATAACTTATACTTTATTAAGAGCCTTTATATAGTAAATAAAGCCTTATTACTATTATATAGGTTACCTATAGGGATTAGTTTCTATTTTATTTTAGGTATAGTAAGAACTAAATTAAAAGAGAGAGATAATATAAGGTTAACTATTAGAGCACTAGGCTAGGCTATAAAAGGTAATTAAGTTAAGGGTTCTATATAATTTATATTTACTTACTCCTAGAGGTATATAATCTCTACTATTTACTTACTTAGTATAAGTTAGAGTATTTTAAATTAGGCTTACTAAGCTACTTATAATACTATAGTATTAAATAAAGGAGTAACTATCCCTTAACTAGGTTAATCCTATAGTTAAAGTATACCTATTAAATCTATTAATATATCTATTAGTATATCTATTATATTTTTAGTAGCTATTATAAGACTAAAGGAAGTTTTTAATTATTATAGACTAGCCCCTAGGTAACTATAATAGGGTATTAGTATAATATTAAGAAACTTAAGAAAAGGAAAAAGAAAGGTAAGAAACCTATCCTTACTAGAGCCCCTTATACCCCTAGCTACCTTATATTAGCCCCTTTTCTATGTCCTTACTTGCTTAGGACTGTCCTTACTTATGTACACTATAGTAAATGCTTAGGCAAAGCCCAAGCCCTTACAGTTAATAAGCTTCTATCCTTAAATTACTAGGAAGATATCCTAGAAGAAGTATTTAATCTTAATTCCTATAAGGAAATTATTAACCTTAGATAGGTATTTAAGTACAAAACTAATAAAAAGGCATAATTATAGAGTTTAAAGTATAAATAGTTATATAAGGGAATTAATAACTAAAAGATAACCTTAATAACTATATAGCTACACTTGCTTTATAATCTCTATAAATACTACTTACTATTTACTATATAAATAATTTTAATACCTAATAATATAATATTTAGAATGCCTTCTCTTATATAGAACTTAAAGAACCTATCTTCTATAGACTACTAGAAGGTTTAAAGGTAAAAGGTTACCTCTAGAAGATAATATAAGTATTATATAGTCTAAGAGAGGTGCCTAGATAATAGTTCTTATATTTAATATAATTCCTACTAAAGATAGGATTTATTTAAAGAAAGGAAGACTTATATATCTTTATAAAGAATAAAATAATTCTATTCTTCTATGTAGATAATATTATAGTAATATTTCCTAATAAATTTATAACTAAATTTAAAGCTCTATATAATTAATTAATAAATAACCTAGATATTAAGGATTAGGGCAAATTAAAGTAGTTTCTAGGGATTAAGAATATTTATAATTAAGTTATAAAAGAGATATAGCTATCTTAAGAATCCTATATCTATAAGATTATATAGAAATTTATTCCTAATATTATAAAGAATAATTTAAAAGGTTCTATTACTTCTCTTTAAATAGCTACTATTTATCTAAATAATAGCTAAGCTACTAAAGAGAATATTAAACTCTATAGAGCTATTATTAGATTACTAGTGTATTTATGTATTATTAGAAGACTAGATATAGCCTTTATAGCTTTAAAGCTAGCTTCTTTTATAACTAACTTATCTATATAGTATATTTAGCTTAAAAAAGGCATTATCTAATATATATAGAATATAAAGAAGCTTTATATCTAATACTTAGGGATAATAGCTTTAATACGCTATTCTTAAGCACTAATACCTCTCTTAGTAATAACCCTAATACTAGGAAGTTAACCTAAGGTTATATATTTATTATATATAGTACTATAATAGATTAGAAATTAGGTAGGTAATATTATATAATAACTTTAAGTATAGAAGTAAAGCTCTTTACCTTAAATTATAGTATAAAAATATATATTACTAGGAAGACTACTTTATAATATTAAGGTTTATATACTACCTCTTTTAATTATCTAGTATAATAATAAGTAAATAATTTATATTATAGAATATAAGGAAGGAAGGCTTTAAACTAGCCTTAAGTATCTTAATATAAATTAAATATAGATTTAAGAATAATATACCCTTAGTAATATTAAGGTTAATTAAATAAAGACTTCTAAGATACTTACTAATAGGTTTATAAAGCCTTTATTAGGTCTAATATATAAGGAATTCTATTATAGAATTAGGTTATAATTAATACCTAAATATCTAAAAACACTAGAATTCTATTAAGATCCTATATAACCTATATAACCTATAGCTTTATTTAGACTATTAGCTAGGGGGTATATTAGGGTAAGGGCTTTAACCACGCTATATTAACTATATTAACGAAGATAAGACCCTCCTTAAGATAATAGTGGATATAATGTATTAGAAGTACCTAACTTAGCTAGATAGTACTATAGCGCACTGTGTACCTTTTAGGTACAAAAGTTAGGTGCCGTCTGCACCTCTAATTGATTGAATTGAACGCTTCTCAACAACCTTTTACCCTTACCTTTTGACAGATACACTTTAGAGTGCAGGGTCTAATTCTGTAATATTACTTAATGCAGCTAGGCTAAACTCTTATGTGGGTACAACTCTGGTAAGCAAGAAAAATAGCAACGCTCCTTGGACAATGGGTGGGGTCCTCCGAGGCCGCTCCGATCGGTGTTTTCTTTCTGTCATCTTGCGGCTAATAATCTGCACGTCGTCGATGTGCCCAACTTTCTGACTCATTGAAGACTCTTTCGGTCCCTTAATACAGTTGACGTCTAAGCATCAATTACAGGCTGCCCCGGCCAGCTCATATTTTCTCCTCGTTTTCCTCGCATTACCTCTTCCTCACCGCGCCATATCCTCCTCAGCTGGACCCTTTGTCGGTTCTCGGACTTCCAGCGTCGGATTGAGAACCCCTCCATCCTTGTGACATCCATCACCATCACCATCACCAGCTCTGCTCTCATATTTCACAATGCCTGCGCTTGATTTGCAACCGTTGATCAACGATGATACCAGAAGTCAGTGCTACACCACGATGAATGTCCCCTATTGCCTTTTCCCCAAGTGAACATGCCACCACTGCATCATACAATGCTCAAGAGGCATTCTTTTCGTGCACTCTCTTCCGTCAAATAAGCATGCATTGATTCCATGTTCGTTCTGCTCTAAAGCTGAGATGACTGAAAATTTCACCAACTCATAAAAATCACCAATCCCTCATGCAGCTCAATGCCGTCTCAAGGGTGTCTAGACACGTTGTCGCAGATGCCTTCGGAACTGACACCGTGTATAGTTCTCGGCCAAGACCCCTGGTTCGCCCAGACATGCTCGCCGCCGACATTCCCATGAGCGATGCTGCCATCCAGACTGTAGTCAAAGGAAGAAACGATGCCGCCGATATCATCATGGGCCGCAGTGACAGACTTCTCGTCGTCGTCGGTCCCTGCTCCATCCACGATCCCGCTGCCGCCCACAAATATGCCACCCTGCTGAGCCAATTGTCGGAGAAGCTGTCCAAAGATTTGTGCATCATCATGCGCGCCTACCTCGAAAAGCCCAGAACCACCGTCGGCTGGAAGGGTCTGATCAACGACCCCAAGATCGACTCGTCTTTCCAGATCAATGAGGGCTGAGAACTTCCCGCAAGCTCTTCGTCGACCTGACTTCCAACGGCATGCCCATTGCCAGTGAGATGCTTGACACCATTTCGCCCCAGTTCTTGGCCGACTGTATCTCAGTTGGCGCCATTGGCGCTCGAACAACCGAGTCCCAGCTGCACCGTGAGCTGGCCTCGGGCTTGTCTTTTCCGTCGGCTTCAAGAATGGCACTGATGGAAACCTGGGTGTTGCTATTGATGCTATTGGCGCTGCCGCCGCCAAGCATCACTTCATGGGTGTCACCAAGCAAGGCCTGGCTGCCATCACCCGCACCAAGGGCAATGAGCATGGTTTCGTGATCCTTCGCGGCGGAAGCAAAGGGCCCAACTTTGACGAGCAGAATGTACAGGCTGCCAAGAAGTCATTGGCTGACAAGGGCCAGAAACAGGCCATCATGATTGACTGCTCTCACGGTAAGTGCCGGCAACAGAGACAGAGCCTCCGAAAGATTATCTTGTCCAAGATTTTCGCTAACTACTAGAGCAGGCAACTCTCAGAAAAACCACAACAACCAGCCCAAGGTCGCCGCAGTCATCGCAGATCAACTCAAGAAGGGCGAGAAGGCCATCGTCGGTGTCATGATTGAGTCTAATCTCAAGGAGGGCAACCAAAGGTCCCTGCCGAGGGGCCAGCCGGCCTCGAGGAGGGCGTCAGCATCACTGATGCATGCATCAGCTGGGAGAACACCATCACGGTGCTTGAGAACTTGGCTGCTGCTGTTCAGGAACGACGTCGCGTTAATGGCTCCACGCCGAACGAGGAGGCCAAGGTTAGCATGCTCGAGGAGGACTGAGAGGCTTGCTTGCTGCTGGGGATTACCTGATGATTTGACGGGAAAGTTCATGGTCTGTTATTATAAAAAAGTGCCTATCTATTTTGCGGAACTGCAGGACTGACACACTTTTAAATTCACCAACGAAAATAAAAACCGACGACTGTATATAAAGGGATATGGGAACGGCAAATAGAAAGAGTAGTGTTCGATGAACGGAGCGCCTGCTCTGGCAGAGATCGTTTTTATTAGAAAAGGATACGTGATCAATTACCAAATTGAAGCTGACCATCTCAATGTGTATGTATGCTGCGAAAAAAAAAAATTCAGAGTTGCTACCCAAGACTCCACGGACGCCAAGTAACCATGCACAAATCATGCTTCATCATGAATCTAGAAACACCTATTGTCATTAATTGCCCACAGGTCCATAACTGATATCCTGTCGCGAAAGCGCTGCCCTCTGATCCCGGTGCTCGACCACACGCTTGAGCGCAGCCCATCCCAAAAGTCCAGCAGTGCCCAGGATGAAGCCCCAAACGATGATCTTGTCCTTGTAACTATCTCTCTGGAAACACAGGGTAGCGACATCCTCCTCCTTGGCTTCCTTGCAGAAGTCAATGCCCTGGCTCAAGCAGAACGACTTGGTGCACTCCGAGCAAGACGTCGATACAGATCGTGGTGCCAAATTGCTGGACTGGCTGTCATCGAGGGACGATGATGATGATCCAGCAGGCGCCGCCGGGGTCGAGTCGCCTGGTTTAGAAAAAGGGGTTCGGAGAAGCTCGATCGAAGCGCGTGCGAAGAGGAGTCTGACTGTTGGCCCTTGGGGCCAAGGGGATGATGGTACTGTTCTTAAAGCATGTGCATTTGCAGAAGACGGGCGCAGCTGGAGAACGAGGTCAGTCAGTAAATGGGGCTTTCGCAATGCGAGCGGGAGCGAGGCTCACATGCGGCAGAAACCAATTCGAACAGGGTCGCCAAGAGCAGCCCGAGAATATGTATCCGCGCCATCGTGATAAGATGCTGCGCGGATGGATTGTCGAGGAGGAACTATGACAGGTTAAAAAAACATTGAATCATCATCGGGCTGCGCTCGGTTTGCCCAGTAATACGGGAAAGGAAAGTAGTAGGTTTGCAGTTCCAATGCGGATGTGGGTCATGTCTGGTTGGTCCCCCTGGCTCCACGCCAAAAAGTTGGCCATATCCGATCTTCAAGATGGCAACATTTGCACAAACAACTCCATCGCCAAATCTTTCTCGAGCAACCTGGCCTAGTTGTCTAGGCGCAAGCGCCAACCGCAATCCCGCAAACATGGCCAGAATATCGCGTATGCGGGGCTTGTGCCTCTGCAATTGGCAGCCCCGCCCCTTGTCGACGCGACCGTCTTTCGCAGCATGCCGAGCCATCTCGACCACGTGCGCAAGCCGGGGAAGAACACGGAATGGGTTCGCGGGAAGCTCTGGAAAGGCGAAGCTCCTGGGCCCGAAGATCCCTATACGCAACGGCTTGAACCCGAAGATGGCTCGAACCTGCCCGAGGAGGCATTGCATCTGCGGCGATCCGACAAGACTCCTGCGGCCGTGCTGAATTCCCGGCTGACTCTGCCGCCGAAGCGAACGGAGGCAGCATCTGAGAGGAGCTGAAATCAGCCGATGCCAGTTATGTTCCTGCGACGGATGCCGAAGGTCTCGAAGCGATTAGTACGTTGGAAACCTGGTGGGACCAAGAAGGTCACTGGGGCGAGGAGAGCGAGTTTAAAGGATTCGGCAGCTCGGAGAAAGTGGCGGACAAGAATGTCATGGAGGTGTACCTTCGACAGTCCGTCGTCGAGGCACTCTCCTCCAAGAGACCGGCTCGTTCTCAGCGTGGTCGACCAAGAAGTGGCGAGAGGTCTCTCGAAGCGAACTCGACCAGGTACTTGCTACCGAGGTCCTGGTGCAAGACAGGCGGGCTCTGCTCAAGGGAGACTCCTCTTCCATTTCGCAGAGCCTTGTTTCCGAGGCCGACGAGGTTGATGCAGCGGCCAAGGTTGCTCCCGAGGAGGCCCGAGAGATGGTCAGGGCGTGGGGTGCATCATGGAAAGAGCTCGTTCTGGACGAACAGCTCAAATTTGCGGTATGCATTTTACCCTCACCATTCCGATACCCGCTGGCCAGCGTAAAAAGTTACTAACCAAGGTGTAGATCCGGAAACGACTCTACCAACTTACCGGCACGCTGATTCCGGACGCCAAGCTCGGGGCGGCCCGCACCGTCAAGCACGTCCTCACGTTGATCGCGAAGCGACCAAAACCGGCAAAGCTTGCGGAGCTCTTGGAGAGACGAAGCGATGTCCAGCAGTTAGCCAATGTCAAGATTCACAGCCGCAAGATCGGCCCGGTGGAAAAGAGACGTCTGTTGGCCGATGGAAGGTGATTGAGGAGGAGTTGATGAAGCGTGGCTTGCCAGTCACCGGCACGACGGGCCTGTCAAAAACAAGGAGAGAGACTGGATCTCAGGGAAGATCTAGACGGACATGGGAGCCAGGACGACTGTGGCATGTATAACTAGACACTCTGTATGTGTATTGTGGCTAAAAGGAAGCATTTACACCCGTGATAACGGTCATTTTCTTTCCATAGTCATCTGTTCATGGAGCAGATATGTGCGTGTTGTGAGACTAGATTTCAAACACGATGCATTTCAGTTTACTGGTGGATTACCACGACGTCTCTGGAACATTGGGTGAAGACTTGAACGCAAATGGGTCCAGATGAGATGAGAGTGTGTTGTAAGCTGAATCATGATAGCTTCTTGTTCACGTCGGCTAGCAAATCCAGACTCGAGTGACCATCAACCGTAACAGAGCGACTTTCTTACCACCTAGCCGCCGTCGAGAACGATATCCAATGAGAAGATGAAGAACAAAGCTGACACCATCCCTTGAGCTACTCATCCTTTAGGTCAGGGGCCATGATCAAATTAGATGCAAATCGGCCGCTGCTTGACGACCCGGTCCGAGATGGGTTCCAGCTGCATCATTCGGGGCGAGGGGCTAAGCTGATGATGGCGTGACTACCACATGTTTACTGACGTGGCATACGGAGTTGTACTACGGATCCGTACGTGATGGGACAAGCTCAGACGAATCATGTGTGCAGGGACGGCTTCTTTGTTCCCTGCGTATATGCGCATGACAGCTTCTGAAGACAAATCACCTGTTTTCCTTCTCACACTGCCCCCACTCCCAAGCCAAGGTGGGGGCGTCTTCGGCGGAAATGCCTCGCAGGCCGTTGTCGTTATCGTGGTGGCCACCCGCACAAACCGCGCATTCTCGTCTATATAAGAGGCCTCACTTGTCCAGCAACTCCGGCAGTCTTGCTCCCCTTCTCCAAAGATGTCCTCATCGCGAAAGACTACAAGCTCCGCAATAACACCTCTCAGTCAAGCTACATAACTTTCTCCTCGAGGTTCTTACCGAACACGTCAATCATACACCTAAATCACAATGGCTGGTGACTGTGGCTGCTCTGGCTCTGCCTCCGCTTGCAACTGCGGCTCAAGCTGTAGGTCGCTTTGTCCTACACCATTTCATGCACAGGCTTGTAATAAATGTACTGACTGGATCACACAGGCACTTGCACGTCATGCAAGCGATGCGAATAAAACTAAACTCGACTCGTCGTCCCTTCACACCACGTTTGCACGTACGGGGCACGGAGGGGATGCAATCTAGTTGACGAATACACACACCTGATAATTGAACGACACCCTGACATGACAACAAATGAGTAGAACCAAGATGGGGTTTCGATGCTACTCTTTCTTAGCGACGCCCTGAACTGCTTTGATTCGCCTTCACGCTATACGACATTGAATCTTCGAGACGTTTGAGTGTGGTCGCTGGGATGGCAACGGCTTGCGTCGGAAAGAGAAATCTTGGGTTAAGACGAGGCGAGGACTTATTTTTTGTGTGCGCAGACAGTCTGGCTGTGAGGGCGGGCCTAGGGATATCTCAACGCAGTCGTTCTCTCAATATACCTTCCTTTGTGTGTAGGATTGAATCCTCTGTGTTGGGTCCAATACGTTGGTGGCAAGTGTGAAAGAAGTCAGGTCCCAGGCGAAACTAGATGTATTTTTGAACCAGTTTATTTCACTAGGTAACACGGCCAGAATAACAAACGCTAAATAAAATAAACATGGACTAGTCAGTCCGTGCTCGGTACAATTCAAGTCTGCCCCGAAAGCCCGTTCGCCCCGCGCTGCCGCCAATCATGGGATGGGCCTCTCACGTGTATGCGAATGCGAACATGATGCTCGGCCTCGGCTGCGCGTTGGATACATGAATATTACATCAGGACCAGAAATAACCCGACGGCCAGTCCGGGCCATTTGGAAATCGAGGTTGAGTCGAGAAACAAGAGTGCACGTTTGCGCATATCCCTCTGTCAGCCACCCACGCAGCCTCAGCCTTGAATCCAACAACGCTTCTTCCAGTTGGTGATTTTGCTCCAACTGCGCGGCCCGTCACGATTAGCACAGCTCTTCATGGCTGCGATTGTGAGTAACATGTATTCATTCTCCCATCCCGCCTCGTTTTGTTCTGTTTTGTTCTGTTTTGTTCTGTTCTATCCGTTCTTGGCCCTACCGATGCTTTTGCAGACAGACATTGGCAGCTCTGTCTTGGTCGTTGTGGTCACTCACCCTCACTCCCTCCCTTCCATGTTCGGTTCGGCATGTGATGTCACTCACGGCTTGCAAGCGCAGACCGGCCTCACCACCACCAGCGTCGTAATAACCACCACCGCCACCACCACCACCAGCGCAACCCTTTGGCGCCATCGTTGTGCCTCAGTGGGCTCTTCCTCTTGGTTTTCCCTCCTAGCCAGCTTGCAGCCACTGACCTCGAACATTTGTGGATGAGTAGGATTCTCCGTGGCTATCGCATCTGGATCTGCCCATGTCTTCACGCGACGACGCCTCTTCGGCCTCGACGTACGAGTCGCAAGGTACGACTGGGCCGCCCCGACTCACGCTAGCTTCTCGCCCGTCACCTTGTCCGCCAACACGACGAGATCTGCTCGCCGTTCCAACATACTCGTCTACCAAAAAGCCCATTGCTGCTCGCGACACCGCCGCAAGTGACTCGCGCCCTTGCCTACAGTCATCCCTTCTTGTTGCCCTTGAACAAGTTCCTTGGGTTGCTCACATGGAGCACGGGCGATCCATGGCAGAGCTTCCTGCTGCTCTCTGCCTTTGGTTTACCGTGCTCTATGGAGACGTCGTGGTTCGAAGGGCCGGGCCTGTAGTAATCGGAATGGGCATCATTGCCGGCATGTATGGCCGAAGATATAGTCCTTTGAGCAGCAGCGGCTGGGCCGACCCAGCCCGACCACACAATGATGCGTCCAACGCCAGCGCAGCCTCCTCTGCAGGCGCGCAAGGTGACCATGCAAATGCAAACGCAAACGCAAATAAACACCCAAGGGCGTCTTCCGAGAACACAAGCACCAAACATCAGAAAACGCTCGACGAGATTGTGGAGACGCTCAAGGTCTTCACAGGACGGTGCAATGTGTTGATGGAGCCTCTGCTCGAGATGACGGACTTCCTGAGCACACAGAGAACACCAACTAGCGCAACCACCAAGCCCGCCTTGACAGCCATGTTTGTACGACTTCTGGTTGTCACGCCATTCTGGTTGGCCCTCACCATGCCGCCGTTTCACGTCATCACTACTCGGCGCGTTGTCTTGGTGTTTGGCACCATCATCTTGACGTGGCACGCTCGACCCGTGAGAGTTACGAGGACTCTGCTTTGGAGGAGCGCTCTCATTCGCAAGTCCGCCGCGGCGGTTACTGGTTTACGTTTCCAGGGTCCGACCAAGTCTGGTCACAGGCTGGCAGTAGAGGCCGCCAAGGGACAGGCCGAGGCCAACAGCAGTTGTTCCGGGAATAAAAGAGCCGGAACAAAAGCTCAGGAGTCAAATTCACCTTCATCATCTATGAAAACCAGCGCCGCTGGGTTGGTCTTGGTTGGACTGCAAGTCTCTTTGCATACGAACGCCCTGCATGGACAGACGAGCACAATAACCCCGTTCCATCAAAGGACGATTTCGAGCTCCCCAATGTTGAAGACGGCAGCAGAATGCGCTGGCAGTGGGTAGAAGGCAGCCGATGGAGGGTGGATGGAGTTGCCGATGACAAGGAGCCCGTTGATCACGATGGCGAGGAAGGCAGGAATGGGTGGATCTATTACGACAACAAGGTAAGCCGGGGGTGGGTTTCATGTCAACAAGGTTGGGCTTACCACTGACTAACAAACGAAATTAGTGGCAACACGGTCGGCGCGGCCAAGATGGCTGGGCGAAATGGACAAGACGGAGAAAGTGGTATCGCGATGCTGAGCTCGTGGAAGTTGACGAACTGGACCTGCCGCAACCCGAGAAAACGGATCACCCAAGTCATCCGAGACGGCCCACGAGAAAACGTATTCCACAGCAGGCGAAAAATGGTGGCCACGCGCGGCGAGCCCAATACGGCCCTCAGCGACCCCCGGCTACCGATGACGACGGAGCCTCGATCCTCTCCACATCGTCCAAATCATCCTTTGGCCGTCACTGAGGCGAAGGGCAGCCGATAAGTCTCCCACGTCTGCAGAAAGGAACAACCAAAGTCTGCTCTCGGTGAAGCGGCGCCTGACGATGATGCTACCGGGTTGGACTTGGAAACGGAGCTGGAGCTGCAAAAGAAGGCAAGGATGGAGGCCGATGGGGATAGGAGACGATGCGCGGATGAATCTGGAGTGATGAGCGGGCATGTATAGTGATAACTCAGTAATGCTGCATCTGTAATGCCATATAAAAATGTACACGGTGAAATGTGGGAATCTGGGCCGCAAGAAACTGAGCACATTGTGAATCGGTTATTCGAATGGGCTATGAATCACGAATCAGCAATAGCTGACGAGTACAGCCAGCCGCAATTTTGATATGATTGTGCGGAACCTGTCCTCGTGCCCGACGAGAAAGTTTCTCTTCTTGTCTTCTTCAAAGGCCCCTCTTTCAGATACCGGAGGCTCTATCTCGTCTTCTCGTTCTCGACGTGAAGAAGCCATTCTCATCTATCAACGACTTTAAAATTACCCCCGAACGATGACAACACACACCAACGGTGGACCAACCATGGAAGACACACCTCACGAGGCATTCTGCCTCCCCAGGCCCCAAAGCCAGCAGCAAGGCGCTCTCACACCCCTCTTGTCCAACCAACCCCGTCGATATTCCTCCCATTCCCGTCCCGCATCCACCAGCACGCCGTCGCCGTTCTCCCCACGAACATGTCTCGCCCCCACAGTACGCCGCCGTCGCCGTCCTCTCCGGACTTCCTCCGCTTCGCCGCGACCGAGGACGAGGACGAGGACGGACGAGGCAGGGAGTCGGGGTCGTTGGTCTCGGAAGTCACTGTCCGGAGGAGCCTCTGACGCCGTTCCCCCGTGGAGAAGCAACTCGAGCCGGGAGGAGAGCCTGCCGCATTCCCGCGAGGCCCGGGCTTGTTGTGGGTGCGGGTGCGGGTGCGGGGACGAGTCGTTCTCGGAGCATGCACGCCGTTGTGCTGGCGCTGGAGAGCGTGGTTTTCCTGGGTGTGGTCTGCCTGTTTGGTGGTATCTCGGTGTGGCGGGGCGGGGAGTCTACTTTCTGGACGAGGTATTTTATTCTCCTTTTTTTCCTCCTGGGTTTTGTTGTTTCTTGATGAAAGGTGGGAAGGGAACGGGGCTGATATCTGGTCTGGTCCGGTCCGGTCCGGTCTGGCTAATGTAGGTTGTGGACGTATTTTCAGCCCCTCGTGGGATCAACCTGTGTTGCGTGTCTGGTCGTGCTCCTGGTGGGCGAGGCGAGGCCGCTGACTGACGTGGGGTACCTGCGCGCGCAGGTCGTGGTGCTGTGCTCGACCAGCATCGCGGTTGTGTGCTTGGCTTGGTGGGCTTTTGGGCAGGGCGATCGGCTGGTGATTGGGAGTGCTGTTGGTGCTGGGGTTGATGCTGGGGTGGTGGTGGGCGGGTTCGCGAGGGAGCGCTGATGTGGTGGATTCGTTTGAGTTGGGGGACGAGAGATGAAGGGTTGTGGAATCGAGGTTGGATGGGGTGATGGGATGATGGGGGTGGTTGGAGTTGTAGATATGTAGATGTGTTGGTGTGGGAGATCCGTGACTGACACCAACCAGCACGGTACGAGTGTGTCAGTTGTTGAACTACCTACTTTGTTGTTGTGTCCTGCTACGATTCAATCCTTACGTCACGGTCAAGAGTTCTGATCTGACGGCTAGAATCTTCGGTCCTGCCGTCATACTTCTGTATCCAGCAGCTTTATTCTGACCTTTAAAGGGGGTTTCTTCCGGTAGAGTAAGATTGATGCAGGAAGGTCGTGTATTACTTCATCAAAGGCATTAACGACAAACCTGTGAAGCATCAAAGGCAGAATGGCCGAGTGGTCTATGGCGACGGTCTCAAGCACATGAAATATGTTGTTTCGCTTCCAGCAGGAGTGTTCCGTTCACGAAAGTGGCCGGGGTTCGAATCCCCGTTCTGTCAGCTCCAACTTTTTGCGCCCAGTTCTTTATAGTATTGCTGAGGACATGCACACGATGTTCTTTCTTTTTGACCATGATCATCAATCAAGTCCTGCGTGACGTACTTCTTTTTTTCTCCCTTGGTCTCTTAATATTTGGTGTTGCAGGTTCGGAAGTGCTTGGTGGGACTTTTATGCCATGGATGAAGAACTTTTACTCCGTAACTACGGAGTATTCAGCGTCAAATTGTGCTGCAGACCGAATATCCTTGTTCTGTTTACTGAATCAGCCTAATGAGTCATAGCACAGCATATGCTTGTTCCAGCAAGGGCATTCACGCAAAAGTGGAAAGCGTTTTGTTATTTAAAAAAATCGTCCGGGTCCACCAAGACTCATAACCTTCTAGCGCCGTCAAGGCTGTGCGAAAAGCCCCAAGCCGGCACCGGAGTGAATCTCATGTCCTAGAAAATTCTTGAGGCGCACGACATCACCAACGTTGCCTTCCTTTCTTCTCCTCGGGCACGTCGCCTCACCTGCTCCAACCGAACTGGTCCATCTGTTAATCTCGTGTGCTATATCTTTGCAATCCGGCCTAGTTCAAGCCTGGCCGTGATAACCCCCGTCGGACTTTTTTTCCCGCCCGCACTCACTCCTTTCCTTTGCCCTTTGAGCAAATCGTTCGCTGGATCAGCCTTCGCGATGGCTGAGAAGATCTACGTCACATACAATGAGGTGTGTAGCAGACCGTTGCGACGTCCCCCGCCCAACAAGGGGCAGCATGGGCATTGTTGCCCAAAGAGACTTGAGCCATCTATACGCGGAACTCTTGACTGACCATGCTTTTGCCATGACGCTCCTCCAGGTTCACGAGTTGTGCCGCAAGTCGGCCGGCCGTCTTCTGACCGAGTTCAAGCCTCAGCTCATCATCGCCATCGGTGGCGGCGGCTTCATCCCCGCCCGTATCCTACGATCTTTCCTTCGAAAGACGGCTCTCCCAACATCCCCATCCAGGCTATCGGCCTGTCTCTCTATGAGTCACTCGGCGATGACACCAAGGTCGAAAAGATTGGCAAGGAGGTCAAGCGCACCCAATGGTTGGACTTCACCTCCTGGGTACCATGAAGAACCTCATCGGCAAGCGCATCCTCATTGTTGACGAGGTCGACGACTCCCGAACTACACTTGCCTACGCTGTCAAGGAGCTCGAGAAGGATGTCGAGGCTGCCCGCCAGGAGGCCATCAGCAAGGGAATGGCCGACAATCTGCCCAAGACTGAGTTCTACATCTTTGTTCTGCACGTACGTCGTTTTTCCAGCCCACGCAAGCAAGGGTGCGCATCAAAATTTTTTTTTATCATTATTCATACCGAGACTGACCAAAATTTGCGACATGCAGAACAAGGACAGAAAGAAGGATGGCATCTTGCCCGACGACATGCTGGCCAAGCGCTACGAAGCTGCGGTTACCACTGGCGACGTCTGGATCAACTACCCTTGGGAGGCGCTCGACATTGCTGAGCATGACCGGTTGAACGCAGAGGGCAAGAAGGCTTGAGAGAAAAAAATGATGAATTGATGAGCATAGAATAGAAGGCTGAGTTTCAAGATGCGTCTGAGTTCAGCCAAAAAAAAAAAAATTCATGTATAGTCCGTGCTCGAATCCTTGCCCGTGCAGTGCACCCTAAATCACAATGCGTGTCTAATATCTATCATGACCGCTGTCAAACGCCGTGTTATGCAAGTCCTCTAGCGGATAACGAAGGAAAGAATAAAAATCGTTAGGTAGTCCCAAGGAGCCAAAAATAGATGATCAACCGCTCACAGTTCCCTCCCGCGCATGCTTTTCTTTCAGCCTCTTTTCCTGCTTCATAAACTCTCTGAAGCCCACGGGCACGCCCTGGTACACCTCGTCATCCCACATGTCCTTTGCGATCGTATCATTACCAACCGGCACCGTCCAGTTCGTCTCGGAGCCACCGCCGTCACTGTCCACGGTCCCCGAGCCGGCCTTCAATCGCGCCTGCGCCTCGTTCTTCTTGGCGGACCATTCCTCCATGTCCTCTCGGAACCGGTCCCAAACGCAATTGACGCATCCGCTCATGCAGCAGTTGTCAGGCTCCTCCGGCCGGGGCGGGACCAGAACTCCCGCCACGAACGTAGACCTCGCCTGCTTCAATGCCAACCTGTCTGCTTGTTCGGCCGGCCCGAGCAGTCGTGATCCGAAAATGATGGGCGCCTTGTCTCGCGGCGTGGGTTCTCGCGCGGACAGAAACGAAGATGTGGCAGTCGTAGCTGTGCCTCTGCTCGGTGGAGTCGTCTTGTTGTTGCTTGACGCGGGTCCTGTTTCCCGGAGGTTTCACGTCTCTTGTGCGCCGGTCGCGCACTCTGGTCGTCGGCGGCACCAGGTGGTGGCTCCTTAGGCTGATGAGCGGGGAATATGGAACAGGATCGCGCAGAATGCTGGTGTAATAGTCCCCGAGGGTGATCGCTGCGGCCATTGCTCCTCTCTGGAGGTCGACCTCGAGGTTGTGAATGTTCGGACCGAGGCTGATGGGCGTGGAAGAAGACGGAGGAGCTGTGAGGTGGCCAATCTTGTGGGCGCGGACATTGTGGGCCGGGTCTATGAGTCTGCCATGTCCAGATAATAATGAGAGGGCTAGTTGATTGATCTGAACTTGATCTTGTTGGGAGGGGCGGAGATACGACTTCGGCGGCAAGATTGTCATGTCAAGTTGCTGACAAATACGATGATGGATTTTGGGGCGTTTCGCACGTGATGGTGCCTGTGGGAGCGTCAACGGGGTGCTGCCACCAGTGACCACTCACTGCGCTTCATGGAAGTTGACGTCAAAGATGCCTGGCACGAAACGGAAAGTCTTCTTCACAGGGTCAGCGCAAGTGCCGTGGTATTGAAACACTGACGACGCCTCCATTCGCGGTTCCCCAGCCCGTCGCATCCCAATTTATATCTAAAGCTCTCCTCCAACCCATGGACTTTAACTCCAAATCGCTGTTTTCGCCACCCTGTCGCTCCTCTCTCCAACCCGAGGACACTTCCCTGTCTGTGACTAATTTGTATGTGTCACGGCTAGTCGCGTCCCTATTTATATACTTTATTTACACTAACGCGCTACTCCTATACTAACTTATATAATAGCCTAGGGCCTTACTTACTTATAGAGACCTTTATTTATACTTACTATATAAGTTAAGATCTCCTAAGCTATAGTCCTAAGAATAAAAAGCTACTACTAAAGGGGTAAAGGGAGAGATTTAGAGATAACTTAATAAGGCTAGTTAGCTAGACCTTTACCTATAAGTAATAGCCTAGAGTGCCTAAGTCTCCCTTAGTAATAATCAGAGTATTGTTTGTAGTTAGTGTAGTGTGTTTTGTAGTTTTTATGTTTAATTTTATATCTAGCTTATAATTAAAGATATTATCCTATAAATTACGTTATCTTATCGAGATAAATCCTAAGAAAAATACTACATATAAAGGTGAGTCTAAAAGTGGGTTGTTTGGCCGTAAATTAGAAACACTACATTTGTAGTGAATTTTTAGTACGAAAATGTAGTGAAATGTAGTTTTTCTAATTTATGGCTGAATGACCCACTTTTAAATATAACTACATTGTAGTTTTTAGTTATCTATCTAAAAAAGAAGTTTTATATCTATATATATTTTCTAAGATTAGATATGTATTATTTATTAAAAAAACCACTACAAATGAATTGTAGTGCAATACTCTAGTAATAATAATACTATCTAAGAATTAATCTAGAATAGTAGTATAGTAAAGATTATCTAAGAATCTTACCTCTAATAAGAAGTACTAGTAAGTATAGTAAGTAATCTATTCTCTATAGTTAAATACCTAAATAATAATATAAAACTACTAGTTAATACTAATTACACTACTTAAATATAAAGTAACTAGGAGGGACTTACCTAGCTAGAAGTAATATAAGCTAAGCTAGAAGGTAAGTAGCCTAGGGCTAAGAACCCTAAATCCACTAACTATACCTAACTAAAAGAAAAGAAAAATAGGATTATTAGTAACTACTAGAATCTTATTAATAATTACCTTAAGCTTACTTACTACCTAGTCTAGACTAAAGTTACTAAGATACATAGAATACTAGCTATAAAATAAGCCTTATACTTAGCTAAGCTCCTAACCTAAATACCCTTAATAATAAAAGCAACCTAAATTATAAATTATAGAAAGAAGCTATTTATAATAAACTTAAGTATAATTGTTAGTTACACAGGTTGCCTAATATCAGGTTATTAATGTTATAAGCCTTAAGAATAGTATTGTTATTAATTATCTATTCTAAGCTACAGAGGCAAGAGGGAAAAGAGAGAGCAAAAGTAAGGGTTCTTCTCGTAAGATATAAAACGCAAAGGGGCTATGTGAGTTACGTGACTATAAGCCCTGCCCTATTATAGGCCCGCATTGTGAGTTGCGTGTAGGGCCCTCGCGCGGGCTAACCACTTTACTAATCACATAATTACGGCTACTAAGTGCGGTTAATATTATACGTGTTCTAATACTAGAAACTCTCTCTTTTAATATAACTATTAATATATAATATTAATAGAAAAGAAGAAAGGAAATAATAGACTATATTATAGTTAATTAGGGATATAGGAAATAAAAGAATAAAGATACCTATATAGGCATAGTAAGTAAAAGAAAGGAAAATAATAACTTATAATCTAGGGCCCTTAAATTAAAATAAGAGGGCCTTCTCTGCCTCCCTTAATCTAATAAATAAAATTAATCTAGCTACGTGCTAATCCCTTACTACTATAGCATTATTTACTATAATAGTCTTTTCTTCTCTATACTCTATATATATTATATAAAGATTAAAGAGACTACTATAGGTCTTCCTATAACTCTTATTAGGTTAGGAGTAATAATAAGTGTAGCTCTTATTAGAATTAGAACCTAATAAGAGTTATAGTCCCTTCTCTTTCTTCCTCCCTAGGGGATTTTATATTCTCCTATAGTATTAGCGCTAAATCCCTAGGGATATTATCTATAGTAACTATCCTCTATATAGGTAACTTACCCTTTTATTTAGACTATTATCTAGTTACTTAAGATAAATTACTTAAGAGCCTTATTTAGTAATACCTTTATAAAGATATTAGCTAAGTTATTACTTCTATTAATCTAATAGATTTTATAGAGTTTATAGCGCTTATATAATTACTATAAGGCTAAAATATTAATTATTAGGCATTTTTCCTTAGTAGTGCTAAGCTTAATAAGGTATTTATATAGAGAGTATAAATCTATATACACTATAACTAGGATTAAGGAAGCTTTAGTTAACCTATAATTAATCTAATTATTATTATAATTATATAAGCTATATTAATGCCTATAACTATACTATAGACCTCTAAGGTAAGTATACTTTATATAACTCTCTTACTCTTAGTTAAGCTAAAGTATATAATATTATCTTTAATTATAAACTTACTATTCTTATTATCTTTATTAGCTAGGATTAGTATATATTCTAGCTATAATATAAGGTCCTAGTTATTAGTAAATAATCTATCTATAAAGGCATAGATCTTTACTTTAGTAAGGTTAATTAAAATAAAGGTTAGGCCTCTTTCTAGGTAGTCTATTTACTACTAGATTTAGTAGTTAAGGGCTTTAATATTCTTAACTATTAGTTTCTAGTATTATATAGTAACTAAAAGATTAAAGTAAGCTTTTAGTTAGTAAATTAAAGTAATATAAGTACCTTAAGCCTATTACTTAATATACTTTTACTTTAAATTAGTTAATAGGATTAATTTAAGCTTATTACTTTACCTTTTCTATTATAATATAATATTCTTATTACTTAGGGTAATAATTCCTCTATTAAATATAAGTAAGTTATCCTCCCTAAGGAATTACTTTAGCTTTATAGTAAAGGTAGTAGTAGTTAGTTAAGCTTTCTCCTTCTTAGAGAACTCCTTATTTAATAACCTAAGAGTATTATTAGTTTATATACTTATATAAGTAAATTCTAGGCTCTTTTTATTATTATAAGTAAGTATAGGTTATATATAAAAGTCTTTATCTAGAGCTTCTCTTTATAATACTTATAATATATTACTTACTAGTATATCCTAGCTTCTATAATACTATAGAGAGGCTTAATTATAATTATAATTATGCCTTCTAGGTACTAGTAGTAGATTTAGATTAGGAGCCTAGTAAGGATAACTTAGCTTAAGGCTATATATAACTAGACATAAGCTTATATAATATTATAAATCTATATAATATATCCTATTATAAGTAAAGAAGAAGCTATTATAAGGATAAGTTATTAACTAGCCTATTAGATTATTAGAGCTTATATTAAGATTAATTACTTTTTCTTATCCCTAAATCCTTAAATTATAAGCTATAACTTCTTATATAGCTAACTTATCTTTCCTTTACCTTATTAATAATATAAGCATTAAAGATTCTTAGGCTATAATACTTCTCTTTATTAAATATAATAAATTTAAAAATACCTTACTTAATTAAAGTATTAATCTTAGTCTTAGTAAAGAGCTTAAATAGCTTCCCTAGGGTTATAATAATACCTTCCTTATATAACTAGATTATAAGGTTAAGGTTAGCCTCCTCCTTTACTAATATAAATATTATAATATTAGTCTTATTAATAATAGCTAGAGGGTTCTTATAGGGTCTTCTAGGTCTTTACTTTAGTAAAATCTCTAGTCCTAGGGCCTTATATTTATCCCTAGTCTTTAGTAGCTCTCCTTAGCCTTTATTATAATATTACTTTATATTAGAAATAAAGGGCTTTTTCTATAAGAGTCCTTATAATAGGGTCTTATAGAGGTTAACCTAAAAGTCTTAGGGCCTCTTAGGAGGTTAAGTATATAGCTTTCTCTATTAATAATAAGGAGATTATATAGGCCTTACTATCCTTTACCTTTATACTATACTTAAACTAATAATCTAAGTAAGAGGTTAAGGGTTACTAATATATCTAGGCTATTCCTTATTATAAGGGCTTTAGTAATCTTCTAGAGAGTATATAGCTACTTAATCTCCTTTATAGTCTTTTATACTATAATTATATATTATAATATCTCTAGGGATAGAGGGGATTTACTTATTATCTATAGGTAGGCACTAAAGATAAGGAGAGTTAGAATAAGGCTATTAGGGCCTATAGTATTATTAAGGGCTTTAATAGCTATTTATAGGGCTATAGGCTTAGGGGTTATTAGGTATTAATATTAGATAATATTATAGGCTCTTTAGAGAGGCCTATAATATCTCTTAACCTTACTAATACTATAGTATACTTTAATAGGGACCTCCTTAATAGAGATTAATATTAATACTATAAATTATTAGAATTCCTTACTATAGAAGTTAGTGCTAGTATTAGTAATAATCTAATTAAGGGTTCTTAGTATATATTAATTTAGTATACTCTAAGGGTCTCCTATATTATTCTTACTATAATATTCTTAAGGAATCTTACTATATTAAATACTATAGCTATATTAATAGTATAAAGGGTAGGGTAGTTACTATTAAGATATATAATATTTACTATTACTTTAAAATTAAATATATATTTATTCTAAAGGGTGAATTTAAAGTAGTAAGGGCTATTAGTATTTATCTAATATTAGTAGTATACCTTTATTAGCTTCTTAATAGCTTTAAGATTAATCTTATACCTAATTTACATAGAAGATTATAGAGTTATTAGACTAAAGGATAATAAAATTAGTAATATAAGCGCTATAATTTAACTTTAGTAAGGTAGTTCTATACTATTAACTTCTTATTCTACCCTAGTAATATCTATATATACCCCTATTTATATATAAGGGGACCTTAATATTCCCTTACTATAGTATATTCTTAGTAATAATAAAGTTAATCTTTAATTAGCCTATATCCCTAAGGCATATTAAGAAAGGTATGCTTATAGTAATTATATAGAAGGTAATGTTACTAAAGGGAGTAGGTATATTAACTAATCTAATTAAGATAATTAGCGTGTATTGAAAATTGGAAGGGGAAGGTATTAGAGGATAGGAAGACCTCCTAATAGATTCCTAGATAGCTAGCACAATGAAGGGTGCAGCGACCTATAGATAACTAGATTACGATAGATTGTTCACTTTAAGAGCTTAGATAGTTGAATATAGTTGTATTCTAGCGTATAGACAGTCTAATAAGCAATAAGAGAATATTTTATGTCCCCTTATAGACTTACTAACTATATTAATAGAAGGGGTTACTAGGAGGGTCTTATAAGCTACTTTTTATTTTCTATAAAATTTATTTATATAGGAAAAGTAAAATATTAACTTATAGCTATATAAACTAGACGCCTACGTGGACTAACTTATTACTTTTAAAGTGTACCCTATAAATAAAAACCACTATTAAATCTAGTAAAATTTAAGGATTTAAATAGTATATATTAGCCTTTTATATAACTACTAGTTCCCTAGTTATAGTTAATTTTAGCTTCCCTATAGGGTAACTTACTTAGCTTAGTTATATATACTATAGCTTTGCTTTAGTGGTAACGTAAGTTATATAGTAACTAACGCTATAACTAACGCTATAACTAACACTATAACTAACGCTATAGCCTAAGTTATAGTAACGTAACTAGGCAACTAGTGGGCCTATAAAATAGTGCTATAAATAGCATTATTTTAACACTCCCTCTAGAAAAGTATGAGGTAACTAATTTAATACCTAATAACTTAGCTCTTTAATAGATATCTAAGTTATCTATAAACTCTAATAACTTTTAACTATAAATCTAATAACTTTTAAATCTAATAACTTTTAAATCTAATAACTTTTAAATCTAATAACTTTTAAATCTAATAACTTTTAAATCTAATAACTTTTAAATCTAATAACTTTTAAATCTAATAACTTTTAAATCTAATAACTTTTAAATCTAATAACTTTTAAATCTAATAACTTTTAAATCTAATAACTTTTAAATCTAATAACTTTTAAATCTAATAACTTTTAACTAGAATTTAGTGTTTTTATTGGTTTATTATTTTTTGTCTATTTTTGTCTATTTTTGTTGATTTTGTAGTTATATCTAGGTCCTTATGTTCATAAGGCCTAGTAATTTAATAAATTATTAAAATTTATTATTAGGCAGGGGCTTAGTCAAGCCATCTGCAGGCATATCTTTAGTGTTAATATAGATAACCTTAGCTATACCCTTCTATACCTTTTCTCTAGTATAGTTAAATTTTAGTAGGGTATGCTTTATTTTACTATAAAGAGTAGGGTTATTAGTAGTAGTAATAGCTCCTTAGTTATTACTAAAAATTAGGACTAGAGGGCTATAGGTAGCTTTATTTCCTTAAAAGGTTATAAAGCCACTTAAGCTCCCTAATAGCTTTACATAGGGTATTAGATTTAGCCTCTAAGGTTAATAAAGCTATTATAGTTAACTTCTTTAATTTCTAGCTAATAGGGCCTTTTACTAGCTTAAAAAGATAAGTATAGGTTAATTTTAAAGAGATCCTATTACTAGTAAAGTTACTATTATAGAATCTAATAAGGGTTATAGAGGCTTTAGAATTTAATATAGTTCTAGACCTTCTATAGGTTATAGAATAGCCTATAGTGCTAGATAAGAATCTAAGTAAGTGTTTAGAAGTATTTAAGTGCTCTATAAATAGCTTAGATAAAGCTATAGAAAGCCACTAGACTAGAAAAGAGATATTAGGTCTAGTTAGAAGCATTAGGTATATAATAGTCCCTACTATACTCTAATATAGCTTATAATTAGGGGTAAAGAGATTTAGTTATTACTTATTTTATAATTCCGGGTTATAAGGGAATTTAAATAGGCTTAGTATCCTTTAAATTAAACCTTTCTAGGGCTTTAGAAATATACTAGGACTAGTAAATAGTAATATTCCCTTTCTTTTAATTTCTAGTAATTTAAATACCTAGGAAGAATTTAGCTAGTCCTTAGTCTTCTATAGGATAAGCTTTATATAAAAGCTTCTTTAAACTATTAATATAGTTAAGGTCTAGTCCTATTAGAAGGCAGTTATCCACATAAGTTACTATATATATAGATATAGTTAGGTTATAAAAGATAGCTAGGTTAGATATTAAGGGTAGAAGCTATACTTACAAAGAAGATCCTTTAAAGCCTACTACTACTCTCTAGAGCTCTGTTTTAATCTATATAAAGCTTTTTAAAGGAAAATAACCTGCTTTTAAGAGGGTTTATAGCTATACTTCTTAAGTAATTTAGCTAATTTAAGCATAGCTTTAGCAAATTTAGTAAATCTATCTAGGATTTGCATATAAATAGCTTCCTTTAGTATACTATTTAAAAAGGCCCCTATAAAATTAATTTACTTAACGCCCTAGTTATTAGAAGCTACTAGAGCTAATAATATTCGCTAACTAGGAGGAATACTTATAGTAGTATAGGTCTTAAGATAATCTTAACCTTCTATCTATATAAAGCCTTTAGTAATAAGGCAGGCCTTGTATTTTAAAGGATTATTTTCTTTATCCTTTTAAGCTTATAAATAAGCCTATTTTTTAGAATCTTCTAGCCCTTAGGGACTTAGTCTATCCCTATAAATTTAAAGGTTCTAGTAGTTAAAAGCTACTTAAATTTGCTAAAAGTAGTATCTATCTATTTTTAACTATCCTTACTTTTTAAAGCTTATTTCTAGGTCTTAGGGGTATTTAAGTTATTATTAGTGGATAATTTAGCCTTTTCCTAAGCCTTAAAGTATAACTTCTTAATAAAAGAAGTTATATTAAAATCATTAATATCTATAGCATTAGAATTAGCTATTAGATTTCCTATAGGTATCTTATTAGGGGCTATAGGGCTAGGGCTCTCTAGGGTACTAGATCTTTAGGCTTTAGATTATCCTAAACCTCTAGATTATCTTATAAGGGATTATAAAGATTATTAATTCCTCCTCTAAAGGATAACTCCTAAAGGCTTAGGGGTCCTTATAAAGCCTATATTCTCTATAATTTTAATAAAGCTAGTCTTTATAACTAACTTTTTAGAGGAATATAAATAAGATAAATATTAGAACCTAGAGTAGCTAGTAACTAACTAGGGATAGTCCTAGGGGCTAGCTTTTATAGCTTAGATCTCTGCTCTAGAGGTATTAGAACCTCATAATAAGACCCTATAGCCTTAATCTTAGAAAAATCAGGTTTATAGGTATTCTTAGGTTCTAAGTTAGCTAGATATAGCTACTTAGGGGTTAAAGGTTTAGTTATATTAGTAGTAATATTAACTAAATCTACTATAGCTACTAGGATATAAGACTATAGATAAAGGGGTAACTTAGACTACTAAAGAGTAGCCCTAAGTTAGTTAAGGATAACCCTAATAGCTCTCTTAACTAGCCTATTCTATTTATAAATATAGGGGTAAGAGGTGCTAAAATAAATTCCTTTAGAAGATAACTATAACTAAAGGTTATTATTAATTTTAGTACCTCTATTAAAGTAAAGGTGCCTAGGATACGCGTTATATTAGGTTTTTAGGGCCTTAAAGAAGCCCTTAATAGTATTATAAAGGGTCTAACCTTCTTTATTAGCTAATAAAAGCACTATTTATACTAGGATTTTTAGTTAATAAGAATAAGGACTAGGGCCTTCTTATTATGTGGTATAGGCTTAATTTTAACTATATCTCCTCTAGAATATCTAAAACCCTAGGGGGTCCTAAATAGGTCTTTTGCTAGGTCTCTTAATAGCCTTAGTTTGCGTATAGGCTAAGTAGTTAAAATCCTTTTCTTTAATAGCGGAAAAATCAGGAATCCCTTTAGCTAATTTTAATGATTTCTTTAGTAGGGAAGCCCTATATATCTGAGTTAAATATGCTAAAGAAGGGCTAAATCTAGTAATTTCTTGTAACTAGAATCTAGCTTTTTAGGGCTATTATCCCCTAGCTCCCTATCTTACTAGACTTCTTAAGAATCATAGGCCTTAGGGGATTCTAGATAGCCACTATTATTATCTAATATATTAGGATATAGACCTTCTAAATCCCCTATAGAAGATGCCTAACTAGGAGCTTTAGTAGGATATAGGGCTAAATCTTCTTCTTTAGAGTTAATTTCTTTAATTTATTAATATTCCTTAGGATCTAGGGTAGGCTATAGAATTTAAACCTCTATAGGGTAGGAAAACCCTATATAAGTCTTATAGGCTTAATGTTTAGTGTAACTTTAAGAGCCTATAAAGGAGAGGTAAGTTAAATACTTATAAATCTTAGGGATTGCTTACCCTTTAATCTACAAAAAGAAGCTATGTTTAGCAGGTTCTAATAACTTATAGGGACTTTTATTAGCTAGGAATAGCTAGTCTTTTATAAGATAACCCCTAGAAAGATAGTAAGTTAAACTACTAACTAGGTTTATATCTATACTAGGGAAATATAGGGCATCTAGCAAAGCTAAAGGCCTATATTCTAGTGGATATTTCTTAACTAGAATGTTAAAAATAGCGGTGCCTCTTCCTTTAGGATAAATAGGTCCTCTAGCTGTAATTATAGGGCTAGTATTACCTTTCTTAAGGGGTTTAAAATCCTAAAGAAAGCCCTATTATTACAAATATAATAAGAAGAACCTATATTATATAAAAGGGAGTTTTTAACTATATTATTAGAGTAGCTAAAAGTAGGCTTACTAGTAGTGTAACTAGTGGTACTAGAAGTATCTAAATTAGATTTAGAATCAGTACTATTATCGCTAGATTCGCTAGAATCTAATTCTTTAATATATCCGTGGCTAGGCTATAGCCTAAAGCAAAAGTAGCTTCTTTTTCTTTTTCTTTAGCCCTATTATTACTACTCTTCTTCTTATTCTTTTAGAGGCTTTAGAAGGGTTTAAATCCTTCTTATCCTACTCTTTCTTAGCATTAGAGTCCTTCTTAGGGGTAGGATTAGATAAATTCTTTCCTAGTCCTTAGAATTTCCTTATTATTATTAGAAGCCTTATAACTAAGAGCCTTAGCTATAGGGAGGTTTTATCTCTTTATTCTTCTAATAAGTCCGCTATAAGGAACTGTAAATTTAGGGTATTTATAGGCAGTCCTTATGCCCTAGAAGCTCTAATAGTAAATCTTTATCTCTTAGTCTAACTAGGGAAGGTTTGCTTTAATACATTAATATAATAATTTACTTAATTAATAGTTATAATCTTTACATTATAAAGTTATAATCTAGCTAGTAAATTATTAAAATTAGCATTAAAAGCCTCTAAAGATCCCTTATAATTTAAAAAATTTAGGGAATAGTAGCTAGTATATAGTGTACCACGCTAGATTTTAGCACTTTACAAATACTACCTAATAAGGACTTTATAGGCTTCTTTAAGGGATATTTACTAATATATAGCTACCTAAGGTCCTAATTAGTAACTATCTCTTAATAATATTAAAAGAATAGCTTAATTAGAGTTAGCTAGCTAGCTTACTACGCTTAGATTATCTAGAAATTTAGGTAATCCTAGGGCTCTAAATTAAATGTTTAGGGCTTGTTTTTACTAATTATAATTTTTAGGGCCTTTTAGCTTAGCTCCTCTAGAATAGAATATACTTTCTTATTTAGTTTCTTTATAGCGCTTCTATTAAAAGTAGCTTAAAGGTTACTAGAAGGTAGTATAGATATAGAAGATTTAGTAGCTAGGTCTTCTCTAGGAACCTTAGTATTTTCTTCCTTAGGTCTAGAAAAGGCCTAAAGACCTTATATAGCTAATATAGTTTGCGTTAATTTACTTAGAAGATTATTAATACTAGCCTTATTTTTAATATAATTATCTTTGCTATGCCTAATAAAATTAGTTAAGGTCTTGCCTTATTGCTTAATTTAGCTCTACATTTATTATTATAAAGCACTAGCTTAGGCAGCTAAAGGTTATAGTTAACCTTCTATATCTATCTAATTAGGGTCCCTAGGGGGCTAGAAGGGCCTGTAGTAGGGCCTTTACCCTTAAGATTAGGTAGTGCTATCTTCTAAAATCTTAAAAGATTTTCTATATATAATCTCTAAATTTCTTCCTATTATAAATAACGCACGCTAGAAATTACTTGCGTTATAATCTAGTCACACACGTAAAATATGTGGCAGGGCTGTTTAATAGGGTAGCCTTTAAGGTTAAAAAGTTAGTCTAGCGTATACGTAAACGAAAATAGGCTAGTAAAAATTCTTAGGAAAATTTTCTTAACACTAAAAGCTATAGATAGGAATATAGGTAATATTATAAAACATATAGCGTAACGCAACATAATGTAATGCAGTGTAACGTAATATAATAGGTTAAAAAGCCTAGTATAAATATACTAGAAGTCTAATAATAGTGAGGGAAGTATAGCGTATTTATAATATAGATAATATTAATAACAGTCGCAATAGTAAATAGAATTACTAAAAGAGGTTATGGTTATAACTAGTGGTTACAGGTGTGGCTTATAATGAATTCTAACACCAAAGGTCTAATGTTACAATGCGTGGTGCTAGTGGATAAAAAGCTTTAAATTCTAGCGGATTTCCTTTGTAATCTAAGAGCCTATAGTGTAGTAAGAACTATAACTAATAGCTAAAAATCTAGTAATTATAGTGGAATAACGTAGTGTAATAAAGTAAATCTATAGGCCTTCTAGGCTTATAACCTATTAAGAACTAGAAGGGAAGATATTAGAGGATAAGAAGACCTCCCTAATAGATTCCTAGATAGCTAGTATAATAAAGGGCGTAGTGACCTATAGATAACTAGATTACAATAGATTATTCACTTTAAGAGCTTAGATAGTTAAATATAGTTAATTTCTAGCGTACGAACAGTCTAATAAGTAATAAGAGGATATTTTAAGTCCCCTTATAGACTTACTAACTATATTAATAGAAGGGGTTACTAGGAGGGTCTTATAAGCTACTTTTTATTTTCTATAAAATTTATTTATATAGGAAAAGTAAAAATCAACTTATGGCTATATAAACTAGACGCCTATATAGACTAACTTATTACTTTTAAAGTATACCCTATAAATAAAAACCACTATTAAATCCAGCAAAATTCAAGGATTTAAATAGTATATATTAGCCTTTTATACAACTACTAGTTCCCTAGTTATAGTTAATTTTAGCTTCCTATAGGGTAACCTAGTTGGCTTAGTTATATATGCCGTAGCTTGCTTTAGTGGCAACGTAAGTTGTGTGGCAACTAACGCTGTAACTAACTGTTAAAATAATGCTATTTATAGCACTATTTTATAGGCCTGCTAGTTGCCTAGTTGCGTTGCTATAACCTAGGCTGCAGCATTAGTTGTAGTGTTAGTTATAGCGTTAGTTGCCACACAACTTACGTTGCCACTAAAGCAAAGCTATAGTATATATAACTAAGCTAACTGGGTTACCCTATAGGAAGCTGAAATTAACTATAACTAGGAACTAGTAGTTATATAAAAGGCTAATGTATACTATTTAAATCCTTAAATCCTTAAACTTTGCTAGATTTAATAGTGGTTTTTATTTATAAGGGTACACTTTAAAAGTAATAAGTTAGTCTATATAGGCGTCTAGTTTATATGGCTATAAGTTGATTTTTACTTTTCCTATATAAATAAATTTTATAGAAAATAAAAAGTAGCTTATAAGACTCTCCTAGTAACCCCTTTTATTAATATAGTTAGTAAGTCTATAAGGGACTTAAAATATTCTCTTATTGCTTATTGGACTATCTATACGCTAGAATACAACTATATTCAACTATCTAAGCTCTTAAAGTAAATAATCTATCGTAATCTAGTTATCTATAGGTCGCTGCACCCTTCATTGTGCTAGCTATCTAGGAATCTATTAGGAGGTCTTCCTATCCCTCTAATACCTTCCTTCCAATTTTCAATACTAACACTATAGCCTAGGTTATAGCAACGCAACTAGGCAACTAGTGGGCCTATAAAATAGTACTATAAATAGCATTATTTTAACAAAGGTATATGCTATAATAAAGTGCTTAGTAAAGCTATATTATATATATTTACCCTCCATATATTATATATATTTACCCTCCTTATATTATATATTTAATACTTCTTAGGAAACTTACTTAGCTTATTTTACATTACTTCTATTACCTAACTTTAGCTATATATACTAACCCTAAGACTTTCTAGAACCTTTTAGGTACTTACTATACCTATTAATTAAATATCTATTATTAGTATATCTTTACCCTATACCTAGTACTTACCTATATTAACTACTAGTAAGGTAAGCTTATATAACTAATATTTTCCTCTAAGTATATAAGGGCTTAGGCTTTGCCTAAGCATTAGCTAAAATGCAGATATTAGGGGTTAATAGGAAGCAATAAGGGGATAGAAGGTCTAGAGATAAGGAATAAAAGGAATAAGAGAGGGGATAGAAGGAATAAGGAAGGGGATAAAAGGATTAGAGATAAGGCTATTAGGGAAGATAGTAAGGGATAGGGAAAGGATAAATAGGATAGCTAAGGAGTATAAGGAAGGTATAGTATAGATAGGTTTCTTACTTTCTTTTCTTCTCTCCTTAAGCTTCTTAATATTATATTAATACCTAGTAGTAACTATAGGAGGGCTAGTCTATTATATTTAAAAAGCTTTCTTTAGTTCTAAAAAGAAAACTACTAAAAATAATAAACTATATAATAGACTCTCTCTAACTATAGGACCTGCCTAGCTAGGGGACTCTAACTCCCCTCTTAGATACTATACTACTATTAGGGGCTTATAATATCTAATTTAAAACACTTTAACTAATATTAGAATAGTAAGCTAGAGTAATTAACTCTTTATAATAAGGTATATATATAAATCTAAAGTCTATGCCTTAAGCTACTACTATACTAGATACTCCTATATAACTAATAGTCCCTAATATAATTATAATTTAGTAAAAACTAATCCTAATAGGTAATTTATATAATAGTAATAAAAATATATTTACTACTTAGAGGTTCTTAATATAATATAAGTTAAATATAAATAAGGACTTTATTAGAAATAATAAGGACTAATAGATATTTATTTACTAAAACCTAGTGCCTAGAGTCTAGGCCTATATTACTATATTCTTTAAGGTAGGAGAATTAAGTAGCTATAACCTAGATACCTTTCTCTACTACCTAGAGACCCTATATATAGATCCTTATAGATAAGAAATAGCCCTTATAAAACTTAACTAGATAGAATAAGTATCTAAGGAGATATTTACTATATTCTTTATTTATTTTAAGTAGAAACTCTCCCTAGCTAGAGAGGCTTATTAGGTAAATAATATTAAGGTAGCTAAGCTATAATATATACTTAATAAATAAATAAGAGAAATTTTTATTAGTAAAGGAGTTAGTTAAATAGAATACTATACTACTATTACCTAATATTATAGTATTATAGTTAATATTAAGTCCCTTACCTTAGAGAATAAGTATTAGAACTAATATAAACCCTAGCTAGCTTATCTAGTACCCTAGTAAAATAATAATAAGGGAGATACGCTAATAATAAGGGTTTAAGCTATAGTAATCTAGCTAAAAAGAAGAATAAGCTAGATAGAAAAGATAAAAAATAGAAGAAGAATACTAATCTATAGAGAGCTAGATAGGTATTAGGGGTAAAGATAGCTAAATATTACTAGGATAGATATTACTTATATTATAGCTCTAAGGACTACTATATCTAGGAATATACCCTTCTCTTATCTTATTAACTAAAGGTGTTAGAACACGCATAATATTAACCGCGCTTAGCAGCCGCAATTGTGTGGTTAGCAGAGTGGTCGGCCCGCGCGCGAGCCCCACACGCGACCCACAATGCGGGCCTATATTAGGGCAGGGCTTGTGGTCACGTAACCCACATAGCCCCCTTTGCGTTTTATATCTTATAAGAAAAACCCTTACTTTTACTCTCTCTTTTCTCTCTTTTCTCTGTAGCTTAGAATAGATAATTAATAATAATACTATTCTTAAGGCTTATAATATTAATAACCTAATATTAGGCACCCTATATAACTAATACTAATTAGTAGTTAACTTTATAACTACTCCTAAACACACATAGAAAATTATAGATTAGTAAGGTTAATAATAGAAGAGACTTTCCTAGAAGTAGTATAATCTAGCCCTTCTATTAAAGTATAGGAGTAACTAGATTATTATAAAATCCTTAATTATACTAAGAAAGAAGTTTATCCTAGTCCCTTAGTTAAAGTATATAAGTAGCTAATAATAAATAGAAGCCTAAATCTTAAAGAAAAGTTTAAGTCTAGTAGTAAAGTCTATCCTATTATTCTTTTTCTTAGTATATTTTATTATATATAAAGTTAATACCTAGCCTTATAATCCTTTATAAATTATTCCCCTAAGAAGTAAAACTTTCTTACTATCCTTCCTTACCTAAAAATATAATATTTCCCTATTCCCTTCCTTACTAAGGGTTATAAGTTATAATAGCTAATAGAAAGGAACTAGTATAAGCCCTTAAGAGTTAAGAAGGCTTCTAAATAGGAGATAGTTTTACTAAGGTAACTAAGTAGCCTAAAGGAAGTAAAATAAATATCCTTTCTCTCCTATATATTTTATAGTACTTCTATAAGAACCTTATAGAAAACTTATTTTATAAGGCTAAGAACTTTAATAATAAAGAGAATAAAATACCTAAAGTACTTATAGCCTATATTCTTATTAAAGTTATAAACTATAAAATAAGAAAAGTAACTAAAAGGACACTATTTATAGAGTTTATCTAGGACTTTAATAACTAAACCTAAGAAATATTCCTCTAAATACTACCCCTAGTACTAAGATACCTTAAGGATTACCTTATTAATAATAGGGTATATATAATAATTAACTAGACTACTATAGTAGTAAGGAATCTCTAAGAAGTTATTAACTAATAAGAATTTTACTTCTAGTTATAAAAAGAAGTAAAAATACCTAGAAGAAGTATATAGGATTCTAAAGGAAGCTTAAGGAAGATAGTAACTTCCTAGATAACCTCTTTAATAAAGGGATATCTAAGAATGCTAAATCTTAAGAGCCCCTTAACTTCCTTACTAAAGCTTACTAAGTATTACCCTATTAAGGTAACTATATAGCTATAGGTATAATCTTCCCTAAGAAAGTGTATATTAATATATTAAGGGTCCCCTCTAGGTATTATATCTTATATCCTAACCCTATTAGGGCACTACTAGTAAGCCCTAATCCCCTTCCCTAGTATAAAGAAGCTACTATCCCTACCCCTATTCCTATTAACTAACTAATATAACCCTTAAGACTATTACTAAAGTAAATTATTAATCTAGCTAAGATATACACACTAGAGTAATAATATAGTGTAAATAACTATAATATTTTTAAGTTAAAGCTTTAAATATTTTAAAGGAAATATAAGATTCTAGATATTAGACTAGAATAGGTAGGCTATGTATTTAACGCTATACTTAAGGGTAAAGCTCTAAGATACTATTTAGATAACCTCTTAAAACCTAGGTAACTATAAGACTTACTAACCCTTATTACTTAAATAAGATAGAGGTTTAAGACTAAGAATATAAGATAGTATTACCTTTTAGAATAGTAAAATACCTTACTATAAAAGATAATTTATAAAAATAAGGAAAAGTTAAAAACTAAATACTTTAATAATCTTATTAAGAAGCTTATAACCCTTTAAAGAGCTATCCCTAATATTAGCTAGATAGAGTAAGCACTCTAAAATTAAATTATATATACTTATAGTAGGATTCCTAAATATAGAAGCTATATTACTAACCCCTAAAGGTTTATAAGAGTTCTATAAGTAAGTAAGGATAATAATTTACTTTATTAGAGAGAAATCTAGTAATTAGTACTAATTCCTAGTAAAGCTAATACCCTAGAGTAATTCTAGACTAACTAATAATATAATAGTAAGGGTAAAGAGTTAAGATACTCTCTATTAAGGTCTAGAGGTATAAGACCTCCCCTTTATATAAAGAAATGCTATATTTATAGTAAGAAGGATACTAGTTAATAAAATACTCTAAAAAGAACTATAAGAAAGTATATTAATACTTTAAGAGTTACTACCTTATTAACTCTTTAAAGTCTTTACTACTAGTATATAATATATTCCTTACTTAGTATAAGGGAGAACCTAAGACTAATAATACCCTAAGAGCCCTAGAAGATAATAAAATTACCTAATATATATAGGGCCTTAGATTTACTAATGCTTAAGAGGGTAAAGATAGCTTAATTCCTATAAGCTTCTTTATATATAGCGCTACCTTTAATAGCTAGAAGGTAATTAAAATCCTTATAAATTAAGTAATACTATATAGCCTAAGTAAGGAGAGCCTTTTTAATAATAAACTATCTAATAACCCACCCTATATATTTATACTTAGGGATTATTACTCTTCTAAAACCTTCTAAGGTATTATACTAAATACTAGAGCTACTAAGTACTTAATAATAGGTTACTTATAATTCCTAGTATTATAATATATAATACTAAAGATCTAACTTAATAAATTAAGGGTAGGTAAAGTAGTAATTAGGTTTAGAGAAGGCATACTAATTATCTTAATTAGATTAGTTAATATACCTACTCCCTTTAGTAATATTACTTTCTATATAGTTACTATAAGTATACCTTTCTTAATATACCTTAGGGATATAGGCTAATTAAAGATTAACTTTATTACTACTAAGAATATACTATAATAAGGGAATATTAAGGTCCCCTTATATATAAATAGGGGTATATATAGATATTACTAGGGTAAAATAAGAAGTTAATAGCATAGAACTACCTTACTAAAGTTAAATTATAGCACTTATATTACTAATTTAGTTATCCTTTAGTCTAATAACTCTATAATCTTCTATGTAAATTAGGGCATAAGATTAATATTAAAGCTATTAAAAGCTAATAAAGGTATGCCACTAATACTAGATAAATGCTAATAACCCTTACTGCTTTAAATTTACCCTCTAGGATAAATATATATTTAACTTTAAAGTAATAGTAAATATTATATATCTTAATAGTAGCTACCCTACCCTTTATACTATTAATATAGCTATAGTATTTAATATAGTAAGATTCCTTAAAGATATCTTAGTAAAGATAATATAGGAGGCCCTTAGATTATACTAGATTAATATATACTAAGGACCCTTAATTAGATTATTACTAATACTAGCACTAACTTCTATAGTAAGGAATTCTAATAATTTATAGCATTAATATTAATCTCTATTAAAGAGGTTCCTATTAAAGCATACTATAGTATTAGTAAGGTTAAGAGATATTATAGGCCTCTCTAAAGAGCCTATAATATTATCTAATGTAAATGCCTAATAACCCTAAGCCTATAGCCTTATAAATAGCTATTAAGGCCCTTAATAATACTATAAGCCTAAATAGCCTTATTCTAACTCTTCTTATCTTTAGTGCTTATCTATAGATAATAAGTAAATCCCCTCTATCCCTAGAGATATTATAGTATATAATTATAGTGTAAAAGGCTATAAAGGAGATTAAGAGGCTATATACTCTCTAGAAGGTTACTAAAGCTCTTATAATAAGAAATAGCCTAAATATATTAATAACCCTTAACCTCTTACTTAGATTATTAGTCTAGGTATAGTGTAAAGGCAAAGGGTAGTAAGGCCTATATAACCTCCTTACTATTAATAGTAAGAGCTATATACTTAACCTCCTAAGAGGCCCTAAGACCTTTAGGTTAACCTCTATAAAACCCTATTATAAGGACCCTTATAGGAAAGACCCTATCCCTAATATAAAGTAGTATTATAATAGAGGCTAAGGGAGAGCTACTAGAGACTAGGGATAAATATAAGGCCCTAGGACTAGAGATCCTGCTAAAGTAAAGACCTAGAAGACCCTATAAGAACCCTCTAGCTATTATTAATAAGACTAATATTATAACCTTTATATTAGCAAAGGAGGAGGCTAACCTTAACCTTATAATCTAGTTATATAAGGAAGGTATTATTATAACCCTAGGGAAGCTATTTAAGCTCTTCACTAAGACTAAGATTAATGCTTTAATTAAATAGGGTGTTTTTAAGTTTATTATATTTAATAAAGAGAAGCACTATAGCCTAAGAATCTTTAATACCTATATTATTAATAAGGTAAAGGGAAAGATAAGTTAACTATATAAGAAGTTATAGCTTATAATCTAAGGATTTAGGGATAAAGAGAAGTAATTAATCTTAATGTAAGCTCTAATAATCTAATAGGCTAGTTAATAACTTATCCTTATAATAGCTTCTTCTCTACTTATAATAGGATACCTTATATAGATTTGTAATATTATATAAGCCTATATCTAGTTATATATAGCCTTAAGCTAAGTTATCCTCGCTAGGCTCCTAATCTAAATCCGCTACTAGCACCTAGAAAGTATAATTATAATTATAATTAAACCTCTCTATAGTATTATAGAAGCTAGAATATACTAGTAGGTAATATATTATAAGTATTACAAAGAGAAGCTCTAGATAGAGACTTTTATATATAACCTATACTTACTTATAATAATAAAAGAGAGCCTAGAATTGCTTATATAGGTATATAAACTAATAATACCCTTAGGTTATTAGATAAGGAGTTCTCTAGGAAAGAGAAAACTTAACTAGCTACTACTACCTTTATTATAAAGCTAAAGTAATTCCTTAGGAGGATAACTTACTTATATTTAATAGAGAAGTTATTACCCTAAGTAATAGGAATATTATATTATAATAAAAGGGCAGAGTAGTAAGCTTAGATTAATCCTATTAACCTAGTTAAAGTAAAAGTATATTAAGTAGTAAGTTTAGGGCACTTATATTACTTTAATTTATTAACTAGAAGCTTACTTTAATCTTTTAGTTACTATATAATATTAGGAACTAATAGTTAAGAATATTAAAGCCCTTAACCACTAAATCTAGTAGTAAATAGACTACCTAGAGAGAGGCCTAACCTTTATTCTAATTAACCTTACTAAAGTAAAGATCTACGCCTTTATAGATAGATTATTTGCTAATAATTAGGACCTTATATTATAGCTAGGATACATACTAATCCTAGCTAATAAAGATAATAAGGATAGTAAGTTTATAATTAAAGGTAATATTATATACTTTAGCTTAACTAAGAGTAAGAGAGTTATATAAAGTATACTTACCTTAGAAATCTATAGTATAGTTATAGGTATTAATATAGCCTATATAATTATAATAATAATTAAATTAATTATAGGCTAACTAAAGTTTCCTTAATCCTAGTTATAGTATATATAGATTTATACTCTCTATATAAATACCTTATTAAGCTTAGCACTACTAAGGAGAAATACCTAATAATTAATATTATAGCCTTATAGTAATTATATAAGCGCTATAAGCTCTATAAGATCTATTAGATTAATAGAGGTAATAACTTAGCTAATACCTTTATAAAGGTATTACTAAATAAGGCCCTTAAGAAATTTATCTTAAGTAACTAAATAATAATCTAAATAAAAGGGTAGGTTACCTATATAGAGGATAGTTACTATAGATAATATCCTAGGAGGCTTTTAGCCCTAATACTATAGGAGAATATAAAATCCTCCTAAGGAGAAAGAAAGAGGAGGGACTATAACTCTTATTAGGTTAGATTCTAATAAGAGCTATACTTATTATTACTCCTAACCTAGTAGGAGTTATAGGAAGGCCTATTATAGTCCCTAGGAACCCTATATAATATATATAGAGTATAGAGAAGGAAAGACTATTATAGTAAGGAGCACTATAGTAGTAAGGGAGGATTAGTATATAGCTAGATTAATTTTATCTAGTAGATTAAGGGGAGGTAAAGAAGGCTCTCTTATTCTAATTTAGAAGCCCTAGATTATAGGTTATTATTTTCCTTTCTTTTACCTACTATACCTATATAGGTATCTTTATTCTTTTATTTCCTATATCCCTAATTAACTATAATATAGTTTATTATTTCTTTCCTTCTTTTCCTATTAATATTATATATTAATAGTTATATTAAAAGAGAGAGTTTCTAGTGTTAGAACACGCATAATATTAACTACGCTTAGTAGCCGTAATTATGTGGTTAGTAAAGTGGTTAGCCCGCGCGCAAGCCCTATACGCGACCTATAATACAGGCCTATAATAGGGCAGGGCTTATGGTTACGTAACCTACATAGCCCCTTTGCGTTTTATATCTTATAAGAAGAACCCTCACTTTTGCCCTCTCTTTTCCTCTCTTTCCTCTATAGCTTAGAATAGATAATTAACAATAATACTATTCTCAAGGCTCATAACATCGATAACCTAATATTAGGCACCCTGTGTAACTAACAAAGGTTAATATTAATATATATAGGGTAAATAAGAAAAGCGCTAATAAGGAAGTTAATATTAATACTATAGAAAATAAGTAGCCCCTAAGTAAAGCCTTATATAGGGGTAAAAGGCTAGCTAGTAGCTATAGTTATAGATAAGTATAGTTAGTATATAAAGACTAAAAAGAATATAGAATATTTTATAGATTAACTACTATTCCTAGTTCCTATACTCTTTAATATATACTTATACCTTAATATTTAAATTAACTATAGTTATAATTACTATAGTACTATAAGTAAACTAGTAGTATAATAGCTTAGCCTAGAGCTTATATAATTACTAAAATAAAGATAGGTTTATACTATAGTAAAAATAAAGAAGTAAGAGAAGTAAGTTAAGGAAAATACCTCTTTAATTACCTATATAGTATATACTAGGATTAATATTAATAAGTAGGAGTTATTAGTATACCTATATATTATCCTAAGCCTTACCTAAGATATAATCTTTAGAATACTATAGCTAGAATAATAGGATATAGTAATTTATATAGCTAAATAATAGTTAGTTATAGGGTAGTAAAGGGCCTATATATATCTAAAGCCTTAGAGTAAGGAATAGATAAACCTATTTAGAGGATTATTAGATCTTTATATACTATAGAGATATACTAGGCCTAATAGAGAAAAGATACTATAACTTACTTTATTACTATAAGTCTAAGGAAATTATATTAATACTATAACTTATAGCCCTAAAGCTATAACTAAGTAGCCCTAATATAATAATACTACTAGGGAAGCTAGTAGACTTTATAAACCTATTTAATAAAGCTAAGGTAAATAGCTTACCTCCTTATAGGGGGTCCCTTAACTATTATATTTAAATATATAAGAACCTAGATAGTTCTAAGCTAGTACTACTATAGGGACTATTATATAATATACTAAGGGACTAACTCTTAGAAATCTAATACTAAATTATAGACCTTATAGATAAGGGATAGATTTATACTAGCTCCTTATTAGCTATAGCTCCTATATTTTTAGTTAAGAAGTTAAATAATAGGTAATGCTTTTATATTAACTACTATACCTTTAATAAGATTATAGTATAGGACTAGTACTCTCTCTTACTAATTAAGGAAATACTCTAATCTCTCTCCTAGGAATAATAGTTTATAAAGGTAAATATTTATATAGTATTTTATAAACTATAGATAGCTAAGGGTAAGAAGCACCTTATAGTATTCTAGACTAGGTTTAGGCTATTTAAGTAGCTAGTTTACCTATTTAGACTAGTAAGTGCACTAATAACCTTTTAATATTATATTAATAAGTCCTTAGAGAATATATTAGAGGACTTTATTATAGTATACCTAGATAATATCTTAGTTTACTCTAGGGGATTAAGAAAGAGTTATATAGTAAAAGTCTAATTAATACTTAGCTACTTAAGAGTAGTAAGGCTATATCTAGACCTTAATAAGTCTATATTTACTATAAAGGAAGTCTAGTACCTAGGGTATATTATTATAGTAAGCTATTTAGTTTACCTTAACCTAGTAAAGGTTATAGTTATAAGGAATAGTTAGTACCTATAAAGTTATAAGGGTTTAAAGCTTCCTAGGATTTATAAACTTTTACTAGGACTTTATTAAGGATTTTTCTAAGTTTATAGTATTACTTATATAACTTACTAAGAGAAATATCCCTTTCTAATAAAGGCCTAAGGAGAATAAGGCTTTTAAGAGGCTAAAAGAGGCCTTTATTACATACCTAGTCCTTATATAATAGAACCTAGACTACCCTATAGTAATTAAAGTAAATTACTTAGGTATAGCCCTTAGAGAGTACTTATCTTAAAAGGGATCTAACTATATTATATACCTAGTTATATACTACTTTATAAGCCTAATAATAATATAAAGAAACTATACTATTTATAATAAGGAGCTTCTAGCTATTATTTCCTACCTTAAGGTATAGTTAGTAAAGTTATAAGGTATTTCCTAGCTATTTATAATTTATATAGATTATAAGAACCTAGAATACTTTACTACTCCTTACTTAATATTAGAATAGTAAGCTAGGTAAGTAAATACTCTAGCTTTATTTAACTTCTACCTATATTATAGACCTAGTATATAGGCTTAATAAATAAATACTCTTTTCTAAAGGGAATAGGATAGAAAGGGCACTAGGGTAAAGATAGGATAGATTCTATAGCCTATTACTATTATATAACTCTCTTAGTTACTATTAGATTTAAGGGAAGGTTATAGTTAGGACTTATCTTTATTATATATAAGCTTACTACTAGCTAGGAGGCCCTTTTACTATAAAATACCTATAGACTCTATAGGATTAAGCTATCTTATTAGACCCTATATATTATATTTAACTAAGGGCTATTTAGAAAGGGGTATAGAAGTTTCCCTAGAAGTGCTAATAAGGGAATAGGTTATAAATTACTTAATTAGTGCTTATAGGGCGCTATAGTTTAGGGGCTATACCTAGGTCCTAGTATAGGAATCCCTTATAATAACCCTTATTTAATAATACTATAATTCACTAGTTATAGGGCACCTAGGTTATAACACTATATTCTAGATCCTATAGTAATAATTTTACTAGGATAGGATATTATAGAATATAGCTAGGTTTATTTATAATTACTATTATAATAGGAGCTATAAGAGCTATTAATAATATTAAGGCTTACTAAAACCTTTACTAGTCCTAGACTAGTTCTAGTTATAAATCTCTATTAATTTTATAATAAACTTACTTACTTTATCCTTAGAAAGGCTATAATACCTTATAGTTATTATAAATAGGCTCTTTAAGTTTATATAGCTAGAGGTAATAACCTTAATTAGAGCTAAGGAGTATATAGAATAGTTTAAGATAGTCTAGTAGAGATTTAGGGATTTCCTTAGTTTATTATTATAGACTAAGGTTTAGATTAGTTAGGAAGTTTTAGATAATATTATACTTATTAGTAGGAATAGAATAGTTACTTTCTATATTATACTATTTATAAACTAATAGTAGTATAGAATAGGTAAACTAGGAAGTATAGGTAATATTATAAGTAGTAATCTCCTTTTTTAATATAACTAGCCTAAATACTTAGTTACTTACTAGCTTATAATAAATAATAGGACCTCCTTAGTTATAGGGTAAGCCTAAATAGATTACTTTATAGCTATAATCTAGAACCTATCTAATCCTAACTAGACCTATTAGTATTTACTATAATACCTAAGGGAAGAGCTATTTAGTTCCTAGAATACCTCTAGAAGGGCACTCTCCTAGCCTAAGCTATAATAGCCTATATATAGTAATAATAATAGAATATAACTATAGTATTATAATATCTAGTAAAGTGCTTTTAGGTTAGGGATAAGGTATAGCTTTCCTTAAGAATATTAAGATAAACTAGCTATTATAGAAACTTAACTAGGTTATAGTAAAATATACTATTATAGAGGTACTTATATTACTTATAGTTTAGCTAGATATACTATAGGGTATTTACCTAGTTTTTATATAGACCTTATTAAATAGGTAGTAAATAATCCTCTCCTAAGCTAGAAGCTATAAAACTCCTAGCTAGCTTTAAAATAGGTCTTAGTAAAGGATAATAATAAACTTATTAAGAAATACTATATAGAATAGATTTTAGTAGCCTAGAATACACTAAGTAAAGGTAATAAATATAATATTTTAGTTAAATAGGTAGGTTACTTATAGCTAATATAGGAACTATTAGAGAATATAATAAAGATATAAGCCCTTAATAAGTTTAAGAGAGAGTAAGGAATATATAATATAATAATAAACTAAATTAATTAAATAAAACTAGTTTAATAAGGGGACTATAAATAGGACCCTAGGGAGGTATATATTACTACCTAATAGTACTTATATATCCCCTAAAAATACTTACCTTACTTCCTTTACTATATCTTCTAGCTTACTTAGGTTACTATAGGAATTTATATTATTATTTACTATATATAGATTAGCTAAGGATAATCCTACTTAATATTTAAGAAGAGTATAGGATAATCTTTACTAAGGGTAATATTACTAGCTATAGCTTTTACCTAAGTTCTAGATAGTATAAGTAAAATAATAGTTAGTAAGTATATAGTAAATATATAGAGGTAAAGCCTTACTTCTCTAGTAGCTACTAGCTATAATAAGAATATAAGGGTTCCTAATAGGGTAAGGAGAATAGGGTTAATAAGACTAGTACTAAAGGTAAGATAAAAGTAATACTAGTGCTAGTAAGAAGGTAAATTATTACTTACTTTAATAAGTTAAGGATAGCTTAGATTATTACTATAATAATAAGGAGAGAGTGCTTTAATTATTACTATAAATTAGTTATAAAACTCTTTATATATAGTAGTTATATTACTTATAAGTTACTAATTTTACTAGAATAAAGTACTAGTAACCTATTAGAGAATATTTCCTATTCTATAGCTAGCTAAAGGGCTACTACCTATAAAAAGAATAATATTAAGCCTAGTTATATTTAATATAGGTATATTAGTAAAAAGGAGGGCCTAAGGACTAAATAAACTAAAGCTAGATTAAACTATACCTAGTTTAGTAATATAGTTTATTTACCTATAAAGGCATAGAAGTCTTAGGATAAGATAAGTATCTTTTACTTTATAGTCTTAGTCCTAGTAATACTAGGTATAATAATATATATACCTAAGGTAATTATAGCCTCTAAATCCTTAAGGGTATAGTAAAGCCTAGGGTTAGTAAATAGAAACCTAGTTAACTAGATATAGGTTATATAGTTATAATAATAAGGAAAATAGGATTCCTTACTCTTAGGGGATAATATTCTAAAACACTAGTAATTAGGGACTATTTAATATAAGGTTTATAAGGATAAAAACTAATATAAGTATAGTATACTATTTATTATCTAAGTCTCCCTTTATAAGAAATTTACCTATAGTATAGGCTAGAGATATAATAGGGACTTATAGGGAAATAAGAGTAGGATAATAGGGATAAGGTATTTTTAGTAAGTAAATAAATAGGATAAGAAAGATAAGGGAGTAATAAAATAGGAAGGTATATTAAAGTTATAATATTTATAGGAGAAAGGTTATATAAAGAAAGGAAGGGATTATATAGGGAAAGAAAATAGGATATTTATATAGGAGATATAACTATAGAGAAGGGGTTATAAATAGGTAAGGGAAGGGGCTAGAGGTTATTATAGTAATAGAGGGGGTTAGGGAATATATATTATATATATTATATGATAATATAAATATTACACACTAAATAAGGAGAGGTTCTATAAGTTTTTATACTAAATAGGGATAGTTTCTATAAGTTTCTATAATATATTTAAGCATATATACTATATATACTACCTAATAATAACACACATGCTACCTATAACTAAACTATAATAGGGTAGAGAGAGGCGTTTAAGGTTATTACTCTAGGTTAGGGATTTAGGTCTTTAAGATAAGATTAAGATAGGTAAGTAAGGATATATATAAGGGCTTAGGCTTTGCCTAAGTATTAGCTAAAATATAGATATTAGAGAGGTTAATAGGAAGTAATAAGGGGATAGAAAGTCTAGAGATAAGGAATAAAAGGAATAAGAGAGGGGATAGAAGGAATAAGAAAGGGGGATAAAAGGATTAGAGATAAGGCTATTAGGGAAGATAGTAAGGGATAGGGAAAGGATAGATAGGATAGCTAAGGAGTATAAGGAGAGTATAGTATAGATAGGTTTCCTACCTTCTCTTCTTCTCTCCTTAAGCTTCTTAATATCATATTAACGCCTAACAGCAGCCGCCTAGGGGCTAGTCCATCACAAAGTAGTAGGATTTAATATTTAATAAGATATTATAGTAGTAAGCTATAGCTACTAAGTAATTTACCTAGGGTATATCTTAAATAATACTATAGTCTCTTATTTACTTATTAAGTGCTATATATAATTTAGCTAACTTTATAGAGTTATCCTAGACTAGCCCCTTAGTAAGCGCTAATTTCTATTTAAACTAAATATAGAAATTACTAAAATACTTATTCTAATATTATATTAACTAGTTAAGTTTAGTAATAGCTATTTCCTATTAATAAGGATTATTAAATATTTCCCTAGGTAACTAAGGAATACCCTTAGTTAAAAGTCTAGAGATAGCCCTTTTAAAGTAAGGAGTAACTTACGCCTAGACCTTAGGCAAAAGGTTCTAGTAAATAAATAACTACTAGTCCTATTTATCTCTAATAAAGTCCTTATTTATTAATAGCTTATTGTCATGGTCTAGCCCTAAGGGCTAATCGCGGGTGCCTACACCACTATGTGAGTTTAACCCTAATCCTATTGCGCTATAGATAATAACAAAGAATACGCATTATATAAGTCTCTATAACTTATATAATTAACACCTATATTACTAGGATCTAAGTAAAGCCTAGACTATTACATAGGCTTTTTCCCTATATAACCTCTTTTCTCTCTTTCTCTTCTCTCTCTCTCTTAGCTAGTAATACCGCGCATCCCCTAGGGACTTAATTCTAATTATTCCTATAAGCCTAGGAATAACCCTATTATAATATCTTCTCTGCACGTAGCCGGTTTGAACCTATGACCTTAGGTGACTTGTATAATTGTCACAGAGACTTGTACAATGCGTATTCTTTGTTGTTATCTATGGCGCAACGGGATTGGGGTCAAACCCACATGGTGGCGCAGGCACCCGTGATTAGCCCTTAGGGCTAGACTATGACAATTATACAAGTCACCTAAGGTTATAGGTTCGAACCGGCTGCGTGCAGAGAAGATGTTATAATAGGGCTATTCCTAGGCTTATAGAGATAATTAGAATTAGGTCCCTAGGGATATATAGTATTACTAGCTAAGAGAGAGAGAGAAAAGAAAAGAAGAGAAAAGAGGTTATATAGGGAAGAAGCCTATGTAATAGTCTAAGCTTTGCCTAGATCCTAGTAATATAGGTATTAATTATATAAGTTATAGAGACTTATATAATGCGTATTCTTTATTATTATCTATAGCGTAATAGGATTAGGGTTAAACTCACATGGTGGCGCAGGCACCGCGATTAGCCCTTAGGGCTAGACCATGACACTTATAAGTTATAAGACCTTTTATACTATAAATAGCACTCTATTACTATTAAATAAAGGCCCTATAGGTAAGGGTTTTTATTTTAGCTAATTTAGAATAGGGTTTATATTTTACTACTTAACTAGGCAGTTAATTTATTTAGCTTACTTATTAAGTACTTCCTATAATATTACTATCTTATTTATATTTATTCTCTCTAGGGATAATAATAATAATACCTTTACTAGTTATTAAGTACTTATAATAAATAAATAGTAAAGAATAATAAATATTATAAACTAGCCTTATAGCTACTATATATAAGTATTTAAGTATAATTTTTATTCTTATAGAAGAAAAAAGAACTAAACTAGAGGTTATATTATATTCTAATTTATAGGGGTTATACTTAGTTAGTGCGTGGTTTGCGCACTAACCTATGTCTGCCCTCACATAACCCGCGCATCATTCGCACCCTTTCCGGACCTGACCTTAACCTAGACTTAACCTAAGCTCCTAGCTCGAGTCCATAACAATAGCTCTTAAGTAGTTTATAAGCTTAGTTTAGGGAATACTATAATAAGAAGAGAACTCTAATAAGGTTTTGTTAAAATAATGCTATTTATAGCACTATTTTATAGGCTCACTAGTTGCCTAGTTGCGTTGCTATAACCTAGGCTGCAGCGTTAGTTGCAGTGTTAGTTACAGCGTTAGTTACCACATAACTTACGTTGCCACTAAAGCAAGTTATGGCATGTATGACTAAGCTAACTAGGTTACCCTATAGGAAGCTAAAAATAACTATAACTAGGAACTAGTAGTTATATAAAAGGCTAACGTATACTATTTAAATCCTTAAATTTTGCTAGATTTAATAGTGGTTTTTATTTATAGGGGTACACTTTAAAAGTAATAAGTTAGTCCACGTAGGCGTCTAGTTTATATAGCTATAAGTTGATTTTTACTTTTCCTATATAAATAAATTTTATAGAAAATAAAAAGTAGCTTATAAAGCCCTCCTAGCAACCCCCTTCTGTTAATATAGTTAGTAAGTCTATAAGGGACTTAAAATATCCTCTTATTGCTTATTAGACTGTCTATACGTTAGAATATAACTATATATAACTATCTAAGCCTTCTATATTAAATAATCTATTGTGATCTAGTTGTCTATAGGTTACTGCGCCCTTTATTACGCTAGCTATCTAGGAATCTATTAGGAGGTCTTCCTATCTCTCTAATACCTTCCCCTTCTAATTCTTAATAGGTTATAAGCCTAGAATGCCTATAGATTTACTTTATTACACTACGTTATTCCACTATAATTACTAGATTTTTGGCTATTAGTTATAGTTTTACTACACTATAGGCTCTTAGATTACGAAGGAAATCCGCTAGAATTTAAAGCTTTTCATCCACTAGCACCGCGCATTATAACATTAGACCCTTAGTGTTAAAATCCATTACAAGCCGCACCCGCAACCACTAGTTACAACCACAACCACCTATTTTGCAAATAGATTTTTAGTAATTCTATTCACTATCGCGACCGTTATTAATATTATCTACATTGTAAATACACTGCACTTCCCTCACTATCATTGGACTTCTAGTATATCTATACTAGGCTTTTTAACCTATTATATTACGTTACACTGCATTGTATTGCAATTGCGTTATGCTACACGTTCTATTTTACCTATATTCCTAGGGACTTTAAGCCCCTTAAGAAAGGTAATACTAGCCCTATAATTACAGCAAGAGGACCTATCTATCCTAAAGGTAGAGGCACCGCTGGCTTTAACATTCTAGTCAAGAAAAATCCACTAGAATATAGGCCTTTAGCTTTACTAGATGCCCTATATTTCCTAAGTATAAATACAAACCTAGTTAGTAGTTTAACCCACTATCTTTCCAGGGGTTATCTTATAAAAGACTAGCTATTCCTAGCTAATAAAAGTCCCTATAGGTTATTAGAACCTGCTAAATACTGCTTCTTTTTGTAGATTAAAGGCAAGTAACCCCTAAGATTTATAAGTATTTAACTTACCTCTCCTTTATAGGCTCTTAAAGTTATACTAAACATTAAGCCTATAAGACTTATATAGGTTTTCTTACCCTATAGAGGTTTAAATTCCATAGCCTACCCTAGATCCTAAGGAATATTAACAAATTAAAGAAATTAACTCTAAAGAAGAAGATTTAGCCCTATATCCTACTAAAGCTCCTAGTTAGGCATCTTCTATAGGGGATTTAGAAGGTCCATATCCTAATATGTTAGATAACAATAGTGGCTATCTAGAATCCCCTAAGGCCTGTGATTCTTAAGAAGCCTAGTAAGATAGGGAGCTAGGGATAATAGCCCTAAAAAGCAACTAGATTCTAGGCACAAGAAATTACTAGATTTAGCCTGTCTTTAGCATATTTAACTCAGATATATAGGGCTTCCTTACTAAATAAATCATTAAAATTAGCTAAAGGGATCCCTAATTTTTCCGCTATTAAAGAAAAGGATTTTAACTACTTAGCCTATATGTAAACTAAGGCTATTAGAAGACCTAGTAAAGACCTATTTAGGACCCCTAGATTCTTAGATATTCTAGAGGGAGATATAGTTAAAATCAAACCTATACTATATAATAAGAAGGCCCTAGTCCTTATTCTTAATAACTAAAAATCCTAGTATAAATAGTGCTTTTTGTTAGCTAATAAAGAAGGTTAGACCCTTTATAATGCTATTAAGGGCTTCTTTAAGGCCCTAAAAACTAATATAACATATATCCTAGGCACCTTTACTTTAATAGAGGTACTAAAATTAATAATAACCTTTAGTTATAGTTATCTTCTAAAGGAATTTATTTTAGCACCTCTTATCCCTATATTTATAAATAGAATAGGCTAGTTAAGAGAGCTATTAGGGTTATCCTTAACTAACTTAAGGCTACTCTTTAGTAGTCTAAGTTGCCCCTTTATCTATAGTTTTATATCCTAGTAGCTATAGTGGATTTAGTTAATATCACTACTAATTTAACTAAGCCCTTAACCCCTAAGTAGCTATATCTAGCTAACTTAGAGCCTAAGACCACTTATAAACCTGATTTTTCTAAGATTAGGGCTATAGGGTTTAATTACAAGGTTCTAATACCTCCGGAGCAGAGATCTAAGCTACAAAAGCTAGCCCTAGGACTATCCCTAGTTAGTTACTAGCTACTCTAGGTTCTAATATCTATCTTATTTATATTCCTCTAAAGGTTAGTTATAAAGACTAGCTTTATTAAAATTATAGAGAAATAAGGACCTCTAAGCCTTTAAGGAGTTATCCTTTAGAGGGAGGAATTAATAATCTTTATAATCCCTTATAAGATAATCTAGAGGTTTAGGATAATCTAAAGCCTAAAAATCTAGTACCCCTAGAGAGCCCTAGCCCTAAAGCCTATAATAAGGTACCTATAGGAAATCTATTAGCTAATTCTAATACTATAGATATTAATAATTTTAATATAACTTCTTTTATTAAGGAGTTATACTTTAAGGCTGAGGAAAAGGCTAAATTATCCACTAATAATAACTTAGATACCCCTAAGACCTAGAAATAAGCTTTAAAAAGCAAGAATAGTTAAAAATAGATAGATACTACTTTTAGCGAATTTAAGTAGCTTTTAACTACTAGAACCTTTAAATTTATAGAGATAGACTAAGTCCCTAAGGGCTAGAAGATTCTAAAAAATAGGCTTATTTATAAGCTTAAAAAGAATAAAGAAAATAATCCTTTAAAATATAAGGCCTATCTTATTACTAAAGGCTTTATATAAATAGAAGGTTAAGATTATCTTAAGACCTATACTACTATAAGCATCTCTCCTAGTTAGTGAATATTATTAGCTTTAGTAGCTTCTAATAACTAGGAAGTTAAGTAAATTAATTTTATAGGGGCTTTTTTAAATAGTATACTAAAGGAAGCTATTTATATACAAATCCTAGATAGATTTACTAGATTTACTAAAGCTATGCCTAAATTAGCTAAATTACTTAAAAAGTATAGCTATAAACCCTCTTAAATGTAAGTTATTTTCCTTTAAAAGCTTTATATAGATTAAAACAAAGCTCTAGAGAGTAGTAGCAGGCTTTAAAGGATCTTCTTTACAAGCATAGATTCCACCCCTTATATCTAACCTAGCTATTTTCTTTAACCTAACTATATCTACATATATAGTAACTTATATAGATAACTGCCTTCTAATAGGACTAGACCTTAACTATATTAATAGATTAAAGAAGCTTTTATATAAAGCTTATCCTATAGAAGACTATAGACTAGCTAAATTCTTCCTAGGTATTTAAATTACTAGAAATTAAAAAAGGGACTATTACTATCCACTAGTCCTAGTATATTTCTAAAGCCCTAGAAAGGTTTAATTTAAAGGATACTAAGCCTATTTAAATTCCCTTATAACCTAGAATTATAAAATAAGCAATAACTAAACCTCTTTCACCCCCTAATCATAAGCTATATTAGAGTATAGTAAGAACTATTATATACCTAATGCTTCTAAATAGACCTAATATCTCTTTTCTAGTCTAGTGGCTTTCTACAGCTTTATCTAAGCTATTTATAGAGTATCTAAATGCTTCTAAACACTTGCTTAGATTCCTTTCTAGTACTATAGGTTATTCTATAACCTATAGAAAGTCTAGAACTATATTAAATTCTAAAGCCTCTATAACCCTTATTAGATTCTATAATAGCAACTTTACTAGAGATAGGACCTCTTTAAAATTAACCTATGCTTATCTTTTAAGCTAGTAAAAGGCCCTATTAGCTAGAAATCGAAGAAATTAACTATAATAGCTTTATTAACCTTAGAGGCTAAATCTAATACCCTATATAAAGCTATTAGGGAGCTTAAGTAGCTTTATAACCTTTTAAGGAAATAAAGCTACCTATAGCCTCTCTAGTCCTAATTTTTATTAATAACTAAGGAGCTATTACTACTACTAATAACCCTGCTCTTTATAGTAAAATAAAGCATACCCTACTAAAATTTAACTATACTAGAGAAAAGGTACAGAAGGGTATAGCTAAGGTTATCTATATTAACACTAAAGATATGCCTGTAGATAGCTTAAATAAGCCCCTGCCTAATAATAAATTTTAATAATTTATTAAATTACTAAGCCTTACGAACACAAGGACCTAGATATAACTGCAAAATTAACAAAATAGTTGAAAAATAATAAACTAATAAAAACACTGGAATTCTAGTTTAAAAGTTATTGGATTTATAGGTTATTAGATTTATAGTTAAAAAGTTATTAGAATTTATAGAAAACTTAGATATCTATTAAAGAGGTAAGTCATTAGGCATTGAATTAGTTACCTCATACTTTTCTAGAGGAGTGTTAAAATAATGCTATTTATAGCACTATTTTATAGGCTTACTAGTTGCCTAGTTGCGTTACTATAACCTAGGCTATAGCGTTAGTTACAGTGTTAGTTATAGCGTTAGTTACTACACAACCTACGTTGCCACTAAAGCAAGCTATAGCATATATAACTAAGCCAACTAGGTTACCCTATAGGAAGCTGAAATTAACTATAACTAGGGAACTAGTAGTTATATAAAAGGCTAACGTATACTATTTAAATCCTTAAATTTTACTCGATTTAAAGGTCTTCCTATTCCTCTAATACCTTCCCTTCCAATTCTCAATATTACCTTATACTTTTCTAGAGGGAGTGTTAAAATAATGATATTTATAGCACTATTTTATAGGCCTACTAGTTGCCTAGTTGCGTTGCTATAACCTAGGCTATAGTGTTAGTTACAGCGTTAGTTGCCACATAACTTACGTTGCCACTAAAGCAAGCTACGGCATGTATAACTAAGCTAACTAGGTTACCCTATAGGGAAGCTGAAATTAACTATAACTAGGGAACTAGTAGTTGTATAAAAGGCTAATGTATACTATTTAAATCCTTGAATTTTGCTGGATTTAATAGTGGTTTTTATTTATAGGGGTATACTTTAAAAGTAATAAGTTAGTTTACGTAAGTATTTAGTTTGTATAGCTATAAGTTGATTTTTACTTTTCCTATATAAATAAATTTTACGGAAAATAAAAAGTAGCTTATTAGACCCTCCTAGTAACCCCTTCCGTTAATATAGTTAGTAAGTCTATAAGGGGACTTAAAATATCCTCTTATTGCTTGTTAGACTGTCTGTACGCTAGAAATCAACTATATTTAACTATCTAAGCTCTTAAAGTGAACAATCTATCGTAATCTAGTTATCTATAGGTCGCTGCGCCCTTTATTGTGCTAGCTATCTAGGAATCTATTAGGGAAGTCTTCCTATCCCTCTAATACCTTCCCCTTCCAATTCTTAATAACCTTATATAGTACTATTTATTTATAAGAGAAATTATTAATTAATACTTATAGTGTAATTAAGGCTAATTCTAAGAACTTAGGTAATAAGTCTAGGAATAACTAGGAAAAGAGTAATCCCTTTATTAAGTTATTTAAAAGGGATTAAAAGAAGGAGTATAAAGAGGCTTTATAGTATATAGTTATTACTAATAAGGACTTTAAGTAAATCTAGAATAATATAGATTTATTACCCTTCTTAGTTCCTATATTAATTAATAAGACTACCTTAATAAATACCTAAGTTAATATAGGTTATAACTACTACACTACTATAAGTAAATACCTAGTTTAGAAGCTCTAACTAGAATATATCTCTCTTTAACTAAGAGGTTAGTTTATATAGTAGTTAGTGTAAAATAAGGGGAACTAAGAGCTATAAGAAATATTTATATATAATATATATTATTTATTTTTAGGTAGATTTAGATAGATAGGAGGCGTTAATTATAGCGCATATAATCCTAGGATTAACTAGATAGTTAATCTTAGGGATACTATAGATAAAGCGCTATAATATAAACTTAGATATAAAGTATTACTAGTTAAATATAGGGCAGTAAATAACCTATAAGTATAGGCTATAGTTAATAGGAAGGTTAACTAACCTATAGTAGTAATCTTAGGTTTAATATTTATAGGGATAGTATATTAAGTAAAGAGATAGAAGGAGTATATTTAGCTTTATACTATAAGCTTATAAGAAATTATATCTATTTTGCAAATTAATACCACACTAAAGGCTTTAGAATAGGAACTTTTAGCTTTCTTACTAGAGGCATTATAGAACTTTAAGAATCTCTTTTATAAAAGTAAAGTAAACACTTTACCCCTATATTAGGGGAATTTAGATTACTATATTTACCTTAAATAAGACTTAGAGGAAATAAACTAGACTTACTATTAGTATCTTTATATAATATACTACGCTAATACCTACTTAAAATTAGGAAGTAAGTTATAGACCTAATAGATAAGGGTTAGATTTAGGTAAGTTTATTATTAGTAGTAGTACTAGTACTATTAGTAAAGAAACTAGGGAGAGGGTAGAGGTTTTATATAGATTATTATATATTAAATAAGATTATAAAATAGAACTATTATCCTTTACTATTAGTTAAGGAAACACTATATTTATTAGTAAAGGTAAAGTAGTTTATAAAGCTAGATATATAAGCGGCGTTTTATTATATATATATATCTAAAGATAAGGAATATTAGACTATATTTTAAATGTAATTTAGATTATTTAAATAGTTAGTTTATCCCTTTAGCCTTATAGGTATACCTATAACCTTTTAGAGATATATTAATAAGGCCTTAAGTAGCATTCTTAGGGACTATATTACTATATACCTTAATAATATCCTAGTTTATTTAGGGGCTTATAGAAGGATTATATATAGAAGGTTCATGGAGTGCTAGCTAGACTATAATAGGCTAGTCTAAACTTAGATATTAAGAAGTGTGTTTTTACTATAAAGGAAGTTAAATATCTTAGATTTATTATCTATATAGGAAAGGAAATTTATCTAGATAATAAGAAGATTATAGCTATTAGGGATTAGGAGGCTCTAATAAGGGTCTAGGGAGTCTGTGGATTCCTTAGGTTTACTAACTTTTACAAAGATTTTATACTATAATTCTCTAAGATTATAAGCCCCTTATTAACTTAATAAAGAAAGGCACTCTATTTTATTAGATAGATACTTATAAGAAAGCTTTTAAAGTATTAAAGTGTTATGGACTGGCCCCTAGGTGACTGCAATAGGGCGTTAGTATAATATTAAGAAACTTAAGGAAAGGAAAGAGGAAGGTAGGAAACCTATCCTCACTAGAGCCCCTTATACCCCTAGCTACCTTATATTAGCCCCTTTTCTATGTCCTTGCCTACTTAGGACTATCCTTACTTATATATACTATAGTAAATACTTAGGTAAAGCCTAAGCCCTTATATATGCCCTTACTCCTCCCTCTCCTACTACCCTTAACTATAGTTATTATAGGTATTTACCCCCTTAATATATTATAGGGACCTATTATTTTAATATTAGGTCTAGGTAGGGTATATAATATATTCTCTTAGCCCTATATTATTATTATATTAATAGTAGCCCTACCCTTACTAGAGTATAACTTATCCTCTACTAGTGTAAAAACCCTTACTTATTACTTACTATTTATTTTTATTATATAACCTTACTTTCCTTATATAAAATTTTCCTAAAATATTATAGTATTATTACTCCTTCCTATCCTATTATTAAAAATACCCTTTATTTACCTATTAGACTCCTACTAAATATAGCCTAATATAGTAACCCTTATAGTATTCCCTATATACTCTAGCTACCCTTACTACACTACTTACCTAATCTATTAGTAAGTTCCTTATTAAGGGAACTTAGATAATAAGGAGTATACTACTCCTTAAGTAGTCTTCTAGCCCTATAGACTATATATTAAAAATACCTTACTATAGGTATATTAGACTACTACCCTCCTAAAAGTGGCTAGTCCTACCCCTATATTAGTAGAATTATATAACCTATATCTAGTTAACTAGGTTCCTATTAGCTAACCCCTAGCTTTAATATTATTTAAAAGACCTTAAGGCTATAATTACCTTAGGGATATATATTATTATATCTAGTGTTATAAGGACTATAATAACTAAGAAGAAGATACTAGTGCTATTCTAAGGCTTCTATGCCCTTATTAGTTAATAGAATGCCTTTTTAAACTAGGCCTAATTTAATCTAGTACTAGTTTATTTAGCCCTTAGGCTATCTCTTTTCTCTAACTCCTTATTATAAATATAACTAGGCTTAAAGTTATTCCCTTTAGTAGTAGTAGCCCTATAGGTAGCTATAGTATAGGAAACTCTATATAGTAAGTTATAGGTATTCTATTCTAATAAAACTAGTAGATTATAGGTAGTCTAAACTCTATATATTAAGAGTATTATAACTAGTTTATATGCCTCCTTAAGGCTCTCTTACCCTACTACTATAGTAGTAACTAAGGCTATTAACTTATTAAGTCTAGAGATAAATTACCCTCTTACTACTACTAGGAACACTCCTAACTTAGAACTAGGTTAGGCCTAACTAACTATTATGCTAATTATACCCTAGGTAGTAAGCGTCCTATAGTAATAAATACTACCTAATATTTATACCCTACTAGAGGTTAACCTAGAGATAAGCTACCCCTAGCCTATACTTACTTTATATTTACTAATTACTATTTTACTCCTACTATCTAGAACTATAGTAATAGCTATCCTATCTATTATAACACTATTTATATCCTTACTAGACATAAGGTAATACTAATTAATATCCTATCTAATAGTAATAATAACCTATCTAATAGTATAGGTAACCCTTATACTATAGGGAATAAAGGATTCTAAGTTTATTTTAGTAGCTAGAATAAGTTAATAGGGTATAGATTAGGTATGCCTTATATGCTATTAGAAGTCTTTATAAGTAAATAAGTAATTTATAATTAATTTAGTCTATTATTATATTATATATCTCCTTACTTTACTTTAAACTTATTAAGGGCTTATATCTATATTATACTCTCTAGTGGTTCCTATATTAGCTATATATAACTTACTTACTTAACTAGTATATTATATCTCCTACCCTAGCCTAGGGTATTCTAGGCCACTAAGATCTATTTAACTTAGTATTTCTCTATAAGTTTATTATTATCCTTTACTAGGACCTATTCTAGCCCTAGGTAAGAGTTCTAGAGTCTCTAGCTAGGAAGAGAGTTCTCTATAGCCTATTTAATAAGGTTTATATAGAAAACTAGGTAAATACCCCTTAGGATATCTAACTATACTATAAGTAGTATTAGTACTTTTATAACTATATACTTTACTATAACCTAATTAAGTTTTTATAAAGGGTAGTTAGTCTTAATATTCTTAAGTAAAAGCTATACCTTATCTCTAACTTAAAACTATTTTACTAGCTATTAAGAAGCTAATATAGTGTCTTATTATTTTTATTAAATATAGGCTATTATAGCTTATACTAGATAAGTACTCTCTTATAGGTATTTAAGGAATTATATAGCTTATCCCTTAGGTATTATTATAGAGGTAAACTAGTCTAGTTATAACTAGATTAGCTCTAAGTTATAGCTATATAGTAACTTATTTAGGCTAACTCCTATTATAAAAGAGGACCTATTATTAATTATAAGCTAGTAAGCTACTAGATACTCTAGCTAATTAAACTATAAGAAGGAGACTATAATATGTAATATTACTTATACCTCCTAGTTTACTTACTTTATACTACTATTAGTCTATAGGTAGTATAATATAGAAAGTAGCTAGTCTATCCTAATATAGGAGTATAATATTATCTAAAATTTTCCTAGCTAGTCTAACCCTTAATCTATAATAATAGATTAGGAAATCCTTAAAACCTTTACTAGACTATCTTAAACTATTTTATATACTCCTTAGCCCTAATAGAGGTTATAGCTTCTAACTATATAAACTTTAAGAGTCTATTTATAATAACTATAAGGTACTATAGCCTCTCTAAGGATATTACTAGTAAGTTTATTATAAAGTTAATAGAAATCTAAGACTAGAACTAATTAGGGATAGGTAAAGGCTTTAATAAGCCCTAATATTATTAATAACTCTTATAATTACTAAAGTAGTAATAATTATAAATAAGCTAAGTAATATCCTATAATATCCTATCCTAATAGAATTACTATTATAAAATTTAAAATATAGTATTATAACCTAGGTACCTTACTACTAGTAAGTTATAGTATTATTATATAAGGGTTATTATAAGGGATTCCTAAGCTAGAACCTAAGTATAGCCCCTAAACTAAAGCGCCCTATATATACTTATAGAATAATCTATAATCTATTCCCTTATTAGCGCTTTAGGGGAAACTTCTAACCCTCTTCCTAAATAGTCCTTAATTAAATACTATATATAGGGTCTAATATAATAGCCTAGTCCTATAGGGTCTAAAGGTACTTAGTAGTAAAAAGAGCCTCCCTTACTAGTAGTAATAGTATATATATAAGATATAGCACTAGGCTAGTGCTATCCCTTTATACCTTTAGTAATAGTAAGAGTTATATAATAGTAATAGGCTATAGGATATACCCTATCCTTAAAGCTAATCTATTCTAGTCCTATTCCCTCTAGGAAAGGGTATCTAGGCGTTAAGCTTATATACTAGGCCTATAATAGAGGTAGAAGTTAAATAATATAAGTGTATTTACTTACTAAGCCTATCTCTCTAATATTAACTAAGGGGTTATAAAGTATTCTAAGTTCTTATAATCTATATAAATAATAAATAGATAGGATATGCCCTAAAGCTCTGCTAACTATACCTTAAGGTAAGAGATAATAGTAAGTAGTTCCTTATTATAAATTATATAGTTTTTCTATAGGGGTATAAGACTAGTAAAATAGTAAGTAACTAGGTATAAGACACTATTAGGACCTTATTATAAGAAGCACTTACTAAGGGCTTTACCTAAATAATTAGCTTTTATTACTATTAGGTAGTCTAAGTCCTATTATACTAGCACTAGGTATATAATAAAGGTATCTTTTAATCTCTTAAAGGCCTTATCCTCCTTAGATCCCTATTAGAAAGGAATATTCCTCTTAGTAAGTTATATTAGTAAGGCTACTATCTCTAAGAAGTTACTAATAAAATTATAGTAAAAATTTGTAAATCCTAGGAAGCTATAAACCCTATATAGTTTTATAGGTACTACCTATTCCCTTATAGCTATAACCTTTATAGGATCTAGGTAAATTAAGTATCCTACTATAATAATATATCCTAGGTACTAAACCTCTTTTATAGTAAATATAGATTTATTAAGGTTAAGGTATAAGCCTATAGCCCTTAAGTAGCTAAGAACTAACTAGACCTTAGCTATATAATCCTTTCTTAACCCCCTAAGTAAACTAGGATATTATTAAGGTAAGCTATAATAAAGTCCCCTAATATATCCCCTTAGGATTTATTAATATAGCGCTAGAAGGTTACTAGTGCACTAGCTAAGCTAAAGGGATAGACTAGCTATTTAAATAGGCTAAACCTTATATAGAACACTATAAGGTACTCCTTGCCCTTAGCTATCTATAGTTTATAAAATACTATATAAATATCTACCTTTATAAACTAATATACCTAGGATAGGGAGTATAATATCTCTTTAATTAGTAGGAGAGAGTAATAGTCCTATACTATTATCTTATTAAGAGCGTAATAGTCTATATAAAAACACTATCCCTTATTTACCTTTTTAATAAGAAAATAGGAGCTATAGCTAATAAGAAGCTAGCATAGATCTAACCCTTATTTATTAAGTCTGTAATCTAGTGTTAAACCTCTAAGAGCTAATCCTATAGTATATTATATAATAGTCCCTATAGGAGTGTTAGTTTAGACCTATCTAGGTTCTTATATATATATATATAGTGGTTAAGAGAACCCCTATAAGGGGGTAAACTATTAGCCTTAGCCTTATTAAAGAGGTCTATAAAGTCCTCTAACTCCTTAGGTAGCGTTAATATATTAGGACTAGCTAGCTCTATCTTAGGCGCTATAATTTATAGTACTATTATTATCTCCTTTAAGCTTATAATAATAAACCTTATAGTAGTGTCCTTATTCTATTATACCCTATAAGCCTTAGTAGTATAAAGGGATCTAATAATTCCCTATACTAGTGCCTCCACTACCTAAGTAAAGGCCTTAGAGATATAAAGGCTCTCTATAGCTTTAATAACTAGTTATTATTTTACTATATAAATTACTATATTATACTACTCTAACTAAGGTATTCTAAATATTATATCCTAAGTAAGACCTAGGATAATATATAAGTATATAAATAACTCCTAGCTATCTATATTAATTCTAGTGTATACTATATAGGTTATAAAAGAGGTGTCTTCTTTAACTTACTTCCCTCTCCTTTTTATTTTTACTATAATATAAATATACCTCTATTTTAGTAACTATATAAGCTTTAGGCTAAGCTATCTTACTACTAATTTACTTATAGTATTATAGTAATTATAACTATAATTAACTTAGATATTAATAAAATAATATATATTAAAGAGTATAGAAATTAAGAATAGTAGTTAGTTTATATATTATATTATACCCTATTCTATCTCTATATAGTAGTTATAATTATCCTATATTATAGTAGTTAACTAGCCTATTTACCCTTATATAAGACTTTACTTAGGGGCTACTTATTTTCTATAGGGGAATATTTACTTCCTTATCTATACTTTCCTTATCTACCCTAGATATATTAATCCTAACCTATAGGTAATAGGGTAGGAGAAAAGTACACTCCTAGATAAAGTAGTCCTTAGACTTATATTAGAGGTAGTATCCTCTTAATAGTATCTAGCTAAAATTACTTCTAATACCTATTTTACCTATTATATATTTATAGTAGCCTTTATCTCCTTCTCCTTTTAGCTAGCTTATTTTACTTCCCTAGTTAGGTCCTTACTATATAAACCCCTATTATTAGAGTATTACCCTTATAGTTAGTTAGGGTTAAGAACTTAGCCTATTAAAGTCTATATTAGGTCTAATACTTATCCTCTAGGTAAGGGCCTTAATATTAACTATAATTTTATAATACTATATAATAGCTATATACTAATTAAGATAGCTAATACCCTAACCTATACTAATCTCTCTTAAATACTTATTAAGCGTGTATTAAAGCTTTACTAGTTTTATATTATCTCCTTAGTATTCCCTCTTATTATTAAGAGCTTTTTTATAAAGTAAATAAAGAATATAAAAATACCTCCCTAGCCCTTATTCTATCTAGTTAAGCTCTATAAGGGCTATCTCCTACCTATATAGGTTAGAGAATATAGTCCTAAGGTATTCTAGAAAGTCTATAGGATTAAAAGTAATAAAGCTACTAGACTTAAAGTAAGTAACTACCTAGGACTATACCTTAGAGAAGAGGTTCTAGTAAATAAATATCTATCTATCCTTATTAGTATTAATAAAGTCCTTATTTACCTATAACTTATACTCTATTAGGAGCCTCTATATAGTAAATAAAGCCTTATTACTATTATATAGGTTACCTATAGGAATTAGTTTCTATTTTATTTTAGGTATAATAAGGGCTAAATTAGGGGGAGGAGTAGTATAAGGTTAACTATTAGAGCACTAGGCTAGGCTATAGGGGTAATTAAGTTAAGGGTCCTATATAATTTATATTTACTTACTCCTAGAGATATATAATCTCTATTATTTACTTACTTAGTATAAGTTAGAGTATTTTAAATTAGGCTTACTAAGCTACCTATAGTACTAAGGCATTAGATAGAGAAGTAACTATCCCTTAACTAGGATAATCCTATAGCTAAAGTATACCTATTAAATCTATTAATATATTTATTAGTATATCTATTATATCTTTTAGTAGCTATTATAAAACTAAAGGAAGTTTCTTAATTATTATAGACTAGCCCCTAGGTAACTATAATAAGGTATTAGTATAATATTAAGAAACTTAAGGAAAGGAAAGAGGAAGGTAGGAAACCTATCCTTACTAGAGCCCTTATACCCCTAGCTACCTTATATTAGCCCCTTTTCTATGTCCTTGCCTACTTAGGACTGTCCCCACTTGTGTGCACTACAGTGAATGCTTAGGCGAAGCCCAAGCCCTTACAAAAGCTAGCTTTTATATTATATCCTATCTTAATTTAATAGGATTCTAATAAGAATATAGTAGTAAAGGCAGACTATTTATAAATAGCACTAGGGGCTATCTCTCTTAGGTTTATAATAAAGGAATTTTATATCTAGTAGCGTACTACTTAGCTTACTTATAACTAGCTTAATAGAATTATACTATATATAATAAGGAATTACTAGTAGTTATTTTATGCCTTAAGGTATAGTTAGTAAAGTTATAGAGTGTTAGTAAACTATTTATAATACTAATAGACTATAAGAATCTAGAGTACTTTATAGCACTAAGGGAGATATTAGAATAGTAAGTATAATAGGCAGAGACTTTAGCGCTTTTAATTTTTATTTATATTATAGACTAAGTACTTAGGTAAGATAACTAGATATATTATTAAGATATTATAAGGAGGACTTATAGATAAGGAGGCTAAAAGTATTTATTATATATTTAGTAATAGCCCTATATATTATAGCTTTAAGTAAGGATAGCTACGTGTAAATATTAGGCCTATTATAGTATTAGAAAATACAACTATAGGAAATAATTTAGTCCCTATAATAGGTCCTCTAGCTAGTATATTAATATTTATAAATAAATACCTCTAATCCTTATAGGATTAGTCTCTAACCTATAATAAGACTTATAGGTTATAATTATATATAGTTAGGGTAGGAGCTTAGAAGTTTCTAGAGGTAGCTAATATAAGAGAATAGATAGTAAACTACTAGATTAGTATAAAAGGGCGCTTTAATTCTAGGGCTAGATATAGGTCCCTAAGTAGGAGCCCTTAACTATAACCTTAATTTAGTAAGTTTATAACTTACCCTTACTAGGTTACCTAGGCTAGAATACTACCTTTAAGGCGCTTTAAAGAGACTACTATTAGGATAGTATATTATAGGACATAGCTTAAGTTATATATAACTATTACTACTATAGAGGTTAGAAGAGTTAATAACTATAATAAGGCTTACTAAAGCTAATTCCTCTACCTAATTAATACTAGTTAAAAATTTCTATTAATTTTATAACTAACCTCCTAGCTAAGTACTAGGGTAATTTATAGTTCCTAATAGTTATTATACATAGGCTCTCTAAATATATATAACTTAAGACTATAATATTAATAGGGGCTAAGGTATATGCAAAGTAATTTAAACACTATTAGTAGTGGTTCTATAGTTTCCTTACCTAGATTATTATAGATTATAGATTAGACTAGCTAAGTAACTTTTAGATAGTGTTATATAATAAGATTAGTACCTAATAGCTCCTATTAACATTATATTACTTATAGATTAATAGTAGCATAGAAAGGGCTAACTAGAAGGTGCTAGCTATTCTATAGGTATTACTATCCTTTTCTTAATTTAACTAGGCAGACCACTTACTAGCTTACTAATTAGTATTAAATAATAGGATTTATTAGTAATAGATATAAATGTAAATATAGCCCTATATAGCTTTAATATACCTATAATTTAGGAGGCGCCTCTTATATAAATATTAATAACTTTAGTAAAGGGGTAGGCTTAAGTATTTCTATAATATTTAAAGGATAGTATAGATCTAATGCAAGCTACTATAGCTTTTATCTAATAATAGTAGTAGGAGAATATAAATAGTAGTTAGAGACTAGTAAAATGGTTTTAGGTTAGGGACTATATATAGTTAAGTCTCTAGAATATTAAAATAAACTATCCTTATAAGAAACTAGACTAGAAATAGCTAAATATAAGGTACTAGAGGTTCCTACACTATTAATAGTTAAATTAGATATTCTAAGGGGACTACACCCTATCTTCTATATTAATTTAGTATAGAGGGTAGTAGAAGATCTATTACTAAGTTAGAAGCTAGCTAATAAATAACCACTACTAGAGTTAGTTATAACTAATGCTAATAAGGATCTCTCTAAGTATTAGGTTAAGGAGATTCTTACTACTAAAAACACCTAAGGTTAGTGTTAGAACACGCATGATATCAACCGCGCTTGGCAGCCGCAATTGTGTGGTCGGCAGAGTGGTTAGCCCGCGCGAGGGCCCCACACGCAACCCACAATGCAGGCCTATAATAGGGCAGGGCTTGTGGTCACGTAACCCACACAGCCCCCTTTGTGTTTTATATCTTATAAGAAAACCCTTACTTTTGCTCTCTCTTCTACCCTCTCTTTTCCCTCTTTTTCTCTATAGCTTAGAATAGATAATTAATAATAATACTATTGGAAATGGAAGGGAATCTAGCTAGAGGGATAGGAAGACCTCCCTAGTAGATTCCTTCGCAGCGGCTTCTAGATAACTAGATTACAGTAGATTCTTTAAGATAGAGAACATAGATAGTTAAATATAGTTAATTCCTAACTAATAGATAGTCTAACGAGTAATAAGAGGATTTTCTAAGTCCCTTATAGACTTACTAACTATATTAGAGGAAAGGGTTACTAGAGGGTCTTAGAAGCTACTTTTATTTTCCGCAAAATTTATTTATATATGAAAAGTAAAAATCAACTTATAACCATATAATCTAGCTACCTACATGGCCTAACTAAGCACTTTAATATATAACCCTATAAATAAAATATACTATTAAATCTAGAAAATTTAAGGATTTAAATAGTATATGTTAGCCTTTATATAACTACTAGTTCCCTAGTTATAGTTAATTTTAGCTTCCTATAGGGTAACCTAGTTAGCTTAGTTATATAAGCCTGTGGGTTAGTTATGGGAACGCAGGTCACAACGCTACAAGCAATGCCTGTAACTAACATTGCAATAACGCAACTAGGTAACTAGTGGGCCTATAAAATAGTGCTATAAATAGTATTATTTTAACACTCTCTCTAGAAAAGTATAAGGTAACTAATTTAATGCCTAGACTTAGCTCTTTAATAGATATCTAAGTTAACTAGAAATCCTAATTACTTTTTAACTAAAATTAATAACTTTTTAATAGAATTCTAGTGTTTTTATTAATTTTTTAAGTTTTTAAGTTTTTAGTTAATTTTATTATTAATCTAGGCCTTTGTATTTATAAGACCTAATAGCTTAATAAATTATTAAAATTTATTATTAGGCAGGGCTTTATTAAACTATTTATCGGCATCTCTTTAGTATTAATGTAAATAACCTTAGCTATACCCTTCTATACCTTTTCTCTAGTATAGTTAAATTTTAGTAGGGTATGCTTTATTCTACTATAAAGAGTAGGATTATTAGCGGTTATAATAGCTCCTTAGTTATTACTAAAAATTAGGACTAGAGGGCTATAGGAGTTTTATTTCCTTAAAAGGCTATAAAACCACTCTAGGTTCCTAATAGCTTCACATAAGGCACTAGATTTAGCCTCTAATATAGATAAAGCTATTATAGTTAATTTCTTTGATTTCTAGCTAATAGGACCTTTAGCTAGCTTATAGAGATAAGCATAGGTTAATTTTAAAGACCTATTACCTACGTAGTTACTATTACAAAAGCTAATAAGGGTTACAGAGGCTTTAATAGCAAGCTTAGACCTTCTATAAGTTATAGAAAACTTATAGAGCCTAGAAGGTACCTAAGCAGATATTTAGAAGTATTTAAATGCTCTATAAACGGCTTAGATAGCGCTATAGAAAGCCACTAAACCAGGAAGGCAATATTAGGTCTTATAAGGAGTATTAGGTATATAATAGTCCCTATAATACTCTAATATAGCTTGTGATTAAGGGGAAAGAGGTTTAGTTAGGTAGGCTGCCTGTTTTATAATTCTAGGTTATAGGGAATTTTAATAGGCCTAGTATTCTTTATATTAAATCTTTCTAGGGCTTTAGAAATATCCTAGGACTAATGGATAGTTAGGGTCCCTTTCTTTTGATTTCTAGTGATTTAAATGCCTAGGAAAAATTCAGCTAGCCCATAATCTTCTATAGGATAAGCCTTATAAAGTTACTTCTTTAATCTATTAATATAGTTAAGATCCGGTCCTATTAGAAGACAGTTATCTATATAAGTTACTATATATGTAAATATAGTTAGGTTAAAGAAGATAGCTAGATTAGATATAAGGGGTTAAAAGCCTAGCTTCTGAAGAAGGTCCTTTAAAACCTACTGCCACTCTCTAGAGCTTTGTTTTAATCTATATAAAGCTTTTTGTAGGAAAATAACCTGCTTTTAAGAGGGTTTATAGCTATACTTTTAAGTAATTTAGCTATTTTAGGTGTGGCTTTAGCAAATTTAGTAAATCCATTAGGAATTTGCATATAAATAGCTTCCTTTAGTAAGCTATTTAGAAAGGCCCCTATAAAATCAACCTGTTTAACTTCCTAGTTATTACAAGCCGCTAGGGCTAGTAATATTCGCTAACTAGGGGAATACTAGTAGTAGCGTAGGTCTTAATATAATCCTAACCTTCTATCTATATAAAGCCTTTTGTAATAGGATAGGTCTTGTATTTTAAAGGATTATTTTCTTTATCCTTTTAAGCTTATAAATAAGCCTATTCTTTAGAACCCTCTAGCCCTTAGGGACTTAGTCTATCCCTATAAATTTAAAGGTTCTAGTAGCTAGAAGCTACTTAAATTTGCTAAATATAGTATCTATCTATTTTTAACTATCCTTGCTTTTTAAAGCTTATTTCTAGGTCTTAGGGTATCCGAATTGTTGTTATTATTAGTAGATAACTTAGCCCTTTGTTAAGCCTTAAAGCATATCTCCTTAATAAAAAAGATAAATTAAAATCATCAATATCTATAGAATTATAATTAATTAAGGAATCTAAATCTACAGACAGATTTTCTATAGCTACCTTATTAGGGGCTATAGAGCTTAGGCTCTCTAGGGGTAGTGCTAGAGGCGCTAGAGGCGCTGTAGTTACGGGCGCTGTGGGCGCTGTGGGCGCTGCGGGCGTTGCAGGCGTAGCGGGTGCTATAGGCGCTAGATTTTTAGGCTTTAGGTAACTATCCTAAACCTCTAGATTATCTTATAAGATATTAGCTTCTCCCTCTAAAGGATAGCTCCTAAAGGCTTAGGGGACCCTACAGAACCTATATCTTCTATAATTTTAATAAAGCTAGTCTTTATAACTAACCTTTTAGAAGGAATATAGATAAGATAAACGCTAGAACCTAGAGTAGCTAGTAACTAACTAGGGATAGTCCTAGAGGCTAGCTTTTAAAGCCTAGATCTCTGCTCCAGAGGTATTAGAACCTTATAATAAGACCCTATAGCCCTAATCTTTAAGAAATTAGGCTTATAGGAGGTCTTAGGCTCTAAGTTAGCTAGATATAGCTACTTAGGGATTAGGGCTTAGTTATATTAGCAGTAATGTTAACTAAGTCCACTATAGCTAGAAGGATATAAGACTATAGATATAGGGCAGCTTAGACTACTAAAGTGTAGCCCTAAGCTAGTCTAGGATAAACCTAATAGCCCTCTTAACTAGCCTATTCTATTTATAAATATAGGGGCAAGAGGTGCTAAAACAAATTCCTTTAGAAGATAACTATAGCTAGAGGTTGTTATTAATTTTAGTGCCTCCGTTAAAGTGAAGGTGCCTAGGATACAAGTTATAGCGGTTTTTAGGGCCTTAAAGAAGCCCTTAATAGCTATATAAAGGGTCTAACCTTCTTTATTAGCTAATAAAAGTACCACTTATACTAGGATTTTTAATTAATAAGTATAAGGACTAGGGCCTTCTTATTATGTAGTATAGGTTTAATTTTAACTATATCTCCTCTAGAATGTCTAAAACCCTAGGGGATCCTAGATAGGTCTTTTGCTAGGTTATCTAATAGCCTTTAATTGTATATAGGCTAAGCAGTTAAAATCCTTTTCTTTAATAGTGGAAAAATCAGGGATCCCTTTAGCTAATTTTAATAATTTCTTTAGTAAGGGAAGCCCTATATAGCCTAATTAAATATGCTAAAGAAGGGCTAAATCTAGTAACTTCTTGTAACTAGAATCTAGCTTTTAGAAGACCTTTTAGGGCTATTATCCCTAGCTCCCTCTATTACTAGGCTTCTTAAGAATCACAGGCCTCTAGGGGCACTAGACAGCCACTATCTTTACCTAAGTTATTAGGGTATAGACCTTCTAAACCCCTATAGAAGATACCTAACTAGGAGGAGCTTTAGTGGGATATAGGGCTAAATCTTCTTCTTTATTATCTAATTCTTTAATTCGTTAATATTCCTTAGGATTAAACGTAGGCTATTATGGAATTTAAACCTCTATAGGGTAGGAAAACCTAAATAAGTCTTATAGGCCTTATGGTAACGTTAAGAGCCTATAAAGGAGAGTAGGTTAAATGCTTATAGATCTTAGGGTAGGTTGCCCCTTAATCTATAGAAAAAGCCGTGTTTAGCAGGTTCTAATAACCCATAGGGCTTTTATTAGCTAGGAATAGCTAGTCTTTTATAAGATGACCCCTAAAAGATAGTAAGTTAAATCACTAACTAGGTTAGTATTTATACTAGGGAAATATAGGGTATTTAGTAAAGCTAAAGGCCTATATTCTAGTGGATTTTTCTTAACTAGAACGTTAAAAACAGCGGTGCCTTTACCTTTAGGATAGATAGGTCCTCCTGCTGTAATTATAGGGCTAGTTTTACCTTTCTTAAGAGGCTTAAAGTCCCTAAAGAAAGCCCTATTATTACAAATATAATAATAAGAACCTATATTATATAAAAGGGAGTTTTTAATTATATTATTAGAGTAACTAAAAGTAGGCTTACTAGTAGTGTTACTAGAGGTACTAGAAGTATCTAAATTAGATTTAGAATTACTACTATTATTGCTACTAGACTTGCTAGAATCTAGTTCTTTAACGTATCCTATAGCTAGGCTATAGCCTAATGTAAAAGTAGCTTCTTTTCCTTTCTCTTTATCCCTATTACTACTCTTTTTCTTCTATTTCTTTTTAGAGGCTTTAGAAGGGTTTAAATCCTTCTTATCCTGCTCTTTCTTAGTGTTAGGGTCCTTCTTAGGGGTAGGATTAGAAGAGTTCTTTTCCTAGTCCTTAGAATTTCCCTTATTATTAGAAGCCTTATAACTAAGGGCTTTAGCTATAGGGGAGGTCTTATCCTCTGTTCTTCTAATAAATCCACTATAAGGAACTGTAAATTTAGGGTATTTATAAGTAGTCCTTATGCCCTAGAAGCTCTAATAGTAAATCTTTGTCTCTTAGCCTAACTAGGAAAGGTTTGCTTTAATGCATTAATATAATAATTTACTTAATTAATAGAGGCAATCTCTATACTATAAAGCTATAGTCTAGCTAGTAAATTATTAAAATTAGTATTAAAAGCCTCTAAAGATCCCTTATAATTTAAAAATTTAGGAATAGTAGCTAGAATATAGTGTACTACGCTAGATTTTAGCACTCTACAAATACTACCTAATAAGGACTTTATAGGCTTCTTTAGGGGATTTCTGCTAATATATAGCTACCTAAGGTCCTAATTAGTAGCTATCTCTTAATATTATTAAAGAATAGCTTAATTAGAGTTAGCTAGCTAGCTTACTATCCTTAGATTATCTAGAAATTTAGGTAATCCTAGGGCTTTAAACTAAATACTTAGGGCTTACTTCTACTAGTTATAGTTTTTAGGGCCTTTTAGCTTAGCTCCTCTAGAATAGAGTGAACCTTCTTATTTAGTTCCTTTATAGCACCTCTATTAAAGGTAGCTTATAAGTTACTAGAAGGTATACTCATAGAAGTAGTAGCTAGGTCTTCTCTAGGTGCCTAAGTATTTTCTTCCTTAAGTCTAGAAAAGGCCTAAAGACCTTATATAACTAATATAGTTTGCGTTAATTTCTCTAAAAGATTATTAATACTAGCCTTGTTTTTAATATAATTATCTTTACTATACCTAATAAAATTAGTTAAGGTCTTACTTTATTATTTAATTTAGCTTTGTATTTATAGTTATAAAACACTAGCCTAAATAGCTAGTTAACCTTCTATATCTATCCTATTAGGGTCCCTAGGGGGCTAGAAGGGCCTATAGAAGGTCCTAAAGGTCCTATAGCAGGGCCCTTACCCTTAAAATTAAGTAGTGCTATCTTCTAAAGATTCCTATGTAAAATCTCTAAATTTATTCCTATTACAAATAATATGCGCTAGAAATTAGTTATATTACAATCTAGTTACATATGTAAAATATGTGGCAGAGCTATTTAAAAGGGTCTAAAAAGTGGGTCTTTGGTATGCGGGCAAAAACGGGCTAGAGAAGATTCTTAGTGAAAATTTTCTTAACACTAAAAAATAGGAATTATAGATAATTATTGAAAGTGGAAGGAATCTAGCTAGAGGATAGGAAGACCTCCTAGTAGATTCTGTTGCGGCGGCTTCTAGATTCACTATGATACGTTATATTCTTTAGGATAGGTAGCTTTAATAGTTGAATATAGTTAATTCCTAGCTATACGAACGATCTGACAAGCAATAAGAGGATTTTCTAAGTCCCCTTATAGACCTACTAACTATATTAGAGGAATAGGGTTACTAGAGGGTCTTAGGAGTTACTTTTCATTTTCTATAAAATTTATTTATATAGGAAAAGTAAAAATCAACTCATAACCATATAATCTAGCTACCCACGTGGCCTAACTAAGCACTTTTAATATATAACCCTATAAATAAAATATACTATTAAATCCAGAAAATTTAAGGATTTAAATAGTATATATTAGCCTTTATATAACTACTAGTTCCCTAGTTATAGTTAATTTTAGCTTCCTATAGGGTAACCTAGTTAGCTTAGTCATACAAGCCGTGGGTTAGTTATAAGGCAACGCAAGCCATAACGCTGCAAGTAACGCCTGTAACTAACATTGCAATAACGTAACTAGGCAACTAGTGGGCCTATAAAATAGTGCTATAAATAGCATTATTTTAACACTCCCTCTAGAAAAGTATAAGGTAACTAATTTAATACCTAGACTTAGCTCTTTAATAGATATCTAAGTTAACTATAAATTCTAATAACTTTTTAACTAAAACTAATAACTTTTAATAGAATTCTAGTGTTTTTGTTATTTTTAATTTTTAACTTTTTAGTTAATTTTAAACTAGGCCTTTGTATTTGTAAGACCTAATAGTTAGATAAATTATTGAAATTTATTATTAGGCAGGGGCTTAGTTAAACCATCTGTAGGTATCTCTTTAGTGTTAATATAGATAACCTTAGCTATACCCTTCTATACCTTTTCTCTAGTATAGTTAAATTTTAGTAGGGTATGCTTTGTTTTGCTATATAAAGTAGGGTTATTAGCAGTTATAATAGCGCCTTAGTTATTACTAAAAATCAGAACTAGAGGGGCTATAGGTAGCTTTATTTCCTTAAAAGGCTATAAAACCATTCTAGCTCCCTAATAGCTTCATATAAGGTATTAGATTTAGCCTCTAATGTAAATAAAGCTATTGTAGTTACTTTCCTTGATTTCTAGCTAATAGGTCCTTTAGCTAGCTTATAGAGATAAGCATAGGTTAATTTTAAGGACTTATTACTAGTGAAGTTACTATTATAAAAGCTAATAAGGGTTACAGAGGCTTTAGTAGTAAACTTAGACTTTCTATAGGTTATAGAATAACTTATAGAGCCTAAAAGGTACCTAAGCAGATATTTAGAAGCATTTAAATACTCTATATATAGCTTAGATAGTGCTATAGAAAGCCACTAAACTAGAAAGGCAATATCAGGTCTTGTAAGGAGCATTAGGTATATAATAGTCCCTATACTACTCTAATATAGCTTATGATTAGGGGAAAGAGGTTTAGTTAAGTGGGCTACCTGTTTTATAATTCTAGGTTATAAGGGAATTTAAATAGGCCTAGTATCCTTTATATTAAACCTTTCTAGGGCTTTAGAAATATACTAGGACTAATAGATAGTTAGGGTCCCTTTCTTTTAATTTCTAGTGATTTAAATGCCTAGGAAAAATTTAGCTAGCCCACAATCTTCTATAGGATAAGCCTTGTGTAATAGCTTTTAAGGCTATTAATATAAGCTAGATCCAGTCCTATTAGGAGATAGTTATCCACATAAGTCGCTATATATGTAAATGTAGTTAGGTTAAAGAAGACAGCTAGGTTAGATATAAGGGGTAAAAGCCTAACTTCTAAAGAAAGTCCTTTAAAACCTGCTACCACTCTCTAGAGCTTTGTTTTAATCTATATAAAGCTTTTTGTAGGAAAATAACCTACTTTTAAGAGGGTTTATAGCTATACTTTTAAGTAATTTAGCTATTTTAGGCGTGGCTTTAGTAAATTTAGTAAAACCATTAGGAATTTGTATATAGATAGCTTCCTTTAGTGAACTATTTAAAAAGGCCCCTATAAAATCAACTTACTTAACTTCCTAGTTATTATAAGTAGCTAGGGCTAGTAATATCCGCTAACTAGGGGAATGCTAGTTGTAGTATAGGTTTTAATATAATCTTAACCTTCTATCTATATAAAGCCTTTAGTAATGAGTTAGGCCTTGTATTTTAAAGGATTATTTTCTTTATCCTTCTTAAGCTTATAAACAAGCCTATTCTTTAGAACCCTCTAGCCCTTAGGGACTTAGTCTACCCCTATAAATTTAAAGGTTCTAGTAGCTAGAAGCTACTTAAATTCGCTAAATGTAGTATCTATCTATTTTTAACTATCCTTGCTTTTTAAAGCTTATTTCTAGGTCTTAGGGGTATCTAAGTTATTGTTAGTGGATAATTTAGCCCTTTATTATGCCTTAAAGCATATCTCCTTAACAAATAAAGATATATTAAAATCATTAATATCTATAGAATTAGAATTGATTAAAGAATCTAAATCTAAAAACAGGTTTTTAATAGCTCCTTATTAGGGCGCTAGAGCTTAGGCTCTCTAGGGGTAGCTTAGGGGCGTTATAGGCGTTGTAGCGGTTGTCGCGGGCGATGTGGTCGCTGCGGGCGTTGTTATTACAGGCGCTGCGGGCGCTGCGGGCGCTAGAGGCTTTAGATAACTATCCTAAACCTCTAGATCATCTTATAAGATATTAGCTTCTCCCTCTAAAGGATAGCTCCTAAAGGCTTAGGGGACCCTATAGAACCTATATCTTCTATAATTTTAATAAAGCTAGTCTTTATAACTAACCTTTAGAGGGAATATAAATAAGATAGACGCTAGAACCTAGAGTAGCTAGCAGCTGGCTAGGGATAGTCCTAGGGCTAGCTTTTGAAGCTTAGATCTCTGCTCTAGAGGTATTAGAACCTTATAATAAGACCCTATAGCCTAATCTTTAAGAAATTAGGCTTATAGGAGGTCTTAGGCTCTAAGTTAGCTAGATATAGCTGCTTAGGGTTAGGGGTTTAGTTATATTAGCTATAATGTTAACTAAGTCCACTATAGCTAGAAGGATATAAGACTATAGATATAAAGGTAGCTTAGACCACTAAAGTGTAACCCTAAGCTAGTCTAGAATAACCCTAATAGCCCTCTTAACTAGCCTATTCTATTCGTAAATATAGGGGCAAGAGGTGCTAAAGCAAATTCCTTTAGAAGATAACTATAACTAAAGCTTATTGTTAATTTTAGTACCTCTATTAAAGTAAAGGTGCCTAGGATACGCGTTATATTAGTTTTTCAGGGCCTTAAAGAAGCCCTTAATAGTATTATAAAGGGTCTAACCTTCTTTATTAGCTAATAGAAAGCACTATTTATACCGGGATTTTTAATTAATAAGTATAAGAACTAGGGCCTTCTTATTATGCGGTATAGGGTTAATTTTAACTATATCTCCCTCTAGAATATCTAAAACCTAGGGGATCCTAGATAGGTCTTTTACTAGGTTGTCTAATAGCCTTAGATTGCGTATAGGCTAAGTAGTTAAAATCCTTTTCTTTAACAGCGGAAAAATTAGGGATCCCTTTAGCTTATTTTGATGATTTCTTTAGAAAGGGAAGCCCTATGTGGCCTAATCAAATATGCCAAAGAAGGGCTAAATCTAGTAACTTCTTGTAACTAGAATCTAGCTTTTCAGGGCTATTATCCCTAGCTCCTTTGTTGCTAGGCCTCTTGAGAATCACAGGCCTCTGGGGGCACTAGACGGCCACTATTGTCACCTAAGTTATTAGGGTATGGACCTTCTAAACCCCTATAGAAGGTGCCTAACTAGGAGGAGCTTTGGTGGGACATAGGGCTAAATCTTCTTCTTCTTTAGAATCTAGTTCTTTAATTCGTTAATATTCCTTAGGATTTAATGTTAGTTATGGAATTTGAACCTCTATAGGGTAGGAAAACCCTAAATCGGTCTTATAGGCTCTTTGTTAGTTATAATATTAAGAGCCTATAAAGGAAGAGTGGGTTGAATACTTGTAAATCTTAGGGGTAGCTTGCCCTTAATCTGCAAAAAGAAGCTGTGTTTAGTAGGTTCTAGTAACCTATAGGGGCTTTTATTGGCTAAGAATAGCTAATCTTTAGCTAGATAACCTCCCTTAAGATAGTGGGATAACCCGCTAACTAGGTTAGTATCTATACCTAGGAAATATAAGGTATCTAGCAGAGCTAAAGGCCTATATTCTAGTGGATTTTTCTTGACTAGAACGTTAAAAACAGCGGTGCCTCTTCCTTTGGGATAGATAGGTCCTCCTGCTGTAATTATAGGGCTAGTTTAACCTTTCTTAAGAGGCTTAAAGTCCCTAAAGAAAGCCCTATTATTATAAATATAATAAGAAGAACCTGTATTATATAAAAGGAGTTTTTAACTATATTATTAGAGTAGCTAAAAGTAGGCTTACTAGTAGTGTTACTAGTGGTAGAGGCACTAGAAGTATCTAAATTAGATTTAGAATTACTACTATTATTACTACTAGATTTGTTGGAATCTAATTCTTTAATGTATCCTATGGCTAGGCTATAGCCTAACAAAAGCAGCTTCTTTTCCTTTCTCTTTATCCCTATTATTACTCTTTTTCTTTTACTTTTTCTTCTTAGAGGCTTTAGAAGGGTTTAAATCCTTCTTATCCTACTCTTTAGTGGCATTAGAGTCCTTCTTAAGGCTAGGATTAGAAGATTTCTTTTCCTACTCCTTAGAATTTCCCTTATTATTAGAAGCCTTATAACTAAGAGCTTTAGCTATAGGGAGGTTTTATCCCTCTGTTCTTCTAATAAATCCGCTATAAGGAACTATAAATTTAAGGTATTTACAGGCAGTCCCTATGCCCTAGAAGCTCTAATAGTAAATCTTTATCTCTTAGCCTAACTAGGAAAGGTTTACTTTAATGCATTAATATAATAATTTACTTAATTAATAGGAGTAATCTCTATACTATAAAGTTATAGTCTAGCTAATAAATTATTAAAATTAGTATTAAAAGCCTCTAAAGATCCCTTATAATTTAAAAAATTTAGGGAATAGTAGCTAGTGTATAGTGTACTACACTGGATTTTAGCACTTTACAAATACTGCCTAATAAGGACTTTATAGGCTTCTTTAGGGATTTTACTAATATATAGCTACCTAAGGTCTAGGTTAATAGCTATCTCTTAATATTATTAAAAGAATAGCTTAATTATAGTTAGCTAGATAGCCTACTAGGCTTAGATTATCTATAAATTTAGGTAATCCTAGGGCTCTAAACTAGATGCTTAGGGCTTGCTTCCACTAATTATAGTTTTAAGGCCTTTTAGCTTAGCTCCTCTAGAATAGAGTAAACCTTCTTATTTAGTTCCTTTATAGCACCTATGTTAAAGGTAGCTTGTAAGTTACTAGAAGGTAAACTTGTAGAAGTATTAGCAGCTAGGTCTTCTATAGGAACCTTAGTATTTTCTTCCTTAGGTCTAGTAGAAGCCTAAAGACCTTGCATAATAGTTATAGTTTGCGTTAATTTATCTAGAAGATTATTAATACTAGCCTTGTTTTTTAGATAATTTTCTTCGCTATGCTTAATAAAATTATTTAAGGTCTTACCTTAATGTTTAATTTGACTTTATAATTATAAAGTACTAGCCTAAATAGCTAGTTAACCTTCTATATCCATCCTATTAGGGTCCCTAGGGGGCTAGAAGGGCCTGCAAAAGGTCCTAAAGGTCCTATAGCAAGGCCCTTACCCTTAAAATTAGGTGGTGCTATCTTCTAAAGATTCCTGTGTAAAATCTCTAAATTTGTTCCTGTTATAAATAACGTGCGCTAGAAATTAGTTATATTGCAATCTAGTCGCGTACGTAAAATATGTGGCGGAGCCGTTTAAAAGGGCAGCCCCTTAGGATTAAAAGTAGGTCTTCGGTATGCGCGGGCAAAAACGGGCCAGAAAAAATTCTCAGTGAAAATAGATAGGAATTATAGATAATAGGTATTACAGGTTGTACAGCGTAATGCAACGCATACAACGAAGTGTAATAGGTTAAAAAGCCTAGTATGTAAATACTAGATGTCTAATGATTTCAAAGGATGTAGCGTATTTACTGTTGTAGATAATATTAAATATAACGGTCACGATAGTGAATAGAATTACTAGATAGTTGTGGTTATAACTAGATAGTTATAGGTGCAATATGGTGGTTGCAGGTGCGGCTGTAGATGAATTTTAACACTAAGGGTCTAATGTTATAATGCGTGGTGCTAGTAAATAAAAAGCTTCAAATTCTAGCGGTTTCCTTTGTAATCTTAAGAGCCCACAGTGTAGTAGAGAGTAACTAGTACCTAAAAATCTAGTAGTAATCACAGTAGAATAACGTAGTAATGTAGTAATTTATAGGCCTTCTAGGCTTATAACCTATTAAAAGTGGAAGGGAATCTAGCTAGAGGGATAGGAAGACCTCCCTAGTAGATTCTATTGCGGCAACTTCTAGATTTACTATAATACATTATATTCTTTAGGATAGGCAGCTTTAATAGTTAAATATAGTTAATTCCTAGCTATATAGACAATCTAATAAGTAATAAGAGGATTTTCTAAGTCCCTTATAGACTTACTAACTATATTAGAGGAATAGAGTTACTAGAGGGGTCTTAGGAGCTACTTTTTATTTTCCGTAAAATTTATTTATATAGGAAAAGTAAAAAATCAACTTATAACTATATAATCTAGCTGCCCACGTGGCCTAACTAAGCACTTTTGATATATAACCCTATAAATAAAATATACTATTAAATCCAGAAAAATTCAAGGATTCAAATAGTATACATTAGCCTTTATATAACTACTAGTTCCCTAGTTACAGTCGATTTCAGCTTCCCTATAAGGTAACCTAGTCGGCTTAGTCATACAAGCCGTGGGTTGGTTGTGAGGCAACGCAAGCCATAACGCTGCAAGCAACGCCTGTAACTAACGTTGCAACAACGCAACTAGGCAATTAGTGGGCCTATAAAATAGTGCTGTAAATAGCATTATTTTAACAATAATAGATATTATAGGGCGCGCAGCGTAATGCAACGCATATAACGCAGTATAATAGGTTAAAAAGCCTAGTATATAAATACTAGATGTCTAATAATAATAAGGGAATGTAGTGTATTTACAGAGTAAATAATATTAATATAATAGTTATAATAGTAAATAGAATTACTAGAAGTTATAGTTATAACTAGATAGTTATAGGTGTAATATAGTGGTTATAAGTGTAGTAGTAATAAATTTTAACACTAAGGGTCTAGTATTATAATACGTAGTACTAGTAAATAAAAAGCTTTAAATTCTAGTGGTTTTCCTTTGTAATCTTAAGAGCCTATAGTATAGTAAAGAACTATAACTAGTATCTAAAAATCTAGTAATTATAATAGAATAACGCAGTAATATAGTAAATCTTTAGGCCTTCTAGGCTTATAACCTATTAGAAATAGAAGGGAATCTAGCTAGAGGGATAGGAAGACCTCCTAGTAGATTCCTTCGCAGCGGCTTCTAGATAACTAGATTATAGTAGATTCTTTAAGATAGAGAGTATAGATAGTTAAATATAGTTAATTCTAACTAATAGATAGTCTAATAAGTAATAAGAGGATTTTCTAAGTCCCCTTATAGACCTACTAACTATATTAGAGGAAACGGGTTACTAGAGGGGTCTTAGGAGCTACTTTTTATTTTCTATAAAATTTATTTGTATAGGAAAAGTAAAAATTAACTTATAACTATATAATCTAGCTGCCCACGTGGCCTAACTAAGCACTTTAATATATAACCCTATAAATAAAATATACCATTAAATCCAGAAAAATTCAAGGATTCGAATAGTATACATTAGCCTTTTATACAACTACTAGTTCCCTAGTTATAGTTAATTTTAGCTTCCTATAGGGTAACCTAGTTGGCTTAGTCATACAAGCCTGTGGGTTAGTTGTGGGAACGCAGGTCACAACGCTGTAAGCAACGCCTGTAACTAACGTTGCAACAACGCAACTAGGCAACTAGTGGGCCTATAAAATAGTGCTATAAATAGCATTATTTTAACAGTTCTAATACCTCTAGAGTAGAGATCTAAGCTACAAAAGCTAGCCCCTAGGACTATCCCTAGTTAGTTACTAGCTACTCTAGGTTCTAATATCTATCTTATTTATATTCCCTCTAAAAGTTAGTTATAAAGACTAGCTTTATTAAAATTATAGAGAATATAGGCTTTATAAGGACCCCTAAGCCTTTAGGGAGTTATCCTTTAGAGGGAGGAATTAATAATCTTTGTAATCCCTTATAAGATAATCTAGAGGTTTAGGATAATCTAAAGCCTAAAAATCTAGTACCCTAGAGAGCCCTAGCCCTATAGCCCCTAATAAGGCACCTATAGGAAATTGTTAGTTACACAGGGTGCCTGATATCAGGTTATCGATGTTATGAGCCTTAAGAATAGTATCGTTATTAATTATCTATTCTAAGCTACAGAGGAAAGAGAGGAAAAGAGAGGGCAAAAGTAAGGGTTCTTCTCGTGAGATATAAAACGCGAAGGGGCTATGTGGGTTACGTGACCACAAGCCCTGCCCTACTATAGGCCCGCATTATAGGTTACGTGTGGGGCCCTTGCGCGCGCAGGCTAACCACTCTGCTAACCATATAATTATGGCTACTAAGTGTAGTTAATATTATATATGTTCTAATACTAGAAACTCTCTCTTTTAATATAACTATTAATATATAATATTAATAAGAAAAGAAGGAAAGAAATAATAGACTATATTATAGTTAATTAGGAATATAGGAAATAAAAGAATAAAGATATCTATATAAGTATAGTAAGTAAAAGGAAGGAAAATAATAACCTATAATCTAGGGCTCTTAAATTAGAATAAGAGGGCCTCCTTTGCCTCCTCTTAATTTACTAAATAAAATTAATCTAGCTATATACTAATCCTCCCCTTACTACTATAGTGCTCCTTACTATAATAGTCTTTCCTCCTCTATACTCTATATATATTATATAGGGTTCTAAGGGACTATAATAGGCCTTCCTATAACTCCTACTAGGTTAGGAGTAATAATAAGTGTAGCTCTTATTAGAATCTAACCTAATAAGAGTTATAGTCCTTTCTTTTCTTCCTCTCTAGGAGGATTTTATATCCTCCTATAGTATTAGGGCTAAAAGCCTCCTAGGATATTATCTATAGTAACTATCCTCTATGTGGGTAATCTATCCTTTTATTTAGATTATTATCTAGTTACTTAAGATAAATTTCTTAAGGGCCTTATTTAGTAATACCTTTATAAAGGCATTAGCTAAGTTATTACCTCTATTAATCTAATAGATCTTATAGAGCTTATAGCACTTATATAATTACTATAAGGCTATAATATTAATTATTAGGCGTTTCTCCTTAGTAGTGCTAAGCTTAATAAGGTATTTATATAGAGAGTATAAATTTATATATACTATAACTAGGATTAAGGAAAGCTTTAGTTAGCCTATAATTAATCTAATTATTATTATAATTACGTAGGCTATATTAATACCTATAACTATACTATAGATTTCTAAGGTAAGTATACTTTATATAACTCTCTTACTCTTAGTTAAGCTAAAGTGTATAATATTACCTTTAATTATAAACTTACTATCCTTATTATCTTTATTAGCTAGGATTAATACGTATCCTAGCTATAATATAAGGTCCTAGTTATTAGTAAATAATCTATCTATAAAGGTATAGATCTTTACTTTAGTAAGGTTAATTAGAATAAAGGTTAGGCCTCTCTCTAGGTAGTTTATCTACCACTAGATTTAGCAGTTAAGGGCTTTAATATTCTTAACTATTAGTTCCTAATATTATATAGTAACTAAAAGATTAAAGTAAGCTTCTAGTTAATAAATTAAAGTAATATAAGTACCTTAAGCCTACTATTTAATATACTTTTACTTTAACTAGGTTAATAGGATTAATCTAAGCTTACTACTCTGCCCTTTTATTATAATATAATATTCCTATTACTTAGGTAATAACTCCTTTATTAAATATAAGTAAGTTATTCTCCTAAGGAATTACTTTAGCTTTATAGTAAAGGTAGTAGTAGCTAGTTAAGTTTCCTCTTTCTAGAGAACTCCTTATTTAATAACCTAAGGGTATTATTAGTCTATATACCTATATAAGTGAATTCTAGGCTCTCTTTTATTATTATAAGTAAGCATAGGTTATATATAGAAGTCTCTATCTAGAGCTTCTCTCTATAATGCTTATAATATATTACCTACTAGTGCGTTCTAGCTTTTATAATGCTATAGAGAGGTTTAATTATAATTATAATTATACCTTCTAGGTGCTAGTGGCGGATTTAGATTAGGAGCCTAGCAAGGATAACTTAGCTTAAAGCTATATATAACTAGATATAGGCTTATGTAATATTACAAATTTATATAAGGTATCCTATTATAAGCAGAGAAGGAGCTATTATAAGGATAAGTTATTAACTAGCTTATTAGATTATTAGAGCTTATATTAAGATTAATTACTTCTCTTTATCCCTAAATCCTTAGATTATAAGCTATAACTTCTTATATAGTTAACTTATCTTTCCCTTTACCTTATTAATAATATAGGTATTAAAGATTCTTAGGCTATAATACTTCTCTTTATTAAATATCATAAACTTAAAAATACCCTATTTAATTAAAGTATTAATCTTAGTCTTAGTAGAGAGCTTAAATAGCTTCCCTAGGGTTATAATAATGCCTTCCTTATATAACTAGATTATAAGGTTAAGGTTAGCCTCCTCCTTTACTAATATAAAGGTTATAATATTAGTCTTATTAATAATAGCTAGAGGGTTCTTATAGGGTCTTCTAGGTCTTTACTTTAGTAAGATCTCTAGTCTTAGGGCCTTATATTTATCCCTAGTCTTTAGTAGCTCTTCCTTAGCCTCTATTATAATACTACTTTATATTAGGGGTAAGGGTCTTTCTTTATAAGGGTCCTTATAATAGGGTCTTATAGAGGTTAACTTAAAGGTCTTAGGGCCTCTTAGGAGGTTAAGTATATAGCTCTTACTATTAATAGTAAGGAGGTTATATAGGCCTTACTACCCTTTGCCTTTATACTATACCTAGACTAATAATCTAAGTAGGAGGTTAAGGGTTATTAATATATTTAGGCTATTCCTTATTATAAGAGCTTTAGTAACCTTCTAAAGAGCGTATAGCCTTTAATCTCCTTTATAGCCTTTTACACTATAATTATATATTATAATATCTCTAGGGATAGAGGGGATTTACTTATTATCTATAGATAGGCACTAAAGATAAGGAGAGTTAGAATAAGGCTATTTAGGCCTATAGTATTATTAAGGGCCTTAATAGCTATTTATAGGGCTATAGGCTTAGGGGTTATTAGGTATTTATATTAGATAATATTATAGGCTCTTTAGAGAGGCCTATAATATCTCTTAACCTTATTAATACTATAGTATGCTTTAATAGGAATCTCTTTAATAGAGATTAATATTAATACTATAAATTATTAGAATTCCTTACTATAGAAGTTAGTGCTAGTATTAGTAATAATCTAATTAGGGGTCCTTAGTATATATTAATTTAGTATAATCTAAGGGCCTTCTATATTATCTTTACTAAGATATCTTTAAGGAATCTTACTATATTAAATACTATAGCTATATTAATAGTATAAAGGGTAGGGTAGCTACTATTAAGATATATAATATTTACTATTACTTTAAAGTTAAATATATATTTATCCTAGAGGGTAAATTTAAAGTAGTGGGGCTATTAGTATTTATCTAGCATTAGTGGCATACCTTTATTAGCTCTTTAATAGCTTTAATATTAATCTTATACCCTAATTTATATAGAAGATTATAGAGTTATTAGACTAAAGGATAACTAAATTAGTAATATAAGCGCTATAATTTAACTTTAGTAAGGTAATTCTATGCTATTAACTTCTTATTTTACCCTAGTAATATCTATATATACCCTATTTATATATAAGGGGACCTTAATATTCCTTTATTATAGTATATTCTTAGTGGTAATAAAGTTAATCTTTAATTAGCCTATATCCCTAAGGTATATTAAGAAAGGCATACTTATAGTAACTATATAGAAAGTAATATTACTAAAGGGAGTAAGTATATTAACTAATCTAATTAAGATAACTAGTATACCTCCTCTAAACCTAATTATTGCTTTGCTTACCCTTAATTTATTAAGTTAGATCTTTAGTATTATATATTATAATACTAGGAATTATAGGTAACCTACTATTAAGTATTTAGTAGCTCTAGTATTTAGTATAATACCTTAGAAGGTTTTAGAAGAGTAATAATCCCTAAGTATAAATATATAGGGTAGCTAATTAGATAGTTTATTATTAAAAGGGCTTTTCTTACTTAGGCTATATAGCGTTACTTAATTTATAAGGATTTTAATTACTTTCTAGCTATTAAAGGTAGCGCTATATATAAAGAAGCTTATAGGAATTAAGCTATCTTTACTCTCTTAATTATTAGTAAATCTAAAGCCCTATATATATTAGGTAATTTTATTATCTTCTAGGGCTCTTAGGGTATTATTAGTCTTAGGTTCTTCCTTATACTAAGTAAGGAATATATTATATACTAATAGTAAAGACTTTAAAGAGTTAATAAGGTAATAACTCTTAAAGTATTAATATACTTTCTTATAGTTCTCTTTAAAGTATTTTATTAACTAGTATCCCTCCTTATTATAAATATAGTATTTCTTTATATAAAGAGGAGGTCTTATACCTCTAGACCTTAATAGAGGGTACCTTAACTCTTTACTCTTACTATTATATTATTAGTTAGTCTAGAATTACTCTAGGGTATTAGCTTTACTAGGGAATTAGTGCTAATTACTAGATTTCTCTCTAATAAGGTAGATTATTATCCTTACTTACTTATAGAACTCTTATAGACCTTTAGGGGATTAGTAATATAGCTTTTATATTTAGGAATCCTACTATAAGTATATATAATTTAATTTTAGAGTGCTTACTCTATCTAGCTAATATTAGGATAGCTCTTTAGAGGGTTATAAGCTTCTTAATAAGATTATTAAAGTATTTAGTCTTTAACTTTTCCTTATTTTTATAAATTATCTTTTATAGTAAGGTATTATACTATTCTAGAAGGTAATACTATCTTATATCCTTAGTCTTAAACCTCTATTTTATTTAAGTAATAAGGGTTAGTAAGTCTTATAGTTACCTAGGTTTTAAGAGGTTATCTAAATAGTATCTTAGAGCTTTACCCTTAAGTATAGTATTAAATATATAGCCTACCTATTCTAGTCTAATATCTAAAATCTTATATTTCCTTTAAAATATTTAAAGCTTTAACTTAAAAATATTATAGTTATTTACACTATATTATTACTCTAGTGTATATATCTTAGCTAGATTAATAATTTACTTTAGTAATAGTCTTAAGGGTTATATTAGTTAGTTAATAGGAATTAGGGTAGGGATAGTAGCTTCTTTATACTAGGGAAGGGGATTAGGGCTTACTAGTAATGCCCTAATAGGGTTAGGATATAAGATATAATACCTAGAGAGGGACCCTTAATATATTAATATACACTCTCTTAGGGAAGATTATACCTATAGCTATATAGTTACCTTAATAGGGTAATACTTAGTAAGCTTTAGTAAGGAAGTTAAGGGGCTCTTAAGATTTAGTATTCTTAGATATCCCCTTTATTAAAGAGGTTATCTAGGAAGTTATTATCTTCCTTAAGCTTTCTTTAGAATCCTATATACTTCTTCTAGGTATCTTTACTTCTTTTTATAACTAGAAGTAAAATTCTTATTAGTTAATAACTTCTTAAAGATTCCTTACTACTATAGTAGTCTAGTTAATTATTATATATACTCTATTATTAATAAGGTAATCCCTAAGGTATCTTAGCACTAGGGGTAGTATTTAGAGGAATATTTCTTAGGTCTAGTTATTAAAGTCCTAGGTAAACTCTATAAATAGTATCTTTTTAGTTACTTTTCTTATTTTATAGTTTATAACTTTAATAAGGATATAGGCTATAAGCACTTTAGGTATTTTATTCTCTTTATTATTAAAGTTCTTAGCCTTATAAAATAAGTCTTCTATAAGGTTCTTATAGAAGTACTATAGAATATATAGAAGGGAAGGATATTTATTTTACTTCCTTTAGGCTACTTAGTTACCTTAGTAAAGCTATCTCCTATTTAGAAGCCTTCTTAACTTTTAAGGGCTTATACTAGTTCCTTTCTATTAGCTATTATAACTTATAACCCTTAGTAAGGAAGGGAATAAGAGAAATATTATATTTTTAGGTAAGAAAGGGTAGTAAGAAAGTTTTACTTCTTAGGGGAATAATTTATAAAGAATTATAAGGCTAGGTATTAACTTTATATATAATAGAATACACTAAGAAAAAGAATAATAAAATAGACTTTATTACTAGACTTAAACTTTTCTTTAAGGTTTAGGCTTTTATTTATTATTAGCTACTTATATACTTTAACTAAGGGACTAGAATAAACTTCTTCCTTAGTATAATTAAGGATCTTATAATAATCTAGTTACTCCTATACTTTAATAAAAGGGGCTAGATTACATTACTTTTAGGAAAGTCTCTTTTATTATTAACCTTACTAATCTATGATTTTTCTATGTGTGTTTAGGAGTGGTTATAAAGTTAACTACTAATTAGTGTTAGTTATATAGGGTGCCTAATATTAGGTTATTAATATTATAAGCCTTAAGAATAGTATTATTATTAATTATCTATTCTAAGCTATAGAGGAAAGAGAGGAAAAGAGAGGGTAAAAGTAAGGGTTCTTCTTGTAAGATATAAAACACAAAGGGGCTATGTAGGTCACGTGACCACAAGCCCTACCTACCATAGGCCCGCATTGTGGGTCGCGTGTGGGGCCCTCGCGCGCGGCCGACCACTCTACTAACCACACAATTGCGGCTGCCAAGCGCGGTTGATATCATGCGTGTTCCAACAGAAATCTATTAGCTAATTCTAATGCTATAAATATTAATAATTTTAATATAACTTCTTTTGTTAAGGAGTTATACTTTAAGGCTTAGGAAAAGGCTAAATTATCCACTAATAATAACTTAAATACCCTAAGACCTAGAAATAAGCTTTAAAAAGCAAGAATAGTTAAAAATAAATAGATACTACTTTTAGTAAATTTAAGTAGCTTTTAACTACTAAAACCTTTAAATTTATAGGGATAAACTAAGTCCCTAAGGGCTAGAAGATTCTAAAAAATAGGCTTATTTATAAGCTTAAAAGAATAAAGAAAATAATCCTTTAAAATATAAGGCTTACCTTATTACTAAAGGCTTTATGTAAATAAAAGGTTAAGATTATCTTAAGACCTATGCTACTATAAGCATTCCTCCTAGTTAGCGAATATTATTAGCTCTAGTAGCTTCTAATAACTAGGAAGTTAAGTAAATTAACTTTATAGGGGCCTTTTTAAATAGCATGCTAAAGGAAGCTATTTATATGTAAATCCTAGATAGATTTACTAAATTTGCTAAAGCTATGCCTAAATTAGCTAAATTACTTAAAAGTATAGTTATAAACCCTCTTAAAAGCAAGTTATTTTCCTTTAAAAAGCTTTATATAAATTAAAACAAAGCTCTAGAGAGTGGCAGTAGGCTTTAAAGGATCTTTGTTAGGAGGACCTAGGGGTTTTCAGGTCCTACGACTATAAGTCACTAGTGCACTAGTATCTTTAAAGATATTATTAATTCGCGTATAGTTCTATCTATCTATAGGGGAATTAAAGCTATAGATATAGCCTATCTTCTATTAATATACTAACTCTTATAGTATTATAGGTTAGATAAGGTCTAGACATTAATATAAGGTAATTAGTCTAAGGGCTAATTGCGTAGCTAGCCTAGGTAGGGCAATAGGGGATATATAACTAAATATATGTTAGTGTATAGTAGGGCAATAGGGGATGTGCGACTAAACATATATTAGTGCATAGTGGGGCGACAGGGGCATATCTAGCTAGTTATATTTTGCTATCCTTAGCCACAGTAAATTTAGGGGAATTCGTAGTGTTCTAATACTAGTAACTTCTCTTTTCTTATAATATAAAATAAATAACTAAGTAGGTTCCGCTGCTCTAATTAGTTAGGTTATAGGTCTGTTATTAAAGATAGGGCTATTAAAAGCAAAAGGGGTTAAAAGCGTAAAAATAAGTTAAAGGAGGAAAAAGGGAAAAGTGGGTTAAGTAGTCTAGGTACACAGAAAAAGTGGGTCTTTGTGGTGATACAGCCAATCAAAGTGCTTGCATTAGACCCACTGGGATCTAGTCCGAAAATCATCTAACCGAAAATCATCTAATAGAAAGCTCTTGCGATCTCTCTTTTCTCCTTTAGCTAAAGAGCTTAAAAACGCAATAAAAACGAATTTAACGAAAGTGTTTATAAGTGAATCCGATCTTGCGATATCCGGCTCGTGATTAATTAACTAGCTAGTCCGGGTTCGTGTTCTTCTAGTGCTAGTCGCGATGTTGATTTTTTTTTTTTTTTTTTTATAGGTCTCTAGCCCGCAGGTTATTTAACCGAACCTTCTACCCTTATATTAACCGTGTTGTTGCTAATAAAGGTCTTAAGGGTCTTGTTTAGCAATGCCTTCGTTATTAAATTAGCAATGTTATCCCTTCTATTAATCTAACAAATCTTATTAATCTCGCGTCGCTTATACAACTATTATAACGCTATAATATTAATTATTAGGCGTTTTTCCTTTATTATACTAAGCTTTATAAGGCATTTATATAGCAAGAAGGAGTCTATGCATATAACTATTAGGATCTTAGGTATCTATAGCTTACTTATTATAATATTAAGCGTGGTGTTAATAGTATAGGCTATATTAATACCTTATACTATACTATATAGCTTAGAGGTAAGGGCGCTTCTTATTACTTACTTACTTTTTATAAAGCTATATATTATAATATTTCCTTATATTATAAACTTAGCTTTATTATAGTTTTCTTTATTACCTAGGATAGTAATATATCCTATCTATAAGCTTAAATCCTTATTATTTACAAAAGAGCTATTAATAAAGATATATAGCCTTATATATAAGAGATTAAGTGGTATATAGTATAAGCTATAATTATAGTGCTTTATTTACTACTAAAGTTATTTATTTAGGTATTTAGTATTATTAACTATAACTTCTTATTACTATATAGTAATAGAGAGATTATATAAAGCCTTAGGTTAGTAAATAGTTATAATATACGCCCTACGTGCCTATTATTTAATATATTATTACTTTATTACATTATTAGCTAGTTTTACTAGTTAGATTTTCTTACTTTACCCCTTCTAGTAAAGAATTAATAATCTATTTTCTAAGTTAGCTAGTATATAACTATTAAAGATAAGTAATGCCTCTTCTATAAGTCCTTGCTTTAGCTTAGCTAGAAAACTAGCCTTTAAAGCTCTATCTCTTTATACTTATAGAAAGTATTATTACTAAGTCCTAAGGTATTATTAGTTTATATTCTAATAATTCTAAAGTAGTTCTTATTATTTAATATTAGTAAGTATAGGTTATAGGTTAATATAATTATATTAAGTTTATTATAGTAATACTAATAGTATATTAACTACTAGTATATACTTACTTTAGTAATTCTATAGAGTAGCTTAATTACTTCTATTACTATATCTTCTAGGTAAAGATATTTAATCTCCTTTAGAAGCTATAAGATAATAAACCTATTTAGTGTAGTAGTTAACTATATATATACCTATATAATATCTTAAATCTATAGGGAGATACCCTTTTCCTTAAGGGAGGGAGCTAGGGCTATAATTAAGCATTAGCTAGCTTATTAGATAGTTAGTAATTAGGTTAGGATCTTAAGTTTACTACTATTATTATAGCCCTATATAACTAGTTATAATTTCTTATATAGTATATCTATACCTTTACCCTTAACTTTATAGACTAATTAAGAATTAAAGAGTTATTAGGTACTATATATAAATAGGTTAAAGGGTATAAATTTAAAGACTTTATAGGCTTATAAAGTATTAATCTCCTACTTATTAGAGTGTTTAAAAGGGTCTTCTAGTGTTATAATCTTTCTATCTTTTTATAGCTAGATAGTAAGCTTAAGATTAGCTTTCTCCTTTACTATAATAAAGATTTTATCTTAGGTTAGTTCTATAAGTAAGGGAGGGTTCTTCCTAGGCCTTCTATAACCTTTTTAGGTATTTAACTTACCTTAGCTATAGGTTTTAGTTTTAGGGTCTTCTATGCCTTTTTCTTATAATAGGTTTATTCTCTAGGGTAACTTCCTTATTAGTTATATTAGAGAGGGCCTTATTACTATTAATTACATCCTCTAGCCTATATTTATTGTTAATTATAGGCTTATTATTATTAATAAAGTAGGGTTTAATAATAGTTATTTAAAATTTAGTAGGCCTATAAGGTATTTATAGAGTATACGCCTTATTATTAGTAGTAATTAGCTTAAATAGTCCTTTCTAGCCTTCTTTTCACACTAGACTTATATATTTAATTATAAAGGTAGTAAATATATAGGCGCTATATCTAGGCTATTCTAGGTAGTAAGGGCATTATTTACTTATCTCTTTACTAGTAATTATCTAGCCTTATCTATTGCTTTTTAAAGTATTATAGCTTACTATGTAATTAAGAGGCTTAGAGGTAAATTATTAGTAAGTTATAGGTATAAGCTAAATACTAGTAGCGTAAGTACTAGACTATTTAATCCTACTAAGTTATTTATAGCTTTAATAGCTATTTAAAGCTTCTAATAATTTATAATACTTATACTTATACCTAGCTCTTAGGTAATAATATTATAAGCTCTCTATAGTGGGCTATAATAGCGTTTAACCTTTCTAATACTTTAGTGCGCTTTTATAGGCACTTTATTAATATTAACTACTATAATATATATATAGTTCTAGAATTTATTTAAAGTAAAGTTCTTCCCTATATTATAGACTATCTAGTCTAGAGGACCTAGATATATATTAATCTAGTATTCTTTTAATATATTCTAGATATCTTATACCTTTTACTTCTAGGGTTTAAGGAAGTAAGTAGCCTAGAAGGAGGTTATAGAGTTAATAATATAGAGTACTAGGCTACTATTAAGATATATTATATTAATAATTATCTTATAGTTAAAGTTATAGTTATCTTTTAGTGTAAATTAGAATTATCCTAGTAATTTCCTATTAAGTTAATAGTAGTGGTATATATTTATAATCTTCTTAATTATCTTATTCTCTATGTCTTTACTAGCGCGTTATAGCACTATTATAAGCCGCTATATAGAGGGTAACTAAATTATTAGTAAAGCCTTTAGATTTACTTTTCTAATAAAAGAAAGGTAGTTACCTCTATAGCCTCTAGAGTCCACTATAGATATCCCTATTTCTAGATAATAGGGACTTTTTAATCTCCTTAAATTAGGATATTATTAAGGTTATTAAGCTTTATATTTATATTATCTATATTATTAATGCTATATAGGAATAGTATACTTATATTAAGCATATAGAACGTAATTTAACTAAAAATTATAGGGACCTTTAGGATACTAATTAATCTTGCTAATCCTACTCTAAATTTAATAATTTGCTCTTAGTCTATTAGGTTTATTATTAGTAAGGGTATCTTCTTTAGTAGTGCCTTTACCTAGCTAATTCTAGTAGTTAAGAATCCTACCGCTCCTATATTAGGGATAATGCCTCTAAATATCTTATTAGAGTAGTAATCCTCTAATATATAAGTAGTTAATTTAGCTTAGAACTAGTCTTCCCTATAATATATATAATAGAGGGCCTCCTTCTTAAGGTTCTAAAGGACTCCTTTTATTTATCTAGTTTACTACGCTTATAAAGAACTATATAATTATTATTTTACCTTTTCCTACGCTTATTTTCTCTAGAAACGCTTTAGATATATCCTAGGTATTATTACTTTTAGATATATTATTATCTTCCTATAAGGAATTATTATTACCTTTATAAGCCTATAGGAAGACTCTAAATTTCCTATTAGATAGGGGATTCCTATATTTCTTATTCTTCTACTATTTTTATTTAGCCTCTATATATTCTTTTTACTATACTTAGAAGACTAGTATCCTTCCTTACTATATATATAGCATTATTATAGTTATCTTTAGCTATAGTTATAATTAAAGTCCCTTATTTATTTATATTAATAGTCTATAAATAAGGCCTTATCTTTCTAATTATTGCTATTAAACTATTAGCTTACTTCCTTCTAGGTTTTAGTAATACTAATTAACTTACGTAGATTACCTATAAGGTCTTTAAATATATTATTAACCGCGAATTTAGCGAGGTTATATTTAGGTATATCTCTAACCGCTTAGAGGGTTTATTTAATAAGTTTTATATTATTATTAAGGGGTTAAAGAGTCTATTATAAATATCTTATAAGCTTTAGATTATTATATCTAGGCATTCTATCTTTAACTTATCTAGGTTCTTTATAATAGTACCTTATAAGGTAATACTATTTTACTCCCTTTAATAGAATTATTTATTTATAGGGGTTATAAAGTATTATCTAATAAGCTTAACTATTTAATTAAATATAAAGGTAGTAGTTAACTTTAAAGTAATATTTATAAGGTAAAACTTCTTTATATTACTAGTTAGTATTATAGGAAATGCCTTTATAAGCGCTATTTCTATAAAGTTAAGCTATTAGCACTAGTCTTATAGTATTATAACCTTTAGCTTAATAAAGTTAAATATCTTTTTACTATACTTATTATTCTCTTTATAGATCTTTATTAGATTAAGTACTTTCCTTATATTATTTAACTATTCCTAAGCTTAAGGTATTATAGAAGGTAGTAAGAGGTATGCTTTTACTTAGATCTAAGGAGTAGTAGGGGTTAAGGGCACTAGGTATATATAATTAGTAGGCTTAATACTATTAGCTATAATTCTAGTGTATTAATAAGTGCTTATAAAGAGAATTATAGGTTCTTTATTATTAGTACTAGCCTTACCTCTAAGTAAAGGTTTAAATTAAATTTACCTATAGTAAGTTACTTATTAACCTCTTCTAGAGGCTATCTAGATTATTATTCTTCTTTAAGCACTCTTTTAAGGGCTTTAGTAATCCTTTTACTAGATTTCCTATATATATACTATATTTATAGAGAAGGTCTTATAGTGCTTTAGTTAAACCTTTATTAGCTTTATTAAAGAGGTCTTTATTCTAGTTACTAAAGTTAAATCTATAGTTCTCCTATTATTCCTAGTCTTTATACTTTTACTCTTTATAATAAAGGATTATATAAGTAATCTTATTATTAAGATTAGTTATAGTTATAGTCTCTAGGTTAATATTATTACTTATTAAGTCCTAGTTAGTTAAGAGGTTCTTCTAGTATTATTAGACTTATTCTAGAAGCTTTTCTCTTATTAGATAAGAGTAAGGTTCTTAGGAGTCTTCTAGTTAAGGAGTTATAATAGTAATAAGGGGGTTTAGTAGGCTTATTAGCTAAGGTTCTAAGGTAGTTAGTGGGATTAAATCCTTATAGCACTAGCCCCTAATTAAATAAAGGCTAGTAATTTAATCCTTTAGAAGTCTAGTATTATAAAGGTAATATCTTCTTCCTATAGTATATTAGACTATAGTTTATAGTAAATACCTCTTCTAAGTAATCCCTTACTTCTCTATAGTTAGTTATATTAAGTAATTACTAATTAGTATTAGGAGGACCTAGGGGTTTTTAGGTCCTATAACTATAAGTTACTAGTATACTAGTATCTTTAAAGATATTATTAATTTATATATAGTTCTATCTATCTATAGGGGAATTAAAGCTATAGATATAGCCTATCTCCTATTAATATACTAACTCTTATAGTGTTATAGGTTAGACAAGGTCTAGATGTTAATATAAGGCAATTAGTCTAAGGGCTAATCGCGTGGCTAGCCTAGGTAAGGTAATAGGGGATATATAACTAAACATATGTTAGTGCATAGTAAGGCAATAGGGGATGTGCAACTAAACATGTGTTAGTGCATAGTGAGGCGACAGGGGCATATCCGGCCAGTCGTATTTTGCCGTCCTGGCCACAGCGAATTCGGGGAATTCGCAGTGTTCTAACAATCTTCTTTATAAGCACGGTTTCTACCCTTAATATCTAACCTTACTATCTTTTATAACCTAACTACATCTATATATATAGTGACTTATGTGGATAACTGCTTTCTAAGAGGACTAGACCTTAACTATATTAATAGATTAAAGAAGCTTTTATATAAAGCTTATCCTATAGAAGAATAAGGACTAGCCGAATTTTTCCTAGGCGTTTAAATTACTAGAAATCAAAAGAAAGGGACTATTACTATCCACTAGTCCTAGTATATTTCTAAAGCCCTAGAAAGGTTTAATTTAAAGGATACTAAGCCTATTTAAATTCCCTTATAACCTAGAATTATAAAATAAGTAATAACTAAACCTCTTTTACCCCCTAATTATAAGCTATATTAGAGTATAGTAAGGACTATTATATACCTAATGCTTCTAACTAGACCTAATATCTCTTTTCTAGTCTAGTGGCTTTCTATAGCTTTATCTAAGCTATTTATAAAGCACTTAAATGCTTCTAAACACTTACTTAGATTCTTATCTAGTACTATAGGCTATTCTATAACCTATAAAAGGTCTAGAACTATATTAAATTCTAAAGCCTTTAAAACCCTTATTAGATTCTATAATAGTAACTTTACTAGTAATAGGACCTCTTTAAAATTAACCTATGCTTATCTTTTAAGCTAGTAAAAGGCCCTATTAGCTAGAAATTAAAGAAGTTAACTATAATAGCTTTATTAACCTTAGAGGCTAAATCTAATGCCCTATATAAAGCTATTAGGGAGCTTAAGTAGCTTTATAACCTTTTAAGGAAATAAAGCTACCTATAGCCTCTCTAGTCCTAATTTTTAGTAATAACTAAGGAGCTATTACTACCACTAATAACCCTGCTCTTTATAGTAGAATAAAGCATACCTTACTAAAATTTAACTATACTAGAGAAAAGGTATAGAAGGGTATAGCTAAGGTTATCTATATTAACACTAAAGATATGCCTGTAGATAGCTTAACTAAGCCCCTGCCTAATGATAAATTTCAATAATTTATTAAATTACTAGGCCTTACGAACACAAGGACCTAGATATAACTACAAAATTAACAAAAACACTGAATTCTAGTTAAAAGTTATTAGATTTACAGTTAAAAAGTTATTGGAATTTATAGATAACTTAGATATCTATTAAAGAGCTAAGTTATTAGGCATTAAATTAGTTACCTTATACTTTTCTAGAGGAGTGTTAAAATAATGCTATTTATAGCACTATTTTATAGGCCCACTAGTTGCCTAGTTGCGTTGCTATAACCTAGGCTGCAGCGTTAGTTTTAGTGTTAGTTATAGCGTTAGTTACTATATAACTTACGTTGCTACTAAAGGAAAGCTATAGCATATATAACTAAGCTAACTAGGTTACCCTATAGGGAAGCTAAAATTAACTATAACTAGGGAACTAGTAGTTATATAAAAGGCTAATATATATTATTTAAATCCTTAAATTTTGCTAGATTTAATAGTGGTTTTTATTTTTAGAGATACACTTTAAAAGTAATAAGTTAGTTTACATAGGTATCTAGTTTATATAGCTATAAGTTGATTTTTACTTTTCCTATATAAATGAATTTTATAGAAAATAAAAAGTAGCTTATAAGACTCTCCTAGTAACCCCTTCTATTAATATAGTTAGTAAGTCTATAAGCGAACTTAAAATATTCTCTTATTGCTTATTAGACTATCTATACGCTAGAATATAACTATATTTAACTATCTAAGCTCTCACAGTGACTAATCTATCGTAATCTAGTTATCTATAGGTCGCTACGCCCTTAATTGTGCTAGCTATCTAGGAATCTATTAGGGAGGTCTTCCTATCCCTCTAATACCTTCCTTCCAATTCTCAATAGTATTATATATTTTTCTTACTATATTATAGTATATATAACTATTATAATATATTTTTATAGTTCATTTAGTCTTTTATATTATACTATAACAACTCTAGAACTTATATAATAAGTATAAATAAAGGTCTTTATAAGTAAGTAAGGCCCTAGGCTATTATATAGGTTAGTGTAGGAGTGGCGTGTTAGTGTAAATAGAGTATGTAAACGGGGACGCGACCGGCCGTGACAGCGCCTGCTAGCCACTCTTGCTATTCGTCGTACACGTACGTAAGTCAAGACCCTTCCATGTTCCACGTTCCGCGCTCCACGTCAAGCCGGCCCCACCTGGCCCCGGCCGGTTGTTGACACCAGCGAAAGCAGTCCGATGGCTTTTGTTAGGAGAGGAACGCGTTCAGCTCAGCTCCGGGCCAAATCTTTGTGAAAATCCCCATGATGGCGGCAATGACCTAGTCGTACCATCGTGCACGTGTTTGACGCTCCGCACGGGCATCATCATGTTGTTATCCCGCAGGTGATTGATTGCCCCATCGTCTAGACATCAGCATGGAAGAGTCAGCGCCAAAGCGACGACGCGTTTCTCCAGACCCCGACGCACCTGCACCTGCACCAGATCCAAATACAAACCCAACAACAACAACGGTCAACAACCCCAACAACCTCAACAACCCACCATCCTCACAGTCACAGTCACAATCTCCCACCCGCCGTATTATCCGACCATCCTTTGCATCGCCCACTAGAGCAAGTCTTGCACGCTACAACCCGCAAATTCTTGCACGACGCCGCTCGGCATCAGCATCTCCTCCAAGACCACCGATCCCGCCTCGATTCGACCTACACTGGGCCCAGTTCGCAGCGCGCAACAACTCTTCAGCTCGCAGGCAGTCCCGCGACCAGCTCAGACGTCCTCTCAAGCACCAGCTGGCCTCACCCGCGACGCGTCTGCTCGACCTAGAGACACGCTCCCGCCAGCCGGAGCGTCGTCCGACTCCGGCCCGGGCAGCCCACCACGAAGAACTCCGGTCAGACCAAGTCCGCGACCACTTCCCGCCAGCTCCCGAGGGGATGACGAGCTGAATACCTTTCTGGCGCGGACACGACGAGTCATACGCAATACCGGGGTGCCCATACCCTCCCCGGAACCCGAGCTCCCACCAGCTGTCTCTGATCCGGTCTCGTCCACACCACCGCGAGGCATCCACAGCAGTCCTAGATGGAGAGGCCGAGACAAACAGAAGAGGAACTCACCGATGAAGAGCTCGCCGCTAAAACCACGGATTGACAGTCCATCGAGGACTCCGAGGGCACGTGGTCCCTCGCAAAACCAGAGTCCCTACCCTCGTGCCCGAGGCACCGGCCGGCCCTACAAGACCTGGAATTAAATGCGAACACGAGTGCTGCCCGGCGGGTGCCAGCGTTCAACAAAAATGCCAGCAGGATAAAGGAGAGGGACAGGCTGCGGAGAGAGATAGCATCTCTCCGGAGAGAAATGGACCTGGCAGCACGCGAAAATGAGCGCATTCGAGCAATGCAGAGAGCTGGGCGGATCGTGGCTCCCGCCAATGAGGAGGATGTGTTGAATCTAGTTCAGAAAACACTCGTTGCGACAGGGACAGCCCCAGTCCAGGGCTAGCACACCAGATGGCGCAAGCGGCGTTGAAACCTATGGGCATCTTGCCGTTCGGACCGTCAAAACTAATACCTCAGCAAGGAGACTCGGACGGCGAGGAACAAGACATCAAGTCTCATCACCCCGTGCAATTGTCTGCCGAAGACGAATTGCCATTCCTACAATTGTTCAGTCCTTCTCAGCTACCTCGCAAGTGTCAGTCTTGCCCGCCGTACCGAATCAACCGATACGACAGCGGCGACAAATCACGCTACGATCTCGCGATATCCCAGGTCTTTTCACGGCCAGAGTGGACATGGTGGTTAACGCAATGAATTTGAACATTCTTGCACTGAAGATTCCTGCCTTGGAACCTTCGGCGCGTCCTGAGCTGGGCGCATTTGTTGACAAGATATGCAATGGGGACTGTAACAGGTCCATGCATCACAACATTGGCATCATCTCATGGGCAATGGGCGAGTGGTACCGTCTGGCCGTTCAAAGGGCACGCTTCTGGTCTCAACTTGAACAAAATTTAACAGCAAAGGGCGACTACTTGAGCTCCATTCCTCAAATGCGAGAGCCGTCCGGTGAACAGGATCTTTCAGATTTGGATGCACACGACGAAGCACTCGATAGGTGCGACAAGGCAGATCTTTTGCGATTCATGGACCAACGGTCTTACGAAATACCGATTCCGACTGCCACGGAAGCCGGCCCAGAAGCAGCAGTGCGGTTAGAGTGGAACATTCGCCTCGACTGGACCGGGGAAGCACAAAGTAAGATGTGTCTGTTTCTCGGCGTCCCGGGCAAATGTGAGTTGGATCGTAGAAGGGTTTTTTTCTTTTTTGACACATATAAATGCTGACAATGACGACTCTAGGGCGAGCAGCGGATAATCGAGGCGTCTTTGCCAAGTTCCCGAAGCTGTTTGAAGATTTAATAGAAGGGGGCCAACATCCCAGGAAAGCTGTGCGGACCATGGTGGCGCTTTTGGCAGGTGCTAAAGCCCCCGGTGTATAAATTTTTTTCGGACGAGACACGAGGAACATGACACTATGGGAGAACCGATCGGGCGAAGTTTCATCGAAGCAGAAATGGGCCAAACAAGTAGCCTTTTTACCAATGATACAAATTCACATTACTACATGACAGCTCCTGTGCCGGGCTATCACCCCGTCCACTGCTCAATTTCTGCTCAAGGACCAAATGCGAATCTGTTGGCGTCCAGCCCCGACCAATCCATGATAATCTTTCATCGTGTAAATTATTATATTTAGTCGACATCGACGCCGAGCTTTCGCAGATCAGCCTTGGCCAAGTCGATTTCCTGCATGAGCTCCTTGTGCGCCTGAGGAACGTCGTTGAAAGTAAGAATGCCCCAGCCGAGACGGAAGAGGAGGACGGCACCAAACGAGACGAGGGCCCAGAAGGAAGCTAAATCGATTGATGAGAAGTCAGCGGGAAGGCTGCCGAGCGAGCTTCGAAAGTTTTGAGTTTCTGCCCCCTCCCCAGACGAGCGACGTACCACGGGAGAATCTGCTGCTGCACCAGAGGAGGCAGCGGGATCAGTTCCAGATAGAGGGCGAGATAGAGCTATCCGAATAGAATCAGCACATGTGCCATGCACGTTGGGTGCGGTACAGTTTGTAACTTCATACGGAGGTGACGAGGAGGCCGCAAGAAATGGTCTGCTGAGCGCGCGTCATGGCTGTGGAGGGGCGGACGTCTACGTGTTTTCTGGTGTGTATTGTTCAGAGGGGATTGGCGATGACTGCTAAGGAGCGACAAGTGGTCGGGGCGGACGGAGGACGGAGCAGGAATGGTCGGTGCGATGGCCGGGATAATAACGTGGTTGAGGAGGTTGGGAGGTTGGCGCGTTGACGACCAAGCTTCTGATTTTGAGGGGGTGACTAAGCCGCTGGGTCCACTTGTTGCTGCTTTCTTTGGCCGTTGGAAAAGACGGCTTGCGCGTGTGTAGCAGGAGTTCCGTTTTCCACCACACCTGCAGAAGGAAGCAAGCATGCGGGATGATTCCCGAATCAAGACGCCGACAAATGGGCAAAATCAAAGCTGGCTGGCCACAGCCTTGTTCCCCGGCGGCCGCTAATGCAAGCCTCCTCATGTGCCGACCCGAGCCCTCAATAGCAAGTCTGGTTGCTCGTACTACGTACTCTGCAACAATACGTTTCGGTTGGAGCCCAGTTCATATTCTCGTCGGCGGCGGTATCACTCGGCATTATGCTTCAGTTTCCCCGCATGTGGCTGGCCGTAGCTATCTAGACTGACATCGCAGGGTGGGATGACCTGCTGAATGTCGCAGTAAGCTGCAGATGCAGATGCATATGCATATGCATATGAGCTGTCGAATTGGCCTTGTTTGGCCCCGACGAAACGAGAAACCGTGCCGGGATGGCTTGGCTGTAATAGATTGGAGACCCTGCTCTCTCTCAGCTGATGGCTCTTTCGATTCTTTCAAAGGGCACAAGGGCGGATCTTCTCTTACCCTCTCGTTTGCAAGAAGTCCTGAGAGGAGACGAACAAGAATAGTTCTCGTTCGACGGCTTCACTGTGATCATCAAGACATGTCGCAGCCAATCCCACAACCACCGGGCATTCCTGTGCTGGGCAACATTTTCGATGTTACTCCCAGCAACACTTGACATCATTGAAGAAGCTATCCGAAGAGCACGGAGACATCTTTCAGATCAAGGTGCTCGGCCAGACCATCGTATTCGTGGCCAGTGTAGCCCTGGCCGAGGAGATATGTGACCAGAAACGATTCCGAAAATTCGTTGGGGGCCCATAGTCGAGATACGTGCGGCTGTACACGATGCTCTCTTCACGGCGTTTGACGACGAGCCCAGCTGGGGATTGCTCACCGCATCATAGCCCCCATCTGTCCGCCGACACGATGCGACAGCAAAGCTTCATTGAGATGAGAGACACAGCCAACGAGCTCATTGAAAAGTGGAAGAGGAATGGACCGCACATCACTGCGCCACTGGGCGAGCTCCAACGACTCAATCTTGAATCAACGGCCCTCACGCTGTTTGGCAAGAAGCTCAACTGCCTGTGCGGGCCGGAACATCCTTGCTGAAAGCCATGGAGGATGCAACAGCCGAAGCCATCATGCGTCCCACCAGGCCGGCCATCCTGAACCTTGTATACAAGAGCAAGTTCAAGGACGCCATCAAGACGATGCGCAGATTCGCCAGCGAAATCGTGGAATATAGGAAATCCCACCCCACGGACCGCAAGGACGTCCTGTCGGCCATGCTGGACAGCGAGGACCCGGAGACGAAGAAGAAACTGACAGACTCTCAAGTCATTGACGAGATTGTCACCATGCCGATCGGAAGCAGTACCGCACCGTGCCTCCTCGCCACAGCCATCTTCCTGCTCCTTCGAAATCCCGACGTCGTCGTCCATGCCCGCCGAGAACTCGACACTGTCGCCCCCAGCAGAGAACTGACAGTCCAAGACTTGGACAACCTCGAGTACATCCAGGCCGTGGTCCGCGAATCTCTCCGATTGTCCTTTGCTGCGCCGGGGTTCAACATCGAGCCCATCCCCAGCGAGTCCAAAGCCCCCGTTCTGCTCGCGGGGGCAAATACCAAGTCGCGCACAACCAGGCCATGATCATCGTCATGGCGGGCGTGAACCGCGACGCGAGCGTGTTCGAGGACCCCTGGCGTTCAAGCCGGAGCGAATGATGGGCGAACAGTTCGAGCGGTTGCCCGAGGGCGCGAAGAAGTGGTTTGGGAACGGGAAGAGGGCATGTATCGGAAGGCATTACGCGTGGCAGTGGAGCGTGCTCGTGCTGGCCATGCTCATCAGGAGGGTCGACTTTGAGATGCAAGATGAGAAGTATGAGCTGGCGCAGGATGGATGGTTCAATTATCGGCCTGTCGGGTTCAAGACCAAGGTCACGGTGAGAGATTTGAAAATCTGCAGGCTTGGGCGAGGTGGGTGAGGAGCAGCAGGAAGGGTCGGAAGGATGAGAATGACCAGTTGAGCGACGAGTGAGGATAGCTCAGCTTCACGTGGTTCGAAGTGAGAAGAGTAGTGTAGTTGACGTTGTATTTGACGTTGTATTTGATGCAATTCAATCCCAAGACCACAAGTGCCCGTCTTACCTACCTACCTACCTACCTACCCTACCTCCGTTGATCCGGGCGAAAGCAAAATTCATCGCAGCGCCGTCCCCTGTAAAGCGACATCGCCCCGGGTGTCTACTTCCTCGAAACAATATTCACAGGCACGAACAAGACGCAGTGAAAAATAAAATCTGCCTGGACTATCTCATCTCTGTATGCTAAACTATCGTTCTGTAAGTAGGTATTCATGCCATGCCATGCATATATCTGTCTGTCTGTCTGTCTGTCTCTTTTCAATCGTGAGAAAGTAAATCGCATTCCATTGTGTCATCTCACCACATAATGTGTTCCGTTTCCCATGACCGTCTCACCCTCGATTACGTCTTCTCACATAAAGGGTATACTGGTTTAAACAAAACGCCACGTAGGTATGCTTCAATTTTCGAAAAGCCGCCATGCTACAAGGAAAAAAAAATCGGGAGAAAATCTCCCGGCCCGTCGAGACAAGCGAGGTGCCTAGACGGTGTTGCTCTTGCGGAGAGAAAACAACGACCAGCCTCTGCGGCGCTGGTCTTTCTCCGGCTGATGCGGGTGCTGGTGCTGGTGCTGGTGCTGGTGCTGGTGCCGGTGCTGGTGCTGGTGCTGGTGCTGGTGCTGGTGCTGGTGCTTCTCGTCATGGTCGTCTTCTAGCTCTAGCCTGTAGCGGCGCACGCTGCCGGAGTCGTCGTCGAAAGCGACGTGCCGGGGGTGAAGCAGTCCGGCACGAGATGTCTCCTGATCCAGCCCTTGACGCCCCGACTGGCTGCGTCGATGGCGGCGTACTCTAGCCGACGGGTGCTGTCGCTGGTCCAGTAGTGCGTCGTGGGAGGAGGAGGAGGAGGAGGCGAGTGGGCGGCGGCCGGGGATGAAGTCTGTCGCCGGGCCGGCGTCTCGGTGAGCTCGACGAGGTCGGGGGTAGGGAACTGGAAGTAGACGGCTGGCGCGGCGCTGGTGCTGGTGCTGGTGGTGCGGGCGTACAGCGACTGCGCTGTAGGCTGGGGTACGACTTGGCTGATCGACGGGTGGACGGTCGTGTGCGAAGGGCTCGACATGTTGGTGTTGTTGGTGTTGTTGGGCCGGCTGCGGACGAGGCGTTGGACGTGCGTCGTGATGGAGGAGCAGGTCTCGTGTGGAGGGACGTGGAGTTGCGTGCAGACCGGGACATATGAGATTCGTACCCCGAGTCCTGCCGTTGCATCTTGACCGCCGCCGGGGCGCCTGGTCCATCACGACGAGTCGTCGTCTCCGCGTCGATGCCTCTACTCCGGGGGCGAGGGCGGTTCCTGCAGTTCGATGTCGTGAAAGCTGTGATATGTCGTGCCTGACGCGGCGAAACTGCGCCTCGGTTCCATGGTGGGAAGTTTGCGATGGCAGCAGATATCCGGCCAGTGAGAGCAAGGAGAAGAAGGAGAAGAAGGAGAAGAAGAAGAAGAAGAAATATGTTTCCAAGAAAAGTTGTTGGATGTGGAAAAGAAGATGGGTGAACAAGATGTAAGCCCCGACTCAGTCGGCCGAAAGCCGTATATCGGAAAGCAACGACGGCGTCTCGTCCGTAACCCGGCCACGGAAAAATAGGAAATTGAAATTGTTTGGAAAAGAAAATAAACAAAAGCAGACAGATATCGTTCGAAAAATGTCAACGCAAATTGACTAATAATAACACTGCAGGTTCGTGCGAAGTTGCGGTCTGCAAGGCGTCCCACCCAGAACACGAATCGACGCCGACGCCGACGCCGACGTCAGGTCAGGTCAGGTCTGATTCTAATTTGCAGGCCGAGACGACGGGGCGGTGTCTCGTCGGCCAGAGCAACAGGAACGAGAAGATGGAGAATGTTAAACAGGGACTGGACCCGTCACCGACACGGCGTGGTGCCTTGCACGCGCGGCGGTGAGGGTCGTTTATGATTAATTGACGATTTGTTTTGACTCCAACCCGAATGCTTGTTGTGGGTTTGTGGGTTTGGGCTGGGTTGGGTCAGGTCAGGTTAGGTTAGGTTAGGTACCACGGTGTCATGTATTAATATGGAGATGACTCCCGGAGCCAATCAAGTGCGAAGCAGCGGTGGATAAATGCCCATAAACAAATGGCTCGGTCGGTGTGGCCCGGCAATGACAAGGGTCCACTTGTTAGTCATGGTCAGACCATTCTTGTCTGGGAGGGGGCATGAGCCAGATTAAAAGTTGACTTGCCAGTAGGTAATCTTGCACACGAAACGGAGTATGTTTGCTGCCTCGCAGTCAACCAGCGTGTGACGGGCCATCAATCAAACCCTCCCGAATGACCATCATGTGATGGATGAATGGACGCGTTTTCGGGCGTGTCGTGGCCCCGTCACATGCCCTGGTTGTGTGATGCATGTTTGCATGTTTGGATGTGGCGTGTGGCGGCGATGCCCAATCACTTTCCGCCAACGCAGAACTGGGCCGTCATTTCTCATCACGATGAGAAACTCGTCTTCTCTATTCACGAGCATTTTCCGAGATGGAAGACCAAGGCGAAGAGTGCAGATGGGGCACATGCTCTCAGTAAGCTGAGCACGACGATGTGGTTTCGTCGCTGGTCACTTCCTCTGCTTCTGCTGCTGATGGGTCGTTGCCGAGACAGACACACACGGCATCAATGCGGCTTGGAAGAGAAAGTATCTGGCCTTGTTTCGAAACATCTTATCAGCTCCAACGCATATCGATCAACGCGACGCTTTTTTTTTTTTTCTTACAGACCATACCATGCCGCCAGACGATTGTGCTCATGTTTCTTCCAGAACGCTTCAATGGTTTCGAGCTCAGCTGAGGTTGTCTTGGTGTTGACGAAGGCTGAGCAGGGATTGGTCCTTGCAGCGTTGTTGAAACAAAGAGACGAACGACTACCCATGTCGAATCTGTACAAGTCAGCCCTACTTCGTCCAGCATTACAGAGCGAGCATCTTGTGTCAGAAATTGTACCTCGAGCCAGAAGGCTTATCCTTTCCGCAAGATGAGCATCAAGGCTTCGCACTGACGGATTGCTCAACCCTCACACGTCCTGACTGAAACGTCGCCTTTCAGGATCGCCTCTTCCCATCTCTCAGGGACGAGCACAATATCGATGTTCAGGTTTGATATTCGCGGCGACAACGCTTGCTACTGGCAAAGGGATTGCTGGAAAGTTGATGGCGAGTAAATATTGGCGTAAGAAAGTGACTTGGTGATTGTGGAGGCTTCTTCATGGGGGTGCGGGAAGTAATTCGCGTGTATTCTTTCATTATTCATTTCTACATCTCGCCCTTTTGCAAGACCCGAGGGAAAAAAACCAGCAGGCTCACGCGACTAGTCCATCCGGTTTCAAACGACGGGCTTCTTCAGCTCTTCATCAACAACACTGACACGTCTCGCTGTTTGCGCAACAAAACCTTGTGGAATCGTCCGTGGAATATGTCCGTCATGTTCTCCTTGACACCAGCCCAGTTCTCCTTACAATATCCATAGTCGGGCGAGAGAAGACGAGATCGATCTCTTCGAGAGTCTTGTTCTTTGTCTCGGGCATGAAAAAGATCTGGTAGATTTCACCGAGAAATGCAATGCCTCCGTAGAAGCCCAGAGTCAGTCCGGTCGAGGTCATGGCCTTTTGCATAGAGGTGAAGTTGTAGGTGACGACGAAGGAGGCCAGGAACAAGAGGGCATCGGAGGTAGTCATGCCGTAGCTTCGGAGGTAAGTTGGGTAGACCTCGGAGGGAACCACTATAGAATATTTAGCAAGTGTCGTATAGATAAGTATGTGCAGTGAATCCCATGACTTACCCCATGTCAAACAGGCGTACGAGCCAAAGAAGCCCATGTAAATGATGAGACCAGTGAGGTAGAACCCTTCCGCGGCCATGAGGTGCGTCTCAACATTGAACTGGTATGAGATGCCGATGAGGACCAGACCGAAGAAAAATCCAGGCAACATCATGATGGCCCAGAATCTTCTACCACATGTCTCCATGAGAAATACCGCAGGAATAGTGCCAAGAAGGAGCGCTCCGCCTCCGACCAGAGACATGTAATTTGAATCCTCGGGATTGAACCCAATCTGATGCATCAGCACAGACATGTAGTACATGATGGCATTGACACCAGTCAGCTGTCCAAGAAGAATCATCATGTTGGCGTAGACCAAAGCTCGGCGAGCACGAGGGACACTGCATCGTTTGTTTTGATTAGAATCTCATCATGGAGTAGATCAAGGAGGTGAATTGCAAATGAACTCACGTGAAAAAGTCCATCCATGGATAGCGGCGATTCTGAGCAACTTCTGTCACCTCCGTGGCTTCTGAACGAACCGCAATTGCCATGATGAAGAATTCTTCCTTGGACTCGCTCGATCCAACGCCCCGAATGCGCTTCCAGACTTTGAAGGCATCGAGCGCCTTGCCTTTGTGCATGAGATAACGGGGACTTTCGGGGAGGAAAAGCATGCTGTTGATCGGGTGGGAAAAAAAAAGGGGAGAATTAGCCTGCAGTCAACATGATTGGAACTTGTTAGACGGCACTTACCCAGCAAACATGATGGTGGAAAAAAAGGAAGATCCAAGGATGTACCGCCAATTCCGGGAACCTTGAGGAACATGGCGGCCACGGCATATCCAAGCACCTCTCCCAATGCAATCATCAGCTGATAGAGCGATACCAAGTTGCCTCGAATGCGGCGCTCGACCGTCTCGGCGACGTAGACAGGCACGGTGCCGCCCTCCAAGCCGACTCCGAGACCAAGAATTACACGTGCCGCAACAATCATGTCTGTTCAGTAGTAAATACATTTGTCAGCAGCCCTCCAAGCTTCCTGGAATTGCGACAAGCAGCGTAATTCCGACGTACCAAAGCTGACGGAACCTGCTTCGAGGGCAGCCCCGATGGTGTACAGCACCAAGGAAAGATAGATTGCGCCCTTTCGGCCCAGATATTCGTTTGCGGGAGACAGAATCAGAGCACCGCCGACGGCGCCGAGAGGCATGCCCGAGTTGACCAAACTATTCTGTCGTGGGTCGAGTCCCAAATCCCGCGGTAGATACAAATTTGCACCCGAAATAAGACTCTGATCCAGCCCGGAAAGCAGACCGCCCATGCTGGCGAATGCGACTAGCAGCCATGTGAAGTGCCTGGGGTCCTTGAACTCGATGTTGAAAAATCCCTTCTTTAAACCACCTGCCGCGCTCAGTTCTTGCTCCATTTGTTCGATAAAGCTGTCAACTTGTTGATCGTCCGTACGAGCGACTTCAAGGGCCTCAGCCTCGGCCTTGTCGGTGCCACCTCCGCCCATATTGAGTTGGGATCCCCTGTGATTACGTAGAAGAGAAGAAGAATAGACCCGAGAGAAGGTTATTTGAGACGAGCTCCTGCTTGCTACCTCGTTCCACTCGTAGTGATTAGGTGTTTACAAAAATGCATGCTGGGCGGGGCCAGTCGTCTACTTTATATGATACGCGATGCAACACAGCGCCCCAAGTTGAGAATGGCAAAAGAAAGGAAAAAGTTTGTCACACTAACACGAGTTCGGAGATCATACCGCTGCTCGGGGAAATGAAGAGTCGCATTGTGGAGGAGCTGGGGCTCCAGATGGGGTCCCCAGCTTCCAGTTGTGGAGGAAACCCCAAATCTAGCAATCTCTTGACTCATGCCGTTTTGCCGAGGAAACGGCCGATGAAGAATAATCCAGGGTTCAGGGCAGGGGCGTCTTTGTCGGAGCGAATGCCATTTTATGCCATCCACGGATCGTCGCGTTGCCGGACCTCGGCCTCGCCGGTTGTATCCAAATATTGAACTAACCTAACCACTCCATACCCCTGGTTGCTTCGACAAGAGCATTTGCTAGCAGTACCAAACCAATGGGCTCACGCCAGCGCACAGATCTTGACACCCAAGTCTCGGATAGGATAGACGGCAAGCTGCGACAAAAGGATGATGCGCCGATCGCCAAGCGGCGAAATGGGGCGTGCTTGGACACGGCCCGCTGGTGTGACGCCTTGGTGCATCGAATTGGCAAATCTCGCGGCAAAGAAATTTGCATCTTCAATCAACACTCGATTATTGTTTTTTCGATCCGTCGCCCGCAGGTTCGAATGAGGTGTTTGCCCAGATTAGCAAAGATGGACGCTGTACGTCCAATATTGAAAAGCCACTTCTGCATCTGCAGTCGATGAGGCCGTGAGCAAACGATGAGCAATCACAAAATTACAGGTAGTCCGTAGTTGATGCCGCGGCACCACGGCTAATAATGACTAATGACTTACTGTCAGAAGGTAGGGATGTAATAGGTTGATGAAAAGCGTTTAATTTAGTTAATCAGAGGTGCAGACAGCACCTGACTTTTGTACCTAAAAGGTACACAGTGCGCTACAGTCTTATCTAACTAAATCCGGTATATCTAATATATTATATTCACTGTTATCTTAAGGAGAGTCTTATCTTTATTAATATAGTTAATATAATATTCTAGTGTTATTAGAGCCCTTACCCTAACACACCCCCTAGCTAATAACTAAAATAAAGCTATAGGTTATATAGGTTATATAGGATCTTAATAGATTTCTAGTGTTTTTAAATATTTAGGTATTAGTTATAGCCTAATTCTATAGTAAAATTCCTTATACTTTAGCCTTAATAAAGGCTTTATAAAGCTATTAGTAAGTATCTTAGAGGTCTTTATCTAATTAACCTTAATATTACCTAGGTATATTACTCTTAAATCTATATTTAATTTATATTAAGATACTTAAGGCTAGTCTAAAGCCTCCTTTCTTTATATTCTATAATATAAATTATTTACTTATTATTACACTAGATAATTAAGAGAGGTAGTATATATATATTAATATTATAAAGTAGTTATCCTAGTAATATATACTTTTTTACACTATAATTTAAGGTAAAGAGCTTTATTTCTATACTTAAAGTTATTATATAATATTACTTACCTAATTTCTAATCTATTATAGCACTATATATAATAAATATATAGCCTTATATTAATTTCCTTATATTAGGGTTATCTCTAAGAGAGGTATTAGTACTTAAGAAAAGTGTATTAAAGCTATTATCCCTAGAGTATTAGATATATAGCTTCTTTATATTCTAAGTATATCTAATAATACCTTTAGTAAGTTTAATATACTTAGAAAAAGGGTTAGTTAAGAATATAGTAAGCTTTAAAGCTATAAAGGCTATATTAGGTTTTCTAATAATATAGAGATATACTAATAATCTAATAATTACTTAAAATAGATTAATTTCCTCTTTAGTAGCTTAACTATTATTTAGATAAATAGTTACTATATAAAGAGAAGTAATAAAGCCCTTTAAATTATTATTTATAATATTAGGAATAAATTTCTATATAATCTTATAGATATAGGATTCTTAAGATAACTGTTGGAACACTGCGAATTCCCTGAATTCGCTGTGGCCGGGACGGCAAATGCGACTGGCCGGATATGCCCCTGTTGCCCCACTATACACTAATATATGTTTAGTTACATATCCCCTATTACCCTACTATGCACTAACATATGTTTAGTCACACATCCCCTATTGCCTTACCTAGGCTAGCTATGTAATTAGCCCTTAGACTAATTACCCTATATTAATATCTAGACCTTATCTAACCTATAATACTATAAGAGTTAGTATATTAATAGAAGATAGGCTATATCTATAGCTTTAATTCCCCTATAAATAGATAGAAGTATATATAAATTAATAATATCTTTAAAGATACTAGTGTACTAGTAACTTATAGTTATAGAACCTAAAAACCCCTAGGTTCTCCTAACACTAATTAGTAATTACTTAATATAACTAACTATAGAGAAGTAAGGGATTACTTAGAAGAGGTATTTACTATAAACTATAGTCTAATATGCTATAGGAAGAAGATATTACCTCTATAATACTAGACTTCTAAAGGATTAAATTACTAGCCTTTATCTAATTAGGGGCTAGTGCTATAAGGATTTAATCCTGCTAACTACCTTAGAACCTTAGCTAATAAGCCCGCTAAACCCCCTTATTACTATTATAACTCCTTAACTAAAAGACTCCTAAGAACCTTACTCTTATCTAATAAGAGAAAAGCTTCTAGAATAAGTCTAATAATACTAGAAGAACCTCTTAACTAACTAGGACTTAATAAGTAATAATATTAACCTAGAGACTATAACTATAACTAATCTTAATAATAAGATTACTTATATAATCCTTTATTATAAAGAGTAAAAGTATAAAGACTAGGAATAATAGGAGAACTATAGATTTAACTTTAGTAATTAGAATAAAGACCTCTTTAATAAAGCTAATAAAGGTCTAACTAAAGTACTATAAGACCTTCTTTATAAATATAGTATATATATAGGAAGATCTAGTAGAAGGATTACTAAAGCCCTTAAAAGAGTGCTTAAAGAAGAATAATAATCTAGATAGCCTTTAGAAGAGGTTAATAAGTAACTTACTATAGGTAAATTTAATTTAAACCTTTACCTAGAGGTAAGGCTAGTACTAATAATAAAGAACCTATAATTCTCTTTATAAACACCTATTAATACACTAGAACTATAGCTAATAGTATTAAGCCTACTAATTATATATACCTAGTGCTCTTAACCCCTACTACTCCTTAGATCTAAGTAAAAGTATATCTCTTACTACCTTCTATAATACCTTAAGCTTAGGAATAGTTAAATAATATAAGGAAAGTACTTAATTTAATAAAGATCTATAAAGAAAATAATAAGTATAGTAAAAGATATTTAACTTTATTAAGCTAAAGGTTATAATACTATAAGACTAGTACTAATAGCTTAACTTTATAGAAATAGTGCTTATAAAGGCATTTCCTATAATACTAACTAGTAATATAAAGAAGTTTTACCTTATAAATATTACTTTAAAGTTAACTACTACCTTTATATTTAATTAAATAGTTAAGCTTATTAGATAACACTTTAAGACCCCTATAAATAAATAATTCTATTAAAGGGAGTAAAATAGTATTACCTTATAAGGCACTATTATAAAGAACCTAGATAAGTTAAAGATAAAATGCCTAGATATAATAATCTAAAGCTTATAAGATATCTATAATAGACTCTTTAACCCCTTAATAATAATATAGAACTTATTAAATAAACCCTCTAAGTAGTTAGAGGCATACCTAAATATAACCTTACTAAATTTATAGTTAATAATATATTTAAAGACCTTATAGGTAATTTATATAAGTTAATTAGTATTACTAAAGCCTAGAAGGAAGTAAGCTAATAGTTTAATAGTAATAATTAGAAAGATAAGGCCCTATTTATAGACTATTAATATAAATAAATAAGGGACTTTAATTATAACTATAGCTAAAGATAACTATAATAATGCTATATATATAGTAAGGAAGGATACTAGTCTTCTAAGTATAGTAAAAAGAATATATAGAGGCTAAATAAGAATAGTAAAGAATAAGAAATATAGGAATCCCTATCTAATAGGAAATTTAGAGTCTTCCTATAGGCCTATAAAGGTAATAATAATTCCTTATAGGAAGATAATAATATATCTAAAAGTAATAATACCTAGGATATATCTAAAGTATTTCTAGAGGAAATAAGCGTAGGAAAAGGTAAAATAATAATTATATAGTTCTTTATAAGCATAGTAAACTAGATAAATAAAGAGGAGTCCTTTAGAACCTTAAGAAGGAGGCCCTCTATTATATATATTATAGGAAGACTAGTTCTAAGCTAAATTCACTACTTATATATTAGAGGATTACTACTCTAATAAGATATTTAGAGGCATTATCCCTAATATAGGAGCGGTAGGATTCTTAACTACTAGAATTAGCTAGGTAAAGGCACTACTAAAGAAGATACCCTTACTAATAATAAACCTAATAGACTAAGAGTAAATTATTAAATTTAGAGTAAGATTAGTAAGATTAATTAGTATCCTAAAGGTCCCTATAATTTTTAGTTAAATTATATTCTATATACTTAATATAAGTATACTATTTCTATATAGTATTAATAATATAGATAACATAAATATAAAGCTTAATAATATTAAAAATATCCTAATTTAAGGAGATTAAAAGTCCCTATTATCTAGAAATAAGGATATCTATAGTAGACTCTAGAGGCTATAGAGGTAACTACCTTTCTTCTATTAGAAAAGTAAATCTAAAGGCTTTACTAATAATTTAGTTACCCTTCTATATAGTGGCTTATAGTAGTGCTATAATACGCTAGTAAGACGTGAAGAATAAGATAATTAAGAAGATTATAAATATATACTACTATTATTAACTTAATAGGAAATTACTAGATAATTCTAATTTACACTAAAGATAACTATAACTTTAACTATAAGATAATTATTAATATAATATATCTTAATAGTAGCCTAGTACTCTATATTATTAACTCTATAATCTCCTTCTAGGCTACTTACTTCCTTAAACCCTAGAAGTAAAGGCATAAGATATCTAGAATATATTAAAGAATACTAGATTAATATATATCTAAGTCCTCTAGACTAGATAGTCTATAATATAGGAAGAACTTTACTTTAAATAAATTCTAAAACTATATATATATTATAGTAATTAATATTAATAAAGTGCTTATAAAAGCACACTAAAGTATTAGAAAGGTTAAACGCTATTATAGCTTACTATAGAGAGCTTATAATATTATTACCTAAGAGCTAGGTATAAGTATAAGTATTATAAATTATTAGAAGCTTTAAATAGCTATTAAAGCTATAAATAACTTAGTAGGATTAAATAGTCTAGTACCTATACTACTAGTATTTAGCTTATACTTATAACTTACTAATAATTTACCTCTAAGCCTCTTAATTATATAGTAAGCTATAATACTTTAAAAAGTAATAAATAAGGCTAGATAATTACTAGTAAAGAGATAAGTAAATAATGCCCTTACTACCTAGAATAGCCTAGATATAGTGCCTATATATTTACTACCTTTATAATTAGATATATAGGTCTAGCGTGAAAAAGAAGGCTAGAAAGGACTATTTAAGCTAATTACTACTAATAGTAAGGTATATACTCTCTAAATGCCTTATAGGCTTACTAAATTTTAAATAATTATTATTAAACCTTACCTTATTAATAATAATAAGCCTATAATTAATAATAAATATAGGCTAGAGAATATAATTAATAATAATAAGGCCTCTCTAATATAACTAATAAGGAATTTACCCTAGAGAATAAACCTATTATAAGAAAGGTATAGAAAACCCTAAAACTAAAACCTATAGCTAAAGTAAGTTAAATATCTAAAGAGATTATAGAAGGCCTAGGAAGAACCCTCCCTTACTTATAAAACTAACCTAAGGTAAAATCTTTATTATAGTAAAGAGAAAGCTAATCTTAAGCTTACTATCTAGCTATAAAAGATAGAAAGATTATAATACTAGAGACCTTTTAAATACTCTAATAAGTAGGAGATTAATACTTTATAAGCCTATAAAGTCTTTAAATTTATACCCTTTAACCTATTTATATATAGTACTTAATAACTCTTAATTCTTAATTAGTCTATAAAGTTAAGGGTAAAGATATAGATATACTATATAAGAAATTATAACTAGTTATATAGGGCTATAATAATAGTAATAAACTTAAGATCCTAACCTAATTACTAACTATCTAATAGGCTAGCTAATACTTAATTATAGCCTTAGCTCTCTCTCTTAAGGAAAAGGGTATTTCCTATAGATTTAAGATATTATATAGGTATATATATAGTTAACTACTATACTAAATAGGTTTATTATCTTATAGCTCCTAAAGGAGATTAAATACCTTTACCTAGAAGATATAGTAATAGAAGTAATTAAGCTACTCTATAGAATTACTAAAGTAAGTATACACTAGTAGTTAATATACTATTAGCACTACTATAATAAACTTAATATAATTATATTAACCTATAACCTATACTTACTAATATTAAATAATAAGAATTACTTTAAAATTATTAGAATATAAACTAATAATACCTTAGACTTAGTAATAATACTTTCTATAAGTATAAAGATAGAGCTTTAAAGGCTAGTTTTTAGCTAAGCTAAAGCAAGGACTTATAGAAAGGTATTACTTATCTTTAATAGTTATATACTAGCTAACTTAGAAAATAGATTATTAATTCTTTACTAGAAGGGTAAAGTAAGAAAATCTAACTAGTAAAACTAGCTAATAATATAATAAAGTAATAATATATTAAATAATAGGCACGTAGGGCGTATATTATAACTATCTACTAACCTAAGGCTTTATATAATCTCTTTATTACTATATAGTAATAAAGTTATAGTTAATAATACTAAATACCTAAATAAATAACTTTAGTAGTAAATAAAGCACTATAATTATAGCTTATACTATATACTACTTAATCTCTTATATATAAGGTTATATATCTTTATTAATAGCTTTTTATAATAATAAGGATTTAAGCTTATAGATAGATATATTACTATCCTAGGTAATAAAGAAAACTATAATAAAGCTAAGTTTATAATATAAGGAAATATTATAATATATAGCTTTATAAAAGTAAGTAAGTAATAAGAAGCACCCTTACCTCTAAGCTATATAGTATAGTATAAGGTATTAATATAGCCTATACTATTAATACTATACTTAATATTATAATAAGTAAGTTATAAATACCTAAGATCCTAATAGTTATATATATAGACTCCTTCTTACTATATAAATACTTATAAAGCTTAGTATAATAAAGGAAAACGCCTAATAATTAATATTATAGTGTTATAATAGTTATATAAGTAATATAAGATTAACAAGATTTATTAGATTAATAGAAGGGATAATATTACTAATTTAATAATAAAGGCATTACTAAATAAGACCCTTAAGACCTTTATTAGTAATAATATAGTTAATATAAGGGTAGAAGGTTTAGTTAAATAACCTATAGGCTAGAGACCTATAAAAATTAATATTATAACTAGCACTAGAAGAATATAAACCTAGACTAGCTAGTTAACTAATTACAAGCTAGATATTATAAGATTAGATTCACTTATAAATACTTTTATTAAATTTGTTTTTATTATATTTTTAAGCTTTTTAGCTAAAGGAGAAAAGAGAGATTATAAGAGCTTTCTATTAGATAATTTATAGTTAGATAATTTTTAGTTAGATAATTTTAGACTAGATTCTAGTGGGTCTAATATAAGCACTTTAATTAGCTATATTACTATAAAGACTTACTTTTCTATATACCTAGACTACTTAACTTACTTTCCCCTTTCTTTCTTTAACTTATTTTTACACTTTTAACCCTTTTACTTTTAATAGCCCTATCTTTAATAATAGACTTATAACCTAACTAATTAGAGTAGTAAAACCTGCTTAGTTATTTATTTTATATTATAAGAAAGAGAAGTTACTAGTGTTAGAACACTATAAATTCCCTAAATTTACTATAGCTAGATAGTAAATATAACTAGCTAGATATGCCCTATTACCCCACTATACACTAATATATATTTAGTTATATATCCCCTATTACCCACTATATACTAACATATATTTAGTTATATATCCCCTATTACCTTACTTAGGCTAGCTATGTAATTAGCCCTTAGACTAATTGCCTTATATTAATATCTAGACCTTATCTAACCTATAATACTATAAGAGTTAGTATATTAATAGAAGATAGGCTATATCTATAGCTTTAATTCCCTATAGATAGATAGAAGCATATGTGAATTAATAATATCTTTAAAGATACTAGTGCACTAGTGACTTGTGGTTATAGGACCTGAAAACCCCTAGGTCCTCCTAACAATAACTATATTTCCTTTATAGCTTAATTTTAAATAATCTTAATCCCTAGAAACTACTTTAATTCTCCTTAATCCTTAATATCTAGGTTATTTATTAGTTAATTATATAAAGTATTAAATTTATCTTTAAATTTACCTAGAATATTACTATAATATTATCTATATAGAAGAATAGGATAATTCTATTCTTTATAAAGATATATAAGTCTTTCTTTCCTAAATAAAGCCTATCTTTAGTAGGAATTATATTAGATATAGGAACTATTATCTTAGAGCTTCTCTAAGACTATATAATACTTATATTATCTTCTAAAGATAACCCTTTACCTTTAAGCCTTCTAGTAGCTTATAGAAAATAGGGTCTTTAAGTTCTATATAAAGAAAGGTATTCTAAATATTATATTTGTTAGGAGGACCTAGGGGTTTTCGGGTCCTACAACCACAAGTCACTAGTGCACTAGTATCTTTAAAGATATTATTAATTCGCGTATAGTTTTATCTATCTATAGTGGGAATTAAAGCTATAGATATAGCCTATCTTCTATTAATATACTAACTCTTATAGTATTATAGGTTAGACAAGGTCTAGATATTAATATAGGGCGATTAGTCTAAGGGCTAATTACATAGCTAGCCTAAGTAAGGCAATAGGGGATATATAACTAAATATATGTTAGTATATAGTGGGGTAATAGGGGATATGTAACTAAATATATGTTAGTGTATAGTGGGGTAATAGGGGCATATCTAGCTAGTTATATTTGCTATCCCTAGCTATAGTAAATTTAGGGGAATTTATAGTGTTCTAATACTAGTAACTTCTTTTCTTATAATATAAAATAAATAACTAAGTAAGTTCCACTACTCTAATTAGTTAGGTTATAGGTCTGTTATTAAAGATAGGGCTATTAAAAGTAAAAGGGTTAAAAGTGTAAAAATAAGTTAAAAAGGAAAAAGAGGAAAAGTAAGTTAAGTAGTCTAGGTATATAGAAAAAGTAGGTCTTTATAGTAATATAGCTAATTAAAGTGCTTATATTAGACCCACTAGGATCTAGTCTAAAATCATCTAACTAAAAATTATCTAACCACAAATTATCTAATAGAAAGCTCTTATAATCTCTCTTTTTCTCCTTTAGCTAAAGAGCTTAAAACGCAATAAAAACGAATTTAATAAAAGTATTTATAAGTAAATCTAATCTTATAATATCTAGCTTGTAATTAGTTAACTAGCTAGTCTAGGTTTATATTCTTCTAGTGCTAGTTATAATATTAATTTTTATAGGTCTCTAGCCTATAGGTTATTTAACTAAACCTTCTACTCTTATATTAACTATATTATTACTAATAAAGGTCTTAAGGGTCTTATTTAGTAATGCCTTTATTATTAAATTAGTAATATTATCCCTTTTATTAATCTAATAAATCTTATTAATCTTATATTACTTATATAACTATTATAACACTATAATATTAATTATTAGGCGTTTTTCCTTTATTATACTAAGCTTTATAAGGTATTTATATAGTAAGAAGGAGTCTATATATATAACTATTAGAATCTTAGGTATCTATAGCTTACTTATTATAATATTAAGTATAGTATTAATAGTATAGGCTATATTAATACCTTATACTATACTATATAGCTTAGAGATAAGGGCGCTTCTTATTACTTACTTACTTTTTATAAAGCTATATATTATAATATTTCCTTATATTATAAACTTAGCTTTATTATAGTTTTCTTTATTACCTAAGATAGTAATATATTCTATCTATAAGCTTAAATCCTTATTATTTATAAAAGAGCTATTAATAAAGATATATAGCCTTATATATAAGAGATTAAGTAGTATATAGTGTAAGCTATAATTATAGTGCTTTATTTACTACTAAAGTTATTTATTTAGGTATTTAGTATTATTAACTATAACTTTTATTACTATATAGTAATAAAGAGATTATATAAAGCCTTAGGTTAGTAAATAGTTATAATATACGCCCTACGTGCCTATTATTTAATATATTATTACTTTATTATATTATTAGCTAGTTTTACTAGTTAGATCTTCTTACTTTACCCCTTCTAGTAAAGAATTAATAATCTATTTTCTAAGTTAGCTAGTATATAACTATTAAAGATAAGTAATGCCTTTTTATAAGTCCTTACTTTAGCTTAGCTAAAAACTAGCCTTTAAAGCTCTATTTTTTATACTTATAGAAAGTATTATTACTAAGTCCTAAGGTATTATTAGTTTATATTCTAATAATTTTAAAGTAATTCTTATTATTTAATATTAGTAAGTATAGGTTATAGGTTAATATAATTATATTAAGTTTATTATAGTAGTACTAATAGTATATTAACTACTAGTATATACTTACTTTAGTAATTCTATAGAGTAGCTTAATTACTTTTATTACTATATCTTCTAGGTAAAGGTATTTAATCTCCTTTAGAAGCTATAAGATAATAGACCTATTTAGTATAGTAGTTAACTATATATATACCTATATAATATCTTAAATTTATAGAGAGATACCCTTTTCCTTAAGGAAGGAGCTAAGGCTATAATTAAGTATTAGCTAGCCTATTAGATAGTTAGTAATTAAGTTAGGATCTTAAGTTTACTACTATTATTATAGCCTTATATAACTAGTTATAATTTCTTATATAATATATCTATACCTTTACCCTTAACTTTATAGACTAATTAAGAATTAAAGAGTTATTAAGTGCTATATATAAATAGGTTAAAGGGTATAAATTTAAAGACTTTATAGGCTTATAAAGTATTAATCTCTTACTTATTAGAGTATTTAAAAGGGTCTCCTAGTATTATAATCTTTTATCTTTTTATAGCTAGATAGTAAGCTTAAGATTAGCTTTCTCCTTTACTATAATAAAGATTTTACCTTAGGTTAGTTCTATAAGTAAGGGAGGGTTCTTCCTAGGCCTTCTATAATCTCTTTTAGGTATTTAACTTACTTTAGCTATAGGTTTTAGTTTTAGGGTTTTCTATATCTTTTCTTATAATAGGTTTATTCTCTAGGTAAATTCCTTATTAGTTATATTAGAGAGGGCCTTATTATTATTAATTATATTCTCTAGCCTATATTTATTATTAATTATAGGCTTATTATTATTAATAAGGTAAGGTTTAATAATAGTTATTTAAAATTTAGTAAGCCTATAAGGCATTTAGAGAGTATATACCTTACTATTAGTAGTAATTAGCTTAAATAGTCCTTTCTAGCCTTCTTTTTACACTAAACCTATATATCTAATTATAAAGGTAGTAAATATATAGGCACTATATCTAGGCTATTCTAGGTAGTAAGGGCATTATTTACTTATCTCTTTACTAGTAATTATCTAGCCTTATCTATTGCTTTTAAAGTATTATAGCTTACTATATAATTAAGAGGCTTAGAGGTAAATTATTAGTAAGTTATAGGTATAAGCTAAATACTAGTAGTATAAGTACTAGACTATTTAATCCCACTAAGTTATTTATAGCTTTAATAGCTATTTAAAGCTTCTAATAATTTATAATACTTATACTTATACCTAGCTCTTAGGTAATAATATTATAAGCTCTCTATAGTAAGCTATAATAGTGTTTAACCTTTCTAATACTTTAGTGCGCTTTTATAAGCACTTTATTAATATTAATTACTATAATATATATATAGTTCTAGAATTTATTTAAAGTAAAATTCTTCCCTATATTATAGACTATCTAGTCTAGAGAACCTAGATATATATTAATCTAGTATTCTTTAATATATTCTAGATATCTTATACCTTTTACTTCTAGGGTTTAAGGAAGTAAGTAGCCTAGAAGGAGGTTATAGAGTTAATAATATAGAGTACTAGGCTACTATTAAGATATATTATATTAATAATTATCTTATAGTTAAAGTTATAGTTATCTTTTAGTATAAATTAGAATTATCCTAGTAATTTCCTATTAAGTTAATAGTAGTAGTATATATTTATAATCTTCTTAATTATCTTATTCTCTATGTCTTTACTAGTGTATTATAGTACTATTATAAGCTACTATATAGAGAGGTAACTAAATTATTAGTAAAGCCTTTAGATCTACTTTTCTAATAGAAGAAAGGCAGTTACCTCTATAGCCTCTAGAGTCCACTATAGATATCCCTATTTCTAGATAATAGGACTTTTAATCTCCTTAAATTAGGACATTATTAAGGTTATTAAGCTTTATATTTATATTATCTATGTTATTAATACTATATAGGAATGGTATGCTTATATTAAGCATATAGAATATAATTTAACTAAAAATTATAGAGACCTTTAGGATACTAATTAATCTTACTAATCCTACTCTAAAGTTAATAATTTACTCTTAGTTTATTAGGTTTATTATTAGTAAGGGCATCTTCTTTAGTAGTGCCTTTGCCTAGCTAATTCTAGTAGTTAAGAATCCTACTGCTCCTATATTAGGATAATGCCTTTAAATATCTTATTAGAGTAGCAATCCTCTAATATATAAGTAGTTAATTTAGCTTAGAACTAGTTTTCCTGTGATATATATAATAGAGGGCCTCCTTCTTAAGGTTCTAAAGGACTCCTTTCTATTTATCTAGTTTACTACGCTTATAAAGAACTATATAATTATTATTTTACCTTTTCCTACGCTTATTTCCTCTAAAAACACTTTAGATATATCCTAGGTATTATTACTTTTAGATATATTATTATCTTCCTATAAGGAATTATTATTACCTTTATAGGCCTATAGGAAGACTCTAAATTTCCTATTAGATAGGGGATTCCTATATTTCTTATTTTTCTACTATTCTTATTTAGCCTCTATATATTCTTTTTATTATACTTAGAAGACTAGTATCCTTCCTTACTATATATATAGTATTATTATAGTTATCTTTAGCTATAGTTATAATTAAAGTCCCTTATTTATTTATATTAATAGTCTATAAATAGGGCCTTATCTTTCTAATTATTACTATTAAACTATTAGCTTACTTCCTTCTAGGTTTTAGTAATACTAATTAACTTATATAGATTACCTATAAGGTCTTTAAATATATTATTAACTACGAATTTAGTAAGGTTATATTTAGGTATACCTCTAACCGCTTAGAGGGTTTATTTAATAAGTTCTATATTATTATTAAGGGGTTAAAGAGTCTATTATAGATATCTTATAAGCTTTAGATTATTATATCTAGGTATTCTATCTTTAACTTATCTAGGTTCTTTATAATAGTACCTTATAAGGTAATACTATTTTACTCCCTTTAATAGAATTATTTATTTATAGGGGTCTTAAAGTATTATCTAATAAGCTTAACTATTTAATTAAATATAAAAGTAGTAGTTAACTTTAAAGTAATATTTATAAGGTAAAACTTCTTTATATTACTAGTTAGTATTATAGGAAATACCTTTATAAGCGCTATTTCTATAAAGTTAAGCTATTAGCACTAGTCTTATAGTATTATAACCTTTAGCTTAATAAAGTTAAATATCTTTTACTATACTTATTATTCTCTTTATAAATCTTTATTAGATTAAGTACTTTCCTTATATTATTTAACTATTCCTAAGCTTAAGGTATTATAAAAGGTAGTAGGAGGTATGCTTTTACTTAGATCTAAGGAGTAGTAGGGGTTAAGGGCACTAGGTATATATAATTAGTAGGCTTAATACTATTAGCTATAATTCTAGTGTATTAATAAGTGCTTATAAAGAGAATTATAGGTTCTTTATTATTAGTACTAGCCTTACCTTTAGGTAGAGGTTTAAATTAAATTTACCTATAGTAAGTTACTTATTAACCTCTTCTAGAGGCTATCTAGATTATTATTCTTCTTTAAGCACTTTTTAAGGGCTTTAGTAATCCTTTACTAGATCTCCTATATATACACTATATTTATAGAGAAGGTCTTATAGTGCTTTAGTTAGACCTTTATTAGCTTTATTAAAGAGGTCTTTATTCTAGTTACTAAAGTTAAATCTATAGTTCTTTTATTATTCCTAGTCTTTATACTTTTACTCTTTATAATAAAGGATTATATAAGTAATCTTATTATTAAGATTAGTTATAGTTATAGTCTCTAGGTTAATATTATTACTTATTAAGTCCTAGTTAGTTAAGAGGTTCTTTTAGTATTATTAGACTTATTCTAGAAGCTCTTTTCTTATTAGATAAGAGTAAGGTTCTTAGGAGTCTTCTAGTTAAGGAGTTATAATAGTAATAAGGGGGTTAGCAGGCTTATTAGCTAAGGTTCTAAGGTAGTTAGCGGGATTAAATCCTTATAGCGCTAGCCCCTAATTAGATAAAGGCTAGTAATTTAATCCTTTAGAAGTCTAGTATTATAGAGGTAATATCTTCTTCCTATAGCATATTAGACTATAGTTTATAGTAAATGCCTCTTCTAAGTAATCCCTTACTTCTCTGTGGTTAGTTATATTAAGTAACCACTAATTAGTGTTAGGAGAACCTAGGGGTTTTTAGGTCCTATAACTATAAGTTACTAGTACACTAGTATCTTTAAAGATATTATTAATTTATATATAGTTCTATCTATCTATAGTAGGAATTAAAGCTATAGATATAGCCTATCTTCTATTAATATACTAACTCTTATAGTATTATAGGTTAGATAAGGTTTAGATATTAATATAAGGTAATTAGTCTAAGGGCTAATTATATAGCTAGCCTAGGTAAGGCAATAGGGGATGTGTAACTAAACATGTATTAGTGTATAGTGGGCGACAGGGGATATGTAACTAAACATGTGTTAGTGCATAGTGGGGCGATAGGGGCATATCCGGCCAGTCGCATTTGCTGTCCTTTAGCCACAGCGAATTCGGGGAATTCGCAGTGTTCTAACAATATTATTAAGTATTAAAGTTATTTATATAATAAATAGTAAGTAGTATTTATAGAGATTATAAAGTAAGTATAGTAGTATAGTTATTAAGGTTATCCTTTAGTTATTAATTCCCTTATATAACTATTTATACTTTAAACTCTATAACTATACCTTTCTTATTAGTCTTATACTTAAAAACCTATTTAAGGTTAATAATTTCCTTATAGGAGTTAAGATAAAATACTTTCTCTAGAATATCTTCCTAGTAATTTAAGGATAGAAGCTTATTAACTTCTTTTATAATTACTTTTTCTAGTAATTATAATATATTAAAGCTATTACTTAATAGTAATAAGTAAGTTTTAGGATATATTCTTAATTCTAAGGCTATATTAAGTACCTTATAATATAGTAGTAAAAGTAAAATAGGATTAAGCTTACTAAGCTTTCCTAGATTTCTTTATTAGTATTTTCTAGTAATAATATTATTTAGATTAATACCTTTACTATAGGAGAGTAAAGTATTAGAATATAGATTCTCTAAACCCTTATTACCTTTAGTAGTAATTTTACTAGTATTAGTAGTAAGCTCTATATATTCTATTATTACCTTATATATAAAGCTATTAAACTCTTAGAAAAGCATATTATCTCCTTATAATAAAAGCTCTATATTCTCTATTAAAATAAGATACTTATAAGAGGAGTTAAGAAGGGTTAGAAATATACTAGAATAGCTCTCTTCTTACTATAAGACTTAAAGAGGTATTTTTACTCTAATCTAGTTATTTTCCTATATTATATTTACTAGCATTAAAGGGAGGTTATTATTATCTTTAAGCTCTATTTTAATAAGGTCTTAACTAATTTCCTCTTTAATATTATTAGCCTTAAGCTCTTTAAGTAAATTAATTATTAATATCTTTCTTTCTAAGCTAATTTAAGCTTTTCTTCTAGTTTAAAGAAGGTATTCTTATTAAACTATATATAAGCTAATATAATTACCTTCTAATTCCTTAATATTAGAATCTAGATAATATACTATAACTTTCCTTTATATCTAACTAGATAACTAATATAAGCCTTTTACTTAAGTTAAGGTATTAAATTATTTAATTTTATATATTTTAAAGCCTTTATAGTTATAGGAAAAGCTTTATAACTATAAGCTTAAAGGTAAAATATTAAGGGCTTTTATAATTCTAATAATTATAAATAAGTAAGTATAGTCTTCCTAGCCTAATTTTACTAAAGCTTATATAGTATAATTTATTTACTATAATATTTAAAAGGTATTTAATTAGAAGGCATATAGCTATACTAAATACCTTATTATTAAGTTTATATAGGAGATTTACCTTTAGACTTAGTATTCTAGCCTTTTACTTTACTACCCTCTAAATCTCTTTACCTTACTATTCTAACTAGGTATTAAGGAGCTAAATTATACACTAAGATACCTAAAAGGGCTATCTTATCTCTTATTTCTCCTATAAAGAGGGCTTTCTTAATATTACTATATAGAAAGTAAAGCTAAATCCTAAATTATATACTTAGGAAGCTTATTATTATATAAAAGTAATTATAAATCCTATTCTTTAATTTAAATAAGTAAAAGAAATATATTAAGATTATAAGGTATATAAATATATACTAATACCTATTATTATTCTAATATTCTAAGTTATAATAGTCTAAATCTATAGATAATCTATAACCTAGTTTTTAAGGAAGTCCCTTAGGTATAGCTTTTAATCTCTAGTGCCTTACTTTACCTATAGTATATATCTTACACTATATAAGGCTAGGTCTAATTATTTTAATGCCTAGAGTTATATTTATAAGCTATATAAAGGCTTCTATACCTAGATAACTATATTATTAATACTATAGGTTTATATTATCTTTTATAGGAGGTTTTAGTATTTTAGAAGCTATATAAGCCTCTTTTAAAACCTTAGATAGCTTTAATAATATAAAGAGATTATTAACCTTATATAGTTTAGCTATAGGATAGCCTCCTTATATTAAGATATTTTTCTTCTAATTCTAAAAATACTTATATTTATTAAAATCTTTACTAATATAATATTAATATTAAATTCTAGGATATATAGAGTATTTACTAGTACTATAGTCCTTATAGCTTATATAATAGGATTTATAACTATAATTTATACTATACCTTAACCTAAAGCTATATATACTATATCTCTAGCTCTAATCTCTATTTTAATATCCTTATTAAATTTAGATAGCTTAAACTAGTAAATATTATTAAAGATATAAGTATTTACTCTAGAATTATAAATAACTATATTATTCTTTATTTCTAAAGTATTTACTATATTTAAAGAAGTAATTATAATTTCCTTTATTAGTTTAGTATACTTAAATTAAATAGATATTAATATATTAGTAAATTTCTTATCTAGTGTAGTTATAATAGAGTTATTTATAAGGTTTTATAAAGGAATAATAATATCTCTATTTTTCTTTTACTTCTCTAGCTTTTAACCTATAGCCTTTAACTTCTTCTTAGGGTTTTCCTTAAGATACTTCTTAATATTTTTCTTTAAGGTCTTCCTAACTAACTAGTCCTTTAGAGTAATCTCTAGCTTATAAAGAGTCTTAAAGGAATTATAGTATTCCTACTACTTTAAAGTATTATTAATATTATAGCTAGAATAGCTAGGGCACTTAGATTACTCTAATTTATTCTAACTATTTAATCTTTTAGATATAAGGGTATTTACTAACTTTACTAAGCTTTATAAAGCTTTATAGTTATATTTAAATTTAGTAATAGCCTTTAGGAAGTCCTATTTCTCTCCTTTATTTAAGAGATTATTTTATTTCTTCTAGAATAATTTAAATTTAGTTTAAAGAGATATAATAAACTTATAAAGTATTATCTCTTTAGTCTATTAGGTCTTAAGGTCTTAGTAATTCCTCTATAGTACCTTACTTATTATAGCTTACTTATACTAATTATAAGTTCCTTTAGCTTATAGATAATTATTAAAATAGGTTTCTATAAGAATAAGTATTTTCTTAGTATTTAGTTAATACTAGTCCTAAAGAAGCTTTAGTATTCTTTAAGAGTAAAGCTAAACTAACTCTTTCTCTTTAACCTTAGTATTAAAATTAAGAAAGTCTTAAATATTCTTTAAAAGGGTTTTATAAATAAACTCCCTAATCTTTAGTAATTACTTTAATAGGGTTATATACTTTATAAGGTTAAATTAAAGTTCTTTATATTAAAAGTTAAAGTAGTCTTTTATATTTTTATAAGTAATTCTCTAGTCTTTAAGGGTATTAGGGTTATCTAATAAGACTTCTAGTCTTAGTTCCCTTTATAAGTAAGTAAGTATTATAAGCTTTTAAAGTAATTTAACCTTATTAGGTTAATATACTTCTAGATACTATAAAACTCTATATAATTTTTAATTTATATATACTATTTAATTTAGTCCTTTTTAATAATAATACTATATTAGGGTTTCTTTAGATATTATAAAGGGAAATATACTAGAGTAAGGAGGTATAAAGTAATATATTTAATATATAGTAATAGATTAAGCTTATCTTATAAAGCTTATAAGTATTAATAATATTAAATAAAGTGTATAATTTAAAAATAGTAATAATAAGGGTATTAGAAGTCTCCTAGGCTTATAACTATTAGAAAGTAAGGATATAATAGGTTAATAAAAAGCATTTAATTTAGTTAATTAAAGGTATAAATAGTACCTAACTTTTATACCTAAAAGGTATATAGTGCGCTATAGTCTTATCTAACTAAATCCAGTATATCTAATACATCGTATCCACCGTTGTCTCAAGGAGGGTCTCATCTTCGTTAATGCGGTCAATGCGACGTTCCAGCGTTGTCAGAGCCCTCACCCTGACACTTACCCATGCCCCTAGCATTTAGCCACGGACTCGTCAATTGGTCAAGTGAGTGTACCGCCTGACCCATCCGTTGCCTGGGCCCCACGACAGACGCTGGTGAGGCGAGCCGCTTGCTGGCCAAACGGGTCAGCTGCCACACTCTAGCTGCGGCGTCTAGAAGCATTCTGGATAATCGCAAGGAACATGCCGGACCGACAGGGGACTCCTGATTTTATCGCCTTGTTTGGCCGATTGCCACATGGTGGAGTGGAATAAAACTAGAACCGAAGAAGATGTGTTCTGGCGAATACGTATTGATGGAAGAAGCAAGTCGCCGGACATGGTGCTGTGAGTAACAACTCGAAAAAGGTCTGGTTGATTTCCAGCAAGTTTCAGAGTCGATGGGTATCGGAGTTACATGTTTCAAATGCCACGCTTGGTTCTTTAAACTTTGGTAGTCAGCGAAAAATGGACGATCAGCCGGAACGATGTGTCCGTGTTTTGCTGCACCAGCACGTGACGACGATTTAGAGCGAAAAGAAAAATTTGAGCAAAAAGAAATGCCCCGCCATGCAAATCGACCCCACCAAGACATGCCCACCTTCATCTGGAGCTGTCGATGAAGATTAACAGATCTGTATCACTCAACAATCAGGTATTCTCATTCGGGGAGTAACAAGAAGATCTCCGAATTAAGCAGAAAATATGCAGTTGAAGACTACTCAGCGTCTGGAGCTGCCGCCTACGGCGGACATGCACGTCCACCTGCGACAGGCCGAGATGATGGAATTGGTTACTCCCACCATCCGACAGGGCGGCGTTGATACCGTTTTTGTGTAAGAGTCAATTCGCCGCACATAATGCTTGAATATAAGAACACCGTGCTGACAATCCGTTCAGAATGCCCAACCTTGTTCGTGAACCGTTTAATCCGTGAACTGTTTGCACTTCAGCTTGTCCAGCAATCTTGATCCAATACTAGATTGGCATTGACAATCGTTGGATTGTAGGTCCCCCATTACCACGGTTGAAAGAGTATGTTTTTGCCTCTATCCTTTGAGTGCAAATATGGGCAATTCAAACACGTGCTGACTGCGTCCAAGGCTCTCGAGTACAAGTCCCAGCTGGAGAAAATCGACCCAAATGTTCACTACCTGATGTCTTTATTCGTACGTTTCGTAGACCACCAGCGTTTCAAAAGCCTCCGCTCACTAGTCCCTGAAGCTTCATTCCTCGGTTACCCCTGATGTGATCGATGAGGCTGCCAAGGCCGGCATTACGGGTGTGAAGATGTACCTCAGGGTAAGTCAGCTTGACGCTGCTGATATAGTCACGGAAACTAACTAGCTCAGGCGTCACTACGAACTCTGAAAACGGCGTGGCCAATGTCGAAGAATTCTACCCTACATTCGCCGCCATGGAAAATAACGACATGGGTAAGCTGTGTTTGCGCTTGTGGCGTTGCCAAGTAGACCGTTGCAGGACGCCATTAATGACTGATCTTTTGATATCTTGTAGTCCTGAACCTGCACGGTGAAGTTCTGGAGGCATTGGCCCCTGAGGGAACAACTCTGGAGGAAGCATTCTTGCCCACTCTGAAGAAGCTCCACCAACGATTTCCAAAACTGCGTATCATTGTACGTCGACCATTTGTCGCATGCCATGATCTGTTCCTTTCAGCTAACCCTAATAGCTTGAACACTGCACTACCACTGCCGCCGTCGAGGCCGTTAAAGCCTGTGGATCCACTGTTGGTGGTATGCCTCGTCCTCGCCTTGAAATTTAAATTCGCATAGACACTCACATCATGCCTACCAGCTACAATCACAGCCCACCACTTGTACTTGACAGAGGCCGACGCTTGCTGTGACCCTTTGCGTTTTGCAAACCAATCCCCAAGACGCCAACCGATAGAGATGCGCTCTTGAAGGCTGCTGTCAGCGGCAATCCCAAATTCTTCTGGTACGTCCTACCCGGTAGAAGAGGTAAACGAATTCTCGAAAGAAAAACCCTCCTCTAACCGTCCAATACAGTGGAAGCGACAGCGCTCCTCATCAGATCTTATCCAAAACATCTGCGGAGCAAGGCAAAGCCCCTGCTGGTGTTTTCACGCAACCGGCAGTGACACAACTTGTCCTGATGGCGTTGGAAGAGGGCATTGAGCGCGGCGAAATTTCCGAGTCTGATGTGACGCAGGAAAAGCTGGAAGGATTTCTAAGCCGGTATGGACGTCGGTTCTATAAGCTCCTGAGACCTCAACCAAGAAAATTGTACTGGAACGAAAGGGCGAAAAGATTGGGACCAGTGTGAAGAGCGTAGATGGAAAGACAGAGGTGGGAATCTCGCGCGCTGGCACCGAAGTATTCTCGTTGACCTGGGAATCGACGTAAGACTCAAAGGCGCAGACTGAAATATCGAGCCGCAAATAATTGGCTTTACAACTACTAACTAAGCATTGCGACGAGGGAAGGAGTTGATGGAGAAAGTAAAAGAACGAACCTTGGGAGTCAACGTTTGTATTGCACATTGCCTAGGACGAAATTTATTAACTGGCCCCTTTACGATTCAAGGAAGGAAAGAAGAAGAAAGAACCACTACTTGGTCGCCTACTCAACGTTGATCCAATTTTACACCGACTTCGATTCCGTCTTCTCTCGGCCTGCTGCGCAGCAGGGTCATCCAACCGCTTGGTCGCCTCCATCATATGAATCTTCGCATTCTCACCGTCAAACAAGAACGCCAGCTCTTCAAGAGTTGGACCCGCGGTCTCCACAAAGAAGAAGTACACGATGACGAAGATGAATGTCACCCACACGCAATAGTAGATGTAGAACTTCCATCCGATGTTCTCCAACCCATCGGGTTGACGTATCCTCCAAAGATGGAAGCTACTTGGATCGTGAGGAGGACAAAGCCCACGTCTTGGCGCGCATCTGGTACGTGACCACCTCAAGGGGTACGTAACGACCAAATTCGTCCATGCAAATGTGTAAAACGCCTGGAAGAGGAAGATGCAGGCCAGCACAAGACGACCTGCTGCCAGGAGTTCTTCTCGAGGTATTGCTGCGCAGCGATTGTCCAGGCGACGAACGTGACTACCACACCGCCGGAGCCGACGAGGAAGAATGTTCGTCGCTTGAATTTATTGATGATGGCCGTCACGGCCAGGGCAACAATGTACTGCCAGAGAGTGACCATTCCATTGACCAGGGTAATGTCCTTGGTAGCCTTGACACCCGTGTCCTTGAGGATCTGAGTGAGGTAGTTTGACACGAGCAAGTTGCCCGCACTTTGACTGAAGACGGCTGTCGCAAAGCAAAGACCGATGCGCTTCAGGTTGGGAACGGACAAGAAGAATTGTTTCCATGTCATGTTCTGCCTGGCCTGGTTGGCCACGACTTCCTGGATCTCGGCGTATTCGAACGCCACGACGGGGAGTGTGGATCGCATTCTCCGTGAAACTTGACCAGGACCTCTCGAGCCTTTTCATGCCTGCCCTTGGCGACTAGCCATCGAGGGGATTCCGGGAGAAGAAGATGAGGGCCAGCTGGTACGCCGAGGGGACGATCTGAACAAGCGTGGGCAGTCTCCATGACCACTGGCTCGGGATCCGAGAACATGCGTATGTCGCCCACGCGCCAATGACATAGCCCAGGACGATAGACGTGTTGTAAAAAGTCGTCACTTGACTCGCTCCTTGGGGTGGCTCAGCTCCGTGACCAGCACGGCAGCCGTCATTTGCACCAGGCCGCTGCCGAAGCCCAGAACAATCTTACCACCAATGTACATGCTCAGCGAGGTTGCGAAGAACTCGACCAGCACGCCGATGATGATGACCAGGGACCCCAACCCGGTCGGAACCCGGCGTCCGTATCTGTCGCCTATCCATCCCAGAGTAAGGAAGGGAATCACGCCCCCAATGGCATTCGAGGCACCGAAGAAGCCCAGCTTGGAGCCTGTTGGATAGCCGAAGCGCTCTTGCCACGAGGGGAGTACCTGCATGCCATTGGTCATGGACTATACATGTACATGTGTTAGTGTTCTGCAAAAGGACTTTTTAGCCGGACGGCAGAACCAGAGTTGTCGGGTCTGGCGTGCCAGAAAACTCGGTCGGTCCCACACGTCGAAGAGGAGAGAAGAGGACTTGTTATTACCCCGTCGATGCCAAGCGCGGCGCTCGTAAAGAGCGATGAGGTGAGGAGGAAGTAGAGCAAGATGCCGTTCTTTCTTTTCCAGAACGGTGGTATGGCGCTAAGGTCGATGGGCGGCGCCATCCCATCCGCGGCACGCGCAGCCGCGGAGCCATGCTGGGCAGAACCGTACGTACGTCGATCGGAATCTAGGAAGGCCGGCCCCGTGGGAGAGTTGAAAATTTGTAGGGGCCGGGAGACGGGAGACGGGGAATTGTTCAGATGGACGGAGAAATGCAAACACCTAGTTAGTTTCTCCGTTTCCCAGCCTTGCTTGTTCTTTCTTCCCTGCTCACTCATCAATCGTCGGACGTTTCGTAATCTGTGCGGGAAAAAAACACTTCAACCATCTCATTCCACACCAAGTTCTCGTCATGGGGAGCCGGATAAGAATAGGATGTTATATAAATGCCATCTGTGGCGTCAAGAACAAGTGTCACTCACACCCATCCATCCCTATCCCTTTGTCGCTCGTCGCCTCACTTCCAGGACTCGGGCCAGCTCGTCAAAAATGAGCAACTCATCTGTTCTTCCAAGCGACTTCGAATGGGGTTCGCAACAGCCGCGTATCAAATAGAAGGCGCCGTTGCCGAAGATGGCCGCGGCAAGTCCATTTGGGACACGTTCTGCCATCTGGAACCAACCCGCACCAAGGGCGCCAACGGCGACGTCGCCTGCGATCACTACCACAGGTACGAGGAGGATTTCGATCTTCTCACCAGATACGGCGCCAAGGCCTACAGGTTCTCCGTGTCCTGGTCGCGCATCATCCCCTCGGTGGGCGGCACGACCCGTTGAACGAGGCAGGCATTGCGTTCTACAACAGATTGATAGACTCGCTTCTCAAGAGGGGCATCACACCTGGGTCACTCTGTATCACTGGGACCCGCCCCAAGGGCTCCACGATCGATACAGGGGGTGGCTCGACGTCGACGAGTCGCAGCTCGATTTCGAGCGATATGCGAGGGTTTGCTACGAGCGATTCGGCGACCGGGTCAAGAACTGGATCACGCTGAACGAGCCTTGGATCCAGTCGATTTTTGTAAGCTTGCGCGCAGAAAGATATGAAATGAAACCTCCCATATGGCAGAACAAAAAGAAAAATACAAAAAAAAAAACCTGACCACAAGAAAAGGGATATTCCACTGGCGGCAATGCCCCGGGCGAAGCAGCACCAACACGCAGTCCGAGGCCGGCAACAGTGCCACGGAGCCGTGGATCGTGGGAAAGGCCCAGATCTTGAGCCACGCCCGGGCCGTCATTGCCTACAAAGGGACTTTGCTGCCTCGCAGCGCGGCCGGATCGGCATATCACTCAACGGGGATTACTATGAGCCGTGGGACGACTCGACAGCCGCGATGCGGACGCAGCCGAGAGACGGATGGAATTCCACATCGGATGGTTTGCCAACCCAATCTTGTAAGCCGAACTATATTCCGCCATTCTAAAATATGCTGACTCTGAACCAAAAAAAAAAAAAAAACCAGTCTGAAAGGACTACCCCGGCTGCATGCGAGAGCAGCTCGGCGGACGACTCCCTGCGTTTTCGGACGCCGAGCTGGCGCTCCTGGGGAGTCGGACACTGATTTCTACGGCATGAACTACTACACCTCGCAGTTTGCTCGTCACCGCGACGGCCGAGCCGCCGACACCGACTTCCTGGGCAACATGGACGAGCTCCAGCAGAACAAGCAGGGCGCCCAGGTGGGCGAGGAGAGCGGGCTGCCCTGGCTGCGCTCCTGTCCGACCTGTTCCGCAAGCACCTGACGCGCGTCCATGGCCGCTACGGCAAGCCGATCTACGTCACGGAGAACGGATGCCCTGCCCCGGAGAGGAGAACATGACGCGCGACGAGGCTGTGCATGATGCGTTCCGCATTCGGTACTTTCGCTCTCATCTGGACTCGATATGCAAGTCCATTGGGGAGGACGGCGCCGTCGTAAAGGGGTATTTCGCATGGGCGCTACTCGATAACCTGGGTGAGTACAGTAAAACTCTTGAATTCAATCTGCGGAGAAAAGAAGGAAAGAAGGAAAGAAAGAAAGGCTAAACGATTTGCGTGTCAGAATGGTCTGATGGGTACGGACCACGCTTCGGTGTCACGTTTACGGATTACGAGACGTTGGAAAGGACCCCGAAGCAGTCGGCGCTGTTGTTGGGGCACATGTTTGCGGAAAGAGCTTGATTTCGCGTACGTAACGCCGGCTTTTCGATCCGAGATTCGCATTTGCAACATGGCATCGCGAATTGTTCCTTGAGAGCCACTAGACGTCATGTTGGGTTGACGAAGCAGGGGTTTCGTTTTTCCCATGACTGTAAATAGAAGCAAGCGTACCGGTTGACAACCAGATCAGTGGAGACTAATCTGTCCGGCGGCGCAGTAACATCCCTCGTGTACAAATGTACAAAGGACACATGAACCGCAAAAGAAATACAGTATCCCGATCAATCCAATCGCATCTTGAGGCGTATTGAAGAAAAGAAAAAAAGCGCCCTTTTTTTTTTTTCGCGACAGCAAAGCAACCCATTGTCATCAGCCCACTTCACTATACTCTTACATAGCCCAAGTAGAGGTGCTCTTCAGCGCATCCGAAGCCTTGGAGTCAAGCCTCGTCAGAATGTCAAGCAAGACGCTGAAATCGGCCCGCGCTCTCGCAGCAAGCGGCGAAGCCTGGTTTCGGTGAATTATAGACAGCAACGTGGCGCCAATGAGCCGGATTTTCTCCACCTACACCAAAAAGAAACGGGACTCGTCAGTAATTTCCCGTTCCATGCTCATGTCTTCCGAAGGAGGGGGGAAGGAGGGATGACTTACGTATGGTTCACCATTGACCTGCAGCGACCAAAATGGCGCCTCGTGCATCACCTCAACATGTCTCTCACAATCTCCGTCTTGCGCAGATCGGCCTGCTCCGCCCCGGGCGCGAAGAAGGCAATGTCTTCGAATTTCTGCGTAATGACCATGCGTAGACAGTGAAAGGAGACTTGGAGGTTCGCGCTTTGAATCACGAACTGGTTGGCTTCCGTGAGGGGGCTCCGCCGTTGGTTGCCGCGGCGAAGGTGTAGGTGTGGAGGAACGGGGGCAAGTCATCCATGCAGGTGATGAAGTGGACGAACAACGAGTCCAGGCGCTGTCTTTCCGGCTCGGTCAATGCTTGACTCGGCAGGGTTTCTGCACCGAGCTCGATGGACTTCTGGTCTTGGAAGAGTCTGATCTGGATGATGAGATCGGAAGCAGCCTGCCAAAGTCTCAGATTGGCGTTGAAACCAGTGATGAAGTTCCTTCCGTGAGAATCAGACGGCGTCGCAGCAACGTCACTTCGGTTGCCGATGGGTCCGGATCTGTTGGCAATGCCCGTTGGATACGCAGTGGTGATGCCAGCCTCGAACGAGTACTTGTGCATGGTTATTGGCCGGTTGTTCAGAATAGCCGCCGACTTGTCGCCCATGTACACTATCCAAAAGGCTCTGCGGCGCAACTCGGCCTCGATCGGCGGCAGTCCTTCCAAGGCAGACTCGTCGTATAGCCTCATCACCTGGGCGAGGCGCGTGGCTTCACCGAATATGTGCCATGAGTACTTGGGCTTTCCCGCGGCGTGAACGCAGTTGGAGTGGAAGTACCGAATGGTGATGGAATTGGCGTTGGGGCTCTCCAAGTCTGCCATCAGATAGCTGTTGAGGCAGTCTCTCGAGGCCTGGAGAAATAGATCGGCCACAGCTCCGCCTTCAGGAAACAGATGCTTGGGCAGTAAGAAGGCTGCTTCGGCGCACACGGCGGTGATGAGAGTGAAGGTGGCCTCATGCCAACAGGCCGAAGGCTCGCTTCCACCGACAGAGGCAAGCTCGGGAGAACAAGAATAACCTGCCCAGGCCGGGGATTCAAGGCGGGCAACGTATCCGGGATTCGCTCGTGTCCATTTCGTACCGTGACGTGGTGTGGAGACGCTGCGGGGGCGGCGGCGGCGGCGGCGGTAGACGGAGGCGAAGCAAATACCGAGAAGGCTTCGCGAAGACTGGGCTCAAGCACCAGTGGGGTGAGGGGGTAGAGATACTGGAAGAAGAGGCTAAAGCATTGTTCGACGACGTGTTCCAGGACCTTGTTCTGAAGAGTCAAGGCCCTGGCCAAGTTGCGCCAACGTGTAAAAGCCGAGACGCCGGGGTCGCCGGGAACTTGTGATGGCAGAGTCCCGCGCAGAGGTTGAGATGGCCCGGCGGCAGCAGTGCCGACGCCGAGCTGCGCAGTTGGTTCCCAGGAAGTCGCCGATGAGCTGGACGGGCTTGCAAAGGGGCGCCAGTGCTGCCGGTCGTGGTGATGCTGGCAAAGCTCGGTGGCGCCGGGGAATGCTGCGACGGCCGGAGAAGGTCGAGACAGCTTCCGGTGGAATCGAAGGGTTCGCCTTCTTCCTGGACTTGGGCCCGCGCTTGGCCAAGGGCAAGTCAAAGGTGCAGCCAACGTTGCTGTCTCGGCACGGCGAGCAAGTTCCGGCAGCGTTGTCAAAGTCGCACTGACGCGTTTGTCTCGCCGGTCAGCCGGTCAGCCGGTCAGCCGGAGGGATCGGCAAAGCCCCGACGGAGAAATGGGGAAAATGGGGAAACGGGGAAAATGGGAGAAATGGGCAAACCAACCTTTGCCTTTCTGTGGCGGCAGCGATCGCACGCTCGAGTGATGGCCTGGCGCCGTGGTTTGTCTCGAGCAACTGGCGACGGACGCCGTGGAGACTCGCCCGGCATCGAGCAGCTCAGATGGCTACGGATTGGGAGCTGAGGAATTCCAACCAAGGACCGCGGGCAAGGCAAAGAGCCATGGGGAATGCCATGGGGAATTTCGGGGTTTTATCCATTCACCGGCCAAACTTGGAACTTGGCTGGCCTGGTTTGACGTGGTTCGACTCACGGCACCGCCACGTGGATGCCCCACATTTATACTTTCAGCTTGGCTTTCTTCGAGCGGCTGCTCGCGTCGTGCTCTGCCCGCGCGTGGCCGTGATTCGTGGGATGAACCGAGGACTCGTATGACTTTTGGCCGAAATGCCTCAATATTGTGACACAAGCACACGTCTGTATACCATGACAGGTGACTGAGGTGACTGAGGTGAGAGGAGGTGAGAGGAGGTGAGAGGAGGTGAGAGGAGGTGAGATTGGTCCATTGGGCATTGGGAAGGCGCGCGAAGCTGCATCCTTCCTCTTCGAAAATTGTTGCCTTTGGCTAAATGCTAAATCCAATCGACATGAGGTCGCTCGTCATTGCGCAGCTCGTTGCTGCCTTCGGTTTGACAGCGACAAGTGCGTTGCCGCCATCTCCCCTCAGCCTCACATCTCTCGCGAGGAGCAAAGCCGTGCCAGGGTACTGAAATGTCGCTTCGCGGCTGACTGGTCGCAAAGCGATGTGCTCAGGGACCCTCTGGATTCGAATGGGACCTGCTCTTCTGGGAGGGAAACTTCCACCAGAATGGCGTGGCTTACAACACCGCCAACGGCATGACATATGATGGTACGCAGTTGGACTGGATCACCGGGGACAAGACCAAGAAGCACCCATTCAGTGCTGCCAGCAAGGAGGCACTCCAGATTATGCTCTACACTCATGCAATCGCGGGCTCAAGAGGGGCAGCTCGCTTTCACTCCCCACGATCTCGCGAAAGCCCCGGGCTGGCAGCTTCCATTATGAAGACAAAGCTGCAAACCTATCTTCGCTTCAACCAGACCCATCCAGGATTCGGTGGCTTCTTGCCCTGGATGACTACGAGTGAAGACGAATTAGCGCCCACATGGGACTGGAAGAACCGTGTACCTGCGCTAGACAACGGGTGAGTAAGACTGCAACTAGTCACCACTGGCCGGGCACAGGTATTGAGTATTGACGATGGCGTGTCGAATGCAGCGAACTTATCTGGGCTGTATATGCTTGCATCCACGCCCTAGAGCAAAGCCGCGACTCGTCATTCAAGAGCCTCGCCAAAGACTGGCAAAAGTGGTTCGATTATGTCAAGACAACCGCCGTCACGGTTTTCTACCGAGGAAACGGTCGTGTCTGCGCAGTGACCAAGCTCAGAGACCAGACTAGACCCCGAAAGACCTCGGCAAGGCTACGCATGTGAAGGCACTAGCTATCTCGACGATCCCTACGAGGGCGAGCTCTTCGCACATCTTCTCAACGCCTTTGGTGGTTTGCCCAAGAAGGACAAGGACGCGCTGTGGCAAGCCAAGAGGGCGAAGCTTGTGAAGAGGGAGTACAACATGGGCGGCTACGGTCCCATCACAGTCCAAGAGGGTGAGAGGCTAACCCTACCGGTACCGAAGGGGACCACGACTTGACATGATCACAGGCTATTGGTTTTCGAGCCACGAGCCTTGAAAGTTCTAGAGTTGCCCTATTACGACGTTGACCTCGTAAAGTGAGCCAAAGCCACCCCGGCGCCATTTCATTGCAAAACAAGTCGTCATTGCATTATTACTCACATCATCCGCTTCCTTGCACAGGAGACTCTATCACAATGCCGAAAGAGCACGAACCTGCAACTCGGTAGTGACAAAAGTCCTGGCCTGTTCGCCTCGGTCAACAACTCGACCAACGTCACGACCGACGAGATCATCGGCTACATTTCGCCCGCGGGAGTACCCTCCATCGCAAGTCAAAAGGAGCAGTACCATGATGTGATCACTCCGTATGGGGCATGGCCCACCATACTATTTGACAAAGCTGTTGGATTGGCTTGGTGGCGCAACATGGTGGTGGCCAAAAGATGCAAAGTACGTCGACCATGGCACGATGAATGAATACGTCCTTTGGATCATACTAACTTGGTGTGTGCCAATCAGATCCCTTTGGGAGTACCGAGTCAACGAGGGTAGATGGGATATTGGTCTCCGCAATCGTTACCTGGGACAGCAAAGTGTTGACAGTGGTTGCGCTCCTGGGCGGTGTTGGCGATTTTGTGCGTCCCAAGATGAAAAAGGACGGGATTTACGGCGAGTTCATTTCAATCACCAAGGTTCGTAAGCGTTTTTTTCTTTCTTTCTCCCCCCAAATGCGGCCACGAAGAAACTAACACGACCTGATAGAGAGAGTATGGCCGAGTATTCAAGAACTTGAAGGAGAGGACATTCCATTGTGTCTACCCAAGGCCCGTGTACCTGATGCTGGGCTAAAGGACTTTACAAAGTGCGCTGCGTGAAGTACTGAGTAGTGCAGGTTGGGAAAGTCGGACACGAGTAAAGAAATGGTCTGTTTTACGCATCCAAATGTAGAAAGATCAAGTCAAACACGTCAAGTCATGATACGTCTGCCTGCAAAAATACCGACCCATTACACAGTTCAGGTACTACCAGATTGAGCCGACTTGGATGAATGTACCCGTACACCGCCCTTGAAATCATGGATTGATGATATCACAATTTTTCCAATGGCATGTGCGCGATCTTCAAGGCCATGAACGCTGCACGAGGTCTGCCCTCACGCAGACCTCACGCAATGCGCCACAGTGACCACCGGCTTCACCGAGAGCCAGCTTCGCCCGCGATTCCATCAACCAAACCTGCTCATGTTTCCCCAGCTCCTACTGGCAAGAGCACGATCAGAAAGAACTAGACCCCAAGGATTGCCACGCCGCCATCGCAGAAGGGGGCTGGCTGGGCATCGCGCTGCCAGAATCACTAGGCGGGTCGTGCCTGGGCGTACCAACATCAGAGGCGACGATGATGATGCACACAGTAACCGAGTCCGATGCCCGGCATGGCCGGAGCGCAGGCAGTCCATGTCAACGTCTATGCGACCCAGCCGCTGGCCAAGTGTGGTTCCTGGAGCAATTGGAGGAGACGATTCCCAACATCATCTCCGGGAAGCGGCGGACGTGTTTTGGTGTCACGGAGCCAAACGCGGAACTGGACACGCTCGGGCTTGTCGACGACGGCTCAGAAGACAGGGAATGGGTACGTCGAGCGGGCAGAAGATCTGGATCACATGTGGCGCAGGTCGCGTCGAGGATGATCTCGCTGGCGAGGACAAGGCCGAGAGACAAAGTCAGCGAGGCAAGCGAGGGGGACATTCAAATCATGAACATTTCCCAACGCTTCTCAAATCTGGGATACATTTTAGTAAATAGTCAGCAATCAAGTATATAAATGGCCAAAGATGACGTGTGAGATACGCGCGCATTGAGTCTGGTGCGGCAGGCGGGCAAGTTCCAGTTTAAGCTCACTCACTTACTCACTCACTCACTCACTCACTCACTCCCTGTCCCGCTCACTCACTCTCAGTCTCTCACCCTCTCCTCTCACTTCAGTCGACACCAAGCCTCACCAAGCCTCACCCTCAAGCAACTCGCAGCTGATGCGTTCAATGTCACCGCGCGAGTGCCGCCATCGCCGCCATGCCGCCCCGGCAGCACCATCAAGTCGCAAGCCCGAGAAGACCCGGGCCAAGCACGCCTGTCGCGAATGCAATGCTCGCCGGGTGCGATGCAACGTCACCGAGGTCCAGCCCTGCACCAACTGCGCCTCATCCGGAGCCAAGTGTGAGGTTCTTCCCTCTCGTCGCGGGAGGTGAGTCTTTCCCGTCGAGGAAACTGAGCCGTCGAGGTCCTCGGAAACCAAGTTTCATTATTATTACTCACACAGGACATGACGTTTTCGCCGCAGATACCCACGCAGATCTCGCAGACTCGAGCCTGCCCCAGCCCCAGCCCCAGCCCCAGACACAACAAGCGTGTCATTAAGCCCAGCGCGAACAATCGACTCAAGTGCGCGTCCGCCATCGTCCAGCATCGCCGACGAATCCCATCTGCCGGACGCGGCGAACCCGCGGGCAAGCCCAAGCCCAACAAATGCCAATGATGCCGCTGCGGCAACCGAGAACAGTCTGGCCGGGGCAACGACCTCTGCCACGACCCTGCCGCCGGCACGCTCTTCTTTGAGAATCGAATTTCCTCACCCTGGTCCCCGGTAACGAGGCTGCCGCCGCCCAAGGCAGCGGCAATGCCTCGAACCAAAAGCCACGGCTCACCTTCCCATCCCCGGCAGCCCCAGTTCGCAGTCGCAGGTCCAAGGTGCCGGCACGAGCGCCAGCACCATGAGATATCTCCGGGACGAAGGCGCCTTCACGCTCCCCGATCTGCAGACCTGCCTGCCCGCCCTGCAAGCCTACTTCACCTGGTTCCATCCGAGCTTCCCCATCCTGGACCGCGCCGAGGTGACGAGACGACTGGCCGCCATGGACATGTCCCGGCTCCTGCTCCAAGCCATGCTGTTCATCGGCGCCACCTACTGCGACGACGACACCATCGTGGCCATGGGCTTCCAGGACAGGCTGGAGGCCAAGCGAATACTGTACCACCGGGCACGGCTCCTGTTCCACGCAGACTGGGAAAAAGACGAGGTCATACTGATACAGTCCATTTTCCTCATGAGCTTCTGGCGCGGCGGGCCGGCAGATGTTCGCGACGTCCGGTACTGGCTGGGTGTCGTCATTACACTTTCCGAGTCGTATGGCTTGCATAGGTCGTAAGTTGTCAGCCTGGTTGATATCCCTTTCATTGGTCGCTCAAACGGTTCGTTCTTACACACAAGTTTTCTAGCCCGAGACCAAGTGCGAAAACACACACATGACTCGCATGAGGAGGAGGATCTGGTGGTCCATCTACGTAAGGACTTCTCTTTCTTCTCTTTTTTTTTTTTTTTTTTTTTTCATTGAGAAAAAAATGCAAGCTTATTCAAGGCAGGTCAGAGAACGACAAGTGGCAGCCGCGTTGGGCCTCCCAAGTCGAATCTGAGACGAAGACTGCGACATTGAGCCACTGAGTGCCACGGATCTCGAGTCGGAAGCCGCATGTGCTAATAACCCCTTTTCGGATCGTGCCAACCGGAGCATATCACATATACTATCAAAATGGTTGAGATTGCAAGATTACGTGAGTCGATCTGCGGGTCTGGGTTTTATTTTACTTTATTTATTGAAATGCTGACCTGTCATCATGCACAAGTCGGTCGCGTCATAGACCTACACTTTGCCCCAGGAAAAGGGAAATCCTCAGCGAACAACGTCAGAAATCTAGATGGTGCCCTCGAGGCATGGAAGGACAGTCTCCCAGGGAGCATGAAGTATGCGACGGACGAAGGCAGCGAGTCCGTCTGGACCTGTCTCCTGCATCTAGCGTACAAGTTGGTCTTCAGTCCCCTGTCCCAGCAACCTCTCTCCTCAACTTCACAAGTCGCCGCATCGTTCTGACGTGTCTCATGCCGCCTCTCTCCGCAGCCATGTGCGCATTTTGGTACACAGAAACAGTTTCCTTCGCTACGGCGAGGGCGACGAGAAGAACCAGGTCGTCACGGCTGCGGCCTGTCGAATTAGCAGAATCGCGGAAGACATGTCCACGCACGGGACTCTGCGATACGGACAAATGCACTCGTAAGAGCAACCTTTCTTGGGGAAAAGTATCCCCTTCCTTTTTTCTTGGGGGCACCTTTATGTTTCTTACGCTGTTCCAGAATCACAAGTCTCTTCGCGGCACTCTGTATCCACGTCATCAGCATCCGTCGCGGCATGGGCATCTCGCGAAGAATAGCGGAGCACCGGGCGCAAATGTGCCTCTTGTGCCTGAAGGAGATACAGAAATACTGGCGGATCAACAACAATGTTCTCGATCTGTTCCTCCAGTACCTGGACCGGTCCATCGCCGATCGTCTGCATGCCGCACAGGCACAGACAGACGGCGTTTCTGGCGTGAAGCAGCCGACGGGTTCGACGAGGCGACCTGATCCCTTTGTCGGCAGCAACGGGGTGCCTCGGCGGTGCCGTCGCCGGGTCTGGACCAGCAGCGCGTGCAGCATGATTTGTTCCAGGACCAGTATCTTAATCTTGTGAATGGGCATTGGGAAGGGGATGATGCGCTCGGCGATTTGGGCTTGTTCCTGCAGGCGGACGACTTTTCTCCTACCAAAAGGGTTTCACCTCTTGGGTAGGTAGGTCGCTCTGAAGCATGGAATTGGAATGGCAAGTCACTGACTGCATGGATCTTCCTTGGGGATGCGGGATGTCACGAAGCTAGGCCAAACGGCCAAAACGGAGTGCGCACCCTAATAGTAGCTGCGATCAATGAGCATATATATGCTCAACACGGGGTATAACCATGCATGTCATGAATCATTTGGGGGTGTATGTCTGAATCAATGTGACTACATATACCTGAATAATATACGCCTTTGCGGTTTCCGCGCTCCCGTGTTTGCGGAACTCTACAGATACCATCGAAAATCAGGTGAGCTCGGCCCGTCCTCAACTTCAACGTCGACACATCTCTCGCCTTGATCTTGACACCGGCCCTTCGGTCCCGCCGCCTGTTGTCGAGAATCATGTAGAGGCCAAGCAGGCCGGTGATCAAAGCGCCCGCGGCCCCGAAGCAGGCCGCGGCAACGAGCGCAGGCAGGTATTTCGGCGCATCGCGCTCGCGGAAGATGTTGCTCGCCGCGAGACCCATGACGTTCGCCAGGGGCACACCCACCGAAGTCAGTGTGACGCGGCGGCCCTCGTGAGCGATATTGTTGCTGTACCACGTCGACAGGAGAACCGACGGCGCAGACGTGCCCCAGCACATCATGAAGGTAGCAAAGTACGCCACCCGGATCTGGGCGTGGACGTCGGGGAGCGCGGCGTAGATGACGAAGCCGACGCAAGTGAAGGCGAAGCCGAGCACGATGAAGGGAAAGCGAAGGCGCGAGAGATCAGACGCAAACGCCAGGACAAGAAGCATCGCCGCACCGGCCACGTTCGGCGCAACAGTGTACAGGTTGGTCGCGACGGCCGGGTAGCCCAGCCGCTGGATGATCTGGGGAGGAACAGGCCCACGGACTGGAGCGGCACGCCCAGACACACCTCGATGGCCAGGAAGGCGTACGAGGAAGGGTACCTGAAGATGCGCAGGGCCTCTCCGAGGCTGAACTCCTCCGACACCACCGAGGAGGAGTCGGCCTGATGCGACGAAAGGCCAGCGCCTTCTCCTCCTCGCTCAGGAACTCGGCCGTGGCGGCGCTCCCGGGAGATAGCAGAGGGCGAAGACGGCGAACAAGACGGTGGCGGAGCCCTCGATCAGGAAGAGATGGCGCCAGGCGGGCATGCCCTCCCCGACTTGACGTGGAACACGCCAAAGGCGAGCAGCCCGCTGAACGCATTGGCAATGTTGGAGGCGGCGTAGAATATGGCCAGTCGACGAGCGAGCTCGCCGCGACGGTAGATGGTGGTCAGGTAGTAGATGACGACGGGGAAGAAGGCCGCTTCCGCCATGCCCAGGAACCAGCGGACGGCGAAGATGGCGCTGAAGTTGTGCGTGGCGGCGGTCAAGAGCGTCATGGAGCCGAACGCGAGCATCATGAAGGGAGGGCGCGTGCGGGCCCGTACTTCTTGCCCAGCATGGCAAATGGCGGTGCGAAAACAACGAATGGCACGAAGAAGATGGACACGACGAGGTTATATTGTCCGTCTTTGAGGGCGAGGTCTGTTGAGTTTCGATTTTGAGTCAGCCGACGATGTGTGGTTGGGGGATGGATCGGCGAGGGCATCCATCTATTTCAACCTTTGCTGAGGCCGTTTGTTTGTGCGTTGCTCAGATTTCCTTGTCAAGTGCGTTGAACAAGTCTGCCGGTCCACATTCCTCAATATCAGTTTACATTGTCGGGTTCCAAGGAATCGACCCGTTGGGCGTTGAGGCTGGCAAACTTACACATGATGGACAAGACGGGCATCAGACGGACGTCGAATTTGAAGCACAAGCTACGCTCGGCAGCTTGGTCCACCACCACCACCGCGCGGGCTGTATCGTCGCAAGGCTCATGCTTTGCATACTCGTCGTGCTCATGCTCGTGGCCGGCCATGCCTACCGCCTCGACGTCTGCAGAAGGCGCGGCAGCCATGGCGGATTCATGGAGAAGCGGGATGAAAACCGGCTCCTGGTAACACAGCTCCCGTAAAGAGGAGAGCAAGGTATCGTTTTGGTCGCAAGCAGTCTTGTTATTGCTTGATCGAGTTTCCAAAAGGGGTCAAGAAGGATGAGGAGTGCAATGTAGGCGTGGTTTGGGACCAGCGCGCCCTGGAGATGAAGCAGCTTCCCTACAATAAAGTTAAACCCCCAAAAGAAATACCAAGAAATTCGGACGTATATGAGCTACATCTTGTACTGCACAGTATTTGCAAGGGCTCGCTTGTCGAAAAGATGGACAATCAGAACGAAGGCGGGCTCTCGTGCGCCCATCGAATTACCGATCCGCCCAATCCATTGATAACGAGCATTTGTCTCACTCATGCGTATCTAAGACATGACGGCCCCCAAGTCGATTGCGCAGATAGTGACATGGTTCCAGCCCCCGATTCCTGTTATCGTCTCCGCATGATTTGCCCCCACATGTCTGAGAAGGCAGATAAGGGATAATGTACGCACAAATTACACAAATTACACAAATTACACCTGTATGTACTGAGTCCTGAACGAGTCACCATCCCCTAGCCCTGATCCAAATATCAATAATCACGTCCTCCTTTCCGGCCTCGTCCTGATCCACGACAAAGTACCACCCATATTGACTGCCGGCAATGCACGCGTGGTTCGGCCAGAGCCGGACCCTTTCTCCAACCTTGGGGATGTCCTGGTCCGGCTGCGTGAACTCGGCCTGCGAATGCCCACTTCTCCACGTCAAGATGCCATGTTCCTGTGCGATGCGACCAACGATCCATCCACGGAAATGCTCAACGTCACACGTCGGCTGCGCAACGCCTCGTCTGTTCCACGGGGTCACCATGGCCATTCCCCGTAGGCCTTGCAAGGCTCCTCGCGAGTGCCAGGCCGCCTGCGCCGATCAAGGCCTCATCAGAGCCATTGACGCCGCGACCTGGATAATTGCTATGTACCTCGGCAAGGATGGTCAAGGCAATGTCCCCCAGGAGAGTCTGGAAGCATCAGTGCTGTGGGCTGCCAACTGTTGCAGATCCAGCGTCGGGTACACGCCCGCATGGATCTCGACGACAAGACCGTTCCCTTTGATGGAAGCGAAAAGTTGGGCAAGCGATTTGACTTCTGCTCGCACCTCGTCGGGGACGGTCTCGTCTCCTTCCTCCTCGGCAGTAATCAAGTTCTGCACCGACAACGCTGTTGGTGAGGCCCCGGCAGAGACGACCAGCGCGGGCAACTTCGCCGCCGACTTCTCGCTGGCTCTGGACCTCAGTCGACCGGCTCCTTCTAGCATGGCGGCCATTTCGGCACGCATCATTTTGATAGCCGCTGCTCTGCTATCGCCGCCGTATGAGTGACCCGCGTGGGAATACAGCCCAGATAGGTGAATTTTGCCCCGGCTGTGAGCGTCCAAGGCCGCATCGGCCAGCTCCAGGAATCGATCGCCCTGTACTTCCACGCCGGCTCTGCGCTCGCCAACGTCGATTTTGACGTGCGCATGGGGCACTACACCTGAGAGGGAATGGAGGTCGGAAATGACTGGAACTTGAGATGGATCGTCAAGCAGAACTGACACACTGCCTTCGCCCAATTCCTGCGCGACAGCCGCCAGCCGCGACAGGGCATTCCGAGGGATCGGTAACCCATAGAGGACCTGTCATTTTTCGCAATTTTTTTTTCCGAATGAGCACCCTCAATCGCTAATGCACCCATAGCATGTGTATGGGATACTTACATTGACTCTCCGCCCTTGATCTCTACGCTCCTTCAGCATGGGCAGCAGGAACTCGGCCTCTGCCAATGTGGAAACGATGAGATTCACCGGCCTGCTCGCATCGGCTCCAACTTGGAGCTGCGCTATTTCCACAGTCTATCCCCACGTTCACGCTGGTTCAGTAGGGCTTCGTTGTCAAGTGCCCGATGCAAGGAGACCACTGACCTTGTGTGTCTTCACGTGGGCTCTCCAGCTCAGGCCAAGCTTGTCGCAAGCCTGGAGCATGCGCTTGCAGTTTCTTCTCACGGCCGCGACGTCCATGACGGCGGCTGGCGTGGGAACATGGCGAATCGACTTGCCAATGTACAGCTTCGCCAGAGCGTCCCGGGGTGACGAGGGGTAGAGATCAATCGAAGACATGGCTGCGCCTGGATTTCAGAACAAGAGCGGTATATGCGGATTAGTCGGAGTTTTATTGTGACCGAAAAACAGGCAATTGTATCACAGTTGAGCTTGATGCCTGCCCATGCCTGCCTCCACGCCTTTTATGTCGGCCAGGATGCCCTGCTCTGTCGACAGGATCCCCACTAGTCCGTAGATCCTCCACAATCCATCTCCCTCCACAACTCTCCACAGCCTCTCCACAGCCCTACATCAAGCAGAGCCTGCAGTGAGGAAAAGTGGTGGCCTCGCCACCGAACAGCAGGTCGGTCAAACGCCAATTCAACCTGCCGAAATGATATGAAAACTCCGACCTCCCAGCGAGAACGAAGCACGTCCCTCCCGGCAAATGCAGTGCAGTGCAAGTCCTATCTTCCCAATAAAATTAGCAGCGGGCAGCAATCGGTACTGTCGAAAGCGCAGCACAACAAAGACTCTCATGTCACTGTCCACGTCCGTCAGTAAGTTCAAAGACAACGAGGCAAGATTGGGCTGAACAAGAGAATAACATTACTGTCGGCCACCGAGAGTCATGAGAAGTCGTGGCCTGAAACTGTTGTGGTTGTGAACTGGGTAGCCAGTCGAAGTACGAATCAGTGCAAGCAAAAATGAAAGAAAAAAAGAAACCAAGTAACCCTGGCGCTATTCGTCGCATCCGTTATAATACATATCCACTCGTCTTCACCGTCCTCATTCAAATTCACTGTTCCGATCCTCGCGGGAGATAGTGTATGCATATACAAATGCTTTGATAAAACAAAACGTGGATAATCATCGACGCCGAAATTGCATCATAGTGCTCCTCGCCCTGTGGGAAATAAGCCCATTTTGTTTGATCAAGGGATTCTGGTGTGTTAGCACGGCCCGATGGTGGTCTCGTGTACGTGTCTTAGGTACTCGCTGTTGGCGGAAGGAGGAGTAGTCTCCTCTCAGGATGGAATCTAGAATACTCCTGCTCTCAGGGTTTCGCGCAACTTCCTTCATCCGATCTCGCAAGGCGTAGTAAGCGTCCTCGAACCGCGCCATGATGGCGTTGGTATTGGATGACCCCGGATATGTCGTTTGCGGGATTATTCGGATCAATAATCGATAAGCGGTCTCTGTTTTTGTATGTGAAAGAGGAAACTTCGGACTGAATGGATGTGTTAGCATGCCGACCGCGGCGCTGACCATGATTGAGTAGCAGAGAACGAGATTGATGGCTTCATTGTTGCTCACCTTTTGATGTACCCAATCGGTCGGGTGAGGGAGATTGCGTTTGTCTCGTAATGGAACTGCCGCCCGTACAGCTCGAAGAATTCCAGAAGCATCTCTCCGAGATTATGCTCCGGTATTATGCTGCGGCTCTGGACATGAGGCATCAATTGTAGCATACTGACGACCAAGCAAATAACTGAAAATCCGCCGATGCCTCCATTGACCGGCTCATTCAAGCCACGCATGAGCAAAAGTGTTTGATTACGGTGACCAGGATGGGCATGGCAGGATACTGTTTCTTCCACGACACGAACGTGTCGACGGCCCCAACACCACCGAGGTTCTCGAATGATATATCCACCTTCAGTCCTGTGAGCTTGTCTACAAACTTGACCAGGGGTATCCGAGCATGTGCGATGACTTCAATAGAGCCCGTGTCTGCCACATGCTGCATAGAGAGGAATTTTGAGAATTTGTACAGCCAGCTCTTGGCGCCCAGGTAGGTGGGCGGGCCGCCGCGCATGTAGCTGGCAGAACACACGACAAGATCCATGTCCGCCGTAGGTAAGTAAAGACCGGACATGAAGGAGCCGAATGGATGGACCTCGGCAGAGGCAAAATTGCGTCCATCGCGCTTCATTGCTTTGCGCAGATTCTCAACGAGGTTGTCACGGATGCGCTGCTCAAAATCGCGTGGTCGGACATATTCGTAAAAATCAATGATTTCCTTATGTAGTCTGTTGAGAGACTATTAGCAAGTGCCAGAGCGGCAGAGGTTTCAATACTGAGGATTGTTCAAACGCACCGAAACGCCATATTATGAGTAGACGAGTGATCATAGGTTTGCCAGGGGCACGAGTCCTCGCTTTTCTTCGCAAGCCATTTCGAAGTAATGGTACCCTTTGACGGCTTTGTGGTCACTTTTTCAATTGGCCATAGTCAGGAGGCTTGATCTCGTCATTCGCCGTACGTTTCCTAGATCCGAGCGGGCCTGATCGATCTGGTGCTGGTAGCCCATTTTCCTTGGTAATTTCTGCTGCCTCGCGATCACGAGACATGGCGGCAGGCCCCGTGGGAGGCGGCGGCGGTTGGGGCTCAGAAGGAGGTGGTGGAATTCCTCTTCTTCGGATTCTTCCTCTTCCTCGTCTTCCGTCAGATCAAACGACAAGAAATCCTCGGCTTCGGCAGGAGCGTCCGGTTTGGCCAATTCTCCCAGTCTCGCCTTTCGAATCAGTTTCACTACGTCTCGTTTCTTTTGCGTCGTCTCATCGGGACAAGGCAGTGCAGTATACGGATCTGGGTTGGACCAATGTGGTGCCTCTTCGGTCTCATCCACAGTCTTCTGTGCGCGCACGCTTCCTTGACGGCTCACCAGATTCCGATGCGGACGATATATCCATCTCGAGCACATCATCATCTGAGAGGTCGTCCAAATGGCGAAATTTTGCCCCGCCTTCTCCGTCATCTACCCGCTCCTCGGGGACATTAAGCGTTGCGCCATTGATGAGCGCTCGTTCGGAGGGATGGGGAGGTGGCTGCCAACGCCGTCCTGACTTTCTGGGCGGGCCGCGCCGATCCTCGGATGCCCTCTGTCGCCAGATTGATGACCGTTTTGCGGTTGATTTACGATACCGGCAGGTTTGTCGACTCGGAAAGTAAAATCTCCTTGTGGTACCTGTGGTCGATACGAGCCCGATGAGCGAGGCGCATCACTTCGATGGCCATATGCATCATCTCGATCGTTACGTACACAGCCTCCCGGTCTCCAATTGTCGGATCGCTGGGGTGGTCTGTCGTAAGAGCTCGGCGGCGGCGCGCGTGGAATTTGATGATTGACGCGTTCTCCAATTCTTGGCGCGATTCTATCGTCGCTGCGCTTCTGCCGGTTTCTGGCCGAGTTCACAGTTCTAGCCATGTTCACAGGAAGAGGGCGTACTTTGCGTAGAGAGCTGTGGTGAGTTGCGTAGCTCAAACAATGAGCAAGTCCGACGACTTGGGTGATGACGCTGGTCGTGTGATGAAAGCCTGTCGCAAGCGAATTGACTGACCCCTCGTAACCTCGAAGGAAAACGTCCTGTGCGATAATCTTTGTGGGTCCATCACCCCAAGCGTCGTGATTAGTCAGTATTAGGGACGGGACTTGCTTGTTGGTGCTAGAGGGGAAGGTGCGGGCACGCACTTGCCCACCTCTACGTTGGCCCACCTTTATTATCTTGCTTTTGCCACCGAGCAAAGTTTTCCTTCCTTCTAGCTTCTACATCTTCATCACCAGTTAATTAATTCAAGTCAGTTGAGAAGCCTCTCTTTTTCGTCCTCGCCGATCACGTATTTTGGTGCAGCATGACTCTGTATTATTAGGCGCTAGGGCCTAGGGGTGACCCTGCCCAGTGCCGAAGTTTTCGTGCCCATGCCCATCAGCTTGATGAAGTAATCCGTACTTATCAAATTTACACGATAACTCCAGAGTGAATCTCCCCAGCGGTGGAGCATCTCAGCCTGAGCCGGGTGCTGAAGGGCGATATGCCGAGATGGCTGAGCTACGAGCTCATGCGCTGGACATGATCAAGGATTTCCCGATCTTGTTCGCGACTTGGACGAATTCCGTGCCTCTTCTCGAGCTACTACGGAGTACGTCGGCAAAAACGGAACAATAGCTAGTGGATCGCATTACACGTGGCTCATGGAGCTTGCAGCGTTTTGGTATTTCCCAAGATGATGTATTAGTGCGAATGTACATTTGTATTATTACTATGATGGTTTCGGATTAAACGGTCCTCAACAAATATTGGAAAAATTGTGCCCTTTTGCGGCAAACGCCGTCTGATCTAGTAGTATCCCTGTAGTCGTCTCCGAAAACGCCTTGTAATGAGTGTCCGCAATATCCCAAGTGGTTGAAGCTGGTTTTTTAAGAAGCCAGTGTTGACGTTACAAAGTCAGGACAGCCATGACCACTGCAAACCCAATGGCCAAGAATGAGTTCTGGGCCTTCATGGTAGCACCGGCTGTGGAGGTGCGGTAGGCGCACCGGTATTGGAAGCGGTAGGAACAGGAGGCAGACCGGTGGCAGTGGTGTGAGTACCAGTCCAGTTCGCCGAGGGAATCGGTGATGCCGAAACAGTCGAGGAGATGGGGTAATATGGGATAGAGCAGGAGGCACAACGACAGTCGTGTTGCCGTGATAAGGCGCAGTGTGGCCCGTAGAGAGAGGCGGTGGGATGACAGTGACGGTGGTGGTGTTTGTTGATGGCTCAGTGGCAATCACGGAAGCTTCATCAGGGGCGGCAGAGGCGGCAGAGGCGGCAGAGGCGGCAGAGGCGGCCAAGACGGCCCAGAGAGTGGTCATGGTTCGCATTTTGGCTGTCTTGTCTTGTTCAACTTGCAGATGTAGGCAGGAGTATTATGAAACGATGTAGATGTACAGATGGTCTGGAACGGGCACCCAGGTAACCAAGATGATGGATCAATTGATTCAACAGCGATTCAACAGCGTCCGACTCTTTACTTATACCCCGAGACCGGTTGAGCAAGAATCGCACGAGGTTGGCGGCCTGCCACGCGAAATCGCCAAACGACACCACCAAGCACACGTCACCCACCACCGTCACGGGCATTCTTTACGCATCGCTATTTTTAGATGCTAGTTATCGGCTTTGCCACTGGATGGTTGTCATGGTTGTGGCTGAGCAGTCATCGGTGAGGGCTGTCTTGCTGATTGGCGTTGCGTAATCACGCCAACACCACACCACACCACACCACACCACACCACACCACACCACACCACACCACACCACACCACCAGTTGAGTTGGCATCGTCAATGATTTCCGCAACGGCAAAAACAACTGTTGGCAACCTCGCCAGCAACAAATGCAAAGCGCGCCATGCGAGAGGCCGTCTGCGCGAGCATCTGTCCTCATGTTGCTCTTGGAACCGGGCATGGCCCTTGATAGCGGTATTTGTCTCTGTCGTTGCGCTTGTACCAATTGTTCATCCAATTGAATGGCTGCGGATTGGCGAGGTCGTTGACGTACTCTGCATAGTATTCAGACTTGCCATCATAGTTGTTCTTCGTGTCCTCGTATTCATTGATGACAGAGTCCTCAGTCTAGCTTTTTTAGTCATGGCACTTTGAAGGCTGATTCATCGACAAAACGAAGGCATCAGGTGGCTGGTAGCATACTGAAAGAGGTGAACGAGGTCGTTGAATGTCAGACGGCAGTCATTTGTGGCGGATGGGATCAACTCGCCACCACCCGTGGTGTCGTGTCGCCATCCACGAGATCGTGAACTTTGGCAAGTCGGCGCCAAAGTTACGTCGCTTTGCCATCAAGAGACGCTTGTTCTGGTGCCGGTGCCGCCCAAGTTGTGCTCTTGAGTACGAGCTGCATTGTATGACGCCAGGTGGCTATCGGAGCACTTCTTTGGCGTTATTGCTGGCTCGCAATCCGGATATCATGCAAGTTGTTGCCGCTGGTTGGGATGAAGACGACAGCTCAGTTTTACGGAGGGCTATTCATGCCAGGCATGTCATGAATAATCATGTCAGCCGTCTATTGACGCTCAACCACCAATTCCAGATGATGAGCTTCCATACTCGATTTGGTATCCAATGTTGCCGTCAGCTTCGACGCTGTGTAGCTTGCCGAGACGCGAGAAGCCATGCGACCTCAGTGCATTCGTGCCTGCATCGCCGGCGGCTATTGTATGGCATATTCAAAGAACATGAGCATGTCCTACGATACCAAGAGTGGCGAAAACATCTTGCCTGAAGCAGATGCCGATGTCATCATGGAGGCTGAGGCTAGCCCAGATGGTGACTTCTTCGTGACCGATTTGAAGCGACGCCAGCAGGAACAAGAAATCACTGCGCTGCTACCAACTTATGATAGATGGAAGAACTGCATGCCTTGGCGATCCGGAGATCCCAGCTCCTCTGTACTTCTGGGATATCTCACCGATGGCGCTAGTTCTGTTGTGCACGAGGGGCAAGGATACTAACCGTTTCTCGAACGTCTCCTTATCCAAGTGCTCGTTGAAGTATTAGAACTTACTTGGTCTGTATCCAGTGAACTCTAGTCTACCTGGTACATTGAGAGTGTGGATGAATGGAGGTCTCCGTTTTGTGTCCCGGATGTATAGCAGGAACGAGACAACCCACCTTCCTGATGGCACGTTTGTCAAGAGCAAGACCTTTGTTCAGTAAATAGCTTTCTCTCCTTGGACACGTTCAGTATGTAGCTTTATTTTCCTGGACGTAATTACCATGATTTCATCTGGTAAGAGCAAGACCTTTGTCTACTAAATATCTCGATCGATTCGAGTGATTTGCTTCCTTTTCTCTTCTTGTTATCAAACTCGTTCCACCGCACCAGAGCCACGACTAGCAACTACAACAACAACGACAAAACAACAACAACGAAAACAACAACAAACACGAAAACAATAACAACAAAAACAATTATAACGAAAACAATGATACCGTAAACAACAACAACGAAAACAATAATAACGAAAATAATAAAACAGCAGCAGCAGCAAGCATCACGATGTCCTTGCTTGTGGCCTCCGCGCCACCACCACCTCCTCGTCCTTCCTCCGCCACGGGTGCGGCCATCACCACGACGCACATCCTGAGAAGCAGCTGAGTCACCAACCAAGAAGCGAAAGGGTGCCCGTGGTTCGGTCACCGAGATGACTGAAGAGGAATTCCGCAACAGGTTCACAATGCGGCCCGCTCATCCTCAAACTGTGTGAGGACGAGCGGCACGATATAACGACAATGCGCCAAGATATAACGTCAATACAACTAGACATGAGAGTATCGTAAGTAACAACTTCATATGATATAAGGAATGTTACCCAATCAGCTAATATAAGAAGTAGCAATTGGAACCTTGCATCAAAACTAGCAAATAGTGTAGTAATCCTTAGAGAGATGCCGCTAGCTCCTATGTACAACATAACGACAGGAGCAATTGTGGCCAATTGCCCAAATACACTCAGAGAGTTAGAGCGTTGTAATGGTATGTTAATAGATAAGTTCTTTAAGTGTTATAATAAATGGTAAATAGCTAATATTTAAAACTTATAGGTTGTATTGCAAGAACAATATAACGCGAAAAATTACAGCACGATCGACATTGACAAGAAGATGATCAAGGAGGTCACCTTCCAGGAGCGCACGCAGGGCTCCGTCCCTTCGTTTGGCCGTCCGGATTGGCATATTAGTCCTCGTGACTCAAAGAACGGCCTTTCGGGCCTATGTGTCTGCTTTGGCGGCACTTATCAGATCACAATATCCTTAAGTTAGTACCTTATACCTCTGCCCATTAATGAGCGGTCGGCTTGGCGGTGAAGTCCGACTGTTCGGTAATGCAATGCTTGTCCTCGCTTGCAGGGTGTAGGCTACGACAACGCAACCAAGCCGTATTACTACTTTGTCTCGTAGACTTACGCAGATAGAAAGTTTTAATCATTTGTTTATTCCGAAGGACGCCAACTTACGTCATGGTGACAGCCCCTTATTCTTTTTATCATTATCACCCCGAAGTGTGATTATCCTTCGCATTATCGTTACCATCCCGAAGTATTCTTATCCCACCCATGTCGTCTACCTCCCCGTGGTGGGTGGAGGAAAACTCCTTGGTAGTCCAGGAAGGCTGAAGACGACGCCACATGTCCAGAAGACACTTTTTCCTGCTTTTTACTAAAGCTAAACTTCACAGTGACACACAACCTATCTATACTCCAAATGTTCTTGCTTCTTCATGTGTTTCGTTCTCTTTCTGCTAACAAATAAATCATTAACCTGCACTCACTAATACAGTATCAACATGGCTGAATGGACAACCCTCTCGTATGACACGCGTCTCATCATACTCAACATGGTGTTTGCTCGGCTTAGCGCGCCAGAAGAGCATCAGCCAGTTGGGAGGCCCTCAGAAGAACACCGGGCCTCATCCCTCACACGCGCTAGTCTGCAGAGATTGGTCTGAGTTTTTCGAACGGGAGACGTACCGCAACATCTTCGTCACGCAGGCTTCCCTAGAAAACATCCGAAGATTGACTCGACGTCAACAGAGCCTAGTGCGCTACCTCTGGGTTAAGGTTGACCTGGCCACATATGACTGCCCTGACTGTGTAGATTACAGCTCCGAGTCCTCTGAATCACTGCCCAAATACAATGCAGCCCTGGTCGAAGACGTCATCAAACGGACCTTCCATATTCTACGCTCATGGGACACGGAGCAAAGGCCCGGGGCTCCTGGACTTTCACTGGAGATCAGCGCGTGTTCACCTAGTGACATGGAGCATGCCTTCTACAACGACCTGCATTTCGATACCAGCCCTTTGACGTCCACGGACCTCTTGAACGGAACCGTCCAAATATCTCGCATCCAGGGCACGGGTGGCTCCAAGGATGAAGAACGGGTCCTCCGAGCCTACCTTCCATAAACTTAGCAGGAGGTTTCCTCTCATGCACCGTAGATGGATTGCCCACGGTGCCAGCAGTCACAAGCTTTATAGTCCGCAGACAAACCCGCTGGCACGGATCTTACAGAGGCTTCCTTGCTTGCGCCGCGTTCTTATCGAGTCATGGAGACCATTCCAATGGTGTCCATTCAAAACGGCTATCCTGACGACCTTGGTAGGTGTCACTCTCGAAGCCCTTCTTTCCATCGTGCTACTTTCTCGTCGTCTTTTTCGGGTCGCTAGTAACCGCCGGTTGTTGAAACAGAGCTCGGTATGATGATCGCTGCCTCGCTGCCAGACACCGTCCAGAGCCTCACCATGTTTGAAGACTTCAATGAGGATCACAACACTGTTGTCTACCGTCATCGACGTTCTCCAAAATGGTTCGGCCGTCGCGAGTTGGTTAGGACACCAGATGCATTTGTTGGCACAACATTGGCGCAAAGGAGCCAACGGCTTCAAACGCTTTCAGCGTCATATATGGTTGACGCTCGGGACTTTTTAGGCAGCAGTCTACCCAGAATATTGTCTGGGGCCACTTGAGCGTGCTTACTTTGACCTCTCGGTATTTGAACAGATCCTCAGACGTTACAATAGTCAATGAAATGCTAGAAAATGCAGGTAGAGCCGCCTTGAATATGCCGGCGCTGGCGAGGCTAAATATTTGGAACGGCACAAAAGGTAACGTGTGTGCGTTTCGGTACGAGGCAGCTGGAGTGCAGGCATTCATTGAGTGGCATAGCAATTGGCCTCTCTTGCTAACGACCGACGTCGTGAGCGCTTGGGAACGAGCCGCGGAGCGGCATACAGGGGCTCGGCTACTTGTGAGGGAGCCTCGAATTGTGCAAAACAAATATATTGGATCTCATGCAACTGCCATTGAGATTCTCGGATTACAGGATCGTGTCCTGCACCCTCTGTCCTTCAGGCAAATCGCCTGCGAAACGTCACGATACTGGTTTAAGTACTATTCTGTGGTACAACCAGTGGTTAAAAAGGATGCGTTTGGCTTAGCAGGAAACCATCGAGCAATGGACTGAAACGGCACTCACTCACCTAGTATCGACCTGTGCTCGAAGTGTTTTCACGCCATTGTGTACGGCTGCAATTGTGAGGGTGTTAATAAAAAGCCAGGTGGTAATACTGATAACGATTGCTACTCTTGGAGAGATGATTCGGATGATGTCGAATACGGGAGGGACATCAGTTGCGGTACAAGCTAGGTGACCTGGTTCGAGCAGAGATACCAGGTTCAAGCGATTTTCTGCCTATAATTCAGTAACTTGTACTCCGTACCGCTGAGAGACTTAGGTGGGCATGATTGTACCCTCAGACATGGACAGCAGTATGACAGAAGAGAACATTCATTCTCCAACGTTCATTGGATCGCATTCTCAATCACAGTTGCTAATGCCTTCTTCCCGGCGCGACTTGCACTGTGAGCCGCCCCTGCAGTTAGTGACATCCGACCAGTTTGAGTTTTCATGACTCCAAGGGTGCTGTGTTTCGCCGAACGCAATAATCAGATCGTTGCCTGTCAAAACTAGAAATGGGTTGAAGACTTGTCAGCAGATGTGTTGTTGATACTCGGCGGTATGCTGTTATGGCTGCCTTGGATCTAAGGCAGTAACAATTCCTGACTCAAGGACCGACCACCCCGAGCCCAGCTAGCGGCACAAGCTGTCCTGGCCACTTCTTGGCAAGCTTGCTGGCTGGAATAGCCACCTCGTCCGACTGAAGCAATATCAGACGCCGGCCTGACCGCAACGCTCCTCCCAGTCTCCGACCTAACTCTCCCCTTCTGACGACGTCCACCATGTCCAGCTATTACGGTGGCCAGCCGAGTAACCCCCATACGGTGCGCCAGCTGCTGGGGTGCGCAAACCTCCAATTTTACCCATCGTCCTACTCCCCGCGGTGTCAGGGGCTGCCACTCCACAACAAGCTTCCTATGGCTACGGCGGTGGTCCTTCACATTCGGGGAGCTTTGGCCCGGTGCTCAAGCTGGGTTCGCCTCTGCTGGGTTTGGTGGTGCTGGTGTATCAGGACGCATGGGCGAGCATGGAGGGTTAAGGACCGGATGGCTAGCTGCTTTCTCAACAGAAGGTTACGATGGCGAGCCTCCCTTACTGGAGGAGCTTGGTGTGAATTTTGGACACATTCAGATGAAGGTATGCTGTGAAACTGATGCACCGGATTCATCTCGGTACGGGATTTCGAGGCAAACATCTTATTAACAGCCTTGGCCAGACACTGGCAGTGCTGAACCCGTTCAGGCATATCAACCAGCACATAATGGACGATTCCGATCTCGCCGGCCCGATCCTCTTTTTCCTCCTCTTCGGAACCTTCTTGTTGTTCTCGGGCAAGGTGCACTTCGGATACATCTACGGGCTAGCCCTGCTAGATCGATCTCGCTGCACATGATCTTGTCGCTCATGTCGCCGACGGAACCCCTCCGAATCCTACCACTCTCAATATAATGAACCTCCTGCTCAGACTCCCAATCAGCCAGGAGGTCATTTCTCGGCAACGCTCACCTTTCCCCGATCCGCCTCCGTTCTCGGATACTGCCTCCTCCCACTCGTGCTTACAAGCCTCTTCGGAATTGTCATGCCCATGGACACGCCCGCCGGCATTGTTCTCACCACAGCCGCGATCATGTGGTGCACATACAGCGCAAGCGGCATGTTCTGTGCTGTCGGAAGGATGAAGGGCATGCGGGGGCTTGTGGCCTATCCTCTGGCCCTGTTCTATGTTGGTTTTGGCATCATGGGTATTTTCAGCAGCAGAGGTAGTGGATCGCTGGCCAATACCGCTGCCAAGCTCAACAAGTAGGGCCACAACGCGCGATGCCGTATTCGCATAAAGGAGAACATGGCCATATTGGATTTTGTGAACAAAAAAATCATTGAGCTGGGTGGGACAACACGGCGCTGGGCCGCATTGCATTTTTATTTTTTCAATGTTTTACGATTGAAGTCACGAAGAGCATTGAACGTCAATAAAGATGTACTTGTAATGACTTCGCCCTGATCATGATCACGGCAGTGTTGAAAGATTTGGGGAACTGCAGAGCTGCATAAAGTCTAGTATATAGAGGCTGGTGTCAGCTATGGCCGTACAAACGTGCGTTCCCAAAGTTGTTTCCGTCAGCGGCATCAATTGTATGAGCGGCCAAGAGGACGTCCGTATCGCCGCCATTTATTTCCCGGGCTATCATTGCACATGTAGACCACCCGTCAAACAACGCGTACTCCGTAGGGAGTCGGTGGAATTCCTAGGGTTTTATCCTATCAGTCGACGGAATTTCGATGGACACAAGCCGGGTTGACACAATCCGAGACTGTTATTTATCCCCTATTTATCCCTTTCCCAGAGCGAGCTAAAGGAGCTCCGCGAATACATTGACGAAAACCTAGCGGAAGCCGGCACAGGCCCGAGCCCAGCCCCATCAATTTCAACCCCTTCCCTAAAACGCCTTGGTCCCAACCGCCAAGTTCTTCCCTTGGCAGATGCAAAATTGTGAGAGAAAAATGCAAAAAAAAAAAAAATTGAAAAATTTCAACGATTACTTGCGGGTGGTAAAGTCGATCTCTGAAGCGGGGTTGAAGCCCCGTCACTGGCCTTTTCGCAAGTGCAAGCATCTGTGAGAAGCAAATTAGCAAGTCTTCCCAGCCCGACGGATTTTGTCGACTTCTGAAGTGGGAAATCATACCGGCGGGTCTTGAACCGCAGGAGCAGGCAGATCCAGCGATCGAGGCGTTCTCTTCGGCAGCGCGGTCGCAGGTACACTCGCCGGCGGGCCTCGCCCGGCACGAGCATCTTGGTCCCGCGACGGCGTTCTCTGAAGAAGCCTTGCTGCAGTTGCAGTGGAGAGCGGATTGCTTTCCGCAGGAGCAGGTCGCCTTTGAGCTGTGTCGTTTACAGTTGATTAATGATCATTCCGTTGATGGGAGTTATTTGTTCCTTGATATGGTCATCCGTGACTTACCACATGCGCACTCGGCGCCGTCCTTGGCACAGCAGGTAGAAGCCTTGGTGGCAGTCATGGTGGAATAGTTTGTGCTTTGTGCTTCCTCGTTGGATATCGAAATTGCAGACGATGTTGTATGATTTGTTGATGGGGTTGGTGTGTTGGTGTGTTGGTGTGTTCTTTTCCAACCACGCTGGAGACGTGACGTTCTTTATAGATTCACCGTAGCGGTGGTTTAAGTCGATGGGCGGCCAGAATGCTGACTTGTGTGTCGAGGGAATACACGCGCGGTGATTGGCTAGAGGTATGGAGTTTTGGCCTTCTGGCCAATCAAGAGTGCAGTATTTCCAAGCATTGCAGTATTTCCAAGAAGTAAGAGAGGTTGACTGGTGAATGGATCTGGGCCATCAACGGATCACCCTGCTATGGCCAATCAGCGTCCGTTTTGAGGGTCGCCGGTCTGGCGCTCTGGCGCCCTGGCGCTCCTCGCCGATGTAGTCATCCCCGAGCCACTATCTGTCGTCTTTGGTAAAAGAAATTCGATCGCAAGCCAATTTGTCTATTCCCACGGATTAGTTCTGAAATTATATACTCGGTCATACAAACTGGTCGTTATGTTTTTTCCTGCAACTATCGCATCAATCCATATGCTCATTTATCGCAGCTACTATTAGGTGCGCACTCCGTTTTTGGCTGTTTGGCCTAGCTGCGTGACAGCAACTATCCACCGCCAAGTCCAAGTCTTTTTGCAAACAACTCAAATCGAAGTCCCTGACCCATTGCGGTTGAAGGACTCGCATTCTTTCGATGAAAGAGCAGCGCAAAAGCGTCAGCTCATGCTTCATCAAATGGCCCTAATACAGACTTCCAGGATCGCCATTGCCATGAAAATTGTACCTGCTCCGGTCGGGCACCATGGTCCGATTTGGACCGATCAAGAAAGAAGGAAAGGAGCATGCTTTCGACAGTGGAGGCGCTGGCACGGCACTCCCAGTCCACAGCTCTAGTCAACGTACCGGTTTCGTCCACGATAAAATTATGCTGAGAAAGGTGGCCATGACAGGGCATTGAAAGCTCTTGGTGTGCGCTCTCCGCGGGAAAGACATCGCCGGCCGATGACGCTTTGGAGCCTTGGGATGATATGGTCCAGCCTTTGCTTGATCGAAATGGTCCCTGCGGAACGCTTTGTTGCAAGCGACTCCCCCAAAAACTGCATCGAGACAATCCTCCCTACTTTAGAAAACTTCGTCTTGCCGTGAGACTTTTCTGTGGCATCTAGGAAGATATTGCCAATGCCACGCAGTTGATCCTCAAACAAAACGGGCGCATACAGTGCGAGTTGATGGACTATGTTGTCTCGTGCAGTAGAATCGCTTGCATACGGAGTACTCGGTAGTATGAATTATATTCTGGGGCATAGGCTCCTGCAGCTCCCTATCATAGCTCCGTGACCAGCCTCAAAGCTTATTCCCACGCTAGGTTACATACATCCCGCGTCACACGAGCCGATTGGCGACTGGGGCTCGAATCCTTGCCCATGCATTTTGAGCATCAACAGACCGACACCTGTGGCTGCTATTGTGTTCTTTTTTCACAAGTTATTATGTTGTTGGTCGCCCATCCAAGAGCGCGGCGCTATCCTTGTACGGACCGAGCTTTTGAACCCCGAGGGGCATTGAAAACTTTTCCTTCCTCGCCCGCTTTACGGAGTATTCCCAACTTATTATCAAGTAAGAGAGGTTGACTGGTGAATGGATCTGGGCCATCAACGGATCACCCTGCTATGGCCAATCAGATCTGATAAAATGTTAGAAATAAGCGTCTGATTGGCTCAATTGGAGTGAATCCGTTGATGACCCTCTTGATCCATACACCGGCCAACCTCTCTTACGTACGGCTTCGCTCGCCCGCCTCCTGAGCACTCTGCAATAACATTATGGGCAGAGACGAGCACGCTACAGCGAGTCAAATGGAGTCGAACCACTTAGGAGGCGGTAACCTGGGAACGGGGAGTGATCGTTTGGCCGTGTATGAACAACCAGATCAGGCGGCCGAGCGCGGAAAGGTCGCGACGGACAAGTGAGTGGCAGATCAGGAAGCTGATCGTTCCCAGTTGTTCGATATAGCCTTGATGCCTACTATTTCTGCCCTTCTTCTCTTCCACTTTGAGTCTAACATTTGGCGCAGATATGGGGCATCTCTGATTCAATTTGACCCCGTCGCCGAAAGGACACTCAGGCTCAAGATCGATCTCTATGTCGTCCCTACCGTGGCAGTATTGTACCTTTTCTGCTTCATTGATCGAACAAATTTCGGTGCGTATCTCCTGGCAGCGCTGAAGATGGCTTAAGATAAGCCTGGACTCGGCCTGAGAATATCTCCCGACGCTCTCGTAGGACTGGAACCGTTGAGCGTTGGAGAGTAAGTACTAACCGCCGTTTCCCACAAGGCAATGCCCGAATCGCGGGAATGGAGCGCGATTTGCAATTTCAAGGATACAACTACAACGAGATCATCTCCTACTTCTACCTTTCTTATGCACTGTTCGAGATTCCCTGCAATCTTCTCTGCAAACACGTGGGCCCCGGATGGTTCCTCCCTATTGCCACCATCTTATTCGGAGTTGCCTCGCTTGCCACGGCCTATGTGAACAATTACGCCCAGATGTCAGGCGTAAGATTCCTCCTCGGTGTTTTTGAAGCTGGAATGCTGCCCGGTTGCGCGTACTACCTCTCCAGATGGTACCGTCGATCAGAGCTCGCCTTCCGCCTGGCCCTTTTCATCGTTGCCGCGCCGCTTGCAGGGGCATTTGGAGGGCTCCTCGCCTCTGCCATCTTGCGTTTGGACAGTTTCGCGGGCTTGCACGCCTGGAGGATGATTTTCGCCATCGAGGGAATCATCACTATCATCGTGGGCTTCGTCGCCCTGTTCACACTGACCGACCGACCCACGACGGCTCGCTGGCTTTCGAAAGAAGAAAAGGCACTGGCCATTGCGCGGGTCAAGTCAGAGCGCGTCGGTCAAACCGTGGTCCTGGACAAGATTGACAAGGGAAAGCTTGTGCGAGGCATCACCAGCCCCATCACGTTGAGCACCTCGTTCGTATTCTTGCTCAACAACATTACCGTTCAAAGCTTCGCCTTCTTCCTGCCCTCCGTCGTCAAAACCATCTACGGCAAGGAAACGGTCGTCCGGCAACAGCTTTTGACAGCTCCGCCCTACCTGCTAGGCGCCGTCTTCATGATCCCCTTCCCCTGATGAGCTGGCGAATGGACAAGCGGCAAATCTTCATTATTTGCTCGGCACCGCTAGTCATGGTTGGGTACTTCATGTTTCTTGGATCGGAATCCTCTTCGGCTCGATATGCCGCGACCTTTCTCATTGCCATGTCCACCTTTACCAACGGCGCCATGACCAATGCCCAGGTATCCGCCAATGTGGTGAGCGACACGGCCCGCAGCGCAGCGATTGGAACCAACGTCATGATGGGCAACATCGGTGGTCTGATTAGCAGCTGGGTCTTCTTGCCGTGGGATGCGCCCAATTACCACGTCGGAAATGGGTTAAACCTGGCAGCCGCGAGCATCATCTTCGTCGTGAGTATCTTGACGCTCTTCTGGATGAAATGGGACAACAAGAAGCGTGCGCAAAGGACGTTGATGGTGAACTGCATAGCTTGACACAGAAGGAGATTGAGGATCTGGACTGGAAGCATCCTGCTTTCAAGTGGAAGCCTTGAGCACCTAAGTAAATGATAATTAGGAGAGATCAGACTACATTTCGTGGTTTTTATCGACAAGGAATGACGTTTTATCAAAATGGATCCTTGGAAATGTGACTGCACCACCCCTACAATGGTGTTGGGGATTTCTGACAAACATTGAATGCAGTGGGGTCCGATATCGCGGTTGTGTGATCCTGTACTCCGTACTCCGTACTCGTCTTCGCTTTGAGAACCATGCGATCGGATCGTAAAAAGTATACGAACCACCTCTTTCTGTTATGAATTATTTTCTCCTTATTCAAAGTACCTCATGAGAGCCACAAAATCCATCATGTCCTCGGAACCCTCCGTCATCATCATAGGGTAAGACCTCGATAGCCAAGTCCCGCACGTTATGCACCACGAAATGGAGACTGACGTGCGTCAAACCCCCCCAGCGCTGGCGTCATCGGCTTGTCGACTGCCGTGAGACTCCAAGAGAAGTTTCAAGACGACTGCAAGTCTACACTCCAGGCCCTGATTCTGCTCGTCGCCAAAGAATGGCCCGCCGCCATCCCCGGTGCGCCATTGCGACACTCTGCGGACTATGCGTCCATGTGGGCGGGTGCCCATGTGCGTCCCATTCCAGCCACGACGCCTCAGCTGCGGCAAGAAGCGAAATGGTTGAAGGCAACAGTTGCGGAATTCGATCGCCAAGTAGCTGCAGAGCCGGCTTGTGGTGTCACTCGCGCCGCGGGGATAGAATATCTTGAGGCTCCGGACGAAGGGTACCTGAAGCAAGACGCAAGTGCGTTTGCCGCAGAGACCGGACTATCAGGTTATAAGAGACATAAGCCGGCAGAACTACCAGATGGTGTCGCGCTTGGCTTTGAATACGACACATTCTGCATCAACGCACCTGTATATTGCGAAGCTTTACTGCGCAAGTTCCTGCTCATGGGCGGCAAGACGATGAAGAGGGATCTGAAGAGCGAATGGGAGGCATTCAGCATTACAGAGAATGTGAAGCTCGTGATCAATGCTAGCGGGACTGGTTTCGGCGACCCAAAGTTTTTCCTACAAGGGGTACGGCCAACCCCCTCTCCCTTTTTATTTTATTTTAAAATTTTTTTCTTCTTCATATCGTTCCTTGGGAGGTGATGCAGACGGGAACTGACGTGTGGTGACATGAACAGGCCAAACCGTCGTGACTGACATTGATGTACCGGCCACAGTCACGAGGCAATACAAAGACGGCACATGGAGCTTCCTCATCCCGCGATTCCTCCACGGAGGAACCATTGTTGGCGGGACCAAGGAACCTGGAGACTGGCGATCGGCGCCATGCAAGTTTACGCGGACGCAACTGCTGGAAAACGGGCTGAAGCTACAACCACTCGCTCACAGGAAGAGTTCTCCAGCTGCCAATAAGACTTTAGAGGCTATCAAAGTGATATCGGACGTTGTTGGACGTCGGCCGACTCGTCAAGGGGCATGAGACTGGAGGTGGAGAAACCTGCGGTGCCCCGGCACGCAAGAGGCGAGGTCTTGATTCACGCTTATGGTGCTGGTGGTCGGGGATACGAAATTAGCTGGGGGTTGCGGATGAGGTTGTGGAAATGGCGCTGCCGCTGTTGGCAGATCCTGGGCAGGCTGTTGCCAGGCTGTGAGTCTGAAGTTTAATGCATTCTACCCAGTACGCCTTCCACTGTCCACAGAAGCCATGCGCCGAGCAGCGTACCTTGGGAGAAAGTGAACCTGGCATTGGCGGCAAGTGAAGTCATGGTGCCTACATCCTCCAGTAACGATTCGTCCGAGTTTCGTCCACGTCCTGTCGACGGCTTGACTTCTCTGCAAGAAGTAACAACATTGTCAGACTCACTGCGGTTCTTCGCCAGTGATGACTTGGTGGAACCAAAGAGGGTTGCAAAGTGTGTGGATGCAGTTTGCTACAGGGTGGCCTCGTGATTTTCTAAATGGCGAGCACTTCATATGAGTTGGCCTACACTGTTTTGTGTTTGGGTAGCTGCAAGATAACTATGCCGCGTCGGTGGGGTCCCTGAAGAGAATGTCAGGCAAATTTCAGATAGTTGCGAATATTTTGCTCACCAATCAGTCACCAACTTCTCGTCCAAGCCATCCATAATACTCATATCCCCCGGAGAGTTCAAATCCCGCGACGTCTGCATTCTCCAACATCCTCTCCCGGCGCACACTCTTCGGGAGAGTGATCATGTCATGTTGCAAACTCCATCTAACGAAACATATTTTTTTTTAGCCACCACCATCAAAATGCTTCAAGATACTCATGAAGCACGCATACCTGACCAAGACTTGAGCAGGCGAGCAAGTGTACTTGTCTGCCAATTCCCCAATAGTAGGATGCGTCATCCGCATGGCCCGCACCAAAGGCGCATATGCTTCGATGGCGATGCCGTGCTTGGCACATGTAGCGCGAATAGCCTCCTGGGTATTAAACGGGTGTACCTCAATCTGGTTGATGGCGGGCTTGATTCGCGGCTCCGAAGCCATCAGCTCCTCGATCTAGCTGTGTTTTTCAGCACTCAACTCAAATGCCAATTTGAAACCATGTCGATGGCCAGAACTTACGTGAGCGACGCCAAAATTGCTCACGCCAATCATCCTCACTTGCCCCTCGTCAACGGCATCTTCAAGAGCCCTCCAGCTCGTGAGGCGCGCCTCCTTCCCTCCATACGGACTATGGAGCAGGAAGAGATCTATGTACCCCAGGCCACTGATTTCGACGGATTTCTGAATGGACCGGCGGATCGTTTCATAGTACGTGCTGTTGGGACTCAACTTGACGTGAAGAAGATGTCTTGGCGCTTCAGACCCGCCGTGTTGTCTGAGCTGGACAGAAACTTGCTGATGGCGTGTCCGGCCTCCCGTTCATTGTGATACATTTGCGCGCAGTCGAAGCCTCGATAGCCTATTTCTAGGCCCGTCTGCACGGCCTGAGTCGCCTCGTGACCTGACATCATGTATAGACCCAGCTGGATCTGGGGTATAGATATGCCATTTGGGAGCTGGGAAAGTACCCCGATGTAGTAGAGATCAGAATGTGCTGTTCTTTAGGCGTGGTGTTGGGGGTGGTTCTGTTCTTCCGTACCTTGAGCCTCTTTCCAAGCAAGCTAGGCATCTCAGGGCCATGGTCCGGGCCCTGAAGCGTCAGTATCAATGAGACACCGCAGTGCGCTAGATGATGGGATGTAATGCAGAAAAGACTGTAACTTTTCCCGAGTAAATCAAGACGTTGGTTAATCAAGACGTTGGTTGTGGCCTCATGGTGTAGTCGTGGTAGACGGTGACATGACTTGGATGAAATGGATGGTGGAGCATCATCATGGGCCAATGGAGCGAGCCGACCCGTCAGCTGTAGCAAAACCGCTCTCGTCCACTCGTCATCGTAGCCAATTCTGGTCGGATCTATGCCCTCTGGTGCCTCAACCCCTGTCAAGTGATATGGTGACGACAGTCACGTGATGACCACAAGCCTGGACTCCTGGTGATGTACCAGGTGGGGAGGCAAACTGCATGAATTGTAATACTCCGGAGTATAGCAAACAAATTAGTGGGACTACTGCGAGACAATTCGCTCACAAACACCCTACTTCGGCGAGGGAAGCCATACAATGTATGCCAGTCGGGCAAGAAGAAAGGAAAATCTCTGAAATGGTTGGTATTTTTCTTCTAATATTGGAGCATCTCTCCACAATTCGGATTATCCGTACCCTTGATCTGGCTAAATTGACTCCGTCTTTCCACAGGCCAGATGTGGATGTGGACGAATGCCACGACCTCGACCCCGGCCTCGATTCACGGGCCTAGCAGCATTTGATCGGCATTCTGTGAATGGAATTGCCCATTCCTTTCGAAAGCTTTTTCCCGCTCCTCTCTTATTAGTTGGCGTCCCACGCCTCTTGCCAATTGTCCGCTGCTAGCCTCGTGTTGTGTGTGTGTGCACCTCATCTTCCTCTCCTCTACGTCCGTACTCGTGCGCAACTTTCCTCTCATTCACTGTCAAGAAGAGTATATTGGGCAGAAAACAACAGCTCACTGCAACTCCAACATCACAAGCTTCAGGTGATGCCAGTTCCACCCATTCTTATCAATCCACGCCGTTTCTGTCCTGCTATCACCATTGCCGTTTTGTCGGCCCTCACACACAGTCTGGCTGCGCCACCAGCTTGATAGAGCTGGCGCTTGATATCGGCCGCAAATGCCATGGTACAGCTTCTCCCACGGAGCGAAAATCACGTCCCCATGCCGGATCGAGGCCCAATTGGCATTCGGCTGCTGTGGACGCTCACGTCTTTGGCATTCGTGACGTCCCTGCTGCGAGTATACGTGCGGCTGCGCGACCATAAGTTCAGATGGGACGATGTCTTCGTGATTTGCGCAATGGTAAGAAGGACCTTATCTAATGCTGCGACTCGCCGTGATATAGACGACTTGCTTGCCGATCAAGAGAACGACGTCACAGAAGACTGACATGATGGAACATCTTTATTACGTTGTACAGACCTGCTTCATTAGCTGGAGCGTCGTGTTAACTCTGTACGCCAACCGCGGCGGACTTGAACACATTGACGATGTCGCGAAAACAGGGCCCGACAACGTCGCCATCGTCCTGTTTCTCAACTGGCTCAGCCAGGTTTTCGGCATCGTGGGTGTGGCGGCTGGCAGAATTTCAGTATCAGCGCTTCTCTTGGGGATGATCAAATCCACAGAGCTGCGATGGCAGAGAATGTTCCTGTGGTTGGTCCCGATTACACTAGCTGCGCTGATTGCCATGTCGTGTCTCACGCTGGCATCTGCGCAATGCTCGCCCGCGAACGCGCTGTGGGATAAGAGGGTGCAGGGAAAGTGCATCGACCCGAAAGTCATAGCTGGATTTGGAACATTCACCGGAGGTACGTGGCGAGGAAAACACCAAAACACCATGGACAAGTGCAAAGAACTCGTACCAAGCCTAGCCTCGGAAGTCAACGTTTTCGACTACACCAGTCCCGATATCAACATGAACAAAACCAAACTAACATGTCTCCAAAAAAAAAAAAGCATTCGACACCTTTGCCGACGCAAGCCTTGCCGTCATCCCCGCCACCATCTTCTGGCAACTCAACAACACCATGACTGAAAAGTTCCAACTCACAATCATCTCCGTCCTCAACATCCTCACATGCATCTTCTCTGGCATAAAACCCAATCTCTCGTGGAACTCGGCAACAGAACCGACCAAACATGGCCAACGCACGACATCTTCACCTGGGCCACAGGCGAGCTCTTTCTCGTGATTGTGTGTTCCACCATACCCGCACTGCACTTTGTCTTGCACTGCATGCGCCAGGCAGCAGGCAGCATCGGGGGCAATGTCACAACACATGGTTCCGCGAAACCCGTCTCAAAGATTCCCTCGGATGCGACGGTGACGGACACGGAGCTGAGCGACATGGCGTTTATGAGTGTCAAGACGCGGACGACAATTGAGAAGGGCTTGAAGAGGAGCGAGAGCGCAGATCATCTGGTGGAACAGGGAGGTTTGCCGGAACATGGGGTGAGAGTCGACATGATGTATGACGTGAGGAGGGATACGAGACCCAACACGGCTTGCTCCAACGACTTGGCATGAGAATAAGCGCTGCTTTTTTTTTCTTATGTTCCCTCCTCCCGTCGGGTGGCGTTCTGTGATTTATTCGAGTTCTGACTTCTGACTTCTGGGCGTTTTGGAAATGGCAAAGCGGCTGGCAGTTCGCAAAAACCATGGCATGACGTGTGAAACGAGACGGGCTATGACCGGGCCGCGACAGTCGGGTGGTGTTTGGGTGACTATGTGCCGAGATTTGCAACATGGTCAAGAATTTTACGACATTAAAAAGAGGTTCTCTTAACATCAAACGTTTGGAAGGCTGTAAGAGGGCTGTGGAGGTCGGCATAACGCAAAAATTTGGTTGTAACCCCGAATTATATTCAAGAGGCATTTTAGCGATGATTAATATACTATGGAGATGAGCGCGGTTCTTTTTACTCGAGCCTGTCTCATTTCAGACTCCTTCAATGATATTGAGCTTTGAGGGTGTAGTCAGGATGTCATTCTCTGACGAAAAAGTAACACCACGCCATCACAGAAAGGATATACACATCTCTTCACATCGGTTATGCTCTTGTGTTACTTTGGGGGATTCGTAGGGTATCATTCCTCATTCCTCATACAACCATCCAATGTCCCTTCCTCCGCGTCTTCTCACCCTCTTGAAGCAACTTCAGATGCCAGTTTCCGTCGCTTATTCATTTCATCTTGCTCTGCTAGAACTTTGGCAGTCAAAGATGCAGCCATAGGATTGTTGATACCACTTATCCTTGAGTCTACACCTTTATTTGTAGAGGAGTTGTTCACTTTGCCATCAGTCTCAGGTATGTCGCCATTCTCCGCCATCTCATTACCCTTTCGCTTCTTTTTGTTCTTCTTTTCGAATTTGTCCTTCTTCAAGCTGTGTGTCAAGCCCCGTTCTCGTAAATTCTCCAGCCTATTCTCTAATCTCTGGATATCCTTCTCTGTGGTTGCGAGTAATGTGATGACATTGTCTCTGTCGAACTTCTCGCCGCACTCCGACATGATCTCTCTTGAATTTCTGTGATGGCGATCTCGGCAAAAGCGTGGCCACAAGGAACCAGATAGACAGCCTTTGTAGACGGGCCCATCTCTTTCATGGAAATCGGGCATGCCCATTTACCACCAGAGTTGGCGAACTTCACCCGCACTACATCTCTTAAAGACTTGATGCCAAAATTGGCAGGGGTTGTTTCGGCCGGTTCGTCGGATGGTATCAACCCACTCAGGATTGCTTCGTAATTGAATAGTCTCCCACGCCAATCTGAAACGGCCGTGTCCATGTCGAGAGCCGTGCCGCTGAGAGCGCAGTGAGTCCACGCATGAATGAGCGATTCCAAAGCCGTGGCTTTGAGCTCTGATATTGTGGGTGCACGAGCAGCGTTCTTCACAAGTTCGCTTCGTTTGGGGATGGAGCCGCCGTCGTTACCCATGTTGCAACTCTGTGGTTGACAATGAGATACAGAGGATCGCGGTCGTATGGTGAGTCTTCGGGACTTGTGCTTGGAGAGAAGTCAGAGCTGGAAAACGTCGTATGCTAGCCTGTATGTCGGTGGTCTAACCTTCCTTGCTCATCGATAAATGACTCGAACTTCACCCTTACTCGTACAGTGCGCAGGGGCTTGGCTTGAGCCGCAGCACAGTGTCTGACACGGCGCCCAGTGTGAAAGGTGTTGGCCCGTGTTATTAGCGGGAGGCACTGCTGACCTCGTCGTGAGCTAGGCAACCCTTCGCGCCCGCATCTCGACTCCCAAGTCAGGGTCAGGGTATATGTCGCTGCGATACCGTCGCCGGCTTTTCCATTTCGCTTTCACTCCCGGGAAGCATATTTTTATACATTATTCTCCGAGGAGAATAAATCCCAGGCTGTAGGTGCAGCAGACGAATCTTCGCACCGCACCTGCGAGAGGTCCCAGCCAGCACCTTCCTCCGTCACACGACAGTCGTCCAGTATACGAACGAACCAATCTTCAATCGCACCTCTCGATTTGATAATCCATCAGATACATCGGCCTCTCCTTGGTCCTTCAGCAATACCTCAGTGGTTCATGCCGGCTTGATTGTGGTAGCCTCGGCGCCAATAGGGGGATGGCGCAGCAACAGCAGGTCGCTCTCGAGCGACTCGACCACATCACTCGGAGCCTGAGATCTCGGTAGGCACATTACAGCTCTGGAAGGGCCTCAAGTACTTACTCGTACATAGCGTCGGAGATGACGTGCGAAAGCGAGCCGCCATTCAGCTTCGTGAGCTTGTTGTCCTATGTCACAGAGGTATAAATATCAACCCCGCCGTACCTGATTCAGTAGTCACTAACAAAGTGCTTGCAGACCTGGCCCAAGAGCAATTCCTCGCCTTTTACAATGCAGTTAACAATAGAATTACACAACTTATTACACACGGTAGCGACTCAGCCGAACGATTAGGCGGCATTTATGCGCTGGATGCTTTGGTCGATTTCGACGGCGTCGATGTCGCTGCCAAATATACCCGATTCACACAAAATATCAAAACCGTCCTACGGGGCAAGGATATCAATTCCATGAAGCCTGCGGCCATTGCGCTGGGCAAGTTATGTCGTCCTGGAGGATCATTGATTTCTGAACTTGTCGATTCCGAAGTGAATACTGCGCTTGAATGGCTCCAAAATGACCGAGTCGAAGAACGTCGATATAGTGCTGTCCTTGTTCTTAGGGAGTTGGCCAGGAATGCCCCAACGCTAATGTATCAGTACATTCCAGCAATATTTGACTGGGTGTGGGTGGGTTTGAGAGATCTTCGGCAACTCATTCGCGAAACTTCGGCAGAGACTGTTAGTGCCTGCTTCAGAATTATCCGAGAACGAGACCAGGAGATGAAACAGCTCTGGATGGGCAAGATTTACAACGAGGCAAGACAGGGTCTTAAGGTTAACACTGTCGAGTCTATTCATGCCTCTTTACTGGTGTTGAGAGAGCTGCTTGAACAAGGAGGGATGTACATGCAGGAACACTACCAAGAGGCGTGTGAGATCGTGTTCAAGCACAAAGATCATAGAGATCCTACCACACGAAGAACAGTTGTTTATCTCATCCCCGACCTTGCCAGCTACTCCCAGCCGATTTCGCTCAATCCTGGCTTCACAAATTCATGGTCTACTTATCTGGCATGCTGAAGAGAGATAAAGAACGAAATGATGCTTTCTTAGCCATCGGCAACATTGCCAACTCGGTCAAGAGCGCTATTGCACCCTACCTAGATGGCGTGCTTATTTATGTCAGGAAGGGCTGAGTGTCCAGTCACGCAAGAGAGGCTCGGTAGATCCTGTTTTTGACTGCATCAGCCGGCTAGCTGTTGCCGTTGGGCAGACTCTGAGCAAGTACATGGAAGCCCTCCTGGATCCCATATTTGCCTGCGACCTAACACCAAAGCTTACTCAAGCTTTGGTGGACATGGCATTTTATATTCCACCAGTCAAGCCCACCATTCAAGAAAGGTTGCTGGATATGCTTAGCGTTGTTCTGTGTGGCGAGCCTTTCAAACCACTTGGCGCACCTCAGCCAAACACTCTGAGCTCTGTTCCTGCCATCACAAAAGATGTCAAGGACCCTCAAGCATATGAGAATCGACGATCAGAAGTCAAGTTGGCGCTTAACACGCTTGGCAGCTTTGATTTCTCTGGGCATATTTTGAACGAGTTTGTTCGCGATGTGGCAATTAAATACGTGGAGGACGAAGATCCCGAGATCCGTGAGGCTGCGGCTTTGACCTGTTGTCAACTCTACGTTCGGGATCCTATTGTCAATCAAACCAGCTATCACGCACTTCAGGTTGTGGGTGATGTCATCGAAAAACTACTGACTGTCGGTATAGCAGACCCTGAACCCAACATCAGGCGAACTGTCCTTGCAGCGTTAGATGAGCGCTTTGATCGTCATCTTGCAAAAGCTGAAAACATCAGGATACTCTTTTTCGCGCTCAACGATGAAATATTCGCCATTCGCGAGGTTGCCATATCGATTATTGGTCGTTTGGCTCGATTTAATCCGGCATATGTCATCCCTCTTTGAGAAAGACCCTGATACAAATGCTGACAGAACTGGAGTTCTCAGAAGTGGCGCGAAATAAGGAGGAGAGTGCCAAGCTTTTGAGTCTGCTGGTTCAGAATGCCCAGACTCTGATTAAGCCTTATGTCGAACCAATGATTTCAGTTCTTCTGCCAAAGGCCAGTGATCCCAGTCCAACAGTTGCCGCCACAATCCTAAAAGCACTTGGAGATCTCGCGACGGTTGGCGGTGAAGACATGTTGCCGTACAAAGACCGTCTGATGCCCCTAATCATAGACGCGCTCCAAGATCAGTCCTCCAACATCAAACGACAAGCGGCACTGAATGCACTGGGCCAGTTGGCCAGCAATTCTGGATATGTCATTGAGCCGTATCTGGAATATCCTCAGCTGCTGGAGATCTTGCAAAGCATTATCCGAACCGAGGATCAGAGAGGCTCACTGAGACAGGAAACCGTCAAGCTCATGGGCATTCTAGGAGCTTTGGACCCCTACAAGCACCAGGTCAGTTCGCATTGCACAAGCTTTTGCAGCATAAAAATATTAATGATGAGAAACAGCAAGTGGAGGAGCGCACGCCCGAGATACAGCGCCGAGTTGAATCTAACCAGATGACTGATATCTCTCTCATGATGACCGGACTGACACCCTCTAACAAAGAATATTTTCCGACTGTCGTCATAAATGCCTTGCTCCAGATTCTGAAAGATCCCTCACTCGCACAGCATCATGCTGCTGTCATCGAAGCCATCATGAATATCTTCAGAACTTTGGGCTTGGAATGTGTCTCGTTTCTTGACAGGATCATACCTGCGTTCTTGCATGTGATTCGTTCATCAGCCTCTACGCGGTTAGAATCGTATTTCAATCAACTTGCAACTTTAGTCACCATCGTACGCCAGCACATTCGGACCTACCTCCTGCCATAATTGAAATACTTCAGCAATACTGGGACACGTCCGCGTCGCTACAGACCACGATTCTCTCTCTAGTAGAGGCCATTTCGCGATCATTGGAAGGGAATTCAAAGTTTACCTAGCTGGTATTCTTCCCAACATGCTCGGAGTGCTTGACAGGGACTCATCTGCTAAGAGAATCCCATCTGAGCGAGTTTTACATGCATTTCTGGTTTTCGGTGCCAGTGCTGAAGAATACATGCACTTGATGATTCCGGTCATTGTCCGCACATTCGAGAAGCAAGGACAACCCGTCTTCGTCAGAAAGCACGCGATTGATACAATTGGCAAAATATCCAGACAAGTTAATCTAAATGACTACGCGGCAAAGATTATACATCCACTTGCAAGAGTACTCGACACTGGCGAGCCAGCGCTCCAGTAACGGCACTCGATACCCTTTGCGCCTTGATACAGCAACTTGGAAAGGACTACATCCATTTCATGGGCACCGTGAACAAGATCATAAATCAACATCAAATCCAACATCAAAACTACGAGCTTCTCGTCAGCAAACTTCAAAAGGGCGAAGTTCTCCCGCAAGATCTTACATCAGAATCAAGATTCGCCGATACTGCGGATGAGACGCCGTTCGCAGACCTGGGCACCAAGAAATTGGAGATGAATGCAATCCATTTGAAGGCAGTGTGGGATACACGAGGCAAATCTACCAAGGAAGATTGGCAAGAATGGCTCCGCAGATTCAGCACAACCTTGTTGACGGAGTCGCCAAACCACGCTCTTCGTGCCTGCGCAAGCCTGGCCAGTGTATACCTACCACTAGCGCGTGAACTGTTCAACTCGGCTTTCGTTTCTTGCTGGAGCGAATTGTATGAGCAATTCCAAGACGAGCTGATACAGAACATTGAGAGCGCAATTAAATCCGAAAATGTCCCACCGGATTTGTTGGGGTTGTTGCTGAATCTTGCCGAGTTCATGGAACATGACGACAAGGCTCTTCCAATTGACATCAGGGTTCTTGGGCGAGAAGCGGCAAGATGCCATGCCTACGCCAAGGCTCTCCACTACAAGGAACTCGAATTCTTGCAAGACCAAAGCAGCGGTGCTGTCGAGGCCCTGATCGTCATCAACAATGAATTGCAACAGTCTGACGCAGCTATTGGAATCTTGAGAAAGGCGCAGCTCTATAAGGAAGGCATCCAGCTTCGTGAAACTTGGTTCGAGAAACTGGAACGATGGGAAGAGGCCTTGGCGTTCTACAACAAGCGCGAGCGCGAGATCCCCGCCGATCAAGCCACACCCATCGAGATCGTCATGGGCAAAATGCGATGCTTGCACGCCCTCGGAGAATGGGATGCGCTCGCCAACCTCACCGGCAGCACGTGGGCCAACTCTGCTCCGGAAGTGCAACGAATGATTGCACCTCTCGCTACCGCGGCAGCATGGGGTCAAAACAAGTGGGATCACATGGACAATTACTTGTCGTCCCTCAAACGACACTCGCCCGACAGGTCTTTCTTCGGCGCGATTCTTGCGATTCACAGAAACCAGTTTCGAGAAGCTGTCACATGCATCGAGCAGGCACGAGAGGGCCTCGACACAGAATTGAGCGCCCTTGTAAGTGAATCTTACAACAGAGCGTATCAGGTTGTTGTGCGAGTTCAGATGCTGGCAGAACTCGAAGAGCTCATCGTCTACAAACAATGCGATGAAAAGAAGCGAGCAACAATGCGCAAAACCTGGGAAACCAGATTACAGGGATGTCAGCGCAACGTCGAGGTTTGGCACAGAATGCTTCGCCTCAGGGCCTTGGTTATCTCACCGGCACAGAACATGCGCATGTGGATCAAGTTCGCCAACCTTTGCCGTAAATCTGGGCGCATGGGCCTCGCCGAAAAGTCCCTTAAACAGCTCATAGGCAGTGACGCACCGTTGGAGACAATGATACCGTATTGGCCGGAGAGAAGAAGCGAGCGGTCAGGATCCATGCCGCCGAGAAACGTCCAGGCTCAAGTCATTTACGCCATGTTGAAGTTCGAGTGGGAACTAGGGCAGCAACCGTCAGCACGTCGGGACGGCATTTCAGAACGAACTCTGTACTGCCTCCAGAGATTTACCAACGATACCGCGCACCGATTAGACGTGGCAAAGGCTCACCTTGCAGCTCAAGCAGGCAGCAACGAGGCAAATCTTCCTACTGATTATGGCTTCCAGGGCCAAATTGATCCATCTCTAGTGAGCCTCCAGACTCAGAGAGCCTTGTATGATCAGACTGTCTTGCTGGCGAAATGCTATCTGCGTCAAGGAGAATGGCTCATTGCCCTCAATAAGGATGACTGGCAGCATACCCGTGTGCAGGAGATCTTGAGTTCATATTCCCAGGCTACGAAGTACAACCCGAGGTGGTACAAAGCCTGGCATGCCTGGGCGTTGGCCAACTTTGAGATCGTCCAGACTCTCTCTGCCAGAAACGAAAGCCAGCTGTCGCGAACCGATCAGACGGTGTTGATCGAACACGTTGTGCCCGCCATACAAGGCTTCTTCAAATCCATCGCCCTATCCGCCGGAAGCTCTCTCCAAGATACCCTCCGTCTGCTGACTCTATGGTTCACACATGGCGGCAGCTCCGACGTGAACTCGGCTGTGTTGGATGGCATTGCGAATGTGTCTGTGGATACTTGGCTTGAAGTTATTCCTCAGCTCATTGCTAGAATCAATCAACCTAACAAGCGCGTCCAGCAAGCTGTGCATAACCTCTTGGCCGATGTCGGCAGAGCCCACCCTCAAGCGTTGGTGTATCCATTGACTGTCGCCATGAAGTCATGGCAGAATACTAGACGTTCGCGGTCGGCCGCGCAAATCATGGATAGCATGCGTCAGCACAGTGCCAACCTGGTAGCACAGGCCGATGTCGTTAGCCATGAACTTATCCGTGTAGCCGTGCTCTGGCACGAGCTTTGGCACGAAGGCCTGGAGGAGGCGTCACGCCTCTATTTCGGCGATCATAACATCGAGGGTATGTTTGCCACACTAGAGCCTCTCCATGGGCTGCTGGAGCGCGGCCCCGAAACACTCCGCGAGATTTCCTTTGCGCAGGCCTTTGGTCGAGATCTGAAGGAGGCACAAGAGTGGTGTCACCAGTACGAGAGCTCTAAAGATGTAAATGACCTAAATCAGGCCTGGGACCTCTATTATCAAGTGTTCCGGAGAATCTCTAGGCAATTGCCACAGGTAACCAGTCTTGAGCTCACATATTGCTCTCCCAAGCTCCTCAACTCCAAGGACCTCGATCTTGCCGTGCCCGGAACTTACCGAAGCGGCCAGCCGGTCGTCAGAATCATGTCCTTTGACACAACACTCAGTGTTATCAACTCTAAGCAACGGCCAAGGAAGCTCATTACCCATGGCAGCGACGGCGTGTCATATGCCTTCCTTCTCAAAGGTCATGAGGATATCCGACAGGACGAACGGGTTATGCAGCTCTTTGGTCTCTGCAATACACTACTTGCCAACGACTCGGAATGCTACAAGCGACATCTCAATATTCAGCGTTACCCTATCATCCCACTATCGCAAAACTCTGGCCTCTTTGGCTGGGTACCAAATAGTGATACGCTTCATGTCCTTATTCAGGAATACCGTGAAAGCCGCAAGATTTTGCTCAACATTGAGCATCGTATCATGCTGCAAATGGCGCCAGACTACGACAACCTCACGCTTATGCAGAAGGTAGAGGTATTTGGCTACGCACTCGACAACACCACGGGTCAAGATTTGTACCGAGTGCTCTGGCTGAAATCTAAATCGTCAGAGGCTTGGCTGGAACGACGAACCAATTACACTCGCTCGTTGGGCGTCATGTCAATGGTCGGATACATCCTTGGCCTCGGTGACAGACATCCTTCCAATCTGATGCTGGATCGCATCACTGGAAAGATCATCCACATCGATTTTGGCGACTGTTTCGAGGTCGCCATGAAGCGAAAAAGTATCCCGAACGCGTACCGTTCAGGCTCACTCGCATGTTGACATACGCAATGGAAGTCAGCAATATTGAGGGTAGTTTCGAATCACGTGCGAGCACGTTATGCGAGTTTTGCGAGAAAACAAAGAAAGCGTTATGGCCGTTTTGGAAGCAGTGAGTGCTCAAAGCCCCCTTTTTTTCTTCTTTTTGGGTCAATATTACTACCAGGGAATGTTCACTAACACAGTGCAGTTCATCCATGATCCGCTTCTCACTTGGCGATTGACAAATGCAGCATCCCCAGCCGGGCCCAATTTCCGGTCGGAACGCGAAGCAGCGATTATAGGCCCTGGTGCTGCACGTCCCCGCCGACACTCCATTCTGGATGCAGATGTTGCGCCATCCGAGTTGCTCGCCAACGGCGAACCTTCGGCTCCTCCCACTTCCAGGTCAAGGGCCCGCACGAACAGCTCGGCGGCTCCTGATGGCAATGCAGTTAATGGTGCGCAAGAGGCCGAGAGTCAGAATGCCAGAGCTGTTGAAGTACTGGACCGCGTGCAGCAGAAGCTCACAGGACGAGACTTCAAGAATAACGAAGAACTTGACGTCATCAATCAGGTTAATAAACTGATTGTGGAAGCGACGAAGCTCGAGAACCTGTGTCAACACTACATCGGCTGGTGTAGTTTCTGGTGAGCACGCCTCCACTGCATGTATAGAGGACAGTGCGTTATATTGTATGCCTTTGATATGATGGCTAGACACGGATGCGCGGAGTTTGGAGGCTGTAATGCTTGGCACGGGCTTGTATCATCGACCATGGTTTCTTCTTGTTATTGCAGGAGTTCATTTCTAGTCTAGCATTCATGAAACCTGACCGATGGCCTCTCTCACAAATTGACTTGTTTCGCCACTGTTGGGCGATTCATTGATGGCGGGGAAAGGACGTTCAACGACGATACATGCGTTTTCAATATACCGTACGTACACTGATGAATTTCAGCGGTTTTTTTCATGGTAACGTAAGCGGTAATGTTTGTTATCAAATGGTGATTTCCGTGATTTTGATTTCCACATCAGTCTACATATATCATGATAACAGTGGCTCATGCTCATCCACGCCCTCATCGTCTTGCCCAGACTGTACATGACCATCCTCGGCGTGGTCCTGGTCCTCCGCCACTCCATCCGGGTGAACATGAGCATGAGCGTGTCCATCATCAGATTTCCCAAACAAACTATCCATATCTTCCAAGGCCCGCCCGTTTGTCTCGGGATACAGAAACCAAATGATCTGTATAGCACGTCATGGTCAGCACCTGTTTAGTTTGTTTGGCTCCTTTGTGTAAACAAGGAAGCCGAGATCGAGATCACGTCGGGGTTATCCTACCGGAACACAGGTGAAGTTGACGATCATGAAGAAAAAGTAGATGACGCTGCCGAAACGGGCGTGACCAACGGGCCAGATTTGAGACGCGAGGATACTCCCGATGGAGCCACCCGAGGCGGCGAAGTTGAGGCCTCGGGCTCGCACGTAGGTGGGGAAGATCTAGGTTTGTGAGTTTCGAGGATGAAAAAGGACGTTGACAAAAACAGAGGGGGATGTAAGAAGTACACATGCAAAAAAAAAAACTCGACTTACTTCGGCGGTATAAACCCATGCTGCTGGTCCCAGACCGAGGCTGTACCCCATTGCGTATACGAAGATGAAGGCGATGCAGATGGCATCGGAGACTTTATTTTCATTCCCTGGGTATAGCAATGGCAGAAAGCCATTGATCTTTACAAAAGTTCAGCAAGAACGTGTGTTGTTTTGGCGGAAAGCAAGCACCCCGAAAGAAAAAAAGAAGAAGGAACGGGGTCAAAAAAAAAAAGGGGGCGGGTTCTTCAACTTCTTACCATCATCGCGACGCCCATCATCACACTGCCGCCCGACAAGCACCCTCTTCTGCCGAACCGATCAATGGCCCACATCTCCACGACAGTCATGCCAATCTTGCCCGTCATTTCCACCGCCCCTGCCATGAGGGCCAATTGGTAGTCGAGGCCGAGCGCCTCGAGCAGCGTCGGGAGGTAGTACTTGATGGCCGCGGCGCCGCACATCTGGGCCATGAACTGGAGGAGAAAGGCGCGCCACAGACGGGCGAACAGGCTCGCGTTGCGGAAGAGGGTGAGGGAGAGGGACGGAGACGGAGACGACGAGGTTTCGCTGCCGGAGAGGCGGCGGGATTCAACGGCGGCGGAAGCGGAAATGGCGCGTAGTTCGTGGGCGATGAGGCGCGGAGACGTGGTGCCCTGACGGAGGGAGTGGAGGACTCGTGATGCGCTTTCGGCGCGGCCCTTTGGATGAGCCATCGGGGACTTTTTTTTTCTCTCTCTCTCTCAGAGTCGTCGGTCAGTAGTTATCGGACTGAGCCCGGGTTTTGGGGCTTCTTCTTACGTATCCGGGAGGAAGGGCAAGCCGGTGATGAAAACGACTGCGGGAACGAGCTGGATGAGGATGGAGACTCGCCATCCCCAGTACCTGCCTGCGTCCGAGGTCCAGAACGTGAAGCCGTAGCCAACCCTGATATGAAAAAAAAAAAAATGAAAACTCGTGAGCATTCTTCCACACAGTTTACTCCTTGCAACTTACCAGAGACCGGCCGCCAGCCCGGCGATGAAGCCACCGTGGTTCATGGTGACAAACTTGCCCTGTTCCCTTGCCGGCGAGACCTCGCTCTGATACAGCGGCACGGTCGTGCTCACGACGCCGACGCCCGCTCCGCAGACCAGCCTCCCGCCGAGCATCGCCCCGAGCGCCGCGTCCCCGTCGGCGGCCGCCATCAGCGCGGCTCCGAGGCAGAGCGCCGCGGTCCCCAGCATGGCGGCGCGGCGCCTCCCGAGGTGGTCCGCCAGCGGGTGCGACAGGAAGAGGTACGACGCCAGCGTCCCGAGGTAGTACGCCGCCGTGACGAGGCCCGTCGTCGACGGCGCGGGATCGCCGAGCGCGGATCGCCAGCCCGGGTGGACGAGGACCGAGGACAGGATGCCCACGTTGTAACCCCATAGGAGGCGCCGACGGCGAGGTGGATGCAGAGCGTGTAGAGGCGCTGCGTGCCCTTGGGGAGGGAGGAGGACATGGGGTTCGGTTTCGTTCTTCCTGTTCCTGTTCCTGTTCTTGGTGAAAAAAATGCCGGCGGTAGAACCGGATTACATACATCTATGGCATCAATCTGATCGGGTGGGGAAAATGAATGACAAAATGACTTGCAGGGCAGGTTAGGTCCAAAAGTTGCGGCATGATGAAGAATACATACACGGTGGCCGTCATGCTTTTGTTTTACTCCTCTTGCTCTTCTCGTACATTTGATACTTGTTCTTCTTTTTTTTTTTTTTCAATTATTCTTCGTCTTCTACCCTTGTGGCCAGCGCATCGGAGTTTTACCAATAGTTTCCAACTCATCATCGCTGGCTATTCCCAGCCAGGAGAGAGGGAGAGGCGGCCGACAATGGACATCCGTGAAGATAATGACACTTGGTATCAAGTCTCAAATCTCGTACAGTCTGCTCAGGCTCCCTCTTGGTATTATCTACAGTTCATCCTTGTTGTTGTTGTTGTTGTTGTTGTTGCCCTGCTGCGCCTGCTCGGCATCATCACAAGCAGCAGGTGTGCCAACTTCCATCTTGTACACGCACTTCTCGGCTTCGCTGACACACCAGACCTCTTCCTTGTCGGCGCATCCGAGCCAGACGTCAGTGCTTCGTCGAGGCCCGTTCCAGCACTGCTGACCGTCCTCGTATTTCAGGACAATGCGTTCGCCTCTGCCCAAGCTCTTGCCATCCAGTCGCTCCTCGTCATCTGCAAAGAGACGCTCGAGGCGCACAAAGTTGCCCATGTTGGTGTGTCCGTGGCCCTTCTTGGACTTTTGCATCGTCTTGTCCATGTAGCACAGTTCATATTCGTATTCTCCGGCATCGATGCTGACGCACTTGCCCTTGATGGCCCGGAAAATGTCCGACGGGCCATAGTCCTTCTTCAGGTCTTCCGTATCGTTGTCGCGATCACGCTTCTTGTCTCCGAGCTCCCGGTCCGCAGCTTCGACTGCCTCACGGGCCGCCTTGACCAGCTGGGATTCTGATCCGGCGCTGGTGCTGTCAGCCAGCATGCCGTTCTGGATGAGCCACAATTTTACCCGTGTCACTTTGTCATGGATCAGTCCGCCAAGGAAACCCGGCAGGTAGGCCTCCCAGTTGTATACTATGAGTCAAGTTAGTCTTTCTTGCAAGACGGAGGCGGAAAATAGGCAGGCACCAATATCATCGGCATTTTTCACTTACAGACGTCCGTGTCGGAACCCCCTCGCCGCTCTCAAACTCGGCCCAATTGACGCCGCTCGTCTCGCCGTCTTCCTTGAGAATCTCTTCGAGGTCCGCGTCGGCGCTCACGTCTTCAACTACATCGGCCTCTCTGGCGGCATAGTCCTCGAATGCCTTGACTGCAGATTTGACACCTTCGTCGTTGAAGTTTGGATTGTACTCCTCCTTGAACTTGTTGAGAATAGTCTCCAGCTCTTGCACTCTCGACCTTAGATCGTCTCGCTGCTTCACCATGCCATCAAGAGTGTGGCGAAGCTCGTTGACCCTGGTTTTGGCCACCCCGATCAACACGCCAAGTTTTCCCCGGCGCCCTCGCTCACGCTCTTCACTACGCGACCCTTGTCGTGGAGCTGAGCAGCAGCATACTTCTTTGCAGATCGGCCTTTTTCACATCCAGGGCCTCGATTTCCGAACTCAATTGAGCAATCTTGGCCTCGGCTTTTCGCCGAAGCTCTTGGGCCTCAGTTAGCATGGCATTCTTTTGCTTTGCTGCCCGCTCCATCTTTTGTCTCCTCTCGCTCGCCAGTCTCTTGTACTCGTTGCCAATTTCGGCACATCGATTCTCACACTTGACGCCCCCGACGTGGCTGTATTCTTCGGTGCCATCACAGCAGAGGTCGTGGTCGCATATGCCGTCGTTGACGTAGAGGAAGGGCACGTAGGAGCCCATGTGGCCCTTGTTCTCACACCAGAATCCAGGCAAGGCGAGCTTCGCGTGACTCGAAGAAGCTCCAGATCCGGGAAGAGGCTGGACGGGGACCGACGGTCGACGTACGCGCATGCAGCCGTGCCGGGCTCATCAGAGCCGTCTGGACAGTCGCAGGTGTTGTCGTTGACTCGGTCGAAGCTTAGCTTTCTGGAAGGGTCCGAAATGCATGTGAATTCAGTCGTCCCCTGGTAGTGGGAGACATCTGCAGCAATCAGTGTAAGCGATTGAGTCGACCTAGAGGCCTGGAAGAAGCTCTCAAGTTGGCGTGGGATTCTACTAGACCGAGGAGGAATCAACTTACACTCTGGGCCAACACCGCGCGGCAAGCTGCCAGCAGCGACAGCGGCGAGGAAGAGACGGCGCCCAGCAGCACCAGAGAGCGCGGCCGCTGCATGATGAGCTGTTTCAATGGTGACGTGGAAGGGCCGGTTGACGAAGAAGGTGCTCCAGTCCGTTTCGTGAGATGCGAGGTGCGAGGCGTCGAATCTGACTGAACACGGTGACCGGATTGGGCCTGGGCCCTCTGTGGAGCTGGAGCTGGAGCTGGAGGATTCCAGGGGCGTCGACTTTCCCCACCAACAACACAAAGACGCCCCCTCGTCTCACAGCTCTCAAGTAATTTACCCGCGAGGTTTTCTTGAACCTACTTCTGATTCTATTATGGGACATGTATTGAATTTTTTTTTTCATGGACCCCTCACATCGTCAAGAAAGGAATGCTGCAGTAGCTCTTTAGCAGTCTTCCTTTTCTCGGGCAGCCATTGCAGCATTGAGGCGGCAAAGTCTACGAATTGCGCCTTTTCCTCACCAACTAGCTCAGTCACCGTACCAGACAATTCCTTCCCTGCCTCAATCAAGTCTTTGCGCAAGATGCAGCCTGTAGTATAACAATCAGTCAGGACTTGTCACGCAACCAAGACAATATCACACGCACCGTCTTCGTCGAAAAATGGGCCTCCCAGAACTCGTTCATGGTTTCACATTCTTTGCCCTTCTGGTTCATGACAACTCTCCCCAGCTTCACCTTGCGACACATTCGCTCTCTTAGAATCAGAGCCTCGGGGGCTGCCTAGAACGGAGACCATCTGGGCAAGGTGAACATGTGCGTCGTACTCGCCGTCCTCGCCTGCAACGTCTTCTAGAAGGTTCCACATCTGCTACAGTTAGAGCTGTCACTTGAACATGTCGTGGGGTGGATTCTCCCTGGGTGTCCAAGTCTGCTTTACCATCAGGCCGAGGTTCCATATATCAGCACTATATGACCATGGACAGCCGAGAAACACCTCGGGGCACGATATCGGTGAGATTGGATAGGCGTTAGATGACCGTGGTTATCGGGAAGTCCAGGAAAGCAGAGGTAGAATAGTAGGGCCTCGAAGGCCTCCGAACTCATCGTGCGACAGATATATTGTACGCCCATCCTCGGTTCGAATGTGCCTAGGCTGGGAATTGGTCTCGTAGTAGTGTACAAGAGCCTTGAGCACGGAATCATGCTCAATCGTAACCATGATGTTATCGTCCTTGATGTCTTAGCGATGTAATTAGCGACAAGGTCAAGGCCCGCATGGAAAAGACTCGCACCTGTGTGTATCAGACGGCATTCTGTGTGCAAGTAATCCAACGCTTGAGAAGACAGAAAACATATGCCTTGAATATGGGAAGCCCCAATCTCTGCCGTGGCAGTCTTCGCTGGAACTGGTAAAGAGTCTCCCTCATAGGTTCAAACACGAGACCGGTGTGCGTCCCGCCTTCACCCTGCAAATCAAACACATCAATCAAGGTCCGAATATACGAGAGACCCTCGTGAGATGGATTGGCACTCGAAATCAGCTTCATCCATCCCATTTCGTCCGCCGATTCAACATCCAAAGCGGGGATCTTGATGCTGACATAGCGAGGAATATCGGACTTCCCCATCTTGTACTGGTCTGAGCGTTAAGATTGGCGTCGTTGACGAGGGAAACTTGGGAGTCTTCTCACAACGCAAGGTTCTCTGCCAGCCAGACAGTAGATCCAGACCCAAACCCAAGCTTTGCAATCGTCTTGTATCTGCCGCCGAGGACCTAGCCTGGCTGGGTTGGATGAAAGTACTTTAAGCGGTCATTTGGCAGCAGCTCTTCGTCAACTGGCCCAGTAAGAACAGGAGCCGTTGGTTTTCGAGGCCTTGGAGAGAAAAGGAAAATGGTCGCTTCCAATGGCCCGGCATACTGAAGGCCTTCGTAAGCCGTGGAACCTGTAGTCCTACACTCAGCTTTGAGCCGAACATTGCTCGAAAACTGAAACGGAAATGAACTTAGAGACCATTGCGACGTTCACTCGCCAACTTGCTGCCTCCTATTTGGATGTTGCCGCTATTTAGCCGCAGTGATGACAAGGCGGGATGGTTGGCCCAGCGTGATTGAACTGACCAAAAGCCACAGTCTACCAGAGGAAGAAAAAATCGAGTCGCGACCAAACAAATGTAAGGGATTGTCTCTTTCTTTTTGGCCACATATGTGACTTTGGTGGGATACTGCCTGACCTCTTGGGATTTTGGCTGTCCTATTACGGAGTCGAATACTCCACAGACTGCCCCCTCATCGGACATGTGCAAGTGGCCGACCAAAAATAAAAAAATTTGCCTGACGATTCCTTGGTTCAAGTCTGCTTGACCAAGTGGCAAAACAACCACACCACCCACAATGGCACCCCAAAAGACACCGACGCCCTGAAAGCGCTCGACTCCCTCGTCCAAACCGCCTCCGCGCTCCTAAAACAGCTACAGTCCGTCCTGGCCGAGATCCAAGAGTCCCCGGCCTCCAACAACTCCTCGCCAGATGCCGCCATCAACGCCCTCGCCCTCGCCCACGACTCCGCCTCCCTTGTCCGCGCTCACGGCACGAAAATCTCTCTCCTCATCATCAACGAGCCCTTCACGCCGAGCGCCGTCTCCACCGTCCTGCGCGAGCTCATCGCCGGCCCCATACCAGGACTGCTCTCCTCCGCCCAAGCATGCACCTCGAGACAATACACCGAGGTGGTCTGTCGGGAACTAGCCCGCAAGGCGCGGCGAGTCCTCTCCGAGCTCCACGAGCTGGTGCAAAAGATCCCGCGCGACGGCAAGGTCCTGTCCGGGAGTCGCAGGGGGATTCGCGGCCGGCGAAAAGGGCAGTCTGCCCGCCACAGGGCTACTCTGGTCGGCGTGCGACGAAGTCATCGCCCTGTCGAGGCTGGGCGTCGGCGGCATCGTGGCCGAAAAGGTACAGCAGTGGAGGGACGTCCTCGGCGACATAACGGACGAGTTGAAGGAGTGGGGGCCGAGGAACCGGACGAAGACGACGAGGATGAAGAAGAAGACGGTGTAAACCATCTATCCGACCCCGACCCCGACCCCGACCCCGACCACCAGCTCAACACCGCTTCTTCCCTCTCCACCACCCAAGCCATGCTCGACCAAATCATGGACTCTCAACAGACCATACCCAGATCCGACCCGGACCGCATCCGCCCGCGCCTCGAAACATGCCTCCAGCGCCTCCGTCTCACGATCCTCCTCTACCAGGCCCTCACCAAGCGCCGCCTCAAGAAACTGCCTTCTCTCCCGCAAGAACCCGGTTCCGATCCGGATATTCCCTCGCGACTCGACGAAATGGCCAAGGCACTCGGCGCGCTTCCCGACAGGTTCGGCGACTTGGCATGCGCATTTTACGAGCTGCAGCCCGAGGAGATCGACAAGGTCATGGACCAGTGCTTCCTCGATGCCTTTGCCGCAAGTGACTTGTTTTTTAGGGGCTGGGATGGCGAGACGGATGCATTCTCGGACTGGGTGGTCAAGTTCCAGGCCGAGGTGAAGAAGACTTGGAGTGCGTAGCGGATGCAAACTCGCTCGCTGCAAGAAAGACCCTTCGCCAGCTCACAAATGATGGAAGGGACCATGCGCAAAATGTGTCATGGCAGTTCACCGCGTCTTACGCGTCGTAAAAAACATCGCATCTAAAAGCAAGATACGCTTCTTTTTGAATTCCCACAGCTTGAAAACGCCGCTACCCTACCAGCTGAAATTATTCGCCGAAATGAAAAAAACGCTGTGACCTCTCACACATACTGACAAAATTCACAATCGCAATTTTCTGGTGCTCCAGCCACGTCCACGGTTCCCAAACGCATTCTTATGTCCTTCATTCCATGATGATCGCCTGTCCTTCTCAACCAATATCTTTGTCATGATCCTCGCTACATCAAGCATAACGCTGGTTCCAGCTTCAGCGCGTCATGTGAGACGGATGTTCCATATTCCTAGAGTGTCCAAGTTGCTTGCTTTCGGCCAGAGGGCACATCCTCGTCCCGCACAGGGGTTCCGGGCGTGATTGTAACCTTGGGCGATAAGCTGTTGTTGCCATCGTCACCGACCAACGTTGACTCCTCATCGGTAAGATTCGCTGGTCGTTTTCGCCCGTTTTCCGTCGTTTTCGCCACCTCCGGCTTTTCCACGGGTTCTGTTTCCGCCACCTCTTTTCGTCTTCCTTGACCTGCGATAGCGGACGACTTGCTCCTGTTCCTCTTGCGGTGCCGTCACCGACATCTCCTTCGCGGCGTTCCGTTTGCTGCGACGACCCGTCGTCAAGATTGACGCCAACTAATTCTGCTAGGCTGCGGAAGTTGAACATGGGTTCGCTGCCAGTGTCACGTTCCGCGTCGGACCGAGATCCTGTGCCATCGGCGCCAGCACAGCCAGGCCCGGCATAGCTTCCCGACGGCGAATCGGCCAAGGATGATCCAAGCGAGGAAGCATTGCTCATCTGCCGCAGGTGAGAATTTCCCTAGAGCCGCCAGCCGCAATGGGGAGTGCACTGGTAGTAGAGCTTCCTCCGTCCGACGAATCTTGAGGCCCGCGGTCTACACCCTTTCCTTTCCCAGCAGTATCGTCTTTGCTTTCTGGTTCTGTAGCTGGCGAATCTTCTGTTCGTGCAGCTTGTGACGCGCCTTGCAAGGTTGCCTCGACTCTCAAGGCGCTTGCTCCGCTATTACCACGCCTTCGACCAAGGGAAAGACTACTTGCGCTTGCGCCGCTGACACTCCCTCCATAAGGATCCGTGCTCACCTTCTTCTGAGCCTTCTTGTCCGCCTGTTGCTGTTTCTTGGCCTCCTTCCGCAGCACCTTGTCTTCTTTCCTCTTGCGCTCCTCCTCGGTGGCCAGGGACAGACGCACAGCCTCCATGAACATCATGTCCTCGAGCTCCTCCATCCGAGTTCGACGGCCGCCATCGGCAGCTCCGGTTCCATTTCCACCTTCAATGGCGTCTGTTTCGGCTTCGCCCATGTTGCTGGTGTTGCCGGGCTGCTCATTGCCTGGGGTGTTGGCACCGGTGCTTCTTCGCCCGAATCTCCCGGGCCGCAAGATGGACCTGCTCTCCTGTGCACCCACCAGGAACGCCGCTGTATGCAATGCGGTGGCCGCTGCAGATCGCCGTGCCTGATGAGCACGCGCAGATGCAAGCTTTGTGGCCCAGTCTGGTCTCACTCGATCAGTCGTGATGACATTAGGTGCAGTGGCGGACAAGCTGTGAGTCCGCCTCCTGCCAGCCTGATGCGGCAATGGTGGCGAGAGTGTTGAGTTGAGTGAGCTCTGAGAAGACATGGCGGTCGCGGAAGCTGGGTTTGGGGCAAATGTTGAGAGAGCTAAGCCTCTTCGGAAGGGAGGAGGGTCGTAGGTGACGCCACACTCTGGTTGTTGGCAATAGGGGCATGCTGACGGTTCGGAAATGAGCATTTCAGGTGGATCGTCTGGATTGAGTCCTTCATTTGGATCTCTTGCTTCGCCATTGGGGTGGTGCTCGGGTAGATGGGGATCCGCTCGCTTGATTTGGACAAAACATTCGCTGCAAATAGGCTGGTCGCAGCAGCGAGTTCGATTCAAGTAAGGAGGGTAAGATAGAAAGCAAATAGGGCACTCGCATGAGTCCTTGTATAGGTAGACCTCCATAGGTTGGCCATTAACAAAGGGTCGTGAGGTAGAAAGACTTCTTTCGGTGTCAAATCGGCAGATGAGGCATTGCGAGAGCCCACGCTAAGAGCTGCAGCCAGAGCCTTGGCCCTGGGCTTGATTGAAGACGTCTTTGGAGGTGCCGCGGATATTGGAGATGGAAGTCCTGAGCCAGGTCCGGGGACACTGCGGTCTGAAGCGGCGGATAGCGTCCTGGGGCCCAAGGATACCGTCAGATTCTGCAGATATTGGCTGCTGGAACTTTCTGTCCGAGGAAGCGGCCTCGGCATGAGATCAGGATCAGGCTGTGCATCCGCCGCCGGTATAGGCAAACCTCGAGCCGCAGCTACGAGCTGATGCTCTGCCCAATTGTCCGACCAGTCATTAAGGCCGCGCCAGAGGGAGCAAGCTTCCTTTCAATCTACTCGACGGAGCAAGCATATTAGCAGAAGTTTCAGAGTCCCATGTGCCTGTTTCAATTCAAAGAGGACGTACCTGGAGCTGTCGGACCACTGGCTTGTTGAAGTCCTCGGTTCCGGTGTAAACCCCCATTGTTACGAGGTAGCCTCCATCCACGTGCTCTTCTCGGATGCTTCGCTCTCGCTCCTTGGCTCTGGTAATGCGTTCCTTTTCCAATCTGCGTGCTTCCCTTTCTTGCCTCGTCTCGCGGTGCTCGAAAGGCGCATCTTGACGCTCACGGCCGCGGTCGCGAGGTGGTTGTAAACTCAGAAACCCTCCCAAATCGCCGCGGCTCATGCGATTTCGTGATCTTCCGCCATCATTTCGCCGAGAGTCGGAAGGGTTGTCAGCGTTTTCTCCTGCTCGCGACTCCTTTGTATTAGAATTTCCCATGATGGCGGTAACCGAGTGATGTAAAACCCTGGTGTGGCACTATGCCTCGCGTGAACAAATGTGATGTATTCGTGGACGAGTACGCGTTCAACAACAACGAGAGCAAGCCGATTAGAGTGGACGAATTCGATTTAAGAACGGGATATATTGCAAGCAAGTCCAGGAACGCGATGCTATTATGGTTGGGTGCACCTGCAAATTTCACGTGGTCAGTAACATGAAGTGGTCATGAGTCGACGGGGTTGCTGGGCTTGCGCGTGTTCAACAACTTGCAGCGTTGCACAAGATGAAACTCGCCTTGAGAAAACAACAATGGAAAAACGTACCAAGTGCGACACACAAGAAAAATCGCTCGAGTCGTGGTGGACTAGGACGATGCCGCACGAGGAGGCATGTCGGTATCGATAACACACAATTAATCCGCCACTGCTTCGTTCAAGTACACTAGTAGCCGCTATTCCGTGATTCGATGATGATGTTCTTTTTATTTCAGTGTCCGTTTGTAAGCAGGAAATTTGGATCTTGCGTGCGCGACGCCAGCAAGGCGAAGGATTCGTACGGGGATTAAAGAATGGCCGCGTTGTCAAGCCCGAATAGACCGAAGACGTCGGCGAGGGAACGACAGTGTTCGCAGGTCGGGCGGACGGTCTACAGGAGACGCAAGAGTAGAAATAAGTGATGACCAGGTAGGTACACCGAGTATGCCGCTCGGACCTGGGAACGTGAATGGGAAGAGGTGCAGAAGAAGAGTGCAACGGGGAATTAAGTCGCTTGACCCGGCGTGTGAGGTGTCGTTGGTGGGTTGGGTTGGAGTGGTGATTGCGAGAGCTGAGCGAACGGAGCTTGTTGGAGTGGCAGAGTGTAAGAGTGGGTTCGTCGGTTGGGGTGGTTGGCGAATTGCCGAAGATGGGGGATGTGGGATTGTGGGATAGTGATAGCGGATAAGTGGATATAGCGTGGGCAGGCAGCCTGCATCGACGTGGGACCGGAACGGGCTACACTTGCATTCACATATACGGATTACATACAAACGCCATTGGTGCGGACTGGCTGGAGCTCCAACGTCTGCTTGCTTTGTTCGTGTTCTCAAAACAGCATTACAAACGAGCACCCACTTCCGGGAGCTTGAGAATCAAAATGGGATCGTTCCAGATGTCCATGGCAATGATTCGCCAGAACGCAACGCAGAGTAAACAGTCTGCCCGTCGTGGCTTCGTCGGCTCCTCGATCAAACTATTACCACGTCTGCACCTCCGACCTCTGGCCGCCAGCCAGTGGGATTATCTGGAAATAGGAAGTCCGTAAGAGGTACCGCGCCTTTCCTACTAGTTGAAGCTCCCACAGATCGGACATCAAACTTCATCCGAATCAGTCTGAACAATTCCCTGCTAGCGCAATACCGGGAACCCCGCGCACAAGTCAAGTTGCGCAATCGAATCGAGTGAGTCATGTGCATGAAATCTCCAGCGCAAACAAACAAAAAAAAAAATCCATGGTCATGTCACCGCACTCTGTGGGAGATGAAAATGGAGATTTCCCAAACAGGGCGAGTCAATTGCGTGTTTGGAAGCAGCTTGCACTCCATCGGATCCGCCCATCAGCACGCAGCTATCACGCGCCAAAACAACTCCCGGCTCGGCTTCGAGTACGATGCTAAACTAATATTTCTCTTGATGAAAACAAAAGTAACATCGCACATATATGCAGCAAGATCATGCCTCGAGGTCCTATCCCGCATCTCTTGGCGAGTTCGCCATATTTATCTCCCGCAAAATTGAACGCTGCCAGCCTCCCCATCTACCGTGTATAAACTCCGCCCCATGCAAATTGTCATCACATCTTATCTCCTTGACTCCTTCCTTGGTGCCCAAGCCTGCAACCACTCCCTCATTCTATCCGGATTTCCGTTCTCAGCCTCCGCAGCTGCAACGCACCATTCCAAATCCCACACCTTCTCTGCAGCTATCAGCTCTGCAAGTTGCCTCCTCTTCTGGTTCGTCTGATCCACGCAAAAGTACACGTTTCCCTCTGCACTGGATACCTTCTCTACCAATGGCTTCACGAGAGGCAGCGCGGCAGAGGCAGAAGAACCTTTGGCCTCGAGCCCTGTATTTGCCCTACCCGTCTTGCACCACTCGTTGGCGCAGTGAGACTTGCCACAGCCCGTCATCATCTGTCCGAGATACTTTCTTTCCATCCGTCTGCGCAGAGCCTTGTTCTCAGGGTCATGCATGCTCACGTACAGCGGACCAAAACATATTGAGCAAAGACCAATATTGTTACCGGGCCCCTGACCTTGAGAAGTCCCCGCGTCAATCTGACCTCGTGGCCCCACGCCATGCAGAGTCCTTCCACAATTCGCGTTGCGGCATATGGCAGGCTTATCTTTGCTGACTTTGTCGAGTTCATGGTGCTTCATGTGAGTCTCCATGTCACGAAGTCGCACAATTTTATCGCACAGGTGGCATTCGGTAGTCCGGCTGCCGTCCGCGAGCTCGTGAGCCGTAATACCGGAGAGAACCACTTCTGGCGATGGATTGGATGGATCGCCTTCTTGAGGACCTCCAAATGACAGAATCGACAGAGGATCAGCTTTCCGGGACAGTCAGATGTTCGATGTCGGGCGAGATCTGCCAATGAATTGGTTGAGAATTCGCAATCTTGGCATTGACGATCGTGATGGAATACGGCGTTATGTTTGATCTGACTGGCGCGTGAATTGCCTTTGGCTGAGTCGTGGGGACAGTGCCAATGGATGCGCCATTCTTCAGAGTCCTTTTGAACACGGCATGGCACTCTGAACAAGACGTATTATTCCTCCTGCAAAAGCTCTCATGAAGAACCATTGTTTGTTTGGGAATCCACTGGCGGCAGTTTTGCACCGCTCTTCGTCCGCCTTGTGCTCTGCCCCATCTGCTTCCATCTTGTCGCTGGCGGCATGGCTCTCTTGTGACCCCGACTTGGCCCTTATCGTAAACGAAACGGGCTCGGTTTCACGCTGCACACCAAAGGCAGAGCCATGAACAGAAACGAGTATAGATTCAGCATCATCCAGCTCAGAGCTGGACGGGGGTATCGTAAGAATCTTTACGCCGTGTTCTGCGGGAGAAAAGTCCCCAAATACATGTGTTGTTTCTCTCGGTACCGCTCTTTGTCTCGACGATCGTGGTGTGACGAACAAGTCTATGCTGTCTTCTTGTGTTATGTCACTGATGGTGATGGTGAGGGTTTGTGACCGATCCCACGATGGCAGCATGTAGTCGACGTATCCTCCTGCCTGGACACTGCCGGCGACGTCTCTCCATATGTCAAGTTCACCACCCTTTGTTATGCCTCCAGAACTCTCGTTCTGTGATTTCGTCATGATGTGACGCATTGTTTCTCGAGCTTGTTCTTCGTTGAGCGCCTCGATATCCACCTCCAGGTCGGTGTCGACGACACAAATCCCATCGCCCTGGGGAGAGAGCTTGTCTACCAAGAACTTGAATGTTTCCCCCTTGACACCGTGCACCGAGAAAATCGAGTTCTTGGTCAGGCAAGTAAAGTGTTCTCGAAGATGTCTCTCCAGCAATGGTTTCCAGTCATCTGGGTTGTAACCTGCCTCGAGAGGTCGCAGTCTCGCGTACGTGCCTTTGGCACCAGCGTTGCATGAACCGTTAAACGCATCGAGCCCGAGGCTGTCGCATTTCCGTCACTAGTCAGGTCGATAGCCAGGCTATCTGGGGTTTCATCTCCATTGTTGAGGGCAAGTTGCTCAGGATCTATGCCTAGTGTGTCGGTGAGAAACGAGCTCAACCCTATGGTTCCCTCCTCGGCCGAGAATTCTCGAATACCAGCAAAGACGACGTTTCCATTTTGCCCGTTGACAAGTCGAAATGTCAGTGGTTGTGGCAGTTGCTGACGCTGATCAGTCGTGAAGCTGTTCGATCGATATGGGTTTGATGGATCCCAGGCAGTAAAACTTGATGCCGATGTCGGTTGGGACGGCGCGGCTGCTAAAAGTTGCTCTAATGCAGATTGAGGAAGAATTATTTTGTCTCCAGATAGATTCCTTGCCGAGGTGGACTCGGAAGGCAGAATACGGAAAGAGGCCGACCAGCGCAGTGCTGGTTGCTTTGACATGTTGTTGTTGCTGATTTTAAAAAAATCACCCGCGGCTTATGACGTTGGGGATGCGCAAAGAGCGCCGGCTGCGACTCGGGTATTTTACTTGGCCTAGGGAAAGAGAGGATCACGCGCAACCTGGAAAAATTCAATACGAAAGCTTTGGTGATTAAAGACATTGCAAGATTCAACTAGATCAATATCAAGCGAAGCTATGTTATCCTCCATGGTGGAATAACAGCGCCTTCGACGGAGACGGTGCGAATGCATGGATGGGGTGCTCACTGCTCAGTCAGCGGATTCCACCGATTTCCATGATGTTTGTTGGTAACGCGAGGATTGCCACAGTCACGTGGACCACGGCTTCGTCACTCACAAATACGGAGTAGGCAGTCGTCCGTGGGCAAATATCAAGTTTCAGGTGACACGAGTGCAAAACGAATCTGCAATTGGAGAGACTGTTCTGCCTGTCATCCACATGGGCGCTCATTGGGCATTCAGACAGACGTTTCGGACATGAATAGTGCGAATGTCCATTTTCTCGGCCTAATGTTCATTTCGTGCACCCGGCCATCTGCGACTCAAATTGTATGTACGGTGTAGTCCACAAAGCCCTTGGCAAGTCGTGCTTATTACTTGGTGCACTCAGGTTGCTTCCATGTCCATCAAGTCCGCGATCACGGAGTAGACAAGCAAACAAGTAATGGAACGAGGTGACACGGATTCCCCCATGCCCGCTCCCGGGGGCAATTTTGGATATTCATCTTACAAGCCAGGGGGCATCTTTGGTGCTGCAAGCCCGTCGACACGTCGCAGGATGTAAGACTTTCGTTCCCGCCAATGCACACTTCACAGCCTTGGCAAAGTCCAGTCTCATGAATTAGAGTAGGATCGCGCCGTCTTGGCTACAGGATTCTCGCGGTTGATGGAACAACTCTCTCAGTGGTCTCTGTATTGCAGCGGTCCTGCAATCTGGAGTGGAGGAAGGAGTGCAAGCCGCACCGGCAGCAGTAGTGCATGTTAAGGTCCGGTGCAATTAAGTTAAGCCAGATGTCAACGAGGTTCTCAAAAATCCTGGGACGAGATGCGGTCGACACCATCGCTGGCTCCCGTCCACAACCCCAAGTGGTGACGTCGACCAGGGCCTGCCAGACCCTTTGCCCAAACCCAGTTCAGGTTATTAGTAAGACGGATTGTCTCTGCAAGATTACCGGGCGGTTGGTTGAGGAAGGAAATGGCTACACCCTTGCCAACATGGCAGAAAAGATCGGCAGTCGATCTTATTTATGTACGCCCGCGGGGCAAGCCGACAGGAGGTTGGTTCAAAGAGGCAATCCGGGAGAGATGAGAAACGATTTGGTGTCCACGTTTGACCAGATCCTTACGAGACCCCGGTCTGATTGCCCGATGGCGAGTTGTTGCTTATTCTATGTAGATGAAATAAACGAGGAGGAGTCAAGCAATGCGTGAAGATTGCCAAGCTGTACTCGGTACTCCGTGTGACGGTCTGTTAGTCCGTAGTAGTCTGGTAGCAGTTGCAGGGGCATCCAGGGCATCAAGCCATCAATCATGTCCTCAGACCAACCACGTATCATGGACGTTGTTGAGGTGACGGAGTACTAAGTACGTGAAAGCATTACGTCTGTATCTACGGCGTACGCCAGACCCCTTCCTTCCTCCTTCCTTCCCCTTCCTTTTCCCTTCCTTCCCCTTCCCTTTGGCTCACCTGACCCCCGCCTCCGTTATCCTCGCTCCTGCCTCCTCAACGGACCAGACGCTTTTCGTCAACAAACTGACCTACTGGTACTCCGTACTCCCCATCCGGATGCGACGCCTTTCACCACCGCATTTGGCGCCAGACCACGGCTTGCACGGCCCGCCTAATACATCCACCTCGAGAGACACTCATGTCCGCGTGGGCCGATAAGCGTCACACGTTGTCCGGATCGCGCTTTCGATTGACTGATGGTGTTGACAGTGCCATTCTCAGGGTCGATAAGAAGCTTGATAATCTCTCGCTTCGTGCCACGCCCATACTTTGAGTCCGCCGTCGAATACTCCGTACACACGTCCTAGGCACATTTGCACCTCTCGTTTGGCTTTGCCTTTGTCGGCCACGCACATTTTGCCCCGGTTCCGTGTTGCCATTTTCAACTCTGTGTCGCGGTTTTCTTTTTCTACTGGACAGCGCCATAATCTCAACAAAGTCCGTCCAGCTGTTTCTGCGCGGCCTCTAATCACCACCGATCATCCCACGTCCTTGTCCTACGACACACAGACGCTTCGACAAGGTCAGACCTGCCATCCTTTTCGGTGTCGGTGAACGCTCCAATGCCACCCCTGGTCGCTGTTTCACTCTGAAGATACTTCACCTGGCCGCGTTTGAGCGGCGGAATGTGAATTGGAACTGTCTCACCCTCCCCGGTCTGGCAAGGTTACATGACGCTCACGGCATGACAGGCTATAGATAACCTTACGCGGCATCTCTATTTGCTTGATCCACACGGCCCAAACATCAAACCCTCAACTAGCTACATCATCCTATTTATTATATCCGGTCCTCGTTTGTGGCCAGACTACTGGTGTCACAGCCATATTGTTCCTCTTTTTCTTTTTGCCATCGCAGAACACAACCCATATATCACGCAGGGTCTGGTGACTCGCTGCATCGAAAACTCATTCTCAGGTGTTGCATGCTATTACTAGAAGCGACTGCCTTTCCCACTACATCCACCTCGTTATATACCTCTGTTGGTATCTCACACCGAAACCGAAGCCTACCTCTTTTCAACTGCCACGCCTCTCTGTTTCCTTGGCTGTTCCGTCGCGTGTCCTGGCAGCCTGACATGAGCCAAGCTACCATCAACGGTCAAACGCGTGAAGAACTCGAGATAGTACTATCTCTGTTCGATGTCCTCCATAATTCTCTGATTCTCCGCAACATCGCACCCTACCTACCCGTTTACAGTCTCCTCCAACTTTCTTCAACAAGCAAGGGTTTTCGATCTCTCATTAACTCTACGCCTGGTGTATTTCGTCATCTCGATCTTACACGAGTTGAAAAGGCCAAATTCGGCGTCGATCCAATCGATAATGGCGGAGAAGTCTGGCGCAATGTTCAGCTAGATGAGACCCTGACTGAAGATGAGTGAGTATACATTGATGACAATTTTTCTAAAATGAATTCACCGCTGATTGAAGACAGCGTTTACTCCGGGCCGTTGAGAGGCATTTTCCGTGCCATCCGCCGGCAAAACCTCCTTCAAGATGTCCAAACCTTGATTCTTGATGGTCTATCCGTGACCTCTGATTTGTGCCATGAGATCATCAATGATCCTTCCTACAGCGTCCGTATTTTGTCTATTCGCGATGTCAAGAACCTGAACCAGGCCAAACTCCGCGGTGCCTTGCAATACGCCTGTCGACCGAGTCGGCCTGAGAACTCACCAAGGCTCAAAGCCCTCTACGTTTTCGGACCAAAAGAGGCCGACTCGGAGAAGAGGAGTAGCTCGATAAGCACAGGCTGGAACCGCAGAAGCCAGCAAGCACTGTCCTCTTCATTGGAACAAGAGGGCGATAACTGGTGGCATAAAAGGGCCGTCTTGTTACACGCCCAATCTCGCTGGACTGGATCAACTGCATGCTAGCATGTCAAGGGGTCATCGCCTTCGACGCTGTACTCTGCCAAAGTCCCCGACACAGAAACTCACCCATATTCGGTCAACCACTCATAATGGGAGACAATGCACCCGCTATAGCCACCCATGCTGTCGCTGGTTGCGATGGCTGTGGAGAAGCGCCAGAGGGTCTGATAATGCAGGAGTCATGCTCGCCACCCTGTCTTCCACTGCTCAGTCCTGTTCCAAACATGACATCCTCCGTCCGTGCAGCAACATGTCCATCGCAGCCTGGTCAATCGTTTGCTCCACGATGTGGCGATTGTCTTCGCGAACGATACTGCGCCTGCTGCAATAAGTGGTGGTGCGAGTCATGCTACCAGCTACCAGGTCAATCACAGGTTCCTGGGGTGAACGACTTCATTGTCGTAGACGAGGAAGATAGCGTGGCAAGTTTTGCACAGATGCTTGACTTGCAGGAAAGCACACCAAAGATCCAGGTACGGCGAAACACCTGTTTCCAATGTTCGGCTGCCCGAGTACTTGCGTCAGGCCGCAACTCAGAGAATCTGTCATGAGGCAAGAGGGCGATGGCTTCGTGTTTAAACCCAGCCAGCGTGTTGTGCAGATTTCTACGCAATATCTGTGTCCTCTCTGACAGCATAGCGATGATGATACGTTGTCAACTTGCAACAAGTGTGCTAGGAATCTATGCTAACGAATTCGTACAGAATCGGGTTTCCAAAAGCTGCTGGGAATGCGGCAACAACGTACGTAGCCGTCCACAAATCGAACATATATAGTAAGCTAACGTCTGCCAGTGCGATACATGTATCAGCAAGACGCAACGAGTGTGTAAAAATGTTGCGCAGGATATTGCATTGTCCACAATGAGGGCTCATCTTCCGAATTTGTAAGCTTTGGTCTTGTCATCTCGATGAATATCTACTGAAATCTCGATAGTGTGATTGGTGTGTTTCCCGCGGTAGGGGTTTGGGTCGACAGTAAGTCTTGTCAACGTTTCCTTTTACACGAGCATGTATTTAATCTCTAATACCACTACAGAGACTCGAAATCCACTCGCGTGAACCTAAATGCAAGCGGCATACCTGCGGATTTGAATCGAAGGAGGATGAGAGACACGGTGACCCGGCCACTAATTTGAGACACAATTGAGCTGGAAACCAACCAACAGGGCTCGGACAATTTGTTTGCCTCCCTTGGGCTTGGCCTGGAGAAATCTGGACGTACCAAGCGCACATTATGATGACTGATATGATCAAAATATTTTCTTTTCTCTTGAGACATGAACTCCTCTTCATCAAATAGCGACATACACACCACTCTGGAGCGAAGTGCGAAATAGATATAATTTGAGCCGCGTACCGTCCGTCCGCAAAAGAAAAAAAGGGCCGCTGTGATGTGCTGTTACCACACGTTCGTCTGGGGCGGCGCACTTTTCCACTCCATAGCATAGCTGTTGGCGTTTGGCGTGGACGAAGTTGTCTGGTGGATGCAGAATTCATCGATCTGATCTGATTCTCTCATGCACACAGCCCAAAGTTTGATATGCTCACCGAGAGCTGAGTGCAAATGGCCCAATTCTCAGAACAAGTTTCTGTCCTGTGCGATTCTTCCATCTTGCTCCACGTTCAAGTGAGATTCAGCCCCGCGGCAAGCTTTTCGCTACCAAAATTGAGCCCAACTCCTCATACTCTTTCTTCGTGACGGCCAACTTCTCGATGTCCATATGGTTGGCAAGATTAGCGGCCCCGTACCAAGTGCTTGTGATGGGATCGGCTGGTCTCGCTACGCGCACCACGCAGTCGTCGGGAACGCGCTGCACGACCTCCCTCTGCAGCCGCTGGATGAAGCCTTCAAACAGGGTATTACCGCCCACAACGACGATGTTGGCCAATAAGCCGGGCCAAAGACCAATGGGTAGTCCCTGCAGCGACTGCTGAATCAAGTCTGGCAGACCGGGCTGGCGCATGCCCATATCTGAGGATTGAAGATCAGCTCTGGAACGGCGAACCGCTCGTTGCGCAAGGGCAAGGCATCCTCGTCCACTTGGCCCGCCGCAGCGAGCTTCCTCGCCTTGGCATGTCTGCTGTGGTCGTAGTCGAGCATGGTTCCTTGGGTTCGCGTATGGAAATCAGGCAGGATGTAGTCCTTGACGATGCCCGCGCCCGTGAGGTATGCTTCGCGTTTCTCGCCCCTGGTTCCCTTCCAGGTCTTTTCGAGATCGGACTTGAAGTCTGGCGTGACGTAGCAGGCCTTCTCTTTCATCTCGTTGACGATGAACGTCTCGCTGCGCATGTCGAAGTGGCGGAGGAGAGGAGCCGCGCGAGGTAGTTGGTCAGAAGCTTGCCCCCTACGTCGAGGCGGCGGACTGCTGAATGCAGAGGTTGTCCGCGAAGAAGTGGCGTGACGGTCGTGAATGAGTAGCCGGAGTCGATGACCATGACGACCTCTGCAGGGGCATTAGCCACTGTCGGAACATCCTTGGGGTCCGGAATAGACTTTGCGTGTCGCAGTAGGCATTGAAACTTGGCCCTGGAATTCAAGGGGAGGGACCACGGGGTTAGTTATAGTTAGAGGAGGCAACCTTGGCATTTTTTTGGGGGGGCGCGGTTCCAGGACACAAATATTGGGAGCGTACCGATGCCGCGATAGTAGCTAGAGAAGCCGTACTCCTCAAAGACGACCTGGTCGCAATTCGTCTGCAACACGGGCAACCCATTGGGGGCTCCGCGAGGATCAGACGCGTCTCGGCCGGGTCGCACCCCGGCGCCAGAAGATTGTCCAGCAGCTCCTGGTCCCAGATGTCCTTCTGCGCCTCCCAGTTCACGATGAAGCCCCGCTCCACCGGCCGGCGGAGCTGCATCTCTCCGTAGTCGCGGCACCGGGAGAGCTCCGAGGCCACGTATATCTTTCTCGAGCGGTCGCGCGCGACGCAGTTTGGGACTACGCGCGGTGCGCCCATCTGGCCGTCGGCCACGACGCCGGCCTTGAGGTGTGGGCGCCATTGTCGACGACGAGGGTGGTGGTCGGCCGGGGGCGGTGCGGTATTGGCTTTTCGTCCGCCTGCCATGGGGGTTTTGTCGCGGCTGCGCTGCTGGGAGCTGCTTTGATCTGGCGATGTTGGTTTTGGTTTGGGCAACGCGATGGATGGAAGGGGAGAGGGGGTGTTCTTGTGGTGGAGCCTCGTGGCCGAAATCTGGAAACATGGCGTTGGCAGGGGGCAGGGGTGCGACTCAGGTAAGTCACATGTCAAGTCAAGAAGGTACTTGGCTGCAAACTTCCATCATGACTTTCCTAAAGGGCGCAGCGCAGGACAGCGTGTAAGCAATGCTTGAGAAAACCTGGAGAGGTCAGGGACTTGACACCAAGCCACGGCCTCTGCTCTCGCTGCGTCAGTTGTTCCTCCAATTGGAGGGCAGTTGACTTGCGGCGCGTCATGTTGAATATAAGAGAGATTATACCCGCAGTTCTATGGATGTGCGAGTAGACGATGACGATGATGGTGAAGGATTTCATATTTCTCCCTTGTACGCATCATCGTCTTGCTTGGCCTTGCTTGGCAATTGTGCTGTGGGTGAGTTGTGAATGCCGTGTGTGTGTTTCTCATAAGCGGCCGTGGCATAATTCATATTCAATGTTGCATCATGTTTGCAGATTCGCTGCTCGGTTCATCGCTCGCGTCTATTTTTGGCAAACCAAGGAGAAATTATCAATGCTCTCTATATGCTAACCGCCATGCAAGTCTCATTAAATCTTGGCGCTATCAAAGAACTTTTGGATATCAATCCATATCGCTGTGCGACTGCGTCCACCGGAACAAGACCTTTGATTTGTCTCATGTTCACAAAGGTCTCGCCGCCACTTTCCCATGCATAGTCTTTCCAGCGGCCGAGCTGTGGCCACATTGCTCTCTGACAATGCGCTCAATCCTGTCTCTTCTCCTTGCTGCGTTAGCATCGGTATGGCTGGTCAGCTCGACAACGCTCTTCCACAGCGCCCATGTTTCGTCGAGTTCATCAACATTGGACACTCCCATGACGCTCACCCCTACTCGTGCCGGTGAGCCGGCTTCGTCCTTCTTGGCGCTTGCAAGAAGAGATCGCGGATACGCAACAGAGCCAAAGGGTGCGCCTATGCGACCCCAGTTCTCCAAGGCCCATCGGATTGCGACTTCTTCAAGACGTTCTCCCGATCTTCTCGCGATCTCCGCCAAGCCATGGCACGCTTCTCGCAATCGAGGTGGCGCAGGATGCCACGAGGACATGGGACCGTTGTCTGCACCTCTCGTCGTTATCAGGCCCATTCCCAGCATGCTGGCATTGGGAACACATTCGACACCTGCCTTGCTCAGTCGTTCGAGAACATCTCTCCGGCCCAGTTGGCTGTTCTGGATACAGAAATGGGCATATGACATGACGGCATCGAGAGGCTCCCGGTCTGCTCCAGGATCATTTCCGCCAACGAAACCAACACCTCGATCGGGTAACCGCTGATGCCGACATAGCGAACGAGACCCTGGTCTCGCATGCGCCGCAGCTCCTTGACGGCCTCGAGAACGTCAGCCGGAGAGACAAACTCGACATCATGAGCGTACACAAGATCGAGGTATTGCGTGCTCAGTCGCTCGAGACTTCGGCATACACTGTATCGTATCCACGCCGGAGAGTAATCGAATTCGTTGTTCCCGATCCGTCCAGCTTTAGTAATGAGAAAATAGCCGTCTCGGTTCGGGGGCGGTGTCAGCGCGCGAAGTGCATCCCCGAGCAAGACTTCAGATGGCCCATAGTATGGCGAGGTGTCGAATGCCACGATGTCATGTTCCAGCGCTCTGCGAACAATGTCGGTATATGGCATTTGTGAAGGATCGGAATTGTATTGATAGTTGAAGGTGGCCGTCCCCAAGATAAGGGGGCAAGACTTGGGAAAGCGGCTTGTTGGGAGCTGCCATGGTCGACGGGGTACTCAAAGCTGATGAAACAATTTCATGCTTGCAGGACATGAGAAAGCTTGGGTGGGAGGACGCAATGTCCGGAGGGAACCTGGTCGACTCGCAAGATGATGGCCGAGCTTAACAAACAATTCTTGCAAGAGAGAGATGTTCGATGAAGACCAAGATGAGAGAATTGTTGGAGCTCCGAGCACCGGGCCGGGGGCCAGACAAGAGACCATGTCGCAATGGCATGACGGGGTCATTTTTCTTGTGGATCCCCGATTTGCCGGACATGTCTTCCGTTCTCGATCTTATTTCATAGCCTAATCTGTGGAAATCTGCAAGCAAGAGCGAATCAGGCATGGTGACTAAGCACATCGCGCGACCCTTGAGTGAAGACGTCTTCACTTGAACATTTGAACATGACGTCAGCGCATCAGTCACCCGACGCCATCATGAATAAATGCAATTGCGTTTTGTCAATTGTATGTATACATATGTAAAGTATGTACGGGGTCATATCTACAACTTAATAAGGAGTAATATCCTCCGTTGAAATCTCTCCACGTCAAATTCAAGGGTATGTTCGTCCACCGTCACCACCAACTCCTCGTAAGATGAAATTAAGCAACCAAGGTATCGCGAAGCGCCTCACGCGGTGGCGATGGGCTTCTCGATATATTGACCAGCACCGACTGTCCGGGCAAAGGTGGTGTGTGGCTTCCACTTGGCTGAGTTGCGGGGGTGGTCTCCTCCATCATCTTGTCAACTTGCTCGAGAGACAGGCCCTTCGTCTCTGGTACCAGGAAGTAAGTATAGACAAAGGCACATGTGCACAGAGCGCCCCAAACAAAGAAGACGGATGACTTCATGTTGCCACGCTTCTCACCGACCATGTAAGGGGTAATGACGGCAATAATGGTGTTCCAAAGCCAGTTGGAGGCAGTGGACAGACCAACACCGCGGGATCGAATGGGAGAGGAAGATCTCGCCAATGACGATCCAGGCGCCAGGGCCCCAGGTAGAGGCGAACCAGAAGATGAAAATAGCAATGAAGGCAATCTGAGCATTGACAGCGGAAACGTTGTCGGCCAGGCTGTTATCGGGGTCGGAAGGGTCGGGATGGGAGTGGTTGAAACCAACAGTGACACCTATGATGGCAACCAGGAACTGGCAGATGAGCATACCAGCGGCACCGACAATCAGGATAGTACGGCGACCAAATCGCTCGACAGTCCAGAAAGAGAGGGGGTGGAAAGGACATTGACGAGGGTGAAGACCAGAGAGATCAAGAAGGTGTTGCTGATGGCGCCAGTCGACTTGAGGAAGGGGTCGAGTAGTAGAAGATGAAGTTGACACCAGTCCACTGCTGCATCATCTGCAGGAAGTACCCAAGATGGTTCGACGCAGGTTGGACTTGGCACTCCAGAGGCTGCCCTTGAAGCAGTTGGCCCAGCTACCGAACCAGGTGGTGGAGGGAATGAGGGCGCGCTCGTATTCCTCGTTTGCGACAATCTCGGCAATCTCGGTCTGGACATAGTCGGAGTTGGGAGGCTGGCCGCGGACACGAGAGAGGGCGTCGATGGCCTTCTGGATCTGACCCTTCTTGACGAAGTAGCGAGGGGAGTCGGGCAGGAAGAGCAAGCCGATTCCAAGGATCATGGCCCAGGGAACTGGATGGCGATGGGGATGCGGTAGGCACCAGTGTCATTCCTGTCCTTGGTGGCGTAGACAACAATGGAGGCCAACATGATGCCGATGGTGATGCAGAATTGGTAACCGGCGACTAAGGCGCCACGAACCTTGCGAGGGCACTGCAGTGGGGAAAAAGGCGTTAGTCAAGAACTGTCCGAGTGGCCTTTTCTTCGTGGAGAGAAATTGAGGCTGGTTGACGACTCCAGTCACTTACAATTTCAGACATGTACAGAATGACGATGGCGGACTCGAAACCAACACCTAAACCAGCAATGATACGGCCGGCGACGATGGGGCCAAGAGCGTGATCGCGACTAGTAATCATCTGGATAACACAACCAAGGGCGTAGATGACGCAGCCGATGATGACAGTCCATTTGCGGCCAATGAAGTCGGCAAGATCACCAGCAATCAGAGCACCGAAGAATGTTCCGCAAGACAGGATAGAGACGATGAGGGAAGTGTGGGATTCGGAAACCTCTTTGGCACCGACGGCTTCGACGGCATCGATGAAGATCCTGGAGCCCAGGACACCATTGATGTAACCGGAATCATAACCGAAGAAGATGCCACCGAAAGATGCGAAGGCGCAAAGAAGATAGGCCTTCCATGTGACGGGAGCCTCAATGTGCTCGACATCATGGGCAGTGTGGAGGGTGACGGAGGTCTTTCGGCCCTCGCCCGATTTCTCGAGACCGGTGGCCATTGTTGCTGTTGATCTTCTCAAAAGGTTGTTCTTGTCTTGACAAGTTTTTTTGGGAGGGGGTTAAGAAGAAAAGAGGGTACAATGTCTTGGATAATTCGAGACAAGATTGATGCCTTTTAGTGCGGCGCCCGGAAGACAATGGGTAGACAGACAACACAAAGAGCGAGACAAGATGCAAGCTGTTGGCGAGGGGGTGAGGACGACTTTTTATCCCACGAGCCAGCAGAGGATTTGGATCAAACTCTCTCTGCCCAGGTCTCTCTGCCCAGGTCTCTCTGCCCAGGGTCTCAATGTCGCATCCCGCCCCCGTCTACAGTGGCTTACCAGGTATGAGGCTACGAGCGCATGCGGTGCAGTTCCCGCGGATATGGTTTGGGTGCAATGCTCGAAAAATGAGATGAGCAGCGATGCAGGGGTGGCGCTCACACAAGACGGGCGCGGAAGCGGAGCCTTGTCCAGATCAGCTAAACAGTCATTTGGACTTCAGCCCGACAACTCGAGTCTGTGATGGAGTCTGTGGCCGAGTCTGTGGTCGAGTCTGTGGTCGAGTCTGTGGTCGAGTCTGTGGTCGAAGCTGTGGTCGAGGCGTGAACCATCGAGGCGGGTGTCCGGGAACCCGCGTGGGGATTCGCGGGGCCTGGCCTGGTCTGGCCTGGGCGTGCTGCGAGGTAACGCCGATGATGGGTGCAGGGGCTCTGGCCGCCATCGGTTGGTAGAGAAGCGCCGAGAAGGGCCGGCTTGTTGAGTGTTGATGGACTGTTGATGGACTGTTGATGGACTGTTGATGGACTGATTGACTGAAGGGTGCCCAGTAGACCGTTGGATAATTAGTAAATCCCCGTCTGGGTGTGGGTGGGAGGGTCTCGTCCCGTTGGTCTCATGCAAGTCTCCCAGATTCCCCATGGGAAAAGAGGAGGAGACAATTCCATCTTGGTCACTGCTATTGGACAACACACCGGACATGTGAAGAAACTCTAATCCGTATTGTACGGCCCACGCGTCTTATTAACCAACCGTAGCTTCTTCGTCTCCCCGCTCGACTCGATGCATCTGATCGGCGGAAGAAGCGCCCGAAAAGGAGCGCTCCATATAGACGGGACGGGCATCTTGACAGCTGTACATACGTGGCCAACATCATCGTCGATTTCAACACATCCAGATTGGACTACGCAGCCGAACTTCATGATGTCTCCATGTCGTCAATTGCAGCCTGGTTTGTCCTGGAACCAAAAAGACACACGAAAGACAAGACGAGTTGGGGTCCTGCTTTTGCCCAAACAGCCCCAAGAGCGCCCCATGCCGTGCCACCAAGCCGCGGTCCACCCCCTTGCTTTGCTTTGGTGCCGTCGTCCAGTCCATCATGGCAAAATACGGGTCTCGAATTCCGAATGGGACAATTCTCGGTCGTACTTGTTCACGCTATTCCCTGCCCGAGGCGCGTCTAGCAGCCACTCCATTTGACCGAGCTGCGAGCGACTTGGAATCTGGTCCGGTCTCGATGCAGTTGACGGCGGTGTGAGCAGAAGTGGAGGGCACGGATTGGCGAAACCAAGGGCAACACCAACTTGAAGTTGGACTACTCCGCATGATCCAAGAATAGCCACGCATTGCTGCGCGTCTTTTGGCAGAAGCACTTTTGGCAGAACTCTCTTCGGTTGCCCACGGGGTTTGCTCGTGGCGTTGCAGGGTGGCTCATGCCAACCAAAAAAAAAAAAAAAAAACTTCACCCGAGTGGATTTCGCCGAGTGAAGCAGCAATTTGTTTTGTTGTCCGACTACGGGACACGGTTGATGTGAGCCGACTTCAACGCCACTTGGCAAGCATGACCTCTCTTCCAAAAAGTCATGGTCAATTATTAGCCGCCATGATGGGGTCTCGGTCATATTCTGTATGTACTCGTGACCGGTATTACGCCTCCGGGCGCGCGGTTGGCGGCATCTTGATCCGACGGGACATAGTGTATGCTGCTGGTATCGCCTTCCCCTTAGATGGGATAACACAGCAATGATTTGATTTGGAACCGAGGTCTTGGGATGATGCTAGCATCGTTGCTGACTTATGCTCCGACGCCACATTTTGAAAGCGGCCGAGCTGGAATGTGCGTCTGCCCCCTCTTCATTCGCGTCTTTGGACACGATTTTACCACAGCACCAGAAAAAAAAAAAGAAAGAAAGAAAGAAAGAAATCAAGCTCTGCTGATATTGAAACATCGCTGCGTCCCGCTCTCAGACACCGCGTGGCACTCACGGCACTATTCACCTGGCGGCTGACGGACCCGATCGAGCCGACAAGAGACGCAAACGTTTGCGTTGCTCCGCCAAGGCTTGCCGTCTGCATTCCAGTCCATTCAGCACAGGAACGAACGCTCGAATCGTTTTCAGCAGTAATATTCCATGATTTCTCATCATTCCCGCAGCCATCGCATGAACGATGACATCGAATCGGTATGAACTTGGATGTGCCCTACAATTGATACTTCGTTCCACGGAGCGATGGAGCCGGCCCCGGTGCCCCCAATCATTCCGACCACTATATTTTCAGATTTTTGGCCGCGCCCATTTTCAGACGATTTCAATCATGTCTTTGAGCCCAGGTCCAGGTCTATGCATTGGCAAAATTCGCGCCGACGTGGCAGCCGTCACCGCATGCTTTGTCTTCATCCTCGTGGCATTTGCACAATTAGCCACAGAATCTCAGCAAGGCTGATTTGTTACACAGCAGAGTTTGGGCACTCATGAGACATTATTTATTCATCGACAGAGAGTTTGATGGAAAGAGCAGGGCTGCTGGCCAACCCTTAGGCTGACCTGATTGTAGACCGTACCGCATCCGTAAAGGAGCTGTTGGTTTACGTCGGCTGCACGCTTGCTCTTATAAACGAATCGTAAACGCTAACATTTCTTTCTCATCATCACAGATATTCCCTCGCGCAACGGGGATCGTGGAAAATGGCTGATGAAAGTGTATACTCGTCGCCGAGTCCGCTCACTGAGATGGTCGACCTTGGTCGAGGCCATGTCATAGTTGAATTGTTCCTGTCTCAAGGCACAACACGTTTTCGCATCCAGGTATCATCGGCCGAGCTAAGCTGCTGTAGATCAAGTTAGTGAGAGTTCCTTCGGACACACATCAAGGTTTTGAGAGAGAGGCAAAACAGCATCATCACGATCCCAACATGTCACACCCGCAGACTCCTTTCTCTGCGACCTTCAAGAGCACCCCAGTCAGGTCAACACCATCATGTCTTGTCTCGTGGATTTTTCAAACGCTGAACCCCGGCATTGTTCGACTTGGTTGACCGACTCACTGACAGGAGAGCTGAGCCAGTCCATCTGTGCTATGTTGAGCGTTACCATGAGCATGGTGGGCTGGTCTGACTTGTAGCCCAACGATGTAGTGGGTTGGAGAGAGTGTAAGCAGGCAACCGCTGATCAAGTCAGCACGAAAGGAGGCGGAGAGGATTGTGCAACTCAAACGTAAGCTCCCAAGAGACAATGTCAACGGCATCTTCTTCAGCATACAAGGCAGTTGTCTCCTTGGGGCAAGTGCCAAGTTTTATACCCGACCAAGTGGCCGGATGGCCGGTGGATAATCATCGTGTGCCTTCGAGGACCACGGACTGAGTCTGGGGAGACTGCATGTAAGCTAAGCGCATTGGCCTACACTACTACAAGCACCAATCCAAGGGGTGCCATTATCATTGTCCTGGATCTTCTTGGCCAACATGATGCACATCATGTTGCCCCTGGCCCATTGGTGCCATCTACGTCTTCAAGGAGGACTTCCGTTCCTTACTCTTCGTGGACTCGTGCTACAAGCCATTCACCAGTCACGTACGCGCACGCCCGAAATCAAAGCCTGCATTCTTATTTCAGCCCGACTGCCTATAAGCCGCCTTGCAACCAATGCCCTGAAACAAGTGCCGCTCATAAGCCCTTGATACTATTCCAATAGGCAGCGGCACACATTCAAAGACATTGCCAACGGCTTTGCAGCAGGTAAAGTTCCGAATCACTCGTGAGAAGGCGAACAGATCTCCGACCAAGCCCAAGCCGTTTCGGTATACAAATGCGGCAAAATGAAATAGAAAGAGTAATCATCTGAGAGGGTGTCTGCGGCGGATCGACCTGCCAGAAGACTTGAACTGTCGAGGTATCATTGTCAAAGTATCGTGAGCGATGAATGGCAGAGACTCGTCACCGCCAAACATATCCCAAGTGCCATGCCAGGGGATGGCACTCGGAAGAAAAGGAGAACAAATCTGTGCGAGAGTACGCGGTGAGTCTATCTATATTTTGGGGATCTCAATCTGAAAGATGGTAAGCGTAGTCCTCCAGGGATGGCGCAGAAGGTTCGATCCATTCTGGAAGTTCCAGACTTTCGGTGTCGAACAGTAGTTCTGAATCGTGATCCATGTACGTGTAAGTGTCCCAGTTCGCCATGGCTTCTTCATGATGATCATTCTCCGTGGGTTGCCCTTCTAGTATGTTGTGTGTTGATGGTTCGTGAAGTCGCATTCTCCTGGATTGGTGAGTTGCGGCAGTGCAAGCCGCATCGCCAGGCTCAAGTGAGGATGAGAAGAAAACAAATGTCCTGTTTGTTGTCGCGTTAGGCACAACTCTGACCAACAGTCGCTTTCCGAAAATCAAGAATACCGAAGTGTATGTCTTACCTTTGACAAGCTTGACTTCGGTATTCCGTCTCAAGAAACCTTGCACCCAGTGTTTGCCGAGAGGCTGCTGGTCACCGTGAACAACCAGGATGCGGCTGGCAAATTCTTCGAACTGCCCCTGTGTGGGAGGAACTCCGAGAGCATCGAGATGGAAGATCCAGCGAGACAACAGCTTCTCCTGCTGACGAGAGAAGCGCTGACGGCATTCGTGAGCTTCGGCATGCGAGATTCCGCCATTGAGACGGTCTTGCAGCGTGGCTCGTGGAATGTGCCATCTTTTAGCAGCAGACCGCTGAGAAGTTCCTTGTTGAACTTCACGGACAGCTTCCTGCAAGTCCCTTTCGGTGTACTTGGCCATTTGGGGTAGCTACGAGAATGGCTTACTCAAAGTAGGGTCTTCTTAAAGATGGGACGGGGATTATGCGAACAGGTTGGTTGCGACGAAGGAGGTATGGGAGGGGGTGGACAACGACAACACCAGGTAATGGGTAACGGGCAACGGGCTTGTAGAGAGCGTCCAACAAGGAAGAAGCCTGGGATCAAGCGTGTGTTAGAGATCTTCCAAAGAAGCCATGATGGCTGGTGCTGAATGTCGAAATGGCCAGATAATGGGTGAAGAGAAGATAGGAGGAGGCGGCCACTTGCGTCCTCAAATACTCTTGTTGGGGATGCGTGTATGGGAAGATTTGGGAGCAGGGAGCAGGGAGCAGGGAGCAGGAGCAGGAGCACCGAAAAGGGAGCACAGAAAGGGAGCACAGAAAAAAGGGAAGGAACGAGTTGGGTTAGATGAGAAGCGGCAGGAGGCGCTCCAGGAGCCAGGGCAACCAACTGGAGCAGCACAGCACATCACCAGCACCGCAAAGGGCAAAGGAAGGGGCAAAGGGCGGGAGGGCAGGGAAGGCGGCAGAGCGGGCAAGACATGGTCGAGGAAGTCGAGGAGGAGCCAAGCCATTCTCCGATGGCACCAAAACACTTCATCACTGGAAAGTCAACGGCCCTGGTGTGTGCGAATAAGACTAAATCACAATACAACACCAAGCACCGTCAGAGAGCGCCCGTGGCAGGTACAGGCTACAGAAGCATGAGAAGGCACGGTTTCATTACTTACGTACATATGATGTGATTTGGGGGTCCTGGGCCTGGGTCCTCCTTCCCGACTCCTAGGTGTCAGTGGGGTGAGCAGATGAGCAGATGAGCAGATGGGTCGCTGCCAACTTGGCCTCTCGCCGCCTTTCTGCCAGAACTCCGTAGTTCCGTAGTTTCCGTACGGCGACTAAAGAAACGACATGCAAACAACACAACACTCACCGCAACTGGCATGAGGCGAAACGAGGATGCATAGGCATCATCTGCCCCGAGAGGCTCGAGAGGGCAGGGACGGGAACGCAACATTGTGATACCACCAAGAACAGCACAGCACACTGGCGCATCAACAACCACAGCAGATGCGTGCGCGTGCGTGTGATGAAAACCAAGCCAGACTGATCTGATACTGGCACTTGGCCAGAAAAGGAGATCCGATTTGACAACATACGCGACCAGTCGGAGCCGCATGGTGCTTGATCGTGTTGGATGGTTGGCGGCGTGCGTTGTTGTGCGAGCTGCACGCCGCCGCAGCAATATCAATCAGGACGTGTTTCAACCCGAACTGAAAAGGCATTTTCGAAAGTTTTCTTAGCAACAATTTGCAAGCAAACACAAAGCGCACTTCGGCACCGCCTCCCTGGTCCCGTTTATCCACCAGCCATGCCAAGCGCATGCACGCCCACACGCCCATGCCCGTCGTTCACCAACCTCGGGCTATTATTTCCTGGCCATAGAACCCAAACACCTCATATGTCACATGTACATTCCACGCCCATCATGTTATGACCAGCACAGCGCAGCGGCACGGCGTGCGAGGAGCCCGAGTGCTGCGGCTATGGTCAGACCGCCCCATGTTAGTTCCCAGGAATCTCGACGTTTAATTTCTCTACTACGTACGGATTTTTAAAATTGGAAACGGGCCCAAAATCGAGAATCGCCGGAACGACCGGGAAAGGACCGCCATAAAAGCAAGGGATTACATCCGTCACAGGCCAAACACACATACCAGGGAAGGAAGAGGTTGACCAAAAAAAAACCCAAAGGACCAGAGGATGGAACCTGGGACTTTCACAACCAGTGCCAGAGCAAGCATGACAACAAGGGCATCGACGCGGACAGGTTGCCATCATTCATGACTGCTCCAGTGTCCGCCATCAGCCTTGTTTGAGATGTGTCAGTAGCCTCGATCCAGACTGACGGCCTCTTCACCCCGTTCATGTGAACTTCTCCATCTGCTCCATCTTTGCGCTCCATCTTTTGCCCCCAAAAAAAAACTCGTTTTCAGACCAGGGATGTGAATGAACCTGGAAGGCTAACAGCCAATCTCTGCATGTGCTTCAATTCGTCAGCTTCAGTCGGCGCGGCAATGCCAGACATGACCGCAACCGAGCCCGATGCAAGAAGTTGGACACGCTTACGAGAGGCGCCCCAATTCGTGCAGCAAAAATCGCTCAGCAGTCAGTGTCAACTTATTAGAGTTGGCTGTATAATGATTTTAACGACAGCCCTTGTCGAACTCGAGTTCGAGGCGTGACACTTGAACGTCATGATCGCTGCAGATGCACCTCCCCTTATCCGATATGCTTCAGGTGCATGCAATGTCGGCCTTTTCTACATTTCAGTTCTCAATCGATCAATCGCGCCGTATAAAACAATGAAGAATAGACATCTGTCAGTGGACAGCTAGCCCTAGGGTACCATATTCCGTCAGACTGGTCCCATGCACGCAGGACAGCATATGGCCCGGGCCCGAGCTTACTCCATACGGCAGGCAGAATCAGGGAGCTTGTTGAGACGACGGGATGGGATTCGGGCGATGGGATTGAGGGACGACGAAAGCCAAGCATTGAGATGGCCAAGGGTGCCCTGGGAGGCCTCGCTCGGGAGCGATCCGAAAAGGGGACCCTGCTTCAGTGAGCTGCACCATTTTGGATTGATTGCGATGACGAAAGTGGCCGTGGCCATGCCAGTTGCCGCATCGCTATTGCTCAGCGCCAAGAAACCGCGAGGGGCATCAGAGCCACGCAACGGGCAGGGGATGGCGCAGCATCGGCTTGCAGGACGACGGAGCCATCATGACTGGCTGGACGGACGCGAAAGAGTCCAAAAGTCAAAAGCCAAACGCTAATGTACAAATCGTAAAGAGGCCAGCCAGCCAGCAATGGCCAGATGGAGCTGATGGGATGGAGCTCATGGCGCACATGGACATGGGCATGGACATAGGGCCACACCACCAGTTGACACATCAAAGACGGTCAAGGCCAAGGTGAAGAACTACACCGGGTTCCCTCTATTGCGCTATAAAGTTTCGATTCACGTCGTCCAGTTTCCTTGGTAAGCGACGTTGGAAGACGGAGGAAGCTGCCTCGGTGACTTCAGCTCTTTGGCAGACATGTTTGCCGATCAGCGCCAACTCCAACTCCAGCTGCAAATTTCCCACTCGGGGCGGCATCCGAGGCAGGCCGGGGACAGCAGGAGCAGCTTCACTGATCACATGCAGATCTGCTCTGGTCAATCGCTCTGTCGTCAATCGCTCCGTCAATCCACGCTGGCGAGATCCAGTGGACTGACTGCCCTGCGCTAATAGTGGTGGACCAGTAAGTATATCGCTCATAGCCAGGAGCCTGAAATGCGCACTGCCACTACACCGGAGACACATTGCTTCTGTTATTAGCGGACGCTCCGTGGCTCAACATTGAACATTGAACACCGCTACTTGCCGCCCACCACCTTCCATCCGCCGCAACCACAAAGAGTCCCCCTTGTTGACTGGTGATTTCTTTCTGTCGACGGTTTATCGAGGCAATTTCGACAGACGCCCGTTCTTAATCCTCTTCTAGCCGTCGGACGGACGAGCAACCGACCCAGCCCGTGACTTGGTGTTTTCTCAAGCACTCGCCACTTTTCCGGCCTAGCCTAGCACGTTTCGTGACCTTTTGGCCCCATCCGCCATCGGCTGAGCCAGTCGATTTTTGCCGTTTTTGTCAGATTGTGACGGCAAGCTTATTGTACCCTGGCTGGCCCAACCATCCCCGGACCGGTGGCCGAAATGGAGGTAGCTGCACTCGGCCAGTCTCACAACCGGAAAGCGGCCATGTAAGACGAACGGCTGATTCCATTGTCTAGTTTTTGAATTGTGGAATATTGGAATTTTCCCTCTGGCAGAATTGGAATAATTCGCCACAGGATTAGTCCATGCCGGTCTCGCTTGTCGCGTTTCCGCGTTTCGCCGACAGTATAATATAATTGCGCGTGCCTACGGCTTGATTTTCACGTAGCTTGCCATTGTCACCTTTCTACGGCTCCGGATCGTCGCTGGCGTTGACTTGGACCGTTCTGTCTTGGGAACTTGTGGAAAGAAAAGCTGTACTTTTGCCTCAGGAAACTTTTTCTTCTCGGGTTTTCTTCATCTTCCCGTATTATTTGTCCTTGCGTAGTTGCAGCTCTGGCCTGTGAGCCTTTTGGGTTTCACCATGTCACCAGGAAAAGCTGCCGATCTGCAGGTCACGGAGCGTATTCGATGGAGAGATGAGGAAGAGGGCCACGGGCGCCGTAGGAGCCGCTCCAGAACTGGTCTTCATCGTTCTAATTCGACCGGATCACTTGCCATTCGAAGTATTCACGGCAGGGCATCGGTTGATCCTGGTGTAACGCTGCCGATCCAGTACCGCACCGTGTAAGTCAAACATTGCGAGGCCTGAAACAAAACACGCAAAAGTCTCCAGTTCTAATGTCGCCCAAACCAGCTCGTTCCAAATCGAGGAATCCAAAGGCAAAGAGCGGGCAGAATTAGCCAGGGCCAGTGAAGTTGCGGCCAAAGGTAGGGAGGAGATTGCTAAATACCCTTCACCAGGAAAATGTCGACCAGTTTCTAATCGTTGCTCGCGCCGCAGATCTCAGTGACCTCGAATGGCACACGATTACTCCTGGAGAAGTCACCGCGCGCTTAGTGACTTCACCTACGGTCGGTCTATCAGATCCTCAAGCAAAAAGACGCCTGCAGGAATACGGCAAGAATGCGCCATCACCGCCCAAAACGAACCGAGCTCTTGCAGTCTTTGGATACTTCTTCAAGGGTTTCGGTAGTATCTTATTGGTCGGTAGTATTCTGGTGTTTGTATCATGGAAACCCCTCGGAGAACCCAATCCAGCAGTAGCCAACTTGGTAAGCAACGAAAGTCAAAGTCCCATTTCATCTTCACAGGCGGCTGCCATGCTAACACTCATGCTGTGTGAAGGCGCTTGCAATCGTCCTGCTGGCTGTTTTCTTCATCCAGGCCGCCTTTACCATGTTCCAGGATTGGTCAACATCCCGAGTCATGTCATCTATCAAGGATATGCTTCCAGAGCACTGCCAAGTCATGAGAGATGGCCAGGTGGCCGAACTCGCCGCGGAGGACCTTGTCCCAGGAGATGTTGTCCTCATCAAGGCTGGCAACAAGCTTCCCGCCGACATGCGTTTCATCGAGGTGTCGCCCGAAACCAAGTTTGATCGATCGGTGTTGACCGGTGAATCTCGGCCCATTGCCGCCACGGTTGACTCTAGCGATGAGAACTACCTGGAAACGCACAACATTGGTCTTCAGGGAACGCACTGCATCATTGGATCTGCCACTGGTGTCGTCGTCGCGACTGCTGACCGTACCGTGTTTGGCCGCATCGCTACCTTGACAAATGAGCCCAAGACGCAGATGACTACGCTGGAGAGGAAGTTTTGTACTTTGTCGTGTTCATTTGCGCAATCATGCTCACCATGATTATTGCCGTCGTCGTCATCTGGTACGCATGAAACTCTTCGTTGCGAAGCAGAAATTACAACAAACTTGACTGACGTTGATTGTTCCAGGGCCGTTTGGCTCCGACGAGACCATCCCAACTGGATCAACGTGCCGACTCTCATTGTCAGCTGCGTCAGTATTGCCGTCGCCTTTATCCCAGAGGGTCTCCCCATCGCTATCACAGCTGGCTTGACCATCACTGCCAACTTGATGAGGAAGAACAAGGTCCTGTGCAAGTCTCTCAAGACTGTTGAAACTCTCGGATCCGTGTCTGTGATTTGCTCTGACAAGACCGGCACGCTCACACAGGTAAGATTGCCCAGACGGAAGGACCATTAAACTTGACAGCATGATGAACAACAATTGGGATATAGGGAAAATGGCAGTTTCGGATTGCTCCATTGGGTCAAATAACCTCACTCTTGACGAACTGCGTGAAGCCATGGCCAGCAAGAACACCGAGAAGCTCGACGTGGCCCACACGTTTGGCCAGCTCGCATCCCTCTCTGCGCTGTGCAACGGAGCAGAGATGGATGCTTCCCAGGCTGATATTCCAGTTGAAAAACGCAACATCTTTGGAGACGCCACTGATACTGCCGTGCTGAGATTCTCGGAGATTGTTGCCCAGGGAAACGTAAACTACTTCCGGTCTTGCTGGAAAAAGGTGTTTGAGCTGGCATTCAACAGCAAGAACAAGTTCATGATTCGTTGCTTCGCCATTGCACGACACGAGGCACTCGACCGCACTCTCACGAACCAAGACGCTACCGAATTCAGAGACAATGATCTGTCAGTATTGCCCTACAAGACGAGTGGTCAGAACATGCATGCGTGCTTGGGGAATTGAGCCTGAACTGATGCCAGCATTACAGGCTTTTGACCGTCAAGGAGCCCCGGACGTCTTGATCGAACGATGCTCGCACTACCTCGCCCCCTCTGGCGAGGTTGTCGAACTCACCAAAGAAGCCAAGGCCACCTTTGAGCATGTCAAAAACATGTACTCGTCGCAGGGCAAGCGGTGCCTGCTTCTCGCGAGGAAAATCCTCAAAGGCGGCGCTACACACGAAGGAGAGGATCCCGGTTACGAGAAAAAGCAATCGAGGAGGCAAAGACTGGAATCACCCTCGTCGGATTCGTGGCCATTGTTGACCCTCTGCGCCCTGAAATCCCCGAGGTTGTCTCTACTCTCCGTGGGGCTGGAATACGATTCTCAATGGCAAGTCTACGTCACGCCCTGAATCCCCGAGTCTTTCTGACATCGTCGTGCAAAGGTTACCGGTGATTTTGCACTGACAGCCCTCTCCATCGCCCGTGAAGCCGGCATCGTCACCTGCGTCCACGTAGATGGCGTAGCCCAGCTCGAACGGAGCCCCTAGAGGACGGATCGACCTCGGGCGATACCGATGTGGAAAAGCAAGCGACTGCCTCCTCTGGGAGGGGTGCCCTGGTCATCAGCGGCCCCGAGTTGACCACCCTGACCGACCACCAATGGACTACATTGACCGAATACGAAGAAGTCGTCTTTGCCAGAACTACGCCAGAGCAAAAGCTGCGTATCGTCCGCGAGTACCAGAAGAACAGTGTCGTGGCCATGACTGGTGATGGCGTGAACGATGCGCCGTCTTTGAAGGCTGCTGATGTTGGCATATCCATGGGCAGTGGCTCGGATATCGCCATGGAAGCCGCAGATATGGTGCTGCTCGATTCCTTCTCCTCGGTTGTTGTGGCTGTTCAATACGGGCGTGTCGTGTTTGATAACCTGAAAAGGTCATTGCCTACCTGCTTCCCGCTGGTAGTTTCTCCGAGTTCTGGCCCGTCATGACGTCTGTGATTTTCGGTCTACCGCAGATTCTGTCCTCTTTCCTCATGATCATAATTTGGTATGCACTTGCCTCTTCGAATCAAGCTCACTATGGGCATGCTCTCCGTCATGGGAAAAGAGTAGCCATACTAACACTTCCACAGTTGTTTCACCGACTGCGCCGCCGCCACCGTCCTGTCCTACGAAAAGCCCGAGGCGGACGTCCTCCTCCGCCGACCCAGAAACGTCAAGAAGGACCGCCTCGTCAACTGGCAGCTCATCTTCCACGCCTACGCCATCATTGGTGTCACCGAGACCCTGGCCTCGTTTGCCATGTCCTTCTGGTATCTCCAGCGCAATGGCATTCTTTTCTCGGACCTGTGGTTCAGCTTCGGCGTCATCCTCCAACATCGACCCGGACTACTACACCGCGAAGCTGAACGAGGCGTCGTCCATCTACTTTGTCAACCTGGTAGTCATGCAGTGGTTCAATCTCATGGCCACGAGAACGCGCCGCCTGAGCATCTTGCAGCACCCGCCGCTGTTCAACAAGGAGACGTCCAACTGGTACCTGTTCCCCGCCATCTTGTTCGCGCTGGGCATGGCTGCCATTTGGCTGTACATTCCCTCTATTCAGACTGTGCTTGGCACTTCTGGCGTGCCTGTCGAGCACTGGTTCTTGCCATTTACTTTTGGCTTGTTTATTATTCTGATTGACGAGTTGAGGAGGGCTTGGGTTAGGCGCTGGCCGGAGGGGCTTTTGGCCAAGGCTGCGTGGTAGATGGTTTGGCTTTTTTTCTCTTCTGATTTCTTCTCCTTCTTCTTTGGTGCCCAGGCGCATTCATCCCCCAAGTTTGCCCTACATAGAATAGAAACAGACATGTCCATAGAATGAGAGGCACGAAGAGTTCACTATAGGTATCGAGTCCGAGGCACATGTACTAAAAATCAATTGTCTTTCCATGTCCAAAGCCTCGACTTACCCATTTCACAGTGCGACGGACCTCTGCCATTACGTTGGAAAAATTTCCGGGAAAAAGTCACGTCTCGGACCATCTTTTGAGCACGGAGTTGTTGACTTTTGTGCGGATGTTGTCCAGCCAAGGATGATTGTTCCTGTCCAAACTAACCATGACCAAGGATTTCCCTAGCTCTATAGGGAAGCCTCATTGCTATAGCGAGGCGAGTCACCGCCTTATACCTTCTTCGCCCGGCGTTGCAGTGTTGGCCCTGCGCCGATGTCAATCTGACAAGACCTGACGACATGGCGACTTGGTCCTGGAACCTCTTCTTGCCAGCATTAGGCAGAGACTGGATTCCCAGTCATTGGCTCTAAACTGCAGAGAAACGGGATTACACCAACTTTGTCTAGGGTTAGAGCAAGAATGCCTCGGGCGGACCCCTCCAGAGCGTTTCAGCCCTCCAGACAAGCCCGAGCCATGGAAGTCAGTCACCCTGCGAAGCCTCCGAATACAAGTCGGCGTGCATACTAAAAAGTTCGACTACCCGGAGGATAAAAGCGCAATCTGACGCTGGCTTGGTTCAACACACGGCCCGTCGACTTGCGGGGACCAAGTCCTGGCGCTACTATTTCGACGCAGGCTTCTCCAAGACGGAAATCTTCGAGGACAGCGGAGCCTGGCACTCGTCCGAGATTGGCCTCATCTTTGGCACTGTACCCCAGACCCAGAGAGGGCAACACCTTTTTCAGGCCGAGCTTGGCACCAAGATGGCAAACTGCCTGGGCCTCCTTCATCAAGGAATCCCACCGGAAGGGCCCTGGCTGGGAGCCCAGTCTTCCCGAGCATCAAGTTTCGGTGTATAGATCTGCGAAGCATGCTCCACGGCGGGATATTCGATTCGTCGACAGGTGCAGTGGGCTGACGGACGTTGGACAAGAAGTTGCATTTTGCGCAGGATGCCCGTGGGCCGTGATGGGTTTGAACTGAGTCTGGTGGTGTATACAAGACGTTGACAATACGGCGAGGGAATGAATGCGAGGTTGGTGCATCACGGCTACTCGACAACATGTAATGTAATGGATCCAAACATGACACTTCGGTGGGTTTCTCAAACTACGCCGTTTCATTCGTGTCATTCATCATTCATCTATTCTTCGTCAGAGACGGATTTGTGCCGCCGGGCTTTTTGACTTTGACGCACGCGACAACGCGGGGCGGGGAATTTCTGAAACGGCCGGTCGACCGATGGCTTGCACTTGAGCCCCGGAAGGCATGGACGAGGGCTGGGATCCGAAACGACGACCAAACGATAGGGCCAGCAGAAGACAAAGAAACCTGAGTAATGGCGGGTGAAGCAGGGTTGCGTGTGGCTGACCGCCGGAGAATTATCTACGCGGAGGGAGGGGATGATGGCACGAGGATTGGGAAAGAGGACATCAGAGGAATGCAAGGCCGACTTTACAATGCGAGGGAAGCAGAAAGGGATAAAGGAAGAAAGATGAAAAAAACACACGGGAAAGCGCAAAAGCGAGGCGCATTTATTTCCCCGTCACAACGCCAGTGGGTGAGACTTCTCGGCCGAACGTCCGCAACTCGGCGAACGGCGATGCGAGAACTTTGGTTTTTTTTTTTTTTTCCTCTTCGTCTTCTTCTTTTTCTTCTTCCTTGTCGTAGACGGGACGAATCGCACGCTGTGTAACAAGACTAGTTTACCAAAAGCATCACGATCGATGGGATGTAACTGACATATGCCATCCGTAATGCATAATCCATGCCAAACAGGAGAAAGAATCGGCCGAGTGTGGAGAAACGATCGCCTCTCCCCAAAAGCGCCGTATGTCACCTCATTGCGAGTCCGGCCTGCTTACAAGTTACAGCCCAGCCCCGGGATGAAGAACAGACGGGGCGTAGAGAAGAGGGAGAAAGAACAAGATGGCGAGAAATTCCCGCCCGGTACTTCCTGTTACGGAATCGCGTACTCTACGTGCCTTTTTTTTTCCCAGAAGAGCGAGGGTATGTCGCATGTTGTAATCCGTGGTGGGTTCAGATCGGACGGAAAACCCCTTTTGCTGTTGCGCTTGGTGCAAAGCGGCGAGTCCGTCTCTTGGTAGCTCGTTCCACCGTGCCCAGTGCCCACCACGATGCGACGAAGGTCGTAACGGAGATTGGGTTTGCTCTGACTGAGCCTTGCTGCCGATTTTCAAGACGGGTTGACTCGCGTAGAGATGTCGAATATATAGGATGGCCTGCATGTCGAGAGGACCGAGCAGCGTCTTGTTGTCACACCATTCTTTCGCCCTTCTCTAATACTCCAATATCCTGGCGATTTGGACTTGTCCTTTTCTTTTGCATCCTGCTCTTTTTGTCCTGACGTGTCGGTCGTTTTTCTTTCTTTCTTTCTTTTCTTTTCCTCTCCTTCCTCTCAAGACGGCAGGTCTCCGTCAAGTTATCTTGAAAGCTTTGCAAGATGGGTGTTCTCTCTACGCTTTTGGCTGCTTCTCCTTTGCTGGTCTTGGGAAACTGCCATGCAGTCATTACCAATGCGCAAGGCATTGAAGGGTCTCCCGCTAGTGTTGGTTTCAAGGTGGGTTCATCTAAACAACCTGTCAACATAGTCCACGGGTATAGTTTGGCAGCTAATAGCAAACCCCTTTGAAGTCGACCCCGCGATTGCTAGAAATTGCATCAGCATCAACCCTTGCCAGCAGGACTCTACCATCATTCGAGATGCCGAGATGAAAGCCAATATCGTCAATACGTGTGGACGCACAGAGCTCAAGGGAAACATTGACGTTGGGGAAAACACTGAGAATGCTCTGGCCTCGAAGGCCGTGACGCAAGTCAAGGCTGGGAGCGAAGTCACAGTCACCCTCCACCAGGTCAACGCCGATGGTGCTGGCCCCTATGTTTGCGACATTGACATGACCAGCAACGCCGGTGTCAAGTTCACCGTAAGTTATGTGACGCTTGGCATTGTTTCTTTCATGGCGAAACAAGTAGCTGACAAGAAGGCTTGAAGAACCTCACCGTCTTGAACAACGTGCCTGGAGCCAACGGTCTCTCTCAGGCCAAAACACAGGCTTTTAACCTCACCGTTCAAATGCCCAATAACCTCGACTGCTCCGGTGGTAAGTCTCGCTTGTTCTCTTCCGCTGCCTCGCTCGGCAAGGCTACACAAATCTAACCGGGGATACATCATGTTAGCTTCAACTGGAAATGTTTGCACCGTTCGCTGTCGCAACAACGCCGTCGCCGGTCCTTTCGGCGGCTGCTTTGCGGTCCAACAGGTGGATAACAGAAAGACGGTCAACTCCCCGCTCAGATCGACACCGCTCAGAGCTTCACCAACGTCCAGGAACAGGTGGTGAAGAACCAGGCCGACTTTCGGGACGCCGTGAAGGCCAACGAGATTTCTGGTTCTGACGAGGCCGCGCAGAATCTCGCTGCTGTCAACGCTCTTCTCAAAGAGAGCGTCGTCACCAAGCCGGCGCCTCAGCAGACGCCAACTGTGATCAATGAGGAGCCTCCCCTCAGCAGACGGGCGGCAACCAGGGTGGAAACAACCGTGGAGGAAACCGAGGCGGCAATCAAGGTGGAAACCGAGGTGGAAACCGAGGAGGCAACCGAGGAGGTAACCAGGGTGGAAACCGAGGAGGCAACCAAGGAGGCAAACAAGGCGGTAACCGAGGAGGCAACCGAGGAGGTAACCAGGGTGGAAACCGAGGAGGTAACCAAGGAGGCAAACAAGGCGGTAACCGAGGAGGCAACCAAGGAGGCAACCAAGGCGGTAATCGAGGAGGCAACCAGGGTGGAAACCGAGGAGGCAACCAAGGAGGCAACCGAGGAGGCAACCAGGGCGAAAACAAGGCTGGAGCAAACAGAAGCCGAAACGGTGGTTCTACAGACGGGGGCAACCGCAATGGCAATGGAGGTGTCAAAAACTAAAAGACTTGAGTGCCGAAGCGACACTAGAGAGAGATCTCAGAACATGGTCGATATCAAGCAGACTGTACACGACCATATATAAAACTTAGTACTTGATAATGATTTACTGTTAAAACAAGAGAAGTGTTGCATCGAATGTTGGGCAAATTTGAACAACTTGGCCTCGAAAACGATGGACGTTGCCGCAGATTGTGCGGAGGAAAGGATGACACTGGGGCGTATGTCGGAGAGGCTCTCGGCGACAAACCCGGTCCTCGACCCGAGGAACGTACAGAGTAGGCATCGGTCAATCGGTGGACGGATGCTGGAAAAGACACGGGCATCGGCGCAACGGGTTCCGGCACCCGACCTGTCTGTTCTCTGGGGCTGACGGTAAGATCGACGCCAGGACAGAAGGAAAAACCGCCGCCCTGATGTTGATAGTCCCGAGGTCCCGCCTCAGCTCAGATGCTGCGACCAGGGCGAGATTTTCCGTCCGAGCTGAAGCAAGACAAGGCAACTCGGGTCGAGGTCGAAGACGCAGATGTGTAAGATGGGGAAACTAGAACAAATGACAGCAGTCCGGTGACCGTTCCAAAGCCGTTGTCTCTGAGCGCTGAGTCGGTCGTCATGAGCATCAGACACGAGCCTATTCTTGACCTTGTCAGTGGGCCTTGTTTCATTAGTCAGGGAGGCTTCTATTCGGTCTGGCGCGTCTATGAGGATCGACAACTGGCCCTTTTGCAGTCCATGTGGCCGACACTTGGTGAGGGGAGGTAAGAATGCAGGAAGGAAGTCTTGCTCAAGCAGACAAAAGTCAACAAGACAGGCAAGAACAATCGCCTCTCAACAGCCAACGAAACTTCCTCGTGGTGTCGATGAGAATGGGCGTCGTGGTCCTGAGTCTTGAGTCCTGACCCCGCGCGTGTTGGTCTGTTCGCCCATTGTTCTGTGCATTTGCATAGTAGATTGACCTGGGGCAACGAAAAGATTGGTTCGGAGAATCTATTGTTCGCCGGACAACTGCAAAACAGCCATCAATCTGGACTTTGCCCATTCCCACATGGCCTTATTCTCGCAGTGTTTCTGGTGACCTTTTTCCAGTTGAGCTTGACATGCATCTTCTCTACGCGCGAGCAATTGGCCAGAGCACCAAATACGACAAGCCCACGTGGGAAGAGCAATTGCAGTCTTTCCTCCGCCCTCGTAGAGTAATATGTGTAGATAAAATGGCCAGGCCGCTCGCTCGTACATCGCGTTCGTTTTGCTTTCCCGGGGCATTATGCTTGGCATTCGGCAATCTCCAAATACGTCTGACGAACGGATACCCTCAGGTACTTCATGTCTGACATGGTCTGCCACAACCTGTACCGTATTGACACTCTCAAGCTAGGTAGGGCGGTCCTCGATTCTCACCGCTGCATCGTTGCTCTACAGTAATGATGAAGTTCAAGCTCTTGGCTCTCGCCTTTGCTGCCACTTGTCTGGCAGCAAAATCCGCCTGCCCGGCTCTGGCCGACAAGTGGCAGCAAAATCCTCCTGCCCTGGCTCTGGCCGATGCTGCCGATGCATGAAGCTCAACAAGTTCGACAACGGCCAAACAGCCTGTGTTGCCGACCAGGCCGGCGCAGATGACTGGGGTGACGATGGAAACGGCATCTACTTTTGCAAAATGAACATCTCCCAGTTCGATATATCCGAACTCTGCAACGGCAATCGATATGCGTGTGCCTCCGACCTTGGGCCTGACAGAGGCTACAACTGCTGGGATTGTTAGGTGGCATAGGGAATAACGGCAATGCGCTTTCGTGACCTGGTGAAACATGCCGGGCGAGCAGGATCTCTTTGAATTTCGTCATGCTTCTGGTAGAATGCAGTTTTCTTGAAGAGCCTTTCCGCTCTGCACAGGTTGATGTGATGAAATAAACAAATGTCATTGTCTGATGACTCCAATTTGTTGGGCAAGTTCAAACTGCCGGCCCTATCACAGCATCGCCCGCACGGCAAGTGGGGAACAAGGCCCAGTGACATTGCGAGATTAAATAAATCGTCTCGTCTCCCACGGAGCAGCATTTTCTTCGCCTCTCCCAACAAATACCGCAGCACACTTTACATCGAAAGCCAGGTTACAACTCAAATTACATCGCCCAACTACTATTACTACTACTACAGCCCGATTGGTACGCGAACAGCGTCCAAGGAGCCAAGATGCCTTTCGCAATGGAACTATATTCAGGTCGAGGTAAAGTGAACCAAGAATGCAACCGGGTGTTCGATTTATGTTCCTGTCCAACGGCAAGTCGTTCTTGGGGCCACGATCCCAGATCCCTCCAGCCCTTGTCAGAGCAGTCCATGTTCTTGATGCAGAGCGGGAAAGTGTCTGTTTCGGTCGTGCGACCAAGAGCCTGTTCCGTTGGCAACATGATTGATCTGAGAAATACCGGTGAACTTGATCTGGATAATACCAGCGAAAGGATTTGCTTCTTGAGGACTCCCTCTCTTTGATCGTGTGCCAGGAACCGTGGCCAAACTAACTCTTGCAGCATTCGCCGCCTCGACCCGCCAACATGTCTACGGATAAGATTACCTTCCTCACCAACTGGTAGGCGATGAATACTGCCACACAGACACTAGGTGCAGCTTGTGCTGAGATTTTGTGCTGACTTGGCTTATAGGCACGCCACGCCTTACCACGCCCCTTTGTACTTGGCTCAGGCCAAGGGGTTCTTCAAGGAAGAGGGCATCAAGGTTGCCCTGTTGGAGCCCAACGATCCCAGCGTATGCAACACCGTCTTCTTCTGCTCATCGTGTTCTAGCACTAATCATTTTTCATACTTTTTTATTAGGATGTTACTGAAATCATTGGCACCGGCAAAGTCGACCTTGGCTTCAAAGCCATGATCCACACGCTGGCCGTATGTTGATGCCGCTAGTTCTTTCTTCTCCTCTATACTCGAGGAATAATCTGCCCACTAATCAACCCATTACCTAGGCCAAGGCTCGTGACTTCCCTGTCCTTTCCATCGGCAGTCTCCTGGACGAGCCCTTCACCGGCGTAGTCTATCTCAAGGAGTCCGGCATCACCACCGACTTCCGCTCCCTCAAGGGCAAGCGCATCGGCTACGTTGGCGAGTTCGGCAAGATCCAGATTGACGAGCTCACTTCCCACTATGGCCTCACCCCGATGACTACACGGCTGTGCGATGCGGCATGAATGTCTCCAAGGCCATCATTCAAGGCGACATTGACGCCGGCATTGGTCTCGAAAACGTCCAGATGGTCGAGCTGGAGGAGTGGCTCACCTTTCAGGGCAGAGACAAGTCCGACGTGCAGATGCTTCGCATCGATGAGCTCGCCGAGCTAGGATGCTGCTGCTTCTGCTCCATTCTCTACATTGGCAACGAGAGATTCATCGCCGAGAACCCCGACAAGGTGCGCGCGTTCATGCGCGCCGTCAAGAAGGCTACCGACTTTGTGCTGGCGGATCCGCACAACGCCTGGAAGGAGTACGTTGACTTCAAGCCCGTCATGAAATCGGAGCTCAACTGGAAAATCTTTGGGCGCAGCTACGCCTACTTCTCGCAGGATCTCAAGAATGTCCAGCGTGACTGGAACAAGGTGACCAAGTATGGGCAGAGGTTGGGAGTGTTGAGCCCCGACTTCCAGCCCAACTACACCAATGAATTTCTCGGCTGGGCTCTGGAGCCTGACTCTGCCGACCCAACTGGTGACCAGAAGCGAATGGTTGAGCTGCAGTGTGATGTTGCTCGCTGTGGCGGCTTCCGTCGTCTGCCTGATGCCGTGAAGGCGTAAGAGCTAGCTTCTTACATCAAGTCCGGTCAGTTGTGCCCAATGGTTTTACCCTTTTGCTTGCCGAAACCAACTGTTATACACTCGTTGAATTATTGAACGAACGTCATCCACATGTCATGAGGAGTAGTAGTTGGGAATAGCAAATAGTATATTGGTGAAGGATTCGCATCATCAAATTGTTCCGCGGACTGCACCTATCAATTTGATGAGATGATGGGTAATTTATATCAACATGTCTGTATAATTTCGATCGCTAAGCTATAGTGGTATGTCTACCGGGACTGAACTATCATGCACATTTCATAATCGTACTGCATCACACAAAGTATTCGTCACACACTTACGCCGAGGCCGTGGCGTTGGTTCTTTCACGGATAGTCTCGGCAAATAACCTACTCTTCCTCTCCATTTCTTCAGTATTGCTGTAGTCTCTGAAGACCTCGTCCATCTGCTCGAGGGTTTTACCATTTGTCTCAGGCACAAAGTAGAAAGTCCATCCGAAGGACAGGAAGCAGAAAGCAGCAAAGAAGACGTATGCTCCGAAACCAGTGTTTTGCACAAGGGGGTGTGATGAGGCCCTGAGCGCGAAAGGTTAGCTTCAAACCCAAGTTTCGAGTGAGTGAACCGCTGGTCTGCCACTTACGACAATGAAGTTGTTGAGCCAATCTGATCGTTTCAGTTAGTCAATGTGGTATTTGGTCTCGTCATGGGTGCGCGAAAGCGAGAAAAGAACAACTTACTTGAACAGGTCGAAATGGAAACACCCTTGGCACGGAGCGAGGATGGAAAGATCTCGGAGGGCATAGCCCAGGGCACGGGACCCCAACTAGCCCCGAATGCCAACATGTAGAACAAGAGGAAGACGACGCTAGTCAGCCCTCGGCTTTGTGCGCTGGCCAATTGCTTGAAAACTTGCCTACGAGGATGGCGATGATGAAGTGCGAGATGAACATGCCTACGCTTCCCCAGAGGAGAATCTTACGTCTGCCGAATCGATCCAAGGTCCACAAGCTGGATGAGACACCAATAAGCTGAATCACGTTGAGCACACCCGACATGATCAGCTGCATGTTGTGATCGAGTCCCATGGTGCCGAACAGGGTTGGCGAGTAGTAGATTAAAGCGTTGATTCCGACAAACTATTTTGAACTTGGGGTCAGGATGCAGCATCTTTGGAACCATAAGATTGGGTATTAGGGGGCAGGCGGGCGGGGCTAACCTGTTGGAAGAACATGAGACCAACACCGACGTGGGTTCTTCGCCAGCAGCCCTTTTGAAGCAATCCATCCAGGAAGAGAATTCGAGCTTCAGCGTGTTGGACATGCCGCCGCTCATGAGGGTCGGGTGGCGCTCGGCAAGGATTCCCCGCTGGAACTTGGATTCCGTGATGATCTCCAACCACTCGCGTTGCACTCGGGGATCCGTCGTGGAAGGGCCCTCAGTTTGGCGAGGTTCACCAAGGCCTCTTCGTCACGGCCCTTGGATGCCAGCCATCGAGGAGAACGGCAGCAAGATGGCGCCGAACCCGAGGAACAAGCCAGGAATGATTTGGATCAAGAACGGCAACTGCCATGACCAATTTGAGGGAATGTACTGGGTTCCGTAGGTGATCCAAAACGAGATGACGATGCCGAGAACGATGCTCAGCTCCTCTAGCACAAGCAGAGTGCCTCGGATCTCCGCTGGCGAGATTTCGGAAATGTATAGAGGGACAACCATGCTCAGCCTGGTATAGTCAGCAACAGGTGAGCCATCAGTGTGAGAGGGGGCAATGAGATACGCACATGCCGATTCCAATGCCGCCAAACAGCCGAGCAACGACCAGCATGATATAGTTGACAGCCGCCGTTTGCAGCGCAGATCCAACCGTGAAAATTGCGACGGCCATCATTATCGAATACTTTCGAGAGTACGCGTCCGCGATCAACCTTGGTTTAAAGCTCCTGTTTACCTTGTTAGCCGGCCAAGCGCAGTGTGAAAATTCGAGTGAGATAGTCGTACCGACAAAGGCACCCAGAGTGATCATGGCGGTCATAAGACCTTTGTAGAACCCTGCACCGGGGGCCGTGTCCGAGACTTCGTGAAATCGTTCCAAGAACGTGTCCATTACCAGAATGACAGAAATGACGCCTTGGCTATAGATTGTGTTAGAACAGTCACAACGAGGTCCGGGGTTCGACGAATATGAGATAAGACATACTCATAGCCAAACAGCAAGCCGCCAATGGCGCTGAACGAGGCACAGATGACGACATAGCGAGAGGCAGCGATTCCTCGGAACCCTGGATTACCATTAGCCGTGGTTTATGTTTACTACGCTATCGGACAACATACCCGGGGGCCGTAAGGCTCTGATGATAAATGTACCACTACGTCGGCCTCTTCGTGCTCAGCCTTGGGAAACGACGCGGACGTGGCTTTGTCCATGTTAAAACCAAGAAAGGGGTATGGCGCAGATTCTTCAGATGAATGAAATTACAACAATAGGGCAAACATGGAACAAGGGGGTTTTTTCCCCAAGAATGGTAAACTGAAAATGGGCAGGGACGTCAATTGAAAAAATTCCCAGTTGCAATGGGACAAGTCACGTCCTTTTAACAAAATCGGCCCCTGCGATCAAGATTTGCTCAGATGCTGGGTGCCAGCCGATGCGACGCCGCGGGCCCGGGCCAATCCGAAAGCTGCTATTTCAGTGTAGCCCGCGCTTGGGCTGATTGAAACTTGGCAGAGAGGTGAGGTTGATGAAAGACGGGAAGCCCCATGGGGTAAAGATATCCACACTTCCAAGTTCTTGGCTTCTCGTGGCGCGGGGCAAGTGGTTTGATTCAAAACTGCGGAGTATCTTTATGCATTAAGGTTCACCTCGTGGGACTCGGGGTCTACAGCCGCCCTTGCTGGCTACGTACGCCCTTGCTGGCTACGTACGCCCTTGCTGGCTACGTACGCCCTTGCTGGCTACATCCAGATTCCACCACACAAGTTCCAGAGCAAAGACACTTGGCGCGGCTGTGGGCATGGTTGACGTCGTGTTGTGGCAACCTGGGAAGAAGTGGAATCGGGGTTTTGGTGGGAGATGGAATGCCCTGACCTCCGGGGCTGAAACCCAACTCGGAGAGTTCGAGGCTCGGCTTGTAACATGCGCTTGCTGTAGCTTTTTCTTTGTCCATTGCACAAGGCTAAGCTTCTAGAAGACGCAGGTCTAGACTCTTAGATGCGTTTTAGCTCGGGCTCCCTTCCTCCTTGCACTGCTTCAACAGGGAGTAGAGTGAAACTCGCGAGACATCCATCTCCGTCAGATGCGCAGACATAGCCCTGAAAACACTGTGTTTCGATACTGATCCATTGACAAGTAAACCCCTTTCCCCGCCATGTTGGAGAAACAATGATTGCTTTGGGGTCCAATACGGGTGGACTTGGCCTCCATGCGCGCGCAACACGATGCTTCAGCGCTGACGAGGCTTTCGTCCTCGGCTTGACCAACTTATTTCACCATGGGCCAACCAAGGAACAACGGTGAGTTGATCCGAATTCCCGGCGACCTTTTCTCTTCTTGGACACCGGCAGGGACTCAGGACCGGGTGACCCGTGTTGTGCCGGGCCCAAGTGGGCGGGGCCCGAACGAAACGGGCAGACGGGCGCCGAAGTTACTGTAACGGGTTAGCGTCGCCGGTGCGAGCCCTGCTTGGGATGTTTGTTGTCCGCATGCATGCAACGAAAACTCGAGGGCAAGATTCGCAGCTAGAATTCAAGCCCGGGAAACCCAAGACCCAGGGTTTTTCAATCTTCACCATGGATGACCAGACAAAATCGTCGGATTCAGAAGCCGACATGTCCTTGTACGATGCCACACGCTTGTGAAACCAAGGCTGTTTGCCGAGCTCCGTGGCGGTCGCAGCTGTCGACGTCAAATCGGGAAGACTTGCCGGATGGGCGATCAAGGCACACCTGGGTGCTGGTGGATTCGATCGGCGCTGCTTGCCGGAAGCAGACAGAGGCCGTCGCGAAAAAGCCAGCCAGGGCCCCGGGGTTTGCCTCGAGTCCACTGCCACTGCCGCTGCCGCTGCCGGTGCCGGTGTCACTGACTTGGCCTTCCCCGCGAAACCCCAATCTTTACCCCAGGCCTGTTTTCTTCTCCAGTCGTTCCAAACTTGGCAGTGGGCGTAAGTGGAGGCGGCGGGGTGTACAGTAGGCGTTGTATTTGCCGTCAGGTCAAGTCCATGTTCAACTTGCCGCCTGAGCGCCGCCTAAAGCGCGAGACAAAACCAACTCGAAGAATTTTTTTCTTTCACCCTTCTTCTTTCCCTGCCATGTCGCTCCCCACGATATAAAATCATAAAATTGTTTTCCTCCCGCATTCTCAATTGCTCTCGTATCCCCTTGGGCTCTTCTCCATCCCCCTCTGCAACCCCAACAATGGCACCTACCAAGCTCAAGATTGGCGTCGCCGGTCTCGGCCGCATGGGCAAGCGCCACGCCCTCAACTTCTTCCAGTCAGTTCCTCGCGCAGAGCTCGTGGCCGTCTCGACGCCCGATGCGCAGGAGCGGGAATGGGCCCAGGAGCACCTGGCGCCGTCCGGCGTGGCCGTCTACGACAAGTACGAGGACATGCTCAAGCGCGAGGGCCTCGAGGCCGTCTGCATCGCCTCGGCGACGGCAGTGCACGCCTCACAGGCCATCGCGGCCATCGAGGCCGGCAAGCACGTTCTTTGCGAGAAACCCTGGCTACTTCTGCCAAAGTGGTGAGTGAGCATATGAGCATCTTCCAGCTGAACTGAAAAGATTTGTCCAAAGACTACAAGCCACAGAGATAGCTAACAGAGAATTTTTTTTTCTTTTTGTTTCTGCCTCAGTCCCAGACAGTGGTCGACGCTGCGGCTCGCCGACCAGACCTCAAGGTCATGTGCGGCTTCTCACGACGTTTCGACGACAGCTACCGCGATGCCTACGCCAAGATGAAGGCCGGTCTGATCGGGCGGCCGTCCGTTTTCGAAGCCAGACATGCGACATGCTTGACCGTCGGGCTTCTTCGTCGCCTACGCCCAGCACAGCGGCGGCATCTTCGTCGACTGCTCCATCCACGACATCGACCTGGCCCTGTGGTTCTTCGGGGAGGACGGCGAGAGCAAGGTCAGGTCGGTCAGCGCCGTCGGCATCACCGCCGTGGAGCCGGACCTGCGCAAGTACAACGACCGTGACAACGCCGTCGGCCTGATCGAGTTTGTCGACGGCCGCATCGTCTACCTGTACTGCTCCAGGATGATGGCGGCGGGCCAGGAGGACACCACCGAGATCATCGGCACCAGGGGCAAGATTGGCGTCAACACCATCCCCACGTCCAACCTGGTCCGCGTCTACGAGCCCACTGGTATTCGGCAAGAGGTGCCCCAGAACTACTGGGATCGCTTCAAGAACGCCTTCAACACCGAGGCCAACGAGTTCACCGCCTGCTGTCTGGACGACACGGACGTGCCCGTCAAGCTGGCCACTGCTGTGGCTGCCGTCAAGATTGGCGCGGCCTTGCAGGAATCAATGATTTCTGGAGACAAGATTTGGTTCAACAAGAGTGGGGACCGGGTTGAGAGATCGCAGTTGTAGAAGAGAAAGGGCGGTTGGGTTGGTCACCTGTTTGCACAAATCTAGGCGTTTTTTTAGACTTCCCATCATCCCTTATCGGCAATTGGAGTTTAGATCATCACACAGCATCTCGGCTGTGTCGCGTAATTACGGTCGGCGAGCCGGTTCTCAGAAATTTTTCCGTCAGTGTAATTTGTGCTTTCAATAAGTTCGAGCTCGACAGCTGCGTGGACGCAAAAGACGTTGACCTCATGCATATGACTTGTCTCAAATTTGGAAAAAAAAATGTAATCATAAATCATGTATTTCATTCTGTACACGTTCATCTGACATGACAAACTGCCTCTACTACTACTCGCTGCCGTCGGCAACTCGCTGTCTGTCGCCAAGCTGCACTAGAGCGACGTCATCCGCATCCGACATCTCCACGGCATAGCTCTTTGGTAAGCGATTTGATTTCTCTCAGTGTCAGACCGGGTATGCTTGCGGTCGAATTGGGATGTGACCGTGGCAATGGGACCAAGCGACCTGTTTTGGAAGTTTTTGTCGTTTGCTCTGTTGGAGCTGCTCGCGTAGTTGGCGGAGCTTCGCGCAATCGAGCCACTCAAGGACGGGAACAGGTGCACGATGAATTGTCGGAACGAAGGCAGGCATACACACCAGATGCCGACATTCACCTCGGTGCAGGACCACAGGAAACCTCGAAAAAGTCCCAGGTGGGGTTGATCGAGTTGGCGCCGAACCGAACGATGGATCGAAGTCTGAGAATGCTCACCAGGGTGACACTGTTTCACGCACAAATGCTGTTAGCAGCAGCCCGCGTTGGTACGTATTGTAAGCTCAAAAGAGTCAAGGGAGCCAGGGGGGGCTGGTTGTGGTTGTCCACCTCGACACACTTACAAGGTTCCGAGCAAGAGCATGGCGCCAACGCTCAGCTTCTTCTTCCAATGCATTTTGAGGCCCTTGAGCTGCCAAAGAGGAATGGCTAATATCCAGAAATCGAGGGCGATGCCGATCGCTGCATTTGACCACGCGAGTGCGTTGATGTCGATGCATGTCCCACCTTGCCCTTGATCCCACCGGGTCCAAAAGTAGCTCACGGGCTTGCACGAAAAGAGTCCAACACAAAGAAAACAACCGCATAGACGGCGGTAAAGGCGACGGTGCCCCAAAGCAGTCGACGTACGTCCCGGGCCGGAAAACCCGCAGAAAGAAGAACAGCATGGCCAGCTTGACGAGGGCGATTTGCAGAAAGTATAGCACGTCTATAATGAAGAAGTACATGCTAAAGTTGTAGAGCTTGTTGAAGTCCAAGGTCCAAACGTCACGACCTAAGCCGTTGGCAGCGACGCCACATGTGTTGATGACTGTTGAAGGAGTGCCGCTTACAATGGTAGCGAGAGCAGACCAGTCATCCCATCCGAGATCCTGCTTGACCCATAATTTGAAGCCAAATCTTTGAATGATGAAGAGACCGGATATTATGCCCAGCGTGTTGGAAACGATGATCCAGTCACGTGTTCTGTCGCGTATAGGTGCATGGCAATCTTCTGATGCGATTTTCTTGAACACTGGAATCATGACGTTAGTCTGGGCAATTCTCAGGTGACAGCCACTACGTACATATAGATTCCTCTGCCGTACAAGCCTCGAGAACGCAGGCAGTGACTGCGTCAAGCAGATGCTGGTCGGCACACAAACAACTTGCGTCAGATGGTTGGCATTTTGTTTCTGTGGAGGATTGGTTGAAGCATGTCACCTTATCGTCATGATAGTTAGAGAATGCACTTTGGGTTGGCCGTCTGATGTCTGGTGATACATACTGCGCATGAGGGAAGCTTGGACACGACGTTTGTGAGGAACGACGACGATTCTGTCGGCTTGGCCACTGCTGGCACAACAGCGCTGCAAAGTAGACCAAAACAGGTAGATGACTTCATGATGCAACCAGTTCCGCCCTCACGACACTTTGGCAGGACAGAAAATGTGCATGAGTTTCATTGACGGTGGTCGTCCCCGTCGAAATATGACCGGGAATGGATGGGATCTTAGGTCAGTCAGCAGGAGGGAGTTCAATCACCTCGGCCAAGGCTCCATTGCGAAGAAATGCGTTGCCTGCTTTTGCTACAACGTTGTGCAGACCGACTGTTACGCCCTTGTTGCAACCGATAGGCTCAAGCGCACTGGCCTATACGATGATCTCACGTTATTCTGCAACTGCCGATTCAATCGGATGACGGACAACTCCTCTGTGTAACTGGTTCATCTAGCTAGGACGGATGTCTGTGTCCGCCTGTCGCTACGCGGCCGTGTCCTCGACTCCTCGGCCTTTATCCTTGATGCAGAGTGACATGGGCTGGGCCGGTGGGACTCGGAAAGCTTTGGACCACATGGTGCCTCCGGCAGAATCTGGTGAGCAATTCCATGCTCCTCGCCCGCCCGATAGCCGAACAAAGGCTGAGTGAGGGGTTAAGGCATTTGGATCAAACATTGGATCAAACACGGCTTCAGGAACGGGCTGTCATGGAGTTGGCTGTGGAGGAAGGAAGGATAGACGGTAGACCCGTGACTTGTGCTAATTGCGCTGACTAACCGATAACAACTTGCATGGGTCGTGTCTCCACCCGGGTGGACTAGTAGTGGACCAGGTGGACCGCACGGTTTCAGTTTGTCTTGTGAATCTTGCATCGACAGCAAGCAGGTACCTGGCCGAGGCTGTCATGGTGGTTGCGCCATCAAACTATGGACATGTACGGAGTGAAAATTGGGGACTGGCTTGCGAAGGTTCGTTCTTTTTGACTCGTGACGCGTGACTTGCTAACCTTGCTGATGAGGTATCATTTGGATCACATGGGATGTTGCTTTGCCCGGCTATTGGAAAAGTTTGACGCTATCAGACTCTATGGCCAACTTGCAAATGACAATGACCCTCCCAAGTCCGCCGCTGAACTTGCTTTTGTTGCTGCCATCATCCATGGATGAACAACTCCATCCACCCCGCCCTTTGATCTTCTTATCGGGAGCAACTTCGCATCAAAACTGCTGATGATCAGGTCTTGCCTGTCATGGCCAACCTCTTCTCTGGATTGTGAGTCGGCCTGATCTGATTGATGCATGCGTACTGATTCCCGAACTGCCCGGCAAACCGACCCAACTTCATTCCCAGCAATGCACGTATGAGAGCAGCAGCCCCGAGACAGACGCAACAAGATGCAAGCTCCTCCACTGCCGTTGCGGATCAGCAGTTCATGTTCCCCGATCCCTTGCCGCCATCCAGCTCGGCGCCTCGCATTTCACTTGCAGAATCGCCGTCGTTAAGCGTGTCAATGGGCATCGTGCCTCCGACACTCGACATGCCTCGGCCTCTTCCGCTGTGGCTTAACTCGGCATATGTACGACACATAGTCAAGGGAAATTTCATGACACTCAGTGCGAGACCAAAGACTGTAGAATCCGGGAATGGATTGCGCATCAAGGTAGGCGAGTTGCCCGCCAGTTCGCGAGAGCATATCCACAGACAACGGACCATACTCACCATGACTGCAGTTGTCGAGCATCATCGTAACCTGTGGAACTTTGTTCGTGTGATTCATGAGAAGGAAGACGACGGAACCACGATTTGCAATTCGTCCACGTGTCCGAAGATGTCAGCTGGAGAGTAAGCTTTGCACAAGGCCTTCAGCCTCTTTGCCTTCCGCTTCTTGAATGCTGACGTACAGAAAAGGAACCGCTCCTATACTTGGCTCAATAAGGATCATGAGCCCGTAGACCTGCCTGCCCACGAATATCTGACCCTCATGCAGCGCTGGATCTCGGGCAAAGTCGGTGATGTGGCCATGTTCCCTTCCGACCCCGAGGGCGTCTCTTTCTTCAATAATCCAGACTACTCCCCGCCAGCAGGCGTGTATCCCTTCCCCAGCCAGTCAGCGACGGGTGGCTCGGCAGTAGGAGTGGATTCCCGAAGCAATTTGCAGGTACAGCTCAGTTGATCTTCAGGCAGATTTTCAGAGTCTACGCGCATCTGTATTGGAATCATTTCATCACGCCTTTCTACCATCTTAACCTCGAAAAGCAGCTCAACAGTTGCTTCAGCCACTTCATTCTTACAGCCACCACGTTGGACATGTTGAAGCCCGGAGAGCTTGAGCCCATGCAGTATTTGATCGACTTGTGGGCGGCCGATGGCACTTTTCCACAAGGGTCTAGGCCACACTCGTACGCTAATTTAGACAGAGGGAAGTACATAATTAGATTAAGTAGTAGTAGTCGAGCCTGAATCCCTCTTTATATACTTGACAAATGTTGACAGAAGAAGGTTTGAAATCTGCACGTGACGTGACGTCTTTTAACAGACTTGATCGTATACAATATGATCAAGGGCTGGAAAGCACACAAAATATGTTCATGTCTATCGGATTACAAAAACTCACACAGGATCATACAAATGTATATTGCACCGTCTCTTCACTCTAATAATCCACCAGAATGGCCTCGCTCGGACTTTTAACGGCACCAAAACCAGCCCAATAACCATGTTACATGAAATACTCGAGGACCCCAACAGCCCGATTCTGCTCGTCGAAAACAACACAACCGCAAGCGCTATCCACGTCTGCTAGAGCCTGATGCGTTCGGGGTTCCCTGCCTTGAACTTGCCCCGGACACAGCGGGAAGACTCGTCATCATAGGATTGCATCAAATTTTGAACAATCACGAGCAAGTGTTGAGTATGTCGGTCTTGGTCTGCACTGTCCATGCTGGCATTCGAGACACTACCACACAGTGCACACTACACGAGATCGTTGATTGACCTGGTCAAGACTCGAGATGGATGATACATATCACCCGAGGCTTGATCGACGGAACTCCACTTGCAGGGTGCAAGCCAACCCGCGAACATGTTAAAGCCCGAAGAGCTTGAGCCCACGCAGTATTTTTAACTTGCAAGCAGCTAGCACAATACCCCTCTACTAATATAGTACTGGAAAATCGAATCAACTCGATTTTGTGCTCCCTGCATTACCAAGCCGCAAGTGCGGACGTAAGAACTTCTTTGCCAGCGCTCGTTCTCCAGGCACACATCATAGAGCAGAATAGTAAGCATTATCTAACAACATGACTGGTCTTCATGGCTTAGTTGGTTAAAGCGTCGGTCTCGTGCGTCTCCCTCACAGAAACTACCATAACCCATTCAGCCACATTAATCTGTCCGCAGATATCAAATATGATCCAACAAGACGTTGGAGTAATCCGAAGGTCGCGAGTTCGACTCTCGCTGAGGACAATCTTTTTTTTTACCCGTCTGCCTTTTAACTCTACACATTAGGTATTTCTGTTATCCGCCCTTTAACTTTTTCTTTTTATAACTTGGTGTTGTATCTGCCACTGCGAGGAAATTATCCCCTTGTTGCGCCAAAATCCAGGTGAGTCCACCTAGGCCGTATCATTTAATCGGCATTTTTACGCGGCGCTGGGCGCTCACTCGCAGGGTTTTGTGCATCTTCGGAGCGTCGGGTCGGGTTGTTCCATCTTGTTGTTTTTGTTTCTCTTGGTCTTTTGTGCCGTAGTGTTAGTCGGAAATGCAATATCACAATGGGTCAACAAGAGGTGTACAGCTCTATACACGTATTTTTATCAAATCTTTTATAAATATGTGAGCGAGTTGCGAGTCATACCTATCTATAGAAACATGCCATAGTAAGACAACTCGCGCTAAAGTGCGCGATCTGAATACCATTATATAGTTGTATATCCATATGTTTCTTCATAGTTGAAAACTAGCTTGCACATCCACTAGTTTCCCAAATACTCAACGAAGCTAATTGTAACTTATAACCACAACTGTGGTGAAACCCATATTAACATGGATATCCCATCTATATGCAAGGCCGGACTCCAAACAACCAATTGAAAAGATGAAATACATGAAATAACATCGCTGCGGTTTTGTCCCATATATACCCCTGGCGGATATTTGCCCGCAAACACCGTTGAATTACATGCTTGGTCGAACTTCGGCCACCCATATTCCTATACTTGGTTTTTCCTTCGATAAAAAGACTGCTCAAAATAGACGCGAAGAGGGGATATCAACTAAATGCAAGACCGCTCCCATCCAGGCCCTTCTAAAAGTAGGTATCGTAAAACATGAAAGAGAAGAGAATAGACACGCGGGAGGAAAAAGAGAGAGACACCACCCCTGAAACGGGCAAATTGCGTGCAGAAATGCCCCCGCGAGTCATCTACGCTCGCAACACTTCTTGATGCACAAGCCTGAGTACCGCATTGGCCTCGGCGGCATTACCGAATTGAAAACACCACTTCTTGATGTTCCCGCCTGTGGCTCCAGTCTCGGGAGCCATACCCACGACACCATCTCCATTCTTGACTTCTTCCCATACGCCACAGACAATTCCTCGACTGCCCATGGATGAGAAACACCCGCTTCCTAGAACCGCATCGAGAACAATTTTGGGCTCCTCGGTCTCCTTCCTTGGCAACGTGGTTACTGTGATACGTTTTCGAGACCATGATTGGCTCGCAGCGCTTGGCGCCATCCTGGTGGTGGTCGCCTGATTTGCAAGCTGCAGTTTCCGTAGTCTTCCCACTTGGCCGAGGTGACAAGCAGGTGAAGCCGGACTCTGATACTTTCTGTGGCGACATTGATCGAGTGATGGCCGCTATTCTCAACACTTACCGAGGGAGAGCGGGAGGCGTTCCGCTTGCTGATGATGAACCCGAGGTGTAGAGGCTGTTCTCACCGCTGCTGGCTCGTGGTCGTCTGTCAATGGACGACCTGGCAATATTGAACGATAAGTTGCCATTCACTGTGAGTCGTTTGAGGAAGCTCGATGCTGATGGCGTAGATGATGGCGTGGTGCTGGCTCCATCATGAGACCGTGATGGAGCGCGGACTGAGCTTCGGTAACTCTCTTTTCTGCCAAACCAGCTGCGTCGTCGGCTGCTGGTGTCGCCGTCATTTTCAGATGCCTGTCGCTCGCCAAAGTTCTTGAACCTTCTCTCGTTTTCCAGCTGAATGAATTTTGGTTATTCAACCGCGCTTGATGTACCGACATGTACAAATTATAACAATCAGGGGCTGCAAAACAGCGGAATCGAAAGTTGCCCCCGTTGTGCGACTGGTAGAGTCTGGAGTGGGACTGGACCGATGATCGAATTTCTAAATCGACAGCGGTGCTTTGCCTGATAAGAACCAGCGGAGTAAGATCAAGCGCGAGGATTGGCGGATTAGTGTCACTGGATCCAATCACAGTACGCAAGGCATAAGCCTCGATGAGGCCATCTCGAACAACGATAGAGCATGGGTCACTCATAATATCTTTCCATGCTCCTTTGTCAGACCATCGGAAATCCGCGCCATGAACCACGAGACTTGGTCATCGGGAACATTCTTAAATCCGTGAAGCCCCGCCTGGGAGGCTGAATTGGATGGGGTCAGGCTGCAATCGGATTCTGGCATGAAACGAGGAGCGGCATGGGTCTGAGAGAATTGTGCGTCGCTCTTGATACTGATGCCTAGTTCAGTCTCTGGTATGTCGATGCTCTCGAGTTCATCGTCTGATGAATCGGGATCAGATTCCTCCGTCGAGTATGCCTCGGATGCTGAAGACTGATCTGATGGTAAATATTCATGTTTCAACGGCGACGATGTGCGGCGCTTTAGTCGATCGCTGCTATGGGTATCCGTGGGTGGTGTCAAAGATGGTGCCGACTTATGAATACCTCCTGCTCCTGTCTTTGAACTCGTGCTGAGGGTTCTGTGGACGGGTGGCGGAGGAGCTCCATCGTCACGGTATGGCGTTGTGTTTGGTGGCTGGCCTTCTTGTTGCTTTGCTTGTAATTGCGAGAAATCAGGCCGCATACTTTCCTTGAGCGGCCGACCTCGACCCTCGGGCACAGAAGCTTCTCGATGAACCTCCTTGATCGGTGTCTTATCCGGATCGGCAGAATTGGGTACCGAGGGGTAATAGGTGACGGAATATGATCCATGGTAGGGCACGCTGGCGGTATCTTATAGGCGAGTTCTTGTTCGCGGGCGCAGAAGTCGACCCAGACGCAGAGACATCCTTCGCAATCGGCGAGCGAGGGGACATTTCGGGTGAGCCTTGAGAAGGGGTCGCTATCAAGGGTTCGCGGCGCTGTGAGGATGTCGTGGGCGTCGTTGGTTCTTGGGATTGGCCAGAGGCGACGGGGCCGAATTCCAATGGTGGAACAGGCAGCAATGGAAGGATATCGAGCCAATCGAGGATTTGATCCTCATTGTCAGCCGTGAGCGTTATGAACTCGCGCCACGTCCTGTCCTGGCTTGTGCCTCGGATCATGACCACCATCTCAAAGTGGCTATCGCCGGTACGAGCGGATATTTCGGTCATGGCTATGGGTGGAAAGAGGAGATAGGAGCGGCCGCCCTCGCCAGTTTCTCGTATCAGCAAGTCCCCTTCGTCACTGGTGTCTTTTTGGTTGTCTCTATGCACCAATTCTACTTGACAATCGAGTCTTTGACTGTTGGAATGCGATAGGCCGAGGAGAAGACATCCTTGGCACTGGGTCGATTGTCACTGCTGGTGAAGATTCCAGCGTCCCTAGATCCCGCGACCTTGACGTATCGGTACAAACTGCCTCCTCGTCCACAATCCGCGCGGCCTCTTCCTTGTAGCGCCGCCTAGCTTTATCTTGCAAATTCTCAAAGTCTCGAAGTAGTTCCCGTGTATCAGTAGTGGCCACGAGTGTGTCTACGCATTTGATCAATTTCGCAAGTTGCTTGACACGGATTAGAGGCCGTTTGAGAAGGTAAGCTACTGCCACACGCTCTCCGTGGTCATTCACAACGTCCCCTGTTCATTTCTTGGCAAAGCAGCCAGAAGCGATTCGTCGT